>OY979696.1:0-1250000 GCA_963855945.1 Thereva nobilitata
CATACTTTAATGAATTTTGTTACATTTCTATGTACAAAAACTCTCCCTTATATACCTGAGGTATATAAGTAATGTATATAAAGGGAATGGGGGTCGATAAAGCTAAATAAATTAACAGACCAATAAATATATAAGCGGAAGTGCCCTTAAAATCATACTTTAATGAATTTTGTTACATTTCTATGTACAAAAGCTCTCCCTTATATACCTGAGGTATATAAGTAATGTATATAAAGGGAATGGGGGTCGATAAAGCTAAATAAATTAACAGACCAATAAATATATAAGCGGAAGTGCCCTTAAAATCATACTTTAATGAATTTTGTTACATTTCTATGTACAAAAGCTCTCCCTTATATACCTGAGGTATATAAGTAATGTATATAAAGGGAATGGGGGTCGATAAAGCTAAATAAATTAACAGACCAATAAATATATAAGCGGAAGTGCCCTTAAAATCATACTTTAATGAATTTTGTTACATTTCTATGTACAAAAACTCTCCCTTATATACCTGAGGTATATAAGTAATGTATATAAAGGGAATGGGGGTCGATAAAGCTAAATAAATTAACAGACCAATAAATATATAAGCGGAAGTGCCCTTAAAATCATACTTTAATGAATTTTGTTACATTTCTATGTACAAAAGCTCTCCCTTATATACCTGAGGTATATAAGTAATGTATATAAAGGGAATGGGGGTCGATAAAGCTAAATAAATTAACAGACCAATAAATATATAAGCGGAAGTGCCCTTAAAATCATACTTTAATGAATTTTGTTACATTTCTATGTACAAAAGCTCTCCCTTATATACCTGAGGTATATAAGTAATGTATATAAAGGGAATGGGGGTCGATAAAGCTAAATAAATTAACAGACCAATAAATATATAAGCGGAAGTGCCCTTAAAATCATACTTTAATGAATTTTGTTACATTTCTATGTACCTGAGGTATATAAGTAATGTATATAAAGGGAATGGGGGTCGATAAAGCTAAATAATTTAACAGACCAATAAATTTATAAGCGGAAGTGCCCTTAAAATCATACTTTAATGAATTTTGTTACATTTCTATGTACAAAAGCTCTTCCTTATATACCTGAGGTATATAAGTAATGTATATAAAGGGAATGGGGGTCGATAAAGCTAAATAAATTAACAGACCAATAAATATATAAGCGGAAGTGCCCTTAAAATCAATTTTCGCAGTTTCATAAAATTAATTTTGTTACATTTCCTTGTACATAAGGGCTCCCTTATATACCTGAAGTATATAAGTAATGTATATAAAGGGAATGGGGGTCGATAAAGCTAAATAAATTAACAGACCAATAAATATATAAGCGGAAGTGCCGTTAAAATCATACTTTAATGAATTTTGTTACATTTCTATGTACAAAAGCTCTCCCTTATATACCTGAGGTATATAAGTAATGTATATAAAGGGAATGGGGGTCGATAAAGCTAAATAAATTAACAGACCCATAAATATATAAGCGGAAGTGCCCTTAAAATCATACTTTAATGAATTTTGTTACATTTCTATGTACAAAAGCTCTCCCTTATATACCTGAGGTATATAAGTAATGTATATAAAGGGAATGGGGGTCGATAAAGCTAAATAAATTAACAGACCAATAAATATATAAGCGGAAGTGCCCTTAAAATCAATTTTCGCAGTTTCATAAAATTAATTTTGTTACATTTCCTTGTACATAAGGGCTCCCTTATATACCTGAAGTATATAAGTAATGTATATAAAGGGAATGGGGGTCGATAAAGCTAAATAAATTAACAGACCAATAAATATATAAGCGGAAGTGCCCTTAAAATCAATTTTCGCAGTTTCATAAAATTAATTTTGTTACATTTCCTTGTACATAAGGGCTCCCTTATATACCTGAAGTATATAAGTAATGTATATAAAGGGAATGGGGGTCGATAAAGCTAAATAAATTAACAGACCAATAAATATATAAGCGGAAGTGCCCTTAAAATCAATTTTCGCAGTTTCATAAAATTAATTTTGTTACATTTCTATGTACAAAAGCTCTCCCTTATATACCTGAGGTATATAAGTAATGTATATAAAGGGAATGGGGGTCGATAAAGCTAAATAAATTAACAGACCCATAAATATATAAGCGGAAGTGCCCTTAAAATCATACTTTAATGAATTTTGTTACATTTATATGTACAAAAGCTCTCCCTTATATACCTGAGGTATATAAGTAATGTATATAAAGGGAATGGGGGTCGATAAAGCTAAATAAATTAACAGACCAATAAATATATAAGCGGAAGTGCCCTTAAAATCAATTTTCGCAGTTTCATAAAATTAATTTTGTTACATTTCCTTGTACATAAGGGCTCCCTTATACACCTGAAGTATATAAGTAATGTATATAAAGGGAATGGGTGTCGATAAAGCTAAATAAATTAACAGACCCATAAATATATAAGCGGAAGTGCCCTTAAAATCAATTTTCGCAGTTTCATAAAATTAATTTTGTTACATTTCCTTGTACATAAGGGCTCCCTTATATACCTGAAGTATATAAGTAATGTATATAAAGGGAATGGGGGTCGATAAAGCTAAATAAATTAACAGACCGATAAATATATAAGCGGAAGTGCCCTTAAAATCATACTTTAATGAATTTTGTTACATTTCTATGTACAAAAGCTCTCCCTTATATACCAGAGGTATATAAGTAATGTATATAAAGGGAATGGGGGTCGATAAAGCTAAATAAATTAACAGACCAATAAATATATAAGCGGAAGTGCCCTTAAAATCAATTTTCGCAGTTTCATAAAATTAATTTTGTTACATTTCCTTGTACATAAGGGCTCCCTTATATACCTGAAGTATATAAGTAATGTATATAAAGGGAATGGGTGTCGATAAAGCTAAATAAATTAACAGACCCATAAATATATAAGCGGAAGTGCCCTTAAAATCAATTTTCGCAGTTTCATAAAATTAATTTTGTTACATTTCCTTGTACATAAGGGCTCCCTTATATACCTGAAGTATATAAGTAATGTATATAAAGGGAATGGGGGTCGATAAAGCTAAATAAATTAACAGACCAATAAATATATAAGCGGAAGCGCCCTTAAAATCATACTTTAATGAATTTTGTTACATTTCTATGTACAAAAGCTCTCTCTTATATACCTGAGGTATATAAGTAATGTATATAAAGGGAATGGGGGTCGATAAAGCTAAATAAATTAACAGACCCATAAATATATAAGCGGAAGTGCCCTTAAAATCATACTTTAATGAATTTTGTTACATTTCTATGTACAAAAGCTCTCCCTTATATACCTGAGGTATATAAGTAATGTATATAAAGGGAATGGGGGTCGATAAAGCTAAATAAATTAACAGACCAATAAATATATAAGCGGAAGTGCCCTTAAAATCAATTTTCGCAGTTTCATAAAATTAATTTTGTTACATTTCTATGTACAAAAGCTCTCCCTTATATACCTGAGGTATATAAGTAATGTATATAAAGGGAATGGGGGTCGATAAAGCTAAATAAATTAACAGACCCATAAATATATAAGCGGAAGTGCCCTTAAAATCATACTTTAATGAATTTTGTTACATTTCTATGTACAAAAGCTCTCCCTTATATACCTGAGGTATATAAGTAATGTATATAAAGGGAATGGGGGTCGATAAAGCTAAATAAATTAACAGACCCATAAATATATAAGCGGAAGTGCCCTTAAAATCATACTTTAATGAATTTTGTTACATTTCTATGTACAAAAGCTCTCCCTTATATACCTGAGGTATATAAGTAATGTATATAAAGGGAATGGGGGTCGATAAAGCTAAATAAATTAACAGACCAATAAATATATAAGCGGAAGTGCCCTTAAAATCAATTTTCGCAGTTTCATAAAATTAATTTTGTTACATTTCCTTGTACATAATGGCTCCCTTATATACCTGAAGTATATAAGTAATGTATATAAAGGGAATGGGGGTCGATAAAGCTAAATAAATTAACAGACCAATAAATATATAAGCGGAAGTGCCCTTAAAATCATACTTTAATGAATTTTGTTACATTTCTATGTACAAAAGCTCTCCCTTATATACCTGAGGTATATAAGTAATGTATATAAAGGGAATGGGGGTCGATAAAGCTAAATAAATTAACAGACCCATAAATATATAAGCGGAAGTGCCCTTAAAATCATACTTTAATGAATTTTGTTACATTTCTATGTACAAAAGCTCTCCCTTATATACCTGAGGTATATAAGTAATGTATATAAAGGGAATGGGGGTCGATAAAGCTAAATAAATTAACAGACCAATAAATATATAAGCGGAAGTGCCCTTAAAATCATACTTTAATGAATTTTGTTACATTTCTATGTACAAAAGCTCTCCCTTATATACCTGAGGTATATAAGTAATGTATATAAAGGGAATGGGGGTCGATAAAGCTAAATAAATTAACAGACCAATAAATATATAAGCGGAAGTGCCCTTAAAATCATACTTTAATGAATTTTGTTACATTTCTATGTACAAAAGCTCTCCCTTATATACCTGAGGTATATAAGTAATGTATATAAAGGGAATGGGGGTCGATAAAGCTAAATAAATTAACAGACCCATAAATATATAAGCGGAAGTGCCATTAAAATCATACTTTAATGAATTTTGTTACATTTCTATGTACAAAAGCTCTCCCTTATATACCTGAGGTATATAAGTAATGTATATAAAGGGAATGGGGGTCGATAAAGCTAAATAAATTAACAGACCAATAAATATATAAGCGGAAGTGCCCTTAAAATCAATTTTCGCAGTTTCATAAAATTAATTTTGTTACATTTCCTTGTACATAAGGGCTCCCTTATATACCTGAAGTATATAAGTAATGTATATAAAGGGAATGGGGGTCGATAAAGCTAAATAAATTAACAGACCAATAAATATATAAGCGGAAGTGCCCTTAAAATCAATTTTCGCAGTTTCATAAAATTAATTTTGTTACATTTCCTTGTACATAAGGGCTCCCTTATATACCTGAAGTATATAAGTAATGTATATAAAGGGAATGGGGTCGATAAAGCTAAATAAATTAACAGACCCATAAATATATAAGCGGAAGTGCCCTTAAAATCATACTTTAATGAATTTTGTTACATTTCTATGTACAAAAGCTCTCCCTTATATACCTGAGGTATATAAGTAAAGTATATAAAGGGAATGGGGGTCGATAAAGCTAAATAAATTAACAGACCAATAAATATATAAGCGGAAGTGCCCTTAAAATCAATTTTCGCAGTTTCATAAAATTAATTTTGTTACATTTCCTTGTACATAAGGGCTCCCTTATATACCTGAAGTATATAAGTAATGTATATAAAGGGAATGGGGGTCGATAAAGCTAAATAAATTAACAGACCCATAAATATATAAGCGGAAGTGCCCTTAAAATCATACTTTAATGAATTTTGTTACATTTCTATGTACAAAAGCTCTCCCTTATATACCTGAGGTATATAAGTAATTTATATAAAGGGAATGGGGGTCGATAAAGCTAAATAAATTAACAGACCAATAAATATATAAGCGGAAGTGCCCTTAAAATCATACTTTAATGAATTTTGTTACATTTCTATGTACAAAAGCTCTCCCTTATATACCTGAGGTATATAAGTAATGTATATAAAGGGAATGGGGGTCGATAAAGCTAAATAAATTAACATACCAATAAATATATAAGCGGAAGTGCCCTTAAAATCAATTTTCGCAGTTTCATAAAATTAATTTTGTTACATTTCCTTGTACATAAGGGCTCCCTTATATACCTGAAGTATATAAGTAATGTATATAAAGGGAATGGGGGTCGATAAAGCTAAATAAATTAACAGACCCATAAATATATAAGCGGAAGTGCCCTTAAAATCATACTTTAATGAATTTTGTTACATTTCTATGTACAAAAGCTCTCCCTTATATACCTGAGGTATATAAGTAATGTATATAAAGGGAATGGGGGTCGATAAAGCTAAATAAATTAACAGACCAATAAATATATAAGCGGAAGTGCCCTTAAAATCATACTTTAATGAATTTTGTTACATTTCTATGTACAAAAGCTCTCCCTTATATACCTGAGGTATATAAGTAATGTATATAAAGGGAATGGGGGTCGATAAAGCTAAATAAATTAACAGAACAATAAATATATAAGCGGAAGTGCCCTTAAAATCAATTTTCGCAGTTTCATAAAATTAATTTTGTTACATTTCCTTGTACATAAGGGCTCCCTTATATACCTGAAGTATATAAGTAATGTATATAAAGGGAATGGGGGTCGATAAAGCTAAATAAATTAACAGACCCATAAATATATAAGCGGAAGTGCCCTTAAAATCATACTTTAATGAATTTTGTTACATTTCTATGTACAAAAGCTCTCCCTTATATACCTGAGGTATATAAGTAATGTATATAAAGGGAATGGGGGTCGATAAAGCTAAATAAATTAACAGACCAATAAATATATAAGCGGAAGTGCCCTTAAAATCAATTTTCGCAGTTTCATAAAATTAATTTTGTTACATTTCCTTGTACATAAGGGCTCCCTTATATACCTGAAGTATATAAGTAATGTATATAAAGGGAATGGGGGTCGATAAAGCTAAATAAATTAACAGACCCATAAATATATAAGCGGAAGTGCCCTTAAAATCAATTTTCGCAGTTTCATAAAATTAATTTTGTTACATTTCCTTGTACATAAGGGCTCCCTTATATACCTGAAGTATATAAGTAATATATATAAAGGGAATGGGGGTCGATAAAGCTAAATAAATTAACAGACCCATAAATATATAAGCGGAAGTGCCCTTAAAATCATACTTTAATGAATTTTGTTACATTTCTATGTACAAAAGCTCTCCCTTATATACCTGAGGTATATAAGTAATGTATATAAAGGGAATGGGGGTCGATAAAGCTAAATAAATTAACAGACCAATAAATATATAAGCGGAAGTGCCCTTAAAATCAATTTTCGCAGTTTCATAAAATTAATTTTGTTACATTTCCTTGTACATAAGGGCTCCCTTATATACCTGAAGTATATAAGTAATGTATATAAAGGGAATGGGGGTCGATAAAGCTAAATAAATTAACAGACCCATAAATATATAAGCGGAAGTGCCCTTAAAATCATACTTTAATGAATTTTGTTACATTTCTATGTACAAAAGCTCTCCTTTATATACCTGAGGTATATAAGTAATGTATATAAAGGGAATGGGGGTCGATAAAGCTAAATAAATTAACAGACCAATAAATATATAAGCGGAAGTGCCCTTAAAATCAATTTTCGCAGTTTCATAAAATTAATTTTGTTACATTTCCTTGTACATAAGGGCTCCCTTATATACCTGAAGTATATAAGTAATGTATATAAAGGGAATGGGGGTCGATAAAGCTAAATAAATTAACAGACCCATAAATATATAAGCGGAAGTGCCCTTAAAATCATACTTTAATGAATTTTGTTACATTTCTATGTACAAAAGCTCTCCCTTATATAACTGAGGTATATAAGTAATGTATATAAAGGGAATGGGGGTCGATAAAGCTAAATAAATTAACAGACCAATAAATATATAAGCGGAAGTGCCCTTAAAATCAATTTTCGCAGTTTCATAAAATTAATTTTGTTACATTTCCTTGTACATAAGGGCTCCCTTATATACCTGAAGTATATAAGTAATGTATATAAAGGGAATGGGGGTCGATAAAGCTAAATAAATTAACAGACCCATAAATATATAAGCGGAAGTGCCCTTAAAATCATACTTTAATGAATTTTGTTACATTTCTATGTACAAAAGCTCTCCCTTATATACCTGAGGTATATAAGTAATGTATATAAAGGGAATGGGGGTCGATAAAGCTAAATAAATTAACAGACCAATAAATATATAAGCGGAAGTGCCCTTAAAATCATACTTTAATGAATTTTGTTACATTTCTATGTACAAAAGCTCTCCCTTATATACCTGAGGTATATAAGTAATGTATATAAAGGGAATGGGGGTCGATAAAGCTAAATAAATTAACAGACCAATAAATATATAAGCGGAAGTGCCCTTAAAATCAATTTTCGCAGTTTCATAAAATTAATTTTGTTACATTTCCTTGTACATAAGGGCTCCCTTATATACCTGAAGTATATAAGTAATGTATATAAAGGGAATGGGGGTCGATAAAGCTAAATAAATTAACAGACCCATAAATATATAAGCGGAAGTGCCCTTAAAATCATACTTTAATGAATTTTGTTACATTTCTATGTACAAAAGCTCTCCCTTATATACCTGAGGTATATAAGTAATGTATATAAAGGGAATGGGGGTCGATAAAGCTAAATAAATTAACAGACCAATAAATATATAAGCGGAAGTGCCCTTAAAATCAATTTTCGCAGTTTCATAAAATTAATTTTGTTACATTTCCTTGTACATAAGGGCTCCCTTATATACCTGAAGTATATAAGTAATGTATATAAAGGGAATGGGGGTCGATAAAGCTAAATAAATTAACAGACCCATAAATATATAAGCGGAAGTGCCCTTAAAATCATACTTTAATGAATTTTGTTACATTTCTATGTACAAAAGCTCTCCCTTATATACCTGAGGTATATAAGTAATGTATATAAAGGGAATGGGGGTCGATAAAGCTAAATAAATTAACAGACCAATAAATATATAAGCGGAAGTGCCCTTAAAATCAATTTTCGCAGTTTCATAAAATTAATTTTGTTACATTTCCTTGTACATAAGGGCTCCCTTATATACCTGAAGTATATAAGTAATGTATATAAAGGGAATGGGGGTCGATAAAGCTAAATAAATTAACAGACCCATAAATATATAAGCGGAAGTGCCCTTAAAATCATACTTTAATGAATTTTGTTACATTTCTATGTACAAAAGCTCTCCCTTATATACCTGAGGTATATAAGTAATGTATATAAAGGGAATGGGGGTCGATAAAGCTAAATAAATTAACAGACCAATAAATATATAAGCGGAAGTGCCCTTAAAATCAATTTTCGCAGTTTCATAAAATTAATTTTGTTACATTTCCTTGTACATAAGGGCTCCCTTATATACCTGAAGTATATAAGTAATGTATATAAAGGGAATGGGGGTCGATAAAGCTAAATAAATTAACAGACCCATAAATATATAAGCGGAAGTGCCCTTAAAATCATACTTTAATGAATTTTGTTACATTTCTATGTACAAAAGCTCTCCCTTATATACCTGAGGTATATAAGTAATGTATATAAAGGGAATGGGGGTCGATAAAGCTAAATAAATTAACAGACCAATAAATATATAAGCGGAAGTGCCCTTAAAATCAATTTTCGCAGTTTCATAAAATTAATTTTGTTACATTTCCTTGTACATAAGGGCTCCCTTATATACCTGAAGTATATAAGTAATGTATATAAAGGGAATGGGGGTCGATAAAGCTAAATAAATTAACAGACCCATAAATATATAAGCGGAAGTGCCCTTAAAATCATACTTTAATGAATTTTGTTACATTTCTATGTACAAAAGCTCTCCCTTATATACCTGAGGTATATAAGTAATGTATATAAAGGGAATGGGGGTCGATAAAGCTAAATAAATTAACAGACCAATAAATATATAAGCGGAAGTGCCCTTAAAATCAATTTTCGCAGTTTCATAAAATTAATTTTGTTACATTTCCTTGTACATAAGGGCTCCCTTATATACCTGAAGTATATAAGTAATGTATATAAAGGGAATGGGGTCGATAAAGCTAAATAAATTAACAGACCCATAAATATATAAGCGGAAGTGCCCTTAAAATCATACTTTAATGAATTTTGTTACATTTCTATGTACAAAAGCTCTCCCTTATATACCTGAGGTATATAAGTAATGTATATAAAGGGAATGGGGGTCGATAAAGCTAAATAAATTAACAGACCAATAAATATATAAGCGGAAGTGCCCTTAAAATCATACTTTAATGAATTTTGTTACATTTCTATGTACAAAAGCTCTCCCTTATATACCTGAGGTATATAAGTAATGTATATAAAGGGAATGGGGGTCGATAAAGCTAAATAAATTAACAGACCAATAAATATATAAGCGGAAGTGCCCTTAAAATCAATTTTCGCAGTTTCATAAAATTAATTTTGTTACATTTCCTTGTACATAAGGGCTCCCTTATATACCTGAAGTATATAAGTAATGTATATAAAGGGAATGGGGGTCGATAAAGCTAAATAAATTAACAGACCCATAAATATATAAGCGGAAGTGCCCTTAAAATCATACTTTAATGAATTTTGTTACATTTCTATGTACAAAAGCTCTCCCTTATATACCTGAGGTATATAAGTAATGTATATAAAGGGAATGGGGGTCGATAAAGCTAAATAAATTAACAGACCAATAAATATATAAGCGGAAGTGCCCTTAAAATCAATTTTCGCAGTTTCATAAAATTAATTTTGTTACATTTCCTTGTACATAAGGGCTCCCTTATATACCTGAAGTATATAAGTAATGTATATAAAGGGAATGGGGGTCGATAAAGCTAAATAAATTAACAGATCCATAAATATATAAGCGGAAGTGCCCTTAAAATCATACTTTAATGAATTTTGTTACATTTCTATGTACAAAAGCTCTCCCTTATATACCTGAGGTATATAAGTAATGTATATAAAGGGAATGGGGGTCGATAAAGCTAAATAAATTAACAGACCAATAAATATATAAGCGGAAGTGCCCTTAAAATCAATTTTCGCAGTTTCATAAAATTAATTTTGTTACATTTCCTTGTACATAAGGGCTCCCTTATATACCTGAAGTATATAAGTAATGTATATAAAGGGAATGGGGGTCGATAAAGCTAAATAAATTAACAGACCCATAAATATATAAGCGGAAGTGCCCTTAAAATCATACTTTAATGAATTTTGTTACATTTCTATGTACAAAAGCTCTCCCTTATATACCTGAGGTATATAAGTAATTTATATAAAGGGAATGGGGGTCGATAAAGCTAAATAAATTAACAGACCAATAAATATATAAGCGGAAGTGCCCTTAAAATTAAAATCATACTTTAATGAATTTTGTTACATTTCTATGTACAAAAGCTCTCCCTTATATACCTGAGGTATATAAGTAATTTATATAAAGGGAATGGGGGTCGATAAAGCTAAATAAATTAACAGACCAATAAATATATAAGCGGAAGTGCCCTTAAAATCAATTTTCGCAGTTTCATAAAATTAATTTTGTTACATTTCCTTGTACATAAGGGCTCCCTTATATACCTGAAGTATATAAGTAATGTATATAAAGGGAATGGGGGTCGATAAAGCTAAATAAATTAACAGACCAATAAATATATAAGCGGAAGTGCCCTTAAAATCATACTTTAATGAATTTTGTTACATTTCTATGTACAAAAGCTCTCCCTTATATACCTGAGGTATATAAGTAATGTATATAAAGGGAATGGGGGTCGATAAAGCTAAATAAATTAACAGACCAATAAATATATAAGCGGAAGTGCCCTTAAAATCATACTTTAATGAATTTTGTTACATTTCTATGTACAAAAGCTCTCCCTTATATACCTGAGGTATATAAGTAATGTATATAAAGGGAATGGGGGTCGATAAAGCTAAATAAATTAACAGACCAATAAATATATAAGCGGAAGTGCCCTTAAAATCATACTTTAATGAATTTTGTTACATTTCTATGTACAAAAGCTCTCCCTTATATACCTGAGGTATATAAGTAATGTATATAAAGGGAATGGGGGTCGATAAAGCTAAATAAATTAACAGACCAATAAATATATAAGCGGAAGTGCCCTTAAAATCAATTTTCGCAGTTTCATAAAATTAATTTTGTTACATTTCCTTGTACATAAGGGCTCCCTTATATACCTGAGGTATATAAGTAATGTATATAAAGGGAATGGGGGTCGATAAAGCTAAATAAATTAACAGACCAATAAATATATAAGCGGAAGTGCCCTTAAAATCATACTTTAATGAATTTTGCTACATTTCTATGTACAAAAGCTCTCCCTTATATACCTGAGGTATATAAGTAATGTATATAAAGGGAATGGGGGTCGATAAAGCTAAATAAATTAACAGACCAATAAATATATAAGCGGAAGTGCCCTTAAAATCATACTTTAATGAATTTTGCTACATTTCTATGTACAAAAGCTCTCCCTTATATACCTGAGGTATATAAGTAATGTATATAAAGGGAATGGGGGTCGATAAAGCTAAATAAATTAACAGACCCATAAATATATAAGCGGAAATGCCCTTAAAATCATACTTTAATGAATTTTGTTACATTTCTATGTACAAAAGCTCTCCCTTATATACCTGAGGTATATAAGTAATGTATATAAAGGGAATGGGGGTCGATAAAGCTAAATAAATTAACAGACCAATAAATATATATGCGGAAGTGCCCTTAAAATCATACTTTAATGAATTTTGTTACATTTCTATGTACAAAAGCTCTCCCTTATATACCTGAGGTATATAAGTAATGTATATAAAGGGAATGGGGGTCGATAAAGCTAAATAAATTAACAGACCAATAAATATATAAGCGGAAGTGCCCTTAAAATCATACTTTAATGAATTTTGTTACATTTCTATGTACAAAAGCTCTCCCTTATATACCTGAGGTATATAAGTAATGTATATAAAGGGAATGGGGGTCGATAAAGCTAAATAAATTAACAGACCCATAAATATATAAGCGGAAATGCCCTTAAAATCATACTTTAATGAATTTTGTTACATTTCTATGTACAAAAGCTCTCCCTTATATACCTGAGGTATATAAGTAATGTATATAAAGGGAATGGGGGTCGATAAAGCTAAATAAATTAACAGACCAATAAATATATATGCGGAAGTGCCCTTAAAATCATACTTTAATGAATTTTGTTACATTTCTATGTACAAAAGCTCTCCCTTATATACCTGAGGTATATAAGTAATGTATATAAAGGGAATGGGGGTCGATAAAGCTAAATAAATTAACAGACCAATAAATATATATGCGGAAGTGCCCTTAAAATCATACTTTAATGAATTTTGTTACATTTCTATGTACAAAAGCTCTCCCTTATATACCTGAGGTATATAAGTAATGTATATAAAGGGAATGGGGGTCGATAAAGCTAAATAAATTAACAGACCAATAAATATATAAGCGGAAGTGCCCTTAAAATCATACTTTAATGAATTTTGTTACATTTCTATGTACAAAAGCTCTCCCTTATATACCTGAGGTATATAAGTAATGTATATAAAGGGAATGGGGGTCGATAAAGCTAAATAAATTAACAGACCAATAAATATATATGCGGAAGTGCCCTTAAAATCATACTTTAATGAATTTTGTTACATTTCTATGTACAAAAGCTCTCCCTTATATACCTGAGGTATATAAGTAATGTATATAAAGGGAATGGGGGTCGATAAAGCTAAATAAATTAACAGACCCATAAATATATAAGCGGAAATTCCCTTAAAATCATACTTTAATGAATTTTGTTACATTTCTATGTACAAAAGCTCTCCCTTATATACCTGAGGTATATAAGTAATGTATATAAAGGGAATGGGGGTCGATAAAGCTAAATAAATGAACAGACCAATAAATATATATGCGGAAGTGCCCTTAAAATCATACTTTAATGAATTTTGTTACATTTCTATGTACAAAAGCTCTCCCTTATATACCTGAGGTATATAAGTAATGTATATAAAGGGAATGGGGGTCGATAAAGCTAAATAAATTAACAGACCAATAAATATATATGCGGAAGTGCCCTTAAAATCATACTTTAATGAATTTTGTTACATTTCTATGTACAAAAGCTCTCCCTTATATACCTGAGGTATATAAGTAATGTATATAAAGGGAATGGGGGTCGATAAAGCTAAATAAATTAACAGACCAATAAATATATAAGCGGAAGTGCCCTTAAAATCATACTTTAATGAATTTTGTTACATTTCTATGTACAAAAGCTCTCCCTTATATACCTGAGGTATATAAGTAATGTATATAAAGGGAATGGGGGTCGATAAAGCTAAATAAATTAACAGACCAATAAATATATAAGCGGAAGTGCCCTTAAAATCATACTTTAATGAATTTTGCTACATTTCTATGTACAAAAGCTCTCCCTTATATACCTGAGGTATATAAGTAATGTATATAAAGGGAATGGGGGTCGATAAAGCTAAATAAATTAACAGACCAATAAATATATAAGCGGAAGTGCCCTTAAAATCATACTTTAATGAATTTTGCTACATTTCTATGTACAAAAGCTCTCCCTTATATACCTGAGGTATATAAGTAATGTATATAAAGGGAATGGGGGTCGATAAAGCTAAATAAATTAACAGACCCATAAATATATAAGCGGAAATGCCCTTAAAATCATACTTTAATGAATTTTGTTACATTTCTATGTACAAAAGCTCTCCCTTATATACCTGAGGTATATAAGTAATGTATATAAAGGGAATGGGGGTCGATAAAGCTAAATAAATTAACAGACCAATAAATATATATGCGGAAGTGCCCTTAAAATCATACTTTAATGAATTTTGTTACATTTCTATGTACAAAAGCTCTCCCTTATATACCTGAGGTATATAAGTAATGTATATAAAGGGAATGGGGGTCGATAAAGCTAAATAAATTAACAGACCAATAAATATATAAGCGGAAGTGCCCTTAAAATCAATTTTCGCAGTTTCATAAAATTAATTTTGTTACATTTCCTTGTACATAAGGGCTCCCTTATATACCTGAAGTATATAAGTAATGTATATAAAGGCAATGGGGGTCGATAAAGCTAAATAAATTAACAGACCCATAAATATATAAGCGGAAGTGCCCTTAAAATCATACTTTAATGAATTTTGTTACATTTCTATGTACAAAAGCTCTCCCTTATATACCTGAGGTATATAAGTAATGTATATAAAGGGAATGGGGTCGATAAAGCTAAATAAATTAACAGACCAATAAATATATAAGCGGAAGTGCCCTTAAAATCATACTTTAATGAATTTTGTTACATTTCTATGTACAAAAGCTCTCCCTTATATACCTGAGGTATATAAGTAATGTATATAAAGGGAATGGGGGTCGATAAAGCTAAATAAATTAACAGACCAATAAATATATAAGCGGAAGTGCCCTTAAAATCATACTTTAATGAATTTTGTTACATTTCTATGTACAAAAGCTCTCCCTTATATACCTGAGGTATATAAGTAATGTATATAAAGGGAATGGGGGTCGATAAAGCTAAATAAATTAACAGACCAATAAATATATAAGCGGAAGTGCCCTTAAAATCATACTTTAATGAATTTTGTTACATTTCTATGTACAAAAGCTCTCCCTTATATACCTGAGGTATATAAGTAATGTATATAAAGGGAATGGGGGTCGATAAAGCTAAATAAATTAACAGACCAATAAATATATAAGCGGAAGTGCCCTTGAAATCAATTTTCGCAGTTTCATAAAATTAATTTTGTTACATTTCCTTGTACATAAGGGCTCCCTTATATACCTGAAGTATATAAGTAATGTATATAAAGGGAATGGGGGTCGATAAAGCTAAATAAATTAACAGACCAATAAATATATAAGCGGAAGTGCCCTTAAAATCATACTTTAATGAATTTTGTTACATTTCTATGTACAAAAGCTCTCCCTTATATACCTGAGGTATATAAGTAATGTATATAAAGGGAATGGGGGTCGATAAAGCTAAATAAATTAACAGACCAATAAATATATAAGCGGAAGTGCCCTTAAAATCATACTTTAATGAATTTTGTTACATTTCTATGTACAAAAGCTCTCCCTTATATACCTGAGGTATATAAGTAATGTATATAAAGGGAATGGGGGTCGATAAAGCTAAATAAATTAACAGACCAATAAATATATAAGCGGAAGTGCCCTTAAAATCATACTTTAATGAATTTTGTTACATTTCTATGTACAAAAGCTCTCCCTTATATACCTGAGGTATATAAGTAATGTATATAAAGGGAATGGGGGTCGATAAAGCTAAATAAATTAACAGACCAATAAATATATAAGCGGAAGTGCCCTTAAAATCATACTTTAATGAATTTTGTTACATTTCTATGTACAAAAGCTCTCCCTTATATACCTGAGGTATATAAGTAATGTATATAAAGGGAATGGGGGTCGATAAAGCTAAATAAATTAACAGACCAATAAATATATAAGCGGAAGTGCCCTTAAAATCATACTTTAATGAATTTTGTTACATTTCTATGTACAAAAGCTCTCCCTTATATACCTGAGGTATATAAGTAATGTATATAAAGGGAATGGGGGTCGATAAAGCTAAATAAATTAACAGACCAATAAATATATAAGCGGAAGTGCCCTTAAAATCATACTTTAATGAATTTTGTTACATTTCTATGTACAAAAGCTCTCCCTTATATACCTGAGGTATATAAGTAATGTATATAAAGGGAATGGGGGTCGATAAAGCTAAATAAATTAACAGACCAATAAATATATAAGCGGAAGTCCCCTTAAAATCATACTTTAATGAATTTTGTTACATTTCTATGTACAAAAGCTCTCCCTTATATACCTGAAGTATATAAGTAATGTATATAAAGGGAATGGGGGTCGATAAAGCTAAATAAATTAACAGACCAATAAATATATAAGCGGAAGTGCCCTTAAAATCAATTTTCGCAGTTTCATAAAATTAATTTTGTTACATTTCCTTGTACATAAGGGCTCCCTTATATACCTGAAGTATATAAGTAATGTATATAAAGGGAATGGGGGTCGATAAAGCTAAATAAATTAACAGACCCATAAATATATAAGCGGAAGTGCCCTTAAAATCATACTTTAATGAATTTTGTTACATTTCTATGTACAAAAGCTCTTCCTTATATACCTGAGGTATATAAGTAATGTATATAAAGGGAATGGGGGTCGATAAAGCTAAATAAATTAACAGACCAATAAATATATAAGCGGAAGTGCCCTTAAAATCAATTTTCGCAGTTTCATAAAATTAATTTTGTTACATTTCCTTGTACATAAGGGCTCCCTTATATACCTGAGGTATATAAGTAATGTATATAAAGGGAATGGGGGTCGATAAAGCTAAATAAATTAACAGACCAATAAATATATAAGCGGAAGTGCCCTTAAAATCATACTTTAATGAATTTTGTTACATTTCTATGTACAAAAGCTCTCCCTTATATACCTGAGGTATATAAGTAATGTATATAAAGGGAATGGGGGTCGATAAAGCTAAATAAATTAACAGACCAATAAATATATAAGCGGAAGTGCCCTTAAAATCATACTTTAATGAATTTTGTTACATTTCTATGTACAAAAGCTCTCCCTTATATACCTGAGGTATATAAGTAATGTATATAAAGGGAATGGGGGTCGATAAAGCTAAATAAATTAACAGACCAATAAATATATAAGCGGAAGTGCCCTTAAAATCAATTTTCGCAGTTTCATAAAATTAATTTTGTTACATTTCCTTGTACATAAGGGCTCCCTTATATACCTGAAGTATATAAGTAATGTATATAAAGGGAATGGGGGTCGATAAAGCTAAATAAATTAACAGACCCATAAATATATAAGCGGAAGTGCCCTTAAAATCATACTTTAATGAATTTTGTTACATTTCTATGTACAAAAGCTCTCCCTTATATACCTGAGGTATATAAGTAATGTATATAAAGGGAATGGGGGTCGATAAAGCTAAATAAATTAACAGACCAATAAATATATAAGCGGAAGTGCCCTTAAAATCAATTTTCGCAGTTTCATAAAATTAATTTTGTTACATTTCCTTATACATAAGGGCTCCCTTATATACCTGAAGTATATAAGTAATGTATATAAAGGGAATGGGGGTCGATAAAGCTAAATAAATTAACAGACCCATAAATATATAAGCGGAAGTGCCCTTAAAATCATACTTTAATGAATTTTGTTACATTTCTATGTACAAAAGCTCTCCCTTATATACCTGAGGTATATAAGTAATGTATATAAAGGGAATGGGGGTCGATAAAGCTAAATAAATTAACAGACCAATAAATATATAAGCGGAAGTGCCCTTAAAATCAATTTTCGCAGTTTCATAAAATTAATTTTGTTACATTTCCTTGTACATAAGGGCTCCCTTATATACCTGAAGTATATAAGTAATGTATATAAAGGGAATGGGGGTCGATAAAGCTAAATAAATTAACAGACCCATAAATATATAAGCGGAAGTGCCCTTAAAATCATACTTTAATGAATTTTGTTACATTTCTATGTACAAAAGCTCTCCCTTATATACCTGAGGTATATAAGTAATGTATATAAAGGGAATGGGGGTCGATAAAGCTAAATAAATTAACAGACCAATAAATATATAAGCGGAAGTGCCCTTAAAATCATACTTTAATGAATTTTGTTACATTTCTATGTACAAAAGCTCTCCCTTATATACCTGAGGTATATAAGTAATGTATATAAAGGGAATGGGGGTCGATAAAGCTAAATAAATTAACAGACCAATAAATATATAAGCGGAAGTGCCCTTAAAATCATACTTTAATGAATTTTGTTACATTTCTATGTACAAAAGCTCTCCCTTATATACCTGAGGTATATAAGTAATGTATATAAAGGGAATGGGGGTCGATAAAGCTAAATAAATTAACAGACCAATAAATATATAAGCGGAAGTCCCCTTAAAATCATACTTTAATGAATTTTGTTACATTTCTATGTACAAAAGCTCTCCCTTATATACCTGAGGTATATAAGTAATGTATATAAAGGGAATGGGGGTCGATAAAGCTAAATAAATTAACAGACCAATAAATATATAAGCGGAAGTGCCCTTAAAATCAATTTTCGCAGTTTCATAAAATTAATTTTGTTACATTTCCTTGTACATAAGGGCTCCCTTATATACCTGAAGTATATAAGTAATGTATATAAAGGGAATGGGGGTCGATAAAGCTAAATAAATTAACAGACCCATAAATATATAAGCGGAAGTGCCCTTAAAATCATACTTTAATGAATTTTGTTACATTTCTATGTACAAAAGCTCTCCCTTATATACCTGAGGTATATAAGTAATGTATATAAAGGGAATGGGGGTCGATAAAGCTAAATAAATTAACAGACCAATAAATATATAAGCGGAAGTGCCCTTAAAATCAATTTTCGCAGTTTCATAAAATTAATTTTGTTACATTTCCTTGTACATAAGGGCTCCCTTATATACCTGAGGTATATAAGTAATGTATATAAAGGGAATGGGGGTCGATAAAGCTAAATAAATTAACAAACCAATAAATATATAAGCGGAAGTGCCCTTAAAATCATACTTTAATGAATTTTGTTACATTTCTATGTACAAAAGCTCTCCCTTATATACCTGAGGTATATAAGTAATGTATATAAAGGGAATGGGGGTCGATAAAGCTAAATAAATTAACAGACCAATAAATATATAAGCGGAAGTGCCCTTAAAATCATACTTTAATGAATTTTGTTACATTTCTATGTACAAAAGCTCTCCCTTATATACCTGAGGTATATAAGTAATGTATATAAAGGGAATGGGGGTCGATAAAGCTAAATAAATTAACAGACCAATAAATATATAAGCGGAAGTGCCCTTAAAATCATACTTTAATGAATTTTGTTACATTTCTATGTACAAAAGCTCTCCCTTATATACCTGAGGTATATAAGTAATGTATATAAAGGGAATGGGGGTCGATAAAGCTAAATAAATTAACAGACCAATAAATATATAAGCGGAAGTGCCCTTAAAATCAATTTTCGCAGTTTCATAAAATTAATTTTGTTACATTTCCTTGTACATAAGGGCTCCCTTATATACCTGAAGTATATAAGTAATGTATATAAAGGGAATGGGGGTCGATAAAGCTAAATAAATTAACAGACCCATAAGTATATAAGCGGAAGTGCCCTTAAAATCATACTTTAATGAATTTTGTTACATTTCTATGTACAAAAGCTCTCCCTTATATACCTGAGGTATATAAGTAATGTATATAAAGGGAATGGGGGTCGATAAAGCTAAATAAATTAACAGACCAATAAATATATAAGCGGAAGTGCCCTTAAAATCAATTTTCGCAGTTTCATAAAATTAATTTTGTTACATTTCCTTGTACATAAGGGCTCCCTTATATACCTGAAGTATATAAGTAATGTATATAAAGGGAATGGGGGTCGATAAAGCTAAATAAATTAACAGACCCATAAATATATAAGCGGAAGTGCCCTTAAAATCATACTTTAATGAATTTTGTTACATTTCTATGTACAAAAGCTCTCCCTTATATACCTGAGGTATATAAGTAATGTATATAAAGGGAATGGGGGTCGATAAAGCTAAATAAATTAACAGACCAATAAATATATAAGCGGAAGTGCCCTTAAAATCAATTTTCGCAGTTTCATAAAATTAATTTTGTTACATTTCCTTGTACATAAGGGCTCCCTTATATACCTGAAGTATATAAGTAATGTATATAAAGGGAATGGGGGTCGATAAAGCTAAATAAATTAACAGACCCATAAATATATAAGCGGAAGTGCCCTTAAAATCATACTTTAATGAATTTTGTTACATTTCTATGTACAAAAGCTCTCCCTTATATACCTGAGGTATATAAGTAATGTATATAAAGGGAATGGGGGTCGATAAAGCTAAATAAATTAACAGACCAATAAATATATAAGCGGAAGTGCCCTTAAAATCATACTTTAATGAATTTTGTTACATTTCTATGTACAAAAGCTCTCCCTTATATACCTGAGGTATATAAGTAATGTATATAAAGGGAATGGGGGTCGATAAAGCTAAATAAATTAACAGACCAATAAATATATAAGCGGAAGCGCCCTTAAAATCAATTTTCGCAGTTTCATAAAATTAATTTTGTTACATTTCCTTGTACATAAGGGCTCCCTTATATACCTGAAGTATATAAGTAATGTATATAAAGGGAATGGGGGTCGATAAAGCTAAATAAATTAACAGACCCATAAATATATAAGCGGAAGTGCCCTTAAAATCATACTTTAATGAATTTTGTTACATTTCTATGTACAAAAGCTCTCCCTTATATACCTGAGGTATATAAGTAATTTATATAAAGGGAATGGGGGTCGATAAAGCTAAATAAATTAACAGACCAATAAATATATAAGCGGAAGTGCCCTTAAAATCAATTTTCGCAGTTTCATAAAATTAATTTTGTTACATTTCCTTATATACCTGAAGTATATAAGTAATGTATATAAAGGCAATGGGGGTCGATAAAGCTAAATAAATTAACAGACCCATAAATATATAAGCGGAAGTGCCCTTAAAATCATACTTTAATGAATTTTGTTACATTTCTATGTACAAAAGCTCTCCCTTATATACCTGAGGTATATAAGTAATGTATATAAAGGGAATGGGGGTCGATAAAGCTAAATAAATTAACAGACCAATAAATATATAAGCGGAAGTGCCCTTAAAATCATACTTTAATGAATTTTGTTACATTTCTATGTACAAAAGCTCTCCATTATATACCTGAGGTATATAAGTAATGTATATAAAGGGAATGGGGGTCGATAAAGCTAAATAAATTAACAGACCAATAAATATATAAGCGGAAGTGCCCTTAAAATCATACTTTAATGAATTTTGTTACATTTCTATGTACAAAAGCTCTCCCTTATATACCTGAGGTATATAAGTAATGTATATAAAGGGAATGGGGGTCGATAAAGCTAAATAAATTAACAGACCAATAAATATATAAGCGGAAGTGCCCTTAAAATCATACTTTAATGAATTTTGTTACATTTCTATGTACAAAAGCTCTCCCTTATATACCTGAGGTATATAAGTAATGTATATAAAGGGAATGGGGGTCGATAAAGCTAAATAAAATAACCGACCAATAAATATATAAGCGGAAGTGCCCTTAAAATCATACTTTAATGAATTTTGTTACATTTCTATGTACAAAAGCTCTCCCTTATATACCTGAGGTATATAAGTAATGTATATAAAGGGAATGGGGGTCGATAAAGCTAAATAAATTAACAGACCAATAAATATATAAGCGGAAGTGCCCTTAAAATCATACTTTAATGAATTTTGTTACATTTCTATGTACAAAAGCTCTCCCTTATATACCTGAGGTATATAAGTAATGTATATAAAGGGAATGGGGGTCGATAAAGCTAAATAAATTAACAGACCAATAAATATATAAGCGGAAGTGCCCTTAAAATCATACTTTAATGAATTTTGTTACATTTCTATGTACAAAAGCTCTCCCTTATATACCTGAGGTATATAAGTAATGTATATAAAGGGAATGGGGGTCGATAAAGCTAAATAAATTAACAGACCAATAAATATATAAGCGGAAGTCCCCTTAAAATCATACTTTAATGAATTTTGTTACATTTCTATGTACAAAAGCTCTCCCTTATATACCTGAGGTATATAAGTAATGTATATAAAGGGAATGGGGGTCGATAAAGCTAAATAAATTAACAGACCAATAAATATATAAGCGGAAGTGCCCTTAAAATCAATTTTCGCAGTTTCATAAAATTAATTTTGTTACATTTCCTTGTACATAAGGGCTCCCTTATATACCTGAAGTATATAAGTAATGTATATAAAGGGAATGGGGGTCGATAAAGCTAAATAAATTAACAGACCCATAAATATATAAGCGGAAGTGCCCTTAAAATCATACTTTAATGAATTTTGTTACATTTCTATGTACAAAAGCTCTCCCTTATATACCTGAGGTATATAAGTAATGTATATAAAGGGAATGGGGGTCGATAAAGCTAAATAAATTAACAGACCAATAAATATATAAGCGGAAGTGCCCTTAAAATCAATTTTCGCAGTTTCATAAAATTAATTTTGTTACATTTCCTTGTACATAAGGGCTCCCTTATATACCTGAAGTATATAAGTAATGTATATAAAGGGAATGGGGGTCGATAAAGCTAAATATATTAACAGACCCATAAATATATAAGCGGAAGTGCCCTTAAAATCATACTTTAATGAATTTTGTTACATTTCTATGTACAAAAGCTCTCCCTTATATACCTGAGGTATATAAGTAATGTATATAAAGGGAATGGGGGTCGATAAAGCTAAATAAATTAACAGACCAATAAATATATAAGCGGAAGTGCCCTTAAAATCAATTTTCGCAGTTTCATAAAATTAATTTTGTTACATTTCCTTGTACATAAGGGCTCCCTTATATACCTGAAGTATATAAGTAATGTATATAAAGGGAATGGGGGTCGATAAAGCTAAATAAATTAACAGACCCATAAATATATAAGCGGAAGTGCCCTTAAAATCATACTTTAATGAATTTTGTTACATTTCTATGTACAAAAGCTCTCCCTTATATACCTGAGGTATATAAGTAATGTATATAAAGGGAATGGGGTTCGATAAAGCTAAATAAATTAACAGACCAATAAATATATAAGCGGAAGTGCCCTTAAAATCAATTTTCGCAGTTTCATAAAATTAATTTTGTTACATTTCCTTGTACATAAGGGCTCCCTTATATACCTGAAGTATATAAGTAATGTATATAAAGGGAATGGGGGTCGATAAAGCTAAATAAATTAACAGACCCATAAATATATAAGCGGAAGTGCCCTTAAAATCATACTTTAATGAATTTTGTTACATTTCTATGTACAAAAGCTCTCCCTTATATACCTGAGGTATATAAGTAATGTATATAAAGGGAATGGGGGTCGATAAAGCTAAATAAATTAACAGACCAATAAATATATAAGCGGAAGTGCCCTTAAAATCAATTTTCGCAGTTTCATAAAATTAATTTTGTTACATTTCCTTGTACATAAGGGCTCCCTTATATACCTGAAGTATATAAGTAATGTATATAAAGGGAATGGGAGTCGATAAAGCTAAATAAATTAACAGACCAATAAATATATAAGCGGAAGTGCCCTTAAAATCATACTTTAATGAATTTTGTTACATTTCTATGTACAAAAGCTCTCCCTTATATACCTGAGGTATATAAGTAATGTATATAAAGGGAATGGGGGTCGATAAAGCTAAATAAATTAACAGACCAATAAATATATAAGCGGAAGTGCCCTTAAAATCAATTTTCGCAGTTTCATAAAATTAATTTTGTTACATTTCCTTGTACATAAGGGCTCCCTTATATACCTGAAGTATATAAGTAATGTATATAAAGGGAATGGGGGTCGATAAAGCTAAATAAATTAACAGACCCATAAATATATAAGCGGAAGTGCCCTTAAAATCATACTTTAATGAATTTTGTTACATTTCTATGTACAAAAGCTCTCCCTTATATACCTGAGGTATATAAGTAATGTATATAAAGGGAATGGGGGTCGATAAAGCTAAATAAATTAACAGACCAATAAATATATAAGCGGAAGTGCCCTTAAAATCAATTTTCGCAGTTTCATAAAATTAATTTTGTTACATTTCCTTGTACATAAGGGCTCCCTTATATACCTGAAGTATATAAGTAATGTATATAAAGGGAATGGGGGTCGATAAAGCTAAATAAATTAACAGACCAATAAATATATAAGCGGAAGTGCCCTTAAAATCATACTTTAATGAATTTTGTTACATTTCTATGTACAAAAGCTCTCCCTTATATACCTGAGGTATATAAGTAATGTATATAAAGGGAATGGGGGTCGATAAAGCTAAATAAATTAACAGACCAATAAATATATAAGCGGAAGTGCCCTTAAAATCAATTTTCGCAGTTTCATAAAATTAATTTTGTTACATTTCCTTGTACATAAGGGCTCCCTTATATACCTGAAGTATATAAGTAATGTATATAAAGGGAATGGGGGTCGATAAAGCTAAATAAACTAACAGACCAATAAATATATAAGCGGAAGTGCCCTTAAAATCATACTTTAATGAATTTTGTTACATTTCTATGTACAAAAGCTCTCCCTTATATACCTGAGGTATATAAGTAATGTATATAAAGGGAATGGGGGTCGATAAAGCTAAATAAATTAACAGACCAATAAATATATAAGCGGAAGTGCCCTTAAAATCATACTTTAATGAATTTTGTTACATTTCTATGTACAAAAGCTCTCCCTTATATACCTGAGGTATATAAGTAATGTATATAAAGGGAATGGGGGTCGATAAAGCTAAATAAAATAACCGACCAATAAATATATAAGCGGAAGTGCCCTTAAAATCATACTTTAATGAATTTTGTTACATTTCTATGTACAAAAGCTCTCCCTTATATACCTGAGGTATATAAGTAATGTATATAAAGGGAATGGGGGTCGATAAAGCTA
The DNA here is from genome assembly GCA_963855945.1 of Thereva nobilitata. Taxonomy (NCBI): domain Eukaryota; kingdom Metazoa; phylum Arthropoda; class Insecta; order Diptera; family Therevidae; genus Thereva; species Thereva nobilitata. The sequence goes on from OY979696.1 coordinate 25,646, forward strand.
AATAAATTAACAGACCAATAAATATATAAGCGGAAGTGCCCTTAAAATCATACTTTAATGAATTTTGTTACATTTCTATGTACAAAAGCTCTCCCTTATATACCTGAGGTATATAAGTAATGTATATAAAGGGAATGGGGGTCGATAAAGCTAAATAAATTAACAGACCAATAAATATATAAGCGGAAGTGCCCTTAAAATCATACTTTAATGAATTTTGTTACATTTCTATGTACAAAAGCTCTCCCTTATATACCTGAGGTATATAAGTAATGTATATAAAGGGAATGGGGGTCGATAAAGCTAAATAAATTAACAGACCAATAATTATATAAGCGGAAGTGCCCTTAAAATCATACTTTAATGAATTTTGTTACATTTCTATGTACAAAAGCTCTCCCTTATATACCTGAGGTATATAAGTAATGTATATAAAGGGAATGGGGGTCGATAAAGCTAAATAAATTAACAGACCAATAAATATATAAGCGGAAGTGCCCTTAAAATCAATTTTCGCAGTTTCATAAAATTAATTTTGTTACATTTCCTTGTACATAAGGGCTCCCTTATATACCTGAAGTATATAAGTAATGTATATAAAGGGAATGGGGGTCGATAAAGCTAAATAAATTAACAGACCCATAAATATATAAGCGGAAGTGCCCTTAAAATCATACTTTAATGAATTTTGTTACATTTCTATGTACAAAAGCTCTCCCTTATATACCTGAGGTATATAAGTAATGTATATAAAGGGAATGGGGGTCGATAAAGCTAAATAAATTAACAGACCAATAAATATATAAGCGGAAGTGCCCTTAAAATCAATTTTCGCAGTTTCATAAAATTAATTTTGTTACATTTCCTTGTACATAAGGGCTCCCTTATATACCTGAAGTATATAAGTAATGTATATAAAGGGAATGGGGGTCGATAAAGCTAAATAAATTAACAGACCCATAAATATATAAGCGGAAGTGCCCTTAAAATCATACTTTAATGAATTTTGTTACATTTCTATGTACAAAAGCTCTCCCTTATATACCTGAGGTATATAAGTAATGTATATAAAGGGAATGGGGGTCGATAAAGCTAAATAAATTAACAGACCAATAAATATATAAGCGGAAGTGCCCTTAAAATCAATTTTCGCAGTTTCATAAAATTAATTTTGTTACATTTCCTTGTACATAAGGGCTCCCTTATATACCTGAAGTATATAAGTAATGTATATAAAGGGAATGGGGGTCGATAAAGCTAAATAAATTAACAGACCAATAAATATATAAGCGGAAGTGCCCTTAAAATCATACTTTAATGAATTTTGTTACATTTCTATGTACAAAAGCTCTCCCTTATATACCTGAGGTATATAAGTAATGTATATAAAGGGAATGGGGGTCGATAAAGCTAAATAAATTAACAGACCAATAAATATATAAGCGGAAGTGCCCTTAAAATCAATTTTCGCAGTTTCATAAAATTAATTTTGTTACATTTCCTTGTACATAAGGGCTCCCTTATATACCTGAAGTATATAAGTAATGTATATAAAGGGAATGGGGGTCGATAAAGCTAAATAAATTAACAGACCAATAAATATATAAGCGGAAGTGCCCTTAAAATCATACTTTAATGAATTTTGTTACATTTCTATGTACAAAAGCTCTCCCTTATATACCTGAGGTATATAAGTAATGTATATAAAGGGAATGGGGGTCGATAAAGCTAAATAAATTAACAGACCAATAAATATATAAGCGGAAGTGCCCTTAAAATCAATTTTCGCAGTTTCATAAAATTAATTTTGTTACATTTCCTTGTACATAAGGGCTCCCTTATATACCTGAAGTATATAAGTGATGTATATAAAGGGAATGGGGGTCGATAAAGCTAAATAAATTAACAGACCAATAAATATATAAGCGGAAGTGCCCTTAAAATCATACTTTAATGAATTTTGTTACATTTCTATGTACAAAAGCTCTCCCTTATATACCTGAGGTATATAAGTAATGTATATAAAGGGAATGGGGGTCGATAAAGCTAAATAAATTAACAGACCAATAAATATATAAGCGGAAGTGCCCTTAAAATCAATTTTCGCAGTTTCATAAAATTAATTTTGTTACATTTCCTTGTACATAAGGGCTCCCTTATATACCTGAAGTATATAAGTAATGTATATAAAGGGAATGGGGGTCGATAAAGCTAAATAAATTAACAGACCCATAAATATATAAGCGGAAGTGCCCTTAAAATCATACTTTAATGAATTTTGTTACATTTCTATGTACAAAAGCTCTCCCTTATATACCTGAGGTATATAAGTAATGTATATAAAGGGAATGGGGGTCGATAAAGCTAAATAAATTAACAGACCAATAAATATATAAGCGGAAGTGCCCTTAAAATCAATTTTCGCAGTTTCATAAAATTAATTTTGTTACATTTCCTTGTACATAAGGGCTCCCTTATATACCTGAAGTATATAAGTAATGTATATAAAGGGAATGGGGGTCGATAAAGCTAAATAAACTAACAGACCAATAAATATATAAGCGGAAGTGCCCTTAAAATCATACTTTAATGAATTTTGTTACATTTCTATGTACAAAAGCTCTCCCTTATATACCTGAGGTATATAAGTAATGTATATAAAGGGAATGGGGGTCGATAAAGCTAAATAAATTAACAGACCAATAAATATATAAGCGGAAGTGCCCTTAAAATCATACTTTAATGAATTTTGTTACATTTCTATGTACAAAAGCTCTCCCTTATATACCTGAGGTATATAAGTAATGTATATAAAGGGAATGGGGGTCGATAAAGCTAAATAAAATAACCGACCAATAAATATATAAGCGGAAGTGCCCTTAAAATCATACTTTAATGAATTTTGTTACATTTCTATGTACAAAAGCTCTCCCTTATATACCTGAGGTATATAAGTAATGTATATAAAGGGAATGGGGGTCGATAAAGCTAAATAAATTAACAGACCAATAAATATATAAGCGGAAGTGCCCTTAAAATCATACTTTAATGAATTTTGTTACATTTCTATGTACAAAAGCTCTCCCTTATATACCTGAGGTATATAAGTAATGTATATAAAGGGAATGGGGGTCGATAAAGCTAAATAAATTAACAGACCAATAAATATATAAGCGGAAGTGCCCTTAAAATCATACTTTAATGAATTTTGTTACATTTCTATGTACAAAAGCTCTCCCTTATATACCTGAGGTATATAAGTAATGTATATAAAGGGAATGGGGGTCGATAAAGCTAAATAAATTAACAGACCAATAAATATATAAGCGGAAGTCCCCTTAAAATCATACTTTAATGAATTTTGTTACATTTCTATGTACAAAAGCTCTCCCTTATATACCTGAGGTATATAAGTAATGTATATAAAGGGAATGGGGGTCGATAAAGCTAAATAAATTAACAGACCAATAAATATATAAGCGGAAGTGCCCTTAAAATCAATTTTCGCAGTTTCATAAAATTAATTTTGTTACATTTCCTTGTACATAAGGGCTCCCTTATATACCTGAAGTATATAAGTAATGTATATAAAGGGAATGGGGGTCGATAAAGCTAAATAAATTAACAGACCCATAAATATATAAGCGGAAGTGCCCTTAAAATCATACTTTAATGAATTTTGTTACATTTCTATGTACAAAAGCTCTCCCTTATATACCTGAGGTATATAAGTAATGTATATAAAGGGAATGGGGGTCGATAAAGCTAAATAAATTAACAGACCAATAAATATATAAGCGGAAGTGCCCATAAAATCAATTTTCGCAGTTTCATAAAATTAATTTTGTTACATTTCCTTGCACATAAGGGCTCCCTTATATACCTGAGGTATATAAGTAATGTATATAAAGGGAATGGGGGTCGATAAAGCTAAATAAATTAACAGACCAATAAATATATAAGCGGAAGTGCCCTTAAAATCATACTTTAATGAATTTTGTTACATTTCTATGTACAAAAGCTCTCCCTTATATACCTGAGATATATAAGTAATGTATATAAAGGGAATGGGGGTCGATAAAGCTAAATAAATTAACATACCAATAAATATATAAGCGGAAGTGCCCTTAAAATCATACTTTAATGAATTTTGTTACATTTCTATGTACAAAAGCTCTCCCTTATATACCTGAGGTATATAAGTAATGTATATAAAGGGAATGGGGGTCGATAAAGCTAAATAAATTAACAGACCAATAAATATATAAGCGGAAGTGCCCTTAAAATCATACTTTAATGAATTTTGTTACATTTCTATGTACAAAAGCTCTCCCTTATATACCTGAGGTATATAAGTAATGTATATAAAGGGAATGGGGGTCGATAAAGCTAAATAAATTAACAGACCAATAAATATATAAGCGGAAGTGCCCTTAAAATCAATTTTCGCAGTTTCATAAAATTAACTTTGTTACATTTCCTTGTACATAAGGGCTCCCTTATATACCTGAAGTATATAAGTAATGTATATAAAGGGAATGGGGGTCGATAAAGCTAAATAAATTAACAGACCCATAAATATATAAGCGGAAGTGCCCTTAAAATCATACTTTAATGAATTTTGTTACATTTCTATGTACAAAAGCTCTCCCTTATATACCTGAGGTATATAAGTAATGTATATAAAGGGAATGGGGGTCGATAAAGCTAAATAAATTAACAGACCAATAAATATATAAGCGGAAGTGCCCTTAAAATCAATTTTCGCAGTTTCATAAAATTAATTTTGTTACATTTCCTTGTACATAAGGGCTCCCTTATATACCTGAAGTATATAAGTAATGTATATAAAGGGAATGGGGGTCGATAAAGCTAAATAAATTAACAGACCCATAAATATATAAGCGGAAGTGCCCTTAAAATCATACTTTAATGAATTTTGTTACATTTCTATGTACAAAAGCTCTCCCTTATATACCTGAGGTATATAAGTAATGTATATAAAGGGAATGGGGGTCGATAAAGCTAAATAAATTAACAGACCAATAAATATATAAGCGGAAGTTCCCTTAAAATCAATTTTCGCAGTTTCATAAAATTAATTTTGTTACATTTCCTTGTACATAAGGGCTCCCTTATATACCTGAAGTATATAAGTAATGTATATAAAGGGAATGGGGGTCGATAAAGCTAAATAAATTAACAGACCAATAAATATATAAGCGGAAGTGCCCTTAAAATCAATTTTCGCAGTTTCATAAAATTAATTTTGTTACATTTCCTTGTACATAAGGGCTCCCTTATATACCTGAAGTATATAACTAATGTATATAAAGGGAATGGGGGTCGATAAAGCTAAATAAATTAACAGACCAATAAATATATAAGCGGAAGTGCCCTTAAAATCATACTTTAATGAATTTTGTTACATTTCTATGTACAAAAGCTCTCCCTTATATACCTGAGGTATATAAGTAATGTATATAAAGGGAATGGGGGTCGATAAAGCTAAATAAATTAACAGACCAATAAATATATAAGCGGAAGTGCCCTTAAAATCAATTTTCGCAGTTTCATAAAATTAATTTTGTTACATTTCCTTGTACATAAGGGCTCCCTTATATACCTGAAGTATATAAGTAATGTATATAAAGGGAATGGGGGTCGATAAAGCTAAATAAATTAACAGACCCATAAATATATAAGCGGAAGTGCCCTTAAAATCATACTTTAATGAATTTTGTTACATTTCTATGTACAAAAGCTCTCCCTTATATACCTGAGGTATATAAGTAATGTATATAAAGGGAATGGGGGTCGATAAAGCTAAATAAATTAACAGACCAATAAATATATAAGCGGAAGTGCCCTTAAAATCAATTTTCGCAGTTTCATAAAATTAATTTTGTTACATTTCCTTGTACATAAGGGCTCCCTTATATACCTGAAGTATATAAGTAATGTATATAAAGGGAATGGGGGTCGATAAAGCTAAATAAATTAACAGACCCATAAATATATAAGCGGAAGTGCCCTTAAAATCATACTTTAATGAATTTTGTTACATTTCTATGTACAAAAGCTCTCCCTTATATACCTGAGGTATATAAGTAATGTATATAAAGGGAATGGGGGTCGATAAAGCTAAATAAATTAACAGACCAATAAATATATAAGCGGAAGTGCCCTTAAAATCATACTTTAATGAATTTTGTTACATTTCTATGTACAAAAGCTCTCCCTTATATACCTGAGGTATATAAGTAATGTATATAAAGGGAATGGGGGTCGATAAAGCTAAATAAATTAACAGACCAATAAATATATAAGCGGAAGTGCCCTTAAAATCAATTTTCGCAGTTTCATAAAATTAATTTTGTTACATTTCCTTGTACATAAGCGCTCCCTTATATACCTGAAGTATATAAGTAATGTATATAAAGGGAATGGGGGTCGATAAAGCTAAATAAATTAACAGACCAATAAATATATAAGCGGAAGTGCCCTTAAAATCATACTTTAATGAATTTTGTTACATTTCTATGTACAAAAGCTCTCCCTTATATACCTGAGGTATATAAGTAATGTATATAAAGGGAATGGGGGTCGATAAAGCTAAATAAATTAACAGACCAATAAATATATAAGCGGAAGTGCCCTTAAAATCAATTTTCGCAGTTTCATAAAATTAATTTTGTTACATTTCCTTGTACATAAGGGCTCCCTTATATACCTGAAGTATATAAGTAATGTATATAAAGGGAATGGGGGTCGATAAAGCTAAATAAATTAACAGACCCATAAATATATAAGCGGAAGTGCCCTTAAAATCATACTTTAATGAATTTTGTTACATTTCTATGTACAAAAGCTCTCCCTTATATACCTGAGGTATATAAGTAATGTATATAAAGGGAATGGGGGTCGATAAAGCTAAATAAATTAACAGACCAATAAATATATAAGCGGAAGTGCCCTTAAAATCAATTTTCGCAGTTTCATAAAATTAATTTTGTTACATTTCCTTGTACATAAGGGCTCCCTTATATACCTGAAGTATATAAGTAATGTATATAAAGGGAATGGGGGTCGATAAAGCTAAATAAACTAACAGACCAATAAATATATAAGCGGAAGTGCCCTTAAAATCATACTTTAATGAATTTTGTTACATTTCTATGTACAAAAGCTCTCCCTTATATACCTGAGGTATATAAGTAATGTATATAAAGGGAATGGGGGTCGATAAAGCTAAATAAATTAACAGACCAATAAATATATAAGCGGAAGTGCCCTTAAAATCAATTTTCGCAGTTTCATAAAATTAATTTTGTTACATTTCCTTGTACATAAGGGCTCCCTTATATACCTGAAGTATATAAGTAATGTATATAAAGGGAATGGGGGTCGATAAAGCTAAATAAACTAACAGACCAATAAATATATAAGCGGAAGTGCCCTTAAAATCATACTTTAATGAATTTAGTTACATTTCTATGTACAAAAGCTCTCCCTTATATACCTGAGGTATATAAGTAATGTATATAAAGGGAATGGGGGTCGATAAAGCTAAATAAATTAACAGACCAATAAATATATAAGCGGAAGTGCCCTTAAAATCAATTTTCGCAGTTTCATAAAATTAATTTTGTTACATTTCCTTGTACATAAGGGCTCCCTTATATACCTGAGGTATATAAGTAATGTATATAAAGGGAATGGGGGTCGATAAAGCTAAATAAATTAACAGACCAATAAATATATAAGCGGAAGTGCCCTTAAAATCATACTTTAATGAATTTTGTTACATTTCTATGTACAAAAGCTCTCCCTTATATACCTGAGGTATATAAGTAATGTATATAAAGGGAATGGGGGTCGATAAAGCTAAATAAATTAACAGACCAATAAATATATAAGCGGAAGTGCCCTTAAAATCATACTTTAATGAATTTTGTTACATTTCTATGTACAAAAGCTCTCCCTTATATACCTGAGGTATATAAGTAATGTATATAAAGGGAATGGGGGTCGATAAAGCTAAATAAATTAACAGACCAATAAATATATAAGCGGAAGCGCCCTTAAAATCAATTTTCGCAGTTTCATAAAATTAATTTTGTTACATTTCCTTGTACATAAGGGCTCCCTTATATACCTGAAGTATATAAGTAATGTATATAAAGGGAATGGGGGTCGATAAAGCTAAATAAATTAACAGGCCAATAAATATATAAGCGGAAGTGCCCTTAAAATCAATTTTCGCAGTTTCATAAAATTAATTTTGTTACATTTCCTTGTACATAAGGGCTCCCTTATATACCTGAAGTATATAAGTAATGTATATAAAGGGAATGGGGGTCGATAAAGCTAAATAAATTAACAGACCCATAAATATATAAGCGGAAGTGCCCTTAAAATCATACTTTAATGAATTTTGTTACATTTCTATGTACAAAAGCTCTCCCTTATATACCTGAGGTATATAAGTAATGTATATAAAGGGAATGGGGGTCGATAAAGCTAAATAAATTAACAGACCAATAAATATATAAGCGGAAGTGCCCTTAAAATCAATTTTCGCAGTTTCATAAAATTAATTTTGTTACATTTCCTTGTACATAAGGGCTCCCTTATATACCTGAGGTATATAAGTAATGTATATAAAGGGAATGGGGGTCGATAAAGCTAAATAAATTAACAGACCAATAAATATATAAGCGGAAGTGCCCTTAAAATCATACTTTAATGAATTTTGCTACATTTCTATGTACAAAAGCTCTCCCTTATATACCTGAGGTATATAAGTAATGTATATAAAGGAAATGGGGGTCGATAAAGCTAAATAAATTAACAGACCAATAAATATATAAGCGGAAGTGCCCTTAAAATCATACTTTAATAAATTTTGTTACATTTCTATGTACAAAAGCTCTCCCTTATATACCTGAGGTATATAAGTAATGTATATAAAGGGAATGGGGGTCGATAAAGCTAAATAAATTAACAGACCAATAAATATATAAGCGGAAGTGCCCTTAAAATCATACTTTAATGAATTTTGTTACATTTCTATGTACAAAAGCTCTCCCTTATATACCTGAGGTATATAAGTAATGTATATAAAGGGAATGGGGGTCGATAAAGCTAAATAAATTAACAGATCAATAAATATATAAGCGGAAGTGCCCTTAAAATCATACTTTAATGAATTTTGTTACATTTCTATGTACAAAAGCTCTCCCTTATATACCTGAGGTATATAAGTAATGTATATAAAGGGAATGGGGGTCGATAAAGCTAAATAAATTAACAGACCAATAAATATATAAGCGGAAGTGCCCTTAAAATCATACTTTAATGAATTTTGTTACATTTCTATGTACAAAAGCTCTCCCTTATATACCTGAGGTATATAAGTAATGTATATAAAGGGAATGGGGGTCGATAAACCTAAATAAATTAACAGACCAATAAATATATAAGCGGAAGTGCCCTTAAAATCAATTTTCGCAGTTTCATAAAATTAATTTTGTTACATTTCCTTGTACATAAGGGCTCCCTTATATACCTGAAGTATATAAGTAATGTATATAAACTGAATGGGGGTCGATAAAGCTAAATAAATTAACAGACCCATAAATATATAAGCGGAAGTGCCCTTAAAATCATACTTTAATGAATTTTGTTACATTTCTATGTACAAAAGCTCTCCCTTATATACCTGAGGTATATAAGTAATGTATATAAAGGGAATGGGGGTCGATAAAGCTAAATAAATTAACAGACCAATAAATATATAACCGGAAGTGCCCTTAAAATCATACTTTAATGAATTTTGTTACATTTCTATGTACAAAAGCTCTCCCTTATATACCTGAGGTATATAAGTAATGTATATAAAGGGAATGGGGGTCGATAAAGCTAAATAAATTAACAGACCAAAAAATATATAAGAGGAAGTGCCCTTAAAATCATACTTTAATGAATTTTGTTACATTTCTATGTACAAAAGCTCTCCCTTATATACCTGAGGTATATAAGTAATGTATATAAAGGGAATGGGGGTCGATAAAGCTAAATAAATTAACAGACCAATAAATATATAAGCGGAAGTGCCCTTAAAATCATACTTTAATGAATTTTGTTACATTTCTATGTACAAAAGCTCTCCCTTATATACCTGAGGTATATAAGTAATGTATATAAAGGGAATGGGGCTCGATAAAGCTAAATAAATTAACAGACCAATAAATATATAAGCGGAAGTGCCCTTAAAATCATACTTTAATGAATTTTGTTACATTTCTATGTACAAAAGCGCTCCCTTATATACCTGAGGTATATAAGTAATGTATATAAAGGGAATGGGGGTCGATAAAGCTAAATAAATTAACAGACCAATAAATATATAAGCGGAAGTGCCCTTAAAATCAATTTTCGCAGTTTCATAAAATTAATTTTGTTACATTTCCTTGTACATAAGGGCTCCCTTATATACCTGAGGTATATAAGTAATGTATATAAAGGGAATGGGGGTCGATAAAGCTAAATAAATTAACAGACCAATAAATATATAAGCGGAAGTGCCCTTAAAATCATACTTTAATGAATTTTGCTACATTTCTATGTACAAAAGCTCTCCTTTATATACCTGAGGTATATAAGTAATGTATATAAAGGGAATGGGGGTCGATAAAGCTAAATAAATTAACAGACCAATAAATATATAAGCGGAAGTGCCCTTAAAATCATACTTTAATGAATTTTGTTACATTTCTATGTACAAAAGCTCTCCCTTATATACCTGAGGTATATAAGTAATGTATATAAAGGGAATGGGGGTCGATAAAGCTAAATAAATTAACAGACCAATAAATATATAAGCGGAAGTGCCCTTAAAATCATACTTTAATGAATTTTGTTACATTTCTATGTACAAAAGCTCTCCCTTATATACCTGAGGTATATAAGTAATGTATATAAAGGGAATGGGGGTCGATAAAGCTAAATAAATTAACAGATCAATAAATATATAAGCGGAAGTGCCCTTAAAATCATACTTTAATGAATTTTGTTACATTTCTATGTACAAAAGCTCTCCCTTATATACCTGAGGTATATAAGTAATGTATATAAAGGGAATGGGGGTCGATAAAGCTAAATAAATTAACAGACCAATAAATATATAAGCGGAAGTGCCCTTAAAATCATACTTTAATGAATTTTGTTACATTTCTATGTACAAAAGCTCTCCCTTATATACCTGAGGTATATAAGTAATGTATATAAAGGGAATGGGGGTCGATAAACCTAAATAAATTAACAGACCAATAAATATATAAGCGGAAGTGCCCTTAAAATCAATTTTCGCAGTTTCATAAAATTAATTTTGTTACATTTCCTTGTACATAAGGGCTCCCTTATATACCTGAAGTATATAAGTAATGTATATAAAGGGAATGGGGGTCGATAAAGCTAAATAAATTAACAGACCAATAAATATATAAGCGGAAGTGCCCTTAAAATCATACTTTAATGAATTTTGCTACATTTCTATGTACAAAAGCTCTCCCTTATATACCTGAGGTATATAAGTAATGTATATAAAGGGAATGGGGGTCGATAAAGCTAAATAAATTAACAGACCAATAAATATATAAGCGGAAGTGCCCTTAAAATCATACTTTAATGAATTTTGTTACATTTCTATGTACAAAAGCTCTCCCTTATATACCTGAGGTATATAAGTAATGTATATAAAGGGAATGGGGGTCGATAAAGCTAAATAAATTAACAGACCCATAAATATATAAGCGGAAGTGCCCTTAAAATCATACTTTAATGAATTTTGTTACATTTCTATGTACAAAAGCTCTCCCTTATATACCTGAGGTATATAAGTAATGTATATAAAGGGAATGGGGGTCGATAAAGCTAAATAAATTAACAGACCAATAAATATATAACCGGAAGTGCCCTTAAAATCATACTTTAATGAATTTTGTTACATTTCTATGTACAAAAGCTCTCCCTTATATACCTGAGGTATATAAGTAATGTATATAAAGGGAATGGGGGTCGATAAAGCTAAATAAATTAACAGACCAATAAATATATAAGCGGAAGTGCCCTTAAAATCATACTTTAATGAATTTTGTTACATTTCTATGTACAAAAGCTCTCCCTTATATACCTGAGGTATATAAGTAATGTATATAAAGGGAATGGGGGTCGATAAAGCTAAATAAATTAACAGACCAATAAATATATAAGCGGAAGTGCCCTTAAAATCATACTTTAATGAATTTTGTTACATTTCTATGTACAAAAGCTCTCCCTTATATACCTGAGGTATATAAGTAATGTATATAAAGGGAATGGGGGTCGATAAAGCTAAATAAATTAACAGACCAATAAATATATAAGCGGAAGTGCCCTTAAAATCATACTTTAATGAATTTTGTTACATTTCTATGTACAAAAGCTCTCCCTTATATACCTGAGGTATATAAGTAATGTATATAAAGGGAATGGGGGTCGATAAAGCTAAATAAATTAACAGACCAATAAATATATAAGCGGAAGTGCCCTTAAAATCAATTTTCGCAGTTTCATAAAATTAATTTTGTTACATTTCCTTGTACATAAGGGCTCCCTTATATACCTGAGGTATATAAGTAATGTATATAAAGGGAATGGGGGTCGATAAAGCTAAATAAATTAACAGACAAATAAATATATAAGCGGAAGTGCCCTTAAAATCATACTTTAATGAATTTTGTTACATTTCTATGTACAAAAGCTCTCCCTTATATACCTGAGGTATATAAGTAATGTATATAAAGGGAATGGGGGTCGATAAAGCTAAATAAATTAACAGACCAATAAATATATAAGCGGAAGTGCCCTTAAAATCATACTTTAATGAATTTTGTTACATTTCTATGTACAAAAGCTCTCCCTTATATACCTGAGGTATATAAGTAAAGTATATAAAGGGAATGGGGGTCGATAAAGCTAAATAAATTAACAGACCAGTAAATATATAAGCGGAAGTGCCCTTAAAATCAATTTTCGCAGTTTGAAAAAATTAATTTTGTTACATTTCTATGTACATAAGGGCTCCCTTATATACCTGAAGTATATAAGTAAAGTATATAAAGGGAATGGGGGTCGATAAAGCTAAATAAATTAACAGACCAGTAAATATATAAGCGGAAGTGCCCTTAAAATCAATTTCCGTAGTTTGAAAAAAATAATTTTGTTACATTTCTATGTACATAAGGGCTCCCTTATATACCTGAAGTATATAAGTAAAGTATATAAAGGGAATGGGGGTCGATAAAGCTAAATAAATTAACAGACCAGTAAATATATAAGCGGAAGTGCCCTTAAAATCAATTTCCGTAGTTTGAAAAAAATAATTTTGTTACATTTCTATGTACATAAGGGCTCCCTTATATACCTGAAGTATATAAGTAAAGTATATAAAGGGAATGGGGGTCGATAAAGCTAAATAAATTAACAGACCAGTAAATATATAAGCGGAAGTGCCCTTAAAATCAATTTCCGCAGTTTGAAAAAATTAATTTTGTTACATTTCTATGTACATAAGGGCTCCCTTATATACCTGAAGTATATAAGTAAAGTATATAAAGGGAATGGGGGTCGAGAAAGCAAAAATTAAAAACAAACGTAAATTTCAGGTTCATCCAGGCCTCCACGACGCAAAAACTAGAGATACACGACCTAAGTAACAATCAGGGTCTATTACCTCTAAAGCTGGAAAATGGTAGAATAATACTAGAACACTCTAAATTAATACATATCGTAAACCTAACTCAGTATGAAGTCAATGTAGGGATCATATACAGGAACATAGATTCTCTTAATCAGAAAATGAATATAGACAATAGATATTCTTCAATAATCGCAACACTAATGAAAAGATATACCATGTTAGAAAATAGTCTGATATCGATCAAACCAAACTATAGAGGGAAACGAGGAATCATAAACGGATTAGGTACAATAATAAAAACAATAACGGGCAATATGGACAATGAAGACGGCGTTGAAATAAATAAACAAATAGAAGCTCTAAAGTTCAATCAGCATAACTTAAACAATGAAATGATCAAACAAATAGAAATTAACGAAAGGATGATTGAACGATTCAATAATATCTCACAGCACATTAACGACCAGCAATCAAATGTAGGTAAATACATTAGTAATTTTCAAAATAAAATAGCAGGCCAAATAAATAAACTCGAAGAAATGTTACATTTTCATCAATATTCCAACCAATTAAGCTATGATATTGACATGTTGAATGAACACCTTAAAGAGATATCGGAAGCAATGGTTCTAGCCAAAATAAATTTAATATCTAAACACATTCTTCACCCCGAAGAGCTCGGTTATATTAGAGAAATCTTTAGAAAACAGAAAATTGAAATCATATCAAACGAAAATATATACGAACTTCTACAATTACAGGCCTATTATAACGCCACAAACATAATATTCGTTGTAAATATTCCAATTTTTCATCCCGAGATTTTTTCCTTCTACAACCTAAAAGAACTACCAATAAATAATACCTACTTCATCAAACTATCCTCTCCATTCCTACTCCTAAGTGAATACAAGTATCAGTATGTTGATGAGCCATGCCCAACAATAGAGCAAACCAGGTACTGCCATCAAAGGACACTAAGGGCAAATGATTTAGATCAATGTGTCACCAAAATCTTGAAAAACCAACCAGCCCATTGTGAGATAGCTGAACGAGACGTGGAAGAAGAGGAAATATTACTAATGGAGCCCAACTTCCTACTGGTGATTTCAAAAAAGGAAATAGCCACGAACTCAACATGCGACACAAATATGCAGACGATAAAGGGACTATCTCTCATCCACTTCATCAATTGCTCAATAGAAATCAACAATATCCAATACACGAGTACATCCGCCACTTTCTGGGATTCAGCACAAATTGTTTCAACCCTATATAACAAAATTAACCGTTCAGAGACCAGCGAGAAGCTTACATTCAACAAACTACACAATTGGACAATGGAGAATACTAAAATAATTCACCTGCTCGACAAACAAACCAGAAGCTCAAATTCATACATGTACATCTTGACAGGAGTTTTAGTCATCTTCCTCATCATCTACTGTTCAAGAACAATAATTTAAATTTTTTATTTTTTATCATTTTTCATATATTGCCATTTAAAATTTGACACCTGCATGCGGCGGATATCCGCCAGACGGAATTTCCAGATTTATGGAAACCTGCCGGTGCAAATGAACACCGCACGCGCAAATCAATTGCGCTAATTAAGCGATTTATTTATAAGCATATTTGCACCTAGATGTAAGTTATAATTAATTTAACTTTTAGTACTTGTCTATATTTCAACCGGTTCGGTATTCTTAAATTAAAAGTTTTTTGTTATCAAAAGTTGTTCTTTTATTAATTTTCTTAAATATTCTATGTTCCCAGAACATAAGTGGTCCTTCGAGTTTTTTTTTTTCTCTTCTTTTATTAGTGAAGTTGAAGCCAGCAAAAAAGTGCTTTACAGTTTTCCACTTAAATTCGAGAAATTCTGAAACAATTTCTTTTTGTTAAATTGTGGTCGTTAAAGTGCAAAATTAAACGACAAAATTAGAATTTTGTACATTTTAAAAAAGATAAAAGTTTTTAAAAGTGCGTTTGTTTACATTTGCAAATGGTGATGGTCTAAACAGTTAGCATTAATGTGAACTAATTAACTGATCAGTGGGCAATTATTTAATTAAGGCGCCACCAAATCAACAAGTGAACAGTTACACAAGTCAACACAGGACAAAAATAATACAAGTCCACAGAATCCAGCAACAGAGGTCCATACAGGACAAAAATAATACAAGTCCACAGAATCCAGCAACAGAGGTCCATACAGGACAAAAATAATACAAGTCCACAGAATCCAGCAACAGAGGTCCATACAGGACAACAATAATACAAGTCCGCAGAATCCAGCAACAAAGGTCCACACAGGACAAAAATAATACAAGTGCGCAGAATCCAACAGCAGAGGTCCACACAGGACAACAATAAAGGTCTTCAGAATTCAGCAACAGGAGTCCACACAGGCATTAATAGAAGTCCAAAGAAGCCAGCAACAGAAGTCTACACAGGACATCAACAATCATCATCATCATCATCAGTTCAACAAAACAATCATACCGAATATAAGATAAGTACTCAAAATATAAAAATTAAAGTATTTGCAAAAGATATATAAAAAACAAAAGCAAATTAGTTAGCAAATACCAAAAAAAAAAATAATCATTACAATAAAATATAAATTTACAAATATATTGTTTTCCAATTTTAAATTTTTTCAATATATATTACAAACATTTCTAATATATCATATATTTCTTATTTTTTAATATTTTTTACATTTTTAATTATCACATAAACAAACACAATAAAGTATCGATTATTATTATTATTCCATTAATAAAAGCCCTATAATAAATTTCTCTGTAAAGTGTTCATTTATACCGCGCAAGTTCCGAATAGTCGTTCGTTTACCAAGTTTAAAACCATTTACCGAGTTAAAACCTAATAAATTCGGTACAAGTTAAAATAACAAACAATCCTTTAAACATTACCCGTTCTCCCTGAAACTTTAACTCACTAATCAAGCCTACGGTTCTCAAAAATAATGAGTAACATTGCCCAAGATTTAGTAAAACAACAAGAGCTAGGTGAGTCAATACAAAGAGTGGAAATCAATTACAATAAGGATTCCGAAAAAAGGAAAACTAAGGATTATTGTGAAAAAAAATTACACAAATTAGAGGAACTATGGACAGACTTCCATTTGAAAGACGTTGAACTCCAAGAGTACAAAAATCAAGATCCCAATCACAAGTACTTTGTGAATAGATTTGCTGAACAGGTACACGCAGCATACATATCTGCTAGAGACTTGATTTCGGAAAAATATCATCAGATGTTAAGCCAAGAAACCGATTTTTTAAGTGAGGATCACATGGACACAGCGGACGCAGCGGAACAGCAACCCGGTACCAGTAGCAGTCATACTAAACAGGATCAAGATGATTCGCGACAGCCTCGGGAAAAAAAAGTAACTTTTAATCTAAAAGGCAATGAAGAAGTTATTGTCAACAGAGAACTACAAAACACTTTAAGGGTACAAATAAGTAAAATAGCAGCTCTATTGAGAATAGTAGAAGTTTTAGAGAACGAAGTAGATGGTTCAAAATCTACAATATATTATCAACAAAAGATACAAACACTACAAAACTATTGGAAACAGATTGAGCACAATCACGACGAGTTAATTAAATTTGCCAGCCCACAGGAATTAAGGCATGAATATTTTGAAAATCAAAAATATGAAGAAGCAGAGGACATATACCAAAATACAGTAATTCAATTACAAGAGTTGTCTGCCAGAACACAACAGGAGAATCAGCACAGGGAAAGTCAAAGTACTAATAGAGACAAGCCGATCGGAGCCAAGATTAAGCTTCCGCCAATATCAATCCCGAAATTTAATGGAGATTATAATATGTGGAGACAATTCCATGATCTCTTTGCACAGCTAGTCCATACCAACGAAAATCTAAGTACGGTTCAAAAAATGCAGTATTTAAAGGCAAATTTAAGTGATGAAGCAGCACAGTTGTTGGGGCACCTGCCAATAACAAATGAAAATTACAATACAGCATGGGAGTTACTAATTAACAGGTATGAAAATAAGCGCCTATTAGTGCGAGCACAATTAAATACATTGCTAACACAAGTGGATGCGAACGATTCCGCAAATTCTATCAAGAAGTTGCATGATACAACCAATGAATGTTTGTTTGCATTAAAAAACTTAGGTATGGAAGTTGAAAGTTGGGATGCAATTCTTGTACATATATTGTCTAAAAAATTGGACAAGGATACTCAGAAACTATACGAACTTTCTCTAAAGTCTCCTAGAGATATACCAAAAGTTTCCGAATTTTTGGGCTTCTTAGAGCTAAGATTTCAGGCCCTCGAAAATATTAGGCCAAATAAGGAAACTCCAGCGCCATCAAATAACAGACAAGGAGGAATAAAATTCGAATTACACGGTAAGTCAAATCTCAAAAATTATCACATAAAAGGATACAACCGTTGCGAAGCCTGTAGGGGAAACCATAAACTATATGAATGTGTCAAGTTTATACAGTCAAGTCATTCTCAAAAACAAGAGCTTTTAAATAATTGCAATCTGTGTAAATTGTGTTTACGACCGAATCATAGCATGTCTGAATGCAATAGCAAGAAAGCATGCAAAAAATGCAACAGTGCAACGCACAACACCTTACTACATGTGGAAAGTCACAACAAGCAAGTTCAATGGGGAAAGTCGAAGAATGAAGAGATGAACAAAACCAAATCATCATACAGCCAAAACAGGAGCGAGATAAATAAACCAAAGGGCATGATCAATTATCCAAAGCCCAGCACTTCAAATAATCATTCAGTAGAGAATTCTGATTCAATCCCAAAAACAAACATTCAGGCGTACAATTCAGGTTCTAGTGACGTTAGCGGACTATTAGCAACGGTAGTAGTCAAGGTAATAAATGCAGAGGGAAGAGAAGAAAATTTGAGAGCCTTGGTCGATCAAGGGTCCCAATCTAGTTTCATAAGAGAAGATGCTGTACAAAGACTAAGATTGAAAAAGTCTAAGGTCTTTGCTGTAATAACAGGTGTTGCAGACATCAAAGCAGGTCTTGCGAAAAGCAAGGTATCATTTCAAATAAGCTCCATATATCCCTCATCATTCAGGTTATCGGTTTCAGCATTCGTTCTCAAATCATTATCAAAACCTATTCCTGATACTCGAATAGATAATACAGAAATAGATTCACTTAACCAGCTTCCACTTGCAGACCCTAACGCGCTTAGTCCGGGACCTATTGATATTATTTTTGGTGTCGAGGTATATAATGACATCATCCAAGAAGGGATCATAAAGGGAAGCAGAGGTTATCCCATTGCCCAAAAAACAGAACTGGGGTGGATGTTATCAGGGAAGATCCGCGTTCCAAGTGCAGAAATTAAATGTCACGTATCCCAGGTAGATATCGACGATTCACTAAAAAGATTCTGGGAACTTGAGGAGCTAACAACCAAGAACGAAACTTCAAGTGAAGAACACCTAGCTGAACAGATCTATTCACAAACGGTTGCTAGAGATCACGAAGGAAGGTACACGGTTCACTTGCCTTTCAATGAGAAAATAAACCAGTGGGGATACTCTAAGGGGAGAGCCATGTCTAGATTACTACAGATGGAGCGAAAATTCAATCGAGATGATAAATTCAAAGAACTATACCAAGCATTCATCGATGAATACCAAAATCTTGATCATATGAGACCAGCATTTAACGCTCAAAATGCGTGCTATCTTCCTCACCACGCTGTTTTAAAATTAGACAGCACTACAACAAAATTAAGAGTGGTCTTTGATGCGTCGTGTCCTACTAGCTCAGGAGTAAGTCTCAATGATGCCTTATTAAAGGGGCCACAATTACAACAAGACCTCATGTCTATACTCATTAGGTGGAGAAAGCACAAGTTTGTCATATCATCTGATATAGAAAAGATGTATAGACAGATTAGAATTATCGAAAGTCACCAGGATTACCAGAGAATCCTCTGGAGGGAAACGCCTCAGTCCAGTCTTCAACAATTTAACCTTTCCACAGTAACATACGGCACCAAGCCTGCCCCATTCTTAGCTATACGAACCTTACATCAATTGGCCAACGACGAGGAACAAAATTACGTCAGAGCGGCAACAGTGCTCAAACGAGACTTCTATGTTGATGACTTGTTGTCAGGTGCAGATACCATCGAATCGGCCACGGACTTAAGAATTCAATTGGATGAGTTGCTAAGAAGGGGAGGATTCAAATTAAGAAAATGGGCCAGCAACAACATGCAAATCTTGGATGGCATTCAAGAGTCGGAAAAGGAACAAAGTCTCCTAAGCTTGTCAGAGGACACTAAGGTAAAAACCTTAGGTATATATTGGTGTCCACACAGAGATACCTTCACATTCAAAGTCAATATAGGTCAACAGACTACAATCCCAACCAAAAGAGTGGTACTTTCAGAATGGTCACAATTATTCGATCCACTAGGTTGGTTAGCTCCATGCATCATTCAAGCAAAATTAATGTTCCAATCATTATGGAAGGCGAATTTATTATGGGATGAAGAGTTACCAGATCCAATCCAAGGAGAATGGAAAAAATTAAGAAGCCAATTCCCTGATCTGGAAAATATTGAAATTCCCAGGTGGGTTCATATAGCTCGAACAAGCGCGATCCTAGAACTCCAAGGTTTCTGCGATGCTTCGACAAAGGCATATGCAGCCGTCGTTTATACTCGAATAATCGACTTCCAAGGGTCGGTAAAAGTCCAGTTGCTTACTGCAAAAACAAAGGTGGCCCCTCTAAACAAAGAGGTGAGCCTGCCACGCTTAGAGCTTTGCGCAGCCGTCCTCTTGGCAAAATTACTAACTCGCACAGTGGAATCCCTTGACATTGAAGGGTTGAATATACATGCGTGGTCTGACTCAAAGGTTGCACTGGCATGGATACAAGGTAACAACAAAAAATACAGCACTTTCGTAAATAATAGAACACGCGAGATTAACAATTTAATACCAGGAAGTCAATGGCACTACGTAAAATCAAAGCAGAATCCTGCGGATTGCGCCTCTCGTGGATTAGATCCATCGAAATTAACGAACTTCACGTTGTGGTGGAATGGTCCCGACTGGCTCAGCCAGAAGGAAATCGAGTATGTCACACACAGTGAACCAACGGAACAAGAATTAAATAATCATATAAAAGTATTTACGTTGGAAAGAAATGATACATTAGAACAAATATTATCAAAAACAAACAATCTGCAGAAGTTGTTAAGAATAGTCGCGTATTGTCTACGCTTCCGTAAGCTCTTGCAGCGGAAGGTACCTTTAAGGACAAACTACATAAACATACAAGAGCTAAGAGAGGCCAGGAATCTCATAATCAAACTGGTTCAAGAACAAGAGTTCTCTTGCGAAATAACTGACATAAAGTTGACTGGAAGAGTATCGCAGAAAAGCAAGATCCTCTCATTAAATCCATTCTTAGACAAGAAAGGCATCCTTAGGGTAGGGGGAAGGTTGAGGAATTCATCGCTCGCTGATGAAGCGAAATTCCCCATCATTATATCACACCAGAGTCCACTATCTGCGTTAATTATCTCAGAGGCACATTTACACACCCTACACGGAGGACCAACACTAACCTTGTCACACATTCGTCAACAATATTGGATCCTCAATGGAACTAACGCTGTAAAGAAACATTTACACAAATGCATAACATGCCGTAAGCTAGTAGCCAGACCCTTAACTCAGCTGATGGGAGATTTGCCCAAACCACGGGTCGCAGTTTCCAAACCCTTTACCCATTGCGGAATCGACTACGCGGGCCCTATCACATTAAAATTAATGAAGGGTAGAGGCAAAATAACATTTAAAGGGTATATTGCAGTATTCATCTGTTTGGCGACCAAAGCCATTCATATAGAATTGTTAAGTGATCTTACCGCCGAGGCATTCGTCGCAGGCTACAAACGGTTTGCCGCCAGAAGAGGCAGAGCTGCTCACATTTACAGCGACAACGGCACCAACTTCGTGCTCGCAAATAAAATATTGAAGTTCCATAGCAAGGAACAAAAAACTGAGTTCTTCGAAATACTTCAAAAGGAACTTTTAAAGCAAGAGACTCAATGGCATTTTATACCGCCAGCCGCACCACACTTTGGAGGATTGTGGGAGGCTGGAGTACGCTCAATTAAATATCATTTAAAACGAGTGATAGGAACTTCCATACTGAATTTTGAAGAAATGTATACCCTCCTCACACAAATTGAGGCTTGTTTAAATTCAAGGCCTTTATGTCCTCTCTCAGCAGATCCTGAAGACCTCGATGTTTTAACACCAGGACATTTCCTAATAGGGATGCCACTGATATCGGTGCCAACGCAAAACTTTTGCGAAACTCCTATGAACCGTCTGAGACGGTGGCAGCTGATGGAAAAAATGCATCAAGCCTTTTGGAAAAAGTGGAGACACGAATACTTGTCACGACTGCAGCAGCGTCCCAAATGGTTGAAAACCCAGGAGAGTATCAAAGTAGGGGATATTGTCCTACTAACAGATGAACAAACTCCTCCAACACACTGGCCACTAGCACGGGTGGTCGAAACCCATCCTGGACCAGACAACTTAGTCCGAGTTGCGACAGTAACAACCGGAAAAGGCAACTTTAAAAGACCAATAACTAAATTGGCACCGCTACCAGTTTCGCTAGACGAGGATCAATTAACATTTTCGACAGGACATGAAAAGTCCGTCATGGTAGAGGCGAGCAAGGACACAAGCGGCCAACAAGTGAAGAAACCGAATAAGTCACGTCGTCATTATTCAGTTGGGCATTTGTTACATTCAGTACTATTAGTTTTACTAGCAATAAGTCCGTCGTTCTCCTTAAACGCGTCACTGGCCACTTATCCACTAACAGCACGAGCAGGATTGTATTTCGAAGATTTAGGATATATCAGCTTAGTAAATAACGCATGGAAAATAATCGTCTATTATGACTTGGAGAGCTATTGGAAAGAATATACGGGAATAAAGGCTAGTATTCAACAGATAGAAGGCTTCTGTAATTTACAATTCAGTAACGACAACTTCTGTTCAGTATTACTCGAGCAACTGAAACATTCCTTAACAGAGTTAGAACACAAAAATGAACTTATTAAGGGCGGTGTTGTGAACAACAAAATAAGAAATCGGCGAGCGCCACTTAACATTGTCGGAACTGTTGCCCATGGATTATTTGGGATTTTGGATGACGAATTTGCCAAAAATTACGAGGAGCAAATCAACCTCATGAAAACGAATGAGAATCATCTCCTTCAGCTTATCCGCAATCAGACATCTATTGCAGACTCAACGAGTAACATCATTAAGAAAAATAATAAAGCAGTCTTAAGTCAGTTTTTAGCATTCAAGCATCATCTAGCAGATATCGAAGATAGTATCAACAACACAAATCAAGAACTGGCCAAACGTGACAAGTATGAAGCGTTTACGTCGGCGATGTTTCATGCAACTTTAATGTTACTGGCCTACCAAAACACTCAAGAGGCACTTCTTCAACTGATCACGGATACGCAGCCCGGGAAAGTGAGTCCTCTTCTACTCACACCGGAACAACTAAGATCCCAGTTAACACTTATTCGGGAGAACATACCTGAAACAGTAACGATCCCTGGAGGCACAGATCAAAAGGGTGTCTTACAGACTTACAAATTAATGAAAATAAGATCAAAGGTCACGGAGCGTTATGTATTATTTGACATTTCTATACCTCTTCCCAATATCGAACTCCTCCAGTTATTCAAGTTAATCCCCACTCCAATCTTAGACAGTGACAAATACATATATATCCATGCAGTAGCTGAGTATCTTGTGACTAGCTTGCATAGGGATTACTATGCCCCATTATCTAAATCGCAGGTGGAGTCATGCTTCCAAGTGGAGGATAACCGAAGATTATGCCAACAAACATTTCCTTTATATAACCACAACTCTATAGTGGGCCGATGTGAAATGAGTATACTAACACGTCAACAAACACTTTCTGAATATTGCAAGATTGATACAATGGATCCAGTAAATCTATGGATTTCGATGCAGTCACCAAATCATTGGATTTATTGCCTCAAGGAAAACTACAACTTCGATGTGATATGTGGCAGTGTAGTACATCCGCATACACTCAATGGCTCGGGAATATTAGAGCTCCAACCCGGCTGTGTACTTAAGCAGGACTCAATGGTGATCACATCATACCATGTTTTTGGAGGTAGTGTAAGATCTTCCTACAAATTTACAGCACCAATCAATATGCCAATGTTTAACAATGCTCCAAGATTGAAGAAATCCTCTGTAGAGACTCCACTCACTTTCAGCGATATGTCAGAATTAGAGCAAGCCATAAAATATCAAAAACAAAGGGAGGCTCAAAGTCAATTTGAGCAAATCAACGCCCATGATATCCACCATTACTCAATAACTTACCTTTTAATTGGAATAGGCCTGATCGTAGGGCTGGTATACTTTTGGAAGACACGACAGAGGAGAACCCACCAAGTAGGTACTCCTGAATTCCAACTTCCCACAATTTCCAGAGTTATGCATCCACAACCTACTCCAAGACGTTAAATCTTTGCTCAAACAACCTCTTGCGGGGAGCATGTTCAAGAACAATAATTTAAATTTTTTATTTTTTATCATTTTTCATATATGTATTGCCATTTAAAATTTGACACCTGCATGCGGCGGATATCCGCCAGACGGAATTTCCAGATTTATGGAAACCTGCCGGTGCAAATGAACACCGCACGCGCAAATCAATTGCGCTAATTAAGCGATTTATTTATAAGCATATTTGCACCTAGATGTAAGTTATAATTAATTTAACTTTTAGTACTTGTCTATATTTCAACCGGTTCGGTATTCTTAAATTAAAAGTTTTTTGTTATCAAAAGTTGTTCTTTTATTAATTTTCTTAAATATTCTATGTTCCCAGAACATCTACGGAGCAACTAAACATGGGAACCATATATTTAGATGGAAAAGAACTTCGCAAGGAAATAATCCTGAAATCATCATCAACACGACTACGAGTCCGGCACCAGCCACCAGCCAAAGTCCTTCACACCTTTGGTCCTCATTTCCTTCGGCCCAATCTTAGAGGGGAGGAGTTACGGCATTACACCGCAACAAGACTCTAATCATATTTTGACTATTCTGCAATTCTCACGAATCACAGGAGATAACGACACGACATCGTCTGGGACATTTCCGTTCCCATGCAACATGAGGAGCAAAACATTTTTCTCCTAGCACCTACATAGCGTCTAGTAATAAGAAAAGTACCTAATAATTAGTCTTGTTCAGATTAGAAGTGGAGTCGGTCGTAAATGTAATAAATTCTTTCGTTAATGAATAAACTTCAAAAATCTTATAAAATAATAAGAAAAGTGTTTTTATTGAAGTCGAACTTAAAACTCCCGCAAGGAGTTTTGATCGGCCGACCGGCTCACAATCGATAGTTTTGGTTGTACATCCGCACTTCGATGTATATCCAATTTGACCGTGTATGGGGAGGGGCCCTTAGATAGGTTTTACTCAAATCGACAAATTTTGCGTTCCTTTAATTTTTTACTCCGAAGTACTTACAAGTAGAAAAGGAACAGGGCTAGTAAGAGCAATTTCAATACTGAGGCTGGACAGAAAAGTTATAATTGCATCAAAATATAAATATTGTAAATATTTTTCCCCAAAAATTGAATCACTTGAAATCTTTTAAAATCGCATTATATCTCGCCGGTTAAATGTTTTTCTTGCTAAGGACTCAATATGAGTTCTTTACCGAGAAAGGTAATAAAGGCGCAGGGTCTTCCGGGCAGGCGACCAAATTAGACGATTTAATGGCTTTTCTGGCTAAGTGAAATCATTAAAAAAAATTGTGTTAATATAGGAAGCATGATTGCAATGATAAATTTAGGCGTTATCGGACGTTGGGATCTTAAAAGCAAATGTTATCAGTTTTGGCGCTACTTTGTGGCAAAAAACGGCGCGCCATAGCGCTAATTGGGCGGGTCTCTGGTTCCACCTTTGGCGGGTCTCTGGTTCCACCTTTACTTTACTAATCTATATTATAATAAGGTTTAGATTAGTAAAGTAGCATCCAAACTGATATCGTTTGCTTTTTTCGATCAATCTTACCATACAATCCTACTTCTTGCGTTAACACAATTTTTGTGCGATTTGGACCGGAATTTGAAAGGTCTGTTGAGATTTTATTGTCTTTCCCAATAAAAAAACCTTTTGATGAAAATTGAATCCTTAGAGAAAAAGCAATTAAACGGCGATCAAATTAGGTAATTCGGAGGCTGATCTGAAAAGGATAAAATGATGTTTTTATTTTGATAAGTTACTGGAGTAGATTGAACATCTATTGTCGCAGTTATTCACGCAGCAATTTTTATTCGATTGCGACCAATTAAAAATATACAAAAGAAAACAAAACGGAATTTTCCCTCACGAAACAAAAAGTCGATACTACATGAATTTGAAGTTGGCTCAAATGGGTGAACTGTTTAGCAACTTTGTACGAAGAAACGCAATATTAAATGGCTACTGCAAGTCGATTCAAAGATCTACTTCTCCAAGTTCTAATCTTCATGATTACTGACCCGACATCGATTATATTTCATAGACCAATGATTCCCGAAAGTTTTAAAAGGTCCGAGGTCTAATGGTTCGGAAGCACCCCAAAATATAAGTGGCAAACGACCCAAGATAATAATGTTGAATATTTCTATTTACATGCTTTGTAACAAATGCTTTTTTTAAAAAGATTTAGGTTACCAACACTTGAATCCTTGCATTTAACTGATATTTTTGTGGAAAATACGAAAGAATATCTTAATGCAAATATTACATTTTAAAATAAAAAACTTACATGTTATAATGACACTAATATTTTTAACTTACCCCATTGCGGTCCTAGCTCCTAGCTCCTGCTGCGACTAACGCTTCGGGAAACACTGCGACCATTGCGGCTGTTACTACGACTTCCCGATTTACGAGCAGGGCTTCTTGATCGCGAGAACTTATTACGTCGAGCTGGCGATCTACTTCCAGCAGACCTGGAGCGCGATCTAGAATATAAAATAATAAGAAAAGTGTTTTTATTGAAGTCGAACTTAAAACTGGCGCAGTCGAGTGGGATTCCAAAAAGGAATTCAGTACGTGAGTGTATTAATTAACAGTGGTTTCCTGATAAATACATTCGTTCGTCAATCCAATATCGGCACAATCGAAGGAATATCGATTGTTGGATTTTTATTCTTCAGCCGGAACCTAGGCAACATACCAAGCAGCCATCGACATCAGTGGATTCTAACCGAGGAATGCAGATACTAAATTTTATTGTTTTGGCATGGTAAGTCTATTTATTGGTATTTAAAACTCATTTTTCCCTATGCCCAAATCCTCCAAATCTAAACCTTTCAAATTTCCATTTAAAAATACTTTTTATAATAATCAAAGTGATAAAGAATTGGAATTAAATAAATTAGAGAATAGTACCGCGGATTACGGTAATTTTTCTAAAGATAACTCTACTTTTAAAGAAAGAACAGACTCAATTGATTCTAATAACACCGCGGCTTACGGTGATTTTTCAAATTATAAATTAGTGAAACTCAAAATTGAAAATCAAAATATAGCTGGTGAAAAAACCATTGATTCCGATTTAAGTGAATTAAATTTACTAGAAATTGAAGATAAAAACGAAATCAGAGCTAACAAAAAATTAATTGGTTCGGATATTGATTTAAGTGAAATAAAACCAGTGAATTTTAAAGTAGGAAACGCCGAATATAGTTCGCCGATGATGACAAATCCAAGTTCAGTTGATGTAAAGGGGATTTTTGATAGCCTCAGGATCCCGGACGCGGTGAAAGATTTGCCGACCTTTGACGGGAATCCTAGAACACTTTACGATTTTATTTGTAGAAGAGATTTTAAGTGCTATGATTAACATTTCCGGAAGTAGTTACGCGAAATTAATTTTTAGGGCTATAAGAAACAAAATCGTAGGCGATGCCAACGAGGTATTGAATATGTATGGAACGGCGGTTTCATGGGATAGTATTAAAAATAACCTCATCGTTCATTATAGTGATAAAAGAAACGAAACAAGTTTGATTCGCGACCTCCATTTATTACGACAGAATCAAGACACGGTTGAAAGGTTTTATTCAAAAATTATCGACATTTTGTCTACCATGGTCAACCATATTAAAGTACACGAAAATGATGTAAACGTAATTTCATCCAAACAATCCTTATATGAAGAGATGTGTTTGAACACATTTCTAGCAGGTATCAGAGAACCATTGGGATCGACGATAAGAGCAATGCGGCCAACTAAACTATCAGAGGCATTGAATTTCTGCTTACAAGAGCAAAATAGTTACTACGTAAAAAATTCTATTTTTTTTAAGGACTCTAATTATAAAAACACGAATAATAAAGGTAATCAACAAAGACCACAATTCAATTCTTCTTCAAGGTCAAATTACTACCAACAAAGGCCCCTTTATAAACAATTTTCACCTCCGGAGGAGGACAGATTTAGAAATTTATCCCAACGCAATAAAATAACACATTCTTACAAACCTCCAGATTTTAAACCCCAATCAACTCAAAACTTTCAACCTCATATTTTTAATCGCAACTTAAGTATTCAACCAAGACCCCCAAATGTTAATACTTACCCAGAACCTATGGATACTTTAAGTGCAAACACTGGTATAAATAGAACAAAGTTTTCTCAACGACCAAATAACTTCTCTCGACAAAACAATTCACCCAGATTCACCTCCGAAGAATTATTTAATGTTGAACTTTGCAACGAAATAACAGATCCTTTCCAATCAGAACTATCCGGAGAATACATGGAAGAACAAGAAAACGCCCTCTATCCAACGAACTATCACCCAAACTTAGATAGTTGGAATCAAATAAATCCAACCTACGAAATTGATGATCAGAATTTTCCCTTAGAAGCCTCGGAGAACAAATCGGATATTTAGAGCTTAATAGTCATCAATCTTTTCTCTTACCATACATACACATAAAATGTGGCAATAATACCTCTTTGAAATTCCTAATGGATACCGGCAGCAACATGTCATTTATTAGAGAAGATCTCGTCAATTCTTCTTACATACAGACTATAAAGCCAATCGAGATAAAAACCGTTTTTAAAACGCATTTACTAAATAAGCAAATTACTCTCAACGGGCTTCAGGAATTTAAAACTAAGGAAAAATTGCAATTCCTCTTATTTAAGTTTCACAATTATTTTGATGGACTTATTGGGCTACAAATGATGAAACAATTGGGAATTAGATTAGACTTTAAAATATCCACTTTATCAACCGATGAAGTAACAATTCCCCTAATTTATAAACCGAATTTCACGTCCAAGCTATATGTTGTCCCTCCATACAGTAAAATGGTCGTTAACTTACCAGTCGACGTCAAAAATGGCAGCATATACGTTAAACCAATAATGATCAACGATAATTTGATATTACCTGAAGGAATATACCAAACTCATAATTGGTATTCCGTCATGGAAGTATTAAACCCCACTAATGCTCAAGTGATCCTTTTCTTAGAGCAACCTATTAAAGTGCATCCACTAAATTCGAGCCAATTCTTAGAAATACATAATTTCGATATTTCTAATTCCAACGTTTTGCAAATGGTACCCGACATAAGAAACTCGATACGCATTAATCATTTGAACAATGAGGAGAAAGATGCAATACAAAAATTGTGCAAACAATTCGAAGACATTTTTTTTAAGGAAGGTGAAAATCTTTCCTTCACTAATCAAATAACTCATCAGATCAATACGAAAGATGAGATCCCCATCCACACGAAATCCTATAGATATCCAGAGATACATAGGCAAGAAATTCGGACGCAAATTAGTAAACTCCTAGAACAAGGGATAATAAGACCAAGCTTCTCTCCATGGTCATCCCCAATATGGATCGTACCGAAAAAGGCTGATGCAAGTGGTACAAAAAAATGGCGGTTAGTTGTGGACTACCGCAAACTAAATGAAAAAACTATCGATGATAAGTACCCTCTTCCAAACATTTCAGAGATCCTCGATAAACTCGGGAAATGTCAGTACTTCAGTACACTCGATCTCGCCTCAGGGTTTCATCAGATCGAGGTAAGACCCAAGGATATTCCCAAAACTGCCTTTAATGTAAACAACGGCCACTACGAGTACGTTCGCATGCCTTTCGGCCTAAAGAACGCCCCTGCCACGTTCCAACGAGTTATGGATAATGTTCTTCACGAACTACAGGGAAAAACATGCCTCGTATATATGGACGATATCATCGTCTATTCAACGTCACTTCAAGAGCATATCGAAAACTTAACAGCTGTTTTCAAAAAGCTAAGGCAAGCTAATTTGAAAGTCCAATTGGACAAATCAGAATTTCTTAAGCGGGAAGTTAGTTTTCTCGGGCATATTGTTACCCCAGATGGCGTAAAGCCCAATCCAGAAAAAATACAGGCTATAAAATCATTTCCACTGCCGAAGACCGCCAGACAAATTAAATCCTTTCTCGGCCTTTTGGGCTATTATAGGAAGTTTATCAAAGATTTTTCAAAAATTACGAAACCCATGACAGAATGTTTGCGGAAAGATAAAGGTGTTAAAATTGACGCTAGATATATCGAGTGCTTCAGAAACTGCAAAGATATACTGACGAATAGTCCCCTCTTACAATATCCTGACTTTGCAAAGCCGTTCGTGCTAACCACAGACGCTAGTAACATAGCGCTGGGAGCCGTCCTTTCGCAAGGACCAATAGGGTCCGATAGGCCCATATGCTACGCTAGTCGTACATTAACAAAATCGGAAGAAAATTACAGCGTCATCGAAAAAGAACTTCTGGCCATTGTATGGGCCACCAAGTATTTTCGTCCTTATTTGTTCGGCAGAAAATTTAAGATCGTAACGGATCACAAACCTCTCACGTGGTTATTCTCCCTCAAAGAACCAAACTCCAAGTTAATTCGATGGAGATTAAAATTGGAAGAATTTAATTTCGAAATAATTTATAAAAAAGGTAAACAGAACACAAATGCAGATGCATTGTCTCGAATCGAATTAAACATAAACGAACCCATATCAAGAAATAACGATATATTAGACACAGTATCATTAGAAAACAACGTCGATGACCTCGAGTCAATACCAAATACCTCAACCATCCACTCAGCACAGGAGAATCTAGATGATGGCATCCCTATCTCAGAGAGGCCACTCAACGAATTTTCAATACAACTAATATTAGAAAAGACAGAAAATTTAGCTAGACCACAAACGACTTTTACTATTCTATTCGGTAATAAACGCAAGTATACTGTGAAGCAAAATAATTTAAATGATGATAAAACCATATTAGAAATATTTCATAACTATATACAACCTAATAAACTGATCGGAATATTATCAGACGACGACACATTTAAAAAAATTCAATATGTTTACTCTAATCACTTCAGCAACAATAGATATAAAATTGTTAGATGTACTAAATTGTTAAAGGACATAACGGAAGTAGATCAGCAGGAAAAACTTATAAGAGATTACCACAAGAGGTCTAATCATAGAGGAATATCGGAAACATTGGGACATTTGAAACGCGACATTTATTTCCCCGACATGAAGAATGCAATAACGCGAATAATAAATAACTGCGAAATCTGTCAAAAATACAAATATGAGCGAAACAGACAACCGCTAAAATTTCAGGTCACTGAGACCCCCCACAAGCCCCTTGAAATCCTTCACTTAGACATATATTCAGTACACAAAGAAAACTTTCTAACCATTATCGACAAATTTAGCAAATTCGCTAGTGCTTATTTATTAGCAGGGAGAAATAGCGTCAATCTAATTAAATGTCTTAAACACTATTTCTCGCATCACGGTGTACCCAAGAAAATTGTAACCGACAACGGTGCCGAATTTCTATCCAGTCTATTTAAAAACTTCCTTAGTAACTACGAAGTAGTCCTCCACACCACATGCGCAAAAAGCTCTACAGGTAATTCGCCTGTCGAAAGGCTCCATTCTACTTTAACTGAATTAATTAGAATAATCTACTGCGAAGATAATAAAAAACCAATTAGTGAAATCATGGACGAAGCCATACTCACATATAATAACTCAATTCATTCCACCACTAAATTAACTCCTTTTGAGTTATTAAACGGTCATTACAGTGGACCAAACCCTTTTCCCACGGCACAGAACCCGAACACGGAAGAAGATTATTTAAGAGAACATATTGAACAGTACAAATTATTAACGAAGCTAATACACCAACGTAGTTTAGGCCATAAAGAAAAAGTTATTGCTAAGCTTAACGAAAAGCGTAAAGACCCCCCAGAATTCAATATCGACGAAAAAATCTACGAATTAGATGATAGGAGAAACAAATTAGCACCAAGGTTTCTAGAACATAGAGTAGTAAATAATTCTAAGATTACCATAAACACTAATAAACGTAAAGTTCATAAAGCAAAAATTAAAAACAAACGTAAATTTCAGGTTCATCCAGGCCTCCACGACGCAAAAACTAGAGATACACGACCTAAGTAACAATCAGGGTCTATTACCTCTAAAGCTGGAAAATGGTAGAATAATACTAGAACACTCTAAATTAATACATATCGTAAACCTAACTCAGTATGAAGTTAATGTAGGGATCATATACAGGAACATAGATTCTCTTAATCAGAAAATGAATTCACGCAGCAATTTTTATTCGATTGCGACCAATTAAAAATATGTAAGGAAAGTAATTATACTTCCCTAATGGAAGTTGAATTCACGCAGTAAACTAGATTCCTAAATGACACATTTTTCACACAATTTTGTTATTCAAGTTAGAAGATACGATACCTGGAAAATTAAGGAACTTTGGAAAAGAAGGGCTGCGAATAATAAACATTGAATGTTGTTTCTTTGATTTTACAGGTAAAACTGTAAATAAAGATCAATTTGTTATTGTTAAAGTTAATAAAACTCCACTTTGATTTTACAGAGAAACTATTCGTCTTATTATTTCTAGTCCCCAAAGAAAAAATATAATCGAGTAAAAACTCATTAAAAAACAACATTCTTAGGTGGAAGATTCGCGAGAAAAAAAAAAACATGGAGAAATTACGGTTTGACTTTACCATCAAAAGCGCCTCAGATGGCAAGTCAAACGTTTTGTGCCTAACCTCAATAGGGACACCTGAGAACCGCACGTTCAGCTTACCATATGAATATCAGCCAACATCTTTACACACGGAGCTGGTAAAAACGGAAACATTTGCGAAAGTCAAGAACACGTTAAAAAAAAGACATCAATCAAGAAAAGTTTGGATTAGCTTATCAAACGAATTATCTAAAATTTATTTAGATGAGGAGGAGAATCTGCAATTTAATGAGTACCTACTAGAAGAAATTGAAGAAGAAAAAACCCCTACTACAGCTGAAACTAGTGCAGATCAATCAATGATCAAGTTATTAGAAAAATTATTGGAAGAAAAGCAAAAAGACTCTGAAGTTCAAAATTTAGGAAAATTAGCACATGATTTCATGATAGAAAAATTCACAAGCAAAAACTCGAATGCTCACCAGTGGATTAATGAATTCGAGAAAGAGTGCGAACGTCTTAGAATAGTTCAAGATAAGCAGAAAATTGAAATTCTAAAATTTTTTCTAGAAAAAACTTGTAATGATTGGTATAGTTGCATGTTAATGAAACTTACGGTAGAGTCTGAATGGGAAAATTGGAGGAAACGGTTTTGTGAAACATTCGCAAACAAAGGTTGGTCCCCAATCAGATATGCTCTTTCTTTCAGATACCAAACAGGCTCCCTACTAGATTACACCATAAAAAAAGAAAGATTACTATTAGAAGTGAGAAAATCTATTGATAAAGGAACCATGATAGACCTCATTGCAGCTGGCCTGCCAAACTTCATATGTGATTTGATTGATAGGGAAACTCTAAAAGAGACTGAAGATCTTCACAATGAAATAGGCAAGTTGGAACATCTTGTTGATAAAAAGAAGTTTGAAAGTAAGAAGAATAGAGATTATAACACCAAAGTAACAATGGATAAACAACAATGTAAAATTTGTAAGGATAAAAACAAAGGCACACGTTATCACTCAGAATCTACATGTTGGTTTAAGGATAAAGAAGACAAGATAAAACATGTTAACAACCCCGAGTTGGAAGTAGAACTAAACTGCAAGGACCAAAAAAACTAACAATTCCACCATTAATCAAACTTAAAATACTATTAAATGACACATTTGAAGCTGTTGGAGTTTACGATTCGGGCTCAAATGTTTCATTAATAAATTCAAGGATACTTAGATTAAAAAAAGAAAATAAAAATGAGAAACAAAAGGTTAATTTGAGAACGATTAATGGTGTAAATGAAACTGAAGGGATGATAACAACAAAAGCAAAAATTTTCAATATAGAACAAGAAATAGATGTTTTTGTAGTGAACAATAAGAATTTCAATTATGAATTTCTAATTGGATTAGATTGCATAAAAAAATTCAAATTATCACAAAATGAAGATTTACAAATTGAACAAAAATTTCCAGATATATCTGGTAAAGATGAAAGACACATAACGTGTACAAATGAAAAAAAAATTCCTGATAGAACAGGTATAGATAATAATATAAATTTTAATGAACATGTGGATGAGAGTCATTTCAAAATCTCAATAAACCATATAAATTACCATGAAAAATTTATAATAGAAAATTTGATAGAAGAATATAAAACATTGTTTGCCAAAGACAAATATGATGTAGGCACAGTAAAAAATTACGAAGCCAGAATAGACCTAATTATAGACAAATATTGTAGCAAAAGACCATATAGATGTTCAATTGAAGACAAAATAGAAATAGAACAACAAATTGCAGGTTTATTAAAAAAAAATTTAATAGAAGAATCATATAGCCCTTTGCAGCGCCAGTGACACTGGCATACAAAAGAGACGAAAATAGAAGATCAAGATTATGCATAGATTTTAGAGATTTGAATAAAATAATAATCCCACAATCTCAACCATTTCCACTGATTGAGGATTTAGTAATAAAAACAAGGAACTGTAAATATTTTTCAAAACTTGATGTCAACTCAGCATTTTGGTCGATTTCGCTTCGAGTTGAAGATAGAAGAAAAACAGGATTTATCACTCAGGAAGGACACTATCAGTGGACCTGTTTACCATTCGGATTGAAGACCTCACCGGCCATCTTTCAAAGAATTTTAAGTAGTATAATTAGAAAAAATAAACTTTCAGACTTCACAGTAAACTATATAGATGACATTTTGATTTTCTCAAAATCCTTCGAAGAACATATTAATCATTTAACACAATTATTAGAATCGATAAAGAAAGAAGGTTTTAGATTAAAGTTTTCTAAATGTTCTTTTGCTTTAGATTCAGTTACATACTTAGGCCACATAATAAAAAATAATTCAGTTTCTCCAATAAAAGACAATTTGATATCAATACGAAACTTTCCTGTGCCAAGAACACAAAAAAATGTGCGCCAATTTCTAGGGAAAATCAATTTCTACAACAATTATGTGCCAAACATCTCAATTACGTTAGATCCACTACATAACTTGTTAAGGAAAGGACAAAAATTCATCTGGACGGAAGCATGTCAAGAAGCTTTCGAAAAAATGAAGAACTTCCTCTGTACTCAACCAGTTTTAGCTATTTTCGATCCAGACTTACCGATACACATATATACAGATGCGAGTTTGCAAGGTATAGGAGCTGTATTAAAGCAACCACAACTAAACGAAGGCATGGAAAAACCAGTAGCATATTTCTCGAAGAAACTGAACGAGACTCAGAAAAAGAAAAAAGCAATATACCTAGAATGTCTAGCAATAAAGGAAGCAGTGAAATACTGGCAGCACTGGCTAATGGGCAGATCATTCAGAATTTTTTCAGATCACAAACCATTGGAAAAAATGAACATCAAAGCCAGAACAGACGAAGAATTAGGTGACTTAACATACTATCTGTCACAATATGACTTTCAAATAACATACAACCCAGGCAAAAATAATCTGGAAGCAGACTGTTTAAGCAGAAACCCGGTGTTAGAAGCACATGAAAATGAAGAAGAAGACTTAAAAACGGTGAATTTAATAAAACTAGTTGATATTCTCGAAGATCAAGAAAAAAATATAGACTTGCAAGCTAACAAGGAAAAATTAAAATTGAAGAACGGTCTGCACTATAAAGAAATAAAGAAGAAAGAAAAAATTATATTATCAGAAGACTTTAGCAAAGAATTGATACGAAAAACACACAATATTTTCGGTCACATAGGAATAAAACAAATTGAAAACAAAATCAACCCACATTATACAGCGAAAGAGTTAACGAAAAATATAAGAAAAATCTGTAAAGATTGTAAGGTTTGTATAAGGAATAAATCAAGAGGACAAAGTAAATTTGGCCTAATGTCCCAACTAGGTCCTGCAGAAAAACCATTCGAAATAATGTCCATTGACACAATAGGTGGTTTCGGTGGTGCACGATCTACAAAAAAATATTTACACCTGTTAGTGGATCATTTCACGCGATTCGGGTATATTACAACATCAAAAACCCAAAGCTCTAGTGACTTTATTAAACTAACTCAAAAAGTACTCGAGAATAACCATATTGGGATGATTTTGACGGATCAATATCCAGGTATAAATTCCAAAGAGTTTAAAAACTTCCTAAACGGAAAAAATATACCACTAATCTTCACAGCAGTAAATGCACCATTTTCGAATGGTTTAAATGAAAGACTTAATCAGACAATAGTAAATAAAATCAGATGCGAAACGAATGACGAAAAAAGGAATAAAATAGCATGGACAACCATAGCACACGAATGTATAAAAAAATACAATGAAACTGAACACACAGTCACAGGATTTTCCCCAGAATATTTAATGCAAGGCGAAGATTCTTCAGTCTTACCAGAAGAATTAAAACAGAAAAAATCAATTGATGATTTAAGACAAGACAGAAAAATTGCCTTACAAAATAGTATAAAGTACCATACTTATAATAAACAAAAATTCAACAAAAATCGAAAAGATTACAAATTCAATGTAGGACAGCTGGTGTATGTCGAAAACGGAAATCGCCTGAACAGAAAAAAACTAGACGAACTGAGAATTGGACCATATAAGATCTTAGAAAAGATCTCAAATTCAATTTACAAAGTCGATACAAGCCATAGAAAATCAGAATCCAATCTATTTCACATCACCAAACTTATTCCAGCTACCGACTCTGCTACTACAGAAGAAAAAGAAGTAGACGATATTGGTCCATGAAAATTTTGAAACCAAATTTTGTCTTCGAGGAGGGGAGATGTAAGGAAAGTAATTATACTTCCCTAATGGAAGTTGAATTCACGCAGTAAACTAGATTCCTAAATGACACATTTTTCACACAATTTTGTTATTCAAGTTAGAAGATACGATACCTGGAAAATTAAGGAACTTTGGAAAAGAAGGGCTGCGAATAATAAACATTGAATGTTGTTTCTTTGATTTTACAGGTAAAACTGTAAATAAAGATCAATTTGTTATTGTTAAAGTTAATAAAACTCCACTTTGATTTTACAGAGAAACTATTCGTCTTATTATTTCTAGTCCCCAAAGAAAAAATATAATCGAGTAAAAACTCATTATAAAACAACATTCTTAGGTGGAAGATTCGCGAGAAAAAAAAAAACATGGAGAAATTACGGTTTGACTTTACCATCAAAAGCGCCTCAGATGGCAAGTCAAACGTTTTGTGCCTAACCTCAATAGGGACACCTGAGAACCGCACGTTCAGCTTACCATATGAATATCAGCCAACATCTTTACACACGGAGCTGGTAAAAACGGAAACATTTGCGAAAGTCAAGAACACGTTAAAAAAAAGACATCAATCAAGAAAAGTTTGGATTAGCTTATCAAACGAATTATCTAAAATTTATTTAGATGAGGAGGAGAATCTGCAATTTAATGAGTACCTACTAGAAGAAATTGAAGAAGAAAAAACCCCTACTACAGCTGAAACTAGTGCAGATCAATCAATGATCAAGTTATTAGAAAAATTATTGGAAGAAAAGCAAAAAGACTCTGAAGTTCAAAATTTAGGAAAATTAGCACATGATTTCATGATAGAAAAATTCACAAGCAAAAACTCGAATGCTCACCAGTGGATTAATGAATTCGAGAAAGAGTGCGAACGTCTTAGAATAGTTCAAGATAAGCAGAAAATTGAAATTCTAAAATTTTTTCTAGAAAAAACTTGTAATGATTGGTATAGTTGCATGTTAATGAAACTTACGGTAGAGTCTGAATGGGAAAATTGGAGGAAACGGTTTTGTGAAACATTCGCAAACAAAGGTTGGTCCCCAATCAGATATGCTCTTTCTTTCAGATACCAAACAGGCTCCCTACTAGATTACACCATAAAAAAAGAAAGATTACTATTAGAAGTGAGAAAATCTATTGATAAAGGAACCATGATAGACCTCATTGCAGCTGGCCTGCCAAACTTCATATGTGATTTGATTGATAGGGAAACTCTAAAAGAGACTGAAGATCTTCACAATGAAATAGGCAAGTTGGAACATCTTGTTGATAAAAAGAAGTTTGAAAGTAAGAAGAATAGAGATTATAACACCAAAGTAACAATGGATAAACAACAATGTAAAATTTGTAAGGATAAAAACAAAGGCACACGTTATCACTCAGAATCTACATGTTGGTTTAAGGATAAAGAAGACAAGATAAAACATGTTAACAACTCCGAGTTGGAAGTAGAACTAAACTGCAAGGACCAAAAAAACTAACAATTCCACCATTAATCAAACTTAAAATACTATTAAATGACACATTTGAAGCTGTTGGAGTTTACGATTCGGGCTCAAATGTTTCATTAATAAATTCAAGGATACTTAGATTAAAAAAAGAAAATAAAAATGAGAAACAAAAGGTTAATTTGAGAACGATTAATGGTGTAAATGAAACTGAAGGGATGATAACAATAAAAGCAAAAATTTTCAATATAGAACAAGAAATAGATGTTTTTGTAGTGAACAATAAGAATTTCAATTATGAATTTCTAATTGGATTAGATTGCATAAAAAAATTCAAATTATCACAAAATGAAGATTTACAAATTGAACAAAAATTTCCAGATATATCTGGTAAAGATGAAAGACACATAACGTGTACAAATGAAAAAAAAATTCCTGATAGAACAGGTATAGATAATAATATAAATTTTAATGAACATGTGGATGAGAGTCATTTCAAAATCTCAATAAACCATATAAATTACCATGAAAAATTTATAATAGAAAATTTGATAGAAGAATATAAAACATTGTTTGCCAAAGACAAATATGATGTAGGCACAGTAAAAAATTACGAAGCCAGAATAGACCTAATTATAGACAAATATTGTAGCAAAAGACCATATAGATGTTCAATTGAAGACAAAATAGAAATAGAACAACAAATTGCAGGTTTATTAAAAAAAAATTTAATAGAAGAATCATATAGCCCTTTTGCAGCGCCAGTGACACTGGCATACAAAAGAGACGAAAATAGAAGATCAAGATTATGCATAGATTTTAGAGATTTGAATAAAATAATAATCCCACAATCTCAACCATTTCCACTGATTGAGGATTTAGTAATAAAAACAAGGAACTGTAAATATTTTTCAAAACTTGATGTCAACTCAGCATTTTGGTCGATTCCGCTTCGAGTTGAAGATAGAAGAAAAACAGGATTTATCACTCAGGAAGGACACTATCAGTGGACCTGTTTACCATTCGGATTGAAGACCTCACCGGCCATCTTTCAAAGAATTTTAAGTAGTATAATTAGAAAAAATAAACTTTCAGACTTCACAGTAAACTATATAGATGACATTTTGATTTTCTCAAAATCCTTCGAAGAACATATTAATCATTTAACACAATTATTAGAATCGATAAAGAAAGAAGGTTTTAGATTAAAGTTTTCTAAATGTTCTTTTGCTTTAGATTCAGTTACATACTTAGGCCACATAATAAAAAATAATTCCGTTTCTCCAATAAAAGACAATTTGATATCAATACGAAACTTTCCTGTGCCAAGAACACAAAAAAATTTGCGCCAATTTCTAGGGAAAATCAATTTCTACAACAATTATGTGCCAAACATCTCAATTACGTTAGATCCACTACATAACTTGTTAAGGAAAGGACAAAAATTCATCTGGACGGAAGCATGTCAAGAAGCTTTCGAAAAAATGAAGAACTTCCTCTGTACTCAACCAGTTTTAGCTATTTTCGATCCAGACTTACCGATACACATATATACAGATGCGAGTTTGCAAGGTATAGGAGCTGTATTAAAGCAACCACAACTAAACGAAGGCATGGAAAAACCAGTAGCATATTTCTCGAAGAAACTGAACGAGACTCAGAAAAAGAAAAAAGCAATATACCTAGAATGTCTAGCAATAAAGGAAGCAGTGAAATACTGGCAGCACTGGCTAATGGGCAGATCATTCAGAATTTTTTCAGATCACAAACCATTGGAAAAAATGAACATCAAAGCCAGAACAGACGAAGAATTAGGTGACTTAACGTACTATCTGTCACAATATGACTTTCAAATAACATACAACCCAGGCAAAAATAATCTGGAAGCAGACTGTTTAAGCAGAAACCCGGTGTTAGAAGCACATGAAAATGAAGAGGAAGACTTAAAAACGGTGAATTTAATAAAACTAGTTGATATTCTCGAAGATCAAGAAAAAAATATAGACTTGCAAGCTAACAAGGAAAAATTAAAATTGAAGAACGGTCTGCACTATAAAGAAATAAAGAAGAAAGAAAAAATTATATTATCAGAAGACTTTAGCAAAGAATTGATACGAAAAACACACAATATTTTCGGTCACATAGGAATAAAACAAATTGAAAACAAAATCAACCCACATTATACAGCGAAAGAGTTAACGAAAAATATAAGAAAAATCTGTAAAGATTGTAAGGTTTGTATAAGGAATAAATCAAGAGGACAAAGTAAATTTGGCCTAATGTCCCAACTAGGTCCTGCAGAAAAACCATTCGAAATAATGTCCATTGACACAATAGGTGGTTTCGGTGGTGCACGATCTACAAAAAAATATTTACACCTGTTAGTGGATCATTTCACGCGATTCGGGTATATTACAACATCAAAAACCCAAAGCTCTAGTGACTTTATTAAACTAACTCAAAAAGTACTCGAGAATAACCATATTGGGATGATTTTGACGGATCAATATCCAGGTATAAATTCCAAAGAGTTTAAAAACTTCCTAAACGGAAAAAATATACCACTAATCTTCACAGCAGTAAATGCACCATTTTCGAATGGTTTAAATGAAAGACTTAATCAGACAATAGTAAATAAAATCAGATGCGAAACGAATGACGAAAAAAGGAATAAAATAGCATGGACAACCATAGCACACGAATGTATAAAAAAATACAATGAAACTGAACACACAGT
This sequence comes from Thereva nobilitata, assembly GCA_963855945.1. Classification (NCBI taxonomy): domain Eukaryota; kingdom Metazoa; phylum Arthropoda; class Insecta; order Diptera; family Therevidae; genus Thereva; species Thereva nobilitata. Next base: position 67,083 of record OY979696.1, read on the forward strand.
CACAGGATTTTCCCCAGAATATTTAATGCAAGGCGAAGATTCTTCAGTCTTACCAGAAGAATTAAAACAGAAAAAATCAATTGATGATTTAAGACAAGACAGAAAAATTGCCTTACAAAATAGTATAAAGTACCATACTTATAATAAACAAAAATTCAACAAAAATCGAAAAGATTACAAATTCAATGTAGGACAGCTGGTGTATGTCGAAAACGGAAATCGCCTGAACAGAAAAAAACTAGACGAACTGAGAATTGGACCATATAAGATCTTAGAAAAGATCTCAAATTCAATTTACAAAGTCGATACAGGCCATAGAAAATCAGAATCCAATCTATTTCACATCACCAAACTTATTCCAGCTACCGACTCTGCTACTACAGAAGAAAAAGAAGTAGACGATATTGGTCCATGAAAATTTTGAAACCAAATTTTGTCTTCGAGGAGGGGAGATGTAAGGAAAGTAATTATACTTCCCTAATGGAAGTTGAATTCACGCAGTAAACTAGATTCCTAAATGACACATTTTTCACACAATTTTGTTATTCAAGTTAGAAGATACGATACCTGGAAAATTAAGGAACTTTGGAAAAGAAGGGCTGCGAATAATAAACATTGAATGTTGTTTCTTTGATTTTACAGGTAAAACTGTAAATAAAGATCAATTTGTTATTGTTAAAGTTAATAAAACTCCACTTTGATTTTACAGAGAAACTATTCGTCTTATTATTTCTAGTCCCCAAAGAAAAAATATAATCGAGTAAAAACTCATTATAAATATACAAAAGAAAACAAAACGGAATTTTCACTCACGGAACAAAAAGTCGATACTACATGAATTTGAAGTTGGCTCAAATGGGTGAACTGTTTAGCAACTTTGTACGAAGAAACGCAATATTAAATGGCTACTGCAAGTCGATTCAAAGATCTACTTCTCCAAGTTCTAATCTTCATGATTACTGACCCGACATCGATTATATTTCATAGACCAATGATTCCCGAAAGTTTTAAAAGGTCCGAGGTCTAATGGTTCGGAAGCACCCCAAAATATAAGTGGCAAACGACCCAAGATAATAATGTTGAATATTTCTATTTACATGCTTTGTAACAAATGCTTTTTTTAAAAAGATTTAGGTTACCAACACTTGAATCCTTGCATTTAACTGATATTTTTGTGGAAAATACGAAAGAATATCTTAATGCAAATATTACATTTTAAAATAAAAAACTTACATGTTATAATGACACTAATATTTTTAACTTACCCCATTGCGGTCCTAGCTCCTAGCTCCTGCTGCGACTAACGCTTCGGGAAACACTGCGACCATTGCGGCTGTTACTACGACTTCCCGATTTACGAGCAGGGCTTCTTGATCGCGAGAACTTATTACGTCGAGCTGGCGATCTACTTCCAGCAGACCTGGAGCGCGATCTAGAATATAAAATAATAAGAAAAGTGTTTTTATTGAAGTCGAACTTAAAACTGGCGCAGTCGAGTGGGATTCCAAAAAGGAATTCAGTACGTGAGTGTATTAATTAACAGTGGTTTCCTGATAAATACATTCGTTCGTCAATCCAATATCGGCACAATCGAAGGAATATCGATTGTTGGATTTTTATTCTTCAGCCGGAACCTAGGCAACATACCAAGCAGCCATCGACATCAGTGGATTCTAACCGAGGAATGCAGATACTAAATTTTATTGTTTTGGCATGGTAAGTCTATTTATTGGTATTTAAAACTCATTTTTCCCTATGCCCAAATCCTCCAAATCTAAACCTTTCAAATTTCCATTTAAAAATACTTTTTATAATAATCAAAGTGATAAAGAATTGGAATTAAATAAATTAGAGAATAGTACCGCGGATTACGGTAATTTTTCTAAAGATAACTCTACTTTTAAAGAAAGAACAGACTCAATTGATTCTAATAACACCGCGGCTTACGGTGATTTTTCAAATTATAAATTAGTGAAACTCAAAATTGAAAATCAAAATATAGCTGGTGAAAAAACCATTGATTCCGATTTAAGTGAATTAAATTTACTAGAAATTGAAGATAAAAACGAAATCAGAGCTAACAAAAAATTAATTGGTTCGGATATTGATTTAAGTGAAATAAAACCAGTGAATTTTAAAGTAGGAAACGCCGAATATAGTTCGCCGATGATGACAAATCCAAGTTCAGTTGATGTAAAGGGGATTTTTGATAGCCTCAGGATCCCGGACGCGGTGAAAGATTTGCCGACCTTTGACGGGAATCCTAGAACACTTTACGATTTTATAAGCAATGTAGAAGAGATTTTAAGTGCTATGATTAACATTTCCGGAAGTAGTTACGCGAAATTAATTTTTAGGGCTATAAGAAACAAAATCGTAGGCGATGCCAACGAGGTATTGAATATGTATGGAACGGCGGTTTCATGGGATAGTATTAAAAATAACCTCATCGTTCATTATAGTGATAAAAGAAACGAAACAAGTTTGATTCGCGACCTCCATTTATTACGACAGAATCAAGACACGGTTGAAAGGTTTTATTCAAAAATTATCGACATTTTGTCTACCATGGTCAACCATATTAAAGTACACGAAAATGATGTAAACGTAATTTCATCCAAACAATCCTTATATGAAGAGATGTGTTTGAACACATTTCTAGCAGGTATCAGAGAACCATTGGGATCGACGATAAGAGCAATGCGGCCAACTAAACTATCAGAGGCATTGAATTTCTGCTTACAAGAGCAAAATAGTTACTACGTAAAAAATTCTATTTTTTTTAAGGACTCTAATTATAAAAACACGAATAATAAAGGTAATCAACAAAGACCACAATTCAATTCTTCTTCAAGGTCAAATTACTACCAACAAAGGCCCCTTTATAAACAATTTTCACCTCCGGAGGAGGACAGATTTAGAAATTTATCCCAACGCAATAAAATAACACATTCTTACAAACCTCCAGATTTTAAACCCCAATCAACTCAAAACTTTCAACCTCATATTTTTAATCGCAACTTAAGTATTCAACCAAGACCCCCAAATGTTAATACTTACCCAGAACCTATGGATACTTTAAGTGCAAACACTGGTATAAATAGAACAAAGTTTTCTCAACGACCAAATAACTTCTCTCGACAAAACAATTCACCCAGATTCACCTCCGAAGAATTATTTAATGTTGAACTTTGCAACGAAATAACAGATCCTTTCCAATCAGAACTATCCGGAGAATACATGGAAGAACAAGAAAACGCCCTCTATCCAACGAACTATCACCCAAACTTAGATAGTTGGAATCAAATAAATCCAACCTACGAAATTGATGATCAGAATTTTCCCTTAGAAGCCTCGGAGAACAAATCGGATATTTAGAGCTTAATAGTCATCAATCTTTTCTCTTACCATACATACACATAAAATGTGGCAATAATACCTCTTTGAAATTCCTAATGGATACCGGCAGCAACATGTCATTTATTAGAGAAGATCTCGTCAATTCTTCTTACATACAGACTATAAAGCCAATCGAGATAAAAACCGTTTTTAAAACGCATTTACTAAATAAGCAAATTACTCTCAACGGGCTTCAGGAATTTAAAACTAAGGAAAAATTGCAATTCCTCTTATTTAAGTTTCACAATTATTTTGATGGACTTATTGGGCTACAAATGATGAAACAATTGGGAATTAGATTAGACTTTAAAATATCCACTTTATCAACCGATGAAGTAACAATTCCCCTAATTTATAAACCGAATTTCACGTCCAAGCTATATGTTGTCCCTCCATACAGTAAAATGGTCGTTAACTTACCAGTCGACGTCAAAAATGGCAGCATATACGTTAAACCAATAATGATCAACGATAATTTGATATTACCTGAAGGAATATACCAAACTCATAATTGGTATTCCGTCATGGAAGTATTAAACCCCACTAATGCTCAAGTGATCCTTTTCTTAGAGCAACCTATTAAAGTGCATCCACTAAATTCGAGCCAATTCTTAGAAATACATAATTTCGATATTTCTAATTCCAACGTTTTGCAAATGGTACCCGACATAAGAAACTCGATACGCATTAATCATTTGAACAATGAGGAGAAAGATGCAATACAAAAATTGTGCAAACAATTCGAAGACATTTTTTTTAAGGAAGGTGAAAATCTTTCCTTCACTAATCAAATAACTCATCAGATCAATACGAAAGATGAGATCCCCATCCACACGAAATCCTATAGATATCCAGAGATACATAGGCAAGAAATTCGGACGCAAATTAGTAAACTCCTAGAACAAGGGATAATAAGACCAAGCTTCTCTCCATGGTCATCCCCAATATGGATCGTACCGAAAAAGGCTGATGCAAGTGGTACAAAAAAATGGCGGTTAGTTGTGGACTACCGCAAACTAAATGAAAAAACTATCGATGATAAGTACCCTCTTCCAAACATTTCAGAGATCCTCGATAAACTCGGGAAATGTCAGTACTTCAGTACACTCGATCTCGCCTCAGGGTTTCATCAGATCGAGGTAAGACCCAAGGATATTCCCAAAACTGCCTTTAATGTAAACAACGGCCACTACGAGTACGTTCGCATGCCTTTCGGCCTAAAGAACGCCCCTGCCACGTTCCAACGAGTTATGGATAATGTTCTTCACGAACTACAGGGAAAAACATGCCTCGTATATATGGACGATATCATCGTCTATTCAACGTCACTTCAAGAGCATATCGAAAACTTAACAGCTGTTTTCAAAAAGCTAAGGCAAGCTAATTTGAAAGTCCAATTGGACAAATCAGAATTTCTTAAGCGGGAAGTTAGTTTTCTCGGGCATATTGTTACCCCAGATGGCGTAAAGCCCAATCCAGAAAAAATACAGGCTATAAAATCATTTCCACTGCCGAAGACCGCCAGACAAATTAAATCCTTTCTCGGCCTTTTGGGCTATTATAGGAAGTTTATCAAAGATTTTTCAAAAATTACGAAACCCATGACAGAATGTTTGCGGAAAGATAAAGGTGTTAAAATTGACGCTAGATATATCGAGTGCTTCAGAAACTGCAAAGATATACTGACGAATAGTCCCCTCTTACAATATCCTGACTTTGCAAAGCCGTTCGTGCTAACCACAGACGCTAGTAACATAGCGCTGGGAGCCGTCCTTTCGCAAGGACCAATAGGGTCCGATAGGCCCATATGCTACGCTAGTCGTACATTAACAAAATCGGAAGAAAATTACAGCGTCATCGAAAAAGAACTTCTGGCCATTGTATGGGCCACCAAGTATTTTCGTCCTTATTTGTTCGGCAGAAAATTTAAGATCGTAACGGATCACAAACCTCTCACGTGGTTATTCTCCCTCAAAGAACCAAACTCCAAGTTAATTCGATGGAGATTAAAATTGGAAGAATTTAATTTCGAAATAATTTATAAAAAAGGTAAACAGAACACAAATGCAGATGCATTGTCTCGAATCGAATTAAACATAAACGAACCCATATCAAGAAATAACGATATATTAGACACAGTATCATTAGAAAACAACGTCGATGACCTCGAGTCAATACCAAATACCTCAACCATCCACTCAGCACAGGAGAATCTAGATGATGGCATCCCTATCTCAGAGAGGCCACTCAACGAATTTTCAATACAACTAATATTAGAAAAGACAGAAAATTTAGCTAGACCACAAACGACTTTTACTATTCTATTCGGTAATAAACGCAAGTATACTGTGAAGCAAAATAATTTAAATGATGATAAAACCATATTAGAAATATTTCATAACTATATACAACCTAATAAACTGATCGGAATATTATCAGACGACGACACATTTAAAAAAATTCAATATGTTTACTCTAATCACTTCAGCAACAATAGATATAAAATTGTTAGATGTACTAAATTGTTAAAGGACATAACGGAAGTAGATCAGCAGGAAAAACTTATAAGAGATTACCACAAGAGGTCTAATCATAGAGGAATATCGGAAACATTGGGACATTTGAAACGCGACATTTATTTCCCCGACATGAAGAATGCAATAACGCGAATAATAAATAACTGCGAAATCTGTCAAAAATACAAATATGAGCGAAACAGACAACCGCTAAAATTTCAGGTCACTGAGACCCCCCACAAGCCCCTTGAAATCCTTCACTTAGACATATATTCAGTACACAAAGAAAACTTTCTAACCATTATCGACAAATTTAGCAAATTCGCTAGTGCTTATTTATTAGCAGGGAGAAATAGCGTCAATCTAATTAAATGTCTTAAACACTATTTCTCGCATCACGGTGTACCCAAGAAAATTGTAACCGACAACGGTGCCGAATTTCTATCCAGTCTATTTAAAAACTTCCTTAGTAACTACGAAGTAGTCCTCCACACCACATGCGCAAAAAGCTCTACAGGTAATTCGCCTGTCGAAAGGCTCCATTCTACTTTAACTGAATTAATTAGAATAATCTACTGCGAAGATAATAAAAAACCAATTAGTGAAATCATGGACGAAGCCATACTCACATATAATAACTCAATTCATTCCACCACTAAATTAACTCCTTTTGAGTTATTAAACGGTCATTACAGTGGACCAAACCCTTTTCCCACGGCACAGAACCCGAACACGGAAGAAGATTATTTAAGAGAACATATTGAACAGTACAAATTATTAACGAAGCTAATACACCAACGTAGTTTAGGCCATAAAGAAAAAGTTATTGCTAAGCTTAACGAAAAGCGTAAAGACCCCCCAGAATTCAATATCGACGAAAAAATCTACGAATTAGATGATAGGAGAAACAAATTAGCACCAAGGTTTCTAGAACATAGAGTAGTAAATAATTCTAAGATTACCATAAACACTAATAAACGTAAAGTTCATAAAGCAAAAATTAAAAACAAACGTAAATTTCAGGTTCATCCAGGCCTCCACGACGCAAAAACTAGAGATACACGACCTAAGTAACAATCAGGGTCTATTACCTCTAAAGCTGGAAAATGGTAGAATAATACTAGAACACTCTAAATTAATACATATCGTAAACCTAACTCAGTATGAAGTTAATGTAGGGATCATATACAGGAACATAGATTCTCTTAATCAGAAAATGAATTCACGCAGCAATTTTTATTCGATTGCGACCAATTAAAAATATGTAAGGAAAGTAATTATACTTCCCTAATGGAAGTTGAATTCACGCAGTAAACTAGATTCCTAAATGACACATTTTTCACACAATTTTGTTATTCAAGTTAGAAGATACGATACCTGGAAAATTAAGGAACTTTGGAAAAGAAGGGCTGCGAATAATAAACATTGAATGTTGTTTCTTTGATTTTACAGGTAAAACTGTAAATAAAGATCAATTTGTTATTGTTAAAGTTAATAAAACTCCACTTTGATTTTACAGAGAAACTATTCGTCTTATTATTTCTAGTCCCCAAAGAAAAAATATAATCGAGTAAAAACTCATTAAAAAACAACATTCTTAGGTGGAAGATTCGCGAGAAAAAAAAAAACATGGAGAAATTACGGTTTGACTTTACCATCAAAAGCGCCTCAGATGGCAAGTCAAACGTTTTGTGCCTAACCTCAATAGGGACACCTGAGAACCGCACGTTCAGCTTACCATATGAATATCAGCCAACATCTTTACACACGGAGCTGGTAAAAACGGAAACATTTGCGAAAGTCAAGAACACGTTAAAAAAAAGACATCAATCAAGAAAAGTTTGGATTAGCTTATCAAACGAATTATCTAAAATTTATTTAGATGAGGAGGAGAATCTGCAATTTAATGAGTACCTACTAGAAGAAATTGAAGAAGAAAAAACCCCTACTACAGCTGAAACTAGTGCAGATCAATCAATGATCAAGTTATTAGAAAAATTATTGGAAGAAAAGCAAAAAGACTCTGAAGTTCAAAATTTAGGAAAATTAGCACATGATTTCATGATAGAAAAATTCACAAGCAAAAACTCGAATGCTCACCAGTGGATTAATGAATTCGAGAAAGAGTGCGAACGTCTTAGAATAGTTCAAGATAAGCAGAAAATTGAAATTCTAAAATTTTTTCTAGAAAAAACTTGTAATGATTGGTATAGTTGCATGTTAATGAAACTTACGGTAGAGTCTGAATGGGAAAATTGGAGGAAACGGTTTTGTGAAACATTCGCAAACAAAGGTTGGTCCCCAATCAGATATGCTCTTTCTTTCAGATACCAAACAGGCTCCCTACTAGATTACACCATAAAAAAAGAAAGATTACTATTAGAAGTGAGAAAATCTATTGATAAAGGAACCATGATAGACCTCATTGCAGCTGGCCTGCCAAACTTCATATGTGATTTGATTGATAGGGAAACTCTAAAAGAGACTGAAGATCTTCACAATGAAATAGGCAAGTTGGAACATCTTGTTGATAAAAAGAAGTTTGAAAGTAAGAAGAATAGAGATTATAACACCAAAGTAACAATGGATAAACAACAATGTAAAATTTGTAAGGATAAAAACAAAGGCACACGTTATCACTCAGAATCTACATGTTGGTTTAAGGATAAAGAAGACAAGATAAAACATGTTAACAACTCCGAGTTGGAAGTAGAACTAAACTGCAAGGACCAAAAAAACTAACAATTCCACCATTAATCAAACTTAAAATACTATTAAATGACACATTTGAAGCTGTTGGAGTTTACGATTCGGGCTCAAATGTTTCATTAATAAATTCAAGGATACTTAGATTAAAAAAAGAAAATAAAAATGAGAAACAAAAGGTTAATTTGAGAACGATTAATGGTGTAAATGAAACTGAAGGGATGATAACAACAAAAGCAAAAATTTTCAATATAGAACAAGAAATAGATGTTTTTGTAGTGAACAATAAGAATTTCAATTATGAATTTCTAATTGGATTAGATTGCATAAAAAAATTCAAATTATCACAAAATGAAGATTTACAAATTGAACAAAAATTTCCAGATATATCTGGTAAAGATGAAAGACACATAACGTGTACAAATGAAAAAAAAATTCCTGATAGAACAGGTATAGATAATAATATAAATTTTAATGAACATGTGGATGAGAGTCATTTCAAAATCTCAATAAACCATATAAATTACCATGAAAAATTTATAATAGAAAATTTGATAGAAGAATATAAAACATTGTTTGCCAAAGACAAATATGATGTAGGCACAGTAAAAAATTACGAAGCCAGAATAGACCTAATTATAGACAAATATTGTAGCAAAAGACCATATAGATGTTCAATTGAAGACAAAATAGAAATAGAACAACAAATTGCAGGTTTATTAAAAAAAAATTTAATAGAAGAATCATATAGCCCTTTGTAGCGCCAGTGACACTGGCATACAAAAGAGACGAAAATAGAAGATCAAGATTATGCATAGATTTTAGAGATTTGAATAAAATAATAATCCCACAATCTCAACCATTTCCACTGATTGAGGATTTAGTAATAAAAACAAGGAACTGTAAATATTTTTCAAAACTTGATGTCAACTCAGCATTTTGGTCGATTCCGCTTCGAGTTGAAGATAGAAGAAAAACAGGATTTATCACTCAGGAAGGACACTATCAGTGGACCTGTTTACCATTCGGATTGAAGACCTCACCGGCCATCTTTCAAAGAATTTTAAGTAGTATAATTAGAAAAAATAAACTTTCAGACTTCACAGTAAACTATATAGATGACATTTTGATTTTCTCAAAATCCTTCGAAGAACATATTAATCATTTAACACAATTATTAGAATCGATAAAGAAAGAAGGTTTTAGATTAAAGTTTTCTAAATGTTCTTTTGCTTTAGATTCAGTTACATACTTAGGCCACATAATAAAAAATAATTCAGTTTCTCCAATAAAAGACAATTTGATATCAATACGAAACTTTCCTGTGCCAAGAACACAAAAAAATGTGCGCCAATTTCTAGGGAAAATCAATTTCTACAACAATTATGTGCCAAACATCTCAATTACGTTAGATCCACTACATAACTTGTTAAGGAAAGGACAAAAATTCATCTGGACGGAAGCATGTCAAGAAGCTTTCGAAAAAATGAAGAACTTCCTCTGTACTCAACCAGTTTTAGCTATTTTCGATCCAGACTTACCGATACACATATATACAGATGCGAGTTTGCAAGGTATAGGAGCTGTATTAAAGCAACCACAACTAAACGAAGGCATGGAAAAACCAGTAGCATATTTCTCGAAGAAACTGAACGAGACTCAGAAAAAGAAAAAAGCAATATACCTAGAATGTCTAGCAATAAAGGAAGCAGTGAAATACTGGCAGCACTGGCTAATGGGCAGATCATTCAGAATTTTTTCAGATCACAAACCATTGGAAAAAATGAACATCAAAGCCAGAACAGACGAAGAATTAGGTGACTTAACGTACTATCTGTCACAATATGACTTTCAAATAACATACAACCCAGGCAAAAATAATCTGGAAGCAGACTGTTTAAGCAGAAACCCGGTGTTAGAAGCACATGAAAATGAAGAAGAAGACTTAAAAACGGTGAATTTAATAAAACTAGTTGATATTCTCGAAGATCAAGAAAAAAATATAGACTTGCAAGCTAACAAGGAAAAATTAAAATTGAAGAACGGTCTGCACTATAAAGAAATAAAGAAGAAAGAAAAAATTATATTATCAGAAGACTTTAGCAAAGAATTGATACGAAAAACACACAATATTTTCGGTCACATAGGAATAAAACAAATTGAAAACAAAATCAACCCACATTATACAGCGAAAGATTTAACGAAAAATATAAGAAAAATCTGTAAAGATTGTAAGGTTTGTATAAGGAATAAATCAAGAGGGCAAAGTAAATTTGGCCTAATGTCCCAACTAGGTCCTGCAGAAAAACCATTCGAAATAATGTCCATTGACACAATAGGTGGTTTCGGTGGTGCACGATCTACAAAAAAATATTTACACCTGTTAGTGGATCATTTCACGCGATTCGGGTATATTACAACATCAAAAACCCAAAGCTCTAGTGACTTTATTAAACTAACTAAAAAAGTACTCGAGAATAACCATATTGGGATGATTTTGACGGATCAATATCCAGGTATAAATTCCAAAGAGTTTAAAAACTTCCTAAACGGAAAAAATATACCACTAATCTTCACAGCAGTAAATGCACCATTTTCGAATGGTTTAAATGAAAGACTTAATCAGACAATAGTAAATAAAATCAGATGCGAAACGAATGACGAAAAAAGGAATAAAATAGCATGGACAACCATAGCACACGAATGTATAAAAAAATACAATGAAACTGAACACACAGTCACAGGATTTTCCCCAGAATATTTAATGCAAGGCGAAGATTCTTCAGTCTTACCAGAAGAATTAAAACAGAAAAAATCAATTGATGATTTAAGACAAGACAGAAAAATTGCCTTACAAAATAGTATAAAGTACCATACTTATAATAAACAAAAATTCAACAAAAATCGAAAAGATTACAAATTCAATGTAGGACAGCTGGTGTATGTCGAAAACGGAAATCGCCTGAACAGAAAAAAACTAGACGAACTGAGAATTGGACCATATAAGATCTTAGAAAAGATCTCAAATTCAATTTACAAAGTCGATACAGGCCATAGAAAATCAGAATCCAATCTATTTCACATCACCAAACTTATTCCAGCTACCGACTCTGCTACTACAGAAGAAAAAGAAGTAGACGATATTGGTCCATGAAAATTTTGAAACCAAATTTTGTCTTCGAGGAGGGGAGATGTAAGGAAAGTAATTATACTTCCCTAATGGAAGTTGAATTCACGCAGTAAACTAGATTCCTAAATGACACATTTTTCACACAATTTTGTTATTCAAGTTAGAAGATACGATACCTGGAAAATTAAGGAACTTTGGAAAAGAAGGGCTGCGAATAATAAACATTGAATGTTGTTTCTTTGATTTTACAGGTAAAACTGTAAATAAAGATCAATTTGTTATTGTTAAAGTTAATAAAACTCCACTTTGATTTTACAGAGAAACTATTCGTCTTATTATTTCTAGTCCCCAAAGAAAAAATATAATCGAGTAAAAACTCATTATAAAACAACATTCTTAGGTGGAAGATTCGCGAGAAAAAAAAAAACATGGAGAAATTACGGTTTGACTTTACCATCAAAAGCGCCTCAGATGGCAAGTCAAACGTTTTGTGCCTAACCTCAATAGGGACACCTGAGAACCGCACGTTCAGCTTACCATATGAATATCAGCCAACATCTTTACACACGGAGCTGGTAAAAACGGAAACATTTGCGAAAGTCAAGAACACGTTAAAAAAAAGACATCAATCAAGAAAAGTTTGGATTAGCTTATCAAACGAATTATCTAAAATTTATTTAGATGAGGAGGAGAATCTGCAATTTAATGAGTACCTACTAGAAGAAATTGAAGAAGAAAAAACCCCTACTACAGCTGAAACTAGTGCAGATCAATCAATGTTCAAGTTATTAGAAAAATTATTGGAAGAAAAGCAAAAAGACTCTGAAGTTCAAAATTTAGGAAAATTAGCACATGATTTCATGATAGAAAAATTCACAAGCAAAAACTCGAATGCTCACCAGTGGATTAATGAATTCGAGAAAGAGTGCGAACGTCTTAGAATAGTTCAAGATAAGCAGAAAATTGAAATTCTAAAATTTTTTCTAGAAAAAACTTGTAATGATTGGTATAGTTGCATGTTAATGAAACTTACGGTAGAGTCTGAATGGGAAAATTGGAGGAAACGGTTTTGTGAAACATTCGCAAACAAAGGTTGGTCCCCAATCAGATATGCTCTTTCTTTCAGATACCAAACAGGCTCCCTACTAGATTACACCATAAAAAAAGAAAGATTACTATTAGAAGTGAGAAAATCTATTGATAAAGGAACCATGATAGACCTCATTGCAGCTGGCCTGCCAAACTTCATATGTGATTTGATTGATAGGGAAACTCTAAAAGAGACTGAAGATCTTCACAATGAAATAGGCAAGTTGGAACATCTTGTTGATAAAAAGAAGTTTGAAAGTAAGAAGAATAGAGATTATAACACCAAAGTAACAATGGATAAACAACAATGTAAAATTTGTAAGGATAAAAACAAAGGCACACGTTATCACTCAGAATCTACATGTTGGTTTAAGGATAAAGAAGACAAGATAAAACATGTTAACAACTCCGAGTTGGAAGTAGAACTAAACTGCAAGGACCAAAAAAACTAACAATTCCACCATTAATCAAACTTAAAATACTATTAAATGACACATTTGAAGCTGTTGGAGTTTACGATTCGGGCTCAAATGTTTCATTAATAAATTCAAGGATACTTAGATTAAAAAAAGAAAATAAAAATGAGAAACAAAAGGTTAATTTGAGAACGATTAATGGTGTAAATGAAACTGAAGGGATGATAACAATAAAAGCAAAAATTTTCAATATAGAACAAGAAATAGATGTTTTTGTAGTGAACAATAAGAATTTCAATTATGAATTTCTAATTGGATTAGATTGCATAAAAAAATTCAAATTATCACAAAATGAAGATTTACAAATTGAACAAAAATTTCCAGATATATCTGGTAAAGATGAAAGACACATAACGTGTACAAATGAAAAAAAAATTCCTGATAGAACAGGTATAGATAATAATATAAATTTTAATGAACATGTGGATGAGAGTCATTTCAAAATCTCAATAAACCATATAAATTACCATGAAAAATTTATAATAGAAAATTTGATAGAAGAATATAAAACATTGTTTGCCAAAGACAAATATGATGTAGGCACAGTAAAAAATTACGAAGCCAGAATAGACCTAATTATAGACAAATATTGTAGCAAAAGACCATATAGATGTTCAATTGAAGACAAAATAGAAATAGAACAACAAATTGCAGGTTTATTAAAAAAAAATTTAATAGAAGAATCATATAGCCCTTTTGCAGCGCCAGTGACACTGGCATACAAAAGAGACGAAAATAGAAGATCAAGATTATGCATAGATTTTAGAGATTTGAATAAAATAATAATCCCACAATCTCAACCATTTCCACTGATTGAGGATTTAGTAATAAAAACAAGGAACTGTAAATATTTTTCAAAACTTGATGTCAACTCAGCATTTTGGTCGATTCCGCTTCGAGTTGAAGATAGAAGAAAAACAGGATTTATCACTCAGGAAGGACACTATCAGTGGACCTGTTTACCATTCGGATTGAAGACCTCACCGGCCATCTTTCAAAGAATTTTAAGTAGTATAATTAGAAAAAATAAACTTTCAGACTTCACAGTAAACTATATAGATGACATTTTGATTTTCTCAAAATCCTTCGAAGAACATATTAATCATTTAACACAATTATTAGAATCGATAAAGAAAGAAGGTTTTAGATTAAAGTTTTCTAAATGTTCTTTTGCTTTAGATTCAGTTACATACTTAGGCCACATAATAAAAAATAATTCCGTTTCTCCAATAAAAGACAATTTGATATCAATACGAAACTTTCCTGTGCCAAGAACACAAAAAAATTTGCGCCAATTTCTAGGGAAAATCAATTTCTACAACAATTATGTGCCAAACATCTCAATTACGTTAGATCCACTACATAACTTGTTAAGGAAAGGACAAAAATTCATCTGGACGGAAGCATGTCAAGAAGCTTTCGAAAAAATGAAGAACTTCCTCTGTACTCAACCAGTTTTAGCTATTTTCGATCCAGACTTACCGATACACATATATACAGATGCGAGTTTGCAAGGTATAGGAGCTGTATTAAAGCAACCACAACTAAACGAAGGCATGGAAAAACCAGTAGCATATTTCTCGAAGAAACTGAACGAGACTCAGAAAAAGAAAAAAGCAATATACCTAGAATGTCTAGCAATAAAGGAAGCAGTGAAATACTGGCAGCACTGGCTAATGGGCAGATCATTCAGAATTTTTTCAGATCACAAACCATTGGAAAAAATGAACATCAAAGCCAGAACAGACGAAGAATTAGGTGACTTAACGTACTATCTGTCACAATATGACTTTCAAATAACATACAACCCAGGCAAAAATAATCTGGAAGCAGACTGTTTAAGCAGAAACCCGGTGTTAGAAGCACATGAAAATGAAGAGGAAGACTTAAAAACGGTGAATTTAATAAAACTAGTTGATATTCTCGAAGATCAAGAAAAAAATATAGACTTGCAAGCTAACAAGGAAAAATTAAAATTGAAGAACGGTCTGCACTATAAAGAAATAAAGAAGAAAGAAAAAATTATATTATCAGAAGACTTTAGCAAAGAATTGATACGAAAAACACACAATATTTTCGGTCACATAGGAATAAAACAAATTGAAAACAAAATCAACCCACATTATACAGCGAAAGAGTTAACGAAAAATATAAGAAAAATCTGTAAAGATTGTAAGGTTTGTATAAGGAATAAATCAAGAGGACAAAGTAAATTTGGCCTAATGTCCCAACTAGGTCCTGCAGAAAAACCATTCGAAATAATGTCCATTGACACAATAGGTGGTTTCGGTGGTGCACGATCTACAAAAAAATATTTACACCTGTTAGTGGATCATTTCACGCGATTCGGGTATATTACAACATCAAAAACCCAAAGCTCTAGTGACTTTATTAAACTAACTCAAAAAGTACTCGAGAATAACCATATTGGGATGATTTTGACGGATCAATATCCAGGTATAAATTCCAAAGAGTTTAAAAACTTCCTAAACGGAAAAAATATACCACTAATCTTCACAGCAGTAAATGCACCATTTTCGAATGGTTTAAATGAAAGACTTAATCAGACAATAGTAAATAAAATCAGATGCGAAACGAATGACGAAAAAAGGAATAAAATAGCATGGACAACCATAGCACACGAATGTATAAAAAAATACAATGAAACTGAACACACAGTCACAGGATTTTCCCCAGAATATTTAATGCAAGGCGAAGATTCTTCAGTCTTACCAGAAGAATTAAAACAGAAAAAATCAATTGATGATTTAAGACAAGACAGAAAAATTGCCTTACAAAATAGTATAAAGTACCATACTTATAATAAACAAAAATTCAACAAAAATCGAAAAGATTACAAATTCAATGTAGGACAGCTGGTGTATGTCGAAAACGGAAATCGCCTGAACAGAAAAAAACTAGACGAACTGAGAATTGGACCATATAAGATCTTAGAAAAGATCTCAAATTCAATTTACAAAGTCGATACAGGCCATAGAAAATCAGAATCCAATCTATTTCACATCACCAAACTTATTCCAGCTACCGACTCTGCTACTACAGAAGAAAAAGAAGTAGACGATATTGGTCCATGAAAATTTTGAAACCAAATTTTGTCTTCGAGGAGGGGAGATGTAAGGAAAGTAATTATACTTCCCTAATGGAAGTTGAATTCACGCAGTAAACTAGATTCCTAAATGACACATTTTTCACACAATTTTGTTATTCAAGTTAGAAGATACGATACCTGGAAAATTAAGGAACTTTGGAAAAGAAGGGCTGCGAATAATAAACATTGAATGTTGTTTCTTTGATTTTACAGGTAAAACTGTAAATAAAGATCAATTTGTTATTGTTAAAGTTAATAAAACTCCACTTTGATTTTACAGAGAAACTATTCGTCTTATTATTTCTAGTCCCCAAAGAAAAAATATAATCGAGTAAAAACTCATTATAAATATACAAAAGAAAACAAAACGGAATTTTCACTCACGGAACAAAAAGTCGATACTACATGAATTTGAAGTTGGCTCAAATGGGTGAACTGTTTAGCAACTTTGTACGAAGAAACGCAATATTAAATGGCTACTGCAAGTCGATTCAAAGATCTACTTCTCCAAGTTCTAATCTTCATGATTACTGACCCGACATCGATTATATTTCATAGACCAATGATTCCCGAAAGTTTTAAAAGGTCCGAGGTCTAATGGTTCGGAAGCACCCCAAAATATAAGTGGCAAACGACCCAAGATAATAATGTTGAATATTTCTATTTACATGCTTTGTAACAAATGCTTTTTTTAAAAAGATTTAGGTTACCAACACTTGAATCCTTGCATTTAACTGATATTTTTGTGGAAAATACGAAAGAATATCTTAATGCAAATATTACATTTTAAAATAAAAAATTTACATGTTATAATGACACTAATATTTTTAACTTACCCCATTGCGGTCCAGTCGAAGTAGCTTCCTAGCTCCTGCTGCGACTAACGCTTCGGGAAACACTGCGACCATTGCGGCTGTTACTACGACTTCCCGATTTACGAGCAGGGCTTCTTGATCGCGAGAACTTATTACGTCGAGCTGGCGATCTACTTCCAGCAGACCTGGAGCGCGATCTAGAATATGAATGATGGCGTCGTGGACTACGAGACCTACGCCTTGGAGATCTAGATCTGCGACGGCGTCCACCGCGTCCGCCACCTCCCCGTCTGTGGGGAGATGTTGGACGACCATACCTTGCCATTTGAACGCGTAATTCCCTACCATCAAGAACTCTTCCATCCATAGCTTCTAGTGCTTCTTCAGCATCTCTCTTATCATAAAACCTTTACAATTATACAAATAACTTTTCGAAATAATCATTAATTCAGACAATTTTCATACCTGACAAATGCAAATCCACGGCTTTCTCTAATGAACCTATCCCGGGAATATAAATATCACCAACTTCACCACATCTCTCAAAAACGCGACTGGACTGGTTTGCTCCCTGCAAATAAATGCCGTTGTTCCCGAGGTCTGTTCAAATTTTCTGCAATAGCTGCTATGTTAGCAGCTATTTTCAAACTGTAAAATTCTGTAAAGCAAGAAAAAGCTGCAATGGCCCATTTTACATGGGGTCATTTTACACGATTACCTAATTTATAGCTATTCCAAAAATAATTCGAATTATGGATCATCCAAAATTTTTTGTCATATAAACGGGATAATTCGAATTATGGCTTAAACCGAAATTTTTCGGCTTAAGCCAAAATTATAAGAATGTAAGTTGATCCGTTTATACGTTAATTCGAAATTTTGGCGTAACTTTAAGATAAATCGATTTAATTTTGCTGCTATAAACTTGGGGGTCAAATGGTAGTAACGGCCTCAGAGACCTTTGTTGGTGCCGGTACATCAAAGAGATAAATCCTGAGAAACGCCATCTGCGATCTGAAGTCTACGTGATCTAAGATCTTCCGATATGCTACCGAATCCTACCTCCACCTCCACGAAGATGTTGACTTTACATCGGGTGGCCCCTGGATGCTCTTGTCTATACAAGAGTAACAGACGGAGGAGGGTGAAAGGCGAGTGTTTCGCGCCTCAAAACGCAGCAAATACCGGACTGGTCCTCCAGGTTGGGGGTTGGGCGGCAGGCTGACAACCTTCCACCGTAAAAACCCACCCGTCACGAATCCTCAAGGCAGGCCTCGGACAGGACGGACTCAACGGCAACGACTCAGGCAACGGAATATGGAATTCGATCTTGGAACATGGAACGTCAGGACGCTCAACAGAACAGGCGCTCTGCATTCGCTTTTATTAGTACTAAAAAAATATGACATAAAGATCACAGCTCTTCAAGAAACCAAATGGACCCATAGTGATATAATGGATCTTAAAACCCACACGGTACTCTCCAGTGGATCACCGAATGGAAGAAGAGAGTTTGGAGTGGCATTTATCGTAGAGAAGGAATTGAAATCACTGATTCTGGACTTCAAGCCAGTAAGCAATAGAATATGCACGCTTCGCATCAAAACAAGGCTACATAACATTAGTCTGATAAACGCCCATGCTCCCACAGAAGAGAAGTCAGATGAAGAAAAGAGGAATTCTACCAAGAGCTTACAAACGCCATCAGGTTAATACCTTCAAATGATATTAAAATCGTGCTTGGAGATATGAATGCCAAAGTAGGAAAAGAAGAGGAGTTCCTAGGAGTCATAGGAAGGCATAGTCTACACAACGCTACCAATGACAATGGTAGTAGATTGATCGATCTCGCAAGCTCAAACTCAATGGTAGTCAGTTCAACAATGTTCCCGCACAAAAATATTCATAAGATGACATGGCAGTCACCAGACGGGGTAACAAATAATCAAATTGACCATGTCCTAATTGAGAGAAGAGGGGCCACGAGTATATTGGACGTTAGAACAATGAGAGGAGCGTGCTGCGGCTCAGACCACTATCTAGTCAAGGTGAAATTGAGAACCCGGATAACAATCAAAACGCATAGGGGGCAAACTCATCCAAAATACGATATAGATAAACTAAAACTGGAAGAAAGAAGAGATGCTTACCAGCAACCTGTCGAACAAAATCTGAGAGAGGCAGAAGAACCGCCCAACATCAACGACAAATGGGAGCAAATTAAAAGCAGCATAAAGGGGGCGGCAGAAGAGGCACTAGGCTGGGCCCCCAGACAGACTAGAGTTGACTGGTTCGACCAGGAGTGTAGAGCCGCAATTGAAGAGAGAAACCAGAGCCACCGGGAGTACATCGCAAGGACAACAAGAGCAAGGATGGAAGTTTTCAAGCAAAAAAGAAGAATCGCAGACAAGCTCTGCAGAAAGAAGAAGAGAGAGTATCTAAACAGGAGGATCTTACAAATACAGGAAGACTTCGATGAGGGGAGAATTAGACAAGCGTACAAAGGAACTCGCCAGATCACCAATAAATTTCAGCCAAGGACGGACATCTGCAAAGACATAGATGGGAACCTATTAGCAGACCCTGATAAGATAAAAGAAAGGTGGAAAGAATATTTTCAAAACCTATTGAATCCTACTCCCACACTAAACGAGGATCCACAGACAGAGGCATTTGTGATTCCTCAAGATAACATCTCAATAGAACCACCAACACTCGATGAGATACGTGAAGCTGTAAAAAGGCAAAAAGGCAACAAGTCGCCGGGCGTCGACGGAATAACAGCTGAGTTGCTAAAGGAAGGAGGGCCGCAACTCTTGCGTACCTTACACCAACTCATATGCAGCATCTGGGAGGAGGAAGTCATACCAGATGATTGGAAGAAAGCGATTATATGCCCAATATATAAGAAAGGAGATAAATTAACCTGCAAAAATTACAGGGGCATCTCACTCCTCAGCACCAGCTACAAAACCTTCACAATCCTTGTGAAACAAAAACTAGAACCTATAGCGGAAAGCCTTATAGGAGAATATCAAGCTGGTTTCAGGGCAAACAGGTCAACATCGGACCAGCTGCTGACCTTAAAGCAAATTCTGGAGAAAACCTGGGAAAGGAATGTAGATATATACCAGATATTTGTCGATTTTCAACAGGCATATGACTCAATAAACAGACAGAGGCTGTACGAGATCCTATCGGAATTAGGAGTCC
Organism: Thereva nobilitata; assembly: GCA_963855945.1. NCBI lineage: Eukaryota > Metazoa > Arthropoda > Insecta > Diptera > Therevidae > Thereva > Thereva nobilitata. Next base: position 87,536 of record OY979696.1, read on the forward strand.
CCTCAAAGCTGGTACAACTGATCAAATGCGCAACAAATAGCTCATTGGCGAAGGTAAGGATCCAAAATGTTATAACAGAAGAGTTCGAAGTTCGACAAGGACTTAGACAAGGGGATGGGCTGGCCCCAATGCTCTTCAACCTCGCCCTAGAATGGGTGATAAGGCAAACGTCAGTCCAGAGAAGAGCATCAATAGCAACACAGTCGGTACAATTACTTGGTTATGCGGATGACGTTAACATCGTGGGAAGGTCCTTTTTGGCAGCAAAGGAAGCTTATGTCGAATTAAAAGAGGCGGCAAAGGACATAGGCCTGAAGATCAATGAAGAAAAAACTAAGGTGATGCAACAATCCAGAGCTGGAAGATTTAGAATGGGGAGAAATATAACTATCGACGAACATAACCTAGAAGTAGTCGATAAAACAGTCTACCTTGGGTCTACAATCACAAAAAGAAACGAAGAAAAAGAAGAAATAACTAGACGAATACTACTGGCTAATAGAGCCTTTTATGCCCAAAAAAAAATACTGCACTCCAGATTTGTACACAGAAAAACCAAACTCTCACTCTACAAAACAGTAATACGACCAGTACTTTGCTATGGCAGCGAGACTTGGACTATGACCCAGGACATAGAGGAACGAGTCAACAGGTTTGAGAGAAAAGTCCTCAGGTGCATAATAGGCCCAACCAGAGAGGATGGAATATGGAGAAGGAGATACAACAGCGAGTTGTACGAAATTTTTGACGACCCAGAACTCTCAATTTTAATAAAAATTAACAGATTAAGACTAGCCGGTCACGTAGTCAGGATGGAAGACAATCGCATCCCAAAACGGCTTATGATATCAGAAATTTCGGGAAATAGGCCAGTAGGTAGACCCAGGAGGAGATGGATAGACTCTGTGACGGCTGACGCAGAGACAATGCTGAACATCCGGAACTGGAGACATGCTGCAAGGGACCGTCAAACATGGAGAAATGCCCTAGAGGAGGCCAAGGCTCGATTTGGGCTGTAGCGCCATTGGATGGATGGATAAACTTGCTAGATGAAACACGAAACAAAAAGTTTTATGCAACTTTGCTCGGTTTGATGGAGAGAAGAGAGAGAGGGTTTGAGGGAACACGTGTTCCCTCCAGCCCTCTCTCTTCTCCCCATCAAACCGAGCAAAGTTGCATGAAACTTTTTTTTTCGTGGTTCAACGTGTAAAATGGGCCTATGAAATCTTGGAGTCTGTTCAAGATTTCTGCTATAGCTGCTATGTTAGCAGCTATTTTCAAACTGTCAAGCAAGAAAAAGCTGCAATGGCCCATTTTACATGGGGTCATTTTACACGATGAAACACGAAACAAAAAGTATCATGCAACTTTGCTCGGTTTGATGGAGAGAAGAGAGAGAGGGTTTGAGGGAACACGTGTTCCCTCCAGCCCTCTCTCTCTTCTCCCCATCAAACCGAGCAAAGTTGCATGAAACTTTTTTTTTCGTGGTTCAACGTGTAAAATGGGCCTATGATATCTTGGAGTCTGTTCAAGATTTCTGCTATAGCTGCTATGTTAGCAGCTATTTTCAAACTGTCAAACAAGAAAAAGCTGCAATGGCCCATTTTACATGGGGTCATTTTACACGATGAAACACGTGTATGTCAAGTAATTTAAAATTAATTTTGTGACAGTTAATTTTGAAAATATTTAAATTTTGTTGAAATTAATTAAAAATATTTTAAATTGTGTGAAATATTTAGTTTCAATAAAATTAAAAATTAAAAATGGAAAGTCCGAGTTTTGTCTTTTATGGCGAAGATGGTACATGCTATGTGCTTCCCAATAGAGCAAGTGAAGGTACATATGTAAGCCTTATTTGAGACCCTTGGAACAGCAGTAGGGCATTTAAATCGCCAAAAGTCTCAAAATGAAGTATTTCTTTAGGGACTTTTGACCCGCCAAATATTTGTAGTTAAGCCCTTAGCATCATTTGGAACTATTAAAAGTTCCAGTTCCATTTTCCAGGAATCCGTTATATTTCATTCTGAAAGTGGGTGTCTCGCGACTGAAATTTCGTCTCCGCTAAGTAAGAAAAAGTACTCCGCATTTAAAGCGCTGTGGAATTTTTGTTTTTTAGTGCATTGTAATAGTAAGGCATGGATTCTTTTCTTGAAAGTGAGTATAATTTTATAACCTCACTAAACGAAACCTTTATTGCAAATTACGTTAGCTGTTAACAAGGTAAGTTGCAATAAATTTATGTGGGCGCGCTTCAGATAACTCTGATAAAATAATGATAAGTCGAAAGTTCCGCCAGGTACCGCCTTGAAACTGGTCGCATATTGTCCAGTATACATTTCTGCTTAAAATAAAAAAGAAACTAGCGACACCTAGCTGAAAAATATACAATACAATTTTTCTTCATATTCATAATAAGTAATTTTATTTTTCAGGAACTCTGAAGCCAGACATCTTTTTACAAAGAAAAGATATTTTCTTTCTCGTAAAGAACAATTTAAAAGATAAATTTAGTATTATTGGGGATCAGCGCCCTTTAAAACCCCCATATAACGAGTTTCATGAAATTTGGCTGATTATTAAGTAAAATCGTCCGCCATTTTGGATCCGCCATTTTGTTTTTTGGAAAATTGATCCTTAATCAGCGCCCTTAGAAACCCCCAAGTACGAAATTTCATATAAAAAAACTACTTTTAGATGCTAAAAAGACTTTTGACCAGGTTTTCGGGATTCTGAACCACTGTGCGATGCATCAAAACGTCGAGCAACATTGGTCTCTCGCTTGTAATACCGATTGAACCTTGCCAGATATCTGTCTTCTCCAAGATGTGTGATTTTAAAAGATATTCATAATAAGAATCTATACCCGCCCCTACCAGCGAATCAAATAAGTATTTTTATAAATAAAACAAAATTTCTAGAAATAACAAGATTTCTTTAAATCAGAAGGTGAATTTACAAAAGCTTTTTTATACAAATTTTACCTAATTTCGGAACAAAAGTATTAAGCTATACATTATTAAATCGGGAATTCCTATTCTCTATCTGTCTTTTAAATGCTATCATTTGCATAATCCGCACTTTTAAATTAGGATTTTCAGTAACGGCTTTAATAAGAGCAGTTGCTTCTTTGGAGAACATGAAAACGACGGGAATCGTAACATCATTGGTGCCATCTCCAGACATGGCAAACATGGCTTGATTTTCGCCAGATGAACTAGGAACATTATCACAGACTATGAGTGCAATAGCTCCAACCTTTTGAGCTCGCCGGGCCTTTTCTACAAATGTGCAGTCTCCTCTTTCCGCAATTGCAATTTTAGTGTTGAGTTCTTCTGTGGTAATAACACTAGAACATAATCGATAAGGATTTGATATAGATACTTCGCCCTCTACAAATTCATCTCCAGTTAATTCAGGACTAAAATGACTTGGCCCCGCCACAAGCACAGTAAATGCATCATCTGAATGTTTGAAGTATACGGCCTGTAAAGTTAATATAATAAAATTAAGACTAAAATAATTTTAAAAAAATTACCTGAAGTTGAGCTAAATGATTCATATTCTGTGATTTAGTAAGTTCCAACATTTCTTGCATAAACAGAATTCCTAATTCGCCATCCTCTGGAGTCTTAGCCTAAAAAGTTGTATAGTAATATGCTTTTGATTGAATTTACTGAATTATTTACGTTATAAAAACTATGAAAAAGGCGAACTTTACCGTCCCCTAATGAAACCATTGTAATACCCATGTCATATACAGCTCGCAGATGATCAGCATTATTAGCTTGAAAATCAACTGCTCGTAAACGCTTTGTTGTTGCTGCTCTTGGACAAGAACCAGTAATAAGTTCTCTCAGGGGCCTCCTTACTTTCTCCGGGAAAAGCTTATTTGAGCTTGGACAAATTCGCATAAAGTCTAAAACATGATGTTCATCCCCGGGGCGGAATTCTACAAAATATAATTTTAACTAAATCTATATTATTAATTTAAATTACCATAAGTGATGTTGCCAAGTTGTCCAAGTGACAGTGGCAAAAGATGTGCTTCAGTAGTAAAAATAAACTCGTCCAAATTGATTATAATGTCAGATGGCTCGGAGAATAATAAATATAAGTATTTGAATGTTTCTGATAGTACATAAGAATCCATTCTATCCTCATGTTTGCCTGTTCTTACGTCATTGACTGCAGCATAGCCACAAGAGAACTTTGCATGTTCCTCAAGAGCCCTAAGCGCTTTTTTACCAACCTAAATTTAAATTTTAACACAACAATAACTATTGCTTAAAAAAATTACCTGTAAATAGTAGTGATCATTTGTAGCTTTATAAATAAAGTAGGTTGACTCAATAAACTCGGGACGAAGATGATGTTGCCCCCAATGTATTTGAAAATCCACTGTAAAGGCTTCTGGAATGAACGTATGCATTTGCATGACCTGGTAAAGCATTTCGTGTGTTTGAACAGCAGGTTTTAGATCCCCAGAAAGAACCTGTAATCCTGGCCAAAATGCAAGTCAAGCATCCATAAAATTTCGTGATTTAGCATGTGGCCGATGCATCAAAACGTCGAGCAACATTGGTCCCTCGCTTACGTATTTCATGACAGCGTTGTAATGCCGATTAAACCTTGCCAGATATCTGTCTTCTCCAAGTAATATATATGATTTTAAAAGGTATTCATAATAAGAATCTATACCCGCCCCTACCCCCGAATCACGTCTAACCCAATCTCCTGAATGTACATTTAGGACAGTACCCATTAAATCCGAACCTCGGTGTCTGAGTTTCCAAAGGGCGTCCATAGCTGTATGTGCTCGCAACTCAAATATGGGATCGCCACTAAGGCGAGAAAGTGCCGCAAATTCTAGCAATATGGTGCCGGCACATGCAGTGCAAGTTTCACGAGATTTTTTTAAAACTTCATCTTTCATACCATATTTAAGGTTAACCCTTGCATGCGGAATTCCAGTAGATGTATTAAAGGCTGGAAGCAATCGGTAGCCCAAATCTTTTGCCAAATCTAATAGTTCTCCTCTGTACCACGTCATAATTTTTACGTGCTTTTGAATGTATTCCGTTAAAATATGAGCAGACAGAAGTCCTCCTATCATTCAAATATTTGTTTCAAATACAGAAACAACAATGTCATTATCAAATTTCACATCTCTTATTATTAGCTGGACTGCGTTTTCAAATTCCTCAAAATCTCCAAGAATTACTAAGGAATCAAGAGTGTCAACCAGTGTCATAGAAAAACTGAAAAGGTGTCAATTACTTTCTATGCAACATATTTTATTCAATAAATGTGGCTCACTTCCCAAGTATATCGTCCATATCACCTCTTGATGGGGTAATTCCTCTGTACCGACCTTTACAAGACAAAGGCATAAGTCCGCAGGGTAGGCATTTTCCATATATGCTCTGTAAGCGTGGTAAAACATCTCACGTGCTTCTTCCCTAATCAAAATTAAGTTAAGAAATACTTCCTTCCAGAAATCAGTAATTTACTTGAGTTCAATTCGTTCCTTTTTCGACATATTTTGTGTGGGAATTGAGTTAGCCAGGCCATAGTTCACCAAATTAACTAAAACTGCCAGCAGAATATACAAAAATGCATCCATTTTACGCGTTCTTTCAATTCCCTACTAGGATACTAAAGTAATAAACTACGTGTCTAATTTTGTTCTATTGTTGTTGTTGTTGTTGTTGTTTTCTGGTGACTAGCAAGCTAGTGTACCCTCAAGGGGTCCCTTATTGGTCTAGGCTTGACGCCATATGGACCATGAACTTTGATGTGATTGAGTGTTGGCCTTAACAATTACGAGAAAACAAACCGCTCTCTCTCCGATTTATCGATCCCTTGAGTCGGCCAGGTTACTGGGATCTCGTCTTGCCTTTGCTTTAGTGTGTGATTTAATTACTTTGAGTTGATTTGAATTATGCAATGATATATTTTGAATGAAAGATTCCTTGCTAAACTATACAGAATTTCCAAAGTTTTGATTTTAAGTGTGCTTTACTTCATTCTAATGCAAAAACTTATGATCACTTGTGCTTGGCTCCATTTTCCACTTGTTAGCTACATTCCCTACATATGATATTAGACAAGTCAGACTGAGGTTACTCTTAAGATCAAAAGGATGAAAACAGAAAACAAATGCAGTGATTATGAATGTATTGCAGATAGTTTTGGATATGTTAAAGGTTTCTCCGAATTCAAAATGTCATTATTCAGTTATTGACCGAGTCACGCCCTAAGTGAGACCTATAAATCCTCGATAAGAATCCTACGACTAATAAGTAAATTTAGATCAGAATGTTTGCTTTGGATAGGAAGTTAGAAAGTTCCTTTATATTTTCCAAAGAGAATGGTGTAAGCACTTCCAGAAGACTGTTGGCGTTTGCCAACAGTGGGAAGTTTTGTCTAGTTCCTTGGTATTTGATGCATTTTAGAATTACGTGTTCAGCATCATTTCTAAGATCACAGACATTGCAGTTGGGGTTACTAATTAAATTCCAGAGGGCGAGTCTTGCATCATCATAAGAGTGTCCAGCAATGATGCGATTAATCATCCTGAAAAGTTTGGGTGTAAGCTTTAATTTAGAAAACCAAGGTTTGGCTGGAAGTGATGGAAAAATTGATGCAAAGAATTTTCCCTTGGTTCTAGATGCTTCTTGGTATAGACTGTTCCATTTCATATTCAGTCTATTCTTTATGTTAAGCATGGCATCATCGAAGTTAAGACTGTGAGGGAAAACCTCACCCCGTGATCTTGCATTGGCAGCTAACATGTCCGCCTTTTCATTTTCCAGTATTCCACAATGAGATGGGACCCAGAGCACGGTAACTGTGTCAAAGAAAGAAGAGGTGTTCAGAATATCCATAACAAGATGGTCCTTTTTCTTTTTTTCCAGCACTAGACAGCTGTTGAGGCTGTCTGTGATGATCATAATATTTCTATATATTCGCGTTTGAGCACAATCAAGGGCATGTTTTATCGCCCATAATTCCGCTGTTAACGTTGACATGTGCCAAAAGGACCTAAACATTTTATTATGTGCTACATCGTTGAATGAGATGCCAATGCCTGTAACTCCATTTACGATCGAAGCATCCGTGGCCACTATTAAGGTGTTGGGTGCAGTAGAACATTTTTTTTCCAGAACAAGTTTGGACATTGTTGCTTTGGATATTTGGGTTTTTTTACCCAGATTCTTCAGGATTGAATAATCACATTTTACACTGTCATTAACTGGGTCAATGATGTCATCCACGTTGAGTAATTCAAAGATTTCAAAATATTTATACATTACTTTTTCCATTGGCGTTATTGGGTTTTCCAGATTCAGTTTGTTAGTGAAATTTTTGTCCATTTTTTTTAGTCGGGCAAGATTTTTTGCCGTAATTAGTTCTGCTCTTAAATTAGGTGGCATCTCATGAGCCATAGCATACAGGACTTGGTTTGGGGTGGAGTGTGTTAATCCAAGGCATTTCCGGAGGAATCTGTTAGTAATTGTTGCGATTCTTTTCTCAAAGGTTTTCGATTCATCAAACGACAGAGATCTCGAATACTCTAATTTGGATCTAATAAGCGATTTGTATAGGAGCAGCGTGCTGTCCGGGGATGCCCCAAATTTCCTTTTACTTAACATAGAAATGACTCTGGTTATTGTTCATCGTATTCAGCGCTTCCTCTAAATGCAGTCTGCTTTTTAGGTTGTTGGTAAATGTCCATCCTACAAATTTTAGGTTTTTTACACTCAATATAGGAGTTTCATCTGCGTGGAGTGATATGTTTTTTTTTTTGTTAATAAACATTGCTTTTGTTTTGTTGGTATTTATTGTCAATTTTAAGTCTGAAGCCTTTCTGCAGAAGCTATTTAATGCCAACTGTAATTTTGACTCAACCGATACTGTGCAGTCTCCAGCTGCAATTAAGCAGAAATCATCTGCAAATTGAAAAACATCCACATCCCAAGTAGTGCACTCATGCAGACTGGCACTGTATATGTTGAACAGCACAGGGCTTAATGTGCTGCCTTGAGGTAAACCCCCTTTGACCTTGATTGAAGATTTGCCCAGCATTAACGTCCTATTATTGAAAAATTGAATCATCCAGTTGATATTTGTGAGAGGTATGGCTCCAGCCAGCAACGTAGTGTAAAGGATATTGAGGTCAACCCTATCGTAGGCACTGTCCAGATCTAGTGTCACTAATGCTACTACCTTATGGGCTCTTTTTTTATTCATTAGTGTTTGATGTATAATGTCTAGACATGAAGTGGCAGATCTACCTTTTCTGTATGCAAAGCTATTGTTGGGTAGAAGTTTGTTCATTTCTGCAATATTCTCTATCGTAGTCTTTATGAAGGTGTTTATTAGTTTCATAGGTACACAGATGAGGGATATCGGTCTGTAATTTCCCATTGATGTTGGGGATTTGCCCGGTTTTAGTAGAGGTGTGATTCTAATTTGGAGCCATTCTGTAGGTATTTTTCCAGAGTTGAAAGTCTGGTTAAGGAAGTGTATTAGTGCCGATTTTCCACTCTCCGAGAGTTTCTTGATCATTTCAAAGGTAATCCTGTCAGTGCCCGGTGCCGAGTTGCCTCTTTTTTTTTCCAATACATTGTTAAGGTCAGTGAGTTTCCAATCCGCATACCCAGTAGGATTTGTTGCTGTAAGATGTGGAATCCAAGGAGGAGTGGTAACCTTGCTGCATAAGAATTCTAAATATTTTGAAGTATCAATTTGGTTGAATCTGAAATCATTGTTGTAGGTTTTGCCTCGGAATCTTTTGATCACATTCCAAAAGTGCCCTATATTGGATTTATGGCATAATTCATCAATAAATTTCCTCCACGATTCCGTTTTGGCAATTTTTTTTGCCCTTTTAAACTTTGCGTTAATTTTGTTGTGTTCTAATAGATCCTTGATGTTTCCATATCTGTTGAAACGTGCAAGACTGCATGATTTCAGCCTAAACAGTTTCGACAAATTATCATCCCACCAGGGTTTTGGGTGAAATTTAACAGTTTTAGTATTTAATGTTAAAGTGGCGCTGGTAATACTGTTTTTAATTAGGTTTAAAATATTTGGGTAGTGTTTTGTTTCTATTTCTATGGAGTTTAGAGAGTTAATAACTTTTTTTGTGGCAATAACCTTTTTGTGGTTGAGATGTTTCCCCGGGAAATCGAGCTGCAAGAGTAAGGGTATGTGTGGACTCCCACTTAGTGAAATATTTTTCGGTTTGCATATTATGATTCCATCGGTGAAATTTGTGAAACACAGGTCAATGATAGATTTGGATGGATTCCTTGTTCTGCTTATACACGTTGGTTCTTTTTTGTTGTGGTTTTTGAATCCGAGGCTGTTCATTACGTTTGCTAAGATTTCTCCCCTTCTATTGGTAATATTGTCACCCCACAACATGTTTCTGGCATTAAAATCCCCAATTAGAATTGTCTTGTCTTCATCTGAAGCTCTCGTAGCAAGATTTGTTATTTCTTTTTTAAACCTGAGATTACTTGAATTTCCCTTAGCATATGCAGAAAAAATGGAGAAGTTCTTTCTTAGATTGGTTGTAGTTAAGCCGCATGAGTCAAGAGTAGTATTAAAACTGAGTTCTTTGAAAAAAAATTCATTTTTAACTAATATGGCCGTACCTCCATAGCCATCAGGTCTGTTTTGGTAAATGATTTTATAGTTTTGTATCCGAACACGGTCTGACGGCAAGAGCCATGTTTCAGCTAAAACCATTATGTCTATGCTATTGGCGTTTAGAAAAAACTCTAGTTCATCTCTGTTTTTTCGAAGACTTTGAATGTTTAAGAATGCAATTTTAATCATTCTGAGTTATTATTATTCTTGGAGATGGGGTGCCGTCTTTTGATAATCGCCACATTCTAACTAGGTTATCAAGGAGTTTATTTGTTGCTTCGGATACTTTTATACGTTCATCCTCATTGGTGATGAAATTGTTCAGATGTCTCGCAGAGTCTTCTTTAAAGTTTTTTACAATAGAGTCAAAGGAGTTTTTGAATGGATTGTTTTCTCCCTTTCCTGCTGAGTTTAAGATTTCTTTTATTTTTCTAGGTTCTGATTTTCCCATCTCTTGACTTTGTCCTTCTATTGTATAGTCATCTGGAATGTTCCAACTCGTCTTTTTGCAACTTTTTTCTTTTGTTTTTTTCTTTTGAGAGTATGAAATTTCTGTCGCCTTTCTTCTTGATTTTAAGATCTTCCACGCATCTCCTCTTGTTCTATTTCCTTGTCTCATTACCTTTATCAGTTCTTTTTCCTGTAGCCAGATTGGGCAAATCCCATCATATGCACAATGATCTCCTTGGCAGTTTGCACATCTCTTTTTATTTTCACATTTGTTCATCAGGGTGCACTCTTTGTCTGCACAGCGGCTGCAGCATTGCCATTTAGATTGACATGTTTTTCCTAGGTGGCCAAATTTTTGGCACCTGAAGCACCTTCTTGGAGCCGCGACAAATTTGCTGGTACTAAATGCTGTATGGTGTATCATTACCTTCTCTGGGATTTCTTTACCTCTGATGAAAATTTTCAATTTGTCAGTATCATAACAAATCTTCTCTTTGTCTATCATTTTATTCCATTTGATCCTGAATACTTTTACTGCTTCATAAGAAGGTTTACCTTCGTTGAGTGATTCCAAGATTTCCTCTTCAGTTAAACTTTCATCAACTCCATGAATTATGATGGGGGTTGCCACCGTGTTTAGGGGGATGAACGCTTTTAACGTGGGGTTTAAAGGATTCTTCCTTATAAAATTATTTGCATTTTTTGCAGAGTCAAAAGTTATTTTACACTTTTGTCTTGTCAATTTCATTATTTGTGTGATTCCTTGCGTTGTCTTTAAGGATTTACCCAAAGTTAAAGGATTTAAATTCTCTCTTAGGGTCCAGTCTAGGTGTTGTACTAAGACCATGAATGGACCCTCGTCATTTTTGTTATACATGGTTACCTTATCATTCTCTATTATTGAGTTTTCCTTCTCATTGTCCTTGTCATTTGGTTTTATTGTGTCTGATGTTTCTTTGGTTGAGGAATTGTCTTTGTTTTGTGGTTTTTCCTCACTGATTTTGTTTAAATTAGACTTTGACATTACTTCCGATGTACTTAATTCCTTTCTGTTACTGTTATTTTTATTTTGATTATTTGTCTTTTTGATCTCTCCCAACGATCTTCTAATTTTGTCTTCTTTTTCTTTCGACATGTTACTTTGTTTATCACTTGATCTGCTGTTTAGTCTTTGCGACGTACGTTTTAATGTGGTCACTGTTGGTTTGGTTTTTCCTTCTTTTGTCTGACCCGTATTCCTATCATCCATGTTTAGAGGTCCAGTCACGGCAGAGTATAATTCGATTTGGGAATTTTGGATTAGGTTGAGATTAACTTCGTAGTGACGTAAGGGTTTATTTGTTGTGATATCACAATGAACCAAAACCAAAAACTTATGACATTAAGTTTGGGCCAGGAATTCACATAAATATATTAAATTAACTGAAAATTACAGGTTTGTCCAGTGTATAAATTCCTAGTCCCTTTCCAAGATATTTATCAAGAATATTAAGTAGATTTATACAATAAGGTTTAAAATTTATTTCGCAACCCTTGTTACTGGTCCTTTATTCGAAAGTGTTCATCTCAGTAATAATTACTTTAAGCATATTCCTTAATTTGATTTAAATTTAATTTCTTACACATCAGATGCTGCATCATGATAAAATTTCACTTAATTCTTTATCGTGTTTGTCATCTTTCTATACATATTATGCCTAAAAACTACTCTAAGTTTTATGCAATCAGGTCAAAATTGTTTTATTTTTCTATTTTTAACTTTAAGTTTTTATCTCCCTAAACTTATTCCCTATAATCTACTCCCCTATCTGTACAATAAACTATAATTTATATACTACTGAGTGGCTTTTCTGCATTAATGATGGGATGAAAACTTCCGAACAGTATACCATGTAACAAAAATGCAACTAACCCTTCCAGGAATAGTTAGGAGTTTCGATGACAGAGTATGGACGGATTTCCAGTAAGTTGATTTTTATAAATGTAGATCCCGTTAGGAGCACATGGAAATACTTAATTTGATTTTTTAATTTTGAGGTTATGGTCGCAACGCGTTCCTTCCCACGTGGGGTGAGAAAAAATTAATTTTAACCTATCTTTTCACTTTAATTAGTTTCGCTATTAAAAATGAATTTGGATAAAACAGAGCCAAACACAAAATCACATTTATTTCGACTACAATGCTAAAAAAGAAAATAAGAAAATAAAAGAAAAGAAAAGAAAAGAAAATAACCTAATGTGAATTTTTGAGATCACTTATTGGAAAATTTCCTTGTTAGCTTCAGAGCTCTTTCTTACAATATGGTAAAAAAGATAATACATGAACTTTAAAATGTTCAAACCTAATGTAATATGACAATTTAATTTTATTTATTAAATTCTGTATACAATTTGCTGGATTACTTTCATATACAAAATGGCTTCTTTTTGTATCACATTGTATCACCTAACTTGTATCATAATTTATTAACTTTAAAAACGGACGGCAATGTTCAAATTATAAAACCAATTTAAAATCAATAGCAAACAATTTAACAATCATTATAAAATACGAGAAATTACCAAAAATATAAAAATTAAAAAAAACTTAAAAACAATTTAAAAACAATTTAAGAAAAAAGAAAAAACAAAGAAACTTAACAAACGCTGGTTTCCAAAGGCTTGGCTTTTTTTTTTTTACTATTTCACAACACTAAGCAATAATTCTTTTCCCTTTTATAATCACTACGTTCACTTTGCTGGTCGGAGAGAGAGTCTAATTTTGTTCTACATTAAAAATGTTTAAAGGCCCAAACATATAGCAGAAACGAAAACGAACCGAAACGAAAAGAATGAAATAAATCGTATGAAAATGTATGAACGCGGTTATATAAACGATCAGAACCGAAACGGAACGATAGATATAAATTTATTTCATTTCGGTATTCGTTTCAGCTATTCAGCCCGTTAATTTGACAGTTCGACAGAGAGTTTGTTTTCCAATTTAAAGTAGTTGAAAGAGCGAAAAAGAAGTTATTTTAAAAGAATGCAGTCAATACAAGGTGAACAATTTTAAATTTTGATTTCTCTTGTGATTTGTCGATATCCGCCATAAATTATATAAATTCTATAATAGATGTATTTATCGAAAATAAAAAACTCTTCCACTCAATGCAGAACTTGTCAACAAATGTCAAAAACCTATTCGCTCAGGCACCTATATAATCGCTATCATTTTCAAGTTCATTTCGTTTTCGTTTCGGTTCGTTTTCGTTTCTGCTATATGATTGGGCCTTAAGATAACTTCAAACGTAAATAAAAGAATCGCACTGACAGTTATGTGACAAATTTACAATAAAACGAGATGAGGCCTTAGAATAGAGAACTACAGGAAAGGCCCTCGGGTATAAAATCCGTGTATGGGAGCGTAGTGAAATCGCTATCAGACAACTGTCAAATTGGTACAATTTCTTGTTAGTTAACTGTCAAATTTTTCCGGCGGCACTTTCTTTAAAACGAGTTTTTCTATAAAATTTATTTACAGTTTTTCGCAAAACTAATTAAAAAGAAGAAAGAAAGTTTAAAGAATTTGTTTTTGTCAATTAGAAGTTGTTACGAGTGAATTTTCAGTGAAAAAAAGAGCAATGAAGTGTGCAGTTGTCCATAAGGTTGTAGAAACTAAAATTTGAGAATTGTTTCGAACCCCTCAATAAAATGGCGTTGGGAATATACCGGCATAACACGAGAAATGGGCAGTGTCAACTCACACGTTCTTTGGATCGCATTTTGGAAGATGCACATTTGAGTGGAGAACTGCATTTAAGTAATCGAAAATTAAAAGATTTTCCAAAATCTGCCACTAAGTTTGATCTCTCTGATACTGTAATCGCAGGTAGGTTTAGTCGGGTGTTGTTAAATTTATACGCTGATCCTTGGCAGAATTGTTATAAAAATGACGCCTATTTGTATATATTTTTCTGTTTTTAGATCTCTCACGCAACCGATTTTGCGACCTCCCTGAAGAAATCACTAATTTCAAATTCCTCGAAACATTGCTATTATATCACAACACAATTCGAGCTGTTCCTCGATCAATGAAAAATTTCACCTCGTTAACTTATTTAGATCTTCGCAGTAATCATTTAAGCTCATTGCCACGGGAAATATGTATGCTTCCGCTGCAAGTTCTTTTGATAGCAAATAACAGACTTGTAACATTACCGGATGACTTAGGTCGAATGGAGAGGCTTACGGACTTAGATGCTTCTTGCAATCAAATCGTCAGTTTGCCGACTCATATAGGAGATTTAGTCAATTTAAAAGCACTTTCTCTCAGAACTAATTAATTACTGAGCCTGCCGAAAGGTACAATTTCCGATCCTAGTTTTTTTACCGACACAGCATACCTAGTTTTTATTGTAGAAATTACGTACATTCAGTTTGGTTTCACTTGATATCAGTAACAATAGAATATCCAGTTTGCCGGTAGAAATTCGGCAAATGACGTCACTAGTTCATTTTAATTTGGATAATAATCCGCTAATTTCTCCACCAGCCAATGTAAATTTTCTGCTTGATTTTAAATTTATTAATTTTAAGATAGCTTATTGCAGTTGTGTATACGTGGTCTTGTACCTGTCTTAAAATTTCTTGATATTCAAGCAAGTAAGGAAGATAAATTAAAGACAGGTTGCACATATGATTGCTACACAACCTTACGTCGGGCTCCAAGGACTGATTCATCTATAACAAACAAGCTATGGAAACAAAATAGTGAATTTAGTTCTACAAATGATGCGCTCGCTAGGAAATGGTTACAAAATAAGGAAAAGGGTAAGATATCTGTCATTCATTTATTAACTATTCAATTGATACTATTTTAATTACAGAAAATATTACTGACATGTTATCGCCCGAAGGATCAGACAAATATCCAAAGGATGAAGTAGATATTTCCAATCCAAGTAATGTGCGTAATACTGTTAAGCTCACTGAAGAAAACATAGGTCCCAAAAATTGTAATGGTGAAAATGAAGTTGCTTGGGATGATCTCGTTTTAAATAGCCCCAAAGCTATAAATAAAAATTGTTTCCTTGAAAGTGTTCAAACATATAGGTGAGTATTACTATTGTATAATAATAATTTAGAAATATCGTTTTTTAACATCTTAGGGAGTATAAAGAGGCTTTAAAGCAACAACGCATAATGGTCATGTCAAACGTTTATAAACCGAAAACGTATGACATGCGCAATGAGACTGTTTCTTATAGCAATGAAACAAAGCAATGTTACAATAAAGATGAATTTTATGAACGAAAATCTGGCCATGGTCTTGATAAATATGGTTTAGAAAAAATACCTAACTTTGAAAATCATCTTGACGAAAAATCATTAGAGGACTCTACAAATCACTTGGCAAATTCAAACCAACCATTGCAACATGCAATAAATAGAAATGAGGGCGATAGTAAAATTGAGTGCACTTCTTACAAGAGGCCAAAGTTTCCATTTGACAATAATAGTCCATCAAAAGATGCAGATTTTGAAGAATCATTATTGAAGGAAAAGCCTACAAAATCATTTAGGTAATTAATTCATAAAAGACTCCAAACAGTTTTTTATATTTAATATTTACAAGAGGCAATGAGTTTTTGATTACTTTATTTCTTAAAATATACGTTCAGGAAACATTAGCCGTCAATAGTAATTTAAACTCAATTATTATAACTTTACGGAGCATTCAAGCGTCTAATTCAAATTAACTACATTGTTTTAATATTATTTGTTTACTATTATTAATTTTGTCCGAGTTTTAAATTGCCAAATAATCTTTAAATACAGTACTGATTAAAATATCAAGACCACCTACTATTCGACATAAAACTCTGACTTCAAATGCCTATTACTTTTTAAGCTATAGATGTATTTAAAAAAAAACACTCAAAATTTAGCTTGTATCATAAAGTATTATTAGTAAAAAATTTGTAGTAGTGAAATGAACAACAAACCTGGTAGAAAAAAATAATAAACTTCGCTATTGATTAAAATATTAAGACCACCCCTATGAAAAATTGCAATACTTTAAAAAATATTATATGAGAAAGTATTTCTAAGTATTGAGTTATCCCACGCTCGAGTTTATTTGTATTACTTCTGGCACCGTTAATTATGCTATTACCCTTATTTTTGGGGTGGATTTTGATATGTTCTTCATTGCTGTGAAAAATGGGTAGATAATATCGATGTACGAGATAAATATCGATGTACGATGTTATGATACAAGCTAAATTTTGAGGTTATACATATATAGTTTAAAAAGTTATAATAATATTGAAGTCAGAGTTTTATGAAAATAGTAGGTTGTCTTAATTTTTTAATCAGTACTGTAAATGATTCTTTTAGAAACGTATCCTGGGATCAAGATGTAAATAAATTAAGCTTTACAATGAGGAGGGAATTTGATAAACACGGAGAAGAAATCGAATTAATTTCTCAATTACGAACCGTAAGTGAATAAAAATGTTTCAAGGCTTATTTCTCATCACAATTAATCATTTTATAGATAATTGAATCGCGTCTAAAAATGACTGTACCTGACGACATTTCTTCAGCGTTAACAGATGGAATTATTTTATGTCATTTAGCAAATCACATTCAACCGAGATCGGTAGCAAGCATTCATGTACCTTCCCATAGTGCGGTAAGTTTACCTTCATAAATTAATGCAAATGTTGGGATATTTTATTTATTACAACTAAATTTCAAAGTTCTTAGATATGCAATACTTTCTGCACTAATAATACTGTTAAATGTGTCAATAACATAGCCACACACAACATAAGCATCAACAAAACAATATATGTACCTCATATTGCAAAAATTGTTATTTCAATGCGTAGTGGTAATTCAATTTTACTTTGGCAGCCCAAACTCACAATGGCGAAATGTCGTAAAAATGTGGATAATTTTTTGGAGGCTTGCCTAAAAATCGGTGTAGATGAGGTAAGTTTAATTGATTTTGTGAATATCAGAAGAGATTATTGTAAAGTAATAATTTTATTTATAAATTTAATTCCGTTTGTGTTATGTTTTGTTCCCTTTTATGTTCGTCACTTTATAGTGAATGAAATTGGTTTCATTTGAGCCATATTACATGGTATTATTTTAATATTATACTATGTGATGTGGGGAGATGTTTGGCAAATTAATTAGTGTAGTTTCGAATATTCCAAATTTATTCTAATATAAAATGAAAAGCGACGTCCAGTTTATTCGTTAACGGTTAAATCAGCTATAACTTGCAGTTTGCAATACGTTCTGGCTTGAAGTCATATAAATGGATCTTATCATAGACCTGATTTACACGACACGTTTTTTGCTCTGCCTTGTCAAGAATACTCTTTTGTGTAACGTGCGTGCCCAACGCTGTAGGTTTATACCATAGATATATAAAAAAAATAAAAGTTTATATTTCTATGGTTTAAAACTGACACATTGGGTGCTGTCAATAATGCAGGTTGCGCGAGCAATTGACTTCCTTGCTTTTGCACACAAATCAATAAATCAAAGCGATTTTCGTCAGATGTTCAATAATGCAGTGTACGGGCATTTTCAGTAATGCAGGTTGCGTGCGCAACTGACTTATTCAGCAACACACTTCCATTGCTGAATAAGTCAGTTGCGCACGCAACCTGCATTACTGAAAATGCCCTGTGCTTGCAAACTGCTGCAAATACGCAAACGTTTTAGACACTGTGCGAGGAATAAAAATCAAGCTGCCACTTTACAGAATCTGTTGTATGCCCGCAAAATTAGCTAGAAAAAGTTGTTGATACCTCAAAAAAGAAATGAGGTAAATATATCCGCCGCGGCGCACTTTCTTCGTTTTTATTTTTGTTTGACAAGTAAATCGTAAATTTTATGTTGATAATTACTTTAAATTAATTACCCGACATATTTTAAATGCTGGGAATCTTAAAAATGAAACAATATTGTAATAATTATAAATTAACGATCACATTTCAATTGGCGAGGGTTGGTAGTGGAACACTGTGTCTCCCTGTGCCTAAATGGAAGGCACCCTCTATCACTTGGTTAGATGCGCCAGTGTTAATGACAAATATCAGCATTTCCTTACGTGTACCGTAATAAATTATGATTGCATCTCGCCCACTGACATATAGATATGGACTGCTAATTGACAACTTTCAATGGCACCATTTTTCTCCAGAAGTAGAACCTTTTCTATGTAAATAAAAATTTTTTTTCCGGATTTAGGGGAAAATAAGGAATAACATGTCTGTTATAATTGATAGAAATAAATTTCCATCATTATTTTTTATTAATAGCAGTTTTTTCATTAAATAAATGTATTTATTTTAAATGTTTGAGGGTTATTTCCCCCTGTTTAACGAACTTTTAAAAATAACGAAAGAGAGAGAAAGAAGAAAAAACTCTATACCTGTCTATTTTTTTCTAATTATGTTGATATCGCTGACATGCACTGAACTGTTTTTTTTATTTTAAAACCGATTAAAGATCATAGGATTTTAACGGGGGAGCGAGACAATAGTTTTTGGTGCCACTTTTTTGTATGGGATTTTGCTTATTTAGCAGTCCATATCTATGTCAGTGATCTCGCCCTTTAAATTCTTATTATCATGCAAAATAAGTTTTATGGAAAGAAAATATTTATTGTTGTGGGAAGTTAATTATTTGTTATTAGCAACGATATATGTATTTAAATGCAAGTTTTTTAGTTCAGATTTTAATATCAGCTCAAAGATTATTATAGTAAACTTATTAATAAAATGTCCAGTTAGAACACTCCAATAAGAGTATCATTTTTATACTGTGAGATCATTTATTTAGATAGGATCTGGCAATAGAATCTGTCAAAAAATGGCTTGTTCCAATATTATTAATTTATTATTAGTGAAGTATTTATGATAAAAATAGCGAATTTATTCTTAGAGGCAGATGGTAACGCTAGGTCGTATACAGAAAAGCCATTAGTTTATGAGAAATATTTCTTTGATATTTTCTCTGTATGTACCCAAGTAATTAATGACTACAGTAAAATTGTTTTAAACAAAATTAAAAAATGAATCACTAGTATTATTTTAAAATAACTCCGTTGATTGCAGGAGTTTATAATATCTTGCTGGAATTTCATCAGCAACGTTAAATTGGAACAAAGAAATTCTTTTCTGACATTGCACAAACGCTTGGACAACATGCATCAGAAGCAACGAATTCTGTATGTGCGAATGTATTATCGTGACTGTGGAAGACGTATTAAAAATTTCAGCTCTCGTTTAAAAGATGTTTATATCTGAGGTTGATTTGCTATAAATTCTAACAAGATTTCTTTAAATTAATAATTAAAAACAATATAACAAATGCTTACTTTTTAGTCCGTCCTGTTCCACGTCGTTTTCCAAATTATTGTCAAGTGTCATTTCGTTTGTTCTAGTCAAGTTTTGTGCGTACTTCGATGTCTCAGTCACTTAATATATATTTATTCTCTAAGTGTCGCTTACACTCCCCCTCAGTATGTTGAATTATAATAATTCGGCTTACTCGTTCCTATCGGCAGCGACATCTAAAACAGCTAGCTTTACTGCAGGCCTCTCATATATTCCTGATATGGTTTTCACTACCGCTCTTCTAACCTGTCCGTCTTTGCTTGTTGTTACTTGAAGTACCCTTCCCTTTGGCCAGTGGTTTCGTGGTTGATCTTCATTAACAATAATAACTATGTCGCCTTCTTTTATAGGTCGATTGAAATTATACCATTTTGACCTTCTTGTTATTTCTGGGAGGTATTCACTTACCCATCTCCTCCAAAATCTATTGGCGAATTGCTCCGACTTTTCCCAACACTTTCTTACAACTTTGCTCTCATCATTTATAGGTCCTAGTGGCTTTAATCCGTTTGAAGAACCAAGTAAAAAGTGGTTGGGTGTAAGAGCTTCTTCCGTATGATGATCTAAGCTCAGGTATGTCAACGGTCTGGAGTTGAGGATATTCTCTACTTCCGCCATCATACCTTGTAGTGTCTCGTCATTTGGATTGGTATGTAATTTGATACCTGCTAATACATTTTTAATGGAGCGCACCAACCGCTCCCATATACCACCCATATGTGGTGCGCAAGGAGGATTAAACTTCCATTCGGTATGTGGTGAATTCAACTCTGCAGCCATTTGATTTTCGTCAATGTATTTTCGCGCTTTAGATAATTCAGTTTCTGCGCCGTGGAAATTCGTACCGTTATCGGAGTAGATTTCGATAGGAACACCTCTTCTAGCCATGAACTTTCTGATACATATGATACATGAATCAGTTGAGAGAGAGTGAGCAACTTCAATATGAACAGCTCTTGTCGTTAAACATGTGATGACTACTCCCCATCTTTTCTCTTGGCGTCGTCCGATGGAAACATATAGTGGCCCAAAATAGTCTATTCCAACATATGAAAATGGTCTGGTAAAGGTTGCCAGACGTGCTGCAGGCAAATCTGCCATTCTTGGCATTAATGGGCATGCATCTTTTATTTTACACACCTGACATTTTCTTCGTATTGATTTCAGTGCTACTCGAAGTCGAGATATACAATAAATTTGCTTAAGTTCATTTAGTACAGTTTCATGATGACGGTGATGATAGCTTTGATGATAGTGACATAGGATTAGGTAGGTTATATAATGATTTCTCCCCAATATAATAGGTCTTCTTGTAGTCTCCTTCGTTTCGACTGCAGAATCTATACGTAAATGTGCTCGGATTATGTTGTCTTCATCCATGTACGGAGTTAATTTATAGATAGAGCTGCGTTTAGGTAATTTTTTTAATTCCTTTATTGCTTTTCCCTTATTATATTTTAAGATATCCGATTCTTCGGGATAGAGTTCTTGTTGAGCCAAAAAATAAAGTCTATTCTCAGCTGCTGAGAGTTCGCTAGTTTGAAGTGGTCCTGATTTGAGTCTCGTTCCTTTTGTCTTTACCAGCATGTTGTGAATAAATCTGAAAACAAATGCGACCGCTTTTCTTAATTTTGCCCAGCTCGAGAATCGTCTGATATCGATCAAGTTTTCAGAGATGCGCACATGATTAGTCGAGTGCTTTCTAGGTTCTTCGAGTGTTTCAGAAATTCTGGTTGTAGGCCAGTATTCCTCTGATTGTAGCAAGAATGAAGGCCCCTCAAACCATCTACTACTTTTGAATGCTGATGTTTTCTGCCATTTTGAAGCTTCATCAGCCACGTTCAATGCTGTTGGTACCCAGTTCCACTCATTCAGATCGGTGTCTTCTAGAATTTCTCCTACTCTGAAACCAACAAACTGTTTATACTTACGATGGTCTGAATTCAACCAGCTTAGAACCGTTTTTGAGTCAGTCCAAAAGTAACGTTTATTAAATTTAATTGTATGTGCCTTCATGATGCTATTACTCAATCTGGATCCTAACACGGCAGCTTCCAACTCTAACCGAGGAATTGAAACGTATTTCAGTGGTGCTACTCGTGTTTTTGTAGCAATTAATGCGCATTTAAATTTATTTTGTAGTCTTATCCTTACATATGCTACAGCGGAGAATGCTTGTTCGCTGGCATCAACGAATGTGTGTAATTCTGCTTCATCATATATTTTATCTTTTCCTTCGTGATTGAAATATTGCCGGGCTATATTAATATTTTCTACTAACGGAAGTTCGCTTCTCCATGACTGCCACTTTTCAACTAATTCGTTTGGCAGCTTATCATCCCAATCTATTCCCGTTCTCCAAACTTCTTGTATAAGGATTTTTAAATTAACCAGATAGTTTGCTAGTAATCCCAGGGGGTCAAATATGGACATGAGTATCTTAAGCATTTCTCGTTTTGTTGGTATCTTCTTACCTCGCAAAATCTCTTCGTTATTTTCCTGGTATTTAAGTGAAAATGTAAATGTATCCGCGGAGGTACACCACCACATTCCCAAGACTTTTTCCATAACGGAATCTTCGTCGAATATTTTATTTCCGTTTTTCTTTTCAATATTCAGATCTTTAATCTTTTTAGAATTGGAGATCCAATTTCTCATTTCGAACCCTGCTTGACTATGAACATATTTTACTTCCCTTACTAGTTGCATCGCTTCTTCTTCTGTATCGATTGACTGTAACCAGTCATCCACATAGTGATTTTCTTTTATAGCCTGCGTAGCCCGAGGATACGTATTGGCAAATTGGTCTGCGTTTAAATTTTTTATGTGCTGGGCAATACTAGGTGAACAGCTAGCTCCAAACGTTAGAACGTTCATGATATAAATGTCTGGTTCTTTTTTATCATTTTCACGCCATAAAAATCTTTGTGATTGTCTGTCTTTTTCTCTTACTAGTATTTGGTGGAACATCTCCCTGATGTCACCACTTACTGCGATTTCCTTTTCTCTAAATCTTAGAAGGATTTCCCAGAGAGAGGACAATTGGTCTGGACCTTTCAACAAGCATGAGTTTAAGGATATACCTTGGAAGGTGGCGGCCGCATCCCATACTATTCTTACCTTTCCTGGCTTTTTAATATTTATTACTGGAAATATCGGTAGGTACCACTTTCTATTATGATTTGCTGCTATTTCGCTCACCGATAATTTTCGTATATAGCCCTTCTCAATGTATTGCTTCATTTGATCATCAATATTTTCCCTTAATTTTGGTTCCCTTTTCAATCTCTTTTCTAGGCATTCCAAACGTTTTCGAGCAGTGTCGTAGTTGTCTGGTAGTGACAGGTTCGGTACCTTCCACAGTAGTCCAACCTCATATCTATTTTCTTTCCTGCAGGTAGTAGATTGAAGTATTTCATTGGCTCTTTCAATATCTTTGGAGTCTAGTGCTTTCCCTGAACGCACAATCCCAATGCTGTCCAATTTAAAATAATTCTTCATCTTCTGGTGCATAGTTATGTCTACTTGTTCACATTGGCAGAGATGTAACCCTTGGAAGTTCTGATTCTGACTTTCAGATACCTCGTATGGTCCATACACTGACCACCCGAGTCTTGATTTTACAGCGACCGGTTCATCCATCCCTCCCTCTTTTACCTTTAAAGGTACACCTATTTTCCAGTTATCAAGTCCTATCAACAAAGTTGGCTTTATACTTGGATATGTTGGTAGAGGAAGATTTTTCAAATGATGGTATTTCTTCTTTAAATCCTCTGATAATGTCTGATTAGGTAGATTCAATTGCGATACTGTTCTTACATTAATGACATTAAAATGGCGTGATAATTCTCCCCCAGATATTTCGAATGATACTCTTCTTGAATTTTCTTCTATTCTCTGAGTGTTGTCTGTCCATGTCAAGCAGAGTTGAGAGGTTGGTCCTTTCAAGTTTAATTTGTTGGCGAGGTCTTCTTGTATCAATGTAACGGATGAACCTTCGTCTACAAATGCAAAGGTATTCATTATTATTGACCCATTGTATAAGGTCACTGGTAATATTCGGAATAGGACCTTTTTATTACTTTCTCCATGTGTACTTACCAATGCTCCGTCATTACCTTTCACATTATTTTGGGGTTCATCTTTGTGTAACATTGGATGGTGGTTATAGATGCACCCATTCTTTGTGCATTTGATGTTAGACCTGCACTTACCCCTATGGCCTCCCAAACATAGGCGGCATAAATTGAATTCTTTAATTACATTCCACCTTGAGTTTCTCTCCATGTTTATAAACTTTGGACATTTTGATACGTTACTACAATCGTGCTTACACAAGCGACAACTATATTGTAACATTTTGGTTCTGTCTTCATTGCCCATGTGGGTGTGTATATGTCCCCTTTCTTTTGACTTATGCTGGTCTTTATCCTCGCCAGAGGGACTACTAACATCATATGCTGCCATGGCTATATTATATATCCATGAGGCAAAAGTGGTTATGTTCGCGATACCTAGTTTTGCTTTATGTAATGCCCAATTAAGTTTGAGATGAGATGGCAGCTTATCTGTTAATTCTTGCAGTAAAATGGGATTATTGAGATGAAACTCTAATGCCGTTGCTTCCATAGTGGCACAAAGATTCTTTACACTCAGGGCGAAAGTCATTAGTGTATCCATTTTTTCTAATTTTGGCGGCGGATCACTTCTTATCTTTTTGATTAAATTATTTATTATTATTTCAGGTTTCCCGAATAATGTTTTTAAAACGTCTATGATATTAGGCACGTTCACCGGTTGCAGCAACTGGTAGCGTACTGCTTCTAATGCCTTACCTTTGAGACACTTTTGTAATCTTATAAGATTTTCGGCATTGCTGTATTTACATAATTTTGTTGTTTCCTCAAATTGTGCTATGAACAGTGGCCATTCTTCAGCGCTACCGTGGAAGATTGGTAGTTCTTTTGAAACAATCTGTCTAGCGGCCAAAGCACCAGCGCCTATCACTTCAATGTTGTTTTCTTTGGTGGTGTTCGTATTTATATTATTTACCCAGTCTTGGACGTCTGTGTCCTCTATTTGTACGTCTAAAGTTCTTGCATTTGATCTGCCAGAAGCTTGAGATAAGATTTCGTATTTTTTGTCTAAATACTCTTTGGCTATTTTTTCCATAGCTTTTTTTTCTTCCTCAAGCTTTTGGATTTCTAATCTTGCTCTAGTATCTTTTGTAGTTATACTCGACTTGCTTTGTTCGCTTTGAGATCTGTTGTCTTCTTTTTGCGAACAATTCTCACAATTCCAAGATACCTTTTCTATTTCCTTTGTTACTCCTACACAAACAAAATGGTACCACTCTTTACATGAGTCACACTGTACCATATCGTCTTTTTTAGGCTTTTTGCACCTTTCATGATTACATTCGTTTTGTTGCGGCATGATTTTAATATCTTAGTATAGCTAAACCGATACGAAAAGTGCAATATCTTTTTCTTTTATAACAGGATTTATAGTCCTTATAAAAAAATTTATAGTTGTGTGGAAGACGTATTAAAAATTTCAGCTCTCGTTTAAAAGATGTTTATATCTGAGGTTGATTTGCTATAAATTCTAACAAGATTTCTTTAAATTAATAATTAAAAACAATATAACAAATGCTTACTTTTTAGTCCGTCCTGTTCCACGTCGTTTTCCAAATTATTGTCAAGTGTCATTTCGTTTGTTCTAGTCAAGTTTTGTGCGTACTTCGATGTCTCAGTCACTTAATATATATTTATTCTCTAAGTGTCGCTTACAGTGACTACAACAGACTGAATGAAATTACATATGAAAACATAAAGATTTGTAAAATTACTTGGAAAAAACTATCAGATATATTTGTTAAGCCGTTAGGAAGTAATCGAGATATAATTTGTGATAAAAGTTTATGTAGAAAGAAAAAAAAAATTAAAACTTTTTATTCAAGCAAATTTTGTAAAATTTTAAAGTTTTACATATTCGGCGTACTGTGCAAATGTAAATTAACGACAAAATATAAAGATCCCTGTAAAATAATTAAAAACAGAAAAAGTTGTGAAATAATGATGAGGAAAGATGCTGACTCAACATGCGACTTACAATATCAAGGTTTGGATAAGGAAGGTATTAAAAGATATTCAAAAGAATTGTCAATATTTCTATCCTTTATTTTTATAGCAACGGTATTCTTACTCATTGCCATGCCTTTACCAAACTGAAAATATTGAAATTGAAATGTACGCATGCGGTTTTTGTAATAGCTTTTAATATATTTATACAATTTTTCATTAGAATGTGATATTGTAAATAATCCTATTATGAATACTATCTTATTTAAATCAGAGATCGCATTTTTATTTATGAAGAATATTATTCCTTCTAGTCGTAAAACGGTTAGTCATATAATAATTGTTAGATTTGTACAATATTAATAACTGATTGAAAAAACACCTAAAATATGTATATAAATCTATTGTAAATTAAAATAAAGAATAAACTACAATATATTTAAGAATATTAAGCTCTCACTAAATGTTCAATTGAACCAATATGAAAGTAATAATATACAATCATTCTACAAATTTTATTTTTGCTTAATTTAAGTACAATGTTTAACATTTTGTTTTAACGACTTCAAAAATTAATTGTCCCTTTTTGTTATTCTTGCGTATTTCTCCCAGATGTAATTCCTCTTGTGTTAAAACTTCTTTCAAATTGCTGCCATTATTAAATTGATTTGAAATTTACTAAAAATAGCCATGAGCTGGTTACTTGTATGAGTAAATTAGCCTCCAAATGTTGAACATTTTAGTTTAAAGTATGAATTATTTAGTAAAGGTGAAAATAATTATTTTGATATTATATTTGCAGAACCTTATCTGCTGTGCTGCGGATATATTGGAAGGGAAAGGACTAGTTCATGTGGCTATTACAGTCTCGGAACTTTTTAAACTGCACAAAGATCAAACAACTGGAAAACAGTAATTTTTTATATTCTACATTTAAGGATCAAATCTAGCAAATAAATAAAATGCGCTTCGAAACCGTTCTGTCAATATATCGAATAAATAAAGAACTTTTCGACTTATGCAGTAATACAAAAAAAAATCGTTGTTGATCTAAATCATTACCTTTTTTTCACACAGTGTAATCAATCATCGTTAATAACCACAATTTTTCCTTGAAACAAAGGTGCGTCTTTTCGCGACACAATCAATGGAATAATATAAAGTATAATAATAATATAATTTCTACTTCTAATGCAATTTTTGTTTTAGTTTTGCATTATCCCTGAAAATTTCTTTCAAACCATGATTATTATCAGAGGTAAGAAAAATTTAATAAAACAAAATCATCATAAAAATCCTTTGCAGGAACTTCAACGTTAAAGGCTGAATGAATACTGCGTTGTTTGTCGAAGGTTAGTTTTCAGCCTGAAACCGGCCGGCAGCCAAAGCTGGTGACATATCCAAGCATGGAGATGGTGAGTAAAACCGGTTTTATTCAGCTCCTAGCAACTCACACGCGGCGTAAATTATGGATAGTAAATTTGAATGTTATACAGGAACATTTAAATGGGCCTATTCACACAGTGCACATTCATGGCGCCTAAAACCGGTTTTATAGATTAGAGAGGGAAGGGAGCGGAAGAACTTAACGAAACATTTTTCACGCAAAAGCAAAGGCGTGAAAACTGGCACACATATAAAAAGTTACTTCTATCTCTGGCATTCTTTAGCTCTGTTTTTCTCTAACAAGTAAATTTCATCTGCAATACATTTAAAGGTTCCTGTATAGCATTCGAATTTACTGCACTCATTTACGCCCCGTCTGAGTTGCTAGGAGTTGAATAAAACCGGTTTTACTCACCACAATTATGGCAGCGTGTGAATATGCCCAATCTCTGCATGGAAACTCAGTACGAGATTTTTTGATCAGGCCCAAACTAACAAAAATTCACTACTTTCATTCTTTTCCGTTGCTTTAACAAATACTGACTTAACTAATAATACCATTCATTTTAATTATTTGGTTTAAAGCCCGGTATGCAAGGCACAAGAAATTTGCTCAAGAAAACTTCTGCATTTATTTTCTAAGAAAAATGGAAAAAATGACAGCAGTTCAGAAATTTTGACAGTGTCTTTTTTTCATTGCGAGAATTACATAAATTGTTTTATGATTGTTTGGAATTAATGAAATTGTTTTAATTAATAAGGAATTAAAAAAGAATTAAAAAATTAATAAAAGGTAATTTTTAGTAGCTGCGTTCCATTGGGCGATCCGGAGTACTCCGGAGTACATCACAAAACGAGTAAAACGTAAAAGGGCAGCGGTAGCTGGGAGTACTCGGGAGTAGAAAATATTACCCAACGGAACGCAGCTAGTATTGCGGAAAGTTTCTTTCTTAGAATACAAAACTACTAGTTCTCTATTCTAAGGTTTCTTTCAATTTCAAAAAACAGCTGACATGTCATGTACTCATGAACCGTTAAAATTCCTTCAAGAAATAAATGAATCGACACTTATTTCTGGAGGAAAAACATGGAGAATATACAAGGAGACAAAACTCTTATGGGAAAAATGACAGGAAATGGATGGGTAGAAGAAACTAAACTTCTAGTTCATTTTTGGCCACAGATGTCACTTTTGTCCGATGTACCCCACATGCATTTGATAAAAATTCATTGGAAACATCAAAAATTGATTAATTACGAATAATCGCATTGATATAAAATCGAATTTAGAAGCTGGCAAACAGCTGTAAGCTGCTAAACGTAAAATATATTAGTACACATAAAACAAAACATACGAAAAGTAAAAATTTAATAGGCATTTATGATTTTTAAAATATTGTTTTTGATTAAGTTCACGTATTCCTTTAGTAATTATATAAGAACAACTAGAAGAACTTTTGGATGCACTATATGGAATATTGGACAATACTATGTTTAGTAAGGAAGTATATTTTGACCGATTGGTAAATCTATAGAGTAGCAGTACCCATCTCCGATTTTTTTCATATTTTATGTATTATGATGCGTAGAATCCATTTTTGGAAAAATTAATTACCGCTGACGCACCGTTTCGCCGTTATTCAAGTTTGAAGTTGCCAAATTTCGGTTTTTTGGAACGGCACAACTGCCATATTTCTTCTCCGATTTTTTTGAAATTTATATATTTTATGTATGTTGATGCTTAGAATTCATTTACAAATAACCAAAATTATGAAACTTTGAAATTAAATAAAAAACAAACGGTACCTCGGCGACAATTACTTTTTCTAAGCATCAACATACATAAAATATATAAATTTCCAAAAAATCGGAGAAGAAATATGGTTGTTGTCACTTTCCAAAAAACCGAAATTTGGCAACTTCAAACTTGAATAACGGCGAAACGGTGCGTCAGCGGCAATTATTTTTTCCAAAAATGGATTCTACGCATCAAAATAAATAAAATAGGAAAATTTGAAAAAAATTGGAGGTGGGTACTGCTACTCGATAGATTTACCGACCGATTTACCTACATATGTACATATATAAAGCAGAAGCAACAGTTTTCTCTTACTTCCTAGTTAAGTAAAAATAGCCAACGCTCAACAGTAGGAAAAAATATATAACACTTTTGTTTGTTGAAAATATAATGAAATTTATTTTTTATAATTTTACAAATAAACATATTTATCTCGAAAAAATAGTTTTCGGGAAAACGGCGAAAATCTAAAATTTATCCCTTTCAATCTCAATAAAAATCGAGTGAGACTTAGGCTACTACTCAGTATGCCAAGACATTAATCATCCAAGAAGGTCAATCACAAATTTTCATCTTTTTTGGATTTCTACTCAGTTGTCGCACGTGTGGCGATGGGCGTCTAGCCTAATGTTATATAGTTGAATCGTATTAAAATTATGAAAACTTAATGTGTTTTCTAAAACAAATTTAAATTCCTAAGATGGAAAGCGATGAATGGTCCTCTTCACAGTATTATGTTGTTTTGATTGAAAGTTTGTTAAAGTTTCGAGGCACCCTGAAAATAATATTTACAGTGGCTCACAGCCAAAATGGTGTGGCCAGGTAACTTATGAAAAATGATAAATATCTGTCAGTTTCTGAATGAAATAAAGAAAAACAGTTAAGAGGAATTGCAAATATAATGTTTATTTATCATTTAAGTGAAAAAAATAAAAAAAAAATAATCCGTTACGGTGAAAATCAACAAAAATCCAGAAAAGAGCTGATTTTGACCTCACAGCCAAAATGATGTGAAATGGTTTTTCCTAGAAAAAGTACCGCTAATTCCAATTATACCGTTTGTAAGGAATGAATATCGCATTGTAGGCATGATGATTATCAGTCTGACCTTGGTTTTTGAACGAAATCATTATTCTGTAAAGAACAATTCGATACTTAATTCGCGATGGGTCGTCACACTTCTATTGAAGAACGAGAGTTAATAATAAGCCATTTTAAGGACGGGAAATCTCAAAAAAAAAATCGGTGAAATTGTTAAAAGGAGTATTTCAACAGTGCAGCATATTATTGAACGTTTTGTGCGAGAAAATCGTGTAAGAAATCGAGCCAAAAAAGCTCACAACAAAATTTTTGAAACGGATTGCCGTTGGATCGTGAGACAGTCAAAAAAGGATCCTGCATTGAGTGCCCCGAAATTGGCAGACATTGCTGAAAGGACTCTCGGCAAAAAGAGCAGCCCCGAAACTATAAGGAGGGTACTCAGAAATGCTAATTTAAATGGTAGAGTTGCCCGGAAGAAACCTTTCATCAATCGCAAAAACAGATTGCGCAGGATTGATTACGCTCGTGAACATCAGAGAAAGGAAACTGCTTTTTGGGATACCGTAATTTTCTCAGATGAATCTAAGTTTAATTTATTTGGATCTGACGGGCAAAAATACGTCTGGAGGCAACCAAATACAGAGCTCAATCCAAAACATTTAAAGGCCACTGTAAAACATGGAGGTGGACATGTTATGGTATGGGCATGTATGTCGTCAGCAGGGGCGGAAATCTGGCTTTTATCGATGGTATCATGGACAAACACAAGTATCTGAATATTTTGAAAGAGAACTTATTGCAAAGTGCAGAACAATTGAATATAAAGGATAAGTTTCGATTTTATCAGGACAATGATCCCAAGCATTCCTCCCAAATCGTTCAAACGTGGCTCATTTGGAATTGCCCACATGTTATTAAAACGCCTCCACAGTCTCCGGACTTAAATGTTATAGAGAATTTGTGGTCACAGTTGGAGAAAGGCATTAGGAAACACACAATTAACAACAAACAGGACCTTAAAAGAGCTTTGCAGGAAGAGTGGAATCAAATTCAGCCAGAGTACACGAAGTCTTTAGTGGAATCGATCCCTCGAAGATTGGACGCGGTTCTCAAGCAGAAAGGCTATCCCACGAGATACTAGAAGTATTATTTTATAATTTTATAAGATATTAAAACTTGATACAATTTTTTTTCTAGGAAAAACCATTTCACATCATTTTGGCTGTGAGGTCAAAATCAGCTCTTTTCTGGATTTTTGTTAATTTTCACCGTAACGGATTATTTTTTTTTTTATTTTTTTCACTTAAATGATAAATAAACATTATATTTGCAATTCCTCTTAACTGTTTTTCTTTATTTCATTCAGAAACTGACAGATATTTATCATTTTTCATAAGTTACCTGGCCACATCATTTTGGCTGTGAGCCACTGTAATTAATGACAATAGATATTCATACATATACATATTTAACTTTATTGGAAAATATCCATTTTTATTATTGAAATAAATAAATAGTGCCATTAAATAAAATGCTAACCTGTAGGTTGAAATTCTTTAAATGGAGCGCAGGCGATGCAATAGTTGTACTAGTTTAAAAGCGAAAATCATTCAAAAAAGAAATTGTTCTTTATACATATGTGCTTTCATCTATGCTTATTTTATCATTACAAATACTGTGTTCTATAATTACTGTGTTGTATAATTCAGATTTAAAAAAAACAAAAGAACTCTCAAATTCAATATTATGTTGCATGCGTTTGTATCGGCATTTGAGACTATTTCAAGTGTTAACTCAAATAAATTATGTCTGGATATCATATGAAGTCAAGTGTTTCCAGCTGGTTTTCCTCTTTAAAACGGCAATCGAAACACAAAACAAAAATGGGCCTAGATGACAAAAAAATTCAACGGAGTTGTGTTGACCTCTCATCTACAAGTACCTTTTATATAGATGAAGAAGATGACAAAAAAGGACTCATAAATGGAAATAGTGTTAGCCAGTTGTGTTCTAAATATTGCTGCCAAATATCTTCAACGGCTAACCCCGGGTCTCCACTGGAAATAAAGTATTGCATGCAATTTCGAATTGCAATGAAATTGCTCGTCGAGATACCCATATTGCAATTGCATGCAATATTTCAGAGATAATATGGGCATCTCGACGAGCAATTTCATTGCAATTCGAAATTGCATGCAATGCTTTATTTCCAGTGGAGACCCGGGGTAAAGGTCAAAGCGAATTTCAAATTCAAACAGATGTGACAACAAGCATTCATCCTGAAAAACTATCACCTGAAAATACTTTGATTGTGTATAAAAAAAAGTCAGAATTTAAAAAAAGAATTTCAACAACAATAACTCGAACTACGATATTTTCAAGGCCAAATAATAGAGTTGGCTTAGTATTTAACGAAAATGGTGAACTAATAACACAATTAGAAAAATTCCAAACCCATAGCGTAGATCCGATATCTCGTGCCGATATCTCTTATGAACCAAGCGACTCCTTTTTTGGTGGCGATTTCTTATATATAGATGATAGCTCAGTTTCGCACTGCGATGGAAATTCCAAATGTGATAAAAATACTATAGGTGTTAATTGTAAACCCGAATCGCAAAAAACACCGCAATCTAGCAAATTAAGTTGGTCATCAACTTGGCCGAAGAAGGTAATGCAGATCATTGTTTTTAATATATTCGTTTGCATTTATTAATATACCTATATAGGTATGAATATACATATATAATGTATTTATTAATTATAATTTTTATTTCAGCAAATTAAAGATGAGCTCTGTGAGGTCGTATCGGAGATGGAGACTCTTGATTCCCAAGAAGACTGCAAACATTCCAATAAAGATAAACAAATGTCAATAGGACGGAAAAAATTTAATATGGACCCTAAAAAAGGTATGAAGAAAACAAGCTTAAATTTGCTCTTTGATTAAAAAGAAAAGAGCACCGTGTATAATTTCATTCATTCATTTTTTAAGGGGGCGCCTTAGCGGACACTGCGACCTATTTTATTTGGTCTATTGTGCCAATCCAGCCGTTAAAATTTTTTCAGGTTAAGGCTTTTGATATAACCTAAAATTCATTTGGGATTCATATCACAAGTATCCCTGGGAATAGGGCAGTCGACTTAATTTCCTCCTCGTTGTAGCCTCACAGTCACATAGTCAGTGGTCCGCAGTTTCGGGAGCTGCCCCGCAGACCCGACAGCTAGAATCAATTACCAGCCCTATTGTGCTTAGATAATTGAGCAAACAGTGGCCCGTCAGGAGCTTTGTTATTATTTTTAGCTCCATCTCTTGAAATTGTTAATTTGAATGAATCTTTTAGCTTAACGAGTGCTTTCGGTCCTTGTCTAGCTATAACGAAACAGCTGGTCGAACCAATTCCTGGGGTGGCATTACAGAAGTTGTTTCAAGTCATCTGTTTCGAGTTTTCCATTGAATTTTTCCATCTAACAAATCCCACCCCTGATCTTACATGGCAGCTTGCTAAGCTGCACAAAAGTTCTGGACAAACAAGTGAAGAGTATGCCCCCTCCTCTAGCCAGGCCATCGTCAACTTTATTACCAATGTGACCTTCGTGACCGTGTCGTCGTCGTGTATAGCCAAAACATTAACCCCAGTTTGAGGCCCCAGGTTTTGCTTCGAGCTCCGAAACTGACGACAAATATACTAACTAATTGCTCCTTTAATCCCTCATGGGACATAGGGCGGAAACAGTTGCCCTCCAGCGGACTCTGTTTTGCGCGACAGCTCTCAGCTCTGACAAGGATCTCCCGGTTGTTGCGGCCTCTGCTAATAGAGTTCTCCTCCACGTTGTTCTAGGTCTTCCGACTCGACGGGTTCCTTGCGGATTCCAGTCGAGGGCCTGTTTGGCTAGATTCTCGTTTTCGCGTCGCAAGGTGTGGCCAATCCAATTCCATTTCCTTCGCCTGATTTGGTCGTCTATCCTTTCTTGGCCGGCACGGCGCCATAGTTCTTCATTTGAAATTCTATCTTGCCAGCGGATTTTTAGGATACGACGTAGGCATCTGTTGATGAAAACTTGTAGGCGCCCTGTGATGAATTGGGTGACTTTCCATGTTTCGCAACCGTACAAAAGAACTGCCTTAACGTTGGAGTTGAACAGCCGCAATTTGGTGTTAATTGAGATCTCCGTCGATCTCCATATGTGAAACAGGCATGCATATGCGCTTCTTGCTTTATTTATTCTGGAACTGACGTCTTCTTCTGTACCGCCGTTTTCGGTAATAATACTACCGAGGTAACAGAATTTGTCTACCAGTTCCACGTCACGGTTATTTAGCGCTGTTCGTTGAAGGGTGTTTGCATTTATCCGCATTTCTTTGGTTTTAGTCGGATTTAACCTTAAGCCTGCTGAACTACTTTCTGTTGCCAAATTGTTTAACATGTTTCTGAGGTCCTGGTGTCTGTGGGCCAGCAAACAGATATCATCCGCGTAGTCGAGGTCCTTAAGGCGGTCTAACAATCCCCATTGTATGCCACCTGTTCTAGTATCTAGAGCGCTGACAAGGATGTCGTTTATTACTATAAGAAATAGTAATGGCGAAAGTAGGCATCCTCGCCGTACTCCTGAGCTCACTTCAAAGCTGTCGGATAGTTTTCCATTGTGAAGAACTCTGCATTTGGAATTGTTGTATAGAGCTTTTATCAATTCTATTATTTTATCCGGCAGTCCACGTTGCCGTAGAGCTCGCCATATAAAGCTCCTATTAACCGAGTCGAACGCTTTCTCATAGTCTACGAAAGCAAGGTAAAGGGGGGATCGGAATTCAGTAGACTGCTCCACTATGATTCTCAAGGTGTTAATGTGGTCTATGCAGGAGCGGCCTTTTCTGAATCCAGCCTGCTGTCTTCTAAGCGTTCGATCTACTGCCTCTCTTATCCTTGATAGTAATATGTGGGACAAGATTTTGCCCACAGTAGATAATAGACAGATGCCTCTCCAGTTGTCACATATTGTTAGGTCCCCCTTTTTTGGTATTTTGACTATGATACCTTCCGTCCAATCCTCCGGAAAGGTACAGGTGTTCCATGCTATTTCCAGGATTGGCTGTAGCGCATCTGCTATGAGGCTTGAGTCGGCTTTCAACAATTCTGGCGGGATGCCATCTTTTCCAGCTGCTTTACCATTGGCCATTGCATGAATTGCGGTTACTATTTCAGTCTTGGATGGGGCACGAGTGGTGATTCTTATTAGCTGTGCATTGTTGTTGTTGTTTTCCTGAGGTTCCTGTTGCTCCTCGTCGCTGCACAGCAGCCTTCCATCCGCACTCTTTACGGCATGCTTTTTAGTAGAGTGCTTTCCCGAGAGCTGTTTAGTGATTTGGTACAGCACTTTACTGTTGCCTGTGTTTGCCGCGTTTTCCGCTTTCTCTGCGAGCTCATTTATCTGCCGCCTTTTATCACGCCGGACACTTCTCTTCACGACAAATATGGAGAGATGTAATTGCCTTGTCAGTTACTCTCTAAATCTGAGGTTTCCAGGACAGCTTTTGTTCCAGGGTTAGCCTCCTTTGAGAAAATAATTGTTTACCATCGAGAGAGGAAACTTTTAAATTTATCTTCCTTCTATTAGCGAATGATACAATGAGAGTTTTTTGTAGGTTAATACCTAAGTTTTCTTAAAGCGTTCGTTTTTTCGAGGAGAAGGTGCCGCCCTTCCGCAGGTGGGCCTCTAAGGAGATCTTTTTCCAAAGAAGAAGTGATTTCCGCTGTTTGCGGGCTCAGACTGCCCTCGTTGAAGAGGGATCCTGAATGTTTCCCTTCACTGGGGCCATGTTCGGCACCCTGCTGCATGGGGTCAGAGATATCCAACAGGCTTCTGTTGGGGGGCTATGGAAACCCCAGAAGCGTTTGGAGCGTTGAGGTGCTCCATCCTCATAAGTTTTTTTAAAGGTCTCAATATTGCACCCACGAGTTGTGCGAGAAAGGACGGTCGTCCATGGCAGAGCTCTACCGTACCGCATTACCATGGGAAGGCTAAATTAAACCGAAGGCCGCCTGGTATCCGGACTCCATCGTAAGTAGTACATTCACGAAATACTATACATCCCTTCAGCAGGATTGTTTAGTCCTTCGGATTGCGGGTTTTATCGGTATGTCATGTCTAGGTTCGCCGTATTCAGTCTGCCCCATGTAGAGCCAGGGACAGCTTGATGACCTGTTCTCATCTGTTCGTGGAGCAGTGCAGGGGTAACTCGAGCAGAATATGGTCTAAGGTCACGTACAGTCGGTTTAGAAGCCAGGGCTCCTTGCTTGCGCCGTGTTCGAGTATATTGATGAACACATTCACGGCGCAAACTTAGCGCCCACCTTGTGCCATTTAATCAATTTTTAAACGGTTGACTTAATCGATTTATCGAGATACCTCCGAAATTTCGTTTATTCTTCTTCTTCGATGGCTCTACAGCCCAATTCGCGCCTTGGCCTCCATCAGCTTCTTCCTCCAGATGTCTCTAGGCGCCGCAGCTTGCCTCCAGTTTCTTGTATTGAGCAGTTTTGCTGCATCAGCCTTAACACCGTCTTCCCACCTTGACCGTGGTTTGCCAACTGGTCTTTTCCCATCTGGTAGTAGATTCAGGGGCTTTTTTCGCCATGAATTTGAGCATATTCTCCATGCATTGTCTTCATTGATTGGGCCGTACTATATCTTTCGGAGAACCTTCCTCTCAAATATGTCCATCTTGTCTGTGGATTTTTGGGAGATACTCCATGCTTCGCACCCTTAAGTAGCTAACTATGATCGTTTTGTAGATTCTTATTTTGGTTTTTCTGTGGATTTCATTACTGGCAGTAGTGAGAAGTGTGTATGTTCTATTTTTATTTTCATTTATTATCGCGACGAAGTTTACTCCTTTTCATAAGCTTCTTAAGTTGTATTGAATTTTGATGATTTATTGGATTTATATTTGTTTTCCCCAGGCATCGAATACCTAGTCGATAATCACTTGCTGCGCATGAATCCGCAAGACATAGCACATTTTTTGTATAAAGGTGAAGGACTTAATAAGACTGCAATAGGTAAGTCACAATTACGCTTTATCTGAAGAAAATAGTTCTTGTTTTTTACTGAATGAAATTAATCCTCTATGAATGCTCAAGAAACAACTAATGTTTATATAAATTGAGTTTACTTGATTATAAGCAACGATATACCGTTGCGGAATTATTTATTCGTTTAAAGATTTGATATGTTTTAATTTTCACTGACTAAGTTGATTCCAAATATACTACTGTATTTATGTGATTATCTTGGAGAGAAAAATGATTTTAACGAACAAGTTCTTAAAGCGTTCGTTGAACTGCACGATTTCACGAATTTAATTTTGGTTCAAGCATTAAGGTAATTAATTTGAGGCTATAAATAAATAAAATATTGTTCATTTTATTTCCAACAGACAATTTCTTTGGTCATTTCGATTGCCGGGCGAAGCGCAAAAAATTGATCGCATGATGGAATGCTTTGCACAACGTTACTGCCAACTTAATTCTGATATATTCACCAATACAGATACTTGCTATGTACTTAGTTTCGCAATTATTATGCTGAACACATCACTGCATAACCCATCCGTAAGTTGCTAACATTTTTTAAGGGACGCTTGTATTAGTTCGTTGTTATTTTATAACTATACTATAATAATTTGTTTTATTCTTGTTATAGATAGTTTAAGTGTGCCTCCTTTAGCGAATTAATAAATATATTGCAGTTACTTAAATTTTGTTATGTTTGATCCCATTCAGGTAAAAGATAAACCAACCGTAGAGCAATTCATATCAATGAATCGCGGAATAAACAATGGCGGAGACCTTCCAAGAGGACTCTTAGAATCATTGTATGAATCGATTCGCACAGAACCCTTTAAAATTCCACAAGATGATGGCAATGATTTGATGCACACATTTTTCAATCCTGATAAAGAGGGCTGGCTTTGGAAGCAGGGTGGGAGGTAATTGTTTGTTTATTCAACAATTATATTCAAATTAAGTTACATTGAATTTTAAAGATATAAATCTTGGAAGCGCTGATGGTTTATCCTGAATGATAACTGCTTATATTATTTTGAATACACAACTGATAAAGAACCTAGGGGGATCATTCCTTTAGAAAATATATCTGTAAATTTTATAACTTTGTAAAATTAAAATACATATTATTGTAGTTTCATTTAAGGTTCGTGAGATTCAAGATCGGAGCAAGCCACATTGTTTCGAACTATACGCTAGTGGAGGAGCAGATATTATTAAAGCTTGTAAGACTGACTCTGAAGGAAAGGTATGTGATTTTATTTGCATCAAGTGTGAAACTAAAAAAAAGTAAATAACATATGGCAATTACAAATTTAAGGTGGTAGAAGGAAAGCATACCGTTTACAGAATGTCAGCCGCTACTGAAGAAGATAAACAAGAATGGATAAAACGACTAACGCAATCCATCAGTCATAATCCATTCTATGATATTCTAGTGCAAAGAAAGAAAAAGGCTTTGGCTAAAAGTTAGTATTAGCGACTTAAGGTTTTATACTTAGGCAGGAGATAAGGCAATAGTTGATAAAAACCAGTCGAACAAAACTGCAACTTATTGATGGTGTTTCTATTCAAATTTGTATTATTTCGTTTATTTTGTGATTGCTATCGTAACAAGCAGTTCACTTGGCCTTCACTTTTTCTTTGCTATGAAGGCATTGTAATAAGTGGTGGGCTAGGGTTAATGTTCCTTGTACAATCTTGAGAAAGGACGTCTTGATTATATGTTCTCTATGTCGAAATAAATTATTCAAAAATTTTTATTCTTAGCATTTAATCAATATTAAATTATCAAATAACGACCGTTATAATGTGGATATTGTTTTGTACAGATTAATTTTATAATAATGAGTAATTGGTGGGATTGTCTTTTATATGTAAAATGAAAAACAGAGGCTTACAAATAATACATAACTGTCAAACAAATTTGTAAATAAAAAATATACCCAATTGCATTGATTGACTCATTGAAATCTAAGCTAGGAATAATTTTTTTATTAGCAGGTAAGAAAGTTCAAAATTAGTCGTATTAATTCAAGTGTGAATAACGTTTCGGCAATAACTGCTACCTTCCTAAAAAAGTGTCGAAGCCGAAGAAGCGTTTAGTAGACCCATTGATCTGTAGGTCGATGTCTCCTCTGCAATGTGTGGGTATATTTTTTGTAAATTTTTATTTCAAGAAATTATTATCAAAAGAGGCAATTGATTTAGTAATTCGCAGAATGAAGCCTACATCCGATTCTACAAACGAAATGGGGTACACTGCTAATTTAGTCAGTCATCTAGATTATGTTTACTACCGTTATGGATTTTCCTTGGCCAAGAATAAATTGAGAATCAGCATTAATTTCATTATGCAACATTAAGTAAGCGAGGTAAGTTTATTTATATATTTATTAGCCAAACAAGGATTTAAGTTATTAGTAGAGTTCTAAGTTTTCTTTTATAGGATGCCTTATAAATATACAAAGTGGAAATTTAATATAAATAATTAATTATCATGACAAAAATTAACATACCTATTGTATTAATGCAGATTCTAAAGTCTTTTATGTATTGCACATTTATACCCAAAATTCTTCTTTCGTTTCTTGTGGCAATATCTACTTTCAACGATACCATTTTATTTTTTGTGTTGTTAATTACTTTATTTATAATAGCATGTTTGCTTTTGTCGATTAAACCTCCTATATTTTTGGAATTAATATGAAGATTAAATTGTTTTTCGTACGGCTCAATAAGTCTTTTAAAAAATTGTTCGTCGTCAAAAATTGCCAATGGAATGTTTTTCACTGTCACAATTCCCGTGCAGCACATTAAAAATTCATTTTTGGTAATATTAATTTTCACTATTGGTTTTGCCAATTTAGTTTGTTTTTTTTTTACTATATTATTTGTTCTTCTATTTTCCGTAGTGCTATTATCACTTTCCTCATCACTTCCAATATTTTTTTTATGTGTCGTTATATAATGTCTTTTTATATTTGCAGGTCTCTTTCCCGATAACATTTTTTCACATGTCAAACACATTGACTTTCCTAATTCACTATTATACGATACATATTTATTAATATCAAAACTTGAAACACGCACCATTTTAAAATTTTAATTTATAACAATAATTCAAAATACTTCTCACTTTCATCAGTTTTCACTTCACCAAAGCAGATTTCAAAATGAATAATTATCCTTTCGTACCTTTTCCTTTTATACAGCTCACGAGTCTTTCCTATTAACTCAGGTGCGCACGCGTGCGATAGGATATGTGCTCAACTCAAAGACTCACGAGCAGGGTGCAAACGCATACGTACACGAGTTTTATCTACCCAGCGGGAAATGTAATGGCTAGGTAAGCGAGGTGGTAATGAGGTGCACCCATTACCTTTGTGATGAAATAATAGGTTACTTTTACATAGGGATGTCCTAGGGCGGTAAGTACTTAATCTGAATTTTCAGTAGAATTTTTCGATTACCATGTAGGCGGTTACACAAATCATTAAAGAATTCTTGGGTTACCAGAGTAACCCCTCCCTAGTTTTCCCGCTGGGTAAAGACTCGCGAGCTGCGAGTCATTAGAATGTGCGTGAGTCGTATACGTGCGCACGCGAGCGTTCGTTTCCGATCCCTGAATGAAACCAGTAACCTTCTTTTATTGTAACGGGAGGCTGCGTTGCACACTACAAAATAAAGTTCTAAGCGGGTAAGCAAAATAAGGTTAACCGCTATGAGCACAGATTAAACAGTTTTTCCCCATACATATTACCAGGGATAAACTCCAAAATATCTTAAGATTGATTAATTTTTTCCAAGGAAAGCGGTCAGCGTCTATGGAGAATACTTCCAGTTATAAATTAGTTCATGGAAGAAAAGTAATACACTCATATCAACCACACAGAGAATTGTCAATAGACGAATCGCTTATGAATTGACAAATAATGTCTTTTAATATTACCACGTCTCTTTCCCGATAACATTTTTTCACAAGTCAAACACATTGACTTCGCCAACTCACTATTATAAGACACATATTTGTTAATGTCAAAACTTGAAATTCCCACAATTTTAAAGTTTTAATATTTATTTAATAATCCAAAATTAATTTTCATTTTCACCAGTTTGGCTTCACCAAAATTAAAGCTTTCAAAATGAAAAATCATCCTTTCCTACTTTTCCCTTTTATACAGTTCGCGAGTCATTTCTATTAACTCGCGTTCGCACGCGTGCGATAGGCATGTACTCAACTCAAAGTCTCGCGAGCAGTGTGCGATACGACCGCACCCATGCAAACGCACACGTACACGAGTTTTATCTAAAGACTCGCGAGCTGCGAGTCATTAGAATGTGCGTGAGTCGTATACGTGCGCACGCGAGCGTTCGTTTCCGATCCCTGCATTAAATAACGAGACTCAAATCTGATTTCGGCCGACTTCTCGAGTCTCCGTGTAGCACCACCCATTGGGTGGTGCTACACACGAGACTAATTCGGACGGGTGAAACCGCTTTTATGCGAGAGAAACGAAGTGAAGAAAGGGGAAAATAGCCCATTTCCCCTTTGTTCACTTCGTTTCTCTCCCATAAAAGCGGTTTCATCCGTCCGAATTAAGGCCTACCCTAAATGGAAAGTGAAGTGAAGTGAAGTTAGGTACCATGGCATATAAATGTATGAGAGTGACCAAAATGGAAGTGAAGTGGAAGTTTAATTTCGAAAAATTTCGAAAAGTCATTTAGAGAAGTAACAGTGCGGTAAGAACCGCACAAGAAGTAAACAAAAGTTAAGAAATTAAGGCTGTTCACTTGCTACACTTCTTATGAACTTTTTATTTTGGTTTATATATCAATTTTGAAATAAATTGCGTCTACTTCACTTCTACCTTACTTCTGCGTTACTTTTCATTTAGGGTAGGCCTTTAGTCTCGTGTGTAGCACCCCCCCCTTGAAATTAATGGATTCGGCCATATTAGACGTACGTCGGTCATATTTTGTTTCGTTAAG
The DNA here is from genome assembly GCA_963855945.1 of Thereva nobilitata. Lineage (NCBI taxonomy): Eukaryota > Metazoa > Arthropoda > Insecta > Diptera > Therevidae > Thereva > Thereva nobilitata. Next base: position 129,423 of record OY979696.1, read on the forward strand.
TTTCGTTAAACGTAAAAATGCGAAAAGAACCGCGCTCAACGTACGTTTTGTGAGAATTTGTAGTTAAATTGATGACAGCTGATTTTTGTTGTTGTTGTTTTGTGGGTTTTAAACAAAAAAGAGTATGGAAAATGTTGTGCTTCAAATTTGATAGTATGATAGTATTCATTTGATTGTTGAAGTGTATAGACGTGTTTACCGCCGCGTGTGTACATTGATAACGGTTTTACAAAACGAAAAAGTAGAAAATAAAGAAAGAAAAAAAAACAAATTATACAAATTACTAAAGTGCAGTGTAAGGTGAATTGTATGTAATGTGTGTGGTTGTGTGAAATGTTTTATTAACAATAAAATATTCACCACTATGGCAACATACGATGACCTCATTAACACATGCAGTAGTCAGCAACAAATTATTAATGATTTGAATAAAAAAATACCTGAACTCGAGGCACGACTTAATAATCTGCCTTCCAACCAATTTCAACCTACTTCCAGCCAACATGAACAAACAAATAATTCTAACTGGTTATTGCGACAATTTCCAGTTTCTCACCAGAATAATATCTTCAATAATCTGAGCCAGGAGGAATATTGCACAGATGAGGAAGAACTGGAAAAGGAATTTCCCAATCTAGATAACAAGAATAATTACAAGAAACGCAGGCGCACAACAACAAAAACGCCACCAAAAAGTACTAATCAAAGCGAGAGCATCAACACTGAACAGAAAAAACTCAAAATACCATTGCCTCCACCAATAAATGTGAGCAACATCAGCAATTTTGAACTCTTTCGACAAAAGGTATTAAAAATTACAAAAGAATCAACTAAATTTAAAGCGCTTTCAAACAGCGATATTAAAATTACCGTACAAAACGAAAATGACTACAGAAATCTCAAAAAATTATTGGAAGAATTAAAAAGAGAACCCAGCCATCAACTAGAAAATATCGAATATCACACCTTCCAGCTCAAGAGTGATAAATTGTATAGATTTGTCATTAGAGGCTTGCCATCAACAATCAGTCACGATGAAATTAAATCAGATTTAGAAAAAATGGGACATGAAGTCGCAGGTATAACTAATATATTCAAGATGGTCAAAATTGATGATGTAAAAGTCAAGAAAACCTTTCCTCTGTTTTACATCGATTTAAAACAAAAAGATAACAACAAAGAAGTGTTCAATATCAAAGATTTAGCACATTGCGTAGTTAAAATTGAGCCACCTAAAAAAACAAGGGGCATCCCACAATGCACGAACTGCCAACAACTCGGACATACCAAGAGCTTCTGCCAACATCAAAGCAAATGCGTTAAGTGTGCTGAAAACCATCACACGAAGCAATGCAAAAAAGAGCCAGGCAGCGCACCTACATGCGCTCTTTGTCAACAAAAAGGGCACACTGCAAATTATAAAGGATGCCCAGTATATCAGAACAAAATTAAAAGTCAAAACAAGGATAAAACAAGTGCTGTGCAGCGATTAAAAAAATCTAAGCCACAAATAACAATCACACCATCAACAGTTGGATTATCCTATGCACAAGTCAGCAAAATATCTGATGATAAACCAAACCAAGGCGACAAACACATCAGAATTAATAACGAGCCTAATAATGATATCATTAAAATGCTCAGTCAGATTCAACAGACACTTAGTCAGTTAGCAGAAAGAGTGGATAATTTGGAAATCAATTCTAAGCCGCCAAGCAAAAAAAGACAGCAAAAACAAAAATGACTAACTCGTTCCTGCGCATAGTAACATGGAATGCAAATGGGCTCAACCAAAGGGCCCTGGAACTGGAAATATTCCTCCATACAAACAACATAGATATTGCATTAATTTCTGAAACGCATTTTTCTAACAAAAGTTATGTTAAAATAAATGGATTCGATTCCTATTGGACAACCCATCCAAGTGGAAGAGCTAGGGGTGGATCAGCTGTGCTAATTAAAAAAAATATCAAACATTACCAACAAGAAGACATTCGTGAAAGTTACATTCAAGCGACAGTTATTTCAATCCAATATAATGGTGCAGATCTAAATATTGCGGCAGCATACTGTCCTCCACGAGATACACCAACGAAATCTCAATTTAACAACATCTTCAATAAACTTGGTCCAAGATTCATTATTGGCGGAGACTACAATATAAAGCATACAGCATGGGGTTCCAGACTAATCTCACCCGGAAAAGGAAATGAACTATTAAGTGCCATTAACGAAAATAAGTGTGATTACCTGTCTTCACGAGGACCAACGTATTGGCCTACGGATGCAGCAAAGATTCCAGATTTACTTGATTTCTTTATCATAAAAGGTATTTCTTCCAGCTATACTCAAGCAGAAGGGATTCATGACTTAACATCTGATCATACACCTGTACTACTGTCAATAAGCTCAACAGTCATCAGGAAAAAGAAAAAGCAGAACCTCACAAATAAGTATACGGATTGGGATCTCTTCAGAGAAAATTTAGAAGAGCTAATCAACTTAAAAGTGAGTCTTAAAAGTAATGAAGAATTGGAACAACAAACAAGTAACTTCATTGAACACATTCGAATGGCAGCCAGCCTAGCAACTCCTGAATTAAAAGACAAAGAAGAGTGTGAAATCAAATACCCGGCCGAAATCAGGGAACAAATCAAGGAAAGAAGAAAGGCAAGGAGAATATGGCATCTTACCAGAAATCCTGCTGATAAGACAGCGTTCAATAGAGTAAGTAGCAATGTCAATAAACTAATTAAAAGTTACAAACAGGAATGCTTTGACAATTACCTGAGCGGACTGAGTCCAGAAATGGATAAAGACTACTCATTGTGGAAAGCAACAAGAAAATTTAAACGACCCGTAACTCGAATACCACCGCTAAGAAATGCTCAAGGCAGATGGATTCGACAGGACAATGAAAAAGCTGAACTCTTTGCCCAACACCTTGCAACAGTGTTCCAACCTCATAACATACAATCCAATATTGATATAACACCAATTTATCAACCAAATCTAGTTTTTAAAAGGATTACACCAATGGAGGTTGCCGAAGTAATCGACAGGAATCTTAACCCAAAAAAAGCTGCAGGAATCGATGGAATATCACCTGGTCTATTCAAGGAACTTCCACGCAAAGCAATCGTCATGATCACATACTTATTTAATGCCTGCATGCGCTTGAAATACGTGCCCAACTGTTTTAAAACGGCCCAAATAATTATGCTGAAGAAACCAGACAAACCCGATGAAGAAGTAACATCATATAGACCAATTTCATTGCTTCCCATCATTTCTAAACTGTTTGAGAAATTGTTACTAAATCGTCTCAAGCCGTTAGTAAACATTCCTGATTTTCAATTTGGATTCAGGAATAACCACTCCACAATAGATCAAATCCATCGAATCACTACTGTCATAGAGCAAGCGTTAGAAGAAAAGAAATATTGCCCTGCCGTATTTCTAGATGTAGCTCAGGCCTTTGACAGGGTTTGGCACGAAGGATTGATATTCAAGATGAGTAAACTCCTACCACAAGATTACTGCCAATTGCTTGAGTCATACCTATCTGATCGCAAGTTCAGGGTCATCCATGAAGAAGCACATTCTGAATTTTATCCGATACTAGCGGGAGTTCCGCAGGGAAGCGTATTGGGACCCTTCCTATACCTACTCTATACTGCGGATATACCAACAACAGATAACACATTTATCGGTACATTCGCTGACGACACCGTAATTATGTCAACAGACGTATCCCAACCAAAAGCAGTAGAAAAACTCCAACGAGCTTTGAATCATGTTAGCAAATGGACAGCAGATTGGAAAATCAAGCTTAATGAGGTTAAATCAGTCCATGTGACATTTACGCTGCGTCGCAAACACAACAGCTTACATACATACCTCAATGGAGTGCAAGTACCCCAGGCAGAATCTACAAAATATCTTGGTCTCCATTTAGATTCAAGACTAAACTGGAAACATCACGTGAGACAAAAAGCTGAACAGATTCGACTAAAACAACGTCAAATGTACTGGCTAATTGGACATCACTCCAAAATGAACCTGTATTGTAAAAGACTAATCTACCAGTCTATGCTCAAGCCGATATGGATGTATGGTGTGCAGCTCTGGGGTTGTACCCATAAATCTAATCGAGACGTAATCCAACGAAGCCAAAACAAATTTCTTCGAATGATCACCAACGCTTACCGCTATGTGACTAATAAAGAAATACATGCTGATCTTGAAATAAAATGGATAGAGGATGTCATCCGCGAATATGCCATTAAACACGAGAAGAGACTTCTTGCCCACACCAACGTTGAGGCTATACAATTATTGGATACTACCAACGAAATAAGACGGCTCAAAAGATTAAAACCACATGAACTAACTGTATAACAATAGATGAATACTATACCTACAGGGAACTGGACACTGGTGCAGAAATCCCATACAAGTTATACTTACACTTTAAGTGCTATTGTTAATCATACTAATAAATTAATATTGATTAAGATTGTAGTAACCATACCAATAAAGGTGTTTTTAAAAAAAAAAAAAAATTTATGGGAGTGATTTTGATGAGAAATTTATTATAATTGAAAATAAACATGATTGTTTTTAATATGCAAAGATTAATAGCCAAGTTTTAATAGTCAATGAATAATATTTATGCATTTTAATAATTTTAAACTTGTGAAAACTTTCCGTATACACAAACCATTATACGTTTGACGAAAGTTTGATATTTACGCACGTCGACTGACGTGCGTTTCTTATGTGCATTATAGGCCATTCATACACGAGGAAGCATGGTTCCGAAGCAAAAGCTTTTTTCGGGCAAGGGAGGCGTGGGGAGATGCAATAAGTGGAGAGTTTCGTGCTCCGGTGGAGACTTTTGTGCTCCTGCCTTTGGCCTGCGAACACGGAAAGCATGCACTCACACCAATAAGGAATCATGCTTTGGCGATGAAAAAAAACTTTCAAACAGTAAAATTTGGTCAAATTTTGTATATAATAAGAAAAAACTTTTAATTATTGAGAATTCAAAGGGAGTGAGTGAATTTTTTCAAATAAATTATTTCATAATAGCGAAAAAAACTCCATTTTGTTTTTAATAAAAATTTGACATCTCACTAATGCGAACAAATATCACGTAGCAACACAAAAGCTGCTTCCATCGCTGTTGCTCCGTGTATTTTCAGAAAACTTGCAGCAAAGCTTTTGGTTGCAGAACCATGCTCCCTCGTGTATGAATGGCCATAGTTGGGCCTTTATACTTGTTCGAAGTTTTATAATTCTTGTTTTTTAGGACAAAAATAGCTTTTACCGATCGTGCCCCAGCTTTGAGCTTTCGATTTGATAATGACATTTCTCGATGTCATCATAATAAAATGGTAAGTGAATTTTATTATTTTTTTGCTAATTTTATATATTTTTAATATTATTAATTGTTTGTTTTTTTTTATTTATTTTAGATATTGGGTCCTGATTTCCACGTCCTTTATGGATGAAGGCACTTGGCCCAGGTGCCTTCCAGGTAATGTTTTATTATATATGTATTTGTCAATTTTTAACCCCTTTTTTTCTTTTCAGGTGTTTTATTATTAGTTTAATTTAAGTTTTAATTAGTTATAAGTTTTATTCTCGAGTTACTTTAGGGTTTAGATTTGTTATTTATAGGGTTAATATATATGTTGTTTTTTTTATAATAATGTTGTTTATTTTTCTTATGTGTTTATGTTTGTTATTGTTTGTGTTGTGCATTTGGGAGGCATTTATGCCCATATTTTATTGTCGGGTTTGACGACCTCTGTTACGCGCCGCTGCAATTTTTTTTTTTGTTTAAAGTTGATTTTGAAAAATGTTAGGGGTAGTTTAAACTCCTTAAGGGTTGGAAACAATTTATTTGTACCTGACAACACGCATTCAATCGAATTTAAAGCATAAAGTTGGACAAACAAATTTTTCCAATTTTTTTAATTTCCAGTCGATTTGGGGTGGTTTTAACCCATTAGGATTATCCGTTATCATAAAATTTGGCTTAATTTGGTATAAATCAACCACCTTCGTAAATAAATATTAAAAAAAGTATATTTCATTGCACTATTTTTGATTATTATTGGAATTATTGCGAAAAACAGAACACAACAGGATTTGAATTATGACAATCTGTCATAAAAGAGTGACCAAGTTCATTCTTTTATGACGACTTGTCATAATTTGTCATTATCGTTTACACGGTCATAATTTGTGTCATTATTTCTGACAACTTTTATGACACGAACCTTTGTCATTTTTTATGACAGAAATAATGACACAAATTATGATCGTGTAAACGATAATGACAAATTATGACCGAAAAAATGACAAGTGTGTCATTCGTGTAAACTCACCATTAGACTATAAGGAACGGTACGGCGAGCGAAACTTCTAAACAGACCAATATTGACAAAAGTACCACGATATATGCAGTTCTTACGCTTACGCTTGATGCAGTTCTTACGCGATTTTTTAGACCAGTTTTAATAAAAAATATTCCAGTTTTTTTTTTTTTTTTTATGTGATAGTCTAAGCTCAGGTGTCACCCTTTGTACTACCAGTCCGTCATGTCATGTCGTACAAGTCATGGTGCAATGTCTAGTAGTAAGCTTAGCTCGAAGGATAGAGAGAAAGATAGGATAGATTAGGGGGAGTCGGGAGGGTGTTGGAGGAGATGGTGGTGGACCTTGCGTTTGAACTCTTGGGTGTTGTATGAGTTCGGGAATGCTGACTGTGGAAGGTTGTTCCACAGTCGAGTTGTTCTTGTTATAAACGAATTTCTAAACCGGAGTGTGCGCGAAGATGAGGGCTGTAAACTGTGAGAGTGAGCCGAGCAGGCAAGTCTTGTATTGCGGGGGAAATATTGCCGTGGAGGCATAAGGTTACTTATTTCAGTGGAGCAGTCGTTGTGGTAAAAACGGTAAAATTTTGCAAGGGCTGCTACATTCCTACGATGGCTTAGTGAGTCAATTGAAGAGCAAATAGCGTTATCACCAATAAGTTTGAGAGCGCGGTTTTGCACCTTGTCCAGCCAAGCTAAGGTGGTTCTAGGGGCCCCGGCCCAGATATATGAGTTGTATTCGAGGCGGGGACGAATGTAGGACTTGTAGATTGTAGCCCTGGCCGACGGCTGGAGAAGGAATTTGCACCTTTTGAGGAATCCCAGGCATTGGGATGCTTGTTTAGCAATTTGGAATATGTGATTATTCCAGCGCAGATCTTCGGCTAATGTTATGCCTAGGATATTTAGAGACGGTTCTGCCGTTAAGTTCTTCTTGCCCACTGAAATAGAAGGAGGGTCGGAGCAAGTTTTATTGGATATGAGACAGTACTTTGTTTTGGATGCATTAAATTCAACACGGTTCTGGCGGCCAGGCCCGCCACAATGGGCGGGCAACTGGGATGAATTGCCCCGGGCCCCAGGTCAGAGGGGGCCCCGAAAATAGATTGAAAGCTAAAAAGTTAAAACCACTATATCCCTGCGTTCTAAAGGTCAAACAGACAGTAGCCTAAGTGCCCGTCCATAACGCAGCCTGCCTAGCCTAGCACTGCACATTACACCATATAAGTTTAGTGTGCGATGGTCAAATTTTGTTCTTGCTAGGTGCAGTGCTAGGCTAAGCAGGCTGCGTTGTGGACGGGCACTAGACCTATTCCGTTCTAGGCTAGACTATGTTACTATAGGTCTATTCGGGAACCGACCGTTCCTTCTGAAGCTATGAATGAATTTATTCTTACCACAGATTTTAAAAAGTAAACATTTTTTTTTGAATTTCAATCTCCTTAAAGGGGCCCCAAGCATATTTTAGCCCCGGGCCCCGCAAGGTTATGTGGCGGCCCTGCTTGCGGCCCCAATCAAGAATTAGTTTGATGTCCCTGTTGATTGAATTACACCTGATTTCACGGTGATGCAGACAAGGTCTGGCGCGTGCTTGTCTTACATTATCGAAGCCATAGGAGTATCGTAGAGTACCGTCGTCAGCAAAGCTGTGAAGTGAGTTGGTGGGGATTGAGAGCAGGTCATTGATAAAAATTAAGAAGAGAGCTGGTGATAGATTTGAGCCCTGGGGAACACCTGCGGAGATGGTGTGGGGGTTGGATTCGACGCCATCCAATACTACCTTGATTGAACGGCCAGAAAGAAAGCTCTTAATCCAGTTCTTTAGAACAAGGTCAATACCAATAGCTTGGAGTTTGATCAATAGGGCAGGATGCCATACTCTATCGAAAGCCTTGGAGATATCCAGAGCAACCAGGCCAGATGCACCAAATCGGTGTATACTTTGGTTGAGATGTTCGGTTAGGCAAACAAGGAGGTCGCCAGTAGATCTTTTCGATCTAAAGCCGTACTGCTTGTCGTCCAATATTTGGTTGCATTCCAGATATTCCACAAGGTTTCTGTTTATTATTGTCTCCATGACTTTGGAGAGAATAGAAGTGATTGCTATTGGGCGGTAGTTAGCGGGGTCACTAGCGTCACCTTTTTTTGGTATAGGCTGAACATGGGCGAGTTTCCAAGAGTCAGGATAGACCCCGGAGAAGTATGAAAATGCGAAAAGTTTGCGCAGAAGTTTAGCCAAAGGTGAGGCACATTTTTTAAGAACCATAGGGGGAATATTGGCAGGGCCAGTGGGTTTGTTGGAGTCAAGCTCCTTGAGACACCTATACACTTCACGCGTCCTGAAGAAAATTTTGTCCATTGAGTGAGCGGAACACTCGACGGTGGGGGGTTGCATGTCAGCATCGGGTAAGGAAGAATTAGCGGCGAACAGAGATGCAAGTAGGTCGGCCTTGGGTTTGCTTTCTGTTATCACCTGCTTATTGTGAATGAATGGAGGTGTTGTATGTGAAGTGAAATTCTTTCTGATGGAGGTTACCAAGGACCAGAAGTTTTTGCTGCCAGCTGTGGAGTTAATGTGTTTCCCTCTCAGTCTGTCATCGAATAAGTCTTTGACTTTCCTGATGGTGGATTTACAGGAATTTCTCAACCTGATGTAATCGCGTCGAGATGTTTCGCTCGGCGAATGTCTGTACTCTCTGTAGGCGGTTTCTTTGGTTTGAATTGCGTTCATACCCTCCCGATTAAACCATCCATGCGGCCTAGGCTTTATGGATTTGGAGGAATGGGGGATGAATAAACGCATTCCGGCCAGTATAATTTTGGAAATACAGAGGGCGGCAAAATTGACATCGCGGTTCTGGAAACACAGATCCCATTCAGCAGCTGGGAAAAAACGAATCAGCCCCCACCAGTTGGCTTTCCCATAATGCCAAACAGTTCTCCTAGGAGCTGCCGTGGTTGGGGTAGAGGATGGATATGGGAAGTAAGCGCTGACTAGACAGTGATCCGAGTTGCCTAGAGGTGAATCGACCTCGACGGAGTATCTTGTTGGGTGGGAGGTAAGAAAGAGATCAAGGAGGTGGCGCCCTTGACCGGCAGGGTCAGGAACACGCGTAGGACCATTGACCATTTGGTGAAGGTTATATGTATCAGCAAAGAGCTCAGCATCCCTGCCAGAAACACTGGTGCCATTCGAGTAATTCAGCCAGTTATCTTAATATACCTCACCTTTGACTAAACCTCTTTTGCGCTGTCATACCTCTCCGGTGTATATCTTGACTTTTGGAAACTAGGTCATGTTCAGCCCATTCCAACAACAACTCGAAATTTCGAGAGCATACAAATTGTTGTTGTTTTGTCGTGGCGTGGACGGATGGAGCTCTCGTGCATTGGGCCCTTTAGAACTCAAACATAAGTTCATCGACATCTACTCGTGCTCCGCCCAGACTCCCTCTATCCCTCATACTCTCTTCTTTCCATCAAACTTAGCTTACATGCACCATTGCACCATGACCTGAAGGACATTAACTTAAACATAAAAGGGTGTGATTTCTAAGCTTGGTGTTTCTACATACAAAAAATACTTGATAAAAGTAAGAAAAGGCATTTTTAAGAATTTACATTAAATCTTTTATTTCATTTCATTTTTATTTTCGTACAGTAGAATTAACTTAATGATAGAATATATGTAGTTCGTCGTTTACAATGAAATTAACACAGTCAGAAAATTGTGATCACCGATCAATTATTATGTAATAACTTTTGTTTTAAATTTTATTAATTAAAATTAATAAACAACAATATCATAAATAATTTGAGATAGAAACATTTAAACATAATTTTTGTTACTAAAGTTCTATTCGATATATTGTGTTTGTATTTTCAATATTACCAATCTTATTTTTAGTACTATTTCAATATGATTTTTATATGTTTGTGAACGTATCCGCTGATGGAACTATGTCAAAAATTACAAATAAGCATTATCAAAAAAAGTTGTGAGTTTGTAAAATAGTTGGTATGGTTAATGTATAACAATGTGGCATATTGTTTGGTTTGTGTATCAATAAAAAACTACTAACTGGCAACATAAATTATTTTGTGTTATTATTTCGTATAAAATCGTAACTATTTGTTTTTTGAATCTGTAACTTATTCAAACATGTAAAGTAATAATCTTAAAGCCTTATATAAAAAAAATTCAGTAAATGTGTAACCAGTAAAAGGTAGAGTTCCTACGAAAAGCATATGTATTATTTCTTTCTTCTTTTTTTCATAACTAATTTACACAATGGCTTTTTAGGAACTTTTCGCAAGATTATGGACGGAAAAAGGATGTCAGAGAAACTTGAATTCTTAAATTTATACGGTTCTGGGCCATTGGCAAATTAAAAATAGATGCGTGCTTTCATCGAACGTTTTATTATTGTATTGTATTTAGAGATAATAGTGGTAGTTGATCATCTGGAAAATGCCACAAGGTTAATTTAAATATAAGCGTTATCTACTTTTGGAAGATAGAATAACAATTTCAAGACTGCAAAAAAGTTTGGAGTGTCTCCGCGCGCCTCCTTGCCTAGAACAAGCTCGTGCTCCCAGAACCATGGTCCCTCGTGTAGGAATAGCTAATGAAAGCGGGGAGCACAGCAAACGAATGATTTAACAACTGACATAAGCAACTGCTGACTTCAATTATCAATTTTTAAAGAGGCAAAGCAGCATGCAATTTTGGGTGCGCGATATGTATGTGGATCGCAAAACCTAGCCTTTATTACCGTTCGCTCAAAATATACGAGATCCTGAGTAGTTGTATTTGAAAACTGTCAAAGCACAGCGTAGCTATTTTTTCAAATATGTAGAAGCTCATCTTGCTGCATTAGGGTTTTATTGTATGTTATATATTCTTTGTGACCATCGACGCCGCTAGACGCTGACAATAGGAAAGTAGGCAACCTGCTTTCTTTGTGTTTTCCTGGGATGGCACGTAAAAAACTCAGCCATGTAATCTACATTTCATTTACGTAAATTACATGACGTAAATTACATGAAAAAATTGGAGTTCTCTACATGGATTTTGTAAAAAATGTAAAAGACAAAAGTCAAAGGCAAAGTAAAATAAATGCCCACGAGTTTCTTTGATGTTTCCACCGAAAGTTTGTTTCGGATGTTATTCTGACTGAATGTATTACCGTATTGGAAAAAAGCCGCTCGAGCTGCGCTGTTGATGCCGGAATTTTCAAAAACTTTATCGCAAATTTAGACAGCTCCTCGTGACCTTGTTGAGCAGCATAGTGGGCTTGATTGGTCACTTGTCGCTGCGATTGTTCAATCCGACGGCCAGAATTGCCATATGAAGTGACATATTTCATTTTTGAAATTCAAATGGCAATCGAATGACAGTTCGCAATGGATACACAACTCCAAACAAGTAGTTTTTTAGTTCAACATTCATTTTCGAAAATCATAAATTGTCATATTCTCATTCACTTTCGCACACTTCCCACTTTCAACAATCAGACTCTGTCAAATTCGCATTCACTTTCAAGCCGGAGGATTCAACAATAAGGCCCAATGTATGGATGGCAATCATTATGCTACGGAGGGGGACAGATAGCATGTTACATGAACCGCTAGCATGCAAAACGCTCTTACGGTCATTTTTACTTCTATATTCTTTGGTTTACACAGTTCGTCTGTGCACTAACAATATAAATTGACCAACGTGATCAATACCATAAATACACTGTTTAGCACAGTCGTGCTATGTATTTTTTGGAGGTTTGGGAGTTTTTTACAAAAACATAGTTATTTACATGGAAATTACGTAATTTACAGTTTTTTACGTAAATTACGTCCAAAACTCGAAAATCATGTAAATTTGCCACCCTTACGCTGTACGCGATTTTTTTATGTCACTGTAAAAAAAATATGTAAATTCACAGTGCTAATGTACAGTAAAATTACAAATCGCGATATGAAATAATTTACTATACACAATTATCCAGTTCTTAAGAACTGCGTCTATATCCATAGCTTGGAGTTTAGTCAACAGAGTGAGATGCAAAACCCTGTCAAAAACCGATGAATACTTTGGTTGATATGCTCCGTCAGACACACGAGAAGGTCGCCCGTATATCGTTTTCCCTTGCCTCATTAGGCGCACTTCCACAAGAAAACACCAAGTCTATTTGATCTCTCAAAGCGAGAAAAGTAAGTACAGAAATCACAGCTTTCATTGGGCCTGTACCTTAAAAATGATCCATTTGAAATGGATCAAATCAAGACTGGCTTGACGCACAAGAAGAAGCTCGTGGCCGTTTGTGTGTTGCGCGTGTGAGCTTTCGCCGCACAGTACGAATACACGGCTTAAAATCCACTACGCACTCAAAAATATAAGTGGTTTACTGCACATAGAGGAATATCACACAATTTAATGGTTTTTTATGGCTACACTTATCTGTCGATTCGGTCGTAATGCCAAATATAAAACTTAGTGAAAATCGACTCGTGAGACCAAATATGGTCCCAGCTCCATTCAGCTTCCAATGTCTTTATCCTTGTATAGAGAATAACGAAACAGTAACTATAGAAAATGTGTTTTGCCATTTTACTTAATAACTTTTTGCGTTTACTTGAGCCGTATATTATACAGGGTGCTTTATTAAAATTTGCGCACAATTAAGGCTCATGTCTTACAATGAAAGTATTTCGGGATATAGTAACATAATTAATTGATACGAAGCAATGTATGAATTCACAAAAATCCCGGGTGGTTGTTTACCTATTTTTGGGCCTTCTCCACTTGATAGGAGCATATATTGCCTTACTTTTCGCAACAATCGCTAACAAAAACGGTTCTATTCGTTTGTATTAGTTAATATATCGCCGTAGGTGCAGCAAAATGATTTTCACACAATAATATCTAATGTGTGAACATAAATTAATATGTATTGTAATAATTTAAATAATAAGGTTGCGGTATAGCAGCACGCATACACAGTTAACATTATCTCTTCTTCAAATTGAATTATCATTAATTTTATTTAAGGAATCTCATTATGAATTTTGCTTGCGGTACAAAATGCAATTTAAAATCGCATTTTATCAATTCGTTTTGATAATGTGCAAAAATATCCATGTTAATGTAAGAACCTGATAAGAATAACCGGCGTTAATGAAAAATAAGTACTTTGTAGTCTATTCTATACACGTTTTATTTGCATCAATAATAATCCAAATCACAAAAAACTGAATCATATTCCTCAAATTTTTATTTCAAAATGTTTTATTGCAAAATGCTTAGTTGTGGAATGAGTGCAATTTTAAAATACAGCGGATATGTTTATGTTGATTTATTTTCTTTAAAATAAAAATTAATGAAATTTGCTTAATAAATTTCCAGAATTTGTTTGTTTATATATGCAAGGATATACATCATCATGTGCATCAGTTCTAGCCTTCTTTATTTCTTCGGGGAAAATCTGCTGTTTACTTATATGTATTTTTTAATTTTTTTATAATACAAAATGTTTTTCTGGCTCTTTATACTACGAGGTACATATTTTTTCACTTATTAAAAATAAGAAAGGTGTTACGAAAAAATAGAATATATAATTATATTTATACGTAAATAAAAGTTTTTTTATTTAATTACCATCCTAGTATTTTCATCTGTTTATGTATATATGCACTTTTTGCATTTTGTATATATGCGTATATATTTTAGAATTTCAAAATTTTCATTTTAAAAACAATTTTTAAACAAGTAACAAAATAAATAATTTTACTTTACATTTATTTTTAATGTTTAGAATTTCACGTTTTTTTTCTTTTTTATAATAACATCTGCGAATTGAAAAGCATCACTTTTTCGCTTGAGCGACGACGAATTTTAGTTTATTTATTTTTTTTTAATTTGTTGTTTTTTATAATTTTGCTTTAAGTGGTGCTTGTCTAATCGAAGAGTCTAATTCTATTAATTTTTTATTTTTTATAAGTAAAGTCTAAGGTAATCCTTTCGAATCGAAGTGTTAATAATAAGTACTTCTAAATTAATTTTTCGTATTTTGAATATTTTATGAAACTTTGTTTATATAAAAAGATCGTAAAAGATATTGCTTTTGTATATTTCATTAATTGTTCATCTATAGTAACCCATTAATTCGAAAGGATGTGCGTCATACATTATATTTTTTCAGGTTTTTATACTCTTTTTTAATATAAAACTTCTCCATTTACCTAATAACACGCAGATATATACATGTTTGTATTTATTTATTTTTTAGTTTTTATAATTTAATGTTGTAGGGTGCTAGAAGGGTGCCGCTATAGTTTTGTTTCACTGAATGCGTGAAGTGTTGATATACATATATATATGTATATAGATACATGCATATTTATATATACATATATATATATACATATATATGTTTTTTTTAGTTATTTATAATAAGTTCCTTGTCTGTTATTCATAACAATTTCCTTGTCTTTTTGGTTTTGAGGAAGTTTTCATAGTTTCTAGATTTACGAAGGCTTATAGTGAAAATTCATATACCATTTTCATGATTTTTAAGTATATGTATCTAGAATTGTTGTGATTATTAAATCCCTAAAACTGCTGGAGAAAATGTCATTTTTTATGCAGGTTTATATAATGTGGTAGTTGATCTATGTACATACAAAATTTATGTAGAGTTTCTTGATTTATAAACCGAAAAATACATGCAGTTGTTGTCATTTGCCGATTGACAAAACTTGGAAGTTCGTGATGTATTGGTGTGCTTTTTATATTTTTATTTGTATCCTAAGGAGCCAAATTTTCCTTTTACAAATGCAACAAGAGACAAATGTAGGTGCATATTGAAATTAAATGAAAATTTACCATTTGTTTCAGGAACACGTTTTTGTTCTTCAGGAACATATTTTTTTGGGTACAAACATATGTATATGCCGCAGCAAATATAAATAAAAACTATACCCGAATACTTAAAACCGTCATATCCCGTGGATACCATTAATTGAACATAATGATATGCCATTTTTGGGACTAAGATACTTCCATTCCATACAGGGTAGCAGAAAGCAGTTTTAAAAGGTGCTATCAACACCTCAAAGAAGCAAAAGTTATTTAAATATTAGTAATAATTATTTACACAAAATTAGCATTCAATTCAGGTGTTATGTTTAATTAATTAATTTTATTGGAGAAACAGTTCATTTTATATTACAATATTTTCGAGGCTTTCAGTCTCCATGTATAAATATGCTTGTTTTTTTGTATATTAGCCTTATGATTTCAACTGAAACGCGGCTTGAATACGAGCCACACACGCGTTAAAACTGCACAACTTGGTTTGAGCAAACAACACCGGGGCTACACAGTAGCTAACTAACAAAAGCAAGTAAAAATCATTGTTGTTTAACAGAGACTAAACTAATAAAATCACTTATTTTACTTATATTAACATAGAAAAACAAAGGCTACTTTTGTTTATTTTCCTCTTCAATTGTCGAAGTTAGTAGCCCCCGGGTTAACAGTGAAACGTTCCGTGTTAGGCGTGTTCGGGCATTTCTTTCGCACTGTTGATACGGCTTTGGGGCCAAGTCAGCATTTGAAACGTCTGTTTTTTGTATGACATATTGATTTCTGAATGAGCTGGCAGACGACCTTAGGCGAGGCTGAATTTGAGCGAGTAGACAGGCCTCTAATGGTGGATCCACACTACGCGGACTTAGTTCATACACGATGACTTCTTTACGACCTTTTTAATGGCAAAGGCAGTACGGTCAAACTGCGCGGACAAAAGGCTGTGCTTAAAAAGGTACATGGGTACAGCCTTTCAAATGAAAATTGGTTTTTTCTCAATGTAGATTAATCAATATGGGCCGAAAGCGCAAGGGAACTAAGCCCGCGTAGTGGGGACGGCCCTTAAGATATGTGCTTTCGATAAGAAAAAGGTGAATGCTTCTCAACTATTCTTTACCATCAGAAAAACCCTTCTGCTTTAAAACAGATATTGTTAATTAAAATTATGTGGGACACTGAGGCCGTATAGAAACTTTGGATCAACTTAGTCATAACCTTCTATATTACAAGCCATGAACAAGGAAAATATTGAGAGCGAGTTTCCGCTCAATCGGACTACAACTCGGTGAAGTCACGCTATGTTGTTTTGTTAGTGTAATTTGGAGAATTTGGAAGAATTTGGTAGTCCGATTCTCTCAATTGAGATTCTTGTTCATGGCTTATAAATATAGAAGGTTATGACTTAGTCCAACAAGAGTTACTACAGTATTTGTGCATACACAAGGGAATTTTTAGTGATTTTGCTCTTTCCTAAATTACGTTATTGGTGAAACTGCATCCTCTGAACTTGTTGAAACTTGATTCATAGCGGGAGGGTTCAGATTCAGTTGTTTAGAGTATGTTTCTTAATGGCCCAAAGAAACAAGCGAAAAAGCTTTTTTCATAATTTAATTCCCAAATTAAGGTCTCGACAAAAATGACCGTGGTATCTTAGCTATCATGAAATTTTAGATCCGCCGGGGCTCTAGTTTAATTTTGAAAATGAAATTTTTAAGTGTAGATATTTAGCAATATGTGTCCCATTTTGTTTGTACCTGCATATATTCAGCGACGAAAGCCTTGAGCGGCCCGCTTTAAATCGAGCTTGCATGCACACAAATAAGAAAGGAATGGTTTCACGTGGATGAAATATTAAAAAAAAAACATCAACATAATAACGTTATAGCTATGCAGAAGCTGATTTGCCCGCATGTTTCTTCGTGTATTCTTAGCTTTTGCTTCGGAAGCATGGCATGCTTTCTTAAGAATATTGGGCCATAGGCTCAATAAATACACAATTGCCACTAATAAAATTCCATATACATATGTATGTATGTAAAGTGGTTGAAATTTTGATGTTACTTCCTCATGTCAAATAAAATGTTGGTCTGTTCCCGTACTATTGTGCGAAAACTTTTCCTGCTTCCAACTTCGAAAAGTGGGGGAAATTTTGAGAAAAAATCGAAAAGTAAAGAAGCAACTTTGGGCAATTTCTTGTAAATCAAGTAGACAAAAACGTAAATTCCGTCGTAAGCTTTCCGTCCAAATGACAAATGAGAGTTGATTTTGACTTTTGAAATTAGCAGCATGATCTTGTCGAAGCCAAAATACCATGTGTGTTTCTGGTCCTGCGGAAGTAAACATTTCGTGCACAATAAACTGTGTAATATTTTGCTACTTTTGCGCCCGTGGGATCCAACATTCAGGTACGGGAACATCCCCTATAAAACATTTGACATATAGGTATATAAGATATAGAAGAAGTTTATTATTATTATTACTCCATTACAATGTATTTAACTTTAACAGCGAATGCGGCATAGAACATGTTTGTACAACATTCCACTAACTTATAGCGAATTCGAACCCAGCTTGTGTTTATTATTGTTGAAATTTGAAGAGTCTGTTTTCGTTAAAATGCTAACCTATGCAGGTTTCAAAAACATATGTTGAGTATATGGTTTTTTTTGGTATTTTAATTACTAAGTTTAATTGCAGCACGTATGCAATGTACATTTTTTACCAACTACATTTAAAAAATCATTGGAATGTTATGAGTCACTGAGATATTCGTTTTCCAAAAGTGATTTACTATTATGTGATGTTGAAAAAATAAAATCAATATTCGTACATACAAGTTCGAATTACGTCTGCTTTATTCATTTGTGTTTTATCCTTAACTTTATTAATTTTTTTAATTTGTTTGATTTGTTTACTGAACAATTTTGTCTAAAACGCGTTTATATTTTATTGGTTTTGTTTAATTTGTTGAGTAAAAAACTCATATTTTTTAGTGTATATTGGAAACGCCGCCCTGTGAATGATACTCAATTTCTTCGTATTAACCTTAAAATTCATTTTATCATTGTACCTAGAATGTTACATATAGTTTCTTCCATCAATTTTATTTATTCCTAAAAAGTTTCTGCTCCTAACCTGCGAATCTTTCTACAATTTTTGTTTGGTTGAAATTTTTTTATTTTATAAATCTTTACTTAGTGTATGCGCCGTTTATTCTTAATTTCTTATTTTCATACTTATTAAATTATTATTTTTGTAATGCAGAAAGATTTAATACTGCTATTTAAAATGTGACTAACATCATCTGCAGTTTTTTCTATCTGGATTTTTTTCCTGTTTATTAGGTAGAAGATTTTTTTCGAACTTAACTTTTTTTCTTTATTTGTCGTAGAACACAATTTCAAAATAACATAATTCTGCCCCGATGCCACCACATCTATTAAGACTACGACTACTTATTTGCGATATTTAAAGGTTACCATTTTCCACAAATATCCTAAAATGATAACGACTTGAGGCTAAGTAAATTTTTTGAGCTACTCGTATTATTATTACAATCGAATTGCTTTTTTCTGGTTATGTAATAACTCTAAAAAAATTCACAGAAGTACTAAGATAGGAGCATAAATGCAGAGTAATTATTTGATTGACTGACTTCTGAATTAGAGAAGTTATATAAATTAATAAATATTAATAAATTTCGGAATATGAAGGAAATAACAAAGAGAAATCAGTAAGCATGATTGATAATATAAATAATACTTAATAGAAAAATAAAAGTTGCTTTTTTATTAGTATTATGCAGAACATTTTATAAAAACCTAAAGTTAAAACGATAGAAGTAATTTTTCTTGAGAGTAACGTAACATGAAGCAAGAAAAAACTTACTTTCAAAAGATCGGCCAAGGTGCTCACAATTATTTAGTTATTGTTAAGCTCAAATTAAATTGCGTATAATAGCAAATTGTGTACCTTAAACTAAAAGGTATTTGAATAATAGTTTCGTAGTTGCATCACAAGAATTGACCAAATCATAATTACTAAAATTATTCTGCATTGAGGCTTCTTCTGCACCGAAATTACAAATACAAAAAAGTGTGACATTTCAATTTGGTCCATTGAATATTACATACAAAATTTTTCGAGCAATTTAGATAAAAGGAAGATGGAAAATTCTTTATCCGAGAGAACTTTTCCTTTACATATGCATAGCGAATCCGATACTTATAAATACGAGGGGAGTTCATTTCAATTTCCTAATTTTTAAAAATTTTCATCATTATGAAAAGTGGCAACCCCATAATAAGACTAATTTTTTTCATTAAATTTATGCATAGATTTATTAGTTTTCGACAAACCGGTGATAACTAATGAAAATATTAATACATATAAATTTTTTATATTCATAGTTTTATTTTTATTCTCTTACTTAGTTAAATCACAGTCTTTCTCATATCCACATCGCGCAAACACTCTAGATATCGGAACAAAAAGCAATAATAAAGCAAGAGAAAACATAGTGCTATAATTCTTCTTTTACAATTCTTCTATAAACATAAGTAAACATGATAAAAGCAGTTAACTAACTCTGAGTTCTTAAAATAGTGTAGGTTTAATATCATAAGATATTTGTCAAGTACGTAAATATTGTGAACACAAAATGGTAAATTTGTGTAAGTTAAACATTTGGCATTAATGGCGGAAGCTTCTCATAAAACTTTCGGCTGCGTTAAGACGTCATTTCTGTCGCCGCAAATTCTGATTTTTCTTTTCCATTACATAAAATACGAGGACGAGATTTCTTCTTTTTTGGAATATTTAACATAAATTTTTTCAATCCAATTTTGTACACATATTTATAAATGCATATGTCTGAGTATTTTTTTATAAAAAACTTAATACTATTTTTTGCTTCGAATCAGTGCTCGCCGGGGATAATTTAAAACAATTTTATTCGCGTTTTATTAATGGAGTAGGCATCGGGACTTAAGTAAGCGTACTGCGTAGTTTTAGTTTTTGTTTTATTATATATATATGTTAGTGTTTTGAGGTGCTCCGTATTTACTTTTCTTCTCCCAGCAGTACAAGATCATCTGCAACAACATCACTAACATGCAAGTATATTATCCAGTACATCAGGTTGAAACACACGAAACATACAGGAAACACTATACGTGAATATTTGTCTATGTCAGAAGGTGTTATTCCAAGCAGTTTATTTATATCCTACGAATAGATAACATATTGATATAATTAATAAAATATACAAATGTTTATCAATGATTTATAAAGCAATAACAGGAATCAATTGTGTAAAATATTTAAAAGTAGACAAAGTTCGTAGTCAAAAGAAACTTAACTGGAACCCTAACAAGGATATTCGGGGTGCAACTTTATTCTTGAAAAATGGATAACTAATACTCGGTCGAGGAGAAGAGCCGCAGTCATAAAATTATTAAAGGTATGTGTAGTTATGTGCATGAGTTAGCGAGGCGAAATAATTTATAGTTGACTTTATTTTTTTTGAAATTCAGCATATCTACAATGGAAAATATCAATAATTTTTTGTTCGAATTGCTGTGATTGTGCAAATTTAGTCTGCGATAACCAGCCTTGACGACGATCGGTTTGTATCTGTTCACAGTATGTAAGCAGTCTGTCCGTGGATCGGGAATTTTTTTTAAAAAGGCCTCGTTGTTTCTTAATTGTTTATATTTCTTATTATCTAACACATATTTAGATTTATGTATTTATAAATATTAGTTATAACTATTATCTTTCTAAGATATAAAACGCTGGAAATTTTCGTAGAAAAGCGTTGAAAATCTTGCTAGTGTTTCACTAGCAAGGGGACAGGAATAGTATTTGTTATACGAATAGAATTTTGTCAATTATACATTCAAATCAATCTCTGCAACTCCAATCAACCTTGGCTTGTTCCTTCGAAACTGCACTCAATCAGTGTCATTATCAAAATTACTCAAAAAAACATTAATGTAAACCCAGTGACAAAAAAAATGCCACACTTTGAAAAATGTAGATATTTCTCCTTATTCCTTTGGTCTTCTGTCGATTTCGAATATTACATGTGAAAAGTCTGCAAATGCTGCAAAAGATAAAAAATAAGTGTTCACCCAAAAGGCGAGAATTGTGGCGTTAAGTGAAGTGTAGTGTCTAATAGAGAAAATGCGCGAGTGATAGGCTGTAACGAATCAACAGAGTGCGTTGATTTTTACCGAATTATAAAGAAAGTGGGAGCTTTGCTTACGCGCAAAGGAAGTGGAATAAAGAAATCCATAAAGCCACGTGAAGAGCATTATTTGAATCAGTTAGTGCTGCGGACCCGATTCAACACAGCCTCGAGGATGACAGAGAAACTTGCCACTGGAGAGAAAAATTCAAAAAATTTTAGGTGACGTTTAGTTAATATTAATAATAAAAGTCTAAAAAGCCAAGCAGGAAAACATTTACAGAGATGACTGCAAACTGAGAACTGTGGACTCCATACTCCCTTAATGAGTTGAACCTGCATCAGTGGCACTGGAAACGGTGCTGTATACTTAGTTAGGGACAACATTAGCCAGGACCTAATAAAATGGTCCTACCCGAGATTCGCCTTTCGTAAGTAAGCTCGTATTTCCCTATGTCATGGAAGATGGACCACCTTGCTATACAGCGAAATTAATACATTATTTTTCTCTCACGCCTTAGCTAGCTAGTCCTGGAATACCAATGGGACTTGTTGGGCTTGCCTAATATTCAAGTTTATAGTGTACGCAGTTCCATTGTGCCTTAAGGAAAAAGTCGAGGATATTTGGAAAAGCTACGGCGACTTGAAAAACATGATCAACGCACGGAACGAATGAATAAAGTGAGGGGAGCAAAAGGAGACATAACGCATCGAAGGAACTGTCGGATTAGTAGACTTAAAATGAAATCTCCTAAAAATATTGCCTTTTAAACTAAGGCATTTGGGTCTCTTTGAATAAAGGTTATTAACATGTTCCTGTGGCAGTTGCCTTTGAAACATGCGGCCGCGGACTTTTTGTAGGGTAAGCAAATCTTTTGGTTGAATCTTTCTCTATTTATAATAATATTACATTTTTAGACTTTTGAGAATAGCTTTGGCAGCTCTGAGAGGATTAAGAAGAATTTTTAGCCCCAGGTAGAACCTTTCGGCTGACTCCGAACTATGGCATGAAATGTGTTAAGATGCGAAAAGTTTCACAGACCTGCAGGTTCTAACATTGCTGGAAGCAAAGTTCTTTTAATATATCTTCATTAACAAGCAACCTTACGGGATGGATGTGCTATCTATTCTCTCGACCGTTTCCAAGCTATTGGCGAATTTATACTGGTTAAAATCAGCAATCGACCGAGCAAAGTCTCATCGTGTAATAGGTTGGCTTTTTTGAGGATTTATCTTTCAGCGACCACATCAACACCCCCAAAATTACGAATGAATTGTTCGCTGAGTGAATATCCGGTTCTTATACCTTTGTTGATTTTGAAAGTTTTTTGACAATGTGTACCGAGAATATATATGGGAAGCTCTGCGTAGAAGGAGCATTCCTGAAAAAATTATAGCCATTATCAAGGAGTCCTACCATGGAGCGAAGAATCACATTTTGCATAATGGCAAGCTGTCTCAACCGTTTGAAGTGCAGTGTGGAGAGAGACAAGGCTGCATACTTTCACCCACTCTTCAAATTTACTTGTCTTCTCCCAGCAGTACAAGATCATCTGCAACGACGTCACTAACATGCAGGTATATTATCCAGTACATGAGGTTGAAACACACGAAACATACAGGAAACACTATACGTGAATATTTGTCTATGTCAGAGGCTGTTATTCCAAGCAGTTTATTTATATCCTGTGAAAAGATAAAACATTAGTGTATTAATAAAGCAGAAAAAAATTTAATTTATAGATTGATCTGTTATGAAAAAGCGGATGATTTTGAAAAAGCGGATTGGGAAGGCTTAAAAACAGGCCAAGATTGCTTCTTGCCACGATTATTATTTGTAATTTTCCAGAGTGCTTGCTGTTCTGTTAATAAATATGGCCTTCTATTGGAAACAGATTGGCTTAAAAGATAGTTAAACAGGAGCGAAGATTCAGTCTTCAAGCCATCAACTCGTACCAAGAATTTCTATATCATAGCAATAATTGATATATCGCAAATATTTGAGCGATTCGGGCTTTTGTTACTTGAAAGTGAAAAGGCTGTAAGGAATGTGGTGTAAATAAACTAAATATCTCTGGAAGTCGGAGGTAGCAGTGCAACATTAAATGTTACAATTTATGGGTCTAGAGTATTGGTTATATGAAGCAATTGTAGTCTGCATAATACATTTATTTTGGAATGAATCTGTAAATTTAATATTGCAAGCATGTGTTATTGGAACTGCTCGATGTTTTGCGCAGCCATACGACATTAAAGGGATTCGCAACTGAACTTCGTAGTTGTCCGTCTGATTCAAAAAATGGAAATCATAACTTGCCTACCGGAATTTTTAGCCAACTGGCAAGTTACTTGTTGGAGCCTGCAGCTATGTTGATAAATTTTATGATTATTTAAACATACTACTGTTAAATTGGCTTACTGGTTTTAAGGCAAGTCGTAATATTCTTCGAAAACTTTAACTGCAGTCCTTTTGCCATTACTAGTAGAGTCATATGTAAGTTATAAAAACATTGAGGCAACTACATTATAAACTTTTTAATTTAAATATATTAAGATTTTAGATGGATTCTGCTTTTATGAAAATGGCCGTGACAAGAGCATGCTGAATAAAAAATATCTATCGTCAAAACAAGCAGTTAATAATCAGTATATCCAGTTTTTCTGTGTTAGCGATTTTTCTGCAGCAGTAAAAATGATTGGATTGGTTAACTAATTACATCTCTCGCATACCTTAAAGTAAGATTATATGACTTATAATGAAACTATACTGTTAAACATCACACAGGTAAAAAGTAGTAGGTGAGAATTGAGATTCAGATGAGAAAGCGCAAGAATGGATTTGAGAATGATAAAAATACGAATCCTTATTATAGGGAAACAGCGAAAAGCTAATAACAAGTTCTCATTAATATTCTAGATAATTTCGTTAGAACTCACGAAAGTATAAAAAAATCTATTTTCAGGCACTGAAGAGAAGTGAACCTTTTAATGATAATATAACTTTCTCAGCTTATTTCTAGATACATACATATACAATGTGCAAAATGTGAAAGTTATATAACCATTAAAATCAAAAGTCATAAGTATACATATTGGCAGCAAGCCTTTTCTCTAAAACCTTAACCTTGCCCGACTCGATAACATTACCGATGAACAATTTGTCTACAAAATGTAATAGGTTGTTCGTTCATAAATTAGATTTATTCATCATTTCTAAATCATAAGCAAGATTAAATGTTTTACAATGTACTCCATACTCGCGTTCTTCTGATCTGAACATCATTAAAACTATTGTTAATAGCCATGGTATGCTTTGGTACCCTTTTTAATATAAAAAGTAACTTCTGAACAAGTGTTCAGTGTAAGCATTGCCAATATTTCAGTCCATCTTTACTGCCCATACAGCGAATCCGTTAACTCAAAATTATTATTGAACCAGCATCAGCATGTAATAAGTAAAATAAGATGGGCGTCCTGTTAAGACACAAAACCGGCAGATCAGCTCGTGTGTAGCCTCAAAACTTTATGAGGATACGACTAGCAAGTTAATGAAGTGCTAACATATGTAACATGTACCAAAATGGTAAAACATTGACCCAAAGCAAACCCATATCCGCAACAAGAAAAATTCACATAAAAAGTAGTAAGCCCGAGTAAAAGAATTTCTTTAGGTAATATATATATAATAAGGCTACTCTAATTAAGAAAATGTTTACCTTTCCAGGATGTAAAAGATGTTGAGGTACGGCACTTCCAGCTTCTGCATCGCCTCCTTCTTGACCTCCTCCTCCGCCAGGTTGTCCTCCTCCGCCACCACCACCACCTCGACCACCATTTACCGTATTTTCTAAGGTGCCACCTTTTGAATGAGCCTTGGGATCGTGCACTTTGAATCTCACCTCCTGGAACAAGGGTCCCACTATCGAGCAACCGCGCGATCCAACATTTTGTTGGATATTCGAAAACCCAATTGGGCGATTACTCACTGTTTGTTTTGGTGCATGAGGATGACCATGGCTGTGACCATGGCCATGCCCATGTCCGTGATCCCCACTAGGATTGGGTGGTGGTTGCCCTCCATCAACTTGCAATTTCTTCTGTTCAGCAATTTTCTGTATAGCCATAAATCTTTGTTTTCTCATTTGTATTCGTTTCGCCATGTAACCAACGGTAGCATATTCTATTGATTTCAGTGTTAACAAAATTTTTTTAGTCAAATGTGTTCTAAATGATGATCTTTAAATGGACACACCAAAAGCAAAATTTTTTTAAAAAGGTTTTATAAAAACAGGTACAAAATCGAGCTATTAGTATTGTACTATTTTTAAAAGAAAAGAAGGAAACATTCACACCAAATAATGTGCATGCATTAGTGTATATACACGATGTTTACCTGTATATATACCAATGCAGGAAACATTATACATACAATACATACACGGATTAAGTTTTGCACAACAAGGATTGTTTGGAGAAAAAAATTTTAATTAATCTCTGATTAGTTATTTATTTGCTTAAATGATTAAAATTCGAATATTAATATTTGAATTCTATAGAATCTCATTCGAATATTAATATTTAAAAACTCAGTTTGAATTGAAACTCACCTTACTTCATTTCGGTATATACCCTCGGTAGCACAGTGGGTTGGCTCTGTGCTTATATTGACGCAGAGAGCCCAAGTTCGAGTCACAGATGAGGTAAGAAACCTAATCTATGAATTCGAATTGGGGACTATTTCCGGTGCCAGACGACTCAACTGTAACTGTACACCCGCTATGGCCTTTGATTAACAACCAATTATTTTTTGCTTAAAAGCTGGTGGTCGCAGTTACTAAGAATGCTATTCCTTCACAATCAGTTCAATTTTGTAATACGAAATATTGAAAAATTAAAAAGGTACACCCACTCCTACGTTACAGGACATATGTACTATGACAAATGAGAAGCTTGAAGTTGGTTGAAAACTAACGAGGATTCCCTAACGATTCAACAACAGGATATAACAGATGAGTAAAGTGAACAAGGATTACAAGTCATTGAAGTTATGAACTTGGTTTCAACAAAATGTGCTATTTGAAATTAATTGTCTATTTAAAAAGGCTCCAGAATACGAAGAGGAGAAATGATAACACCTTTGGGAAGTCATTTCATATAAAATGAATGGTAGGTATATAAAATAGAATATAAAATAGTTTTGCTAGTTATAGAACTTTTTAATCCCCACACCAACATTTGCAAAAATGACCGAGTAATTCCTGTTTGTAGAAAGAGATTATATTGAAAAGATCAGACATTTTTTAATTCAAATTGCGAACAGATACGGAACAGTACTGCACCCATAATTGCATTTATTTTTATTTATCAGAATAACCCCTATATAGCCCCGATATAATGATCTGCAGCAGCTGGACCAACAA
Organism: Thereva nobilitata; assembly: GCA_963855945.1. NCBI lineage: Eukaryota > Metazoa > Arthropoda > Insecta > Diptera > Therevidae > Thereva > Thereva nobilitata. The sequence goes on from OY979696.1 coordinate 156,284, forward strand.
AAACGTTCATTTTATTTAGTCTTCGACTCTGAATCAATAGAAATGGTTCCACCTTATTGTGGAAAAGTCTTCGTAAAAATAATGCGTTAGGAGCTGGTGTCGGGTAAAATTCTAGGTTGCAAAATGCCTTGAAACGTTATGGTGTCATCATATTGCGGAATCTTCAAAATACACAATTAAAATCGATTAATATAGTGGTGGGCAAAAGTTTTGTAAACGATCGGAGACGTTAAAGAGATAATTATATTGAGAAGAATTTCACATTAGGCAAACGGATCAAATAAAAGAAAGTTTTGTAAAAATATTGACATTATTTGCACGATTTCAATTGTGAATCAGTCTTGAATGCGATGTGGGTTGAAAATAAATGATATAAAAGTGGGAAACCTTTTCAAGAAAAATCGTTACATCTCGTTACAAGAATAAGTGCCGAACTTTGTTGGAGCTTGACAAACGACTGTCAGTAAAAGTCAGGTATGTGTTATAGAGAAACTATAAAATAGTAAAACAGAGCTAATTTATAACGAGAGGCAAATGTATTAAGAATCTGTTGACGCAGTTACGCGGCATATATTTAATATGTAACGTAATACTGGATTATGACGCCAGAATGACGTAGACCCATATATAAGATATGGAAATAAAATGGAATCTACGTCATTCTGACGTCTTAATCTGGATTAAGGGTGCTAGTCTGTCTAGGGTATAAGAAAGACATCGTTTGTGTTGGCAAAGGGATCGAGTAATTAATATAATAATATATTATATAGTCGGTGCGTTCTCTGAAAATAATACCTGCTATTCGTATTCTTAAACGTAGATACATATACAATATGTAAAAAACTATTGACATCAGCAATCCACGTCCATATTTCCAAGTAAAATAAATATATCAAATTAGTAAATGCAATAAATTCCTTCTCAAAACACATACAATACTATACTAAAAAAATATGCTCGTTCAACTAAAAATAGACCCACAGAAGATTGTAGAACACAAACGAGAATAACAAGTTATTTCAATAATCTGGTCTGCGGTAGGGAGATGCTTCGGAAGCAATAATGAGGAGAGTAGAACTTAATGGAACAAATAGCATCTTCACAAGGATTATTTAGATATTATCTTTCGCAAATGACATCGTCAAAATGGGATGCAAAGCGCAAGACGTAAATTTCAAAAATTGTAGAAAGTTTAGCAAAGTTTAATGGAAGTGTAAATAAAATGAAAACCAAGTACATGATTGCAGCAAAAGGAGAACAAAGAATACGATGAAACATCAATGTTGACAAACATAGAATGGAAATTGTAGATAAATTTATATATTTAGAGCAAATGCTTTCCGCAGAAAATAGGATAAAGGACGACATGTATAGGCGCATCGTGTCTTAAATAACCCTATTACGAGATCTGAAGGCAACGCAAAGTGAGAATACATATTTAAATCATTAGTCCCCCCAGTTCTATGCTAGCGGTAAGCCTGTAAGGGTAGAGCTTGAAGAAATGTATGGCGAAAGAAATATAGTTACATACATAAACTCGACAGACTGCAAGAACTCGGACTTGCTGTACGAACCTCTTAAGAAATAATGCTAGTCCGGATTTTCAATGGTAGACCACCAACAGTAAAACTTCGTATAAAAAATTGGAGAGAACTTGCAAAACGTTGACACGACTGGAAGAACAGACGTCAAGACAACCATCCTACAAGTATTGTGTAAGAAGAATGCATTTTAACATACATATATGAGCATGTTTGGTTCAAATTGAAACGTTCCTTATTATCCGCGGCTTCTTTTTATACTACATACTTTCTGTTTTTGCATTCCATTCTAAAATTCTTCAATGTATCTCTATAATTTCTGATAGGTTAAAAAATTAAACATTAAATGATGTTAACAACAACTAATAGTAACTTAATTTTACATAACGGTGCATAAAAAATTCCTGTAAGGCCTAGTTCAGATTATGCCAACATTTTAATTAAGTGGCGAGTAAATTAGTTACCACTAACGGGAACATCTACCAGGTTTTCTGGGTTGCAAACACTAATTAGGATAATTCTTATCGGGTTTTTTTTATCACAAACATCAACCTATTATTTCGGGAAAACCCCGGAATTAGGGTTAAGATAATGGTTTTACACCGTATTCACCATATGTGAAATTTCGAAATCCGAAATCGAATTTCAAATCTGTAAGATTATAACAGCATGGCCGTGGTTTGGTAGGGAGATGGTTTGTGAGTGTGACTGAGTGATAACTTTTAATATGAGTATAAGATTGAACAAGTTGTTTTTTTTAATAATACATAAATGGTAAATGTGCAAACTACACAACATATGGGAATAAATTGCTGTTTATACATTATAAATTAAAATGTTTTTTTTCTATTGATTATAGTCCAAGAGCTGACTGCAAAAAACGTGACCTATCGAGAAACAGGATGAAATGTTTTTGAAATGTTAGTACTCACAGCGACTATAAAAAAAATCTTGGTGTGCCTAGGCGGAAGTTGTGCATAAGTTTGGAATGTGCAATTTCCGGAAAATTTTTGGGGCCCTCCGTGGCCTATCGAGAAACAGCTTGGAATTACTCTTAAAATGTAGTACTCACGGAATAAAAAAAAAGTATTTTGGTGTGACTGGTCAAATCTGGTGCTAATGCCTTGGCAGACCACTTTTTATGTTGTTATTTTGGGACCGCAACTGACCTATCGAGAAACAGTTTCAAACTATAACCAAATTAAAGTGGAACCTTTTTATACTTGAAAACACTGGTGTGCCAGGTCTGGGCCGGTGCTAAGTGCCTGGCACACCACCTTTTATTTTTATAAAATCAATTAATTATAAAAAAAATCATCTAACTGCAACAGACCTATCGAGAAACAGTTTCAAACTATCAGCGTCATCATCAGGAGCTCCACAGCCTATTGCTGGCCTTGGCTTCCTCCAGCGTTCGCCTCCATGATTCTCGATCTCTGGCTCGACTTTCCAGTTTCTTATTCCCAACTGTCTTAAGTCTTCCTCGACGTCATCAATATATCTTTTCTTAGGCCGACCTGGTCTCCTTTTACCTGACAGTACTTTCCCCAGCACTATCTTTGTCGGGTTCCGTTCCGCACCTCGTTGGACGTGACCAATCCATCGTAGTCTGTTTATTTTGATCACTTTGACAATGTTTGGAATCTTACTGATTTCATACAACTCTGAGTTGCATCTTATCCTCCAAATGCCATCAACCTGTATTCCTATGTAGATCGAACGAAGAATTCTCCTTTCAAATCTTCCTACCAATAAGCGTCTGCGTTTTTCAATGTCCACACTTCCGAACCATACAGTAGGACAGGCCTTATTAGTGTTGTGTAAAGTGCCAGTTTTGTCTTCCTTGATATAATTGTAGACGTCAGGTGTCTTCGTAGACCAAAGTAGCATTTATTAGCCAGTGCTATTCGTCTTCTGATTTCGGCCGATGTATCATTACCTTTTGTTATAATCGTGCCGAGGTACACAAACTCATCTACTGCTTCTATATTGTAGGTGTCTATCGTTATGTTTTGTCTGCTACTTCTGGCGTTTTTTGTGCACATATACTTTGTTTTGTGCTCGTTTATTTCCAACCCGATTTTTTTAGGGCTTGCTCAATTGCTACAAAGGTCCCCTTCATGCTCGAATGATCTTCCAAGGATAGCAATGCCGTAGGCAAAGGCTAATATTTGCACTGACCTGTCAAAGATGCACCCTTATGTGTTAATCGATGCATCTCTTACTGCTTTTTCTAGGACCACGTTGAATAACAAGCAGGAGAGTACGTCACCTTGCCTTAATCCTCTATTTGTTCTGAGGGGTGGAGATAATTCACCATCTATTCTGACTCTACACCTTGCATCTTTCATCGAAATTTTCGTCAGTTCTACTAGGTGATTAGGTATTCCGAGCTGCTCCATAGCATCACGTGACCTATTTATAGTCGATGAATAACATGTGCATGGTTATGTTAAATTCAACAGCTTTTTCTAGGGTTTCTCTGAGTACAAATAGCTGGTCTGTTGTGGATCTTCCAGGACGAAAACCGCAGTGATACTCTCCTAATATTATTTCCACGTATGGTCGTAGTCTAGTTTTTTACAGTATAAAAATGTTCACACTTTAATTTGGGTATAGTTTGAAACTGTTTCTCGATAGGTCAGTTGCGGTTAGATGATTTTTTTTATTATTAATTGATTTTATAAAAATAAAAGGTGGTGTGCCAGGCACTTAGCACCGGCCCAGACCAGGTTCCACTTTAATTTGGTTATAGTTTGAAACTATTTATCGATAGGTCAGTTGCGGTCCCAAAATAACAAGAAAAGTGGTCTGCCAAGGCATTAGCACTAGATTTGACCAGGCAAACCAAAATACTTTTAAATACTCCGTGAGTACTACATTTTAAGAGTAATTCCAAGCTGTTTCTCGATAGGTCACGGAGGGCCCCCAAAAATTTTCCGGAAAATGCACATTCCAAACTTATGCACAACTTCCGCCCAGACACACCAAGATTTTTTGTATAGTCGCTGTGAGTACTAACATTTCAAAAACATTTCATCCTGTTTCTCGATAGGTCACGTTTTTTGCAGTCAGCTCTCGCTCTATTAGGAGCACTTGAACTTTTTGCCAATTCAGCTTTACATTGAAGTAGAAGTTGGGACGAAAAACCCTAAGAAAGAGAGTTTGAATCTTGCGATGCTGCGCTTTCGACTAAAGAATAGTTTTTAAAATTTGTCGAGCGGCATGTCAAGTATTTAGTAGATGGTGGAGGGCGCTTTAGGCGATGGTGGAGGGCGCTACTCGACCGAAAAGATTAAGGCGAATAAATCATTTTATTAAATTACTCGCATAAATTGTCTGTTCGTATACTCGATTGCCGTCTCATTCGACTAATATAATCTGTACAGGGTCTGGAGTTCTACCAAAGAGTCCGCGATATGACGCAATCTACACCACGCTGCACATACCGCAAGGACAGAGGGTAATCTGATCAACCTCATCATCTGGCATTTTGGGACGATGGGAAGTGGACTTTCATGAATTACTAAATGGGGAGCTAACTGAATATATCTAATGATAATCATACACTGCCGCCACCAAGCATAGAAAAAGTTAGCAGGGCCATACCTTCGCTCAGAAACAACAAGAGGCTGGTTAAATATGGAGGGTCCACGCTACACCAAGCGATTCATGAATAAATTGTGCAAGTATGAGAGCAGGAAGCGATGTCAAAAGACTAGGCATGCTGTGCTCGGTAAACAAAACAAGAGATATTACAGTGTGAACCAATTATCGCGGTATAACGTTGTTGAGTAGCGCGTATAAAATGGAAAAACTCAAACCAACACCTCTTCATCTACTTTAAGCCCACCTATTACAGCATATTCAGATAGAACTCTACGAAGCCATGAGAGAATTCGACATCCCCAATTAGCTGACACGAATATAAAGGATGTCAATCTGACAAGCCACGTGAAGATATCCGAAACCCTGTACAAACCAATCAACAATATATACTACGTATACATGATGAGTTAAACCCAGGTTGAACCCGAGTTCAAATGCATGTAGACGCGAGTCGAGTTGAGATAGGGTCGACTGAACTCGACACAGATCTGCCACCTGGGTTGAGTTGAAATGATGCATATAGTCGCAAGTTCAGTAGTTGAGTAGTTGAATTTACTTGACAGCAGCATCTCTGTGTTTTTTTTGTGATTTTTGTCGAATTTTGTCGATTGTCGAAAGTTCAACTCAACCTCAACTCAACTATTCAACTCATCATGTATATGTAGTAATAATAGACTCGGACAAGAGAACGACGGCCTGCCTCCTTTTGAAGCTGGCATTAGAGAAAGTGATACGAGATTCGGGGGTGACAGCAATCCAGCACAATCCTCCCAAGTCCCACCAATTGCTGGCTTATGCAGACAACATTGACTTAGTTGCTAGAACATGCAGGCAGCTTTCACCCAAATTGAGCGGCCGGCACGAAAACCCTGGTGGCCCTGTCTGCAAGAACATTTAACATTGCTCCCACAATCAAGGTAGAGAAGCGCGAATTCGAAAGTTTCAAATGAACGGGTATTATTTTAATGTATATGATGAAAGATAAAAGAATAAACAATTTATTTCATTTATTATATTGATTTAATATATTACCTTTACTTTGAAAAATGGATGAGGATTACTTAAAAATGAGGAGTCCTAAAGCTTTTTTACCATACTATAACAGATTATGTTTGTCCAATTTCTTAAAATATAAGTGTTGCCGGAAAAAGACACACAAGGTTAAAAATAGAAACAAGTAATAGGTTTATGTTCTGTTTCGCCCAGAATTTACTTTAGGTGTGAACTGGGTTAATTGAACAATATCTTCAGGTTCATATAAAAGTGAAAGCAATTTTTTTACTATTCCTCCTTTAGCTAAGAAAATGATTTTCAGGTAAGTCGTTACGTGTTTAATGCGATCATTAGAATAAATAATTTTGTTTTTACTTAACGCAATCCCCGCAAGTTCTGCGACTAAGGAAATTGCATAACGTGTATGCAAAAATGGTTTGGTATAATTTATTGAGTAGAATTTAAAACTTAGCGAAGGACTACAAGCGTTATGCGTCGTTGTTAGGGCAAATTATTATTATCCAGGATTAGGAATTTCTTTCTAACAATTTATTACAAACAAACGATTTTTAATATACTGTAAGTACATTTTTCGTTTTTGAAGAGGCCAAATGCAATATTAAGCACTTATAATTCCTACACTCTCATAAGGCTTTCTATGTTTAAATTGCAAAGAAAAATAACAGAGAAGAAACGTCACATCCACTGCAGGCTCTCAACGGATGGTTGCCTGTTAAAACAAGTCTTGTCATAGATCGGAAAACTTGAGAGAGCTTCCTTGTAAGCCTTTATTTCAGGGTGTATCGAATATTTCGTCTCAAGTTGTATACAATTGTTGTTATAAATATTAGGGTATTTAGTCGAATAAATCTTTATGCAATACATAAATATTTACACTAAGTATACAAATTAGGTCGCAGATGTTTTAGGATGTAAAAGCATAAAGTTCATTGAAAAATAATCCTTGTTGTGCATAAAGAAAAAAGGAACAAAAAATATGATAATTATAGAAAAATACAACACAAAAACGACTTTTTTATATGAATAGTTTACCCAAAAGGCTCGCAAACACCATAACGAAGCATGTTCCGAGATAAACATCGATTGACTTAACGTAGGAAATTTTCGGCAATGCAGCATTTGTCGAAGACATGAGCGTTGTCATTGTCAACACAGTCGTTACACCAAGGGCAACTCTAGCTGGTGTTGCATTACGATTCAGCCAGAAAGACACCCACGATATAATTACGATCAGGCCAGAGGGTATATAAATCTGGATTAGATAATATCCCATCGACCGGACGAACTGGATTTCACAAGCGAGTCGCGAATAGTTTCCTAAAAAACATTTAACCAATATTATAACAGGCAACATAACTTACATTTAAATTTCACTTGAGATAAACAATTTGAAAATAAATGGTGTGGAAATTACAAAAATAATACCAAATATTAGTTACATCTTTTGTTTTTTGCAACAACATAATGTAGAAAGAAAAATAAATAACCGAAAAGATTTTTATATAGGATTCATGAGAAATTTGTGACTATATCGTGTATAACACATTCACACACTATTCACTTGTTGACAATTCAAATAAAATTAGTTGGGATTCATTCAACATTAAAAACTCAACAGTTTTCCATTTTGCATTTTCATAAAACTTAATCCATGCAATTGTATGCGTTAATCACGAATATGTTACAAAATTTCCTAGAGCAAAGTAGAAAACTGCAAATTTCACCGCGGAACAACTCTCAGGCTCACAATATCGAAAAGAAACGTAAACAACTGAAACTGAAAAGCATGCTTTCGTGTGTCGAATTCTGATGTATATAGTCCTACTATTTGGTTATTTCAACTATATGAAGGTCATGTTTTATAATAAACTTGATTTATATCGATTAATATAAGCAACGTTTACAGAAGTCAAAGGAAGCTCGGATTTTCTGAAGTTTAATTAGTGTGTATGGAATTTATGTTTAAGCAAAAACTTGTTTAAGGCATGCATTAGGAATTATCATTAGATTATATATACTGCTTCCTAATCGCTTGAAATGCAATAGGCAAAGCTGTCACTCATGCGAAATAAAAATTATCTTAAATTATGTATTCTTTCTCTAAGCTTTTATAAAATTGGAAAGGTTTAAAACTTTCATTATGTATTATTTTGAATAAAGCAATTGTTCTTAAATAGCAATAAAATTACTCTTCCAGATGCGATCTTTCTTTTTGTATGACTTGGCCACTTTTCGCTTGCTTAGATAAGCACTACAAATTTATAGCCAAACAACTTAAAACTACACCTTAGATAAGTTCTAATAAAATGCCAATTCTTTATAAGATCTACACGTTATGAAGGTAGAGATGATGTTCGACAGTGTATTTTCGTTATTACTGTAAAAGAAGGTGACATTTGAATATTTTGTGACATTCTCAATTATAAAGAAAACAACAATATTTTTATGGGTATCTGGAAATATTTATGCATATATTCGCCGTCGGTATTTGTTCTATGTTTTATTGTAATGTACAATTGACAAACCTAATGTTACACCAAATGCTGTTTTTGACAAGGGTCCCCCGCTCCCGGAGCAGGGAACACAACGCTGTTTCCACCTCGGCACGCTTCAACTGCCCAAAAAAACTGTCAACTCATAACTAGGCATCCTCGTGTATTTAGGCCCATTGATTGGCCCAAAAGCCAGGCGGCCGCATGTATCAAACGCAAAAAGCCTTTTCACCAAAGGGATTCTTGTGAACCAGAAACTTCTCAATTTTGTCACCTCTACATGTCTTTCTTCCAAAAGAGTTTTTTCTTCATAAGCATGCGTTCCCGTGTATTTAGGCACAATAGAAAATTCTCTTGTATCGCAAAACCCAAAAATACAAGCATGCACGGAAGCATGCATTGGTAGCAAAAATAATTTTCCGGCAAGAGAGGCGTGCAGAGGCGGAAAAGTAAAGTTTCGTGTTTCAGTGCAGACTTTTATATTGCCTTTGACCTGACAGCATGGGAAGCACGTAATCACACAATAAAGATATATAATATATCAATAATATACTTATATATTCTGACTACATCAGTCTTTTTGTTTATCTTTATATATCGGAAAAAGTAACAAACGAAAACGCAAGACATTGACAAGACATAACAGAACTTCTTTAATAGACTGCTTCTACATATTCAAATTTTCGTTCAACTTCAACACTTTTTTCTCTTTCGCTTGCATGCAGTTGTGAAAGGGGTAAGATTATCCCTTTCGCAGGTTACGTGCGAACGAAAGAGAAATAAGTGCTGAAGTTGAACGAAAAGTTGAACTTGTAGAACCGGTCATAGAGCGCGAATAGCGCTGACGAGTGACGACTTAAGCTAGAAACACATTGCAGCGGTAATTTTTATCATCAGCGCTGATAAATGTCAAAAGGAATAAAACCCTTAACGTGCATTCTGTTGTGTTTATTGCTCTTCATTTTGACATCTATCAGCCCTGATGGACTCGTATGACCGCTGCAATCTGTTTCCAGCTTTTGTTATTGTCTCTAACATGCAAATCCATTGATTAACTCAGTAATTAAAATTCCAAGACAGGACAACAAGAGAAGATGAGTTACCAGAAGATAAGAGTAAGCCGCTCGAAAATGATAAGCCATTGTAACATAGTTAAGATTTCGGTGTGCAGAAGTAATACCGCGCTGCTGTCGAACGATTTAAAATCGTGTTTGAACAAAACGTATTCTGCTCTCACAGACGAGTAGATAACCAGGGCCCTTAAGGAGTATCCACACACATCAGGAACGTGCCCGGGACGTTCGTTTTTTGCTCCGGCCGGGACACGGACATGTGTGAACGAGTTCGTATAAAATGTATGCACCGATATTTTTTGAACCCCTGACGGAACACTAATATGTGTGGATACTCCTTTACTCGTTCACACATGTCCGTATCCGGGCACGGGCGCGTTCACACATGACAGAACACGGCCCCTGTGACGTCCCGGCCACGGCCCTGATATGTGTGGATACTCCTTTAAGGAGAATCCACATACATCAGGGCCATGCCCAGGACGCCACAGGGCCGAGTTCTGTCATGTGTGAACGAGCCCCTGCCCGGACACGGACATGTGTGAACGAGTAAAGGAGTATCCACACATATTAGTGTTCCGTCAGGGGTTCAAAAGAAATTGGTGCGTACATTTTATATGAACTCGTTCCCACAGGTCCGTGTCCGGGCCGGAGCAAAAATCTAAAGTCCCGGGCACGGCCTGATGTGTGTGGATACTCCTTTATTCTCTGTTACAATATTGTGATATTTTTTTAACGAAACTGGCGAAATCGTATTCTCTATTACAATATTGGCATCAATTTTACTTGAAAATCTAACAATATTGTCAAATTTTGACTCGAAAGCTGCTTCGTTTTCGAATCGGATTTAACAATATTGTAATAGAGAATAGAGCCCCAGAATAACGCAACTAACGTCCACTAGCCCAAGTAAAAATAAAACTCGCCCGCAGCTAGCCTGCATCAGGTACCACAGGCGCCACAGCTAGCACGGCACATTTTTACTAGGGCGCACCTAGCATGCAGCTGGTACGTACGCAGAGTGTCAACCCGAGTAAAAATAAAAACTAGCCCGCAGCTAGCCTGCATCAGGTACGCACTAGCACGCACGGCGCCACAGCTAGCACGCATAGCGAACAAATGCGCACGGCACATTTTTACTAGGGTTTTCCTCGTCCTCTAGAATTTTTTAAAGCAATACAGGCGATTTCGTGCATTCTTGTGGCGGGAGCGTGGATCCCTGTGGCGGGGGCGTGCATCTCTGTGGCGGGCGCGTGCATCCCTGTGGCCGGCGAGTTTTATTTTTACTCGGGAACAAAACTAGCACGCACACTTCCTCCACAGGGATCCACGTTCCCGCCGCCAGATCACATCAGGGCATTGACAGAGGACATCTGTGGAACTCTCGTCGACTTTGGATGTTCTAGATTGTGAAGGTGGAGCCCCACATGGCTAGTTAGATATCCCACCAACAGCCAGGCAGGTGACACGAATTTCAATTACAATCCACATATTGTTTCAATGGGGTTGGGTTTCAATGTAAATAGAATAGCATAAGTATATATATTATTTTATGCTTTGGCATATTTTTGTGGTACAATTATTACTTCTATATGGTCATGGAAGGTTACTGCTAACGTGGGCTATTAAAGACACAATTTTTTCTAATTATTGCGACATGTATTATTAGAATGGCTATTTCTTTATTATTTTCTGGGAATAGAACAAAAGCTTTATTCAAATTATTACAATAGAATATTCTAGCAAAAATATTTTATTAAATTTTGCAACTATAAAAATATATAAAACTTATCTCTATATAACTACCTAAAATTTTCAATTTAATTAAATTAATTAAAAAAAGAACTAAAAACTGAACTTATTATAATTAAGTAATATCTTTATATATAAGAATATATATAATATTTATGTTACTGAAAATATAGGTATTGTCTTTTAAAAAAATTCTTTAAATAAACAAAGTCGGTAACCGTCTACAGGTACCTGTTGTGAGACTGATTTCCATAGCTCTCTGGCGATGACCCAAAACCTTAAATTGGGGTAGAGACACCTCACTCGAGACACCAACCGAGTTTGGGCCCTCATTCCATTTATAGCGTATATCTCTCATAGTATATCCAACTTTAAAGGTATTAATTTTGGGTTGATTCGATGTATAATTTCAATATTTGGAATATGAATATTTAAAAAATGCATTAACGAAATAACGAGACTAGTAGCACTTCTTTATAATAATAATATTTAAAATCAAACATTTTGCTGAGAAATGCTACTAGTCTCATTTCAAAATCTATTTTTATAATTAAGAGCTAATAATTATTTTGATTAAAAAACTTTGCTTAATTTGATTGCTTTCAAAAAGTACAACTACTGTTTGTTCATTTGCAGTAGTAATTGCGGAAGTATTGTGGGTATCCTTGCTCAAGTGTATAATTTTTGCCGGAGGGTTCAAAATTTATATAAATAGTTTTTATTTAAGTTCTATGTACCTAGACGTTCTCAGGTATAATTTTTTCTAAGCCATCATTACAAAAAACTATATATTATTCGTTTTTAAAGCATTTCAAAAGTCAGTGTTTGTATGAGAGTAGGAAATAAATTTAAGGTATAGTAAGTTATGTCCCTAATATTTTCTAGGTAGAAATTTGTTATTTTTGTATCAAAACATTGTGTGTGGTATGTGTTATTGCGGAATAGTTCTCTTAGTTTTGTTCTATTTTATTTCACTATAAAAATGAAGCTCGATCCTGTTTTATATTTTTTCTAGTACAGCAACACAAAAACTTACACAATTAAAATATATAGAAATATTTGCTTTTAAAGTGGAGAGAAAAGTGGTTATAGAATTAATTTTTTAATGTAAAATATAAAAGAAAAACGTGTATAAGGAATAAAATGAAATCATAAATAACAGAGTAGAATTTAGCTGAAAACAATTAATAATAAAATATGTAAAGAAAAATAATGAAAGAAATAGTGGGCGTGTGAGTGAGACTTTTAAGGTGGGTACCTGTGGTTAGGTTAATTTCGGTCGCCCTCTGCCTGTGTCCCAAAACACGAAACTGTGGAAGTTCAACTTCGCTGCTCATTCCAACACTACTAAGGCCATCTCTCCAGAAGTAGCGGATATCTCGCATTGTGTAACCGACTCCAGAGCCAAAACAATACACAAAATGCCGTCATTCCCAAATTAAACAAAATATTCTCAAACACCAATAAATGAGATGTTTGCTTTTTCAAACAAACCGTATTTTTTTTTGTCAAATATTACAATTTTTATTTACTTTTGGGCTATTAAATAGCTGAATAGAAGTTATTTTCAATAATTATGATACTATCGAAGGCTTAAATGTAAATTTCAGCTATAAAACTCCCAAATTGGATACATTCAATGTTTTTTTTAATGTTTTAATGTTGTTGGTGGTGAAAATTATAAGCTTTAAAACATATTCTTTTAAATTTAAAATACGAATTTCGTTACTCAAAAAAATTCTTATTTTATTGTAATGGATTTTGAAAAAGCAACTTCATGAACCGATAAATTATTGAATTAAGAGCCGAAATTTATAATATTATGATGACTGATTTGATAAAACTTATAAATTATAAAGAACAATGAGAAAAAGTACTGATAATATTTGCTTAAAAATATTAAATAATAAATAAGTTGTACTAAAGTAATTTATATATTTAACAAAACAATATCCGACTTGGTGCTTGATATGACCATATTCAAAATAAATATATTTAAAGATCATCTTTTGAAAAACGAAAAGTTGAATTTAAGGATTTATAATATTTTATCATGAGAGAAACAAAATATTTTGCCAAAAATGTTTTTATAACAAAATGTTTTTTTTAAATAATGAACTTTAAATAAATAAATTTCATGCAAAGTATGAATGTAAACTTTCTTTCTTTTTTTAATATTTATATCTTAAATGGTTTTAAACTTTTGTATATATATTTATTAGAATTTGCTATTTATAAATAGAACAATTAGTCTTAATTAAAGCGCTCCTGTTTGATTTTCATTTAATAAAACTAAACGAAATGATTAAATTCTTGAAAATATAATACATTAAAAAGAAGTGAATATATAAGGAAATGAGATTTTATGAATGACTAAATACTTAGAAACAAAGGAAATAAATGAAAATAATAAACAATTAAATAAAGTTGAATATATTTTATTTGTCACCCAAAACATGCTCTTTCCTATATTCCATGCCATAACTTGATAAACATTTTCAAAATAAAAATAAAAAATGAGGAAAACATGCTGCAGTAAACAAATGTGTTAAGCAATATAGTTATCCGAAAAAGTTAAGTTTTCATGCGTGTTCGATGTACATAGGTAAGTGGGTTTGTGTGAGTGTGTGTGAGTGAGTGTCCCTTTGTTCAATACTGTGTGACTGGTAGTATGGTCGTGCATTCGTTTGTCTGTAATTATGATGAAACATTAAAACAACTGCAATACCTTGTAAATGTAAGACTCTCCCTTTTCTAGTCGTTTTTCTCAAATGCAGTTTTTTCTAATCTAATTTAGAACTATCCAAACTTTATAGAATAAAAAATGAATAATTTGTTTCATGCAAATAACTTAGTGCAAACACACCGCAATTCGGATTCGGTGCACATTTTACGAGATGTCCGTCTGTTTCCTTTTTTCATAAGTCTTATTTCAATTACATTAAGCAAAACAAAAAATGAGTTAAAGCCATGTCATATTTCTATTGAGTTATTTTCTTTCTCATCTTATTTTGAAAATTATGTTTTGTTTCTTTTAAATATTAATTTTGTCGTTACAAGTACTTTGTAGTAGTATTGTGTTAAAACAATTTCTAGCCTTTTCATTTCTTTAAATATAACCAATTCGGGATTAAAATACTAATATTTCCTTTTTATGTCAAGTCTAATTGTATGAAGCTCCCGTATTTATTCAAAATTTACATTTGGGACATTAAAGAATTCAATAAAAATTAAATAAATAAACACAGAAGCTTTACAATGAAAAATTTAAAAAAATACTTAATATGTTAAAAATATATTTGGAAGACGCCTTTTTAAGACCTTCTATGCATTTATGCCTGTATTGTATTTAAACGATATTAAACATGGCATTTTCTATTTACATCAAAATATGGCATTAATGTGTATATATATTAAATTGTATATACATATATGTATATACATATTGTGTATTATATATATATATATATATATATATGTATATATATATATATATATATATATATATATATATATATATACATATATATATATATATACATATATATATATATATATATATATATATATATATATATATATATATATATATATATATATATATATATATATATATATATATATATATATATATATATATATATATATATATATATATATATATATATATATATATATATATATATATATATATATATATATATATATATATATATATTTATATATATATATATATATATATATATATATATATATATATATATATATATATATATATATATATATATATATATATATATATATATATACACATATATATATATATATATATATATATATATATATATATATATATATATATATATATATATATATATATATATATATATATATATATATATATATATATATATATATATATATATGTATAGCAAAACCGTATATATAGTATTTTTCTCATATATACTTATGCGAATAAATTTGAATTTGGAAAAAAATTATTCTGAGGCATGTATACAATAATAAAATTATTATATATGAAGTAATATAATAATTGTCTAATTGTCTATATAAGATAGAAGAGCATAGACACGCAGCGTTGTGCGGTAAAATATTTTTCAGATTTCTTAAATTGTTATGTAGGATTTTTATTTTTTTATTTTTTATAAAAAATATCCACCCATGGGTGACTAGCCGTATAGTCAACCTTCTGCGGTTGCTGTAATAGAGAAGGCGACCGAAAACCAACCAATAAATCATAAAGAATGTTAATCAAAATTATATTTTTTTATTGATATTAAATATATAAGACAAATGATTGAACACAAACAGGGGCCGTTTAATTAGTGTTTATTGTTTTTGACTGTACACACATTTTTTTCTTAAATCTTTTTATGTTCTTTCCTTGCTATAAGAAAAAGGGCGAGAAAAATCTATTTTGAATAATAGTGTATATTTTTTTCTTAAACTTAAAAATGTGATGACATAATAGTTAAAATTGAAGGAAAATTATCACTCCATATATTTTTAAAATATGTGAAAGTGAAAATATTCCTCGACATTTGGATAATGCGGAGAGTACTAGGGGCTACATAACGAAAATACTAAAGCCCACACATATGCTGTGATTTGAACAAAACTAACGTATTGTTTAAGACTAGAAGATTGATAATTTTAATACTGAAATTTGAGATCAGAAACAAAGCCTCGAAACGGACGGCCAAAATGGCAATGACTTGCGGAAGATATAACAGGCGAAGTTTGTACAGAACTGCAGCAGTTAAATTAAAACTAGATGTAGTGATCAGTTGCAACAATCAACATACTCGCGATACAAGCGATTAGGCGGATAGGAGATGGAAAAACTGACCTCGGTAACTACAGGATTATCTACAACTGTGAAAGGGAGCCTCAGTTAGACGTACAAGTTATAGAGAATGTTATCGAATTTAAGCCAATAAGTGAACGACTATTTTCAAAATGACTCCGAACGAAATTCTTCACCCTATCGATCATAAACGCACATGCAGAGACGGAAGAGAAAGAGGACACTACCAAGGACACTTTCTATTAAAACCTTGAGCACGCATATGATGCGGCGCCTTCCAATGACATTAATGACATCGATGGTGATAGGAAACGTGAATACCAAAGTTGGAAGAGAGAACTAGCACAAACCCCTCATTGGAAAGCAAAGCCTCCACGAAATATCAAACAATAACGGACAAGGTGTGATCGACTCGTCAATTCAACATATTTCCCAAGAAAGAACACTCACAAACACCCATGGCAATCCTAGAGAAAGATAATGCAATCAAATAGACCATATACTCATAGACAGAAGGGCCTCGAAGTAAGATCCTGTAGAGGTGCGAGTTGCGAATCGGACCACTACCTAGAAAAAATGCCTGAACATTGGGAGTCCTGGGGCCAGTTCCCGCAATTCGACGACGACTGAAAACGACACGGAGCGCGCTCGAAAACCTTACTATGGTTAACCATGGGAGTTTTTGAACATCAAAAAGTTATGCTAGTGGTTATGTTGTAGTTAAGCACGGAGTTTTTGAACGACAAAAGTTTACCATAGTTAACGATAGCAAGGTTTTTGAACGCGCTCCGTATCGTTTTCAGTCGACGTCGAATTGCGTGAACTGGCCCCAGCATTATCTGCAAAATAAACAAGAAAGAAGAAAATATCCAACTGTGTAATCTATAGAGGCATAGCTCTTTTAAGCTCAGAATATAAACTTATGACAAACATAATTACAGCCACACTGGAACCCTGTGCAGAAGCAGCAAATAGTGAATACCAAGCGGAATTTAGAAAAAATATGTAAACAATGGACCAACTATTTTCAGTAAGGCAGGTTCTCCGAAAATGCTGGGAATACAACATCGACGTGTATTAATTTTCGTCGATTTCAACTAGGTATACGGCAGTATCGACAGCGAAAAAATATATTCGGCAATGCTAGACCTAAACATCCCTTAAGGCGGCTCTCACACTGAGACAACAAGCAATAAGCAATATATGTTGCTTTTAAAACTGCACTGAGTATCGCCAGAAATAATGTTGCCTCAACCAGCAACATTTTTCGTTCCAGTTGCTCTAATGTGAGACCTCTAATAGTCCAATCAATCTACTATAGCTCCTTGTAAATTTAGCGTTAATTGCCAACAGGAAACAAAAAATATGGTTATATATGAAAAAAAATTCTAAAAAAGATAGCGTTTTTTGTTTTGGAATTATTCATGGCGAACCTAACCTAAAAAATTCCGGAAAGGGGAAAAACCGTTTTTTTGCGAATAACAAAAAAACTTGAGCTCGGATCGAAAAAAATCAAATTAAAAAGTTGTAGGTATTCAAATTATCTTTCGATTGATATATGTATATAAAGTTATAGGTTAGAGCACAAAACTAAAAACAGACTCAAAAAGTTAGTTTTTACAATCGAACGTCTGTTTTTTCATTATTAATATTTTTTGGGGCGTCATTTTAAGTACTGGAAAACCATTAAGTAGACTTTTTGTTACTTGTACGTGATAGTACAAGTATTGAAGAAAACTTTATCTCTAGAACGCTACTCTAGAAGAATCCGTAGACCAAGAGGAGCGTTTTCAGAAGAACGCCTTTTTTTACAAAAAGTGAAATTTTAAGGAAAGTCTTCAATATTTTGCAACAAAAATAAAACTGTTTTTTCAGCTAGCAAGAAGCAATATTTTTGCCAAATAACAGATATCTAAGTTGCGTTAAACAAAAGTTATTAGCAAATTAAAAGAACGTGAATTTTAGCAGCTTTTTGCAGTTATCTCTATGTTTTGTGCTCTAACCTATAACTTTATATATATCAATCGAAAGATAATTTGAATACCTACAACTTTATAATTTGATTTTTTTCGATCCGAGCTCAAGTTTTTTTGTTATTCCCAAAAAAACGGGTTTTCTCTTTCCGGAATTTTTTAGGTTAGGTTCGCCATGCCTAATTCAAAAACAAAAAACGCTATCTTTTTTAGATTTTTTTCCTATATAACCATATTTTTTGTTTCCTGATGGCAGTTATTAGATGGATTTTTGTAGATTGATTGGACTATAATTTAATTCAATATAAAGTAGGCGCTACCGATAATATTGCGTGTTCTCTATTGCCAGTGGCTTATTGCTTGTTGCCTCAGTGTGAGCCGCCTAAAGGCAGTGAAGTGAAGATGACAATGGAATACAAGGTATTAAGTCAGGATATAAGGAGAACAAGCAAGGCTTAAAGCAGGGCGATGTGTTGGCACCTATGCTATCGGTAAACCAATTTGACTACATGGGGTCCACAGTCAGCTAAGACGTGTAAGACGTGGAACGAAGAACGAATGCTGCAATTAAAAACTTCTCACTGCTGCCAGTAATGAAACCCAGAGACCTCCAAAGAACAACCAAAATAAGAATCTACAAAAGGATCGTACGTACAGTAGTCATGTATGGATGTGAAGAATGTAATACCTCCGAAAACACTGCCGATGAAATGGATATATTCGAGAGCAAAGTTCTCCGAAGGATATAGGGCCTAGTCACTGAAAACATTCATGCATGGTGAATTCACTATAATCACCAATTGTACGACTTATATAAAGAGTGCAAACTAGCAACACGGGCCAAGCTATTGCGTTTAAGTTGAGCCGGTCATGTTTAAAGAATGGATGACTCAAGGATGTCGAAAAAAGCCGTGAATGTACAGGCGTAAAGTATTCTACAGGCATTGTTACAATAGTAGCATTCTTGACTATAGAGGGAAGAAGGGTTTCATTCTACTTAATTGTTTTGTGCCATCAGCCAATATATTTATGATAATTCTTCCGATAACGTTTTCTGTCATAAATCACAATTCACATTGTATCCTGAGACTTGGAGGAAATGCTAATTGTAATATAAAAACCAGATTTACCAGATCAGCTCATTTGTCTTGACAATTGCTTATGCAAAGTCTTAATATTTGTATGGCAAGGCTGGACGAGAGGATCTGATCACCTCTGAACTATTAAAACATGGAGAAGAAGTTCTACATCATTACGCTTATTTGGGAAACAGAAGCACGGTCAACAAGTACCCATTCACAAGCACGGGGATATAGCCAACTGCAATAACTATAAAGGTATATCACTTCCACAGGTTATAAGGTATTCTCCAACATTCTCCGCGACATAATGAACAGGATCTCTGACCACATACTTGGGGAATGTCATTATGCGTTCAGAAAAAACAGATTTACAACAGACACATACACTTTGCCAAATCTTCGAAAGGTTCTTTGAGTGCTCTCTTGATGTCCACTGCGTGTTTATCGACTTTAAGCAAGCATTTAATAAAATCAAAAGAGAAAAAATACAAGGCATACTAAAAGAGTGGGCTTTCGCGTGTGACTGCGACCTTACGAAACACCGAAGCAAGAGTCCTAGTACATGGGAGAATGTCAAATTCATTCACAATAAATTCAGTCGTGGAGCTGGAACTGGAGACAAAAGTTGAAAAAAATGGGTCTTAAAAAAATGAAGAGAAACTCAATACCGCTGGACTGATGCCAAGAGAAGAAGACAAGATCTACATATTGGCAGCAATGGGAGAACGTAATTGGAGTAATATTGCTAACTGCAGTGAATCTTGGAAGAAAATTGTTGAAAAAGGCCCACCAAGGACTGTAAGCTACAAAATATGTAATTGATTTTATGTAGTAGGAAAGAAGTCATTTACAAGAGAGGCTCTTGTCTAAACCAGCCAATTATAACAAATGTGAAAAAGCCTGATCAGAAGAACATTTTAGGAAACTTCGATATCCTGGACTAAGGCAGCACCAACAATACCTTCCTTAGATCCACTTGAGTGCCAGACAAATGTGGTTGTTATCTGGACCAGAAATATAATGTTTTTTAGAAATTCTGCAAATGTTGCACTTGGTGAGAACACCTTTGAATTTAACGCTAATATAGCCCCCGTCATGTTGCGCGTGAGCACGTTAAGAATTTTTATACTGACGCATTACCCAAAATAGATTTAAAAATTTGCATCTACTCTTTGCTATGATTGTTTAGTCAGTTGTTGTTAGAATATATCCTCTATTATTTATATAAATTCTGAATGAGCACTTTTTGAAACATTTCTTAATTCTATAATTCAGATTCTTTGACGGCTTATTATTTAATATCAAAACACAATATTAAAGTGTATCGAAATTTCTACTTACAGCTCTCTATTTCTATGTGGCAAAGTTGTCGGTCCATTGGGAAATACTGCAGGTTCATTGGACATGATGCTGTTATTGTTAGCCTAAAGGGTGAAAGAATTAGAGTAAGGGTGAAAGAATTAGAGTTTTGCTAATAGCTTACCGAATACTTCTTGTTATGGATCCCGAATGATGGATTCGAATGAATTCATTACTTGTTGTAGCAATGTGAAAGTATGATTGTTTTTCGTTAACAAAAAAGGTGTCAGGTACCCAAATGTTTTTAATAAATTCAGATCCAACGGACAATGTCTCGACACCGGGTTCTTTCTTGTAAGCCAGGCGAGGATCAGTCCAAAATTGACGAAAATAAAAATCCAAAGTGAAATCCTTCATAAAATGGAATAGAATAGAATAAAATATATTTAGTTTTGTCGTTACTATTACTATTAATAAAGAACAAATATCTTTGAGAATAGAAGAAGCCTTTCTTATTTTAGTAAATAATAACAAATGAATACATGCTTGGAAATGAAAAGTAAATAAATAATGTGAATTTATGTGAGAGCATTCGATTACATGCGCTGAGAGTATATTTTTGCGATTCTTTATAGTGCATGCAAAACGGCAAAATTTTTGATTTGTAGCTGCGTAAAACTCTAATAAAAGCAAAAAGGCAAATGGAACAATTTCAATATTTTTAATTGCAGCGATAGAACTCTATTTGTAAAAGGGTCCATTAATAATTCATGCAGAAATAGACAAACTGATAAAATGTGACAATAAATACTTTAACTTTAGTAATAACATAAAAGATCGAAGTAATAGATTAAATGAAAAAAAAATTTAAAATATAGAGGAAGGGATTTCTTTTCTTTTTTGTTTTCATTTAGAGAAGTATATTTACTCGGGTGGATAGAAATTCTAGAAAATGTCTGCCGCACTCACAGTTTAAATCTTGTTTATATGCCGATACCATAATATTGTACTATTGTTTAAAAAACTTAGTAAAAAAATAAAACAGGGTTAAATAAGACATTTAGTATATGTTTAAATACAAACGTATTAGAGTATAAATGAACAGATTACCAACAGGCGAGCAATGGGTCACGTCCTACAGTGACTTTAATATTAAATTTTAATATCTTGGTCTTTTTAGTTAAAATTTTACAATAAAAGTTTTTAATCAAATTTTGATTTGGTTTCCACTCGGGGTCCTTCGCCCATATAATCTAATAAATAAAATACCATATATAAAAACACAGACATTTATTTATTGTATATATATATATTTCAAATATTATATAAGCAGTACACCCAGGCCCATCGAAGAACAAAATACCATCAGTACAATTAATAAATATTATTAAGAATATTAGCAACAATAATGAAAAGTATGTTTTTGTTTTTTTGTAAAATTTTTAAACAAATATGGAAAATATGAAAAAATGCTTATGAATGCATGTGCATATAAATGGATAATTAATATATAGACAATATAAAATAGTAGCTGGGACCACAAGCGTAAACCACTTTTTAAAAATTCCTTCTAAGATATTTTGTCTCGGAACTTGCTTTCTTGATGATTTTTTCAAAGCTGACATTTTCAATATAAATTTAGATACGTTTACTTAATATTATTATATATGTAAAAACAAAAGCCGCTTTTACTTTTATTAAAACGAAATTGTGCACTGGTAGTTAGTGAGATATAAAGCATTGTTATTAATTACTGTTGTTTTAAAAGCAAAATTGTTGTTAGGTACATTTTTACTTCTGATTAAATAACTACTCGATTGCTCTTAAAAACTCGGACATTGATTTGTGTTACTCAGCGACTCTTTCAGTGAAATATGCAGTTTTTAGTTTAACGTGGTCCTTCAACGTTTAGTAATAAAACAATAGCGCGTTCTTATACTCAACGAGGATCTTGTGAAAAATATTTTTACCTAACTTATAATTGATTTCTTGATCAAAATTTCAGAACTGATTTAAATTTATTTATCCCCTCGTATCGATTTATAAAATTGCATAGTTGAGTGTTTATTTACTCCTGCTAGCGAGATACATTTTCTTCATTAATCCACAAATGAATATGATAAATCATTCCAACAGAACACTTCAATTAAATTTTAATGTTGCTAAAGTACTTAGTTCTAACAGTTGCCGTTAGTAAGTTTCTTGGTGAATTAATATGGGAGAAGACCCACCAAAGAATTTTTTAATTGTTGGAATGTACCCGGCCACCTTTACGACAGTAGTAGTTTTCGACAAAATTCGAATAGTGTAAGGCTAGATGTCATGTAAGGGGTTTCAAAGGTAGAAACGGCCTCATGGATCTTTTGTGTTGCCGGTACAGCAAAGAGACAAGTCCTGAGATACGACGACTATTGGGCGGGTTCTTTGCGTTCGATTTTATTATAAATAAAACAATACAACATAGCAATCACGCATCAACAGGAAAGCAATAGGACACACAGTGGCATAATGGATCGCAGAACCCTCATGGTACTCTCCAATGGATCACTGAACGAACGGTCATAAACGTCCATGCTCCCGCAGAAGACAAGACGGGAGTTCTACCAAGAGTTAACAAACGCCATCAGGTTAATACCGTCAAGCGATATGAACGCCAAACTAGGAAAAGAAGGAGGTGGAGTTCTTAGGAGTCAAAGGAAAGCAACGCTACCAATGGTAGTAGATGAACTCAATGGTAGTAAGTTCAACAATGTTCCCGCACAAAAATATTCATAAAATGACGTAGCATCTGCCAGACGGGGTAACAAATAATCAAATTGACCACGCCTTTACTGAGAGAATATTGGCCGCGAGCATACTCGATATAAGAACAATGAGAGGAGCTTGCGGTGGCTGGGACCGCTATCTAGCCAAGGTGAAATTTAGAACCCGGATAGCGACCAAAACGCAAAGAGGGCAACAACAACCAAAATACGACAATGATAAGCTAAGGCCCTCCGCACACGACTCGACTGATTTGCCATCCCAGTTGTATACGCAACTATTTTGTGACCTTGCCTTGCGTGGAACTAGTTTGCAACTGGTCGCAAACGATTTCAGTTTCGTGGTTGCACTTCATCTGAACTACTTGACATACATATTGCCAAATGTTCGTGACTAAAAACTTTGTGGGCGTAAAACACCGATTGATCCAAAATCAGTTGCGTTCGTGTGAGGACAAAGGTTTCATTTTGATTACAAACTGGTTGTGCGCGTGATTATTGTGAAGAAACAAGCGTTGGGACGGTAGGGACTTTTCCGATCATGACTGTAGATGCGCAATTGGAGAAGAGCGAGTTCAATGAGATTTTCGTGAGAGCTCTCAACCTTTAAGGCCCAATTACAATGAAAGGATCTACGCGGATTGAAATGTCAAAGAAACGCACCGGAGCGAATAGGAAACTGCACTGATTACAATGAACGGATCTGTTCGCTTTTAAACGTCAAAGTGTTTTGTGTAATTTTATAACCAATAGCCTTATTATATAATAATTCGTATTCTTTTACTTCTCCTATTAATTATTCGTCAGAAAATATTTTTTAAATTATAAGAAAAAAAGAAAACCAAATTCAACTTGACTTGTTTACAAAAATTCTGACAGCCCAATTCTAAACAAACGAAAACGAATCCGCTCAGATCCGATCAAATGCGCTTGTATCCATTCATTGTAATCGCTCAAATGGAAAACGCATGCTCGGAAAACCACTTTGACAGATCAATCCGATTCTGTTCCGCTCTCATCCGTTCATTGTAATTGGGCCTTTATAAAAATCAACAGGACAACCGTTTTCCAAACCCATGACGGCAGAAATTTCGGGAAAAAACTAGTAGGCAGACCCAGGAGGAGATGGGTAGAATGAACACTGTGACGGCTGCCGCAGAGGCAATGCTCAACATTCGGAACTGGAGACATGCTGCAAGGGACCGTCAAACTTGGATAAATATGTAGATAAGTGGAGGCCGATTTGGGCTGTAGCGCCATTGGATGGATGGAAGTGCAATGTTGTTTAGATGTATATAACTTTCAAGCTGTGATAAATTTTCCAAATAAAACTTATTTACTATCATTTAGAAGATCTAATCTATCACATCAGTTTAAACCTAAATAGGAGTTTCAGCAACTGAAAGATGTTGCAATTTTTGCGCGCCTGCTTGAGCTCTAGAGAACTTCTTTGTTATGGCAGGGCATGGCAAGATTCGTAACTTTAAACAAGATATTAGGGCGAGCTTTTTTACTTCAATTACCCTGTAACCAGTAATTGCAGTAAAAAAGCAAGCACAATTCAAACGCAAAAACCTGCAAATACCACTCATTGTCGCTGGTTTTGTGATTGTTAATTATCGCAAAGTTTTGAAGTGCTAATTTAATTTCTTCAGTTAATGAAAGTTTGGAAATGTTTTGTTAATAATAGTCGAAATAGGGAGAGCATTTCTAAGAATACAGTGCCGTTTTGTTGTACAGTTCTGAAGAAATTCGACTTTGTTATTCGCCAAACTTTATTTATATCAAAAAAAGTTTTGATAAAGAATTTATTAAACAAGTTACTAATATGCTAGTTCTAAACTGGTGGTCAGATATAGCGAATATGAAATTATGCACGTTCCGCAGCTATTTCAGACTGATGGAAGCGCGATCATAACCTCCTGGTGGCAACTGGTAACTACATTAGGGAGAGGATAGATTAATATGGTGGGACTATGATGGCGTGTGGTTAATAACTACTACGGAACAAGCAACATACCTTGGATACTGGACGACCACGCGACGAAAAAGACAAAACGATTTAAGAATTTTCTCTGGGAATGTTCGAACTGTGTACAAAATTCCAGTTGCCGATACCATGTCAAAATATGAGGCTGACATGACCGTTATTCCAGAGATGCGATTACAAGAACTTGAGAATTACCCATATTCTCCGTATAAGTTTCATGGTCAGCAAATGGATGAATCCTTCCAACCCTTCCCTACGTATCTAATCATCACATCCAAACGCTGTTATAAGACGATGGCCGATACTCACATCTACATCCGCATATATGTGAGAAAGAATGATTGGGGAGACTATACAACGACGAGATCTACGAGACATAAATGTTGTGAATAAAATAAAGCTCGGTAGGCTCCGATGGGCGGGTAATCTAGCCTGTATGAGCAAAGAGGAACCTGCTCGAAAAGTCTCCTGCGGTAAGATCTATAGAACGTGAGAGTCTCTGCTGGAAGGATGGCGTAGACCAGGACGCCCAGAGCTTAGAGATGGAACCAGACACCGGTTGTAGAGCCTTTAAAGAAGAAGCAAGGGTTCTAAACTGATAAACTGATACATCTGATACAACTGAAATGTTTCTCAATTATATAACAATTAGCAACAACTTCATGGAATAAAGAGCTAATGTAGGGTAGCATGAGTTTCTTTCCTGCACTTATAATGTTTGAACATAAACATGCGACACAGTTGTGCTTATTATTCAACTATATAATAAAGGAGTTAAACTATACGTATTCTTAAAATAAATATGGTGGTAATATTATTCACCAACTCCTTTGATCTAGTATTAAAACAATTGATTAATATCATTATTGTCAGTTGACAATCTACATAAATATGCACCGCAGTACCGTCGCATCATATTCGAATATATTTTGACCGAGAAATCGCAACATAGATATACTTTCACACTACTTAAGTTTAGAACGCGCTTGTGTTTTTGGGAAAGTGAAAATCTCCTTACACTGAACATGCTGGGCAACCAAAGTATTCAGGGCTGCTTTGCTATTTAATTATTATTACAATAATTACTCCAAAGGTGTTATATCGCATACAGCATGTTTTTACGAGTATATTACTTATCATTGAAGCTTCAATAAATTTTTTTTATCGCAGATGAGTAATAGACATGAAATGGGATGCAAAAATTTTCTTACAAAAAAATTTGGTAAGAATGTAAATAAAATAGTAATAAAATATGCCTTTTTGAATTAAAATAAAATAATAATGATAACAATAAAAAAAATTTACAAATGCAAAAGAGGGCCATGTTTACAACATTGATATATACGATACTTCGTTTAGTTTAGCACACATTTAAACTTTAAATGTTATAACCGTAAAAAATAAGAAATTAAAAATAAAGGGTGAAAATATTAGTTATATTGCTACATTTAAAATTTAAATGCGACCAGTTTTCATGTACAAAATTGATTTTGTGTGATATTTTCATTTATTTATTTTTTTTTGTAATTTTTTAATAATATTTATTCTTAAGTTGTTATGTACCATAAGAACTTCCGAAACCGAACTGATACTGAGCACATACATAGTGACACCAACCTCCACGGGGGGACCTGGAACATATGTTTTTTTTGCTAAAAAGTTTCAAAGTATAAAAACAATAAAGCATAATTTTCTTTTGAACTATTAAAATGCTGGATGATACTTAATATAATTAAAATCAAATGCATATAAAAGTATGAACATACTTCATTACCATTTTGCTTTTTCATTCGGCATATGCTTAATATTATTGGTAACGGGTCTCCTAACTCTAGTGGGAAGGTTTATGAATGAAAACCAAATCAATTTTACAAATATGAATTTTATCCTTAATATTTAAACCATTTTTCTTTTTAAACAGGCCCCATCGCTTGCATAAACCAATATCAGTATATCGAAGATTTAGTAGTTATTAGAATTATGCTTTCCACAATTTTAATGTATCTACTAATCAGTAAACAAAACATCTGCAACAACAAAATATAAATAAGTTTTAAGACCATCAAACATAGTGTGAGCGATAGTGGTTGGTTAATAATTAACAAGTTATTACTCTTTGTTGATTTACATTTCATGTTATAATTGATTTAATTTACGGATTTTTGTTTTATATTGTTTACATCATGTAAGCACCTGGTATCAAAGACAAAGAGAATTTTTTAAAATTGAAATCTGTTCGTCATAACATGGTTGAATGGGCATGGGAGGATTTTTCATTTTGTGGCTTCAAACATGGGACTTTAACTTACTTCAATAAAACCCGTTGGCGAGTTTTCTATTTGCTAAAAAAGTTTAGTTGACTTTAGTCTCATTTAGAATCAAAATAAGTTGCCTACTTTTGCAACAGAAAATTTTGTTGCATGCTAAGCTAACTAAAATAGTTCTGTACTGAAAACTGTCATATGTTTTTCACTATGCTTTTTACATTTGCATATTACTATGAAGAGAGTGGCCCCAGCAAAATGAAATATGCCACGTAAGTCAAATTTTAAAAGAAAGTGCGCATTTCAAATAGGTGAAATTGAACTGCTCATTTAGACATAGTCTTCTCTCAAATTGACCTGTGCAATTGCGCATGAGCAGGCGAGGCTTAGCAAAGCAAATGGGTCGAATGGCCGGTATTTTTCGTCGCCCAACGACGTTTGCTGTTGAAATTACCACGTTCACTTAATACATAATTTCGTAATGAAAAAGTTTCATAAATTTGCAAGTCGAGGGAAAAGGTAAGACCGCAATATGGTGTTGAAGTTTTTCAGACTGTGAAAGGCCAATTTAGTTCGTATATGCAAAGATAAACCCCACAGACAGGTAGATGACACAGTGGCGTCATATGTAAGTAATATAATGTTAGCTGCAACCACCAGATGCTTCATAGATACTATACATAAGAAATTGTAAATTATACATCAGTTATAACCAAATGCCCGTGAGTCCATATTGAAATCTAACTAAAGAGTAATTGCTTGATTTTATTTGCACTATCTATTAATTATGTTGTAGGAAACTCGAAAACTTTAACGCATAAAGGCTGAAACAGATAGCTTCGTTTCTCTTCGTTCGTTCTTTCCGTTCTTTCAGTCTGCGAGTTCAATGCTGCACACTTCATATGGAAGTGTCCACATCAGGAAGAACGGAGAAGAATGAAGACGAATGAAAGAGAGAACTTTAGGGAAATTTTAAATAAAGACGAACGAACGGAAAGGAAAGAACCACGGTATACAGAAACAAGGTAATGTAAAAGAGACTGACAGCTTCGAATATCGTAGAAAAATGTGACGTCACCCGGTGACCTAATGCAGAAAAACAACAACAACAATTTCGATTTTATATGGGAAGAGGTCACTGAGTGACGTCGCACTAAAACGGTATTCAGTCTTTTACATTACCTTGTTTCTGTATACCGTGCTTGACGGTTATGTTTAATTTGATTTGTTAGCACGGTGCAAGAGAGAAAAAATCCAAGCGAGCAAGTCGTGTATAGTGAGAAGTAAAATAATAAACAAAAAACGTATACAGCAATTGAGTCGTTGACGTGAAATCCGCGAAGACGAAAGCTCCTATGTGGACAGCGCTTTCTTTTTTTTATTTCCGTTCTTTTACTGAGAGAACGGAAGGAACGAACGAACGCAGCAGAACGAAGCAATCTGTTGTGTCAATATTAATTTAAGGGATGACGTAGGGAAACACTTGACCTTTCTTGCTTGACTTTGGCAGTACTTTACTTACATTTACTTTAGTGAGACTGCGGGAAGAAGGAGCAATGAATAAAATAGTTTTCTTTTGAATAATTTTTGTTTTCTGGTGTGCTATCCTACAATGTATTTTTCAAGGTGTGAAAATTGAATCATGTCACGTGAGTAACAGGTATGTATTAGTGCGGATTTAGTTTTTTAAAAAAGAGTATGAAAACACAAAAAGGTAGTGTGTAGAAAAAATATATATTACAATTGTAAGAACGGGCTTGTTTACGTTTAAAAATTAAGCGTAGGGATAATTGGGAAAAAGAACACCAGGGAACATTAGGAAAATGGTTTACCGTAAATGCTAAAGTTTTTTGTAAAATGAAAAAGTAAAATAATATATAAAGTTATACCGAATATGAAATAGTAAACAGTAAAGCTCATTTTCAGTGTTTAAAAAAAATATTTAAAAATACTAAGAAAAAATCAACTAGTTTTATAAGGTACATGGTCTATATTGTACCATTTTCACTTCAGACAGCGAGCTGATCGATAGCACATACATGGTGACTCCAACTTCAACCGGAGGTCCTGAAACACGGATATAATAGACAAAGTTTCTTATTGGAGTCTACTTTGTTTTTTTTTATTTATGAGTTTCGTAATGGTTTTGATTTTGTTATGGTTTTTAATATTTAAGACGTACAATACCTACAAACACAAATTATAAGCCTATTTCTTATATTATCCTGATTTTTTACTATTTTTCAAATAAAAACTTTTTACGAAACAGTTAATTTCATGATAAGTTTGAAGTATTTGGCAAGGAAGGAATACAAGTATTAAACAAATTTGTTTTAATATGCTGACACTGGTTTACCAGGTATTGTTATTTTTTTAATAAATTGTTTTTAGGAAAAATTTAGATGTATACTGGTTTACAACATAGAATGGAGTGATTAAATTATATATGGCTCAGATTCTGAAAACTATAAAATGAAACGGCAAAATACTATTTGCCAAATTTCTGCTTCTTGCTCCATAGTGTTAATTAATTATAGGAAATGCCGTAGACTCTCAATTTTAAATGAAAACTATATTGTTTTGAGATGTTGTTGCTTTCTAAAAAGCGTTCTCAAACTATTTGTCTTTATCAATAACTATGGCACTTCCATACCAAAAGATACCAGCTGAGCACGGCTGAAAAATGTATTTCTTGAAAAATGAAGAGCGATTTATCCCTAAAAGAATCATTTCATTATTACTTATTTGTTAAGTTATTAAAAGTGTAAACTCGGTACTTTAAGCTTATTTGCAAATATTTTATTTTAATGAAGCTTTAGTATGTTTAAAATTAACAAGTTTATATAATATAGTAAAAACTTTATACTTTCGGCTCTTTTAAATGCAACTCAACTGTTTCTTTTAGGTAGAAAATATGCCCTTTATGAAAAAAAAATCATTGCTATCATATCTATTTATTTTGATATATAATTGAAGTAATATAACAATAAAAATACTACAGCCCCGGCTCCCAGACTAGTTCTTTCCGAATTAAGTTGGCAGTTCAAGGTGGTATAAATTATATTCCTCTGTTGTAAGCTCGTGATCCACTGGCTGATCAGCATTCTTATGATATCCTTCAAAATTTTGTAGCCAAATATGTAAAAGGCCACAAGAAACTATTACTATTGCTTTTACCGAATAAATTCTTAAAAATTGAAAAAGGAGTTTCTTGTTCCTGATGGATTTTTTTCGATTTCTGATTAGAAGTACAAATGTCATGATAAATTGAAATATCCTAATGTAAATGCAACAAAGACGGATTACGCGATCGTAAAATGGAGTGACATCTGTAAAATTTGCTATTTCAGGAAGTTTTTATTACTATTACATAGAATACAGTTGTCATTCGGTTAGCAAGAAACTTTATGACGTTCATAAAAGTAATTATTTTTTTAACGGATTTTATTTATTAATGAACATAATAATAGTTATCATAAAATGCAAGGCGATTGAATATAACATATTACATTCAATTGCAAAGGGGCGGGGGGGAATTTTTCTATGCAAACACATGCATTATTAGAGCTATGACCTTAATATAGAAAATAAAAGATTGTATCAGTTACTTCTAGTAACAATACTACAAATAGGCAGGCAGTTTACTAGTTATTTAGTAGTTAAGCTGGCAAATGTGGAATCTTAACGAATATTCTTCTTTATATACGAGAGTATGTATCTATGTATATAAATAATTATTTTAAACGCGGGTTTTATACTATGTAATAATGCTCAATTGAATAGAAAAACTGTAATTGTGTTTCCAGTCGTCACTAAAGTCATTAGAACTGAAGCAGCTATTAAAGAGTTACTAATTTGCATTCATGTCATCCAAAACATTTGTTATACTGCAATCAAATTGTACTGAAGTGAACTGGTCTGGCAAAGCAATTTACACTTTTGGAGTTTTCTCATCAAATTTCGTTTTGCTTAGTCCTTGTGTAATTGCTATAAGTAAAGAAATGTAAATAAACGTCGCTGCTTGTCTTTTATACCTTATTACGCAACAGCACCTTACTTGAAAGGTTTGAAGACGACAAAGTTCAATCTATAATGCACTTTGTTTAAAAATTAATTAGAACCTATAACTATAATATATTTAGAGTATGATAATTGACATTTTGTTGCAGTTGTAATTTGTATTTAAAAATTCTTTGGTTTTAAATAAAATCATAGAAAAGTCGATGTTACAAAATTAACTCTTAAAACATAACTGTCGGTTTGCTTTTAAAAAGGATTTCATTTATAGGTAAAGTAAAAAAAGGAACATGGAAATAAACTTGCAAATTATTGTTCCTATTTTACTAAACCCCAAACCATTTCAGAAAACATGACAAATTCCTAATTTTATTAACTGTACACATTTAAGACATTTTTCTTAATCTGAATATAGAAAACACGCCCTTTCACTGAAGTTACGTGATTTTACTAACCATAATCAATTCGGCTTTAATCGAGTCTGTGACCTCTTTGTTTGAGCTCATAACAAAGGAAGTAGAAAAGAATTAAAAAAGCGCAAAACCAGTATAGCTTTATTATAATAACATGGCTGTAAAGTTATCGTCTGCGTAGCAGAACAGCAATTATACACGGGGAATTAATATTTTTACCTCTGCGAAAAGGCCACGGTGCGGAAAATAAGTGAAAGTGCTGCTCGAGCATGTTTTGCTTGGTAGTAAAATTGCAAAAAATCAATAACCCGTATTTGGAAAAGTGGGACCATAATTTTGCATTTCCGTTCCTGCCCTTATCTATGACAAGATAGTAATATTTTTTATAATGCTATTGATTTTTTTGGCTTAACCAAAACACTGAAAAAGCTCTGGAAAATTAAATAAAACAAGAAAATCAACTTACCTCCATAGTTGGGTCTTACTCTTTTGTCATAACTAACACTGAAGGAGTCCAATATGGCAGATATGTTAACATCACCCAGCATGCTGCCCCCACCAGTTCTAAAAATAAAGTATTTTTTAAAATGCTGTCGAGATGTTAGTATGGATAAATGTTGTTCATATATTTTCTTATCATATAGAAATGCTGGTGAAATATATTTAGCAAAGGAAATAGGGTATATTGGTGGGTCTCGATTCGATTCGTCTGAAAGCTTTCGAAAAGGTAAAAGCTTTGTGAACTTTTCGCTAAACAATGGCAATATGGCGGATATTAATGGTAGATAATATTTTGTTTCGCGTTCTACATGCATGTTTACGTTTCCAGTTTGGGGCAGTATCGCCACCAATCTGGAAAAGCACATCTACTTATATGGCTCCTTGTAACTTGAATTGATTTTTAAGACTTAAGAGCTTTCCAGAGTCCTTCTACTTAGTAGCTACTTAATACGATCTTTGCATTATATCTGCATCGAGAGCCATTGATGTCCTATAAATTTCCACCATGAGAGCCCACGTCTGGCACCCAACTGGAAGTGCACTTCACTGCTCTCCTGGTGGGACAAAGAAGATTTTTTGCTCTGTTGAAACTTTTAAGGGAAAATTCTGAATTTTTCTTAAATTATCCACGACAAGGAAAGCGGGTATAAATATAAAAAATTTAAATGAATTAAATAAAATTACTTACGCTGCATCAACAGCAGCCAATTTTTTAGTTGGCTCTTGTATGATAAAGGCTATATTAAACGCCAGCCACAAGGTAAAAAAACGGGCCTTAGCCAGCAAGTCGATTTTATAAAACATTTTTTTTGTGTTATTTAGCACAAAAAGCTTCGGCATCTCCTCCACCTCCTTTAAACACCTTGTCACCCAATTATTATTGACCGTAAGTTCATCTCACCGTTTGCATTTTTTTGAATTGCTTAGTATTAATAATTTTATTATCCTACTCATATGAACATATGCCATTATAACATATTCACATTTGGATTTCACCGTTTTTCTCTACATCGATCTTAGAAATGCGTATTTTTCACATCAACTAGAAAATATATCGTACAACTCGAACATAACAAAAATAACTTTTTTTCGAACGCAATATTTATTGTACGTTTTCTGTCTTTAATGGAGTATGTATTCACAGTGGTTTTAACGTAACTCGCAAACTGTCATTTTTATTTTAAAATAGAAAAATTGCAATTTTTATTTATTCACTACTGCAACATACCGAATTCTGCTCTGGACTGGCAGAAATCTGGGCGGGACACGCAAAATACATTCGAAACTAAGCGAATCCATATAGATAACGTTTCGCACACAGTCAAGCAGGCTACATAGCTTCTGCGCAGCACGAATTCTCTTAGCAATAATAATTAACAACACATAACTGGTAACTTTTTTAATGAAAAAAACATTACGTTCATTATTAACGTGTACATTTACTTTCGAATGTCCTTATCTAGGATTTGCTTCTATATAATTTTACGTAAAAACCGTTTTTCCTTTATCCATATGCACTATTTTTTAATAATTTGGTACGTTGCTTAAAACAACTTACAAAGTTTTCCTACGAACTAACTGTAAATAGTAATTAGAATGCTTAATTTTAGAGTGATTCCCTAATTTTTATTCTAATCTTTATTAAAACCTTTATTTCTAGCACTTTTTGTATAAGAATATAATTGTTTCCCTCTGTTAACAAATCTCGAACTACTTGGGGCTAAACGAGTAAATTTGCTTTTGCAGACAGACTGGCCAGAACTTACATCACTATGAATTCAGGGTGCGACCGATCCACTTATTTACTAACACAATTACGCCAGAAAGGTCCTGTATGAAGGATACGTACAAATCTAAAAATCACAGAGGCCTTGCCTAGTGTTGGTAGTTGACAACGTCATAGGGATCTCTTTTTGTTTAGTTCATTAGAATGTGCTCGTTCGAACCAGTTTCACCGCTGGTCGCAAGGACTCTAAGTGTTCTATGTGAACGCGCAAGCGTTTCCCCGGGAATTTGTGTAGCTGTAGACAATATTGATTTCTGCGCCAAACCGTTATTTCCCAAATGATTTTATGTCATTACCGGCCTATATGGGAGAGTAAGGATTTTGTGTATGCAATGACGATGACGTCACGAATATGTGGGAGCGAAATAACGAAATGGACAATGTGCATTGGAAGCTTGAAAGCTCTTTGGTTATTTCACTTTATCCATTTCTGCTAATAGCCCATCTGGAATGAATGGAAGGCGGTGGGTTGCAAACCCATAGGACTTCTTGGAACGAAATTTTAATTTAAAAATTTAAACACACTTAAATTTGGCTCAAGGCTCTATAAAACTTTCTGTTTTCACATGAAGAGAAGTAAAAATATAAGACATCGGCAGATCCTGCGAGGTCCGAATTAATTTTCGGTTTTGGAATCCGGAGCTGGGCATATTTGCTTCTTATATTACAGTTTGTGCTATAGTGCTTGTTCTTCAGTATAAGTTACTGAGCACAAACAATGGAAGGAAGTTGTAGAAAATGTAGGTTAACTAATAATGCAAGTGGTGCCAACGAACGCTTAAGGATAGCATACAGATTTTTATTATTAAGGATAAATAATACGTCTAAGGCCGTGAGTAACATTATTTAAAGCCGCTCCAAAGCGGATTTATCTCGTTTTTCTTACAATAATTAAAAGGTGTGCAAATGTTAGTGGTAATTTCCATTTAATATTGCAAACTGGTATAGAAGGCAAGCTCAACCCACAGTATTAAATATAACAATTAATGAATAAATTTCAACTCTATAATAATTTTTTTCTTTCGAATAATAAGTTCTGAGAGGTTTCGTAGGGGTAATGTAGCTGTAGCTGTATTGTAAAATTTTTGTAGTAAACTTTGCTATGTTTCAGATTTATTTCTCATCCTTGATAAGGCGCTAGTATTTAATGCTTACGAAATATTTGGTCGGGTCAGCACGACCATGTTTTCCATTATTATATAAATTTATATACTGACTTCCCGAATCTGTTTTTTCATTATTAATATGTTTTTGGGGCCATTTTGAGCATTGGAACGTTTTAAATACACTTATTTTGTTTGTAGTGATAGTACAAGTTTTGAAGAAAATTTCAAGCTCTCGAACGTCGCGCTAAAAAATCCACGGACCAAGAGGAGCAGTTTTAAAAGAACGCCTTTTTTTACAAAAAGTGAAATTCCAAGGAAACTGTATATTTCGCAACAAAAATAAAACTGTTTTTTTCAGCTAGCAAGAAGTAATATTTTTACCAAATGACAAATATCTCAGTTTCGTTAAACAAAAGTTATTAACAAATCAAAAAAACGTAATTTTAATAGTTTTTTCCATTTTTCTCTATGATTTGTGCCCTAACCTATAACTCAATATACATCAATCGAATGATAATTTGAATACCTAAAACTTTATAATTGGATTTTGTTCGATCCCAGCTCAAGTTATTTTGCTATGCGCAAAAAGCGTTTTTTGACTTTCCGGAATTGTTTAGGTTAGGTTCACCATTCCAAATTAAAAAAAACGCTCTCTCTTTTAGAATTTTTTTTCCTATATAATCATATTTTTGTTTCCTGTTGACAATTAACGCTAAAATTACAAGGAGCTACTGTAGATTCATTGGACTACTTCGATTGTTTAGCCGACAATACGCATTAAATTCGTATTTTTAGTGCATGTGAGGCTGACCTTATTTTTATAAGTCGGAAATTTCTACATGCTAGCCCCTGAAATGGTTCTCTACTATAAAAAAAGAATTCTCCAAAAAATTTCATCTCAATTGTTTGAAGTTAACCCGTGTCGAAAACGCGGTAAAGTTTGTTATTTTATGAGAAAACTTTTATCAATCAACATTTTTGATTTGCTTAAAATTTTTTTACGCAGCGGAGACGTATTTTTTCTTTTTTTTCGGTCAATATTTTCAAAAAAAGGGGTGGGCATAGAAATATAAACTAACATGGAACGGCTGTGTCGTGTAAAAACCCTGTACGTGAGCGACCACATTAAAGGTAGCTAGTTATGTATAAATCGGAATCGGACTCCAAGTCCAATTATCAGAAATATGACTCCGCGTGGCATGGGGTGAGAAAATTCATTTCCATGACACAGATTTCGGAGAAGCCAGACGCTGACCTGGCACAGTACGATAACAAGAGTACATGACTTGTCCCCACCAAAAATTACAACCGCAAGTAGTCCTAATCACGACGCCGCGGAGTAATGTCCAACATTTTTATATCTCGATTAGACAGTTCGTTCTTTATAAATAAAAGTATTCGTTAATTTTAAAAGGTGTGTTTCATTTATTTTTGGTTCCGTGAGCGTTATTCGGAACTTATATTTTTTTTGATCTCCACCCCGCTCAACCACGTAACTGGCGCAGTCGGTTAACTTAAAGCTCGTGTAAACCAAAGTTTGATCTTGTGCTTGTTTCGGTAACGTTCGAAAAGAGTAAACCGTAACACAATTCGATAAATAGGTAAATTCGCGAAGAAAAAAAGCCTAAATTCGATACAAGAAATAAAAAAGAGGTGCGAGTGCTAAACAAGAGTGAAAACTATAGGCCTAAAATAAATCACTTAAAACAGGTTGTGAGGTTGCTCCTGATCTTGTGCTAAATAATAACAAAAAAGTTTTTTATAAAAGTGTAAAGTGGTGGATGACCGAAAGAAGGCGAAGGAGGGAATCGCTGTTCAACGACAGAAGAAACCTAGTGACCGAAGAAATGGAGGATCAGATCAGCGAACTACAAAGAAAGCTGAGGGAACGTGAGGAAGAAATTTCTCAATTGGCTGTAGCAGTGCAACAATTAGTTGCAAACCAAAACAACAGCCAAGAACCGATCGGAAGACTGGCAGCCGCAATTCAGGAACTTAATTTGAGGAATGTAGCAGACCCAAGGCAGAAGATTTTGAAGGAACTCAGGCACATGAGTTCATTTACTGGTCGAGGTGATGTATCAATAAATTCGTTCATCACGAGCATGGAATTTTTCCTCAACGCAATTTTGGATCCACAAGTGCAACGGGACACAACCAGGATGATTTTTCTGGAAAAGATTCAAGGTGAAGCCAAGGAAGCAGTTATAAATATTAGAGAACCCGACAACTGGGAGTTGATCAAAGCAACACTGAAGCTGCGTTATAAGCCCGACGTCGAACCGGCGGAAATCTATAGGAAAATTAGCGGATTAAAGGTTAAAACAGTAAGTGAATTAGCAATAGAATTACAAAAAATTAAATTTAAAACTGATGAGCTTATAATATATTATAAAAATAACACGTGCATAGATTTAAGTAATGTTGATTCACTTCTTGCAAATACAGCTAAAGAAATGACTCAGGGAGTCCTTTTAGATAAAATTTATGGAATGAGTAATATATTAGAAATTATCAAGGTAATGCGTGAAAGGCGTTTTGAAGATGCGTGTATCAGAGATGAGTTTAAAAAATCCAAGTCTTTAGTTCCAAATAGAGTTTTTGAAAATTTTAAAAACAGAAACGATAATCCAAATTATAATAACAGGCAAAACTCAGGACAATTTAAACAACAGACTAAACAGACTTACAACTACGGTAATCACAGACAAAACTTGGGAAACCATCGTTCACAAAACTTTAATACAGACCAAAGACGTTTTTACTATCCGAAAAATCAATATAATCCCAATAATTATAATTCCGGGCAGTTCAGACCCAATTTTACACAAGGTAACTTTAGAGGGCCCTCAGCCCCGCGTAGAGAACCAACTACACCTATGGAAGTGGACAACGTCCAACCCCTCAGAACTAAGCGAAGTCAAGAATACAATTCAAAAAAAATTCCAAGGGAAAGTAGATACGAAAGGGTGACCAGAGAGGTTGAATCAAACCATGGTGGAGGCTTAGAAGAATCAGAAAAGTTTTTTCTCAACTAGCCTCGGACGAACTACCATTAGTCAACATCACCATCAATGGCATAAAATACGTGGCCCTAATCGATACAGGATCTACTATTAGCATTATTGATAGCAAATTACCTTATTTCCATAAAACTAAAATAAAACCATTTAAGTTCACTACCATTACGGGAAAAGACCGTATAAATTATGAAGTGCATACACCAGCCCCAGGAGAGCTTAAGCTTCCTCCAGGTGCTACAATTCGTTGGAAGGTTAGAAATTTGATTAAACGAAAATATCAATTCATTATCGGTATGGATTTATTAAATAAGTTAAGAACCAATGTTGGTATTGAAGACAAACACATTACTCTCAACCGTCAAATATTACCATTTTTAAATAACCCCTATCCCGTGGCGCAGGTATGTTCACTGGAACCTATCGAAAACGGCTACTTAAAACGTCTTCAACTCAATCATTTAAACCCGGAAGAATACCACGCAGTTGTCGAATTAATTAAAAAGTTCGAACATTTATTTTTTAAAGAAGGAGATAAGTTGACTAGTACTCCTAGCATTCAACATGAAATCATCACCACAACGGAAAATCAAATAAACGCAAAACTTTACCGGTACCCACCTAAACACGAGCAAGAAGTTCGTAGACAAATTGCGGATATGGAACAACAGGGAATAATACGCAAAAGTAACTCAAAGTATTCCAGCCCGTTAATTGTGGTGCCGAAAAAGAGTGATAATTCCGGTGAGAAAAAATTTCGGATAGTCATTGACTACCGAAAATTGAATGAGGTAACAGTGGATGACAAGTTCCCATTGCCCAACATAGATGCCATCCTAGACAAATTGGGCCGAGCCCAGTATTTCTCCACAATTGATTTGGCGAAAGGCTATCACCAAATCCTAATAAGAGAGGAGGACAGGAAGAAGACGGCATTCATTACCCCACACGGACTCTATGAATACAATAGGATGCCATTCGGCCTGAAGAACGCCCCAGCGACGTTCCAAAGGCTTATGAATGACGTCTTGAGGGATTTCATAAATAAAACTTGCGTTGTATACCTTGATGACGTCCTGATATTTAGTACATCCCTTCAGGAACACGTCAAGGCTATTTCGGAAATCTTTAAAACTTTGGGTCAGCACAAACTAAAAATTCAAATAGATAAATGTAGATTTTTAGAAAAAGAGACCCCATTTCTAGGACATGTGATCACTAAGGACGGAATAAAGCCGAGCTCTGAGAAAATTAGCGTGATCAAGAACCTGGAAATACCTAGGACCGTAAAAGAAATTAAGAGTTTTTTAGGTCTTACTGGTTTTTACCGGAAATTCGTGAAAGATTACGCCAAAGTGGCTCAACCTATTACCAAATATTTGAAAAAAGACAGTAGAATAAACACAAATGATCCAAACTTTATTAATGCATTTGAAAAACTCAAAAGTCTAATTACGTCACATCCCATACTTCGATTCCCAGATTTTTCACGGCAATTTCAACTTACAACCGATGCTTCGAACTTCGCAATAGGCTCCGTCTTGTCGCAAGATGGACACCCTATTTGCTTTGCGTCTCGTACCTTAAACTGTCACGAACAAAATTATTCCGCGACGGATAAGGAATTTTTAGCCATCATGTGGTCTATCAATTATTTTAGACCATATCTGTATGGCAACAAATTTAAAATCTTTACGGATCACCAACCCATTAAGTATTTACAAGCCAAATATCGAGGCAGAGATTTGTCTCCTCGTCATCAACGGTGGCTTCTGAAACTCGGTGAATACCAATTCGAAATAGACTATCTTAAAGGTCGCGAAAACAAAGTCGCTGATTTTTTGAGCCGCATTAAATCCGAAAAAGGAAATGCTAAACCTTATGTCGAAGCTGACGATCGTACAAACACATTTTCAGACTTAGGAATTTTGTGTAACATAGAAGAGGATGAACAGACTATGGCAACTAAGCACTCCGCAGAAGAAGAATTACTGGATTATATTCCGATCAAGGAAGAAATAGTTAACAAATATAAAACACAAATAATTCTTACTAACAACAAAACGAAAGAATTCGAAGTTATTCATGGTAAAAGAAAAATATATATAGCAGAACATGACTTTGATAATTTGTCCGATATACTCAGGAGATATATGAAAAAAGGAAGAATTGGAATTTATACAGAACTCGAAGACAGTAAGTACAATGTAGTACAAGAGAAAATAAGAGAAATGTTTTCTAACGACAAAAATATAAAATTTGTAAGATGTTCATTCAAGGCTCAAGACATTGAAACGGAAATTGAAGCCATCAAGCAAATCTCTTTATACCATGTTCAAGAAAGTTTACATTCAGGAATCCAAGAAACGTTTAATACTATTAAAAACAAGGTTTATTTTCCAAAGTTATTAGAATTAATTACAGTCGTAATTAACCAATGTGATGTCTGCCAGAAGGTCAAATACGACCGTCACCCAATCAAACCTAAATTTAAATACACGGAAACGGCTACTGACATTAACCAAATCGTGCACATGGACATTTACACCATTATGAAACACAGTTTCCTAACCGTAATTGATAAATTTTCGAAGTTTGCGGTGGTATATTACTTGACTGATAGAAACCATATAACAATTATTGAGCAACTGGAAGACCATTTCGCAAAGCTGGGTAAACCAACAAAAATCATTGGAGGAAACGAATTCTATGGAATTTACATTAAAGAATTTTTACAGGAAAATGGTGTCATATTACATCTCACTAAAGCCCATAGTCACACAGGATTAGCTGATATCGAGAGAGTACACAGCACTTTAGTCGAAATATTTAGAACAATAATACTAAGCAACAATAAACTTTCAGCACGACGGATTCTACAACAAGCTGCTATATGTTACAACAACCGTTTCCATTCTACGATAAAATGTACACCTGCACAAGTACAATTTCATATGGTAGATTTTGATCAGATCCGAAAGAACTTGAAGGAATTTAAGGATAAGTACCTGCAGAAACGCAACGAAAATAAGGAAAACTATGAAGAAACCAGAACAACAGGTTTTATTAAAAACTATAAAGCAGCCAGATTAAAGCACCTACCAAAATACCGAGAAGCAAAACTGAAAAATGTCCATCCCATAAATATAAAAAGGAAACCGAATTATACAGACCAAATAAAAGAAAACGATAAAGTGGCCACTGAAAGTGAGAAATCAATTATTAATAAAGAATTATATGACGGTCCACAGGACGAAGTTGAAGTAAGCAAATTCAACGATAAAGTTATTAGTGAAGGCGAGAAACTAATTATTAATAGAGCATTATATGACGGACCACAGGACGAAGTTCAAGTGAGTAAATTCAATCTGAATATAACCCGGCAGGACATTAACACCCTAGTGGAAGGAAATTGGCTCAATGATAATATAATTAATTTTTATTTAAACCTACTAATGGAACGTAGCGGACAACATATACCTAGCGAATGGCCTAAAATATATGCAATGAACACTTTCTTTATGCCGATTCTCTTAAAATCAGG
Organism: Thereva nobilitata; assembly: GCA_963855945.1. Classification (NCBI taxonomy): domain Eukaryota; kingdom Metazoa; phylum Arthropoda; class Insecta; order Diptera; family Therevidae; genus Thereva; species Thereva nobilitata. The sequence continues at coordinate 198,350 of OY979696.1, forward strand.
CTACAGTACAATCCGCAGATGGACACGGAAGGTTAATATTTTTACATATGACATAATTTTGGTCCCAGTACATGTACAAGGCGCACATTGGTGTATGGCAGTTATTGACTTCAGAAATAAGTCTATCAAGTATTACGATTCTTTGGGAAATCCAAACGCAGAAGCGTTGAACGCTTTAGAAAACTATCTAAAAGAAGAATATAGGGATAAACAAAACGGAACGTTCGAAACGTCATTCGTTAAAGAAAATGTACGTGACGCACCAAAGCAAACTAATGGGAGCGATTGCGGCGTTTTCAGCTGCATGGTCGCCGAACACATCTCCAGAAATAGCGAACCCGTATTTGCCCAAAGCGACATGCCTTATTTCCGTGAAAAGATGATTTTAGAGATAGTTCAAGCAAAACTAATGTAATAAAAATAATAATAAAATAATAATAATAATAAACGCGTTTTCGTTAACATACAAACTTTATTATTTACAGCTTTTCGCAACAATTTTGATTATACTTACTATAACCACACCAGTCCAAGGATGGTTAAATGTTTACAATATAGAAGAACCAGCAGGGTTCACTGAAATTCGATTGAATAAAGCCCAAATAGTATCTAAAACAAACATAATTCTTCATGTTATCAATACTAAGGAAATTCTAAACGTAATCCAAGATTTTAAGACCAACGCGGCTAAACTAGACGGACAGCGTCAGGAGTTAATACTTACAGAACTAGAACATTTGGATAACGTAGTTCAGACACTTATCCCACCAATAAGGAGACGACGAGGTTTGATTAACTTAATAGGAACTACCCAAAAATGGCTTTTCGGAACCATGGACGAAGAAGACAGACGAGACATTGACAAACATCTAAACTCTTTAGACTCAAACAACCATGACGTAATAGAAGATATTAATCAACAAATTGACATTAACCAAAGTTTTAACGAAACGTTTCAACAACTCAAAAACATTGCCAAAAGAGATAGAAAAACTATATTGGATAGAATAAATAACCTTTCAAGCAATGCATTGATCGAAAATATATATTATGACCAAATTTTTAAAATTCAAATTCTTAAAAGTAAAATAGAAAACCTGCAAGACAATGTCGTTTCCGCTAAATTCGGAATTTTACATCCCAGTCTCCTTACTGACCAGGAAATTAGAAAATATGAAATAAATTTAGACAAACTACAGTATATTAAAGTTGGATTGGCAAAATCAGGAGATGATTCATTAATTTTTGCAATTAAACTTCCTAGAGAATTTCTAATGGTACAATTAAAAGTCATATTACCTATACCTAATAATCAACAAAAAGAAATCGATTCTCCTCAAGAAATTGTATTCCATATCAACGATACTATTTATAAATATGAAAATTTAAAAACTTTAAATGAACTAACTATAAGCAAACATTGTATATATAAAGAAAATTGCAATTTAATAAAAAATTCAAATATGGAAATAATAGAACTAGATAAGGAAACTATTGTAATAAAGAATGCCAATAAAATTAATATTAGCCAAAACTGTGACAATAGAAAACTAATCCTATCAGGAAACATATTAATACATTTTAATAATTGCACAATAAAAATTTTAGATCATTATTTTTCTAGCGAAGAAGAAAAATTTCAAGATAGATTTTATTATCCTGTAAACAGAGAATTTAGAAATTTTACTGAAAAGCTCACCTTAGATGACATTATATTACATAATACCAAAAACATTAAGAAAATTAAGGAACTCCAAATGCATAAAAATTTTACATATGGCGCTAATATAAGCCTATTTACATTGCTGTTAATTACAATATTTATATTATTAATCTATTTTAAGAAAAAGCAGAAAAATTTAAAAATTAAAATAAATAATATGATCCAGGAGGATCCTATGTCAAAGGGGGGAGAAGTTATGTATAAATCGGAATCGGACTCCAAGTCCAATTATCAGAAATATGACTCCGCGTGGCATGGGGTGAGAAAATTCATTTCCATGACACAGATTTCGGAGAAGCCAGACGCTGACCTGGCACAGTACGATAACAAGAGTACATGACTTGTCCCCACCAAAAATTACAACCGCAAGTAGTCCTAATCACGACGCCGCGGAGTAATGTCCAACATTTTTATATCTCGATTAGACAGTTCGTTCTTTATAAATAAAAGTATTCGTTAATTTTAAAAGGTGTGTTTCATTTATTTTTGGTTCCGTGAGCGTTATTCGGAACTTATATTTTTTTTGATCTCCACCCCGCTCAACCACGTAACTAGCTTGTTTAAAAGGACAGCAATAGTATGCACAAGTGGGACACAAATTGCCGAATTGTCAGGGGTAGCTTCTTGAGTGAATGGTGGCGTGCCAAGTCAATATCCGGGGAGCATAGATTTTATGCCAGGAATTTTAATCGCCTCGCTTTTAAAACGTCCCTCTTATTATTTCTGCATATTTTGGCCTGCACTGCCTGACCACTACTACCGAGTGAACTCAAACACATCAGGAATTGTGGTACGCTTAATCTGGCTTACAGCCATTCCGGTTTTAGTTTATATTTCTATGGGGGTGGGGGTAAAGTTTACGTCATTCGCCGATCATGCCCTTTTTCAAATCGCTATTACTCCGGTTCTATTCATCGTATCGAGTTGAATGAGGTATCATTTTAAAGGTAATGAAGAGATCTTTATTTTATTAATAGTTGCAAAAAAATAACAATACAAACACAAAACAAAAAAAAATTTTCTCTGCGTTTTCGGCACGGTAAGACTGTACCAATTCAGCTGAAATTTTTATAGGATTTTTTTTCGGTATAGAGGTATAGATAGGGTAATTTTTTAAAATAAAATAAAAAGTGCTTTTTAAGTGATTAAAGACTATTATAGAATAGTTTTAAAACATTAAGTGCAGAAAAATGTGAAGGAAAAGTGAAAAAGTTATTGTTATTCATGTTGTGTGGTAGTACTTGCACTTATGTTTTTAATAACTCTTCTATAATACTTTTTAACTACTTTAAATTCACTTTTAATTCCATTACTACCCAAATTCAACATTTTTCCCTAAATTAACACGAAAAAACCACCGCGAATATAAACTAAAATGGTCACCTAATCAATTAACACTCTTAAAATACACTTAACCTCATTTTTTTTAATTTATGGACTCAGATCACTAAATAACTTATAATCCGTGTGCAGTAAAAAGTGATAAAATACAATATTTTACCACTTTTTATTGCAAAAACAAAATTAAAAAATTGCTTCGTACGGCTTCGGCCATGTTAATTCAACCCTGTCAGACGATTTTGGCCCGGCACAGACACAACCAAAAAGTCTGCTTCCAGGCCAGTAGTTACGATGGGCTTGACCATAACCTTCTATATTTACAAGCCATGAACAAGAATCTCAATTCAGGGAATCGGACTACCAAATTCTCCCAAATTCTCCAAATTACACTAACAAAACAACATAGCGTGACTTCACCGAGTTGTAGTCCGATTGAGCGGAAATTCGCTCTCAATATTTTCTTTGTTCATGGCTTGTAATATAGAAGGTTATGGCTTGACTCAACAGAACCAGTCATGAGTACAACGATGTTTTAGTATGAGATTTGAATTTTTTCCGATAGTATTCTATAATATAAATGGCCATAACTTCCTTGTTTGTCAACCGTTTCTTTTGAAATTTGGCTTGTTGGAAAGTTCTATAAAAATGTATTGATATTTGGAGGGTCAGGGTTGGGATATATATGTCAGGGGTGGGTAAAAGGGAAAAAATGCAAAAAAGTCACATTTTTCCTAACTTTGACCGCCGTGAGCGACCTTTAAATATCCTCGGATTTGCCTCAAACTTCACATTTCCCCGTTTTTCATCCATTCGAATATTTTGAGGGGGCGACTTGCAAAAAAATCGAAAAAGTTGAAAATAAGGGCCACCCTAATATACATACTAGAGATTTTTTTAAATTTGGAAAATCTCAATTTGGATTAGGGGGAGGGGAGGGTCGAACCAAATCTCACAACTTTTCACCAAGAGCGGAGGGGGAGTCGAAAATTCGTCAAAATCGCCTCACGTAATTAATGGACGACAACTTAGTAGGTGTATATTATTTCTAGGTAACTATTTAAATTCTGCTAATCATTTGAAGTTGTATTCGCCAATGTGTAGATCTTCTTTTCTTCTCCTGGCCTTAGTTCTTAAGCGGTATTAAGTATTCTCTTAATTTTTTAAGACCGATTTTTTCAGCTTTTGTCTCCAAGTCAGTAAATTGGAGTGGAATGTTGGAGAAACCTTATAGGGCCTTATCATGGTTGGCGAGTCGAAAAATTGATGCGCCGTTAGTCGTTGTCATTTTACTTCATTTTTCGTTTCCTAGTTGGCGTCGCAGCGACACGACACTTTTCGTCCAAACCTTATTGTGGCTGTCGCATGAAAATTTTTGAACACATCTGATAAGTTTAAAAATTTATTAAATTTCACTTTTATTCAATTTATTTAAAAAATATTTATGTATATACATATATAAATAATTAAAAATTATATAATATAAAAATAACACCTTTTCCCAGACTGCGTTTTTGTTAGCTTGTCACCAAACTTCTGTGACAATTCCTTGTCTTTAGCCACAATTAAGTAGTAGTCGGAGTTGCAGTCCGCTTTTCTGAAGGATCTGACATCTAGAATTGCAGTGGAGTGCCTTCTGTTGATCAGTACTAAATGGTCAATCTGGTTGCACCCTCTTCCTGCAGGTATTTTCAAGGTGTGTTTATGTATGTCCTTATGCTGACATGATACGCCACTCACCCACATCTGGTGTTGGCTAGCAAAGTTACATAATCTTCGTCCATTGGCCATTATAGAAATTTACCCAATTAATAATAATATTAAACGAAAAGGCGCTCCTCGAAAGTTTTCTCATTATAACAAAGCGCAACACGGCAAAAGATTTGCTTTTTTTGTTTGAACGATTGATGGTGATGGCGAACAAATTACAAATTATGCCAAGCGTAAGCACAAGTCCCCCTCGTAGCATTCTGGTAGCTGAGGCCTTATTTAGAATATTGAACTTTATCCTATATAAAAAATCCGTGTAATGAGCTGCTATCGATGTTCTAATTAATAATTAATAAGTAAGGAGTTGCCGCCAGGAGAGAATGGATTCTGTTCATTGTGGAGTTGTTGCTAAATTTCTGCTTTTAACTGCAGCAAACATACCGCCAAATCTGTTGCTAGATTTAAAGCACGAAATGCTCCTTTCTTATTGTGAATGCCTAGAAAATTTAGGTTATTATTATGCCATCGTGCAGCCAGCCGCGCCAGGACATGTCGCAAGCACCTCGAGCTGTAAAGTGTGTCAAATCCTTTTTGTAGAACGCAAGTGCTGACAATAGATTTGTTTTGTATTAACAGGCGTTTTACCCTTCATTACAAGGAAAGCTTTTTGTTTTAGTTGTGTATGCTTTTCATGTTTCTTTTGTTTGATTATGACTAATGAAGGGTTGTTGTTGCTGCAAAATTAGGTTAATATAGATTCGACATTTTCTAAGAAACAACTACCTAAGCCAAATTAATGCCACAACCTTTAAATTAATATAGATAACACAGTAAAGGAACTTTCTGATATTTTTATTTTTAAAAGGCAATTTTTGAATTATCGTTCCAGAAATTAATGGTGTTAATAATTACGATATTGTAAATTAAATTATGGGTTTTTAATATTTAAAATCAAACGGAGTCGCAGCCAGATACGGTTCTCATTTAAAAATTTCAATAAATGTTCACTTTCTGCCGGGTGTATAGCGCAAACAGTGTAACATCCTATTCATACATAAGTTAAAAGGGTTGAACTAGTTTTGAGCTGTTCTGCCCATAACTAGTTTTAAACGTTTTAAATTTCTGTTAAAATTTTCCTCTAACTAATCTTAAAGGAAATTAATTTAAAATATTGTTTTCTCTTTTATACGTATTTTTTTATGTGGCAGTTCTAAGCTCAGGAATCGCCGTCCGGTCCGTCATGTCGTTGGTCACGTCATGGTGCATGTAAGCTTAGTTCGAAGGGTAGAGCAGATTTGGGGATATCAGGAGTCAGGACGGTGTTGAAGCAGTTTGGGGGAGGGGGTGGTGGTGGCGATGAACCATGCGTTTGAACTTTTGGATGTTGTAGGAGTTCGGGAAGTTGGGCTCCTAGTTTGTATAGTACACATAAATGGGGTCTGTAGGCAGAGAGAATGACTCGAGTAGGCTGATCTGCTGTTGCGGATACAAGACTGCCGTGGAGTCAGGGAGCGTTTATTTTGGTGGAGCACTCGCTGTGATAGAAGCGATGGAATTTTGCTAGAGCTGCTACGCTCCTACGGTGACTCAAAGGGTCGATCGTGGACCAAACGGCGTCTTTTCCGGTAAGTTTGATGGCTCTTTTTTGCACTTTGTCTAACCACGCCAAGGTGGTTTTCGAAGCCCGCCCCAAATAATACATTGGCATTCGAGAAGAGGCCGTAAAATTCGTATATTAAAGAAAATTCGGATATTAATATAGCTGGAGGAGGAACCTGCAATTCTTAAGAAATTCCAAGCTTTTTTTTGCGATTTGGAATGCTTGGTCATTTCACCGCATGTCTTTCGCTAACGATCCGCCTAAGATGTTAGTGGTGGGTCAGCCATTAGTTCTACACCATCAGACTTTATTAGATATAAGACAGTACATACTTTGTTTTGGAGGCATTGAATTCCACACAATTCTGGTGCCCCAATCAAGAATAAGTTCAATGTCGTTGTTGATTGAATCAGCCATAAGTTCGCTGTCTCCAAGACAGGATTTGGCACGTGCCTGTCTTGCATTATCGAAGTCCTACGTCATCAGCGAAGCTGTAAAGTGGGTAGAAAGGACAGAGAGTTGGTCATTCATGAATATTGGAAAAAGGGCGCGTGAAAAAATTGAGCCTTGGGGGATACCGAGAGAGTTCTAAGTCAATACCAATAGCTTGGAGTTAGCTAACACAGTAGGGTGCCAAACTCTATCAAAAGCCTTGGAGATAACCAGTCAGACCCACGAAAAGGTCGCCGGTGAACCTTTTTGGTTTTAAACCGTTCTTTGCCGTTTAGGATTTGGTTGGACTCTAGGTACAGTAAGCCTTTTGTGGATAATGGTGTCCATGGTTTTGGCGAGAATAGCAGTAATTGCTTTTGGGGGGTAGTTGAAGGGATTGTTTGAGTTATATTTTTTCGGTATGGGTTCAGCATTTGAAAGTTTCCGAGAGTCTGGATAAACTCCGTAAAAGTAGGATAGGCTAAAGAGTTTTCGCAGAGATTTATCTAAAGGTTAGCCGGATGTTTTTAGGCTCCGTAAAACCTATTCATACCTTGTGGGTCCTGAAGAAAACCCTGTCCATGGAATGAGAGGAACATGGGGGGCAGCCGGTGGCATATTAGTGTCGGGTAGAGAAAAATTCGAGGCGAGCAGGGATGCTAATAAGACGGCCTTGGATTTGCTGTTTGTTCACAACCGCTTGTAGATAAAGGAAAGGGGTAGTAGACGTAGTGGAAGGCAAAAGAAAAAGATGTGGAGTTTCAAAACTCAATCCGATACTTCTTCATAACTTTAGGGACGCCTATGATAAACACAGTCAGCGTAGGACTCCACAAAGTCATGAGAGAATTTGGCATACCCTATAAGCTAAAACGAACAGGTTGAACATGACCAATGTGATAGAACAAGTAAAGATATCCGGAACACTGTTCTGGCCAATGAACTTCTATAATGGACTCCGACAAGGGGTCGGTCAGGCTTGCCTACTTTTCAACCTGGCGCTAGAGAAAGTGATCCGTGATTCAGGGGTGTTAGCAAGGGGCACAATCCTCTTCAAGTCCACTCAATTACTGGGCTATGCAGAAGACATTGCCATCATTGGTAGAGCGTTAAAGCTGTACAGGCAGCTTTCACCCAGCCTGAGCGGGCGGCACGAAATCTGAGACTGCACATCAATGAAGCAAAGGAAAGTGCATGGTGGTCTGTAATAGCAACTAACATTGGTCCCACAATCAAGGTAAAGGAGCGCGAATTTGAAGTAGTAAAATCAAATATATCACGATGGCCTTACCGGTACTCAGATATGCATCCGAGAAGTGGGTGCTTAGCAAAAAATACTCTAACCTCTTAGCAGTGTTCGAGAGAAAAGTCCTTCAGAGATATCGACCCCTCATGTTAGGGAGGACGATTCCGGAGACTCTACAACGACGAGATATTCGAACGCCTTCGCGATGTTGTCAAGAAAATAAAGCTCAGTAAGCTCCGGTGAGCGGGGCATCTAGCTTGTATGAGAGAAGAGGAACCTCCTCGGAAAGTTATCTGCCTTTAGATTTAGGGGGTGAGACAACGAGGGAGACCCAACCTCCAATGGAAGGATGGCGTAAACCAGGGCGCCCAGAGCTTAGGGATGCCAAACTAGATGACATCGGTTCGGAATCGAAACCGGTGGGGAAACAGTTGCGAGAGGCCAGGACCGGCTCCTGGAAGAAGTGGACATAGTGAAATTATTCTTCTTCGTTACCAAGGACCAGTTTCTGCTGCCATCGGTTGCATTGAGAGGGTTTACTTCTCAACCTATTATCAAATGATGATTTGACCTTCCTGATGGCGGATTTACAGGTATTTCTTAGTTTAGTGTATTCTCGGGAACAATTCACTGGGGGAGCTCTTGCACGCTCTGAAGGCAACTACTTTTGCTTTCATTGCGTTCTTGCATTCCCGATTAAAACAGGTTTTGTGCCTAGGCCTCACAGATTTCCTTGGATAAGGAATGAGTAAGTGCATTCCTGCCTGCATAATCCTGGTGACACGGAGAGTTTCGGAAATACATGTCCCAATCAGCGGACTGGAAGAAAGAAGCAAGCCCTTGAAGTGTTTCTACTAATTAAAGAGAGATAGGAGAATTATACTAAGGAAATTAAAATGTTAGGTATTTGCAGCACAAAGCCTTAATTAAATCATTAACGTATTATATATTGAGTTTGTTCTTTGACGTTACTTACAAATTGCAAAATCAAAAAGGCTCTGTTTATGTCCTCGCACTAAAACATTTCCCATAAAAATAATTACCTTTAACATATTTGCAGTGCATCGGCTAACGGCAACATTGTATGGCTTGTATGCTTTGGATGCCTTCCTTTTACCTAAGTATGGAAACATTTTCGAGAATATTTTGTTTCTATCGTGATTTAATGGCGTTTCCTTGAGTTATTGATTATTTATTTGTGTTGCAAACGCAAACGTTTTTATTTACATAAATACTCTCTTTGCCGTGTTAAGCCACTTTTTCCGCTATTAATGTTTTAGTATTCCAAGTACATGTCTTTTCACACAATACAGTGGAGTCTCGTAAAAAATCTTCTTCTTCTTAGGCTCCTTTAATCCCTCGTGAGACATATGGTGGAAACAGATCTGCCGTGCAAAGGACAAACGAGCTAAATGATTTTAAACACTTTTTTCGATTTTTGTAGTTTTACATATAAAAATTATTTTTCTTTCCTTGGAACCGTGTTTGAATTTCCTCCGATTTTTACTTTCAATGATATAAAAATGGACAAATCAGCTAAATGACGGCTTAGAGGAAAATGATTAGAGAAAAACAATGGTCAAACCAGCTGAAAGATATTGAATGTTTTATTTATTGTGAAACTGCCCAATACAAGAGGCGAAAACAAGCCCATTTACTCTTAGTCGGTATTTCCATTGTCTCATGCGACAAATTCGAATAGAATACAAAAGCTCATTCTCTTTTGAGTTCTTTGGCCGTTGAGAATCACAATCTTCTCTTCCCTGTCCAACAACGCTAAGTATGTTTGAGTCATTTGCTCATTGCAAAAGAAGAGAAGGATAAGAAATTCAACAAAACGAAAAAGAACTATCTGTGTTTCGTTCGACAGCATTTTATTTCCACAGATTTTTTCACAATGTTTAAGTTTAAGCAGTTCAAACGCTTCATTTATTAATTATTAGGATTCCCCTTTGTTGGAAGATTTTTCCAAAATGTTTGCCTGTTTGCCGGCATTGTTGAGGACAAATTTTTTAAAATTGTTTCTTTTTTGTTTGCTTCAACTCCCTGTGGTTTGGCGGAAAAATTATCGGAAAGTTCAATCATAGTTTTCTTCTTCTTTAAAATGTTGATAGTTTCTTGGTACTCCACTTCGTTGAAATCTTTTTTGAAAAAGAAATCTTGTTTTCCTCTAACAAACTTGGCCTCAACAATGTCTGCAAATAAAGGTAGATTATTTTCCTTCGTTCGCGACTTTAAAATATTTTTAAACTTGAAGAAATGTTGTGGTTCCAATACAATATGCTGCATCCTTTTGGAACTTTTTTGAACGGCATCGCAAAAGTCATTGAAGTCATACACATTCCCTTTGGACTTCATTCGCTGTTCGATTTGGCCATGAAGACCATCAGCCGCCATAAAAGTGTGCCCTTTCACTAAATATTTTAAAACAATTGTTTCCGTGGAGGACACATCAGAATTTATATAAGTAATTAGAGCCGAGAATAATGTAAAATTTTTGTTTTGTGCACTGCAGTTATCCATCCAAATTATTATATTATTGATGTCTCTATGTTGTTTCAAAAAGTGGATAAATGCAGTGCTTACATTTTCGGCTTTTCTGTCGGCTGTCGCCTCATGCCAAAGGATACAATAGTGTTTCGACGACTTTTGCATCGCTGCGAAGGTTTCATTGAAGACTATCAAACGAGGTGTGAAGAAAGACTCCTTCACTTGCGGCATTCGTGGGAGGAGTATAACCTTTTCCATGTCTGCAGCATAAACCTTAGTGAAACCGTCGTCAACTATGTTAGCGTCTGAATTATAGTGGTCCCGGGCCTTTTGAGCGAGCTCTTGGTGTTTGAGTATTTCGTTCGCATTTTCGGTACTGTCATTTAGTTTTAATTCCAAGCACAATCCGCAAATGTCCGCATTTCCTTCATTGAAACTAATGTTTAACTTTGACACATTTTGTCTATAAAGTTCATAAGAAATCTTAGTTTCAGTGTGTTTCGAAGAAAAGTCATCGTACATTATGCGGATATTTAAATCTGACGGAAGATACAATTTGTTTGGAGCGTGTGACCTTCTATAATGAGAAGGGTGTGGACAAAAGGATAAAATATGATCCCTTATTATCTGAGGATCTATTTTAGTTTTAGGCTCATGGACAACGTTTTGGATATTCGTCTTTTTATTTTTCAAAACAGTTTCAATGAAAGTACTACTTGAATACCCCAGAGTAGAAGAAAAAAACTCTTTGCAAACCTTGCTACAAGTTTCACCGAGTGGTAGGTAAAATGATTTCGCAAAGTTTCTGGAAAAAGATCCCACTAATTTTCTTTTCGCCGGAACTTCGACAATTTTATCCTCCAACCACACCCTTCTTTCATTTCTGTTTTTCAAATTCCAAAATTTGTCATGAATTTTTTTTCGATTTTCTTCGCCAAAATTTTCCAAACATTTCAACCGCTTACATTGGCAGGGCGGTAGAATCGGATGAGTTTTTTTTTTATTTTCATTTTGCTCCTCAGAAGTTCTTAACCTCTTGCGTTTGCGACTTCCATCACTAATCGGCGTTTCGACGGATACATTTTGTAGAGCAGCAGCTGCAACTGTTCAAACATTTTGTTAACATTTTTGATAATTTAATGAACTGTTAAATAGATGTCAAATTTGTATAATGCTAACCATTTTCTAGGACCTCAGGTACAGATCCCGGTGAAACGGCATCAATAACATTTTCACTTTCGTGGGTTTCCAGTTCACAACTCTGCGAAGACTGGTCGAAGATATCAGGAGAAATTGTACACCTTTTATTTCCTGCCGGTGTTTCTGACGCAACTTCAATTCCGTTATTTGCAGTCATACTCTCTTCAGGTCCAGCACTCGAAGATATTCCTACCGGTGTCTCTGTCGCAACTTCAATTCCGTTATTTGCAGTCATACTCTCTTCAGGTCCAGCACTCGAAGATGTTTCTAAAATATTGGAAAACCACCATGAAACAAACGTGAACACTTTTAGAAACAATGCAATGCACAAAATACCTGTTGATTTCTCCTTTTTCACAGAAAATTTTATTTTCCTGGTATCACTAGTATCATTTTCTTCAGTCAAGTATATAATTATAGGCGGACTATTGGGAATGATTTCACAAAAGGGAGTTTCAAACATTCCCGGAAACAAGGCACGAAATTCTTCCGAATTCATTGTATATTTCTTTTTTGGAACTAAATTCTCTACAATGTTTTACTATTATTATCAATAAAATAATTATTTTACACTTTCTTTTCAATTTATTTAAACTTCACTTTCACAATAAATTCACTCTGATCCAAAACCAAACCTATTATTGAAATAAACGCAGTAAAAATTTCAGCATTGCACCGCGTTGAATGTGAATTTTCGAACGAAAAACAGATAGTTCTTTTTCGTTTTGTTGAATTTCTTATCCTTCTCTTCTTTTGCAATGAGCAAATGACTCAAACATACTTAGCGTTGTTGGACAGGGAAGAGAAGATTGTGATTCTCAACGGCCAAAGAACTCAAAAGAGAATGAGCTTTTGTATTCTATTCGAATTTGTCGCATGAGACAATGGAAATACCGACTAAGAGTGAATAGTATTTTTGTCACTTTTCATTTCACTTAGTCGGTGCATTGGACAAAACAGCGAAAATCATGTATATTTCTGAACTCAACCATTTCTCTTCCTCGGTTTGCAAAAGTAATAAACAGTCGAAAGCTCTTGTAAGTTTTTTCCTTTGTTTCGCATTGGAGAAGTATGGCGTTGATACATGGACAAAGTATTTTTTTATCATTTTTATCTATTATCAGTACTGATTTCCTATCAAAATTTTCGTCATGGATTTTATAAAATCGTTTCTAAAAGATTATGTAAAAACAATGGTGAATTTCGTTTTCTTATTAAATTTATTACAAAAAAAGGAAAAAATTCACTCTTCGCTGTTTTTCTCGAAACGTAACTTTTGCATTTAGCTCGTTTGTCCTTTGCACGGCAGAGATGTCCTCTAGCGGACTTTTTTGTGCGACAGCTCTCAGCTCCGTCTAGGATTTCCCAGTTGTTGCGGGCCCGGCTAACAAGGTTCTCCTCGAAGTCCAGTCAAGGGCCTGCTAGGCTAGATTGTCGTTCTCTTGTCGCAAGGTGTGGCCACTTCAATTCCATTTCCTTCGCTTGATTTCGTCTATCCTTTCTTGGCCGGCCATAATTCTTCATTTCTAATTTTATCTTGTCAGCAGTAGGATGTGAATGAGGCATTTGCTGATGAAAACTTGAAGGCGCCTTGTGATGAATTTGGTTACTTTCCATGTTTCGCAACCATAGCGCAACAGCCGCTATTTGCTTTTAGTTGAGATCTCCGTCGATCTCCATATGCGAAACAGGCTTGCAAATGCGATTCTTGCTTTACTTACTCTGGAACTGACGTCTTTTTCTGCCCCGCCATTTTAGGTAACTATGCTAGCTAGGTAACAGAATTGATATAGCTACCAATTCCATGCCACGGTTATTCAACGATGTACGTGGTGAAAATGGCCATCTTCGTCGTACACTTGAGCGCACTTCAAAGCTGCTGCATAATTTTGGATTGTGGAGAACTCTTCATTTGGAATTGTTGTGTAGGGTTTTTATCAATTCTATTATTTTTTCAGGCACCATGACGTGTACGACATGACCAACTGGTAGTGCAAGGGTGACACCTGAGCTTAGACTATCACCTAAAAAAATGCAGTTCACGCTTCCGTAGTGCGTAGTGCCATATAAAGCTCCTATTAACCTAGTCGAACGCTTTCTCATAATCTATGAAAGCAAAGTATAAATTCGGTAAACTGTTTCACTGTGATTCTTATGTTAATATGATTTATGCAGGAGCGGAACTTTCTGAATCCAGCCTGGTGTCTTTTGAGAGTTCGATCTACCAAGTTGATGACATTTTTCCGAGTCGCTTGTAGAGTTCACATTATTGGTCATACAGAAATTAATTATCACAAATTTTGTTTCCTTTTTGTCTTTTTTATTTAACCCACAACTTGAAAAAACTGTGCAGCCATCTTCGTTGGTGAATTGCGGGTGGTACTTAATTGGCTACACCACATACTTACATATATTATCCATGTATTTTTGAAGCACCATTAATTACAACAAATAGAAATGAACCAAGTACACTATGTGTGAACTAAAATAATAATCAGGGGAAAGTACCAAAATTAACATTGTATGGTTGAGCTTGAGGACAGAACAAGAATAAACAAAACTTGGCGACGCAAAATCAATCATCAATTACTCTTTATTCACCCTTCCAATTACGTAAACTTACATTATACATTTTTCACGTTTTCATCGTTTAATTTATTTAATTCTTCTTTTTTAAGTGTAGCAACAGTTAATTATTGATATACATAATTATGTATGTAGAAATAGTTTTAAATTAGATTTTATTTTTAATAGTTTTGATTTAGTAGTTTGAATATTTAATTTCCGTTTTGATTGTTACACACTCATGTTGAGTAAACAAAAACACAAATATTAGTTAACTAAAAATCAAGAGCAAAGGGTAATATTTGACACTCCTTCCTTAATAAATGTCAGGCCTTTCCCGCAACATCTCCAATACCCTAGGGACAAGTTCAAATCTGAAAAGAGGAATACTTGGTTTCTTTCTTGCAAATATAAAATCTAGTTTTAATCATCTTCGTAACATTTCACCAAGTGTTAAAACTTTGTACCAAGTTTTCTTGATTTAAAAAATTCTAAACTTATGAGTAAGTTATTACTAAATTTAAATTTATTTACAAAAATAATTGAATAATTCCTCTTAATGAAAGAAGTCAAGAGATGTTCTTAAAGTAGTAGTAATGTTTTATTTACAATGAGCCGAGTAATGACTACTCCAAAACGAAAATCCGGTTTTTTAAAGAAAATGCATAGCTAGCCGTTCTCGTGGTATGCTAGCTGGGCCCAGATATTCTAGGCTCCGCTCGTTTTTACTTCACAGTAACTACCACTCTAATAGCGTTAATCTTGTCCTGATGGTGGAAAGATCTATGCATCTCTGATATGACTAAATACAATTATTACTTAGGTAGCATAGCCTACAGTATTGTTGAATTTTGCTTCAATAAGGATAAATACAGTAAACTTATCTAAGATATGATACTATTTGTTATAATTAATAGTTGGGGTTTTTATTGAAAACTTTTATCTACACTAGACTGAAAATGGTGAGCTTTTCATGTTAAACCAATGGCAGTATTATAACCTCTGGGTATAAACTGTTAGTTTTCTTTTTAATTAACCATGTTTACTTTTTTTAGTCCATTTATAATACATATATAACAAATAACTTACAATAATGTATTATACATTTATCTATACTATAATTGAATTATAGTTTAAATATTATCTACACACTTTCATTTCGATTAATTTTTAATTATATAAAGCTAAATAAATCACTCACAAATCTCAGTCGCAGTTAAATATTCAAAAGTAAACTTTAAGTGCAATTTAAAGAAATTTGAAAATTTAAAAAACATTTACAATTAATATTCGGATTTAACTTTATAATACGAAATAAGAACTCGGATTACGGCAATTAACTGCACAGTACAGATCCCTGGAGTTTTCTTAAATATGAACTAAAGGAACTGCTTTTACAGGGATAGTTTGATCGAATTATGAATCGTTTTATGAATTACAGTAATTGTAAGCAACGTGAGGTTGTAGAAAGGAATTGTGCATTTACATATTGTATGGATTGTCAGTGACGAAGCTCAATACAAAATAAAGCAGCCGCTATTGTATTACTTATTTAATACTGGCATAGGTAGCGAGTATTGTTTTGTTATTCGCTGTGTCACGTTTAACGGGAACGCTCAACTGGACCATGCTAAAAAAGGCTTTTTGGTAAGACATGGGGTCTCACACCGCAAATGATGTGCTGGATGTAGGTACTGTAGTCAGCAGACTGCAACAGCCTGCTTGCCTCTACATAACTGGAGCTATGCGGACCTCTCCCACATTTGCGATGGGGCAATCAGATCTAATTGAACTGGCCCAATACAATCAAAGGACATATGGATATCCTCAACGGTATCCCAAACATTCAGGGTTTTTATTCCGAATCACTCTGAAAGGAAGGAACTCACTCTTCCTGGATGTCCAAGAAATCTCTACTGGTTTCCGTTGGGTCAAAGATGAAACATGGTACAGGCATGGCACGGACCTGCGCTAAGCTCAACCTTGAGAAAAGTTTGAAAGGCGCTAACATTAGAATTTTTTCGGAAAGTCAAGCTGCCATCAAGGCACTCAATCGTGGAAGTTTTCCTAGGAAAAATAGGGTATCACTCAGCTGCGTACCAGACACTTCCAAGACCCTGTTCAAGGGACGGGATACTAACCTATTAGGAATTGGTCTCAGATCTAAGTTACTCTGCCTTGAAGGGAGTTGGCGGGATATCTGACCGATTCTGTGGGTCTGCAGAACCACCTCCACAACTTAGAACTGTCTCAGAAGAAGGAACGCCGACTCTGCATGGAAGGTGGCGAGACTTCCACTAATGTTTTCTGTGAGTATCCTGCTGTGATCTGGCTTAGAAGAACATTTTTATCAGAGAGATTCTGAGCCTCGCTCAAGCCTGCTCTTCTTCAATTAAATATACGAGTACCTTCTTGCTTTCGTCCGGAGAACCGCGATCTTTTCTGTTAGGGTATGTAGGTACACACTATGCCTCACTTGACCTCAGTGTTCACCATATGGGTGGCCCTCATACACACATAATCATGTGTCATATTTAAGTGGGCTAGGTGAAGACCCAAAACCTTAAAATACCATCAAAAATCTAAATCTTTTAGCAGCTCCAGTATAAATACGTTTTTGATACTCTTAAATGCAGTTAAAATTATTGAGGTTTTTTTAACTAAACGGTGTTTAATTACATCCGAGGTTTAATTGGAAATTCATAGAAAGTAGCGAAAAGTGTCCATACATTATGTGGAAATGGGAACTTAAAGCATTCAATAGGAAGTGAAAATAATCCAATGAATTTCGTGGGAATGACCAAGTTACGGAATTATGCAAACATTTTCATGAGAAACAAGTAAGCAGAACTCGGCGTGTAGTCGGTTTGGGAGCTGCATCTGTATCGAATAGATTGCATTTTTTGGGAACATTAAGAAAATTCCTTTATCGAACCATAAGGGAGTTTAGAATGTAAGAATAAGATCAGTTGGCACTAAAATGCTATATTGTGTGTGTGCAGTTAATCATCATGGAAACTCCAGAAAAAAGTGTTACGGTACGGCAGAAAACAATTCAATTATGGCCACATGTAATATAGCATTTAATTCGTTTTTCGAAAATAAACGTTATGAATTTAGTGCAGTTTACTAGTACATTGCACATCCCTAAGTTGTATCATTTGGGACTACTCTTTGTACTTAACAAATCTACAAATCTTCAATTCTTCTATTCGTCCTTTAGTACTTTTTTGAATTATGAAAGCGTCTCTTTTGTTAAATGCGGCCGTATTCTTTGGAATCAGCCTTATATTTTTGGCAATAAGTACATTATATTAAATATTTTTGTTTCCTTATCTTATATTTTCCTACTATTAAAATGTCAAATCACTCTTTTTATTATGTTGCTTGGCTTTCAAAATGAACGCAAATATTTGTCTTTCATTATTTCAATATTTTCAAATAATTATTTTCAGTCTGGTATTTTCTTTTATGTTATTTCAATACCTAAGTGTATGTATTGTAGTTTTTAAACTTTTTTCGAAATATCCTTGCGCAAAGATAAAAAATGTAAAAAACGATTCAACAAACGACATTAACTATTTTACAATCTAACTTAAATATATTACACCTAATCACGTCCAGATTCATTTGCTATTTGTGTACGGATTTGGCCCGGAATTTCTCGTCAACGTATTGTTTTGGTGTCCAAGCGCATCATGACTTAGCATTTTTTCCGTTTCTTGACGACTATTTGCCATTATCCGTCTTATTGTTGGTGCGCAAGGAGTTCGTCATAGGCGCGACTCCTGCGCGTGCTCTCGTCAAACTTGGGAATGCGCATTCATATGCAGTGTTTCAGTCTCTGGGGCAGCACTCATTTGCGATGGGGGGTAGTACTAGAAAACATGCAATAGAAGTATAAAATACTATTGAATTTAAACGTTAAAACTTACGCCAACTCTTCCGTTATCGTACTCTCGACCGCTCTGTATGGTAAGTTTTGTTTTTGAGTGCATTGTATCTGTGAGAGAACTTCGATTTGGCGAAGAAGTCGATCGATTCTTTGAACAAAACTCTACAATTGCTACAATCACCGCTACTAAAAGACCACCAATTAGAATGTAAAAGATCCCAGCAACGTTGCTGAGAGAGAGTTCGTTATGGGATGTTTCTTGATTGTCACGATGTTGATTACACTCTGTTTTGTCGTACCACCACTTGTTCATTAGTTTCGTCAGTTCTCCGTTTTCTTTCAACGATAGCACTGCCAAATTAATGGCGTCCCTGCAATGTGATAATACAAATTTTAATGTGATGCTGTAGCAAACATAATTCGTAAACCGTTGCAAATAGGTTGCTTTGGGTTTACATACGTGTGGAGATCCACTTATCAAAGTCAAAATGCGTTTATAATTTATATTTTAGATGTAGGTGTGACGAATTAATAGATATTCACCTCCTAGTTTTCTTATGGCGAAATTTCACTTCAGTAGAGCGAAATAGTTCATACAATAAAATAAATTTTTCTAAAAAACCCGTTTATGTAAATATTTATTTATATAAAATCATACGTTCAATAAATATTCAAAACACAAGATATCTTGAAAGAGCTCGTAGATCTGACTCGTTCTATTATTAAATAATCTTATAACTTTTTAAAATGTTATATGTTCACCGATATTCTGTCAAAGGGTATTATTTTTTAGTACTTACTTTAATGGAGATCCAATAGGAGTTGCAACTCCAAATCCTTTCGCATCAAGATTTCTTCCTACTTTCATGGTATCACAAGGTTCTCTTGCATTTACGTATTCGTTCTTTGGTGATTCAACAAGCAGGGCATATTTTCCCTTTGAAGTTCGAACCCTTCGAATTCCTTCATCATAGGTGTTTACGAAAACATGTTTTCTGGAGTTCATATACTCCCACATTTTGTTATGAAGAGGTATTTGGGATCTCTGCGCAAAAACACATTTAACAGAGGAATATTATCCAGTACTCACAACGCTTTACCCTGAAAAAGTCCCACGTTGATCCATGCAACAAGGTGCCATATTGAACTTCTGACTGTGCCGCAAGGTCTTCTGGTGAGTTAATGGGAGTAACCATTCGCTCGACAGTCAAAAAAGCAGCCAGATTCGCAGTGTATGATGATATAAGAATTAAAGTGAAAAACCACCAAACTGATCCAACTATTCGCCCTGATATCGACCTAGGAGATATATCACATCCTTGTTGCATAAATGCTGCCAACGAAAACCAGAATGAATTCAATATGCTGAATTCGTTGACTGCTATATTGCTTGTTGACTGTGTCGCAATTTGGTCGTGACTTTCTTCTAAACGAATTTATTTGGGTGCCTGAATTTTTGATATTAAAAGTTTACCTGTATATTGGATAAGCCTCCACTCGTAGGGTGAAAATCTTGAAACGAAAAATAAAACTATGCTCACTCCGATGTAACTAAATATCACGCTGACCTATAACACAACAATTTTCTGGTTATTTTCAAGAAAAAACAAAAGTATTCAAAAAATTTACCCAAATTTCCTGAGAGAGTGGATTCAAGAAGCTAAAAACACCTGGAGTTTGTTTAATAGGTTTTTTTATCATAATAGAAATCCCCAATGACATAAACGGTTTACTGAAGTCTATCACTCTTTCTCGTTCGGCTGTTATAGTCATGGCAGCAATAGCTATGTCAGCTTCCTGTGAGGGGATATAGTTTTAAGAAAATCTCCTAATAATAAGAAAATACTATTTATACTCTTCGAACTAGTTCGCCAACCATTCCATCCCAACCACCTTTAACATTGGGGTTTTCTGCACCGTACGTTCCATCTTTCACAATCCTAATCTCATCTGTTGAATGAAAATTATTTAAATTGCACTTCAATATTTTAAAACTTATACAATTGATGCCAAGCTTTTTCGCTAATTGATCTGCTAAGTCTTTACAGTATCCTTCAAATCGTTCATTTCCATCGAGTTGTTCCCCAGGACTGGGTTTTTTTAGCATGATGTACGGCTCTTCTATAAGAGTTGTTACGATGTAGGTTTTGTTCCTTTCGATTTCGACTGTCGGCCGTAAACGGACGTATTTTGCTGAAACTGCCTGGAATCCCGCCTCATCTGACCATTCTGCGACTTTCACCATGGCACTGTTCACTGTCATTTCGACGATATGCAAAGTGTAGTTCTGCCTTCGACCATCTTCACTAAATCGTATTTCTCCAGTTAAACCTTCAATCTCCACCTAGAACGATATAAGGGTAAATTAGGGATGATTTGGAAAATCATATATTTTACCTTTCGCAAATATCTCGAAATTTTGTCGCCATGCTCCCAAGGGTTAACCCATCCTTTAGAGAGATTGCAATCAAGTGTTCTTGTACCAGGGCCCCCTCCATTGCTAGTGCTGCTTAAGGTACCATTTAGAGTTGAATTAATTAAAGGCTGTCCACGTCTTTGTATATTGCTACGGAACTGATCAGGTTTCTTCCTCAGAATTTTATTAAACGCCTCTACAAGAACGAACACGGCGTCGTACATGAGTGCCGCTTGAGCCTGTTAAAAAGAGACGCACAATAATAAATTTACAGGAGCACACTTAGTTATACCGAAATGGATTCCTTCCCAGCACCTGCCGATGTAACAGGATCAAGTCTCTTCCAGCCATCGAAGAATTCACGTATAAATCGCCTTGAAGTGTCAACTATTCTGAACCCTGTGATATTAATGGCTCCATATTCAATCACCTCACTTTCCCACCTGTCATCCATGACCTGCGTTAAACTCAAGTTATAATTATACATCAAAATAAGATAACACGAAAGTAATACATACAAGACCACTCAATAGATAGTGATAAGTTCGTCGTCCTAACAGGATATCCCTGACATGGCTGACTACTATTTCTTTGGCCATGTCAGTGGGGCAGTCTAGAACTATGTACTTGTTTCCATTTCGATTGAATTCTTCCAGAGTTCTCAAAAATTCTAAAGCCATGGTGACATTGGCAATTCTTTTCACCATTTCGACTTGAAATGACTCATTTCCGGGTTTGAGTCCTTGGTAAATTTGTTGCAGGCGCAATAATCCTAAGAATTAATCAAGTTGTAGTTTCCTTTTTATATGGTTATTCTAGTTCTTGACCTTCAACGCAAGTGCAAATAATCTATTAATTTATGATAGTCTAATCTACCATTGCAATAATACAGGTCTAAGTGATATTCGATTATGAGAGAAATTATGTTTTGGAAAAAGTTTATAGTTATTTTGAAATCGACTGTGTTTTTTTATGTGGAAGTCTAAGCTTAGGAGTCACCCTTTGCACTGCTAGTCCGTCTTGTCGTGCTCGTCATGGTGCAATGTCTTGTAGTCAGTTTGGTTCTAGGGAAGGAATAGAGGACAGGGTAGGTTGGTACAAGTCTGGAGGTTGCCGAAGGAGGAGGTGATGGGCTTTGCTTTTACACTCCTGGATGTTGTAGGAGTTCATACTGAAGAAAAAAATATTCACGAAGGCCATGGATAACAGCTCTTCGATTTCGCAAAGTCGATATTCTCAATACCAGCCGGCTGAGCCAGAGACGACAATTTGAATCCCGCTCACCAGCCGACAGGGGTTGTGACGAAGGCAATACCAGTCTAACAGGCGAATAAGGAAGTGTACAATCAGCCAGCTGAAGTCCCGACCTAAGCGGAACTGGTACCATATTATTAACGGCCGGATGCCTTACTAGGGCTCCTCTAGGCAATCCAGGAAGATGCCTTGTGTTAATTGTTTCGCTATTTTAATATTAACCGTTTTTAAGTCACGAGCGAAAGTGACTACCGAAAATTATTCCGAATTAAAATGGTTTTTTCTGTATCGCATAACATATTGTGATGAGAACATTTGTTTGAAATGCTAACAGCATTAATTTAAATAGTTTAACCACCATGACTGGCTTGTTGCAATCTGGAAATATTGGCCCATATCTACATCGATCGGAGAACTTCTGACCACAGCCTGGATACATTACGGTAGAAAAACCTGGAGATTGAAGTGCGACTGTAACAATTGCTATGAAATAAACTGTACATTTGCATATCGCTAAATATTTAGGATAACGTAGAAAGATATTGACCGCCTTGGTTCAGTGTTATTTTCTATATTCAATTCGGTTCGGCGGGCGGGGAAGGAGTTAAACTACCTGCAACAACTTGTTATAAAAGCAGGTAGTAATTATTATGAAGTATGTAGTGCAGTATAAACGTATGCATATATTGTGCTTTATTCATTCCAACTCTTTTTATTTAAATATATACAATTTATTAAAATAATTATCGCCGCCATTTGTAGTGTTCTGCTCTATTAGATTCGACGGCATCTATAGGTAGTATCTAGTGCGTAAATAGAGAAATTTTTGTAATCATTTAAATTCACTTAAATGTTCTTGTTATGTACACTTCTCCGACTACTTTCGGCGCTTCAGTCCAATATGAACATTGGCCCTTCGCAGACTTGTCCATAATTTCAAACCGGTTTTAATATAGTTCAATAGTACACTCGGAACTCACTTTTCTCCATCATTTTCGTGTAACGATTGTAATGCCTATGGAGTAGTGTGGGGTGCAAGCACAGCGAAGCAGCTTTGCCGAGAACGAAAACATGCTTGTGTTGGTGTAATGGACGGTGAAACCAGAAAATTTTTGGGTGAACAAATGATGGAAAATTATGGAAGAAAAACTGTCTTCCCTGCGACCCCTTGCCTATAATACCGGTTTTTGTTTTGATGTTATGGACAAGTGTGCGGAAGGCCATAGACCTTCTTTTTCAACAATACTTCTCCAGTCAGATCTGTTTTTGGCTTTTTCTATCCAGTTGTGCACTCTCATCAATTTTATATTTTCTAACACAAGGTCTTTCCATTTCATCCTTGATCGGCCTTTGGCACTCTGTCTTCCATTCTTTCGATGTGTCCTAGCTATTGTATCCTTTGGGACTTTATAAATCCAACTACACTATGCTTTTGCATTAGATCTTCTAATTCGTCACTCTATCTGTGCCTCGATATATTGTTATCCAATATAGGACCGTATATTGATCTTAAAATTATTCTTTCAAAAAAAATTAGAACCGTATCTTCTGTTTCTGTGATCGTCATTGCTTCTACCCCATATGTCTCAACTGGTCTTATGATGGTTTTTTTAGTACCTCTTGATAGCAGTCGTGATATAAAAAGTTTAATATATCTATAATAACTCTTGGCTTTTCTGATTCTGTCGTTGTTTCTTCGTTTGTGTTTCTGGTATTTATGTGTTCTCCTAGATATCTTTATGTAGGTGCTCCTTTAAATTTATGGCCTGTAAAGGCCTTATGTCTGTATCAAAATCTTTTGTTATTTTTAAGAAATTTGTCTTTTGCTAGTTAATTCTTACGCCTTCATCTGCGTAGGCTATGACTTGTACTGATTTGTTCAATATTGTCCCTATTTGGCATATTTTCCTTATTGCACTAGGTTGTTTCCCTCTTGTACCTTTGCGTTTGTGTCCTTTAATGTCACTTGTATATTAGTTTTTTTAATGTATTGGGCACCCCGAAATCTTCTAGTACCCCCAGAATCTCTTTTCACTCTATCAAGTGCTTGTTGGAAGTCTATCATTAAACCATATAAATGAATTTTATGCTCGATACACTTTTCCATGATCTGGTTTACTGGGAATACGCTATTGATTGTAGATCTATTCTTTCTAAACCCATTCCGGTATTCGCCAAGTTTTTTTCCGTATATGGGTTCAATCTATTATTTAGGATCGCTGTGAAAATTTCATTTTCAATGTTGAGTAAGGACATACCTCGATAGTTCTTAAATCTCGTCTTATCTCTTTTTTCAGGATCTTGACACTAATTAAGATTAAACAAAACCTCATTGAAATTAGTACCAATAACAAAAAAATTGCAGTGCCTTTATTGCAAATTTATCGTTATGCTTTCTAATATGATTTTATTACGAAAATATATTTATAACGAAATCTAGAGAATAGTATATTCTGTAACAAGTTTGGATTGATGCATATTTCGCACAAGTGGCGGTCCACGAGTGCGGAATATGCCATTCAAAACGTGTTGCAGACTATAATTTTTCTACGCCTCTAATAATAGGTTTTATTCGTATTTTGTAAAGAAAAACGTACATATGTACCTAATGTAAAGGTAATGTCAAAAATATAATGTACATAAGGCACAGCAAGATCTTTTAATACTAAATAACATATTAGTAGGGAATGTTCATTCATAACAATTTTGTTTAACAAATGGAATGTAATAATTTGATAATAGATAATTTGATAATTGAATAGTTTATTTAAAGCAAAAATAGTCTAGCGGAACATCATTGATTGTTTATTATTGAAACAATCTTTTTTTTTCTTTAGTTAATAGATCATATTCTTGGATTTCGAGGAACAGATGTCGCCATTAGTAGTCATTCCATAACAAGTGATGGAATGAATATTCCACACGGGTGTGGAATGCTGATAATTCCGTATCTAAAACCAATATCAGAATGCTTATAGCCTAACAGTGGCGTAGAAAAATTATATTATGACTACCACAAGCAATTACTACTTTACAAGAAGTTGTAAAACAGAAATACTTTAATTTTACAAGTTGATTGGATGGTGGATAAATTCTGCACTATTTAAGCTCAATAAGAATTATTTCATTCGATAAAAATCTGATATATGTTCTTAGGTAAATCCATAAATTCGAAGAATACCTCTTTAGTTTAAGAAAAATAATTAACGGTTATATTAGTTAAAATTGTTATTATGTACACGTATGAAAATCACTGTAACGTTACTTGTCGCTTAAAACATTGTTATCCTCTACATTGAATCCTCTTCTCAAATTACTAATTGTTATCATCATTAAGAGGGTCTGTAACTGCCCTGTTTCTAGTATAACAATAGCAACTAACTGCACAAAAATAAGCTAAGTACATTAATATAGAGATTAAACATTTAAAAGAATGACAGTATTTCAAAACAATTGTTTATTAAATAATAAATATTGTGTTCACAAAGAATAAATGGTATATACTCTGCCACACTTTATTTTTATAAATAAAACATAGATCTCTTTTTTGGTTTTAATATTACATTTATATAACGTACAGTAAATGTGGAGGTGGACGTTCTGTTGTTTTGTAAATCGTTAAGTGAACAAAGCACGTTGAAATTGAATTACAAGAAGATGGAAATTACTTGATAGGCTTCCTTTAAAAAAGGTCAAATATAAAATCTCCCGATATTGATAGTGAAGTGTATGTAAATCATATTATTGTATAAACATCCTAACTACCAGAAAAGCAATCGTATTAAATAAAGCGTGAGCCATCATAAAGGGGTGTCCACTCTTTTTGAAATTGTTATTAAAACTACACCGTTCAATCACATTCAATACTCGTATTCCTGATCAGACCAATACTACTTGCAACGTAGGTTTGACACTACATATCCATTATCAAAATCAAGCGTCGTTGACAGTTGTCGAAATAACACGCACTTAAAAAAGAAACCAACAGGGTCACCCTATATAATGTTTTCTTTTTCGTTTTTTAATTGATGTTGTGTATGGTAAGCCGCATTGATGAAAGTTCTAAGTTGAAGGGAAATTACAAAGAAATTGATATAACAATATGTTTTTCTTTTAAAATAGCGCTATAGTTGTTGTAGGACTCGGGACTCGTGAAGACTCTTCCAATTGTTTCTACGTTTTGATAGTTCCCTCCATTGCGTTACAGGTAATTTTCGTATGTACTCTAGACCGTCATCCATTCACCTATTTCTTTGTCGTCCTACGCTAGTTGATATAATAAAACTACAACATTATCCGTCAAGGTAAGCACTATAGTAAATTTGAGATGTAGAATGGGTATAGGATTCCTTGTATTTAAAAAGTAGCGCACATTTCTGCTTGGAATAAATGGAAATCATTCTTTTTTCAATTGTGCGTTCAACAGCAAAGTAGTTTCGGAATATTGCGTATTAAATCTGATAGGGTATATGGTAGCTCTTTATTGAATTCTGTTATGGTCGATGGAATAATTTTACTTAATCAATTGCATGAATAAGCATAACATCAGAGTCAACATCAACTCGATGAATTTTATAATCCGGATTCGCATGTTTCTTAAAACGCACGGGGAGTTCTTGCGCTGACTAATCGATTACTCCCGAGTAAAAATAAAAAACGGCCTTATAAAGGGCGAACACCGGCCGCTTGGCTTTTTAAGGGGCATATGATGGCCGTAGAGTTTTTAACTATTTTTAATGGGAGCACATACGGCCTTACCACGGCCAAATTTGACCAAAAGATTTAAAAGGCCAAGCACTGAGCTGTAGAAACGGGCATTCGACGGGAAATTTGAGCCAAAAAAAGAATCTGCACCAAATGTATTGTTGAATGTGTTTTATGGGAACTTCATCATTTTCGTTATGAACAAGAGAAACGAGCTCGCCAGTCGTCGGTTTGTTGTACGTGAAGTGTGTGGTGCGCGTTGATTTATATTTTAGTGGGAAATTTTGTTATTTAACGGCTTGAAAAAAAACACAACCGAAAAAAATCAAACATTTAATTGCAGTGAAATATATTTTCTTGTATGAGGGCGAATATCCACGTAGCTGCCACTGTACCACCCTCGTATACCCGTAATATCAACCATACGGCCGCCGTACCACCGTCGTATGGCCGTTATTGGAACTGTAAGGCCGTTGTTTCACAGTCAATCGCCCCCTGTACGGCCGTACTGTCCTGCAACGAGCCTTCTGTTAACCGCCAGTTGGCCGAGGACTATGTTTCAATCACAGTCGGCATTTGCCCGTTCTAAGGCCATCATTTATTTTTACTCGGGCTTGTACTCGAGATCTTTCACGCCCAACAAATATATTGCGTGAAATTTTAAACAAAAAAGCCATTTGACGAAATGTTGATTAATTTTGGAAGTCTGTGGACCAGATTTGATTTTCGTTTGATTTTGTAGACAAAGTTAATACAAATAACTTTCAGATAACTGGCTATATCCTGATGGGTAAATGGTCTAAAAATTGTTCACGCTTGACTAAAAACTTTTAAAAGTAATTCAAGAAAAGCTTTTAACAAATAAGTGATAACAGATTATTTCCAGTGGATGTTAATACACTCTCTACATATTAGGCCATACGATTACAGGGTAATGTTATACCACGAAATATTCATATGTTAAATTAGTTTCGGGATTCTTAACCTCTATCGCTATATTACATATAATGCCTAAATACGTTGTGGTCATTGATGTAAAAAGCATGTTTAAAATTTAGCAGATGATCATTTTCTGTTAAGCATATCGGTTAGGTGTAGGCATACTAAATTTCAAGAGGGCCTTTTGCTGATTGTGCAGAAAATTACAGTGCAGGCCTTTTGGTTACTAATACTAAAGCAAAATTAACTTAGAAAAATAATCCCAGATGGACAATTTTTGCAAACTGACAAAGCCAGGCAGGTGATACTTACCATCGTGTGAATCGTACAAATAAATAATTTTCTTCCATCCATAAAATTGAATAGTATCAATGATAGCTTGATGATAATCCGGTCGCATGCTAATTGCGAAGTCTAGAAAGCCTGAAGAGGGCGTCAAGACCTAAGAGTGATAAAATCTGCAGTTTGATAAAAGTTTCGCAAAATGGATCCTTACTTTTTCGGGAAACCATGGTGTGACGAACGGCATTTGAAAAGTGTTACTATAGGAATGAAGTGTATCAAAGGAATCGGGCGAAACAGCTCCGAGCATGGAGTAGACTCCCCTTGAAAATTGGTTACAGACTAAAAAAGGAAGAAAATCAATTTGATCCGTTGTCAAGGATGCTGAACTTGAAGCATACTAAGCCTAGATAATTTGAAGGCATCCGCTGTATTTATGACGTCGACATAAGCCTGCAGTTCGAACCGTCTTGATGTTACATTCAGGTTATGATTGAGCATCGCATACTTAAAAGCTGACTGGACCTCGTCAGTTCCCTGTTCGAAAATAGCGCCTGCAGCGATGAAGGATTTTAGATTTTTTCCATTGTTGTCGTGCCCAATTTGTTTTTGGGCCAAAATTATCTTAATTTCTATCATGAGACTTACCGAGAGGAATTTTTTCCGTTGGTAATTGCGCCGTAGAGAAGTATCCTAGAGTCGAAAGAGTAATCCAAGATAAAAGCTTAATCCCCAGAAACATGTTGTAAATAAAATTGTTGGCGTTGTGCCTCCGGGTGAATGATATGAAAATCACTTCTTTCAATTTAATAAATTTTCTTAGTCACAACAAACAAACACACACGTAATTTGGCACATATCTTTCGGGAATTAGTACACATTTCACCTACACATTTCGATCACATCGCTATCAACACGCACAGCAGGTATCCTCGTGGGACGTTAAAAACATGGAAGCCTTTCGGTACAATTCACTGACAAAACATTCCGCTCTTAATTCGTCACCTTTCGACTGGGTTTTTCAAACACAATTTTTTTTTAATTTTCACTGATTAAGAATTTTTATAATTTTTCAACCGGAAATTATTAACAGTACATGGTCTCAGCTCTTGATGACCATTACAGTCTGTGATCAAAGATGTACTAAAATTACCATATCATTTGGTTTATCCGAACAGCTATATTCTAAGAGAGTTGTAGAAGCTTTCAGGGGCTATACACAGCCTCGTAGGTGGAAAAGGACCTCAATTACAGCTTATCAAGTATAAGAGATAGCAGTGTTTGCGCAGGCTTCCCTGTTTTCCTGGGGCATTGCATTGGGCATGAATGCTCCCTGGACCGAAATTTTAGTACCTAGCAACGTTCGCTATGGCTTGGAATTAGGACGTTTTAGTCTTTCCATGGATGTCATCTTATGTAAATGGATTTAATCAGAGTATCGTGAAATAGATGATGACATCATGCCCACTTCTGGTTTCTTTTTCATTTTCTTAAAAATTGAACTGCGGCACCAATTTTTTATTTCTCTATAATTAAGCACAGGAGCTCGAATTTTGGCTGCCGGGGAATACATATATTGTATAGGAATAAGGGAGGCAGGCGATTCTATCAAGTGATAGCGCTTTATTGGCAATAATGCCGAACTAAATTTAGCTGAGGACAGTTTGATCACTAGAAAGAAAACGATTTTTTCAATAAAAACCATTACTCCCGAATTGAGGGCACAAAAAGGACATCACTTTGAACGAACAAAGGTGGGTGATAGCTCTTGATGGCATAGAACTGATAGTAAACTCTGTTAGCCTGATGGAAGTGGGTGATTTGTGAAGAATAGAATAGAATAGAGCAATGCTGTTAATATTTTCTTTAGTATGGGTGAAGGAATTTAGATTAGTAGAAGTGCTTTCATTAAAAGAAGTTAGCATACTCCACTGTCTTGTAACTTTATATTCCTTAAAATTACAATCATTTTATATTCTCCACAAATCAAAACATTACATTTGCATTTTATCAAATTGAACGCGATCTTTCTTCACCTGCGAGATACCTTTTCTAATGGTAGGCTTTAATGTGCCTTGCTTTCTGAAGGTCATTAATCATTTTGAACCAATAAAGTTTAATTACAAAAATGTTTTTGGTGCATATTAAGGCGAGTTTACATCCCAAGAATTAAGTGGAAGAACAAAGTGGCCCTGTACAAAACTCATGCGCAAAGTTTCGTCGAAAGCTGGAAACTTTTTACAACTCTCAAACGTAAAATGTTTAACACGGTCGCAGAGGAAACAATTTAATAAGCTGCAAAGCCTTTTAGATAATTATATTAAATTAATGTGTAGTAAAAAAGACAATTTTATTAGTTTCAAACATTTTCTCACTTCGTTTTTGAGTTAAAAAAAATTAACGCATTTTTCAAACTGTCAAAAACAAGGTAAATATGCAAAAAATTGGGCAAGTGGCATATTTATAGGCGTTAGAATATTAAAATTTAACATTCGTTAAGTAGAGTAGAGCCCTACTTTGAGGTTGCCGTTTTCTGTTGCCACGTTGGTGAAACAGAGATAGAACCATACTATCTTCTATGCCATAAAGGAGCTCAGATTTGCTCTTCCACTTTATTCTTGGGATGTAAACCCGCCTTTAGATATATATTACTAGCAAAAACCCGCGTGCGTTGCAACGCCTTTTAATAAAAAAAGTTATGTGTGCACAGTCCGGGATAGGAAAAAGATATAATGAAAAAAATAACAAATCTTCAAAACATAATTTAGGGCACACAACTCGACTATAGAATAATCTCTCATAGTCAGTATTTCCGACCTCCTACAACATCCAAGAGTTCAAAGGCAGGGTTAATCCCCACCTTCTTCAACACCCCTCCCGAACCACCATAACGCTTAACCTATTCCCCCCTTACTAAGCTCCTTGCTAGACATTGCACCATGACGTGCAAACGACATAACGGACTGGTAGTACAAAGGGTGATTCCTGAGCTTGGCACTGCCCCATAAAAAAAATAAAAAAATTTTGAGTTACTTATAAAAAATGTGTTACAACTTTTTTAAAATGCGGTGTTGAGCGCAACCTATCGGAAAAATTTTGTGGTACATGCACAACAATCATATTCAGAATACGTGTCTCACCCTGTGCGGAATTTGCCCAATAACGTCCTCAACATTTTGTTCCCCTTGTTCATTGAGTTCGATATACTCTCTGTTTAAATTTTCTTCAGACCCATCGATCATTTGCTATCTTCACAGTATTTCCGCAAATTGAAAGAGCAATATCTCGCCGTAACAGCATTTCATTCGCGTTCCTTCGATTATCGAGTTATGTTTTCGGTCTAACCCTACAGTCGGATAATAGTGAAAAGTATGCTAAACGCCTAAGAAGATTCTTAATCATCCCGTGAACGTCCTAAAATCGGGTTAACCGTTCCGAGCTTTGAGGTTTACAATTGGAATGATAAAAAAAGTTTCCACTCACTTTTCTGCGACTGTCGGATCAAGTTTTCCGTCTGAATCCATAGTCGGAACCTAGTGAAGCCTAGAACATGCCCAAGAAAATACTGAATCTTCCCGTTAAAATCCCATCGCAATCAGATTACCCGTTGTTGGTACGTAGGTAGGTAGGTTGTTATTATATACTGGTTGGAGCAATAAAAACTTTACATTCAAAATTTTTTATTTTTTACTTTTTAGTTTATTTTAAGATAAAAGCGTATTTTTTAGTTTTTTTAAACTATATTTTTTATTTTCTACTTTTTAGTCTATTATATGTCTTCCACCATTTTGTAGTGACCGTCATATTAGATTTAAAATGACGGCACACCGCTTACTGCACTATATTCGCTTTCATTTGATGCCCATACCGAAGAATAATCCGCCATTTTGTGCTGGCCACCATTTTGAATTTTAAATGACCCCACATAGCTTATTGTATTCTACTTCTCTTACCCTTTTATTTGATATCCATGTCGGGGGGTCCGGGAACACAATTGCAAAATTCGGCCGCCATCTTGGAACCACCATCTTGATTTTTTCCCCAAAAATGGTTAAATTGCATTGTCACGCGAACTATACATATGTGCAAAATTTGAAGTTGATCGGTTATATATAAGTGGGTAAAAATCAAGTTGCAAGGTTCAAGTTTTCGGTCTAATCCGGTATTCGAACACGGTAATCGGGCCCAATAATCGTATCCGATAGTCGGATCCTAGTGAAAAAATAGCCTAAAACATGCCCAAGAAAATACTGAATCTTCCAGTGAAAGTCCCATCGCAATCGGATAATCCGTTTCCGAGATTAGCCCGGATAAACAGACAGACAGACATACAGACAGACAAAAATTTTAAAAATACTTGATTTCGTGTTAATATCGTGTAAATAACCATATGAACTTAGAAAATGACAATTATTTTGAAATCACAGACAGACACTCCAATTATATTTATATAGATTATATTGACATAATTGGAAATGAGTGTTAACGTGAAATTTTGCCATCCCCTGGATGTAAAAAGTTGACAATTTTAAAATTTAAACGTTTCCAAATAAATTTCATCATATCCTAATAAAACAGGCGCGTTTCATTTTCATTGGAGTACGTACGCCAGCGTAGTTGGGCGCAGATCGGAGTAGATGCTGCCACAGCTGAATGTGCGCTGAACTACTCCGGAGTACGTACTCCAATGAAAATGAAACGCGCCTAACATAATATTTTAAATTGGTTGCTGGTCAGGCTTAAATGAAAATATCAATATTTAAAGATTTTAAAATTTCAAATTCCAATATTTTCGTTTTTGTCGTCTTAGCTTCAAATGACCAGTTAATGCAGTTGTTAGACAAGTTAATCAGTTAGACCAGTTAATGGAGCTGTAAGTACACATTCAAGAGTTTATAAGTGCGATTAAGCTGTACCCGATGTTCAACTCTTGGCAGAAAGCAAGCCTACCGAGAACACTCTACCCTATATGTACAATATATACGCATATGTGGCTGAAAATTACCACGAGACACGTATCGGATAAAATATCTTGAAGCAATTAAGATCCGATTGCTTTACTAAAAGATACGACAGCAGTACGTGTTGTTGGGCTAGCATTAGGGCATTTCGTAAATCACAACAGTTACATAATCGGAAGGAGATTTTGAGCTCTTTTAGTGCCATGAATATTTCTTTACGACCATAATAGATTTTATTTCAAATTAATACAGAAGTAGCGTGATAACAAAACCCTTCCCGCCATTTTTCAATGTGTTCTAATTACATAAATGATATTTTCCTTGGAAGTTGAGAGCTCTTTGTTAAATGTTTCTGTGCTGCTCAGGCTGCTTTTGCTTTCCAGACAATAGGCAACTTTGAGAAAACTTCAATACGACGACGGGAAAATATTATGAAACAAGTTGAAAAGTTTTCTTGAAGCTTAGGAGAATCTCCCGCTGGAGAGGGCGGTTCTAGAAGTTGATCATTTCGTTGCCCAACCAGTAATTGAAGTACTAACCATTTAAGTGTTTAAAGTTGTGATAAAATACTTTTTTTTGGATTTTTTAACAAAGTAATCACTTTAATATTAGTAGTACAAATGGAAAACCGCGTTTTTTTAAATTTGAGGCTTTATATTGTGGAATAACGCTAACATATTTATTCTAGGCATGTCATTTGGCGTTTCTGATTTGACATTTTTGCCCAGCTGCTGGCGCCATCTATTGAAAAACGGCGTGCATGGATATGTTCTTCTATGCATGTGAAATAAGATCTCTTGAAAATTCCAAATGAAAATTGACTGTAGTAATGAAAAGTCGTCCGCAGAGGGATTCCGTCAACATGCCGCTTCAAAAGTCTCTGCGAACAAAAGTCCTTGTCGTGTGGACCCACCATAAAGGTCCGGTCACACGCAACGATCTGCTTGTGCCAATTGGCTTGTGCAAGTCAATTTGCGCAAGTGAATCGTTGCGTGTAATCGCAAAATTTTGGGTAGCGCAAGCCAATAAGTTTGCCTTGTGCAAAATATTTGTTCTTAGAAAATCGACTTGAGGTTGCTGTTTTAGCATGAGCGTTTAAACGATGTTCAAGCCTCAGCTACAACCCTCAGCATGCCCTTGGGTGAATGGTGAAATTTTATGAAGCTTGTCCGACCTTGCGCCAGTCAATTTGTACAAATAAATCGTTGCGTGTAAACCGTTTCATGTTCACTCAGTTTATTTGCCCCAATTGGCTTGCGCCAGTCAATTTGCACAAGCAGATCGTTGCGTGTAACCGGACCTTAAGGCTTTAACATGTCGATACCCTCATTCTAATACCACGTACGAAAAAAATTCAAATTTTTTTAGGAGAAGCAAAAAACTGCTTTTTATGTCGTCTGAAGTACTTACCGTTATTATATTTTATAGTAGGACTATAGAATTTTGTTTTGTTGTGACTTTTTCTTTCTTGGTTTTGCAACTGCTGTGTAGAGAATTACAAAATACATAATAATCTTTCACAAAAAAAATTTCCCTAAAAATGCTCATACGTGGTAATAGAATGAGGGTATCGATATTATTCATTCAAACTTGACTCATTCAAGTTATGCACCCCACATAATTACGGCATACCTATAAACTATGATTTTCATTTCTACTTATGCACTGGTACCGTTTTGCGGCCTAGCTGTCGTGTATTTTCAACCGGTTTTATTGAATTAATAAAGTTAATCATTCTTATCAGCGTGAACTATAATTATTTCCAAATTTTCCTCGCGCTACATTTCTTTTACAAAATTGTTAAATATCAACAACTTAACCTTTCAACATTTTTCTTCAGCCTATGGCCATCTCTCCTTAAAATTGGAATCCTTCCTTCTTTATAGCATCCTTTATCACTTTGTAAGCTACACAGAACCGACATTTATCACCCACATCTCGTTTCCCACTATGATTCATGATAGAAAATATTTTGACTGCTGGTTACTGATGCGTTGTAAAGCAGAACACAAATTTCTGCAGGAACCCAAAAGAACGAGGTTTCATGCAATTCTTGGCGGAGGATTTTTGAAATTTATGAATTTTACATAGCAACAAGGAAGCGGGGGCATTCAATCGAGGGTTAGGAATTTCGCATGGAATCCGGGGTAGAAAGTCAATTTTTGTATAAATTATAACCAACGGCCACTGTAGGAATAGATTTGTGAAGAAGCGAACGCCATTGGCGAGTTGATGTCGGGCCACTTTGGCGGGCGCAACCAGCCAAAGTAGTTCAGCTTTTTAGGGTGTAGCACTGATGAAAAATTACAGCTGTGCTACTGTATAAACACTTTGAAAATTCTCAAAAAGAAGGGAAACTTAAATATGTAATAAAGGACAATTGTTTGTTTCCCTTATGCAATTAATGAAAGCATCAGCCATGGAGGGTGTTGAACTCACCAATACCGGAGTTCATGTGAATTATTAAGGTATTAAGGGTTTAAACGTAAAAAAATATACAAAAAATAATTTCCACGCAAGCCTGGGTATGATTTATGCGATTGCAAGCACCTCAATTCAAGTGCTAACATTAATAGCTTTTTTTATAAGCAGTGGCAATGGATTTTTTTGTTTTTGTTAATTAGTCTAGTAGTTGAGGACAACCAAATAAACACATTAAGGCGGGTTTACATCCCAAGAATAAAGTGGAAGAGCAAATCTGAGCTCCTTTATTGCATAGAAGATAGCATGGTTCTATCTCTGTTCCACTAACGTGGCAACAGAAAACGGCAACCTCAAAGTAGGGCTCTACTCTACTTAACGAATGCGTAGACCGAACAAAAGCTTGTAATTTCGTTAAATTTCAATATTCTAACGCCTATAAATATGCCACTTTCCCTAGTTTTTGCATATTTACCTTGTTTTCGACAGTTTGAAAAATGCGTTAATTTTTTTTAACTCAAAAACGAAGTGAGAAAATGTTTGAAATTAATAAAATTGTTCTTTTTACTACACATTAATTTTATATAACTATCTAAAAGGCTTTGCAGCTTATTAAATTGTTTCCTCTGCGACCGTGTCAAACATTTTACGTTTGACAGTTGTAAAAAGTTTCGAGCTTTCGACGACACTTTGCGCTTGAGTTTTGTTCTTCCACTTTATTCTTGGGATGTAAACTCGCCTTAACAGCGCCAGCGTTGGCAGCAGCGTTGAACAAGGCATCTAACAGCAGAAAATGGAAAGCTACACAGAGTAAGCGCGCTCCATGCGTGTCATCAATTGATAGAATAAAGAGCAGGGGACCAAGATGACTTCCTTGAGGAACACCGGATGACGCTTCAATGGTTACTGATTTGGATCCACGAAAAAGAACTTGGTAGGTCCTGTCAGCTAAGTAAGGCTGGAACCATGCTAGAAGGGCTCGTGGAAAGCCTAACATCCTTAATTTAAGAAGTATAATGGAGTGGGAGAGCTTGTCAAATGCCTTACTAAAATCAGTGTAAACACAATCAGTCTGGCAACCGAAACGAAGCCCTCGACAGCATGAGAAGTGAACTCAAGAAGATTGTTGGTAGTGGAACGGGCTGCAAGAAAGCCATGTTGGTTCGTTGATACCAACCTCCTGCAGATAGGCCCGATTGCAGAATAGATAATCGATTCAAAGAGTTTCGGAATGACAGACAACTTCGCAACTAGTCTATAATTCGATATTTCGTTCTTGCTACCACTCTTGTGAATAGGGATTATGAACGAATTCTGCCAAAGAGTAGGAAAGTACCCTTTATCAAGGGATTTTTGAAAGAGGGTTTTCAGAGGAGACTGGAGAACCTCTGCACAGGACTTAAGGACAGCAGGAGGTATACCATCAGGGCCAGAGGTGAAGTCAAATGGGAGTTCGTTAATATTTTTCGCGATATCAGCACTGGTAATTGAGAGAGGTAAAATATTAGCCTCACGGTTAGTAAATATGTGACGAAAATTATTGTCATTAGTCTGAAAGTCAGAAGGTGAGAAAGATTGACGAAAAAATGAGGCAAACATGTTGCAAATCGCAGGCGACTCACTACTAGACAAGTTCGTGTGCTGCATGGCATTAGGGTAGTTATCAACCTTTTTCTTAGAGTTGACGAATTTAAAGAAATTTCTAGTATCAGTAAACACTTTATCGCTCATACAGCTAAGATATTCTCGATACAGAGCAGAAGAGAGTGAACGAAATCGGTTATAGCAATTTATAAATAAATTGAGACTCGGAGTGTCTTTTCTCTTTAAATAGGTTTTCCATAGGCTATTCTTCTGATTTTTCAAATGCTTGAGCTCATTATTGAACCAAGGTGGAGATGAACCGGGTAATTTTTGAGGCTCATAAGGTACAGAAGAAACCAGGGCTTCGTATAGTACGCCATAAAATCGAGCCACGTCGTCATCCAACTCATTAGCAGAAAGTAAGCTGTTGAAATTAATCAAGGCAAGCTTAGATGACAGCTCACGAAAATTAGCCTTTTTGAAGTTAAAGGCATGGAATACCACTTCCGGACAAGGATTATTCTCAGAATTGAAGCAGTAATTGAGCAAGAGAGGAGGATGGTAATTGTCAACAGACGACATGACTATTGGACTGGGTTCAATCCAACTGCCTCCCCAACACATTAGTCACCCCACTCATTTCATTCAAGCCGAGTGAGAAAAGGGAATTGAGAAAAAGGGATTCCTTAAGATTAAGGTTCCCTTCACTAACTACTACTATCTTCAACATATACCCACTGAATATACGGTAAATTGAAATCGCCTAAAAGCAGTAGCTCATTACCGGTGTTCATCTTACTCAGGATACGATCAACACAAGAGATGAGAATATCATAGAGGTTATTACCCCCATCGTCAAGTGTGCTTAAGATATCTGGTGGGATATAGCAGCACACTGTAAAAAAAATATGTAAATTCACAGTGCAAATGTACAGTAAAATTACAAATCGCGATATGAAATACAAGTTTACTACACAATTATTGTAATTTGACTATAAATTTTGTAATTTCACATAAAGATATTGAAATTCTCCAATACTGCATGACGAAAATGTTGATTACATAAATGTGACCTATATTTACACAATTTTGTGTATTTTTCTAAATCGGTTTTGTAGGAAAATTACAATATTTCTTAGTATTATTTATCAATGTTATGTACTGAACTTTGTACTGTAATTTTACAGTAAGAGGCGTAATTTAGAACTTATATTTTCAGTAAAATTACAATTTGTTCATTGGAATATAAGGTTTAAATTTTCCCTCTCATAGACATAATGCACAGGTAATAATGGAATATTAAGCATATATACCCGATTGTTCTTAAGTTAAGGTCAGACCTTTGAGTTTGGGCAGGGTCTGGGCAGTTCTTGTAACAGCCAAGAAATTTTTGATAATTTTGTATGCTTAGGGCCGACGCACAATTAAAGCTTCAAGCTGCAAGTTTCAAGCTTCAAAAATTAGGATAAAAGGGTTTGTACAATGATTCACATTCACAGCTTCAAGCTGCAGTGCTCAAATAAGGCAAAGCTCAGATAGATGAAGCTTGTAGTTTGAAGCTTGCAGCTTGAAGCTTGCAGCTTGAAGCTTTCATTGCGAATCGGTCCTTGCATGGTGAAAATAATGCTATTTTTATGTATAGGGAGAGGGCATACACAAAAGTTTTGGAAATTTACAAAACTATGAAGTGAAAGCGCCAATACTGATTGTATTTTTACATCCCAGAAATAATGTATATTTACTACACAGTTGGTAAAAATACGTAAAGTAGAATTGGAATATTCCTAACAATATATATTGCAAATTTACAAAACTGCTTGTGAATAAAACTTCAGAAGAAATTTTGTACAGTGTACATAATACATAGTACACAGTATATAGTGCATAGTAAGTAGCACATATACATAGTATACAATACATCGTACCTAGTGCAGAGTACTTAGTACATAGAATCAGTCAACTTTAAAATCAACCTGAAAATATAACCGTTTTTTTATACATCAAAATTAAAATGAAATAATTTTTGGCTCCGCCAACTTAAATTTAACTCATTGTACATAGTAGAAAAATAATTTTTTTCATATAAAAATAGCATCCAAATTTCGGACCTTTCCCATGTATTTTCCAAATATTTTCTTTCATATGAACCTTGTCCTGACAATAACGAACACTCAGCCAAATCGGTCAAGCCGTACTCAAGTGATGCTCCGTCATACATGTGGCAATTCATTTTTATATACATATATTAGGTCTGTTCCAATAGAAAACCTGTCCTGCCGTAGCCTGCGAAAAGTTACTTGATTGGTGGGGGGAAATTTAGTCAAAATCCCGAAAAGTGAAGGAACGCTTTCTGGGATGTTTCGTGCAAATCAAGAAGACCATAACCTAAAAATCACTTGTGTCTTCAAAATAATGACATAAAACTATTGAAATTAATAAATTATTTATGAAATTATTCAAAATCTTGTAGTAAGGCACCAAATGAAGAAATTATTTTCAGCACATCGTAATCATTTTGGTTTGACATGATAAGTAACAGCTGTTTTGAGATGTTGAAAACGTCGTAAGATTTCACTCCACCTAAAAATCTCCTGCGGTTTCTTGGTCGAGGGGAAGTAAAAATTTCCCCGCTTTTCCGAGCATGAGATTCTATTGGAACAGAAATTGGGCGATTTCTTGGTCCCGCGGGATCCCGCATTCTCTATTGGAACAGACCGATTGTAGAGGAAATATCATTACAAATGATATTGTACTAGAGTATCGCAAGAGATTAGCACAAGTATTCTAAATCTAATAGTAAGCCAGTCTGTAGTCGCACTTGAAGCAATAAAGACATATCCACCTACAGGCTCAGTTTCAATCCACTTTCCCCAAAACACTACATGGCGCAGTCGGTAACCACGCGGTCTTAAACAAAACAATTATTTCTCAATTAAAATTAAATAAATAAAAGCAGTGGAAACAAGTAAAACTAAAAACAGAGAGTTAAAGTGAAAAAGCTGAATGGGAAGAGCCCAAAAAGAAGTGAAAAAATCAGTTAAAAAACCACGAGGGAGGCCGCCGAAAAATATAAAATACCTGTCAAAAATAATCCCAATGGATTATTTACAAAAGGTAGAAAGGTTAAATTTAGAAAGTGGAAATTTGGCAGAAAACTGGAGAGTTTCTTGCAAAATTTCCAGATTTTCTTCTGTGCAGCAGAACTAGATAAAAAATCAGAAGAAATCAAAGTAGCAGTATTTTTAAATGTTGTGGGACCAGATGCGGTTGAAATCTTCAATTCGTTCAGTCTATCGGACGAGCAAAAGAAAAAATATCAAAATGTAACAAAGGCTTTTGAAGAATTTTGCCGCCCCAAACACAATGAAGCATTCGAGAGTTTTAAATTCCACAGTCGGAAACAAGAATATGGGGAAAATTTTGACAATTTTTTATGGCAATTAAAAAATTGGTGCGTAATTGTGAATTTGGGGACCAGGTAGACCGCATGGTAAGAGACCAAATCATCTTAGGGACAAATGATAAGGCTCTACAGAAAAAATTGTTAGAAGTGGATAAACTAGATCTAACAAAAGCAATTGAGTTAGCACGTGCCGCAGAAGTATCGACATCACAAGTCAAACACTTAAATCACCAAGTTGGACCGTCTAATCTGGATGTGGTAAAAAAGCAATTTAATTTAAGTAACTCTAAGCATGATAGGAAAAAACAAGAACGTAGAAACAATTATAGAAGGGAAGTAATAATTGAATGTACCCGATGTCAACAAACACATGAAAGAAAGAAGTGTCCAGCGTACGGTAAGGTGTGCATGAATTGCGGAATAAAAAACCATTATGCGGTAGCATGCAAGAATCAGAGAAAGCAAGTAAGAGAAATAACAAATTTAACAAGTAGTACAGAAACACTTTTTATAAATAATTTAAAAAACCAAATCGTACAAAATAAGTCGTGGTACGAAACACTTAGAATTGAAAATATATATTATATAAACTTTAAACTCGAGACGGGTGCAGATGTAAATGTCACACCTTTCGATGTCGCGAGAAAAATAAAAAATTTAAAAATATTTAATTCTAAAACTAGAGTAGAGGCCTATGATGGCACACTTATAAAAATAAAAGGCGAAACTGAACTCACATGTAGAATTGAAAAGCAAATTAAAAATCTAAAATTTGTGGTAGGAAGTGAAGAAGGAAGGGGACCGATTCTGGGATTGAAAAGTGCACCGAACTCAATTTAGTGGAAAGAGTAAACGCAGTCAAAAAATTAATGTCTCGGGAAGAATTTTTAGATAAACACAAAGAAGTGTTTGAAGGTTTAGGGACCTTTATACAAAATGTCCATATCGAATTAAAAGAAAATGTAACTCCGGTTGTAAAACCGGCAAGGAGAATTCCACTGACTTTAAAAGAACCATTAGCTAAAGAACTACAGAGATTATAAGACGGAAAAATTATAGAAAAAAGTGTAGAACAGTGCAATATAGTGATTGTGGAGAAGCCTAACAAAAAGATTAGGTTATGCTTGGATCCCAGAGAATTAAATTTAGTC
This sequence comes from Thereva nobilitata, assembly GCA_963855945.1. Classification (NCBI taxonomy): domain Eukaryota; kingdom Metazoa; phylum Arthropoda; class Insecta; order Diptera; family Therevidae; genus Thereva; species Thereva nobilitata. The sequence goes on from OY979696.1 coordinate 239,664, forward strand.
GTTAAAACCTTAAATTATCCTATACCCACATTTGAGGAACTTTCAGCAAAACTAGCCAAAAAGAAAAGTTTTAGCGTTCTAGATTTGAAAGATGGCTATTGGCAAATAGAATTGGATCAAGCCTCCAGCAAACTATGCACATTCAGCACACCATTAGGAGCCTATAGATTCAAAAGACTGCATTTTGGTATTCGAATTGCTCCGGAAATTTTTGAAAAATTTAACGAGGAAAATTTCAAACGAATACCTGGTGTACTACTAATCTATCTATTTATTTATTTATTTATTTATTGCCAAACAAGGCATACTTAAACCTACTACAAAAATTACAATGCAGAAAATACAATGCAAAATACCATATTATCAGGTAAAGGGTATAGTTAATTATACTTTGTCAGCTTAAGTCTATGGTTATCATGGTGATTGTGATGTCAAGAGGGATACAATTTTTTGTTTGAAGGATGATTTTTTATGTTGGGTGAGAAGCATACACTGCACTTAAATTAATACAAGTAGTACAGTTCTTATTATAAATATTGAAAACTACTGAAAACTTAAGCTACTATTGTCAGGAAAGGTGGGGTTATGTTAGTAGGGATCTAAGTTTTTTCTTATAGGATGCCTTGTTGAGTGAAGGGGAGAAACAGGAGGAATGACTGTTGAATACCATACAACATCTGTTGACGGGCTCGTTCCTAGCGTAATCGGTACGATGTGGGTATTCTTTAAGTAATTTAGTGTGTCTGGTCTGTCGGACTTCATCATTGAATTTGATTTTGTCCGACAGAAACTGCACATTAAGTTTTCCGCTAAGGACGTCAAAAGCAACGCAAGATATGAGCAATTTTCTCCTGCTTGATAACGGCATAAGGTCAAGCACTCTGAGCCTGTCCAGGTAGTGCGGTAGGGTTTGGTAGTTGCGAGGGTCATGTAGATTTCTCAGGGCGAAAAGGAGAAATCTCTTCTGAACTGATTCAATCCTGCTGCTACTAACTTGGAATATAGGATCCCAGATGGGACACGCATATTCCAGGATAGGGCGGACTAGGGAACAGAAGAGTGTTTTCGTGACCCATACATTGTCGAATTCCTTGGCCCTCCTCTTTATGAAACCTAAAAGCTTGTTGGCTCTGGCAGTAATATTATCGTAGTGCAGATTGAAATTAAGTTTTTTGTCTAGGACTACACCCAGATCTACGATATGATCAACCTGATTCAACATCATGTCGTTGAGATAATAGTACTGCTTATGTGGGTTTCTTCTACGGGAGAAGGTAATTGCATGACATTTGCTGGTGTTAAGTTGCAATTTATTCGTGTTGCACCAGTCTTGTAGGGCATTGAGCTTAGATTGCAAGTAGGAGACATCGGTTTGGGACTGAATGACATTATATATTTTGAGGTCATCCGCATAGAAGAGATGTGGGATATTAACTAATTTTTCTGATAGATCGGAGATGAAGATATTAAAAAGAAGAGGACCGAGATGACTACCCTGAGGAACGCCAGAGGTTACTTCGATTTCATCAGATAGAAATCCTTGGAATCTGATAACCTGTGTTCTTCCGTTCAGATATGATTTTAACCAATCAAGGGCAGAACCTGATATTCCAAATTTTAACAGTTTTCCAATTAGAATGTTATGGTCCACTCGATCAAAGGCCTTGCTGAAGTCAGTGTATACAGCATCGATTTGGTTGCCGCTTTCCATACCACATAGCAGTTCTGAGATTAGGACCATAAGGTTTGAGGTAGTTGAACGCCCTTTTCTGAAACCGTGTTGCTGCTCATTTAGGTATGGGTCGATTAGAGGGGCAATCTTGTCAAAAACAAGTTTTTCAAAAAGCTTAGGGATTGATGATAAAATGGCAATGCCCCTATAGTTGTCTACCGAGTGTTTATCACAGGATTTATAGATTGGCGTAAGGTAGGATTTTTTCCATAGCGTAGGAAACTTTCCTAAGGATAGAGATTTGTTGAAGATAAAATGAAGAGGGAATAAGATATGTTTCAAACAACACTGCAAGAAAATAGGAGGGAGATTGTCAGGACCGTTACCTTTTTTGGTGTCGAGATTATTTAGACCAGTCATTACCTCGTCAACAGACAGGGTTATGTTATTTATAAGAAGGGAGGTGCCATTGTAAGTAACAGTTGGATCCGTGCCTGTTACACTGGATGTGGGGGTATAAATTTCGCCAAACCTATCAGCGAACATATTACAAATTTCTTGGGGGCACGAGGAGTGTACTCTACCGTTCGTCATTGTTGTTGGATAGCCCGAGGTTTTCCGTTTAATGTTGACGAAGTCGAAAAATTTTTTAGGATCTCTTATAATGCTATCTCCTACAGAATTGATGTATGCAGTGTAGGCCCCACGAGACCTAACATTAAATTCTGAGGCTAGCCTAATGTATTTGGATATCAAACGCTCGTCTACATTTATGTTATTTTTAATCAAATTATATAATTTGTTTCTTTTATTACGTAGGGATCGAGTGTTTTTATCGAGCCAAGGTTCCGATACCTTATCCCTTTTTTTAATCTTGGGTACATATTTGTCGATGGTGTTGAAAATGATAGTATAGAAGCTTGAAACTATCTCGTCAAGATCACTACTTGATAGCCTATGTTCCCAGTCGACTAGGGATAATTCGAAGCCAATACTCTCCCAGTCCGCATTCTTAAAGTCATAAACAATTATATTGTTATATGATGTACGATGGTTGGGGATAGAGGAATTAATCTCGAGGATCCATGCGGAGTGGTGAATAGAATTATTAAATAGGTTATCCTCATCGGAAACGGGTAAAATATTCACCTCCTCGTATGAATTGGTAAAGATAAGGTCTAGCCATTTACCACAGGAGTTTGGTTGCCCAATAATTTGGCGTAGATCAATGCCGTAAAAAGTGTCGATAAGCTTTATATCGATGGCATTAATGGCATTAATGGGAAGCAAGTTGTTGTCTTCCTCGTCGGGGATGAAAGATATATTCGGCCGGTTAAAATCACCTAGGACAAATATAACGTCGTTACCGCAGAGCGATTCATTTACTTCCTCCACTATTTGTAGTAAATCGTCATAATTAGATTCTTCCGAATTTGGGGAGATATAGAAGGTACCGATGAATATAAGCTTCTGATCAGATTTGACTCGTATAAAAACGTGTTCGAAAGATGGTGAACGATTGGTCGTGATTAATTCACTATTTAAAGAGTCCTTGACAGCTATAAGTACTCCGCCTCCTCTTGTGAGACCGGTGGAGCTGTAATCTCTATCGCACCTGTAGATCGTCCAGCTGCTGTCCAAGATCTCTTCATTTAGGAATGAATCATTTAACCAAGTTTCAGTAAGTACAAGTACATTATAACGACACGATTTGGAGTCAATAAAGAGATTATTTAATTTGGTTCTTATACCACTACAGTTGTGATAAAAGATTCTTATCTGGGGTAGGATAGGTTTATGGAGAAGTAACGAGGTGGGATGGGCTATTGGGGAAGTAGCTAGTTACGCGCGGTAATATCTATTCATCTCATCACGGCTTTTTTGGAGCTGAGACACATGTAGCGATCTTACATGAGCAGCATAAGCGGAGAGATCCTTGTTTACTTGTTGGGGACTAATTTCATAATGCTCGTGGTACCTAGTGAATAGTTCGAGCAACGCAGCACGATCCGTGGGAAGACCTTCCTGTTGGATCGCGATGATGAGGCTGGTCCTGGTTTTACCATGAATACAGGTAGAATCAGGTTTATTATGCATGTAGGCGAGGAAAAGCCTTACATTGTCAAAAACCTTCCTTTCTCTTAACCGAGATAGCAAATATCGACTCTCACTCGAATCCGCTGAGATCAGGGTGTTTTTTACAACCGGTGGTTGTAACGGGTTCAAGAAAGGTGGTTTTGTGGACGGAATGTTGTTGGTCCGGCTTACAGAAATATCCACGGATTTCTGTGTGTCAATCGTAACCGAAGGAGGTTGTGTCGAAATCTCACTAACATCAGCGTAGGAACGACCACCAACGATGACGTGGCTACGAGAGAAGTTTGGGTAGGGATTGTGAGTAGTGTTATTATTATGGCGTACTGTATTGGGTGTTAGTGGGTTCGATGTACCGGTTGGGACTGAGTTAGAAGCAGTTGGAATAGTGTTAATCGTATTAATGGGTTTCTTAGCTACAAGGTTATTTATAGAGGATCTTACATGCTGCATTAGTGAGTTACTATTGTGGTTTAAAACTGGGATAGGATTAACTTTATTGGGTCTACCTATTACTAGTTTGGATCTAGCAGTCTTAGATTTTTTACTTATAACTATATTGGATTTAGGAATCTTAGATTTCCTACTTAACCTATTTATCCATCGGCTGAGAGTTAAGTTCCTCCATTTAAAGGTGTCCGCTGCATGGAAAAACAGCCACTCGTATCTTGTAGGAAAGACTACCTTGAGGCTCTTGAACTTCCTATTTTTCCGTGATGATATTTGTTTGCAGCTAAGTATTTTCACGCAGAAGTCTGTGAGAAATATGTTGCTTACCCAGGAAGAATCTGCCTTCGCTGGCACGCCCTTGAGGAAATACGTTGAGGTAGCCTCGTCGGATAATGAAGTGATCGAAGTATTGCCGGTGTTTTTTTTGGTGACCCTTCGGGGTGTTTTTATTGTTTGTTGCTGTTTGGTGTTTTTTGCTACTGGTTTTTCTGCGAGCAACCTATTATTGGTGTCGATTTTTTCTAATCTCCTATGCCAATCTGCAAGAGACCACGTTGTTCCGAATTTGTTGACAGTTTCCGGAAGGTGCAGAGATGGTAAGTAATGAGATGAGCTAGAGGAGATCGACAGGGTTTGCTGGTGGAGGTTATTTAAATTAGGAGAGCGGAGGGTAAAATTATCCTTCCAGTTTAAACGGTGGTCATCCAGTTCTTCGGAGAGTGAGATTGTCCGTTTATTTGGCTCAGCATCAATCGCAGTATCATTGGGCGTAGAAGGTTTATTGTCACCGATAACTTCCATGAAAACCTTTAAATTTGATAATTCCGCCCCAAGATGAGAGAACTGCATTTTTAAGTCGGCTTTAAGCTGTGCCATTGTGTCGTCCAGGAGAGAGAGCTTGTCGAAAGAATCGCAGATTTTGGAGAGTAGCTGTGATTGTTCGTTTTTAATGCATACATCATTGTCTGTATTAATTTTTATCTTTTTAATGCACGAGCTAATAGAATTCATTTCAAATCTCATAACTTTCGATAGGTGGTCGATCATAGAGTCATTTTCCGATGCATTATTAATGGATAAATTGTCTAATCTAGATTTAATTAATTCAAAGTTTTTGGAGTAACTTTGGTAATTATTATCTATACGATCGACTGCATGCGAAAGCTCATCAACGTTCTCCAAGAGAAGATGTGTGCTTTTCTCCATGGTAAGAGTTTTTTCACTTTATCTAGATGATATACTGATTTGTGCAGACTCAGAACAGCAACATGACGAAATACTCGAGCAAGTAATGGAGAGAGCGAAGAGGATTAACGTAAAATTTAATAAGGACAAACTTCAATATAAAACAAATAGAATAAAGTTTTTAGGACACATCTCGGAAGATGGCATAGCTGTGGACCCGGAAAGAACTCAAGCAATTGGAAAATTAACAGCGCCTAAAGACAATAAAAATTTACAAAGCCTGCTAGGTATGATAAACTACGTACGCAACTTTGTAACCAAACTTAGCTGAAATATCCCAACCAATAAGGGAACTACCAAAAAAGAACCTGGTCTTTAAATGGGAAGAAGCGCACACGAAAGTGTTAAACAAAATAAAAGAAGTAATCATCGAATCACCAACACTGAAATCATTCGACCCGAATCTTGGAGTCACGCTACAAGTAGATGCATCAAAATATGGGTTAGGAGCATGTTTAATGCAAAATGAGAAGCCCATACAATTTGCATCCCGAAGCATGACAAGTACAGAACAAAGATAGTCGCAGATAGAGAAGGAATGTTGGCGATTGTGTTTGGGTGCAAACAATTTCATAATTTGATATAGGGATGTTACGAATGTGATATTTTTCACATTCGCGAATGCGAATGCGAACGCGAATGTTCGGAATGCGAATGTGCGAATGCGAATGCGAATACGAATGTTTAGGAATAGCATTAAAAAAATTTAATAAAATTAAGGCCACATTTTTTTATTACATACAATAGGATATAAAAAATATTAGAACAATAAACCAGTGTTATATACGGTAATGGCATTCTTTCTTCTCGTATTTAATAGTCAAAGTTCAAGAGAGGAATATTATATTTCCATGAGGCGATTTCTAACGGCCCCCATTCCTATACAAGCCGCCGGCAAGCCATGGCCTGAAGGATTCCCGCCTTGATGCCAAGTCTAACCACACACTCCCTCACCCATAACGTCAACTGGATGGGGCTGCAGTCCAAGAAAGCTGTCAAAAATCTTTATGTGTGTGGGTACTTATCGTCAGTTCGTGCCTGAAGATCTGAACTTCTATTCAGTCTAAAATTTTCGTTGAGGCCATGAACATTTTTGCACTTGAATTAACAACCTGCTATGCTAAACTGTCGTCTTCGCCTGTGTGAATGTAGGGAATCATGAGGTCACCTGCAGTCCACGGCCTGTCAGACGTATGCCTCAAGTCCTCATCCTTCAGCCAGACTTAGTAATGTATGGCCTTCATCGGGCGGTACCTCCTGACCTAGCTTAAAAGGCTACGGCCTACCGGCGGCCTGTTGTGAATGGGGTCCAAGGGATAGGGCCAGCTGCACTATACAATTGCTCATTCGGAACCCTGGCCGGTGGAGCGCTCAGATATTTGCGAGCCAGATCTGTAAATTTGTCGTATTTTAAATTTGTTTTCCACGAGGCACAACACGACCTACACACATTCGCATTCGCAAAACATTCGCATTATCTGATGCGAATGCGAATGTCGATGCGAATGTTTAAAATGATGCGAATAATTCGCATTAGCGAATGCGAATGCGAACATTCGTAACATCCCTAATTTGATATATGGGAAAGCTTTTAAAATAATAAGTGACCATAAGCCGTTATTGGGAATCGTCAAGAAAGATTTGTGGAAGATACCAAATCATCGTTTGCAAAGAATGTTGGCATTACGTAAATACCAATTTGAAATAATACATAATCCGGGAAAATTGATATTACATTGCAGATTGTTTATCGAGAAATTGTGAATCACACCCAGGCATGCCTGAGATTACAGACTTAGTAATACATACTATCAACGTAAGCCAAGGAAAGAAAGAGAAATTCCGTAACGAAACAGAAGACGATCCCGTTCTCAAAAAACTAAAACAAGTTTTGCTAGATGGATAGCCACACACTAAATCACAGATTCCTGAGGAAATCAAGTATTTCTGAAAACTAAAGAATTATCTGGTATTAACAGATGGAATAATCTTTGTAAATGAGCGAATTGTAGTTCCACCGTCGCTCAAAATAGAAATATTAGAATTATTACATAAGCCGCATTTAGGCCTAGGAAAACAAAAGCTAGAGCGCGCACATCGGTATACTGGCCGGGAATCATCTATCTTAATCCTTCCAAAACAAAGAATTACTTTTTTGAACTAATCTATATATGTAGTGTTTTGAGGAAAGTGGATTGAAACTGAGCCTGTAGTTGGATATGTCTTTATTGCTTCAAGTGCGACTATAGACTGGCTTACTACTAGATTTTGAATACTTGTGCTAATCTCTTGCGATACTCTAGTACAATATCATTTGTAATGCTATTTCCTCTACACCTCCCCCTTTTAACTTATTTAAAACTAAGCTGTGTGCCTACTAATTACAATTCAGCAAGTCATAATAAATTCTTCTTATCGACTATTTTTAACACTATTACTATAATTCTTAAGACAATCAATTCCAATTTATATAATTCATAATATAATTCATAAGTTGCTCAATTCAAAACGATAATATCTAATCCTTTGTCATTTAGAAGCGTCCAGCGCACAGCTTTTACGTTGTGAGGTTTTTAATTTTATCTTCGTGAATCTACTTTCGCGGACGCAACACTCTAGAAATTCTTCTTACTACTTTTCCCTTACCTGTGGTTACCCAATATGAGCGCGGAGTTACATGCTTCACCTGTATCTCTCCGTTTTTCCAGGTCTTATCTTCTCTAATCCATACGTTTTGGTTTGCTTCAAATTCTTCTGTTTTTCTGGCGGCTCTCTTATCGTAGTTTATTTTATTTGCCTTATTGTTCTTGTCTGCTATTAGTTTTCCTTTTATGCTATTGGGGTTTTAAAAAGATCTGTTTTTAATCGGTTTTAGTGTTATTTCCATTTCTCAGGGGCGTATTTCTGTATTCTAATGACGTGATCCATAGTTCTTGATCTCCTTCTCTGGCCTGTTTTTATTAATTTTTCAGCTATTTGTACTGACCTTTCTGCCAGGCCTTTGGCTTGTGGGTAATGGTGGGTTCACACTACGCGGACTTGGGTCGTACGCGTAAATAAAATTAACAATATGTATACATTCCTACTTTTGCCAATAAAAATACTACTACAACCAAGATATTGAAAATAAAATTGGACCGTGCAAAGTATGCCAGAAATTCCAGTAAGCAAAACCACAGGAACCATATAAACTCCATGAAGTTCCTGATATACCTTTTAATAAGATTGGAATGGATATTTTTCAATTATCAGGAAAGAACTACTTAGTAATTACAGATTATTTGTCTAAATGCTTAGAAATAGCCCAGCTAAGATCAAAAACTGCAGCAGAAATTATAAAAAAACTGAAAGAAGTATTTGCAACACATGGAATTCCGAAGACAATCATTGCGGGCAATATGCCCTTCGGATCTTATTTATTCAAAAGTTTTGGACAGCAATATGACATAGAAATAGTTACAACCAGTCCCCGTAAAGGCCCGTCCTCACTACGCGGACTTAGATCTCACGCGCTTTTGGCCGTACGACCAGACAAAAGCACGCGTGATCTTTTAATTTTCTGAGTCATGAGTGAGAAAAAATCAAGTCTCATTTGAAACGGCGTACGCGCTTTTGAAAAGCTCATAGTGTGTGGACGCACAATGTACCTTTTTAACCACAGCCTTTTGTCCGCGTTGTTTTGTCGCACGGCCTTTACCATGGACAAAGTCGTAAAAAAGTCGTAAAAAAGCCATAAAAGTCTATATGAAAAAAAAAGGCAAAAGCGCGTACGACCCAAGACCGCGTAGTGTGGTCCCACCATTATGGTGTGGCCACACTACGCGGTCTTGGGTCGTACGCGCTTTTGCCTTTTTTTTCATATAGAGTTTTATGACTTTTTTACGACTTTTTTACGACTTTGTCCATGGTAAAGGCCGTGCGGCCAAACAACGCGGACAAAAGGCTGTGGTTAAAAAGGTACATTGTGCGTCCACACACTATGAGCTTTTCAAAAGCGCGTACGCCGTTTCAAATGAGAATTGATTTTTTCTCACTCATGACTCAGAAAATTAAAAGATCACGCGCGCTTTTGGCTGGCCGTACGACCAAAAGCGCGTGGATTCTAAGTCCGCGTAGTGAGGACGGGCCTTAACCCACAAGCCAAAGGCCTGGCAGAAAGGTCAGTACAAATAGCTGAAAAATTAATAAAAACAGGCCAGAGAAGGAGATCAAGAACTATGGATCACGTCATTAGAATACAGAAATACGCCCCTGAGAAATGGAAATAACACTAAAACCGATTAAAAACAGATCTTTTTAAAACCCCAATAGCATAAAAGGAAAACTAATAGCAGACAAGAACAATAAGGCAAATAAAATAAACTACGATAAGAGAGCCGCCAGAAAAACAGAAGAATTTGAAGCAAACCAAAACGTATGGATTAGAGAAGATAAGACCTGGAAAAACGGAGAGATACAGGTGAAGCATGTAACTCCGCGCTCATATTGGGTAACCACAGGTAAGGGAAAAGTAGTAAGAAGAATTTCTAGAGTGTTGCGTCCGCGAAAGTAGATTCACGAAGATAAAATTAAAAACCTCACAACGTAAAAGCTGTGCGCTGGACGCTTCTAAATGACAAAGGATTAGATATTATCGTTTTGAATTGAGCAACTTATGAATTATATTATGAATTATATAAATTGGAATTGATTGTCTTAAGAATTATAGTAATAGTGTTAAAAATAGTCGATAAGAAGAATTTATTATGACTTGCTGAATTGTAATTAGTAGGCACACAGCTTAGTTTTAAATAAGTTAAAAGGGGGAGGTGTAGAGGAAATAGCATTACAAATGATATTGTGTAATACCTTTGCACTTTCCTGGAGCAGCCCTAAGGCATTAACTCCTATGGAGCAGCTATACTAGCGTTTACTCCGCATTATAATGGAGCAGCTCTAAAGCTTAACTCCTGGGGTATTCTAAGGAAGTCTTGGCTTCCCACTCAAACGTCTGTTTATCAACGACTGACTTTTAATTAATCAATTTACTCTATTTATACAAAATTATCTTATACATCTAAGTATAATTATCATTATTCCCACTTTAGGTAAATTGCCATGGGTCAGCAATTTGTACGCACCGGGCCTCAAGAATTTGATGCACCCGTCTGACCTATTTTCATTTTTACTCGATCGGGGAAAAATTGCAACGTTCGGTCTGCATGAATTTGTTAAAATAAAAGCTCGCGCGTGTGACTCATTAAAGAATTTACCTAAGGTGGAAAAATGTGATTTTGGAAATATGAAAATGTATTATGGGAAAGAGTGTATCACAATTGTACTAGAGTATCGCAAGAGATTAGCACAAGTATTCAAAATCTAGTAGTAAGCCAGTCTATAGTCGCACTTGAAGCAATAAAGACATATCCAACTACAGGCTCAGTTTCAATCCACTTTCCTCAAAACATTGCATATATAGATTAGTTCAAAAAAGTAATTCTTTGTTTTGGAAGGATTAAGATAGCTAAAGAGCAAAAAAGCCAAAATTTCAGGCTTTATTTTTGTGTTTCGAAAGAAGTCTAATCTACTTCCCAAGAAGCATCGTTCTTTACCTGTGGAACTGTTATTTAGGTTTTTTTTTTGAACATTTTAACGATATTCTGGAATTTATTTTAGAAATTCTTAACAGGTTACCGAAGGCACTCTGCATAAAAATTCGTAAAACAATACAATTAATAACAGTAATAACTGATATTAAAATTTCCAAATAAACTTTTTGAATCATTTCAATTTTATCTCCAGAAGCCTTAAGATAAGAAACTCTTAATTCTATCTCTAACATTTTCGAACGCAATAAAAAAGAGAAATTCTCTGGTGTATTTCTATAACAAATAGCAAGGGGGAAAACTTTTAATAAAATTACCATCAGTATCTGACTATTTTACCTGAATTCTAATTACTCAACTCTTCCATGACCATCAAGGATAAGATTTTATTTATATCCAGGTTATTTCACGTAAGACTTTCATTTTCATTTATTCGAACAAAGAACGTGACTTGCAATTCAATGGGAGCAAATTTATTCCTTAAAGAAAAGTATATTTTATCCTTATTAGATAAGACAATGTTCTCAATATAATGTATTACTGTATTATTAAATAAAATGAAATGCCCTGAGTTTCGAGTCGTCCTCATCTCTGTAAGTATTAACATCGACTGACTTCTTAATTTCTACACTCTAACATCTGGCTTCCAGCTTTAGTTGCGACAGCGGTAGTCGCTCATTTTTGACAAGTTTTTCACTTGACTGGAAAATTTATGATAAAGTTTTTCCAGTTCACGAAAACATAGTAACAAATTTTGAATTTTTAGAAAATTATTTACAATTTCTGATGCTTCGTTCTTATTTCTTGGTTGCAGTCATGTACTTTGCTTTCGTGCTGAGTTTTCTAAAACTTTTGGGAAGAAGCAAAAATACCTTTTGCTAGTTCAGCCGACACCGAAAAACAACTCCAACAATCCCTCCAACTACCGCCCAACAGCAATTACTTCAGTTATCTCCAAAATCTGAAGACGATAATCAATAAAAAGCTTATAGGGTGTCTAGTATACAACCTTATACTAAATGACAAACAGTACGGCTATAAAAAATGTTCAGCGGCGAACTTTTAGTATGGCTTACAGTTACAGAACACCTCAATACGGTAAACTACTCTGTTAGTCAAACTCCAAGCTATTGGTATTGACCCAGCTCTAGAGAACTGATAGATAGTTTTCTTTCTGGCCGTTTAATTAAGGCAGTATTGGACGGCGTCAAATCTAAATCTCGCACCATCTCAGCCGGTGTACCCACGGGATAAATTTTATCACACGTTCTTTTCCTAATCTTTATAAAGGACCTGCTCTCCGTACCATCTAGCTTCCTTCACAGCTTCGCTGATGACAGTACTTTGCGTTACTTTTAGTCCAAGAGCTAGTGACAGAATTGCAAAGTGATTTTGTAGAGGATGGGCCTTTGATATAAGGTAGATTAGGTAAAGCACAACCGATTAAAAATATTCGCAAGTTCGCGTCTACTTAAGTTTTAATTTTATGAATTTTTGAACTTGTCGATTTTTTGTCCATGAAAAAAGTGATATTGCAGAGGATGGGACTTGGTATATAGGTTAATTGGGTTGCCCCCAACACATATTCCGATTCCCATCTCGTTTGGAGGTTAGGTTTGACTTTTGGGAATTTTTGAACATGTCGGTCTGATCAAGATGGACAAAGTGATATTGGAGAGGATGGGGTTTGGTATAATGGTGAGATAGGCCACCAAGAACCCTAATTCAGCTGCCCATCTCATATGCAATCACGGTTGCGATTTTGGCGGCTTTTAATTTTGTGGCCATTTTCGGTATGACCCAAGTGATTTTGTAGGAGATGGGATTTGAATATTAGGGTTCGTTACAACATCTACAATACATATCCACTTGCCCATCTCTTTCCCAGTTGTAGAAACCCTTGCCATCTCCAGTTGAAGTTGAAAAATCGTAAAATCTAGTTTTATATAGCAAATTGAGTTAAAATGGATGTATATACCCCTCTAGTGGCATATTTATGTTATATATTTCAGATATTATGAGTAGTTGTGTATTGTATATACAAACATACATTATAACCCGGCCCGCTGGGTGCGGGCGTGCAGAGTGTGCACCGCACGCGGGCGGCACTTTCGGGGGGCGGCAAACACAACAATCTCGTGATCGAACTCATTTTCATCATTTGCACCTAGGTTCTTTTTAGAATGCCATAACAATTACATGTATTGATCTCCTTTAAAAATAAACCGATAAACCGAAAACGTTCAAACCACTTAAGAAGGATCGATCTCTGAAAATAGTATAATATAAGGACAGAGAATGTAAAATTAAATTCCCATGATAGAAGTCAAATTTATTCTGTAAATAAAAGTTGACATTCTAATCTGATTATAATTATTGACAAAATTTTAAAGCAGTTTGACGTCTAGCTATGGAGAATTATCCATTTTTATGTGCAATAAATTCCCTCCTTTAATATCATTTTTACTCGACCTTTACTTGAATATTGAATACTAATTACTCGAATGCAAGACGTCCAATGTTTTTTAAAAAATTTTATTGAATGTATGAGATATCAATAAATAACGTATTCAAATTTCAGATTTTTAATTTGGAATATGCTCCTTCAATCGATCTTCCTTAAGATAATTTTAAAGAGAATTCCCCGTTGTTCCATGTAGAGGAAAAACCAAATAAAAAGAAAACGAGTTTCCCATTCGCTCTGGTTGTTTAAAAGCGCAGCTTTTTCACTCATGCTGCAGGCTCCGTTTGCTTCTTAAAGCCCGGTACACACATATCCGAACCGTGCCTGCACCGCATGACAGCCGTGTGTTGGACAACACACGGAGAGAAAATAAACAAGTAAAATTTGATGCGGTGCGGACATGGAGACGCGGAAATGTGGGGACTGACTGGTAAGATTTTACTTGTTTACTTTTTCTCCGTGTGTTTTCCAACAGACGGCCGTCACGCTGTGCGCAAATGTGTGTCCCGGGCTTAAGCCGGCTCTTCACGATGCGGTGAACGTTTCATTCGAATATTGGCTTCCAACGTTGGACGATTTTCGGCGAAAGTAGACCTCCTATCGAAAAAAGTTAAATATAAAAGTTGTAGGTAATAAAAAGATCTACAACTTTTGTACAAACCATTTTTTCCACCTTACCAACTTCCAGAGCAATGAATCATCAAAGTCAAATTTTGGGTTTTTTTTAACTAAAATTTCAACTAAAACCACCTTTTTCTCCAAAAAATACCTAGTTAACTAATATTTTTTTTTACAAAATTGGAAAGCTTGGACAATTTCTTATCAATAATGTCCGGACAATTTGTATCCTACGGCTTTTATTTTTGGAGTTATAAGCAATTTTAACGCTAAAATTGGCTCTTTTTTTGTGCCTTTTCACCTAAGCTTTGCCAAAAAGTACCAAATAAGCACCAAATAAGGCAAATTTTAACATCAAACTTGCTAATAACTTCAAAAGTAAAGGCCGTAGCGTAAAAATTGTCCAGACAATATTGATAGGAATTGTCCAAGCTTTCCAATTTTGCAAAATAAATATCAGTTAACTAGGTATTTTTTGGAGAAAAAGTTGTTTTTAGTTGAAATTTTAGTTAAAAAAAACGAAATTTTGACTTTGACGACTCATTGCTTTGGAAGTTGGCTAGCTGGATCCTTGATTTTGACAGTTTTAGATAGGTGGGAGTATTCTACGTACACTGGTATCCTATTCATGAAAATAGCTGAAAGGGTTACATAAATACAGGGTGATATGTAAACCTCTACAAAAAAAATTCAAAACGCCCTAGCTGCTAAACCGTTAAGATTTACCCCCCCCCCCCCCACCCATACCATTTTTTCTTCGTCTATCCAAAACCTATCTACAGCCGGCCGCTTTGTAAGCTTATAGGCATACAACCTGTATAATCATCAAAATGTTTTTTTTTCCATCAACCAATTTTTCTCAATTAAACGGAAAATATTGATGGAACGGAGATGGGATTGAAAATGTAACATTTGGCAGATGCCACGAGCCTATGGTCCAAATCTTGGGTTCTACAAAATCACTTGGGTCATACCGAAAATGGCCACAAAATTAAAAGCCGCCAAAATCGCAACCGTGATTGCATATGAGATGGGCAGCTGAATTAGGGTTCTTGGTGGCCTATCTCACCATTATACCAAACCCCATCCTCTCCAATATCACTTTGTCCATCTTGATCAGACCGACATGTTCAAAAATTCCCAAAAGTCAAACCTAACCTCCAAACGAGATGGGAATCGGAATATGTGTTGGGGGCAACCCAATTAACCTATATACCAAGTCCCATCCTCTGCAATATCACTTTTTTCATGGTCAAAAAATCGACAAGTTCAAAAATTCATAAAATTAAAACTTAAGTAGACTCGAACTGGCGAATATTTTTAATCGGTTGTGCTTTACCTAATCTACCTTATATCAAAGGCCCATCCTCTACAAAATCACTTTGCAATTCTGTCACTAGCTCTTGGACTATTTGTCCCTTTCCATAACGCAAGACAAGCGCGTGCCAGTGCCAGACCTTCTCTCTATGATCGTGGGCTTATTATGCCCTCGATTGGGGCCGTAAGAATCAAGTAGAATTCAATGCTTCCAAAACGATGTACTGTCGTTTTACCAGAATAACCCGCAACATCTCCCCATCCAGGATCCATCGCCTCAGCCTTTAGAACCGTCCAGAGTCTTATTAATCTATCCTGGCCTCTATCCCTTCCTTCGAACCAAGCTTACTACTAGATATTGGACAATGACTAGTTCGACAAGACGGACTTGTAGTAACAAAAGGTGACTTCTAAGCTTGGACTTTTACATAACCGAAAAAATTCCTGTCAGTGGAGGGTGTAGAACTACTGGCTGTCCCATTGTTTTATATCGTGACAATAAGGAAAGACCCGCGATTAATCACCACAGATTCAAAATCGTTCAACAAACATACTAGTGCCTGGGATTACTTTAGAGATGCAAGTTGTTCCTGCAGCCATCGGCCCGTGCTATAATATACAAATCCAGCATTCGCCATCTTCTCAAATACAACTCCTTTATTTGGGGTGGGGGCTTCGAAAACACCTTGGCGTTGTTAGATTAAGTGGCCCTCAAGCTTATCGGCAACTCATTTGTTCCCAAAATAGAACACCTCGACGGTGGAACAATCTTTCGCAGTCAGTATTTCCAGACTCCTAAAACATCCAAGGGTTCAAAGGCCAACATCCTCCCTGCTCCTCATAATGTCAAACCTATTCTATCCCAATTGCAAAACTTCGTCTTCTTCTTCTTTGGTAAGGTATTTGGTCCAAAAGTACCGCGGCCACTAGATTTTGGCCAGCGGTTTGTCGGTTAGATTTGACTACTCGCAGGGGACTCACAGAGCACATGACGGGCAGACTCATTCTTCTCAAATTAAAGTCTGCAGGTGGGTCCTCCGCCCTTTCTATCCTCTATAAGTGGTCACGTCGCAGTATCCGGTAATCAAGAAAACAACTATCTTGACATCAAACCAACGAGTGCTCTGACATCCTTTCTACTGCGTCCCAACAATTCCTGAGCCGCGTCAAGAGACGGCATAGGAAGGAAGGCTTAGAGTTAACCAAGTCCGGTCGGCAAGGGCCTCTTCAATTCACTGAATACAATGTAATTTGTCCATAGAAGCCCCATCAGTATGGCAGGAAAGGGTAGGCCCATCCTGACAGAACTTCCTGGTGTGCCCGGCGCCCAGAGGAGATTGTCAACGACATTGCAATACACCCACTGCCATGCAGCCCTCGACGTATTTATTATAACTTATTGTTGATTAGAGAATTATTCCCCATCTAGAATTTATGCTGTACTGTTTGGGATATTATTTTGCCAGATTTTGTAAAAATGTTAGTAATATTTGATAGAAATTATATTTTCTTCAACCCTTTTCTCCAATACATATTTCCAAGTCCGACTATGTGAATTAAACCCAAAATTGTTGAGTCTTAAACACTAGAATTCTTCACATAACCACTCTCGGCTTGGTAGCAAAATTCGACGTAACCAGCGAGATAATGTTACAACTTGAAAATGTATTCAAGTAATTGATGCAACTCATTTACTTATTTATACACAGTCTTGAATATGTTAAAAAGGAAGATTTGTCACTCTGTCTCTGCATGTATAGTCAAAGGGCACGTTTACCCGGATTCACCAAAAAGCGGATTTACCACGTACAATCCCTCTGCAATAAATTTCTCTATTCAGAGGCGGTTTTCGAAATGATGCTTCACATTCAGTGCCAGAAGCTACATCTGCTTCCAACTCCGCAAGGATATCCCCGTTATCTGGACTTCAGGGCAAGGCCCTTATGGTCACTTCCGGTTGCTGTAAGCATCTCATTGCGATTCCATCTTCTGTAAAGAAATTCAATTTTCGACTTTTATGGCTGCATTCTGCACATCAAAGGCCAGACTTCTCTGAAAAATATGTAGGATATTACAAAGGAAGATTGAACCACCACATAATTCTTTCTACATCCGGCCCTTCATATCTGCTTTGAATTTTCGGTCCTTATATATTTTATGTAAACGTTTCCTTTAATATAGGAGATAATATGTAAAGTATAATCACGCAGGGTTCACAAAGAAGTTTTCGGGAAGAATTTAAACGACACCAGATATAACTAAGAGCGAATTTAAAGTCGATAAGGTAGGTGGAAGCTAGCCTCCCATAAATAGTAAGCATGTAGTAATGTTGCATACATGCCGAGATTAAAAACCAAAGCTAATGCAGCAGAACGCAACTTAAGTGAGTACAGCACAGAGCCCAAAGGAGGTAACTCCAACTTATATTAAAATACAAAATAATAGACACAATAAAACCGGAACGAAATGTTTGTTTAAAACTCTGCAAAGAGGGAATAATATAGAAAAGTTGCTTCTATCGGGATATCAATTCATTGGACTATAAACCTTCGGACTTTTCAAGATTTATAATCTTTTCTTAAGAATTTCTTATGCCAAAATATATAAAAAGAGGAATAAAGGAAAAAGGTATCACGGCCAAACAAAGAATTTATTGACTTTTCTTTTACCAGAAAATAAGAATTTTTGTTCCCAAGGCAGTTATTCAGAAGCCACACAAGCTGTAATCTGGGGTAAGATAAAGATCAGGATAAAGGACATTTTCTTTTAGCTTCAGAAATTTATTTTTCTGCAATCCGCAATAAAGTTATCTGCCATCAGTCGTTAAATTTGATTGTACATCTAGAAAAATTCCGGTAAATTCTCAAAATTAACTTACAACTCTATGTTTAAGGAGCCAGTGGAAGACGTAGGTTCCATTTTATTGTAAATAAAAAATTTACGGATTTCCTGTGGGCTGAGGGGAAGGACTTCATTCACAGATTAATAAACACAATGAGCGCGAGGTCTGATTTGCTAAGGTCTTTATAGTTGGACAGGAACTTAAATAAGCATGTTACTTCCAGCGTGAGTTCTCTTTGAGTTGTCGTTTCGCATGTTTCACCAGTTTAATTAAGTAAACCTATTGGCCTAGTAGGCCAATTGTTTTAGGACAAACTACACCTACATAATGGAAATGAATGTGTTTCCTGGCCATAAACGCGGTGTGTTGTGCCATGGGAATAAGGATTTGCGGGGACACGGTAGGCTATGAAAACCCGCATCCTACTATCATAACAGGTTGGTAATATTTCCTTGTCTACTTTAAGTAGGCCGGGGAATATTTCCAGTCTATGTAAGGTGAGAAAATATAAATAGTTTAGTTGAATTCTAAAATTCAACCTTGTAAATAACTCGACGTATCCACCACTTTGGTGTCTAGTCTGGATATTTCTTACTCTTACTCTTTTGACGGAGTATGACACCTTGGTCTGTAGCAATGTAGTAAGACCCAAGCAAGCAATGGAATAAGTTTACTGTAAAACCCAAAATAATATGCTTCTGTCCTGACCTTCCCCATCGTTTTCAGGAGGCTGAAGCTTGCTTGTATGCTATTCTCCGCGCTTTGGGAATAAAGACCATCCTAGCGTCTCTCTATATTGATCCCACGAGTTGTGTAAGAAAGGACGGCCACCCATGGTAGAGCTACACATTACCACCGGAAGGCTGAATTTAACCGGTTGTCGCCTGGCATCTGAAACCCTTCGTTGGTAGTACCATTCACTCCTGCAGCATGATTGTCTATACTTTGGGATATTGGTTTTGTCGAGTAAGTCGAACTCTCTTAACCTTTAACGTAACCTATCCTCTTCCGAGAATTAAGCTTGTTACTCGACATGACCATTACGACATGGTGGACTGGTGGCACAAAGAGTGATTCCTTAGCTTAAAGCCGCCATATAGAAAAGTCCACCAATGAAAAAAAATAACTTCACTGGAATGTGTTTTCAAGTCACTAATCGGTACATCGCCGTAGCAATTGACACTCTTTTCCACAATGAATTATATTGGCGATTCATAGTTCCATAGTTTCTCTTTGCATATCCATGCCAGGC
Organism: Thereva nobilitata; assembly: GCA_963855945.1. Classification (NCBI taxonomy): domain Eukaryota; kingdom Metazoa; phylum Arthropoda; class Insecta; order Diptera; family Therevidae; genus Thereva; species Thereva nobilitata. Next base: position 259,203 of record OY979696.1, read on the forward strand.
AGACGGAAAAGGATCCGTTACCGTAGTCAAATTGCACGCTAAAGAGACGGAAAACATGACTTTTTACTACCACTTTACAAAAACTTAAGTTTTGGAAAGTTTTGCTATAAAATATCGAAGTGAGTATGAATGGTGTGCCCAAATTACCTTTTTCTAAGAACTAATGCATCTGCGGTTGATAAGCGAAAGTAAAGAGCACAAAACCACCAAAAATAAATTGTTTCGAGTACATTTCCCTTTGGTGTTGGAGAACTCTCGTATAACTAAATTAAAAATATTTTATCCAAAGGCATCCGCTAAGGAAAATGCCGTCCAATTGACCATTGATATTAAGACACATTATTCCAATATCGCTCTACTGTGTTCAAGTGGCAAAACGAGATCATTAAGATCCACCTTAGACCTTTCTGGAATTTACCTCGGGTGCATGAATTGAAAAAAGTCCTGCAGAAAGTTCTCAACTCGGAAACTAATTTATGGAAGATGACGTCTCATTTTGCCCACAAATCCTGAAAGGAAAGTTCTGAATTGATGGGTTTTCCATTTAGGATACACTCATATTCCAGCTGTCGAAGCGTTTGCGGCAAATATGAATTTTGTGTAAAAGCGAAATAAGAACTCAACAAAATAGATGGAAAGGGATCAAAGTAAAAATTAACTTATGGAGACTTTAATCTTCTTAAGGCAATTCATGACAGGGAGAACAAAATTAGGGCTTTCTCGAAACTACTGCCAAGTCCGGGCGGGCATCTGAAGTACGAAATACTACTTTTTTTTATATGAACACAACACATTGGATCCGACATTGGACATTGTTAATATAACGCAATCATTTCAGAGGAAAGCAGGACGTGTTTGGCTGGTCCTAGCACAAAGTGAGGCCTTAAACATTTTTAATGAATTTCTATAGCAAGAAAGGTTAAGTCATTATTTGCCACCGTTTAAAGCTAATCGTGACTGTTCTTCGCCTGAAATGACAGCAAGGAATTCACATGCGACGAGATTTTCTTAATTAGTTACACGCTGGCACAAACAATTTAATTAAATATTACGGCGCACCAGAGTATCATTTGGGCGGAATGAAGATAAACTAACCGTTAGTCTGCAGGGCAAGATTGTTAATTGAAATAAATTTCCTCTGGAATATGACTTTCTACCAATTAATGCCTTTCAAGGAAAAGTTACTGTAAGCATCTTCATACCTTGAGGGATTGCTGTTCCAGTTAGAATTGTTTTTAAATTATCATTTAACATATTGCAAAACTTTTAAAACTTGGTAAAAAATTTCTTTAAGTTAAATTTTAAGTAATACTTAACAATAAATACAACAGTATTTTCTACTTCACAGTTTAGATACGCATAGGTCACAATAAATTTGACTTTCTTATAGTACGTATACATGCGAAATTTAAGCCGAATTCATGCCAGCTCGGATCTTAGATAAATCCATGTATACGCAGATCGAATTCAAATAGGATCGAGCGGAATTCGATAAAAAAACGAAACAACTGTAAAACGATACGAAAACTACAAATTGTAGGTTATTTTCATTGCTTTTCGATCACGTTTGAATCCATTTAAACTTCAATTACTCGATCCGACGATGTCAAATACGCAGATTCTCACTTTCAATCTTTCGATCTCTGGATCGTTCGATTTGGTCATGTATACGTGGTATATGTCAACCAAGTACAGGGAAAGAAGACAGACCGGAAAGATCATTTTTTTCAATTGATAAACAGGGTGTATACACTAAGTTTACAAAGCAGCCGGCTGTTGATAGGTTTTACTTAGCCGAACAAAAAATCGTATGGGAAGGGTGGGGGATATCGTTATGGTTTAGCCGCTAGGGGGCGTTTTGTAGTTTTTTTTAGATTTTTGCATGTCACCCTGTATTTTCGTAACTCTGTGGCCTTTTATCATGAATAAAGTAGCAGCGTACGCAGAATACTCCCACCAATCTAAAACTGTAAAGAGAAGGTTCTACCCTACCAACTTTCAGGGTTATGAGTCACATATTCGCACGGAATAATCTTTAGAGATTCCGTGAATAGGTCTGCCGCCACGGTAAACACTTAGACGGCAAAATCTTTAAAAAATAAACACCGCATGTTTAATATATGATTTGGTAAGAACACAATAATTTTCCACATCATATAATGCCAATTTGTTTCATTTACAAATCTTAAATCTGCCATTGTGTGGTTCTACCCTGTAAAATGCGATAATATGATGAATTAAAAATAATTACATACTACCTTTTCCTTTATCATTTATTACCATACCAATCTATTCCCACTAATTCCTATTTCACCATTATAATTTATAAATTTCCTAATGTGAAACATATACGCCTCGGGGCCAAAATACACGCGGACGCACGAAGCAATGCAAAAGCTTTTTCGGGTAAAAGGTCGCTCCTGAAGCTTGTGACACAACAACTCTTTCGCCACTGCATGCCTCGTCCAATTTTTGTTGTTAGATATCTACTTCATTTTTAAGGTGCACACTATTTCCCAAAACTCACGCTTTAATTCACTCTAACAATCAAAATAGTAGCGTTTGCTCCTTCCTGTGGAATGCATAGTACCTGTTAAATTTATTTTTTCCTTCGGAGCCACAATGATTAAAACATTCATAAAGTTTACCTAGCATGAGAATAAGAAAAAAAAGTTATTTGTGCGAATTCCCCGATTCTGGAGGAGCCGGGCCGTATCTTATGTCATTGGTATTCATCCGACGATCGCATTTTCCTTAGGTATTCCTTCGCCGTACAATGTCACAGAGAAATATGCAAACAAGGTTGAAATTGTGATCCAGGACTCGCAGTTGTTTATTTATTTCGACCTTGTCCGAGCCCAGCACTCTGGATTTTATTCTATGAAAATCTCTCAGAAATGCGTATGTAAATGGGGTTATGGCAGGTAATCACAGTTCACTTGAAACTTCTCTCCAAGTTCACAAGAACTCTTCAACACGATTTCATGTGCTGTTTTGTGAAACCTTTAAGCTCTATATAATATGTATGTAAATTTGCCCAAAATACACCTGTAAATGCCAATTTTACATAATTCTGAAAACTTGAATAGTGCTCTCTGTAATGAAATCTTCTTTAATGTGCCCTAGCTCCATATTAGGTCCTTTTATGCCTGCCTGTTTGCTTTTATGAAGGTCCTTTTCCACACATCGAGCGAAATTACTGGAAAGGAAGCTTAAAAGACAAAATCAAAGACCCCTTTCACTATTATGTATATGTATAAAATCCAGAATAATTTCTGAGAACGTGTTCACAGAATATGCGTCGCTATAACTCAACTCCTATCAATGAAGAGATGAAAAGAATTTTCTCGATAGCGGTGAAACGAGCTCCCACGTCACTTTGATGTCTATGTACGTAATTAAATTCTCAGGCAGTTATTACATTCAAAAATATTTCCAAACTTTAATGTTATTAAATACTTATCAGAATGGGATATTAATATGCCGCGGCAAACTGTATTTGAAAACTTGCAGTAAAAAAATTTCTTTAAATGTTCCTGGCGTTTTAGAACAAGCAAACACCAATCAAACTTAAAGTTTGAGAACCCAAAAGAACAACTTTATTTACCATTGGCATTGAATTTTGTTTTATTGCAATTTAATATTAACCGGAAGGAACACGCATGCCTATCAAGCTAATTGTAAGAGGCTAAACGGAGCAGGGTAAATCCATTCTCCACCTTCCTTGTTCACATCCTTTTGCCATTTTGTAGCTAGTGCTTAAAGAGTGCTGGTTGTAAGCGGTTTGCGCCGATACCCGGCCAAGGTCGGAGCGTACAAGTGTCTTAACTTGGTAAGCCGCTCTGCCACGAAGGAGTCACTTCCACATTACATGGACAAGGTTAAAAATAATAAGGAAAAAGAAAAATTGAAGAAACATGCCTATCTCAAAGGTAGATCCACCATAGACAGCTTTGCGCGAGGTGATGTGAACTGGGAGCTTTCGAAAGGCGACTACATTTCAAACAATATACCCTGGTACCGGATACAATGTACCTATTGAATCGATTCCAGAAGCCCTCATAGCCCTAAACGAAGTAGCAAGCATTAGGCAAGCAAGCATTAGGCATCCAACTGTGATTAGTAAAATTAGGTAAGGACGACTTAAAAGAGATCTCCAGACTAGACTCAAAGCACTGATAAGCTGCCTAAACTCCACAGGATGGCTTTAGACATCCGCCACAGCCGGTTAAAAAACCACTTAGCCTAGAGTCACGAGTTTATGGCATCCAAACGGTGCACCATAGTGCTAATGGGCCTCCGGTCACACTGAGGGCAGCCCTACATCTACCTATACAACTATCTAATAAAGCAAATTCAATGTAATTGCGCGAGAGTTAGCGGCTTCTTCACTTTAGGTCAACAGACATTAACTCTAATGGTGGATCCACACTATGCGGAATTTTATGGCTTTTTAACGACCTTTTCAATGGCAAAGGCAGTACGGCCAAACTGTGCGGACAAAATGCGCGTGTGTTCTAAGGGCCCCATTCACTTTCAGTCTACCGCACAGTTCTGGTTTGCGCAGTTAAATCGCAACGAAATCTATGCAGATTTAAGCTTACTCAGTTCATCACACTCACTATACAGTTTTTACACGGTTTTAGTTCAGTTTGGCTCAAGTTGCGATTGGACATATAGCTGTTATGTGCTGTACAATTATTGCAATGCAATCTTCGCAAAAACAAATTTTATATTTATCACTTTTGGGTGTTCTTATTAATCGAATTCAAATGAAAGGAAGACCGGAATCAATTTTCTCATGTAATTCTCACCCCTATCATCCAAAAGGAAGACACCTGCATGAGAAAGGCGATTAGCCCCCACGAGCCGCTTGGTATAGTGCTACCCTAAGATTTTTAGTAGAGATGCGCCGAATGTTCGGCCGAATATTCGTATTCGGTATGTTCGGGGTATTTTTTAATTTTCGTATTCGGCCGAATATTCAGTTAGTTTGCCGAGTAATTACCGAATATTAAAATAGTATTATTTTAGGATTTATATACATATTCATAAAATCAAAAATTATAAAAAATCTACAGAATTCAAGATTTTATTTAAAATCAACGTCATTTTCTAATAAACGACAATGTTTGCTAAATGAAATTTACTACGATAGTCTTAACATCATCATTGATTGGTATCGTCAAATTGAAATTAACATAATTCAAAGTTTGTCAAGTTAACAAACATAGAGGAGGACAAACAAAGAACGATAAAAGAATTGCCATATACAAATCTTCATAAATCCATCATTCATATTGATTATATTTGATGCTTTGTATTTTTTTTTAATTTTCACTCACAACTTTGTTCAGTTTTGAAACTTCCTACCTTCCACAGACAGTCCAGCGATTGGTATTTCTCAATAAACAATAAAATAAATTCCTTGCTCCACGACATTTTTTTAAAAATCGATAACATCCGTTCAATGTTCAAAACTGAAATGGGCTGAGCAAATGCACAATAGCCACACTCACGCTCAGTTTTTATCTGCACAGTTCTAGTTTGGGCAGTTCATAATCTACGGCTCACAGATTTTACACAGTCCAAAAATTTGAACTGAACGGTACTCCGGATTTTACACACACGCTCCGATGTAACTGCGCAGCTTTGGTTTGCGCCGTTAAATCTGTGTTATAAACTGAGCGTGAATGAGACAGAAAAATTGTTTTATGTTTTTAATTCTTTGAAATTAAAAAGTCCCGAATAGTTGTAGCGTTTGCTCATGTGTTAAAGCGTTATTTCAAGACCCTGGCTTAAATCGTATAGCAGCTGTCAATTCTGATAATTTCTCAAATACCTCAGCAGATTGCTGCAAAAGATAAAATGTCGGCAAAACTTTCGACTTGGCGATGGAGGCGAATGTTATTAAAGACTGTAAACCATAAGGCTCGAGGAGGCACACAGCCCCGTAGATATGGATATTAACCCTATCCTATCCCTAAACGTGCATAATATAAAACTCCCCCTACGAATAGCAGCGCGTGTTTTGCTTCGTGACTCAAAGTCATGGCCATAAAGCATGTAAGTGAGAGACTTGAGCCCCATTCTCCGTTTATTTGCAGTATTCCGAACTAGGTAGGAAATTTTATACGCGGGGAGAGAGTAACTTTTTCATTTTTACGCCCGACAGTAATCCCGCGATAAGAAGTTCAAACTTTTTCCAGCAATTTACAATTTTTCTTTATAACACTCCTCTGAGCTTTTGTCATCTCCATAATGCCTTCCGCTATGAAGTGCCCCAGCACGGCACATTCTTGTTTGATTGCGAAGTTCTTAACCGCCTTTTAGTCCCCTAAGAAAGGAAACTTAAAGAAGTGTGCTATGATATTTTTAGTATTTCTTGAGATTTGCTACCCACTTTATCCGGTATGTCGCGAATTCTGGAAATTACGTCGAAATGGGCTTGCGGACGCTCGCTTGCGGAAGTTGCAGAAATCTCCGTTTCGTTTATCCAGATAGAGATTTGATGGATAAGCAGACGCAATTGACGCCGCGAGCTTGAATTAAGATAGTGGTAGTGAATGGGAGGCAATGGTGTTCGGCTTGCTTAGATGAGCAGCAACGGCTAATGTAACTGCAAACAATAAAATCCCATGACTTGCATTTAACAAATTAACTGCCCAAGAAACAAGCAAGTCATTTGCCTAGTTAGCTCCAGGTTGGCGAGTTCGCTTTTCATAACTTTTAGTATGTAAACCTCCGGATTTGCCGCCTCACTGTTAGAAATTATGATCTAAAATAACCTAGAGAAGGCTTCCTAAAGTTTCACGTCTGGGGAAAGTAGTAAAATTCAACTGGTTTGAAATCATTTAAACCAACCATGCTCCATTTTTATCGCCAATGCTTCAAGTAGTCAACAAGCCATCGTTGAAGAAGTTCTGTGGGTTCCGGTTGAAAAATTTAATCAAGTAGTTTTCATAGGCTTGTTTTGAAGCCACCTTAATCCTAGTGAAGGAGCTCTGCAAAGCTAGGAACAAGGATTTATCAAAGCATGCTATGTTTGGAGTACAATGATGGATGCATGAAAACCTCCCAATTATTGACAGGTCATCAAAAAACTTGTCTAGCGTTGGCTTGATGGAAGACAACACTATTCCTATTATTCAATTTGGACCGTTTTCGTTCAATTGTCCACATTAGAGTTAAGAATCAATCATATTTTATTGAGCTAATTAGTTGCTTTGTTTAAGTATAAAAGTAAGTGTCGAGTGAAGAACGTGATACCGTGTGGACGTGCAGCCGCGAGTCCCTCTTTTTAAAAATTCAAAACGCCCTTACCCGTTTCGTTAGTGCACAATAAAAACATAATATATAAAATTAAGTGCAATAGTGTTAAAATCTGCCCCGAAAAATAGTTAATATCGTGTGTTTCACCATAAATTTTTAATTCAAAAGTTTTCCCGTAATTTCATTTCTTCAAGCAAATTAATCGGATTACAAATTATTGTGTCACCTTAACCCATTTCTACAAAATGTATAAGTGCAAGCATAACGGGTGCCCCGCTGAAAACTTTTCATATGCTGACGAAAATGAATGGCTAAAGTGCAATGGTATATGTAATAGCTCATTCCATGCGTCATGCATCGGGCTATCCCGCACAACCATCAGACAGTTAAAAGAAATTCGAAAAGTGTTTAAATTTTACTGTCTAGACTGTAAATCTATAAATTTATCACATATCTTGTTGGCAATTAAGTCAAACAACGATAATCTGATTAATTTAACCGAGACCGTCAACGATATGAAAAATGACCACGAAGCTCGCAGTGATAAGACGCTGATCTTGGTAAAAAGCTCACACGTACTGTTGGAAAACATTGATGAGCTTTCTTCAGCAATTGATCGTATCGATACAAATTACGTCACGCACTCTAAACATTTTGAAAAGATAAAATGCCGACTGGACAAATCTAATAATGATGATATATCCAGCAAGATTGACGAGTTTTCAAAATTAATGAAATTTGAATTGAACACGATCAATTCCAGCATTAAAAAAATAAACACAGAAAATAATGCTTGCCCTGACAATAACAACCAGGAACTCTCTAATTTGCTGTCCAAAATCTGTGACTACATCGACAGGCTTTCCCCCTTCGAGCACAAAATCACAGAGCTTAAAACGGATCTAAAAACTCAGTTGGATCACGTGAGGTCAGAATTATATAGTCTAAAATCCTCGCTGAAAATTATTAGTGAAGTAGAACCTCCAGTGCACACAGTGGTTGCGTCCACAAATGCTGGCCTGAACGAGCGGAGAATGTCTCTCTACGAAGAAATGGAAAATGAACACCTACAAAACAACGACAGCTTTGGGGATAATTTTACTTTAGGTCTTCCAAATTTGACGGAGAACCTTCTCAACCAAACTACATCCTTCTCGTCAAGTCCATCCCTCAATTTGCCACCGATGCACTTACCAGAACCAACTATAGAAAAATTTGGAACAACATGGACAACAGCCGAATGGGCTAGAAGATTAAACAAAATTAGCGCATATAACAAGGTGTGCATAGCTAAGAAGAAAAAAATCGGTAAGGAAAAGCAATTATCTCGAAGAGCCAAAAAAAGGACGGTCATCACAAAGGCGCCAAAGGATGGACTAAGCACGTCGGCTGCTGTTGATGTGTCAACATATCTCCTTAAAGGCGCACCAGCACAAGCAGATCCATCCTGGGTGCACAACTTTTTTAAAAATAATTTCTCCGTTAATTTGCTTAACTGTGAACCCGTTCTACCCCGAAAAGTCAAGGTTTTAAAATATAAGAATTTCAAGCTGTTTATGCCGACCAAATATGAATGGCTATTTCTAAACTCCAAAGCAGACATCTTCAGGTGGAATAAACTCTCTTTGTGTGTTTGGAAGGATAGGTTAAGTAAATCTAATATAAGTAAGTCGATTACTATTATTAAAGATAAGCGGAATAAAAAACCTAGTTCTACTAATAAGATTAAAACTAACACCACCCCGTCCCCACCTGATAACACAAATATTAACTTAACGCCATCCTCTGTCGCTTTCACAAACGACACGCCATCAACATCCTCTGCCATCCCGCTGTCTTCTAACAATAATAATCGAATCTCGAAAACTAAACCCGCTGCTAACTCTCATACTAATAGAACTAATATACCCAGCACATCCTCTACGGTCCTCACATCAAGACATAATAGTACTAATCCACAGACTGCTTATCCTAATTTAGCCCGCAGCTACATTGTCGTCGGCGGCCGTTCGTTTGCCGATGTCAACGAGATCCCCACTATGAATCAATCTCCATCAAACCCGAAAATTCTCAATCCTTATCCTAACTTTTCTCGCAGCCACATCATCATCGGCGGTCGTTCCTACGCTGACATTAATGATATCTCGACTCAACCGCCGTCTTCGGTTGTAAATGAAAATGACACACAGAAATCAGAGGATTTTTCTGTACGCCACACCCACAACATCTCTACGACAAAACCTCCTTTCTTAAACCCGTTACAACCTCCGGTTGTAAAAAATACCTTGATTTCAGCCGATTCGACCGAAAGTCGATATTTGCTATCTCGGTTAAGAGAAAGGAAGGTCTTTGACAATGTAAGGCTGTTTCTCGCATATATGCATAACAAACCTGACTCTACCTGTATACATGGTAAAACCAGGACCAGCCTCATTGTCTCGATCCAACAGGAAGGTCTTCCCACGGATCGTACTGCCCTGCTCGAATTGTACACTAGGTACCATGAGCACTATGAAATTAATTCCCAACAAGTCACCAAGGATCTCTCGGCTTATGCTGCTCATGTTAGATCGTTACATGTGTCTCAGCTCCAAAAAAGCCGTGAAGAGATGAACAGATATTACCGCCCGTAACTAGTTACTCCCCCAACGGCCGATCCCACCCCGTCTCCTCGCCCCAAACCTAACCTACCCGAGGTTGTAAGAATCTTTTATCACAATTGTAGTGGTATGAGAACAAAAATTAATAATCTCTTCATTGATTCCAAATCGTGTCGCTATAATGTACTGGTTCTAACCGAAACATGGTTAAATGGTACATTCCTAAACGAAGAAATCTTGGACAGCAGCTGGACAATCTTCAGGTGCGATAGAGACTATAGTTCCACTGGTCTCACAAGAGGAGGCGGAGTCCTTATAGCTGTCAAAGACTCTTTAACTAGTGAATTGATACGTCTTTATAAGTATCAAATCTGACCTGAAACATATATTCATCGGTACGTTCTATATCCTCCCTAATTCAGACGAATCAAATTACGATGATCTATTACATATAGTGGAGGACGTTAACGACGCACTCTACGGTAATGACGTCATATTCATCCTAGGTGACTTTAACCGGCCGAATATTTCTTTCATCCCCGACGAGGAAGATAAATTACTTCCTATTAATGCCATTAATGCCATCGATATAAAGCTTATCGACACCTTTTACGGCAATGATCTACACCAAATTATCGGTCAACCGAATTCTTGTGGTAAATGGCTGGATCTTATCTTCACCAATTCATACGAGGAGGTTAATATTCTACCCGTTTCCGAGGAGGATAACCTTTTTACTAACTCTATTCACCACTCCGCATGGATGCTCGAGCTCAATTCCTTTATCCCCAATCATCGTACATCATATAAAAATACAATTGTTTATGATTTCAAGAATGCAGACTTGGACAGTATTGGCCTCGAGTTATCCCTAGTCGACTGGGAACATAGGCTATCGAGTAATGTGCTTGACGAGATAGTTTCATGCTTCTATGCTATCATTTTCAATATCATCGACAAATATGTACCCAAGATTAGAAAAAGGGATAAAGTATCGGAACCATGGCTGGATAGAGATACTAGATCTCTACGTAATCAAAGAAATAAATTATATAATATCATCAGAAATAACACATATGTAAACGTGCGATTGAATTCTGAATACATTAGGCTAGCATCAGAATTTACTCTTAGGTCTCACCAGGCCTACACTGCATATATTAATTCTGTTGGAGATAACATCATAAGTGATCCCAAAAATTTTTTTGATTACGTTAATATTAAACGAAAGACCTCGGGCTACCCAACGACAATGACGAATGGTAGAACACACTCCTCGTGCCCCAAAGAAATTTGTAGCATGTTCGCCGTTAAGTTTGCTGAAACTTATAGCCCCATGTCCAGTGCAACAGACGATTTAACTGATTCGCACACTGGCACCTCCCTTATAAATGGTATATCACTTTCTGTCGACGAGATCATGACGGGTCTGAATAATCTTGACATCAAAAAAGGTAGTGGTCCAGACAATCTCCCTCCTATTTTCTTGCAGTGCTGCTCAAAACATATCGTATTTCCGCTTCATCTTATCTTTAACAAATCTTTATCGCTAGGAAAGTTTCCGAAGCTATGGAAGAAATCCTATCTAACGCCAATCTATAAATCCGGTGATAAGAAATTGGTGGACAACTATAGGGGCATTGCCATTCTATCATCTATTCCTAAGCTTTTTGAAAAACTTATTTATGACAAGATTGCCCCTCTTATCGACCCATACCTGAACGAACAACAACACGGTTTCCGGAAAGGGCGCTCAACAACTTCTAACCTTATGGTCCTCATCTCCGAACTGCTATGCGGTATGGAGAGCGGCCATCAATTGGGAGCTGTGTACACTGACTTCAGCAAGGCCTTCGATCGTGTGGACCATGACATTTTAATTGCAAAATTATTAAAATTTGGAATATCAGGTTCTGCCCTGGAGTGGTTAAAATCATATCTGAACGGAAGAACGCAGGTAATCAGATTCCAAGGATTTCTATCTAAGGAGATCGAAGTAACCTCTGGAGTTCCTCAGGGTAGTCATCTTGGTCCTCTCCTTTTCAATATTTTCATCTCCGATCTATCGGAGAAATTAGTAAATATTCCACACCTCTTCTACGCGGATGATCTCAAAAGTTATAGTGTCATTAAGACCGAAACTGATGTTTCCTTCATGCAGGCGAAACTCAATGCCCTACAAGACTGGTGCACCACGAACAAATTGCAACTTAACACCAGCAAATGTCATGCAATTACCTTCTCCCGCGGAAGAAACACACAGAAGCAGTTCTACTATCTCAACGGCATCCTGTTGAATCAGGTTGATCATATCGTAGATCTAGGCATAGTTCTAGACAAGAAACTTAATTTCAACCTGCACTACGATAATATTACTGCCAGGGCCAACAAACTTCTTGGTTTCATAAAGAGGAGAGCCAAAGAATTCGGTAATATATGGGTCACAAAATCACTCTTCTGTTCTCTAGTCCGCCCTATCCTGGAATATGCGTGTCCCATCTGGGATCCTATATTCCAAGTAAGCAGCAGCAGGATCGAATCAGTTCAGAAGAGATTTCTTCTTTTTGCCCTGAGAAATCCACACGACCCGCATGACTACCATACCCTACCGCACTACTTGGACAGGTTGAAAGTGCTGGATCTCATGCCGTTATCTAGCAGGGGAAAACTGCTCATATCTTGCGTTGCCTTTGACGTCCTAAGTGGAAAACTTAATGTGCAGTCTCTGTCGGACAAGATCAAACTCAATGATGAAGTCCGACATACACGACACACTAAATTACTTAGGGAATACCCACACCGTACCGATTACGCTAGGAACGAGCCCGTCAACAGATGCTGTATGGTTTTTAATAGTCATAGCTCCTGTTTCTCCCCTTCACTCAACAACGCATCCTATAAGAAAATACTCAGATCCCTACTAACATCCCACTAATAGTAGCTATGTTTAAGTTGCCAATAGTTATTAATAAATTATAATAAGGACTATTGTACATAAAAATAAATAGCCTACATTACTACCCCAATTATACTGTACCTGACGATAATAATTTAAGTTGGTAAATTGTACTTAAATTCAAGTGTGCCTTGTTTGGCAATCTTCTATCTATCTATCTATATATATAAAAGTGAAAGTATGTCTGTAAATGTTCAATAGACTCCGAAACCGCTCATCCGATTGGCCTGAATTTTTGTATATAGGGGTTTTCGGGTACGGCGGGTGTTCCTATGAGGTCTATTTTGCTCTATCTCGAACACTTCGGGTGGCTGTAGTGTACCGATATCCGTAAAATTCGAACTTTTGTATGGGAGGTACTCTTCGAATTACTGCTAAAGAGCTCAGTTCTATATTATTTTGGTTTTTTCCGAAAAAAATACGATTCCCAAAGTTTCAGTTTCAGTTTAAAATGGCGGCCAACACAAAATGGCGGATTACCTTTTTCTTTGCAAGCCATTCGGTATGGGTATTAAATGAAAATTCATATCACCTGATTACTACTATTGGTTTATGGGTGCAGCATAGGCGCACCGGGTCCCAGCTAGTAAATAAATAAATAAATAAAAAACGACCATGAATCTCCTTCATGAGGAACCGATACATTGAGTTTATTTTTTATCCAGCTTTATCTGAATGCTTCAAAAGAGTTTTGTAACCAATGCCCAGCTCCATAACAATAGCGACACATACTGCTATCATGCTTATGCTCAAGTTTTTCAAGAATTTCATCAGTTTTTTCAGTGATTGGAGCGTCGCTCATGTTTCACACACATTTTTTTAGAAGCCATTTTGTAATTGACGCCTTCTACCGGGAACGGCACCAACTTTTCCCCAGGCTAATATAAGCCGTAGTAGTATCACTACACGTGTTGCAGCTTTACTACGCAAAATATTCAACAAATTTAGTAATTTTACAATTTTTTATATGAACGAGTATTGTTACGAAGTGAATAAACAATTGAGTGCATTTGTAAACATTTTTCGGTAAATATATTCTGAAATTGTGTCAAACACAGCTGACAGAATGGAATACATCAGCTACCTTCGGCCCGTGTGCTTTTAATTAAAAATATAGACTCGGATTACTCTAACGCATCTCCATATCATGCAAGCAGGCCAGAAGTCCGAACCTGTTATCTAACATTTCCATATTCCCCGATCTTTAAGTATATCAGTAGGAATACACATCCCTTTACGTTGCGGCTGGAGCAAAGGGAGCAGGCGACGCTCCCATTGACTCTCAGGGGATGTTCTAGATATATCCAATGCGGAAACGAATGAAAGAGAACACATGAAATCCGGTCCCCAACTTCACTGCCAATGTTCCAGTGTGGGAATTCAATTAGCCCAACCCTTTCTGGAATTCAACACCTTATGTCCCAGATTTATTCTCCAGGATTCTACACTGTACCTTGGGGAACCTGGAGGTCTTACTTGTAAATGATGATTCCGAGTTTTCCGTGTATCTTTCAGCCTCTACTGATATCATTAACGAACTTTGTCCTTTTGCTTGGAATACTCTTCTGCTAAGTGGCCAATCTCTATGTATGACAGTGGTACTTCACAGTGCGCTAGTGGTTGTTCATAAATGAATACAGTGCCCAGGAGCTTTAACAGTGTTTTTACTCAAACGACTATTGTCATATGAACTAACAAATTCGAACTACGGTTTGTTGACTTTAAAATTAAACTTTTCTGGATATGCAGGACGTTCTAGCAAAAAAGAGCTTAAGAGAAGACTAGAATGGAAATGGTCCCAAAAGTTAAGGCCGGCAGTACTTTGGGTTAGAAAAAAAATTAGTTGGTACGTAAATCCGCTTTAATCAAATATTACAGAATGGAAAAATATTTAATATTTTTGTCGTGTGCGAGTCGAATGAATGGTGGGCATTGTAAAGTCCTTTTTGTTTTTCTTTAGAGAATTCTGAAAATAGAGGCATCCTGTACCGTTTTATAATCTTAGTACGAATTGAATTATTATCGGTGAGTATGTATGACCCACGTGCCAAGCCACAAAATTAAATGTATGGGAAACTCTCTGGCGAGAGGATTCCGCCACTGCCGCCGCGCCAATCTGTTTGGGCCTTGATCGTCAAATAATGCAGCTTTGGGCAAAATGTGGCCATGTTCTCCTACATATTTTACTCAGGGTTATCTCAGGGCTTAAGTGGAAAAGTATTTATCAGTGGAATGCAGTAGTACAAAATTTGGAAATCACGGTTGCTTATCATTTTAAGATATTTTCTGTCCTTAGCTCTGCAGCAGATGAAACTGCTTAATTTGCACATTTTTAATATACCAGAACTGAAAATCGATAGGTAGCGCCAAGACCTCAAATAATTTTGTCTCTTAAGTTTGATGATTATAGAGCTTGAAAATACTTCATACTGATAGACCAATATACACATAATTAGTAGTAGCGGTAATCATCTCCAGGCAATTTCGTCATAACTTTCAGTTAAAGATTGCCAATAAATTTTTAATGCTAGTTGCTTTTGATCTGAAGTGTTCATCGAATCCCATCCGCTTTTGAAGTAAGCTACCTGGAGAAGTATGAAATTTATTTCCACACTAAACGCGCAGGTGAAGCAAAGACTAAGAAATAATTAGATTTCACATCCCAGATGGCATAATTAGCCATCAAGCACTCAAGTGAACTTAACTTATCCCATAGCTCGGGTTCTTTTAGAGGTACTGAATTAGTTCAGTGTCACTAGCTGAAAATCGAAAGTTGTTAATTTAGAATTATTTATCCCTACAGGATCCTGTAAGGGCGTTAGCAACAAGGATAAGAACCTTCGAGCAGGCTTCCTCCGTCGGATTAATTTTCTCATTTTCCGTATGATTCTGAGAATTAACTTTCCTACTTATAGGTTGATGGGGTGTTAATGATGATGACAAGGGTTGATTTATGTCGGTAAAAATTTGACTGAAACGAATTTGTTGAAGGCAGAATTTATGGTGTCTATATTAAATTCAGCACGATAAGTTTGTGTTCTAACAAAAATATTGCTTTTATTTCTTCACGACTTGCGTCAACAAAAACGCGAACATGACGCGCCCTCTAATATATTGAATAGTGACGTAAGTTCAAGATTTAAAAATATACATACATGTTGATTTTTTAAAGAATTGGCGTTTTAGGCTGTGCTCTTGTTAGAATATACATATTGATGTAGAATATATGTACATATTTCGGAACTGTCCGCCGAACCAGTGGCGTAGGTAGCTTTTTGCGATGGGAGGGGATATGACAGTATATTTTGATTGATCGGATTTTCACAACTTAATGCATCAGAACGGGGTCTTTTCGCGGTTGTTTCTGACGATAATTCTGCATTTCTATGGTTTTCACCGTCTCAAGACTTGCCGAATGGTTTTATTGGCAGTAAAAATTTCTTCATTCCGAGATAATAAACAAAACAATTTCAACACACTTTTGCAATTATAAACTAGAATAAATTTGTCAGTTGAGGAGTGTCTGTTCAAAAGGGCGTATTTCCATCATAAACAAACTTTACAGAAATCGAAAAAAACTGCCTGTTCCTCTAAATAAAATGCTAAAATTGTATTTAAATGCACATTCATGCACTATATTTTTTGTAATTATTTGTTTAGAAATATGCCCTTTTGATCGGGATTTTGAGAAATACGACCTTTTGATTAGTTACTTCAAGAAATAAGCCTTTTTGAATAGAATTTTTGGAAATACTTGCAGTGAAGTTTTTTGGGGCTCTGTCAAAAGCAAAAATCCTTTTAGAACGATTTTTATGTCCACCTATCCACTCCTAGTAAAACTTTGAGCCAAAATTAAATGTGTTATTGTGTTAGGGCTCTAATACCAAAGTGCCAAAGTACCAAACTACAAAATAAAGCCAACTTTAACATCAAAATTTGCTAATATCTTAAAAAATAAAGACCGTAACACAAAAATTTTTGGACATTATTTATAGGAAATTGTCCGTGCTTTCCAATTTTGGAAAAAAAATATTGACTAACTACTTATTTTTGGGGGAAAAGGTAGTTAAAGTTGATAATTTTGTTAAAAAAACAAAATTTTGACTTTGATGACTCATTACTCTGGAAGGTGGTAGGGTAGAATCTTCACTTTTACATTTTTAGATAGGTGGGAGTATTCTGCGTGCAGTGCGGATTGTAGTTTTTTTTAAATAAAATATTTTAGTACGGTGAGAGTATTTTTCTAAAAAAACACACTTCCTTATAATTCATTAACTAAAGCTGATATAAAAAACTGATAATATATTTGAAATAAGCGTCAAAAATTAGTTTAGAATGATGTAAAATATTCCATGCAACAGTTATGCTGTTGAGCAGTGTTATAATTGGGCCTTCTTTCGCTTACAGTCACAATTATATATGAAACGAAAATTCAGATCGTATTTTGAGGTAAACCTTCTTTTGCTGAGGGGTTTCCGGTTATTCGATCATACTGAAATTTTGCACACAGCTTCAGTTGCGATGACAATATAATATAGTATACTCAATAGATCCAATATGGCCACCAAAAAAATGGCGGATTGCCGTTTGCTTCCCAAGATGCAGAAATACGCCCTTTTAATTAGAATCCTAATTTTTTGGAATTTTTTATATGGAAAGTACGCTCCATTTGAATAAGATTTTAGGCTCATTCGATGGACTTTTATGCCATATTTTCAAAATAATTTTAAAATAAAAAAAAGTTGAAAACGGAAAAACTAGAGTAAATTAATGTTAACGCTCCAAGGAACGCCTTCGAATTATTGATTCGCCAGAGACTGTGCTGTGTGTTGTGCTCGATAAAATTGTATCTAGTTAGAACAATCTATGAAGTGCAAAGCTTCCGCGAACTTATATATTAAAGTTTATCATAATTTTGCCCGTAGAATCTTTTCTTGAACTTTAATATTTTTACTGACTCGGCAATTTTTATAAACTTCAAAATATTAAGCAGGAATTAAACTGACAATCAAAGCCAAACTTTAGTCCTATTTTTTAGGAAGCTTATATTCTGATACTCGACTACATTGAAAAATATTCGAAATATTAAATATTGAATAAAATATGCTCATAGCTAATAGTTATTTCACCCAAAATTGGAAAAACGATTGATATTATTTTATATATTATTGATTTATTATAACGTTAAAATTTTGAGTATTTAGGAACCGAGGTGTCGCTATTGGCTCATTGTATTTACTTTAAATGTGCTCGATGTGTCCACAATTATAGTGAGGGTCCTTTTCGTGGCTCTTGATTGGTCGGCCTGCTCGAAACGCGGAAATTAGACAATACTTAAATGCACAGCCGTCACAAAAACATATCTAGATGATTTTTATATACATAATTGCGCAAAAACAAAATTGCACATTACATAATTCCAAAAGAGGTGCTGGTGCTTAAGAAATTTCATGTATTCTTAAATACGTAGATACGAAGACTTTTATTCAATTCTATTATAATTTTCGTTGGCTCATGGGGGGATTGATCCCCTTGATCCCCCCTATCTACGCCACTGCGCCGAACACCTGCCCGCCCTGCTTCAGAATAAAATACACACTTTCACAGAACATGGGTGTACAGAACAACATACTACGTACCGCAGAGATCCATCTTGGGCCCTCTCGTTTGGATAACAATGTATAATGATGTGTTGGGGCTACACCTCCCAAAAGGTCTGATGCTTGCTGAGCAAAAAACAGAAAATGGGCTGATCTGACTGAGGGTATATACCCAAGCATTCATTCAAATGTTACCGAACCGGTTTTTCATATATTTCTCTCTTGTCCTTTACCACTCTCTCATTAAAAACCGGTTCGGTAACAGTTGAAAGAATACCCGCGTAGATACCCTCACTCAGAGTATGTTAGAAGGGAGCCAAAACCAGTGCGGCCGCAGATAGCGAAATGGCAAAGGAAGTGGGACGAGTCTACTGTCGGGTCGATGGACCCGCAGATTTATCTCGAACGTGGAGAAATGGGTTACGAGGGTGCGTGGTGAAGTAACTCATGACCTCAAGGAGTTCTTGAGTGAGCATGGAGGATATAGACACTGCACCCACCATGTTGGGGACGATAATTCACCAAAATAAGTTGTGCGAGATTCGCCGAAGCTATTGCTAGAAGCTATGGCTGAGACGCGACTAACACCAGAGGAGGATATGTGTCACATCGGAGGATATGTGGAGGAAAAGTGTAAGTAACGCTTAAGGCCATAGACAGCAAGTTGAGGCCCTACCCGACATGCAGGAACCTGTGGGTATCTAGTCATGAGTAGCTTTTCACCTTCGAAGTCACGAAAAAAAATTGATCTTTTTACAGTTTTCAAGAATGTTAAATAAGAAAAAGCAATAACGTTTACCGAAAATAAACGAGAGAAAAACAATCTCATTTGCCCTTCAACCGTTTTAATACTCTCTTTAAATGGTTTCATAAATTTCTACCATAATATTCAGCCAAAAACTCATCTACATCATAAGGGCATGACCGGCCTTAAACTACGCTTCTCTATAACTATTTTTGGAATATTCTTGCTCATGTGGAAAAACAGCAAACATCACAAAATTTGACATTTTTGGGCATCTTCTTTGCCATTCAAATGTCAGGAAGTTCATCAAATTGGATAGAAGCCAGAAAAATATAAATAAATGCTAACGAATAAATCGTTCAATCATTTTCTGACACCGGAAAGCCCCGTGTTTCTTTCAATTACATCCCCAATTTGTAAGCTGTCAATTTGTGCCTATCTTCAGTGTTCCCGTCTTCGCACAGAAGCAGTATGTGCAGTTGACGTAGAACCAAGTGGATTATTAGGATTAGGAACTTTTCTAATTTGTTGTAAGCAACCCCCCCCCCCTCTAATATGAGTTCGAAAATTGAGGCAAATTATTTAGTAAAAACTGGGTCACTTGGCAATGGCGACTCGTCCATGTAACTTCTTGACTCCGAGCTTCTCGAATATGATTAAATGTCAGACGGATTGATAAATTTGAAAACGAGAATAACAAACTAGGCGAATAGAAGTGTTTCTTATTTGCGCTACTCCAGTGTGGTATATCCAAGAGTTAAAAAGTTTTCGAAACTTGTCTTTCACTGGAGTGAGGAGGAGGTGGTTAGGGGAAGGGAAATTGTCCATTTCGTAATCAGGCAAGGGTCTTGGAAATTTTTGATGAATGTACACGACTTAGCTTCGTAATAATGTAAACGGCATGCAGCA
Organism: Thereva nobilitata; assembly: GCA_963855945.1. Classification (NCBI taxonomy): domain Eukaryota; kingdom Metazoa; phylum Arthropoda; class Insecta; order Diptera; family Therevidae; genus Thereva; species Thereva nobilitata. Next base: position 279,285 of record OY979696.1, read on the forward strand.
TCCTTCCACATCAACCCTTTCATGCCAAAAAGCAGCATTTTTTCGGACTTCCCTTGAAATGAATTTCGCTCAAAAAAGGATAGACAAAATTTTTATCTCTGTCAGTAAAACTGCTTATGTTGGCCTTTAAATATTAGCTCGGTTTTTGTGCCCGAAGATTGAGTTTCCCAGCAAGACGTACCCACCCGCTATACATACTTACAGTTTCCAGTAGATTACAGAGGTACATACTCATTGATTTCCAATTTGAAAAGAAAGAGAGTTGCCCGAACGAGTTTTCTGTTCTTTTTCCTGGGTAAACAATGGCCCATGATAAGATATTCTATAAAGTAATAGAAAAAACGACCCTTTTGGCGTTGAGATCAATCGCTTTTATAGGAAAAATTCAGCATCACTTGTCGTTCTCAAGGGTAATCAAATTCAGGCTGATGCAAACAGATTGGATTTTGGGGGTCTGTAAACAGAACTGATGAACACCAAAACTACTTTATACTTTACAAAAGTGTAAGTATAAGCGTTTCGAGACTATTTTGGGGGATTAACTAACGGTAATGTATACTAAAAACGCGAGGCAGGGTCCAGTTCTAAGGAAAGGCAATATAGCAGAAGTGGGCAGGGACGCCGATGGAAAAAAGACATCTCAGGATGAGTTGAAATTTAATGTGCAAATTAAGGCTAGCGACATACGATTGGGTTTTTCCCGGACGGTTTTTTTCGTGCCAAAATGGAACTCAAGCAATTAGGTTAGTTGCGACATACGTTAAGGTTAAAACCGGAACGGTTTCAGAACAAACCGGAGACAAACAAAGCCGGAGACGGTTAGCCGTACCGGGGAAACCTAATCGTATGTCGCTAGCGTAATTGTGCAGAAAAGTTTCGGTAGAAAGAACGCTACTGAATAGTGGCAGTAGTTTCACAGCCTGGCATTTGATGTTTGTTATAACGTTTACAATTATGCTGGAACCAATGAGACCAGTAAAATAGTTCAAAAAGGGCTAACTATGGGCAGATAACAATTTGAATATGGCCTGGTCGTAAGTGTAAAACCTAGTCTTCCGGTTGGTCGGTCGCTCTCTATAAATGCCGGTAAGTTGGCAAGAGGTAAACTCGGGTTGGTAGTCGACTGTGGAGCACACATTGATTCTAAAGTTTGTGTGACTATCGACAAAATGCCCAAAGTTCGAACTTCATAAAGAACTTTGTGGTGACCGCGTACAAACTTAATTACCAAGTTTTACGCAAAGTCACACAACATCTTCTGAAATGGTAAACATGATCAATAACATCAATAGGACTGCACCCTCGATCACTGAGCCTAGCCAATTTCCGGCATCTTCTTTACGCTCTTTTTCTCGTTACGCTACGGCTCTCTAAAAAGACAAAGATACCTCGTGTAAATTATAATAGTGCGAAATATATTAATATATATATTAGAGATGCGCCGAATGTTCGGCCGAATATTCGGTTAGCTTGCCGAATAATTACCGAATATTTAAATAGTATTAATTTAGGATTTACATATGTTAAGGAGGCTTGATTCTCGAAATGTACATAGGTAGTTTTTGTAAATAAAACAGACACTACATTGTGTAACCATTATTTATTTAAAAATTCCAAAATTAAAAAAAATACCGACTCATTTATATGCTCAATCACAATTCAAACAGGCCCCTATTCCCATAGTCACGTCACCTATCGGAAAATGTGACAAACCATCTAACCTTCACAAACCATGTGACCTTCGTATTCTCAGAAGCACCTTGGTGACAATTGTCACAAAAATGTGAGTGTAGCATTCCCGAAGTCATTTAAAGTTGCATTATTGTCACGGAAAATTTTTAAGTAACGCGACCTTTTTTTAAAATAAAAAGAGACGAAGGGTAGGAAAATTTTTTATTGTTTAAATTTTTGGTGATATAAAATTATTCTTATATTCTCGAGTTAAAATAACAAGGAAGAGACAATTTGATTGTGATGTTGCCTTTATGGAGAAAAACCAGGCGATATCGAAGGGCGTAAAATATAGCCAAAGTAAAGCAGAGTTTATTAGAAAATGGACGGTATGTTCACTGATGCTGTATGGGTTAGGTCCACCATCTCTTCAGACGTCGAACGAAATTTTATTACCAAGGGACAAAGTTCTCCCTCAAAAATATTCAAGAAGAAATACAAACATTGCCTTGTTCCTGAAATATTGTCTAAATCTGACGAGAAATAAATCTATTAAATTGTTAAGAAAAAATGAAATGTTCGGTTACGTTAAAGTTCAAACCGAGGTCAAACCGAGCGGCAGGATTTGATTTATCCCTTATTGTTAATGATTTTCTTACTAGAAGCCTTATATTCCTCTTCCCTCATCGCTACCAAACTACATTTCTACAGAGCTCAAAAATAAACCGAATAATTCGGCCGAATGTTCGGTTCGGTACATTTTTGACCGAATATTCGGCCGAATATTCGTATTCAGTTGAACCCATATTCGGCGCATCTCTAATATATATATATATATATATATATATATATATATATATATATATATATATATATATATATATATATATATATATATATATATATATATATATATATATATATATATATATATATATATATATATATATATATATATATATATATATGTATATATATATATTTATATATATATATATATATATATATATATATATATATATATATATATATATATATATATATATATATATATATATATATATATATATATATATATATATATATATATATATATATATAGAGCAAGAACAAGACTGTAAGACTTCCTGCAGACTTATTGCTCATCACTGCCAGACTTTTGGCACTTAGTGATGACCAGAAAGTCTTGCTATCTTGATCTTGCAGTCTTGTCTTGTCCTGTCTTTTCTTGGTTTGTTTTGGTGTGCAAGACCAGGCAAAACTGCAAGACTAGTTTTGCTCATCACTACTCCACAGTGACTCACGGGTCGTTTTCTCACACTGAATGGAATCCTCTTCTGTTGACTATCTCTTTGACCGTTCAATCAAAGGAGTATGGGATAACGCCATCTCTTTAGGTGTTCCCCAGGACACCACTTTATCACCCGGTCTTTTCCTAATTTTTTAAAAATTATTTACTCTATGTTGCCTCTTATTCACTTCACAGCCTTGCTGATGGTGGTAGTCAGCTCTGATTGAGGGTGCAATAATCATGTCAAATACAACGCTTCCAAAACGAAGTGCGTCTTGTCTTTAACAAAACCTGCAGCATTATTCCTTCCGTTTCTGTGTTCATCTCTGATACATCTTTTAATATTCTAGATTAATCTCACTCTACGACGGAATGGCCACATTTTTAAAATCGCAAACCGGGCATACTAAGATTTGGAATTCCTTAAAGGCTGCTGGTTTCTCCTTAGGCCAACAGCCCAGGTTATAATCCGCACGTCCCATATACGACCCCACCTTGAATACAATTCATTTATATTTATTTGAGCCGGTGTCCCTCGAAAATCACGTTGTCGTGGATATAAGATTCAAAATCGCCCTCAAACTCAACGGAGATAGCGCCATTGCTCCTCCTTATACACTTACTCTTCCTAGGAATGTTGCAGCCGTGGCAAAGTCTTGTCGCTATTACCACGGAAATGTTTGTCCGCTGCACAATACTAGTACGCTCGGTACATCCTTAGGTTCATCGGTTCCCCATTCAGCACCCTCCAGACTCCTCTTAACCTATCTTTTTCTCTACTCGTTCTTTTGAGCTAAGCTTATTACTAAACATTGCACCATAACGAGTATGATATGACGATCGGCAATTTCTTTGCTTAGTTTCGCGTATAAACAGAAACTGAACTATTCTATTTTTAAAAAGTGCTATTCAAAAAATCCTTAAATAACATTAAACAAATAATAAGGGATTTCCTTACTGTTTATCTGTTTTTGCTAAATGAATATGTAAGAACCGCTATACCCATTTCCCTTCAGGTAAAGAAATATTTGGCAAATAACCAAAAGCAAGGACTTTAACATTACATTATCCCTTAATCCTTTGATAATATGAATGCTGTTTTTATGGGAGCAAAGGTATTCAACGTTCCAAAAGCGAAAATATGTAAACGTAGCCAAAGCTAAAATTGTACAACACACATTTTGACCGACTAAATATAGCTAGAGGGACTTTGCTTAAGTTGGCGTGCCTTGAATTTAAATTTAGTTTATTTAACCATTTAAAATGTTTCTGTATATGGATATTCCGTAGATGTCAGGTCCTTGTGATGGGGGTTTCATTTGGAAGGGTGTTTAAGTGTAACCAATGATTTTCCGGGCCAGATACATGTACTTTTAAGGAGGCTCGAGTGATGAATATTTTCATAATGTATTATTATTGCGTAGTCGGAATATTGCCGACCACAAGGTCTCGCCGTTGCTCGTATGATAAATATAATCGAGTTCTGATGCCTACACTAAAAGGAACTGGGTCTATTGGAGAAATTTATGGCTCTAAAGTTGTGCCCAATCATATAAATTTCCGAAATCTTATATTAAAAGTAGTAATAAAAATTTATTGACTTTTCCACGTACTAAAAGCATTTATTTGCCACACCACTTAGGAACTTCCTTTTGAGATAAGAGCCTAAATGTATTTTTTTCTTGCATTCGGGCCTCCTAAGACTTCGCACTCCAGTGCCGCAGCTCCACCCTCAGTCTGACAATAAAGTTATCTGCCATCAGCCGTAAAATTTGATTGCTTCCTCAGAAGTTTCCCTTTTTTCCACACTTGTCAACCAACCTACATGAAATTTTAACTTAGCTCCTTGAAAAAAATTTCAAATTGATTTGCACTGACTTAAGTATTGATTGGTAGGACAGAGTGTGCCGTGTGCTAGAGCAGAACCAAAGGCAGGTTGTGCTGAAAGAGGCTTCTGTAGAAATTTGTCGAGGGAATTTTACAGTGCAACAGTTGCTCCGTGAGTAATTGATTTATTTTTGGACTGCGATTATTTCGTCAATCTATTAACAACGTCTCAACGTAAGTGTTAATGTAAGTTTGCTTTTCCCTGTAAGTAAGCTATTTTGATTTGATTTACGAAATAATTACTTCGATTCATTTTCAACTAATAATTTTGCCTGTTTTGGCATGTTGTCGTCAATCTTTATACCTCACACCTCAAATAACAAGGTAACTAACGGAATAAACGAACGAATTTATCACGAAAAATCCAGTGGCCATCTTGTGATAGACTTCCACTATTTTTTCAGACTTCACTTTTCATATTTGCCATCTTGTCTCACTACAAATAAAATATCCACATATTACAGAATTTCCAATATCCCTATATTACCATAGACATGCATCCATTTGTACTTCCTTGTCTGTAACGTGCGCTAAAAGACCCGATTACAAAAAAGAGACTGCCGAGCTCGTACGATCTAACATCAGTAGGCTTTTTTCTTTGCAGCTACCTTCAGCAACGATTCAAGCACTCAAAGAAAATATTAGAGTTGTACTGAGGAATGTCATAAAAAGAAAAACCATTTGTTCGAACAGCCGAGGCGAACATTTAGCAGATACTGAGTTCCATAATAAACCTGAGAGTTAGGGAGCAAAATCGAAACGATCCCTCCTCTTGGTGCCCCCCTAGATAACGAACTAACCGCGGTATTAGGGAGCACATCCTTCAAAACCAACCAAGCCAAAATGTAAAGTTATCGTGTCGAGGGCTGCATGGCAGTGGGTAGTTTTTGCACTGTCGTTTAACGACCTCCTTTGGGCACCGAATGCCTTATCCTGATATGGAGGCTCTGCAAGGGTGGACCTACTTATTCTTAACATACGCATGGACATCTGCGGACCAACTACATACATTGCACTGATGATTGGTCTTGATCAACCATCCCCCAGTTAGGTGAAAAGGGACCTTGCCGATCGGACCTGGATGAGCCACACCGAAAGCTGGAGGTCTGTGCCTGGATTGACCTGGATTGGAATTATTGAGGCGCAGTAGAAAGAATGTCAGGACACTTGTTGAATTACTACTTATGGAGGATAGGAAGGGCATTTTCGCTTGCTCCTTGGCTACCTGAAACATTGAGCTTGTTATTATTTACCGTGTTTATTCCGCCAGAGTGCGGCCTGCTCATTTCACATATTCCAAGAATCATCACTTTGTATTTTTTCATCTCTTCTTCTTCTGCTGAGCGAGTCTAGATACTTCCCCATTCCGTAATCCTATTCTAGTCCTGTTTCGTGTATTGACTTATATCGCTTCAATGTTCATCATCCTCAAAATGTTATCTTTATTTTTTTATTTTAATATTGAGGCAAAAAGTGTTCACCAAAATGGTAGACAACTTTTGTGAGGCTCACGGTTTCCGAGATTGAAGGAAAATTAATTTTCACGCCTATAGTCAAGAAGCGACCCTCCTAGAGACCGAATACTAGGTTTCACCCTCATGACGAACCACTTACATAAAATCGCTTTTTGCTTCGTTTTCCTTGCACAATTGGCCCTTTTTCGACAATTTTTCTGGATTATATTTAGTAGCTATATTCTCCGCTTTCAGTTTATCAGATAATAAACCTATGTACATGCGGAAAAACACGAAGCACAGTTGCAGAAATTCTAAATTATCTTTATGGCGTTACAGAAGCCGTAAAAATAAAATTGATAAATTACACCACATAAAGGATTCTTTATTTTAATATAAGTCAGAAGGAATGACGAATTTCCCGACGCGACGTCACTGAATCCAAATGTTTTATTCGTCCTTTGTGTAATGTGATCCCTACAAATGCAAAAGTCCCACCCCATGTCATTGGTATTCTGAGTTGGCGATACCTAATGGCATTGTCACATAACGATGTTAGCTTGCTGAAGTAACGTATCCATTGAGAAAATAAAAGAGCTTAGGACGAAAATAAGGTAGCAAATAGCCATGGCAAGAAATATCACATCTATTTACAACATACCATATTTCTAGAGTCCGAGGGAAAAGAGTCAAAGGAATAATTTTTCAGTCGAATCACCAGCATTAGTATTTATAAGCTTTAAGGTTTTGTGGCAAAGAAGCAACTTGTTTCAAAGTGCGATGCCGAATAAAGTGTATGCCACGTGAGGAATTGTCGGGTTTTTTTGGGGGAGGCTAATTCCTTCTATAAAAAGAAAATGCTTGTTGGGAGTGCCACTTTATTCAATATCACCAATCCAAACAGCTGTTTACTAATATTCTTTATAGCAATCGTGATTAAATCTTCCTTTTACAATGGTTTTGCTAAGATTAAACACCAAGCGGTCTTAAAATGAGCAAAACTCCGCTGGGATAAAGGTGGCATAAAGGATCCTAAACCAAGTATCTCGCATCATATCATATCACGAATTATAACTGGATACTCCCGACTCCACATGCAGCAATACCCAGCGATTGCTAGTTACAACCCCTTGGTATGAACGCAAAATAACTCAAATGCATCTGACCCCTTCTTTGGGATTTCCTGCACTGCATCATTCCTATAAATCATATGTTGGAAGTTCCAGACTAATAAAACTCATGGGGCAGAAGTTCACTCGATTCTGAATTTTCTGCGGTAGAGTTCGGTTTATATTTCATGGTACGATGTTTTTACATAGAAACTTTTCAAAAATTAGTTATTTTAACATTGCGCAAACTTTTCTCCTGCAAGGCTTGCAGTTTTAATATCGATTCTTTTAATTATTATTCTAACGAGTCAATTGCAACCACAATGACACTTTTTTTTCTCGTTGGCGCTGTTGGCGTAGTAAACTCGACTGCTTTATTCGGGCCGGTATGCAAATAGGAGTGTGATAAGCAGTTGCCAGGAGCATAAATCAATGTAGCTAGTGTTCTCTGCAGCATTTTGATGTGTACGTAAGTATGACAAATGCGATTCGCAAATCTAGCAAAGCCTCCGTATAAGTGTAGAGCATCAATAAATTTGTTTTCGAGTACAACAGGGCTTTGGCTATTGTTTCGAGATACAGCAACACTACTCATACTTCTGAAGGTGACTTACAAACAGACCTTCAACTGGTTCCAACAATCCACAGCATAACCTATAACTGAGTAGACGGCCCAGAAGAAAATCTGCAATAAAGTGCAATGTGTGCAGGAGACAGTGAACAGGCGATCGAATGTAACAAATATACTCAAGTATAAAATGAATCCTTAGACAGCCTCTGGTTATTTATCCCTTTCGTCAAAGAGGTTTCCAATTAAATCCTGAAGACTTGAATTTTCCCTGCATTCCAATTTACCTGCATATTATGCAAATAATAGAGATTCAGGTATGCGCGAAGCTTGTTTGTTTTGAAGTCTATACCCAAGGCATGACGTATCTATACAGAATCCAACGACGGGCAAACCCGAATATTTCCTTACTTGTAATTTTTACTGGTGCTAGAAGTTTGCCGATTTAAATTAGGAGTTACTTAGGTGCACATAGGTTTATAAGACGTCTAATTTATTTTAATTTTTCATGGTATTGAGTACTTTCACTATTGCTTTTGTTACATAGGCGCCGGCAGAATTTTTTTCAGGGGTGTCGTGGGGGTTGTGAGGGGGGGGCGGGTGGTAACGTCTAAAAATATAATTTTTTGAAACAAAAATTTCGTATGCAGGATACAAACCTCAACTTTTTGTTCTAAAAAACTATTCACAGAGTGCATTGAATGTTACGAAACTTAATTTATCGTTATCGACGAATTTGGACAACAACCAAGACGAATGAGGCTTTTGTAATAATAATAATTACATTATAAAGTTACGTTCTGCATCAATTCTATGATTTATTTACTAATGACTTGTACTTTCTCATAATAATCTTAAGTTTGTAGTACATTTAGACATTCAGTTAAAAGCCAGGGGGGTGCAAGTGCACCTCCTTGCACCACCCCCCTCCTCCCGGCGCCATTGCTTTTTATAAGAAAGATGGGTTGCTTTAATTTATTATGGCTTTTTTATGTGGAAAACCCAAACTTCTGAATCAGCCTTTGTATTACCAGTCCGTCATGTCATTTAGGTCAAGGTGCAACGTAAGCTTAGTTTGAAGCCATAGAAGAGAATAGAAACGTTTAGATAAGGGGTGTGGGGCTGCTGGAGTACATGTCATTTGAACTCTAAGATGTTGTAGGAGCTCGAAAATAATGGCTGCGGAAGGGTATTTCACAACTGAGTTGTTCTACTTATAAACGAACTTCTGACCGTTGGGTGTGCGAAAAGCTTGTGTGGCTTGTGTTGCGGGAAAAATATTGGGCTGCAGGTAGGAGGGCGATAATTTCAGTAGAACGGCCGCTATGGTTATAGCTATAAAATTTTGTCAATGCGGCTACATTCAAACGGCCGCTTAATGAGTCAATGGTGATGCCAAAGGTGCCATAACCGATGGTGTGGTTTTATACTTTGTCAAGGTACGCCAAGATGGTTTTTGAAGCGCCAGTTCAGATAAACGAGTTGTGCTCGAGGCGGATTGTTGTAGATTGTTGCCCGAACTTGCATCTCTTAAGGAATCCCAGCCATTGTGATGCTTGATTGGCGATTTGGAATATGTGATCATTCCATCGCAGATCCTCGGTTAAAGTTATGCCTAGGATGTTAAAAGATGGGTCAGCCGTTAGATTTGTTATGTGTTATGCTTTCTTAAGCAAGACTGTTCTTATCAATCGACCGATATAGGCCAAGTTGGAAGCGCGAGTAGCGGGTGAAGGAGACTTACTTTTTTTCCTTCAGTATTCCTTTGTTTGGTAAGTTGTGGTGGCCTTTACTTGAAATTTTTGATTATTGATTTTTTTATGGTTTGGAAGTATACCGGTTGGGTTGGTGGTTGGTTTGAAAACAATATGGCAAATTCAACTCTTAACACATTAGACGTGATATGACCAAATATACCAGATCGCCAAATCAGGTTCCTAGTGCCTAGGATTTCGTAAGATATGCAAGACCCTTCTGCGCGGAATAATTCATTCAGAAATAGAACAACCTAGCTTTAGCCCAATCTTTCGCAGTCAATATTTTCCAGCCCCTTCAACAGTTCAACCGCCGGGATCATCGCTATATTCTTCAACATTCTCCTCACTCCTCATGACCTTAAACCTACTCTATGGTTCGAATCAAACTTACTACTAGACATTGTATCATGAGGTGACCAACGACATGAAGGGCCGGTAGGAAAAAGGTTAATTCCTGAGCTTCGAACTGACACGTGAAAGAATATGGAATGAAAATCATGAAATTAAGCCATCCACAAAAGACATTTTAGAGGTTGATGCGAAATTTGGCGTCTTCTCAGAACGAATGCTCACATTCCGTAAATATAACATATAAAAAATAGTGGTAACGGAGGACCATTGGCCTATTGTTATATTAGTACATTGCTCATACAAATGATTGATACCTAATGTATGATTTCGTGAACCAATAACAAGTTTTCTCCCTTTTGTAAATTGAGGAATCTTAAGGATTTGGTACATGAAAAGTTCATTTTTTAACGGAACCTGGTAATAATTCTATTATACTTTACTTTACTTCGATATCTAGATATGAAAGTGAAAGGATGCGCTAATGAGAACCTCATAGTACTCAAGGGAGTTTTTAAAGACCGAAGTTGAAGTATGACAATTCCTTAAATTTCGGCAAATTACTTCAAGTTTCTTCTAGTCGCACATAGCTATCTACCAACAGGGAAAAACTAGAATCGACACAGTTTCTTTATGGGTTGGTGAAGAGCTCTTCACACCCTGCTCATTGCTCTGAGAAAAGAATATGTTCCCCCTTGGATATAAGTAGTTCCGCCAATCTGCTGGCGCTGCTCCCCGCACCTTTGTCTTGGCCTAAAGTTTCAACGTTCAACTCATTACGTAGCACTGCACTCGTTCTGAATGTAAAATCAGAGGTTTCTCAGCCTCCCGCAACTCTATTCCAAGCTGGCGCTAGTGATTCCTGGAAAGAGTTCTGCTGATGTGGTTAAGTCCTTAAGGTGTACTTTTTCGTTTTTCCGGGGTGTGTTTTCATTTATTTTTACCTTTTGCTTTTCTGCGCTTTTGCAGCTATTCTGTAATTAATGGATTTGTGCGGGTTTCGGGGCTCTTATAACCAAGCAGACTATAAAGAATCCACGGCAAAGAGTTTTGATTTTAGAGGCGAACTGAAAGGATTTAGTGGACACGTTCTCTTCAGAAGTCCTTGACATTTTTCAAGGAACTTCTTGTAGATAGCAAACAAAAGGGCCTGGCAATAAATCCTTATTTTTGTTATACCTACGGGAAAAGTTTATATAATAGAAGATATATCGGCCGAAATAGAACGGAGACGTCGGATGTTGAAAAATCTGTTGACTTTTCTTGCAGAAGCCATCCCCTCATGTTTTTATATTGAAAGCTTTGATCCAGTGATCACATAAGGGCTGAGCTCCGATGGTAAATAAAAACAGCCGATGTCAACGAGAAAAATGATTGAATTTGCATTTTCATCTCGATCTGAGAAATACATTTTCAATTCTCGCCGGCGGATTTGTTTGTGACTTTTGATGTGTAAATCTTGATGCCAAGGAAGAACGGGCGTTTGATACTTCAACAGAAAAGGGGTAATTGAATTTTTGCTTTTTGATTGACATAAATTTCGATTTGGCAGAAGTTTCATGTCTCTACTACGTTCCACACTGCGCGAATAAGGCGAAGGAGGCCACTTTCGCCGCGTATTATCAAGAAATGCATAAAAATAGAATTAAGTCTTTTAAACAGATGAAAAATGTGTAAAATTTCATTTCAGAGACTTGTAAAATTAGCGAATTAAAAATATTAAAGAAATTCAGGGTATAATAAAATTTGGCTGCAGTTCAGTGGCTGCAAGTATAGTGTAGTATCAGTTAATTCGAAAAGAATAAATCGTTATTTTAATGTAACTGTAACCATTTTTTAAATAACTTTTACCAACTCACTAACCCTTGACTAAATAAATTTGTGGCTGAGAGTGACGTTCGTGACATCAGTGTTAGATTTTTAGGGAACACTTTTAGGGTAGTAAACGTGGATGGATTTAATTAGGTTAAAATAAAGAGAAGAGCTAAAAAATTCGACAATATAAGGGTTCCTAAAACACTTTTACGTTCTCTAGTCCGCCCTACCTTGGAATATGCGTATCCTATCTGGGATCCCTTATTTCTCGTAAGTAGCAATAGGACTGAGTCGATTCAGAAGAAATTTCTCTAAGAATTTTACACGACCGGCGTGTCTATCAAAGCCTACCACCCTACACGATGAGGCTCAAAGCATTGGGTCTCTAGGTGGTTGGAGAAAATTTCTTATCGCATGGCTTAACTTAGAAGTCCTTAAATGCAACCGTAAAGTTCAGTTTCTGTCGGATATGATCAAGTTCAATGAAGATTTGAGTCCGAGAATGCAAGGAACGAGCCCCTCGACAGATGCTTTATGGTCTTTGACAATTATAGATCATGTTTCTCCCCTTAATAAATAAAGCATACTATAAAAAATCCTAAATCCCTTCTGATATCCCAAATACTAATATTTTCAGAATAATTAATTTAAATATCCCAGTACTGTTACTTTTCATTTTATGCCGACATCATAATGATTTGTTTTATTCTTTGTAATAGCTTAAATGTGCCTTGTTTGACGAATAAATAAATAAATAATTCAAGAATTAAAAAGGATTTCTTTCCGGTCCCTCCTATGTCTAATCAAAGCAGAAGGAGAAAGCATTCAATTTGACGTTAACCCCTGTGATATCGATAAACAAAGTATTTGTAGTCGTAAAAGTGTTTAGATTGATTTTATTCATTGACCAGAGACTTAACCAAGGGCACTTTGACCTCAAAGAGAGTGATTCGAATCGCTTCTGTTTAGTTTTAAATTCCTCATGTCGGGTTTTAATATGGGGCAGAAACTATTCGGTTGCATTGAAAAGAATTCGCTCGCAGACAATTTATGAGTTTGTGTTAGAGATATCTATTATAGAAATATATGTGAAATTGTGGGATTACTCAAGACCCTCGTAAGTACAGGCCTGGAAGCAGCCAGGCCAACTAATACTAACATAGCTGAAAACAGGCCAAAAATATTCTGACAGTTGTGGAATTAACATGGCCGAAGCCATACGAAGCAATTTTTTAAGTTTGTTTTTGCACTAAAAAGTGGTAAAATATTGTATACTATCACTTGTTGGTGCACATGGATTATCAGTGATTAGTGCTTTAGTGATTTAATAAAAAAAATTAAAATGAAGTGAGTGGTTAACATGCCCTGTTGACTATTAAATCGCACAGGGTGTCATTACAGACTGTCGATGACTCTCTCCTGGTAGATTATACGATGCTCTATAAAAAAGATCTTTACACTTTTTTCTCTACGAGTGACCGTTCGGGAGATATCGCGATTTTAATCATTTTTCATACAAAAAAATTATATAAATTTTGATCTGCCAGGGGTTAGGCCACAGCCAGGGCGCGGCACACCATAAGTTTTAGTAATCACTAGGTGTATACTTCAATTTAAAAAAAATATCCAAAAATACTTCAATTAAAAAAAAATATATAAATAACATAGGGATCGACTCCAAAAACGTTATACAAATACTGGTCTGCCAAAGGTCCGGCCACAGACAGGGCGCGGCACACCACGAGTTTTAGTTAATATAACGTCTAAGCTTCACTTTAAAAAAAAATTATCCTTCTTGTCGATAACATAAGGGTTGGACTAAAAAACCACCACTAATATTACCTAATTTCTCACCTTAGGCCACAATTTAGATCAGGCACATCACGTTTCAAGTATTCTCCTATCTCTCATGTTACTTACAATAGGTCTTGTTTATGTTTTCTTCTTCCTGATAACATGGGATTTTCAGCGGTCCGGCTCTCGGTCTATAAAATCCCTCAACAGGAACAACAATGTCACGCTGATGTGGATCCCAGGCGATGAGAGACACATCGGCAATAATTGTCTGGCAAGCGTAGGGCACGTCACTTGTTAGTGCCCATGAAGCTAGAAGACGCATTCAAATCGACAAAACTAAAGCCGGCAAACTTTTAAATTTAAACAGCAGAGCATTGTGATTATAAGGCTACAGCGAGAAGAAGATTGAGTTTCCTCCATCGCCGCTACCATCGCAACGAGATGCTGCAGCTGCTTAAAATTATTCATTACACGCTGAACGATTGACTTATTTGGAACATGATTAACCCCAAAAATATCTCCACATATTCACAATTGAACGATTTCAGACTTCAGACTGAAACTTGAACACGTTGTTGCGGCTTCCGATGCTCTTAATAAATCGTTATCGACTGCTGTCCACAACTGTCGAATATGGCGGCCAAACAAAATCAGGCTAAGAAATTAGACGCAACCTGTACAAACAAAACTCCAAGGTCGCTTTCTTGTTCGATAAAACCGGAAATACATTGCAGCAAATTATAATTTAGTTTCAATATGTGATATATCTATTTCTTTTATTTGTTGACTAAATAGTTGATTAGAATGAAAATAATCATATTTAGAAAGCAATGTGTGCCCACAATCAATTGGTTCAGCAAAGCCAACACCAGCTCCAAATACGGTAGAGGGGCTTAAATCAGAAAAATATTCTTGGCACGTTGACAAATTTTGCAACAATCCTCAATTCATTCACCTCAAACCAAATATTTGGCAAATGTTGCACTCCGTAACTCTTGTGTGCCAGGAAGCAAACATCCCAAGAAGTTAGGAAAAGAGTCTACATTATATACGTAACGACGTGGCTTCCTCCGTGTATAGGTTTGTGGCAGTGATAATCCCGCTAAGTAAACCGCACAACAGCTTTGCAATTTGCTGCATTTCATGAAGCATTTTTAGGTCCTAGACCTTTGAGCACTCTTGAGGTTGAAACTGAATTATAACTGTAACATTATGTACACACACCTAGTAAGTAGGACTCCTTTCGAAAATAGTTCATAAAAATATTGACTCTTATACTTAGGTGGTAATACATCTCCGCCGGAAGGACTTGAGAGCTTTCACGAGTGCCGTGGAATGCTTTTAGAACAGAGCAAAATTTGGTTTCATTAAAATACTTTAATTTTGGAGTCCAATTCTTATCTGTAGCCCACGTGAAATTTAAAAAAAAACACCGAAGACGTAAATTTTCAACATAAATGGCTCATACTTACATTGTATAATGACGTGAATGCTGCCCCCCCACTTCAAACTCATGGAGTTATAAAATAAACAACATAATTTGCGAAAATAAACTCAATACATAATCGCAAATTAATTTGCAAGGATCCGACATAATCCCAGCTTCTTAAGTAAAGTTTTAACGTAATCCTTGTCCCAACAACTATGAACCCTGCACTTTCCCGCTCATAATCAAATATCTTGTTTTCATCACTTAAATTTCAATTTGGGTGAACTTATGCTCTATTTGATCTAATCCATCTTCAAAAAAATTAAATTTCGATTGAAAGTTAAAAGTGAAGAAGTTCTTCGGAAAATTGTTTTTGTGACCCGTTCCCATTTGGAAAATGTACCATCTGGAATCATTGCTCAAACATAGAGCGCTCTGTATATAGAATTGATGTGTCCTTTTAAAGAAATCAATTCGCAATTCAACAGTTCTGCCGTAGAATGAAAGGGGGCCCAGTGGGTGTAAGACTGCGCAAAGAGTATCCCTAGATAGTAATAATTACATCGTTTGACACGATTCATCCTTTCAACACCCAAGGATACTGAGAGATATCAAGCAGATGAAAACTTGCTCCAGCACTACTTGCAGACACGAGAACATTGCCACTGTATCGTGTAGAGAAAAAGTTTCCAGTTGAGGACAAATGTCCCTTTAGGCAGGACTCTTTGTGAAAAGTAGAACTCTTTGTTGCGACATAAAAAGATTCCTGTTGGTGTGCCAGGCATTATTCAGTTTTCTATTTTAATAAACTTGTCAGTGCTTTCGAGGCGTACGAATGAATAATTTCGGTCTACAGAATCCCTTTCAACGTCGCTGTGCTGTTCAACATCGAAAAGATATGCCGAATTGTATATAACGTTTTTACGAAATGGGTTTGTGTGGAAACGAGCTCATCGGCTAAGAGGCATTTTGTGTCTTTAATTAGTCCATCCTCGCTGAGGCAAACAAAGTCCTGGTTTTAATGGGTTAGCGTTAAATGTTTGAAATGAATTTCCTTCTGAATGCGGAGCATTTTGCGGTGGTTTTTATGCTTTTTGTGGTGGTCAAATCCTGATTCAACATAAAAAGGGAGAGTGTTTACGTAGTACTTTGTGTCTTTTTCAAAGCTTCAGAAAATGAAATATCTTCGAGCTATTAAAATCGTTATTTCATTATATAAATGAAGCCTTTAAAATTGCGTGAATATATAACACACTCCGCGATAGCAGGGATCAGAAAAAGTCGTGAAAATAGAATAGCGATGTAAGTTTTAAAATGAGAATAATTTTTATGCTACCATGTATGTATGTGTTAGTTAGAAGGCAATCCTGATCCTTGCAACCTTGCTAACACACTCGGTAATTACGAATTTTATATGCGTTGCAGTAAGTTGGCGTAGCTTTTTTACCTCAGCTACCTCTCTATTATTCTTCTCATTCATTTAGAAAACGAAATTGCTAAAACTTTTGACATCAAAACATTTGCTTGTTGTTCTATCTATTGTTGTACATCTAATATTAAATCAGTAAAACGATTCTTATCCTGAATGACGCAGCAGCGCTTGAAACTTACTTTTAAAATAACAGGACTATTAGGAATTTCTGCAAAACTAAGCGTGACTCGAAAATTCCATTAAACATAAAAATTTTACAGCTTAGGACTCACCATGTGTTTTCTTTGTGCGGTTTCTTTCAAAAAGAAAGTTGGAGCAGAGGATGGCTGTATATCATTCTCAGGCTTCTGCAATAAACTTACAGTGTGTCTTGGTTTATAGGTTTCTTTAATACAGAAAATGGAGTAAACATTTCTCTTACTTTACACCACCTGCATTCGCACACGAACTACCCTTTTATTCAAGTAACAATGGATACTGAAGAATTTCAAATTATTAAGTTTACATCCCGAGCAGAAATTACCAAATTGAAGCAAGTTGAATAATTAATTTGCGTAGTTTTAAACTTTTTCAATAAATATATTCAGTACGTCGCCATTCTCCCGAGCACTTGACAGCATTTATACAAGTAATTTGATTTTATAGACGAATACTTTTAATGGGGAGCTTCCCATAAGAAATAATCTTAATGTGTTTCCTTTAGACACGGCGAACTCGCAGAAGGGCTATATTGGTTTACAAACTAAGTTATTGGTATAAAATTTTCAAGTACTTTTGATTGCATGGTATCGCTGCTAGGAGAATTTGCGAGTAATTAGCTGAAAATACATCGCTCAGTAGATAAGGGATCTACTGCAAGAATCTGGTGAGTTTTTCAGGACATGTCCTCATCAATCATTGGATTTGGGGTTAATAGCGCTGATGAGGAAGAAATTGTCTGGAAGAAAGTTAGTTTTTGTATCCATCGATCTTGTAGGATGAGGGAATTAAGTAGCAACTGACATTTATCTTATCTTCTTTTTTGCGTTTTTACTGAATATGAGAGTGGGTTCATGCCTTAAACTGAGCATTTTTGCTGCTCCGAAAATTCACCGAACATTTTGATTGTCACCCCTAAAATGAAATTATTGATTTATGTTATTGCCTTTTGGAATGAAATAAAAAGGGGCGCTGCTACCAATAATGACTTTCAATTAACCCTTCTTTCGTGAATGAAAAATTATCAGCTGGAAGAATTCTGTCCACAGCAATTTTTTTCTAGAGAGAGTTGTCCTTTGTTTAGTGAATCCTATTTGATGAAACTAATGTTATCTCTTGCAACCTAAATTGATTGCATTTATACGAAAGTTAAACGTTGTCTTATCATTTTCGCTAGGGCCCGAGTAAAAATAAATGATGGCCTTAGAACGGGCAAATACCGACTGTGATTGAAACATAGTCCTCGGCCAACTGGCGGTTAACAGAAGGCTCGTTGCAGGACAGTACGAACGTACAGGGGGCGATTGACGGTGAAACAACGGCCTTACAGTTCCAATAACGGCCATACGACGGTGGTACGGCGGCCGTATGTAGTACAGTGGCAGCAACGTTGATATTCGCCCTCCTATATGAAAATATATTTCACTGCAATTAAATGTTTGATTTTTTTTCGGAAAGTGTTTTTTTTTCAAGCCGTTAAATAACAAAATTTCCCACTAAAATATAAATCAACACGCACCACACACTTCACGTACAACAAACCGACGACTGGCAAGCTCGTTTCTCTTGTGCATCGATATCTTCGATAAATCGAAAGAACCATTGTACATAACGAAAATGATGAAGTTCCCATAAAACACATTCAACAACACATTTGGTGCAGATTCTTTTTTTGGCTCAAATTTCCCGTGGAATGCCCGTTTCTACAGCTCAGTACTTGGCTATTTAAATCTTTTGGTCAAGTTTGGCCGTCGTGAGGCCGTATGTGCTCCCATTAAAAATGGTTAAAAATTCTACGTCCATCATATGCCCCTTAAAAAGCCAAGCGGCCGGTGTTCGCCCTTTGTAAGGCCGGTTTTTATTTTTACTCGGGTTAGTACGCTCTGAAGGCGGCTTCTTTATCTTTTAACGCGTTCATGAACTCCCCATTATACCATCTGATCCACTTAGGCTTCACAGATTTGCACCTCCAAAGGTCCTTGAGACCGTTATTACCACTTGACCCTCACGTTTTCTAAATTGATAAAATTAAAATAGAAAGTCATTAGTGAAAGTCGATTTAATTTTTTTTAATAAAAGTCTTTATACAGCACTCATTAAAATAAACTACCCTATGCAATTAAAGAAAGCTTAGTCTAATTAGTAACAACATTACCAAGAAAACCTAAACAATAAATATTCTTGAACATGGCATTCAATAGTAAATCTAACCTCACACAGCACCCTAATCCACCTGCCACAATAGCTGAAAAAGCACTCCCGCACAAATTTTCATATTATTCTCCCCCTGGGGATTAAATTTCCAAAAAAGACGATTTAATTCTACCACAAATTCAACTAATAATGTTTACTTATTGAATAATACTTGTTTTCCGACTTTTGCACTGATTTATCGCAGGCCTTTTCGTTCGCCCTATGTTTTACATAGTTAGACAGTATATGTGGCACGTATACTTCTATAAATGGCATTTCGCATATTTTCGAAGTCACTCCTGTTTCGGTCACTTAAACAGTTTCATGTACATTGGTTCATAGCTTCGGTTATCTTTACTTTCCATCGAAGGTAGTTTATTACATTTGCAGTACTGATAACTCCAACATTGGCTTACCGTATACCTTCTTTCCCATGGGCACTCCTTCTATCGCGCTGGGCAGTTTCAAATGCCACCTATGCAGTGTTCCAGAATCCGGCCCACAAACTGGTTCAAACCCACTCAGTAACTAGTTTTCAACAAAAATAATAGTCCAATCAATCTACAATAGCTCCTTGTAAATTTAGCGTTAATTGCCAACAGGAAACAAAAAATATGGTTATATAGGAAAAAAATTTCTAAAAAAGATAGCGTTTTTTGTTTTTGAATTTGGCATGGCAAACCTAACCTAAAAAATTCCGAAAAGTGAAAAAAACGCTTTTTTGCGAATAACAAAAAAACTAGAGCTCGGATCGAAAAAAATCAAATTATAAAGTTTTAGGTATTCAAATTACCTTTCGATTGATATATATAAAGTTATAGGTTAGAGCACAAAACATAAAGATAACTGCAAAAAACTGTTAAAATTCACGTTTTTTTAATTTGCTAATAACTTTTGTTTAACGTAACTTAGATATCTGTTATTTGGCAAAAATATTTCTTCTTGCGAGCTGAAAAAACAGTTTTATTTTTGTTGCAAAATATTGTACACTTTACTTGAAATTTCACTTTTTGTAAAAAAAGGCGTTCTTCTAAAAACGCTCCTCTTGGTCCACGGATTCTTCTAGAGTACCGTTCTAGAGCTTAAAATTTTCTTCAATACTTGTACTATCACGTACAAGTAACAAAAAGTCTATTAAAAGGTTTTCCAGTACTTAAAATGACCCCCAAAAACATATTAATAATGAAAAACTCAAAACTCAAAAAGTTAGTTTTTACAATCGAACGTCTGTTTTTTCATTATTAATATGTTTTTGGGCGTCATTTTAAGTACTGGAAAACCATTAAGTAGACTTTTTGTTACTTGTACGTGATAGTACAAGTATTGAAGAAAACTTTATCTCTAGAACTCTACTCTAGAAGAATCCGTAGACCAAGAGGAGCGTTTTCAGAAGAACGCCTTTTTTTACAAAAAGTAAAATTTTAAGGAAAGTCTTCAATATTTTGCAACAAAAATAAAACTGTTTTTTCAGCTAGCAAGAAGCAATATTTTTGCCAAATAACAGATATCTAAGTTGCGTTAAACAAAAGTTATTAGCAAATTAAAAGAACGTGAATTTTAGCAGCTTTTTGCAGTTATCTCTATGTGTTGTGCTCTAACCTATAACTTTATATATATCAATCGAAAGGTAATTTGAATACCTAAAACTTTATAATTTGATTTTTTTCGATCCGAGCTCGTTTTTTTGTTATTCGCAAAAAAGCGTTTTTTTCACTTTCCGGAATTTTTTAGGTTAGGTTCGCCATGCCTAATTCAAAAACAAAAAACGCTATCTTTTTTAGAATTTTTTTTCCTATATAACCATATTTTTTGTTTCCTGATGGCAATTATTAGATGGATTTTTGTAGATTGATTGGACTATAATGTTATGAATATTTTTCGACGGATTCCTTATTCATGTAATGAAATGGTGTATTATAATATATTTAATTTTTGGAAGGCCTTAATACAGTTCGGAACTGACTGCGCTATTTCCATTGAATCATAACGAAATGTCCAGTAAAAGAAATTCGTACTGAGTCAAATTACACTTTATAAATTCGATGGAAATAAACCGACCAAATAGACTCCATTCAACTTGTTTTACATATTCCGGAAGGTTATATCTCTGAAAATTAATACCATGTCCACGTGAATGGATTTTTCCCTTCTTACACATACATACCGCTATATCTTGTGCGCTTAAGCATCATGGAACTAGGAGCTCGATATTTTATATCAGACACTAAATGTTTCTTCTTAAGAAAGTAATATACTAGTACCTTCTCGTCTAAAATTAGCTCTCTTGTAAGATTGCTCAAACTAAGCCTACCATTAAAGTAAGCGGATTTACCTTTTTCATTTTAGAAGAAACGACCGAGGGCTGGGACGACTCCCTTATATTATTGTGCCATAGACCTCCTATATACCTCTACCTAAATCCCATCATTACAATGTGAAAGGAACCTGCGGTGCTCTCTTCAAGATATAATAATGCGCCATGAAATGTACCCAACCGGAAAGCGGATTTGGCACATTACCACATGGGAGAAAGGACTACCAGGGCTACCATATATCTAGCAGACAATGATAAATGCAAAGTGAGATCTCAGGGACTGTATGGAAGAGACTTTATGACATTCGTATTGACAGGATTCTCATAATGATAGGTGGGAGTTTGACAAGAAGTTTGTGTTGATTCTGCCGCCGCTCGTGAAATGCTTAGGAAAACGGTAAACAAAGTGAGGGTGAAAGCAGGTACAATAAATGTAGCGCAAAAATGTGGGATGTTTATGTACAGTGCATTGCCAATAAACGAAAGCGGATATGTTTTTTATACAATTCGTGTGCAAAAAGGGCGTTGTTAGAGGTCGTCTAACTCCACTAATGGGGTTCATTGCCTATAAATTCGGTTTCAGTTCTATTTCAGCTAAAAAAGAAATGTTAAAGATTTTTATTTTTTTATTTTTTAAGGGAACATAAGACACAAAATTGTACTGAATTAGCTCCTAGGTGAAACTGGCTGTTAATTACGTTATATACCTGAACAAGAAAATGTCGCTTCTTAATGAGAAATTCGGAAATCAATTGGTTTCTATAAAAAATGCAAAACAAGGATTAGTACAAAACAAAATATTTTTTGGAGAGCTATTGGGTCAAAAGCACCGCGGCCACTTCGCTTAGTCTATTTTACTACACGCTCATTCCTCATATTTGTAGGCCAGAGTGCTTGAGCAGGTTCAGCGGTCTACCTAATGGCTTGTCGCTTAGACTAGACTGTTCTAACAGGGTCTGGTTAAACATCGAAACATGAAGGGCAAATTCATCTTCCTCAAAGCCAAGCCTGCAAGTGGGCCCTCCGCCCTTCTATCCTCTATTAGTGGTAATTCAAGGCGCACTGTCCGGGAATTAAGCCAACAAGTGCCCTGGCAGCCTTCCTACTGTGCTCCAACAATCCCTTGGCTGCGTTAAGAATCGGCTCGGGAAGAAAATGCTTAGAGTTGGCCAATCCAGGCGCGGACTTCCACCGTTCGGTGTGTTTTATCAAAGTTCGATCTGCAAGGACTCTCTTCACCAAACTGGCCGGTGCCCCAATAGCTCATTCCGAACCGATGAATACAAATTCAGAGTCCTGGTATACGCTTTTTCATTGACATTGAAGCCCCGATGACCCGGAACCTAAACAAAGGTAACTTGATTGAGAACACCCAGATCACCAAGGGGTCTTTGGCAGTCCAAACTTAAAATTTTACTTAGACATCGTCTATTTGGGGGCTACCTATAGTGTTAAAGGATGTAATGTCTAAGCGTTGCGCGATATCGAGGAAGGCAGTCGGTACAACTCTTTTGTTTGGTGCTTCACTTTTCATCATGAGCCTGTGGAGTGCTGTCCTACTGGTACGCATGCTGGTAAGAGCTTAACGGATGTCGTAGAACATAATTTTCCCTTATTTCCTTGTCGACAATTTTCTCCATTGTCTCCAAGGCAAAAGACGAAAGACCTCGGCCTGAAAAAAGTAATCAAAGCCTCCTCGCTGGGTTGTAAATGTGATGTTGGCATTCCTCCAAACAGGCGGAATGTAACCATGTGACCATGTGATTTTGCATAGTACGGAGTGACTAAAAACCAATGGGATTTCTTGTACGGTTTGAATGATCTGATCGGCCCGATAATAGCTTTGTGATTAAACACGGTATATGTTTCTGCCCAGGCAACTAAAAAACCCAAATAATTGCTCTAAGTTGAATTTTTATTATAGTTATATATTCCATCAAAGTGCCTCAATTTGAATATTACTTCTATACTCCAGTAAAATAAGGAATTCACTTCGGAATCCTCTGTAATGGGCCGGAGTGCCGCTGCAATAGTTATTGTACTATTATAGAGTTTATCCTTCTAGCTCAGAAGGTACACATCTCAGCTGGGCTGAGAAACGGGCCGCACTTATGTGCAGGGACCGAACCGGCCGAGAGCACCCAAAAAGGTATAAGAAGAGAAACGCCGCATAACGAGCATGCGACCGAAAATGCGGGCTCCTTCTCGACCCTCCCCAGCACTCCGGTACCAAGCCAGTCCGGCCCTTGCACACAAACGCGGTCACATTTACCACTGCACAGTGGCTCAGCTAAGACATGCAAACATAAACAAGAAAAAGTAAGAACGAACACATAAAGAAACGTGCAACACAGGAGGAGTGAGACACATAAGCAGTCACGCGAGTTTAAGACTCTTTTTGAGAACATCTTTGCTTATGGTCACGCTAAAAACATTAATATTTTTGTTCACATTAATGAACATTCGATTTACGGGTTCAAATTTCCCGTAATTGGTGTTAGAGGAGTTGATGTGTAAGAGAGGTGGCCCTCTCAAATTATAACTGCTCTCTCTAAACCACGCAGGGCGACTTAGAAAACTTGAGTCAACCCTTCCGTCGAGGAGTTGATGAACGAATACCACATCGGCCACCTCACGACGCTTTTGAAGAGTGCTTAAGTTAAGTAACTTAAGTCGGTATTCGTATGATGGAAGAACAAACAATGAAACAAAAGAAGTGTTAAATTATGGTTTTTTGCGAATAGCTTTTAAAATATAATTTTTCTGAATAAACTGATAACGCCATTCGAAAGAGGAGGAAATTTTACGTAAATAATGTCTAAGAAACTATTTTGTACGATCAAATCCCTGGGAGATACGAATTTGTTAATTAAGGTCTAATACATAGCTGCATAGTAAGTGTGTATGAGCAAAAAATGAGACGCGCTCCGTACAAAAATGGCTATTACTTTTGATTGGTAAAAGCAAATGCAAAAAACCAAAGTGCTTATTGAAGAAAAATACTTCGCTTACTCGATTCATGTATTTAAATGATAAAAAACATATTCAACAATTATTATTAACTAATAATTGGTAATATATCCTTCGTTTCAGTAAATCTTCTGCCAAGTGCTAAAAAGCAAAATTGTTTTTAATTTTAATTTGTGGATTGGTTTCCTGAAATGGTCATAATTAGAAATGCGCCGAATATGGGTTCAACCGAACACGAATATTCGGTCAAAAATGTACCGAACCGAACATTCGGCCGAATTATTCGGTTCATTTTTGAGCTCTGTGGAAATGTAGTTTGATAGCTATGAGGGAAGAGGAATTTAAGGCTTCTAGTAAGAAAACCATTAACAATAAGGTATAAATCAAATCCTGTTGCTCGGCTTGACGTAACCGAACATTTCATTTTTTCTTAACAATTTAATAGATTTATTTCTCGTCAGATTTAGACAATATTTCAGGAACAAGGCAATGTTTGTATTTCTTCTTGAATATTTTTGAGGGAGAACTTTGTCCCTTGGTAATAAAATTTCGTTCGACGTCTGAAGAGATGGGGGACCTGAACCATACAGCATCAGTGAACATTCCGTCCATTTTCTAGTAAACTATGCTTTACTTTGGCTAAAATATAGCCATTCGATATCTCCTGGCTTTTCTCCATAAAGGCAACATGACAATCAAATTGTCTCCTCCTTGTTATTTTAACTCGAGAATATAATAATAATTTTAAATCACCAAAAATTTAAACAAAAAAAAAATTTCCTACCCTTCGTCTCTTTTTATTTTAAAGAAATGGTCCCGACATTTAAAAATTTTCCGTGACAATAGGTGACATATTATCCATGAGAAATGCAACTATAAATGACTTCGGGAATGCCACACTCTCATTTTTGTGACAATTGTCACTAAGGTGCTTATGAGAATACGAGGGTCACATGGCTTGTTAAGGTCAGGTGGTTTGTCAAATTTTCCGATAGGTGACGTGACAATGGGAAAAGCGGCCTGTTTGAATTGTGATTGAGCATATAAATGAGTCGGTAATTTTTTTAATTTTGGTTTTTTTAAATAAATAATGGTTACACAATGTAGTGTTTGTTTTATTTGCAAATTAATACTACCTATGTACGGTCAGAATCAAGGCTCTTTAACATATGTAAATCTTAAAATAATACTATTTAAATAGTCGGTAACTATTCAGCAAACTAACCGAATATTCGGCCGAAGACGAACATAAAAACATACGCCGAACATGCCGAATACGAATATTCGGCCGAACATTCGGCGCATCTCTAGTCATAATTAATAGGTATGTGTTGAAAAAAATTTAAAAAATCGTGTTTTTTCAATACGCACCTTTTATTTCACGAATTTCGGGAAAAGGAGCATTTTATTTTTTCCATGCGTAACTTCAATCAATAATAACAATAAGTGCAACATACTTATTGACATTTACTAGGTGGTCAATTTATAGCTGAAAACCCATACTTTTCGATAGAATAATTTATTTATTTAAATTTGAATGATTTTTTTATGAAATAGTAACAAACAAATGACTATTTCTTAAAGTTATTGCAATTAAACGTCTGTTATTAAGCGAAGAAACTCTTATTAATGTTCTAAACACATAGAGGTTGTAGCTGAGATCTGTACCTTTCAATATGTGCTTTATAGAATTTTTAAGTAATTCGTTAACCATTGTTTATAACATTCTTCTTCTTTCTTTAACGGCTCTACAACCGGGATCCGGTCCTGGCTTCTCGCAACTGTTCTCTCCACCGGTCCCGATTCTGAGCCGATGTCATCCAGTTTGGCATCCCTATGCTCTGAGCGTCCTGGTCTACGCCATCCTTCCAGCGGAGGTTGGGTCTCCCTCGCTGTCGCACCCCATAAGTCTTACCGCAGTTTATAGCATTATCTTTTAAAAAATGTAGAGTTCTTTGAATATCATGTAAAATAGAGCAGAATTGTCATTTAAACACATAAAAAATTGTCACTGGGGTCTATATCTTTTAATGTAGGCTTGCTCTGATTTTTTACATAATTCTTTAACCATTGTTTGTAACATGATTTTGTAAAAAAGAGAATTCTTTAAAAATCGCACTAAAATAAAATTCTATAGCTGAAGCTATTATGACTGCGATTCGAGCAAAAACATTTAACTCGTCCTTGAAAATTACTTTTGCAGTAATACTTCATCGAAAATTTGGATTAGGATAAGTTATAGATACGCAAATACAAGAAAAGTAATAGATAGGCTAACGCAATATCAATAATATGTTTCATCATTGCGCCATTTTGGATCCGCCGTTTTGAATTTTAAACATTATATTCGTAATCAGCGACCTCGAAAACCCCCTACTAACATTTTTTCCGATTTCATTCTTTTGAATTTAGCTCACAATACAATTTTGCATTATAATTGCAACAATAACAATTGCATTGTTTATAATTGCAACAATAAGGAAGTAGCGGCATTTTTGAATGGGGGGTTTTTATACGTAGAGCTTTTACAACAATTTAAAAAAAAGTTCAAAGACGATACGACCTGTTACAGGGAATTCCGAAGTTAAGCCCGTTTCTTGTCTTATTTTACTGGACTACTATTTAATATTAAATTTGTTGATGTGCGGAAAATTGCGATGTTATACACACTACCGGAATTTTATTAAATTTTTCTATACATTAAAATAATTATCATTTTTCCCAGCGTTTTTCTTTAAGGGCGGGGTAAGGTTTCAAAACTTTTTTTTTTGTTTTTTTTCTGAATGTACATACAACATGTCCAGAATATTGTGTCAACGTTTCAAGTAAATCGGAGTAAAACTAACGAAGATACAGCGTTTCAAGCGACCGGCTCCCACGCTTCCATGTTCGAGTACAAAAAACTTTAAATCGATTTTCTCGCAAACGTCATTTTTGAAGTCCGTGAACATCAGAACTCAAATGATCCGGTAACGCGTAATCGTGTTCACCGCAAAACAACTTTTTTTCGAGGCGCTTCCGGAGATTCGCTGTCACGGACTTATTTCTTGATATTTTTAATTGAAATTTTTTCCAAAGATACGTCAGATGTTATACTATAACGTGTATATGATGATCTTCAATCATGAAAATATGTCTTTTTTCGCCTTTAAAACCTTACCCCGCCCTTAAAACAAACATTTTATTTTTGAACAATCTTGAGCAAACTTCGGCGTCAGCTTATAAATAGACGCCTGCCCTAACGCGATACCGTGTTAAAAGGATCACCCTCCTTGCTCCATTCAAAGTCAACACAATGGAGACGTCAATTACCTCTTGCGTTGCCTTTGTTTCGTGCATCATAGGCTCCATTTTTCCTTTCACAATTCACAACAAGGTGAGCCTCGAGTTCTTCTACCCCTTTGAAAATATTTTTCTGCCACTTGATTCCTAACCCTTTGTCTGGGCGATTCAGTCGGCCCTTGAACAATGGACATCCTAAGAGATATGACCGAATTAAAAGGATGGATTTGGTGGCAAGAAACATGTCCTGAATTTGTCCTTAATTTGTCCGAAGATAAGCAAGTTCTAGTTGCCATTCCTGTAATCTTTTGTAATTTTTCTTTTATATCCCTGTTGCCATGGCAGCAGACTTTATAAGGCGGCAATTAAAGCGGATGGCAGATGTTCCAGCTCAGAGCGCGATTATTTAATTATAACTGGGACTGACAGCGTCAGTGGGAAACTAGTTAACTGCATATATGAAACATTTAATTAGTCCTTGCTGAAAATTTCGATGATAAATGAAACTTCAGCACATAGCCTGACACCTACAATGACAGATTTTTCCAGCCCTAACGAAGGCAATTTCGTTTTCTGTGCGAATATGCGTTTTGGATAGATGAGCCTGGTCCATTTTTATTTGGGTAACGTAATGCTGCGTATTTTTATATAAAAAAGTACAACTTTTTTAACAGGCGTTGGAAAATTATGTCAGCACCACTTTTTTACCTAGCAAACCAGCAAATAATGTGAACAAATCAATGAAGGTCATAGCTTACACATATATGCAGATGACGAAGCAGTCGTTGTACAAAACATACAGGATCTGGAAGAGACCTTTAAGAAATTAGAAAAACAAACTAAACAGAGAGACTAGGAATTAATCGAAGGCGTATTATTAGCCACCGATTAGTGTTAACGGGCCCCCTATTACTTCTGACTTTTAATACAATCTAAGATCTGCCGAATCCTACCTCCACCTACCTTCGTAGATCAGTGGCGTAGCGTGGGTGACAGCCGCCCGGGGCGGAAGAAAATTTTGCCGCCCTCTTATTTAGGTATGTATTGCAATTTAAAAGACTATCTACTACTAATTGCTTCTTTAATCCCTCATGGGACATAGGGCGGAAACAGTTGCCCTCCAGCGGACTATAAAATATATAAAAGACTATAACATACAGTAATTCAAAAGAACTTTTCCGCAAGAACAGGCATCATTATTGCGTATTGTACAGGTTTAAAATAAAAAAGTCATATATATAAGTATATGTTTTACAATATAATAATCACATTTATTACAAAAATTCTTACACGTGCGTCACTTATGATTATACTGTAGAGTGTAAAAAAAATTGTTATATACTCATTAAGCAAGTATATAATACACAGTAAGCATCTACTAAACGAAATTTTTATGAATTAGGATTGTAAGAATACGATATATTTTGGACAAAAAGTAATATTGCACCCCTCTGCACCCCTGCAAAACTTGCTTTTTTGGATTTGGTCCCACTGTGCAAGGTAGCAAATAACGAATTTATGATCAAAACCTATAAATTCAAAATGGCGGGACCAATATGACTACTTTTACCATTTTTACCTTTGTCCTGCTGTCCTGCACCACTCAAAGTGTCGGAGAGCTCGGGCATATAATCCCGTTTAGTAATAGAATGAGTTTCAATCCAGTTTGCCCACATCAAAGATGAAAGCACTTTTTTGTCTCCAGCTCTTATGTATGGAAGTTACATGACAAACCGAAAGTAAACCGAACTCAACTCGATCTGAGCTTGCCGTTTCGGTCGAGTGTTATATGACATACCGAACTTGAGTTTTTAGTTGTAATTTTGGTTTTATTATTGTCAGTTCGTCAGTGAAATTATTCGTGAAAATGGAAATTTTTTTTATGTATTTAATGAATTTATAATAATCCCCTGAGTAAAAATAAAGAACGGCCTTATAAAGGGCGAACACCGGCCGCTTGGCTTTTTAAGGGGCATATGATGGCCGTAGTGTTTTTAACCATTTTTAATGGGAGCACATACGGCCTTACGACGGCCAAATTTGACCAAAAGATTTAAAAGGCCAAGTACTGAGCTGTAGAAACGGGCATTCGACGGGAAATTTGAGCCAAAAAAAGAATCTGCACCAAATGTATTGTTGAATGTGTTTTATGGGAACTTCATCATTTTCGTTATGTACAATGGTTCTTTCGATTTATCCTACTTAAAGATATCGATGCACAAGAGAAACGAGCTCGCCAGTCGTCGGTTTGTTGTACGTGAAGTGTGTGGTGCGTGTTGATTTATATTTTAGTGGGAAATTTGGTTATTTAACGGCTTGAAAAAAACACAACCGAAAAAAAATCAAACATTTAATTGCAGTGAAATATATTTTCTTATAGGAGGGCGAATATCAACGTTGCTGCCACTGTACCACCGTCGTATACCCGTAATAGCAACCATACGGCAGCCGTACCACCGTCGTATGGCCGTAATTGGAACTGTAAGGCCGTTGTATCACCGTCAGTCATCCCCTGTACGGCCGTACTGTCCTAAAACGAGCCTTCTGTTAACCACCAGATGGCCGAGGACTATGTTTCAATCGCAGTCGGTATTTGCCCGTTCTAAGGCCATCTTTTATTTTTACTCGGGCCAACAAAAAAAGTTTTTCACCTTGTTAAAGCAATCTCGGTTTTTCAATCGCTAGTTACATGACATTCCGACCGAAAAGTGTACTCAACCAAGCAAAAACATGTGAACCCACTCAGAACACGTTCGGCACAATTTTTGCTGTCGGTTGCTAGTTACATGACTCAAACCGAACCGAAAATTGTACTCAGTTCGTGTTGAGTATGTCATGTAACTGCCATAATAGTTTTAGCTTGGAATTTCACAATAAATTTTAATAATTCAAGTGGATCCGCATTAATTAATTTGTTTTCGTTGCCTGTGGCAGCAATGAAAGTCCGCAGTCGAAGTCGTTCCAGCTTGAAGTCCTGCTTGTCAATTTCGGCAGGTGCGTAGTCTAGATTACATTTAGTGTCGTCCGAATCTAGTAATTTAGCCGGCGTTAGATAAGCAAACTTATCCGCCAAATTCTCAACGCTCACGAATTTCTACAATGATTCTATCTACCGAAGAAAACAGCTTTCGTCTCAACTCGGGACTAACCCGTACTTTAACCTAATTTACAGGTGGTATTATACAATATTGAAAGAAAGGGTATTCCCCGATTTCGTCACAGTATAAGTAATGAAAAATTCACAGTGTAAGTAATGAAAAAGTTTTGGGCTGATTTCGATCGGTCCGAATCGTAGGTGAGGCAAAAATAATATTTACAAGATATTATTATTATTTATTGTGAAATTTTGCCGCCCCTTAAGGTGCCGCCCCTACTACGCCACGCCACTGTCGTAGATGTTGACTTTACATCGGGTGACCCCCGGACAGTGTGGCCAACACCGAAAAAAATTTCCCCCTAAAAGTGAGTCAAAAACCCCCTAAAATCAGCGCTAAACCCCCTAAACTTAATATTTAGTATTTAGTAAATATTTTCTTTCTATCAAATTATAGTAAGTATGCAATATGCAAAATTCGGCATTGCTGACACAGTGGATCTTACATTTTTATCTATATAATAATATTGCATAATGCAATATCTCATTGGCGAAAGTAAGGATCCAAAATGCAGTAGCAGAAGGGTTCGAAGTCGGACAAGGTCTTAGCCAAGCGGATAGATTGGTCCAATGCTTTACGACGTGGCCCTAGAATGGGTGATAAGGAAAACGACACTCCGGAGAAGTGCATCGATAGCGACACAGTCTGTACAATTACTTGGATATGCGGTTGACGTGAGCATCGTGGGAAGGTCCTTTCGGCAGCAAAAGAAGTTTATGTCTAATTCAAAGAGACGGCAAAGGACATATAGGCCTGAACATCAACGAGGGGAAAACAAAGGTGATGCAATAGTCCAGAGTTCGAAGACTAAAGCTTAATTTACATATTCGACGTTTTTCTGCCGCGCCGCTCTTTTTTAAGATTTCAACCAATCAAAAACAATATGACGTGACCGAAATTGCTTCTGATTGGCTGAAATCCTAAAAAAGAGCGGCGCGGCAGAAAAATGTCGGACATGTAAATTAAGCTTTAGAATGGGAAGAAATATAACTATCGACGAATACAATCTAGTAGTAGTCGAAGTAGTCGATAACACAGCCTACCTTTGGGTCTACAATTACAAAAGGAAACGAGGAAAAGGGTGAGATAACTAGACAGACGAATACTACTGGCTAATAGAGCCTTTTATACCTAAAAACAAATACTGCCCTCAAGATTTGTGCACAGAAAAACGAAACTTTCACTCTACAAAACAGTAATATGTACCACCAGTACTGTGCTATGGTAGGGAGCCTTGGGCTATGACCAAGAACATAGAGGAACAAGCCAATAGGTTTGAGGGAAAAGTTCTCAGTTGCATAATAGCCCCAACGAGAGAGGATGAAATATGGCGAAGGAAATACAACAGCGAGTTGTATGACATTTTTGATGAAGCATAACTCCCAACGTTTATAAAAATTAACAAACTAGTCTAGCCGGCACGTAATCAGGATGGAGGACAACCGTATCCCAAAACGGCTCATGGTAGCAGAATATTCGGAAAATAGACCAGTAGGCAGACCTAGGAGGAGATGGATAGATTCTGTGAGGACTGACGCAGAGGCAATGCTCAACATACGGAACTGGTGATATGCTGCCGTCAAACTAGGAAAAATGCCCTAGAGGAGGCCAAGGCTGATTTGGGCTGTAGCGCCATTAATAATATTTCATGATATTTTCTTGCAGTTATGAAATTATTTCAAGTCAAAAATTAAACAATGTCAGCGTTATAATAAAATTTAAAAAAAGATCATTATATTATATTATAAAATATAAAATAAATCCCCCTAAAAAACCCCCTAAACATTTTTACCCCCAAAAAAATCCCCCAATTACGTTTTTTCCCCCTAAATTTAGGGGGAAACCCCCTGAGTTGGGCACACTGCCCCCGGATACTCTGGTCTATATAAGAGTAACAGTCGGAGGAGTGTGAAAGGTGCACTGTAAAAAATTTCCGTGGTAATTTTACAAGAATAATACTGGAAGTTTTATTTACAAGCAGTTTTGTAAATTTGCAATATATATTGTTAGGAATATTCCAATTCTACTTTACGTATTTTTACCAACTGTGTAGTAAATATACATTATTTGTGCGATGTAAAAATACAATCAGTATTGGAACTTTCACTTCATAGTTTTGTAAATTTCCAAAACTTTTGCGTATGCCCGCCCTCTCCCTATACATAAAAATAGCATTTTGCTCACCATGCAAGACCGATTCGCAATGAAAGCTTCAAGCTGCAAGCGTCAAGCTGCAAGCTTCAAACTACTAGTGTGAATCGGCCCTAAGCATCAAAATTATCAAAAATTTTTTGGCTGTTACAAGAACTGCCCAGACCCTGACCGAAGTCAAAGGTCTGACCTTAACTTAAGAACAATCGGGTATTATATGCTTAGTATTCCATTGTTACCTGTGAATTATATCTATGAAAGGGAAAATTTAAACCTTACATTCCAATGAACAATTTGAAATTTTACTGAAAATATAAGTTCTAAAATTACGCCTCTTACTGTAAAATTACAGTACAAAGTTCAGTACATAACATTGATAAATAATACTAAGAAATATTGTAATTTTCCTACATAAATGATTAAGAAAAATAAACAACATCGTGTAAAATATAGGGCACATTCTTGTAATCAATATTTACGTCATGCAGTGTTGGAGAATTTCAATATCTTTATGTGAAATTACAAAATTTATAGTAAAATTACAATAATTGTGTAGTAAATTAGTATTTCATACCGCGATTTGTAATTTTACTATACATTTGGACTGTGAATTTACATATTTTTTTACAGTGTGAGTGTTTCGCGCCTCAACCTCCTACCGCAAAAAAACCCATCAATTACTACGAATCCTCAAGATATGCCTCGGACAGGACGATCTAAGCGGCAACGACCCAGGCAACGAAATATTTGGCTGCATTCGAAAATTCAGCCAACTGCGCATAATTGATAGCACATCATTCAAAAAATCAAACCGCTGCAGCCAGCCATATATTCCCTGCAGCCGATTCTGCGATACTGCCAATTCTGCGCAGCTGGCTGAATTTTCGAATGCAGCCTTTGATTTAGGAACTTGGAACGTCAGTATGCTCAACTGTATGACTTAGCGAGTACATCTCCAGCTATGACAAAGATATCCAGGCCAACATGTGATGAATTTGGCCCTTATTTTGCCCCGCAATTGCCTATTTCATTACCGATGCAACCCTTCTTGCCCTGGGATTTTAAAGTGAGGAGACAATCCATTAGAGTCTTTGCTGACGCCGTTGAATTTCATCGCTAAGAGATCGAGCCCGTAGTCCAGTCAAATGGTACTTTCGCTGAACATTTTATGAAAACAACAATTTTGTTTTGTAATGTGTAGGGGGTTGGGTGGGAGTATAAAACCGAGTTTTCGGGATCCCGAGGCGTGACGTTCGGCCGCCATCTTGTTTTGAGTGGTGAAAAATGGTTTTCCTTATTTCTCGGAAACCGTGAGTCCTACAGAATTTTCGTAAAAATATTTTTTTTAGATAATCAAATTATCTACAACTGTTTTGCCGTAATATTAATAATAAAAAAGATATGGACGAAAAATTCCAAAAATTTTGGGGGTGATGAGCGCTATAACTTTTTTATTATTGATTCTACATAAAAAATGCTAGAGCATTTTCTTACGAATAATTTAATGTGGTCATTTATTGAATTAGGGTTGTTTTTGTTGATTTTGGAGCAATGCAAACGGAGAAGTTATAACAAAAGTTCTGCATATGCTTCAATTTTATAATATAATCTTAAATGGGAGTGTCCGTCTGTGATTTCAAAATAATTGTTATTTTCCTAGCTTATATAGTTATTTGCATGATTTTAAAACGAAATCAAGTCTTTTTAAAATTTTTGTCTCTCTGTATGGTTAATCTCGGAAACGGCTAATCCGATTGCGACGGGACTTTCACTGGATTCAGTATTTTCTTGGGCTTCGCCAGTTTTGAGGTTTACAATTGGAATGATAAAAAATAAAGTTTAAAAAAACTAAAAAATACGCTTTTATTTTAAGATGAACTATAAATTAAAAAATAATTTTGAATGTAAAGTTTTATTACTCCAGCCAGTATATTGAAACAAGCACCATCCGAAATGTAAAAAAACGTGGGGCGCTAGCGAAAAGTTCTGGTGTTAATAAAATAAGAATATAGGTAAAGAATCCTACGCTGTTTTACATTTCGAAAGGTAGGTTGTTTCCATATTGTGGCTGGAGTAATAAAAACTTTACATTCACAATTATTTTTCACTTTTTAGTTAATTTTAAAATAAAAGGGTATATTTAGTTTTTTTAAACTATATTTTTATACACGTTTATCCTCCATCCTAATTACGTGGTCGGCTAGTCCTAGTCTATTAATATTTATAAAGGTTGAGAGTTCTGAGTTGGCAAAAATTTCATACAATTCGAGGTTGCATATCCCACGCCATATTCCATCCTCTCTCATTGGGATTATTATGCACCTGAGAACGTTTCTCTCAAACCTTTTGACTCGCTCCTCTATATACTGGGTCATAGTCCTAGTCTCGCTACCAAAGCACAGTACTGGTCGTACAACTGTTTGTATAGTCCGAGTTTGGACGGGGTTGGCACAATAAACCGAATAGATCACAGCGCCTGCAATGTGTCAGTCTTTGTCAAGCAGCGATGTCGAAGAATTTATTAACGTTGACGGTAATGTTACTCCTTGTGCGACTACAGCTGAAGAAGACATTTTAGCAAAGGAGGAGGCCATCAAGTGCAATAATGAGGAAGAGAACTAGAAGGAGAAGATCAGTTTCAATCACGACCACTTTATGAAGCTCTTGCTGCAATAAGGACTTCGCAAAAATTTCTTGTTTTTATTCTTGGAACCTTTCTATGCTATATGAAGGGTACAGGGGAAAAACAACGTAAGTCCATTTTTTTCGAAATCGAGTTAGTGCTGCTATCTATTGAAGAAATACAGAAGCTTTCACCTGGTACATATATTCGATTTTGATGAATATCAAACCCAGCCTATATAAATCAATTGAAAAGAGTTCGCGTACAGGGGAAAAACAACAAGACTTCAAACGCAAAATTTCAATTTTCTCGAAATTTGATTTTATGGACTTACGTTGTTTTTCCCCGTACCCTTCATATACATTCACATATACTTTTTACATAACAAAGTTATTTGAATTACCTTCTTTGCACACTTCTACAACTAATTTACAAATTACATATTGAAAAAACAGTGTGATTTACAGCAAATACCAGATATAACGAACAGATTTGTGCGGTAATTTTAGGACTGGCATGTCTTTTGCAGATGGAAAATTCGCAATGTAAAAGTGTTTGTATGCAATTGAATGTTGCACAGTTTTTCATAATTTGTAGTTATCACGGGGCTTTAATATTTGCATTACCTTGACTAAACTTTATTTCCAAAGAGTGGTTTTCCAGGCAAGACAAATGTAAAACTAAAATTTTCAAATAAAACCATGATGGTACTGATTGATTTCTTCCTTAAAAGAGTAGAGCGTAAATATAGTAAAAGGCCAATTTTCAATTTCTTTAGTGCACTCTAAAGATCGAGCGACTTCCCTTAATTTTGCATTTCTTAATAAAAGGAATCCTAAAAATGCTTCGAAGTGCTAAGCCCATTTCGCCACAAATGAAAAGATACAAAATCGCTGTAATAATTAAGACGTCTTAGGAGAAGTATCATTAAAGGTAAGACATGAAGAGGC
Organism: Thereva nobilitata; assembly: GCA_963855945.1. Lineage (NCBI taxonomy): Eukaryota > Metazoa > Arthropoda > Insecta > Diptera > Therevidae > Thereva > Thereva nobilitata. Next base: position 315,679 of record OY979696.1, read on the forward strand.
GTTTTTAATTCAATCTCGTCAGTATCAGCCTTGCGAAGACAGACACCGACGATAGCTTCGCTGATATCGTATCGGCCCACCAATGCTTTAGAGTATTTTAAGGAATAAATTCTCGTGTTAATGGCCTTTCAAATCAATTAGAACTCCCGTAATATCCATGCTTCCCTCATGCGGCGAAGGGCTGCTCAACAAGTAATCCTGAAGGCTGAAGGGTGACAAAACACTTGAACCAATTCCCGAATAGCGCTCCTTCGGTAGTTCAGTCTTTGTAAATTTTATTGAGAGCACTTGAAGAGATAACTATGGATGGATGCTCCGCATTACCGGTAATTAGACCGTCAGAGCTGAGTTGGGATGGGTCTATAGCTAATTTGAAAGGGAAAAATCCCCCAAATTACCAACTCCTTGTTTGAGCAGTTCATAAAGCTTAACTTGAAGTTTACCGAAGCTGGAGTTACTCTTCATGACTCTTGGAGACAATTAGGATTTATAGAGTGATTAAAAATTTAGTTCACAATCGATGCTGTTATCTAGAGGACCTATCTTATAACTTACATGTGCCCATTATCACCCCTCTGAGCTACGCTTGTCGTCGTCGTTTCAAGGAATCGGGACTGTTCATAATTACAGAATTGATTTCTCTTTACATCTCTTGTTTGGAGAGGCAAAATTTTGGAGAAAATTGGAAAACAATGGGATTCTTATATCGTCCGAGGGCGTAATAAAAACGATACTAAAGCCTGCCCATTCAGAGTTTTCTATTTTTACACGGCAACAAAAACTTGCTATTGGCAACTCAACACCTAGGAAAACATTTGTATGTTCGTCAAAAAAGGACTTTAAGGCAAGGTCATTCGAGTGCTGGGGTAACTTTAATTTTGCTTTCCTGGAATTTCGTTTCCTTCCTTTTCTCTTGTCTAATATCGTTGTGTAGGACGCAAGGAGCTCCTTTCAGTAAAGGCACGTTAGGTTATTGGAATTTCACAAATTAATTTAGATCCGTTTTATTCGTAAGAAGGAGATATCTACGAGTGGAATAGAATTCTTCCAAGTTGTTGGTATAATAAAAAAGCAAATAAATAAAATCAATCGCGTATTAAGAAAAACTAATAAAAATGTTTTAATTAATTTTTAAGCAGTATAAAACTACAACACCCTATAATAACACGCAGTAACAAAACCGCGTCTGCTTTCCTACGTAACCTGTGCAACAACCTAACCTAACCTTCGTATTCCCAACCAGGGAGAATATTTGGAGTCTTTGACATCACGGGTACTGAAACATTCAAAGTATCAACTGGATAGTATGAGATCACTAGTCCAGTTAAAATAGATGTTCAACTGCGACACCCTTGACAAAATTGTTTTTTTATTACCATAACGATGGTTCTACTGATATTATCGCCCTTCTTGCCTGCACGGCAATATTTTACCCGCAACATAAGCTAGCCCATTCGGCTCACCCTAACTCCATGCAGTCTCCCTTTTCTGGCACACTACGGTCTAGAAATTTGCCCTTGGTGTTCTTTCGCACCTGCTCCCTCCCGACTTCCGCTAAACATCTGGGCTCCTGCATTTCCATTACATTGAGGATATCCGGGCCCTGGACCTCAAAACCCTACGATCGTTACAACATTCTGGATTTGCTACGCGAGCGTATGATCGTCACATTACAGACTACCTTCTCCCTAAATTGTCCTTCAGTTAGGACTTCTCCTTCGAAATACCCTCAAGAGGAGAATGGAGAAACGAAGATGTCCTGAAGAAGAGGGCGTCGAGGCATGTTTCTTTTTAGAAACCGCTAACAGTCCACTGTGCTGGCATTTTCCAGTGCACGCTAGTATCGTTCATGTGGGGGCGCACGAACGATTTTGATCCGGCTGGTATTATAAATGAAATGAGGCAACCCCAACATCTGCTTTACGTCATGGTACAAATACTACAAGGTATGCTCTTACGGAGATCTTTTTCGTCGTGTTTTCTTGTTGTGACAGCTTTTTTGCTGTATAGCTTTTTTCCATAAGAAAATCGTGAGTGAGTTTAGATTTTTTGGAAACATTAAATATTTCAGAGGAAATAGTTAAAGAATCAATGAATTCCACTTGTCAGGACATCTCCAGGGTTCAATTCGAGGAATTCCAGGGAGATGCCCTGGAAAAATTAGCTGGATATATTATTAAATGCTCGATTTTTTGATCGTAGGTAAACGAACTATCCAAGTGTGGTTTGGTAAAGCTATCAAGGATAAAAATAAAACAATTGGAGTATATAAAAGAAAAGTATATTGGAGTATATAAAAGAAAATTTGTTAAAATACATTCTTAAAGCTGTACTTCATTGCACTTCCTGTAAAATGCAAGGAATTATTTTTCCGAAGCCACATTTATCTTAGAACAAAAATTTAAATGTTCTTGCAAATAAACAATATCATTGTAGAACCATATTAAAGAAGATTGTCACTTAATATCAGAAACTTCATTTTTGATTTATCCCATACCTTTCATTAAACACCATTATACCTGTTGAATGCAATGCATAATTAAAATTATTGGTAGCATATATTCTTACCCGGTCTACCATCAAATACCAAAATTGCAATGAAATCGGTGCAGTAGTTTTCACGTGAAAATTTAAAAACAATAATTTGACGTCACACCATAAAAGCATTCTGTAAGAGCATACCTTGTAGTATTTGTACCATGGCCTTTCCAGCGGGAAAAAGAATTAATCCAGAATTTCTTTAAACCTAGTTCCCACACAAACGAACTAATTCCAATTGTATTCTTTTGTATGAAACGAATGAATTATTTTTACACGGCCGTTGCATAGGGCGGAATGAATTTATTCGCTCTGCATTACAAAGTAATGAGTTCTGAATTAATTATAAAGTAACACATTTAGAATAGAATAATTTGTTACTAGTTCAGAGCACTAGCATCGCAGTCTCGCATTAATGTACCTCGGCCTTTAAAGAGATCTCCAGACTTGAGGTCAGACCACTGACAAGCGCTCGCCACAGTCGGTTAATCAACCGCCTAATTTTAGGAATCAAAATGAGGTAGCTCTTACCTAACCTAACTTTGGATAATCAACTTGCACATTTCATAATTACAGCCATTCTCAAAGCCTTGTGATTAAGTAACGACCTTTTGTCGGCTTCGAGCAGCTTATGTAAGACTGTCACGTCCTGCAATAATATTTCACCAATATACAATGTATAAAACCTGAACAAGGTACAACATTCCACTGTGCCCGAATGAGGATCCGACATAATTATTTCAATATTTGAGCCTCTCAGTTATTTGGGTAACGAGATTTGGCTTCTAGGCTCGGCAGATTTATCTGGTTTACGCCTGTTCTCCTCTGAACAGATTTGTTGGCAAGTTTATCCGGCTGGAGTTTCAAGGTGTACTTTACCCAATAAGATATATTTCTGAAGCAAGATAAATAATTTCGAGTTTTATTAACGGAAATCGTAGGCTCTTACCAGACCCAGGAGTATCGAATAGTATCAATCAGGGTCCCCAAATGGTATGTTTATTTTTATTCGGGATTACGATAGTACCATCTTATTACAAGCAATTTCTTTCTACTCCGATAAATTAACCCTTAATTCAGAGATTGATGAGGCCGAAGGAAACACAACGTGGTTGTCTAAATGAAGATAAATTGGTCGACCGAGAAATGATTGTTGTGATTCCCTCATCCTGTCTTGAATATTCCATTGCTTTGTGAGAGGAAATCAGGAATCAAAGACATTTGGGGATTATCTTCGGGGAAAATTACGGATGAACGCACACTGAGATTTTTCTAGTTAACGATAAATCAATTCTTGAAGGCTGTACTTGATTGTTTCGTAATTACTTTGCGCCATCAATACGACGATTGTTATTGATAAAAATGGGAACTTTGCCGGGCCTTGTCGGCTTATGCTAATACCTTAACCATGAACAACATTGCTGTCAAACTGTTTACGTCTATCACTCAAGTCAACTGCAAAACAACAATAAAAGCCAATTTTATGTAAATTGGAAATAAAGCCAATAAATCGGAAACTTCCGCCAAATAAAATTCTTCCACTCGCTTAAAATTATGCTGATTATGCTTGTCTCATTGCGTATCCAAAATCTGTAGTTTCTTAAAAGCTATTAATCTGGTTGACTTATCTCCAAGATTGCTTTTATGTTCGTTGTAGTGATGTCCCATGGCGGGAATACTCCCTTCGTCTGCGATATTTGCGACGGCAAACGAGGCATACTTTTATTTACGGAGGAATTCAAGAAGTCGACAAATAAAAGGATTTGGCTAATTTCTTCATGTTAAAACTCCACCAGCCCAACGGCGACAACGGGTTTGGAAGTTTTACTTTCTTTTATTAAAATGTGCATTCAGGTCTTTAGATTAAGCTGTTGGCTAGGGGTTAAGCTACCGCAATGCATTTTTTAATGTAATTTATTATCGATCTAAGAGTAGCCTCACTGCATTGCGCTAATAGCCACTTTCGGTAAGTTTGTTACCCACATAAAAAATATGAATGTTTTGTTACTTTTTTCATAGTCCACACTTATTTTCATTGTACTTTGGAGCGAACCTAAAGCATTTTCGTCTTGATCCTTAGAAGCTTCTGTTAAAACAGATTAATTACATTGTAATATTTCTCTTAATTTACCATCTTGGTGCAAAGCAAAAGAAAATTTCCGGAAAAAGAAGACAAACTGAGGTTGTTCCAGACAAATGTTGCTATCCAATATGATGTTAATGAAATTTTGATGCTCGTTACCAGTTCATTAGCAACTCTTTTTCAGAAATTTAAGGGCTCTGAAACTTTTTTTGCTAATTTTGTTAAGTAGAATTTTAATAGGTCAATTAGCATCCGACTAACACTTGTACACTAAGTTTTTATATAAATATGTCAAAAGTTCGGCGGTCCGCCATCAGTGGAATAGGGAGAATTACATGTAGTATATGAAGGTATGCACATGCCGTAACTATTCTAGACTTGTGGAAGTGCAATCATTACGTCCGGGCATACCTTGCTACTGATAGTTTTCCTAAAAGAGAAGAAATAAGTAAACCAGCTCAAAAATATGCAGGACGCAAACGACATCACGATATTGTTCAGTTCTGCGAATAACAAATTCTCCGCTTTTAGCCCATGGAAATGGTACTTACCATTGCAAAAATGCAAGACAAGATTTTTTTGGGTTTTGTAGGGGGCGGGGGCCGGGGTTAGTTTAAATTTGAGTTTTCGAGTTCGCTGCCCCCCATTTGGCCGCCATCTTGGAAAAGGTGTGCAAATGGTTTTTCCACTATATCTCCGTAACAGTAATTCTTACAGAAAATTAGTACAGAGACTTTTTGTTTAGAATTCAATTATCTACAATTTATTATATTAGCGTTTTGTCGTAAATTGAAGGATTAAGAAGTTATAAGCCTTAGAACACAAAACTTAGTCACAATATTTTCTTTTAAAAGCTATAACTTTTGTTCCTTCAATTTTAACAAAAAAAAAAATAACAAGTCTTTTTAGAGGGTTTCATAACGAATCATTTTCATTCATCCTTTTTTTATTTTCATCCACTACGAAGGATTTACAGGGACCCAAAGGTATCAAAGTGACAAATTTTCTGAATAATTTTTTTACGATTTTACCTCCTCCTCTCCCTAGAACTTCTCAATAATAGGTTGCAAGTAATAATACTGAATGAATGAACTGAAATTGAAATAACTATTTTGAAATTAGACTAAAATAATTCAAACTTCAATAATTCAAGAATTTCATTTTTAACCATCGAACCTTGTAAAACATACCATAACAATAATAAAAAACCGCAATAAATTGCTAAACAATTTTATTTCATTACTCAAACATCGGAATTTCTTAGAACGTAAAGTCAATCATTATTACTTGCTACCTATTATTGAGAATTTCTAGGGAGAGGAGGAGGTATAATCGTAAAAAAATTATTCAGAAAGTTTGTCACTTTGATACCTTCGGGGCCCTGTAAATCCATCGTAGTGGATGAAATTAAAAAAAGGATGAATGAAAATTATTCGTTATGAAACCCTCTAAAAAAACTCGTTATTGATGTGAAACATCTTTGCGCGCGTTGAGAGTAATTTTTCAAGGTTGCAACGCTTGGCTTAATGCAATTGTTGTTGTGATTTGCAACGATTCCAAAACAATAACAAAGGAAGAAGATGGTTGAGTGTATGATATTCGACGTTGATTCCGAAAAAGTAGTAGGTTCAATTCTCGATCTCGGCATTCGAATTTTTATTTAATTTATATTTCAAAGTTTTTATTTAAAACTATTTCCAAAAAGGTATAATAAAGCGAGGAGTGCATAAGAGTTTAAAAGTACGTAAAAGGACTCTTACTATTAAATGTAAATTGCACAACTACTGTAAATTTCTTAACTACAACAACTTACAAAAATTTAGATGGAGCATTCAGATTTCTTAGAATTCTGTCTGTAGAAGGACAGAATGCCAGCGTCATTTACTTGATTTCCTATAAAAAAATTTCATGGGCTGACTTAAATTACTTTTCATCTAAAAATTTGAGTTATGGAATTATCCACTCATATATCCCAATTTCGTAGCACAATAATGCACAAATGTCAATATATTGTTTTGATTGTAAGCATATAGCGGCAGCTAAAAAATAAAACATTTTAGTTATCACAACTAATTTTCATTCGCTGCTATAATGTAGGTGCTATATTCATGTTGGTCCTATAAAAATATTTTATATCAAATTGTTATTTCAAATATTTAAAACAAATCTGATGCTATTTAAATTGTAAGCCATAACAATTTCTTGAAATTCCCTGCAAATATTGCAATTTCAACACAAATATTCCCTACACAGAAAAAAAAATCTTGTCAAAATTGAAAAATTACTAAATTTTTTAGGAAAATACGGCATATTAACTAAATGGATGAATGGAAGGATGATGTTTTCTTAAATAACTTAAAATATGTTCTTAAATCCTTTGAAATTTGTATGCAATGTATTTGTCTTTCTTAAATTCAAAATTTTGAAATAATTACGAATTATTTACTTTTGGACAAGGGTAATATAATTTCGAAGGCGATTCCAATGATACCAAACAAGCGTCACCCAAAATTAAAATTGTTAGTGGAATGTTTTTCCCTTCTTCTGAATCCTTCAAATTTTAACAAAAAAAGCGCAGCCTTCTGGCTGAATTTATAGGCCTCATGTAATAGTCCAAGAGCTGGCTGCAAAAAACTTGACCTATCGAGTAAGAGGATGAAATGTTTTTGAAATGTTAGTACTCACAGCGACCATAAGAAAAGTCTTGGTCTGCCTGGGCGGAAGTGCGGCTCAAGTTTGGAATGAGCGTTTTCCGGAAAATTTTTGGGAGCGCTCCGTGACCTATCGAGTAAGAGCTTGGAATTACTCTTAAAATTTAGTACTCACGGAGTAAAACAAAAATATGTTGGTCTGCCTGGTTAAATCTGGGGCTAAAGCCTTGGCAGACCACTTTTTTTGTTGTAGTTTTGGGACCGCAACTGACCTATCGAGTAAGAGGTTCAACCGAAAACCAAATTAAAGTTGGAACATTTTTATACTAGAAAACACAGGTCTGCCGGATCTTAGCCGCGGCCAAGTGCTTGGCAGACCACCTTTTATTTTAGTGTTTCATGACTACTTAAACTTTTAATTACTCCTACACCGATTATCGTAGAGCAACATAATTGGGCTTGTTTTTTAGGTAATTGTGAATCCTTTTATTTGCTATTAACAACACAAACTTGAGGGACTCCATTTAGAAGGATTTTCGATATTTTCCGTCTGAGCCTCCCAAAAATTATCGTTTTTTGCATTTTTCTCAGAAAAATGCATTATTAACAGTACTTTTTTTCTTAACTTTCTGATGCACCAAACCATTCTCTAAAATAGTTCCATACACAAGGATGGTCTAGGTCGTACACTTTCCATGGTAGTGAGTATTAACGGGAACGGAAACGGGAAAAGTGATAAAAAACCGAAAAAACGCACCTTTTGCAAATAATCCATCTAACCGCAACTGACTTGTCGAGTAAGAGTTTCAACCGATAACCAAATTAAAGTTGGAACATTTTTATACTAGAAAAGACAGGTCTGCCGGATCTTAGCCGCGGCCAAGTGCTTGGCAGACCACCTTTTATTTTAGTGTTTCATGACTACTTAAACTTTTAATTACTCCTACACCGATTACACAGGCACACAAAAAAAAATGTCAAGACCCAGAGGGTACATCCCCTACCCCCCCTTTTTGGGGTCGCTGAAACCGAATATGACCATAAAACATTTTTTTAACTAGCAATTTCCCCGCAACCACGCCCATACACCCCCTTCTGGTAGTTGAAATGTCAATTCTCATACAAAGTCGAGTAGGGTGTGTATTCCTATGTTTTCTGGGCCTCTAAGAACGAGGAAGACTACCAAAAATGAATTAGACCCCCTCTTTAGCCCCTAGAGTCACTTTACCACCGCCATACACCCCTTTGTGGGGGTTGAAATGTCAATTCTCATACAAAGTCGAGTAGGGTATGTATTCCTATGTTTTTTGGGGCTCTGTGAACGAAGAAGACTACCAAAAATGAATTAGACCCCCTCGTTACCCCCTACCACCCTTTCTCATACAAAATCGAGTAGGGTGTGTATTCCTATGTTTTTTGGACCTCTAAGAACGAAGAAGACTACCAAAAATGAATTAGACCCCCTCTTTAGCCCCTAAAGTCACTGAGTGACGTTAGGGGCTAACGAGTTGGTCTAATTCATTTTTGGTAGTCTTCTTCGTTCTTAGAGGTCCAAAAAACATAGGAATACACACCCTACTCGATTTTGTATGAGAAAGGGCGGTAGGGGGTAACGAGGGGGTCTAATTCATTTTTGGTAGTCTTCTTCGTTCACAGAGCCCCAAAAAACATAGGAATACATACCCTACTCGACTTTGTATGAGAATTGACATTTCAACCCCCACAAAGGGGTGTATGGCGGTGGTAAAGTGACTCTAGGGGCTAAAGAGGGGGTCTAATTCATTTTTGGTAGTCTTCCTCGTTCTTAGAGGCCCAGAAAACATAGGAATACACACCCTACTCGACTTTGTATGAGAATTGACATTTCAACTACCAGAAGGGGGTGTATGGGCGTGGTTGCGGGGAAATTGCTAGTTAAAAAAATGTTTTATGGTCATATTCGGTTTCAGCGACCCCAAAAAGGGGGGGTAGGGGATGTACCCTCTGGGTCTTGACATTTTTTTTTGTGTGCCTGTGTAATCGGTGTAGGAGTAATTAAAAGTTTAAGTAGTCATGAAACACTAAAATAAAAGGTGGTCTGCCAAGCACTTGGCCGCGGCTAAGATCCGGCAGACCTGTCTTTTCTAGTATAAAAATGTTCCAACTTTAATTTGGTTATCGGTTGAAACTCTTACTCGACAAGTCAGTTGCGGTTAGATGGATTATTTGCAAAAGGTGCGTTTTTTCGGTTTTTTATCACTTTTCCCGTTTCCGTTCCCGTTAATACTCACTACCATGGAAAGTGTACGACCTAGACCATCCTTGTGTATGGAACTATTTTAGAGAATGGTTTGGTGCATCAGAAAGTTAAGAAAAAAAGTACTGTTAATAATGCATTTTTCTGAGAAAAAATGCAAAAAACGATAATTTTTGGGAGGCTCAGACGGAAAATATCGAAAATCCTTCTAAATGGAGTCCCTCAAGTTTCTGTTGTTAATAGCAAATAAAAGGATTCACAATTACCTAAAAAACAAGCCCAATTATGTTGCTCTACGATAATCGGTGTAGGAGTAATTAAAAGTTTAAGTAGTCATGAAACACTAAAATAAAAGGTGGTCTGCCAAGCACTTGGCCGCGGCTAAGATCCGGCAGACCTGTGTTTTCTAGTATAAAAATGTTCCAACTTTAATTTGGTTTTCGGTTGAACCTCTTACTCGATAGGTCAGTTGCGGTCCCAAAACTACAACAAAAAAAGTGGTCTGCCAAGGCTTTAGCCCCAGATTTGACCAGGCAGACCAACATATTTTTGTTTTACTCCGTGAGTACTAAATTTTAAGAGTAATTCCAAGCTCTTACTCGATAGGTCACGGAGCGCTCCCAAAAATTTTCCGGAAAACGCTCATTCCAAACTTGAGCCGCACTTCCGCAGAGGCAGACCAAGACTTTTCTTATGGTCGCTGTGAGTACTAACATTTCAAAAACATTTCATCCTCTTACTCGATAGGTCAAGTTTTTTGCAGCCAGCTCTCGCTCTATAAGCGATAGACTAAATATGTACATACTATAATATATTTGTATGAATAAATTAAAATTTTGAAAAGACAGTTTTGAACTGAAATCTTTTTGTTGTATTATCAAATATCAGTATTTTGTAGTATAATAATAATACGCAACTAATGCAAGAACTTCGCTGGAATTAATTTCGATGGAATTTTCTTACATTGTATGCTAGCGATGTAAGAAAATTCCAGTGAAGTTATCGGCGACTATAAAACTTACGGCCATTGTACATCCCAAACGCAAAATATCTGTGGGATAAAAGAGCTCCAGAGCTGCTTTTCCACTTTGCGTTTGGGATGAAAAATGGCCTTTATTCTTACTAATTATTCAATTTAAAGAAAGATAAATATCGCCAAAGATGTTTCACATTTTTCACGTGCACTGGGTACACGCGCTAGTTTTTTGTTTTTTGTTAAAATTGAAGGAATAAAAGTTATAGCTTTTAAAAGAATATAGTGTGACTAAGTTTTGTGTTCTAGGGCTTATAACTTCTTAATCATTCAATTTACGACAAAAGGCTAATATAATAAATTGTAGATAATTGAATTCTAAACAAAAAGTCTCTGTACTAAATTTTTGTAAGAATTACTGTTACGGAGATATAGTGGTAAAACCATTTGCACACCTTTTCCAAGATGGCGGCCAAATGGGGGGCAGCGAACTCGAAAACTCAAATTTAAACTAACACCGACCCCCTACACAACCCCAAAAAAATCTTGTCCTGCATTTTTGCAATGGTAAAGTGCCATTTCCATGGACTATTTGCTGCAAACAGGATAGTCATATGTTCTAGAAACTTTGTAGGCTAATCGCATTGCGGTCTCATCCCAGCTAAATTTTCTGCTGATATGATTTTCACCGGCCTGAGGAAGATCTGGCCTGCCTCCTTTGCGCTGGAGAAATTAATCCGAGATTCGGATGTGACAGCAACAATCATCCAATGGTGGATTACGACAGACGAAATGAACATCCTTGGAACAACTTCTGGAGCTGTAGCTAGATTGAGGCTGGGCGAACGCTGGTCCCAGCAGAGCGCAGCCTAGCACAACAGAGAAAACTGTGCTTCATTATAGCTACGCTACCATCGCATATTGGGGACAGCACAGGCACAGCAGTCGCAGAGGCCTCTGTCTCAGCTCTGCGGGTGTGATTGAAACACATTTTCCTCTGTCGGTAAGACACAACATAGTCAAGAGGCAGTAAAGCGTTTTTCAATTTTATATGGTACAAATAATGAAAATTATGTAAGAGAAAGTTTGAAAAATAAAATATGGAGTAAAATTACAATTGAATTAGGGGCGAAACGAAGACTGTCGTATCATCTATTTTTATGATTTTGGCTTTAAATAATTCTTAATCTTGAATGCACTAATAAACTCTTTCATTAATATCGCCTCCCATTTATGGTGTGGCCACACTACGCGGTCTTGGGTCGTACGCGCTTTTGCCTTTTTTTTTCATATAGAGTTTTATGACTTTTTTACGACTTTTTTACGACTTTGTCCATGGTAAAGGCCGTGCGGCCAAACAACGCGGACAAAAGGCTGTGGTTAAAAAGGTACATTGTGCATCCACACACTATGAGCTTTTCAAAAGCGCGTACGCCGTTTCAAATGAGAATTGATTTTTTCTCACTCATGACTCAGAAAATTAAAAGATCACGCGCGCTTTTGGCTGGCCGTACGACCAAAAGCGCGTGGATTCTAAGTCCGCGTAGTGAGGACGGGCCTTTAGTGGGAATAGCAAACTTTGTCTTTTTAAATCATTTGATTCGTAAACTGACCAAGTACCAAAGTCCGTTCAGCTTGAATTTAAATCACCGCTGAACATGGGCTTGTGGAGCCCCTAAAGGCTCCCATCTTGCCACTTTATGCAAACTACCCGGTAAAGTTTCTTAGTGTAGAAACGCTTCCGGAGAAGCTGAAAATGCTTCCAATTCACATGCGACAAATTTTCTTAATTAGCAGCACTGCCGGTAGAAATAATTTAATTAAATATTACGACACACTTGAGAGCTGTTTTCACCCGAAAGAAAGGAGATTATTTTTCTCTGGGGCCCAATTGCTAATTGAGAACAAATTTCAGCTGGAATACAAGGCTCTACGACAATTAAGATACTTTAAAAGTTTGGCACAGTATGCGAAGTAAAATTCGGTGCAGGTTTTTATTCCATGTTAGTGTGGCACTGATTCTTGTGTCAAGAATGTTTGCCTTCTTAACAATTCCAACTAATTATAAATTATAAAGTGACACAATGAAGATATTTTGATGTAAATAAAAATTTGTTGAAGTGAAAACTTCTTTAGGCACGTTGGGCACTTTTAGGCCTGGGGTAAAAACGAATACATATTATTTTTTATTGTTCTCTCTTTTGCTATCAGATTGAACCGTCGCGTCGCGTCGGTTTGCATTATGCACTTTTTGTCTTAGCTTTAGTCTAGGCAGGGGTTAAGGCCCCCGACTACCATCGCAAAAGTCCGTGGTTCGAATCCACTCCGAGTCTTGGTCCTTCGCCTTTCCTTTTTCCACCTATATAACTTTCCTTCTTTCTTGTCTTCCCTCTCTACCCCAAATTCCATGTCTTTTCTCCTGCCATCGACTGTAAGCATAATAAGCGAGAAAGCCTTCTCCTGTTCCATAATCGAAGTCAGCGTTCTGTCATGGTAGTGCTGGATGGGGGCTGGTGAAATAGCGCCGTGCGTTGGGTTCGTTCTTTCACTCTTCTCTCTACTATCTTTCCGGCTAGAGCTTGCTGTCCGACAGTGCACTCAATATAATCTGTGGTAATAAAAAAACAATTTTTTTCTATATTAATTATTATGGAAAGGAAAAGCTTCAATAAATACTTACAAAAACTTAAAAAGCAAAGGGCACCAAGTCTTCTATTTAGGCTTTAACCTTATCTGGAAGTCAATGTGAATTTGTAAACAGGAAGCAAAATCCAATAAGGAAATTTGTTTACACTTAATCAACTTGAAAAGTTCAATATAAAGCTCAGCTGTGAAACTTTCTATTCATACCAAACTCAACCCCTGGGCAATTCCTTCAAATTTAGAGAGCCTGGGCTAATATTATTCATGGAAATCCTGATATCAGATTAGCACATAAGAAAACCTTTTGAAAATATCCTTGAGAATCAACTCCGCTTCAAGTGAATATCTGTTTGTACTTTTTCGAAAATTCCTCATACGCGATGTCATTCTTGGCATTCTCGTTCATTTAAATAAGGGAACTGATGGTATGAAGACTTCTTCTGTGAAATTCGCCCCTGAGGCACTAATCTTCTGAAATCTAATACAAAGTACCAGAACCAAGACCAAATCCCAGTTTCCGGACAAATACGATGTCTCCGATTTCGAAATTCAGAGTGCTCGCGGCAATTTTCTCGACAGAAATCCTAGAAGATTCTATTCTAAATATTAATGGCGAAGTAATTTAATCAGGTGGAATTGCAACTGTGCTGAAGGGATACGCCGCAGGCAAATCTTGACGCTCATGCATCGTTCGATGCTAAAGAGACATATCCTACCACACTGATTTCAGCAAAGTAACGACAACCTCCTTTTTACAGGAGCCAGTGAAGGATGAACGGTTTTAAGTATTTATAATGAAAATACATCCCGACATAAATTCTTTCTTTGCAGAAATTTCACAAGAACGAAACTCCACAAAGAACGAAGAACTCTGGGCAATAAATCCTAATTTCACTCTAAGCGTAATTTACTACAGCAATGAATATGAAACCGAGGACTCTATGGTGGCCTGGAAAATTTCCGCGACTTCCAAGTTTTCCATAAAACTTTGCAAATAAGAACAGGTAAATAATATTTCGAAATTAGGCGTTTTGTTCAATTAAAAAATGTCTTAGGTTTCGATGGATTGCCAACCATCGTTTCTCATTAATGGCAATTAATGTATTAGAAGAAAATTGGTAAGACCAATCCCCGGTGGTTAAAAAAAACAGCCATAGTAGTCCAGTGGATAGCGGTTTTTGGCTCCGAATTCTTTCATACAGCACCGATTGACGTGAAATTTGGACAGTAAGTAAGTAGATGCTCAAGGAACAAAAGTCATATCGTTTTGATGTGTGCTTTTTCTCAGGGGGAATGCCACCCCTTCTAGGGGGTGGTTATTGGCACACACAAAATAACTGCAGAGATCGATAGAGGGATGGATTGAAAGCAAAAAATGTTATATGAACTTTTTTCTTTAAATTAATATTTTCCGAGTTATTGGTGATTGAATTTGTTGATTTTTCCTCTAAAAAATGCATGTTTTAGAGCGGTTTTTCACGAATAACTTAAAAACCTTACGTTTTTTCAAAAGAAATAACTTTAGTAAAAATGAAGCTTTTAGAATAACGAATCGATTGGTGTTTTATGTATTTCTGTAGATGAAACACAACTCGAGTTATGAGTCGTTAAAGATGACCGTTTTCTCGCCGAAAAATTAACTCGCACCATTCGACGTTAAATAAAGGCAAAACGGCGAATTTGTGGAGTAATACTTATTAGACCATATTTAAAGTACTTGAAAAGACCTTTAAAATGAGCTTTAGTACAACTCATTAGCATCAAAACTTACGAATTTATGATGAAAATAATATGCTTGTCCCCATTTTTCATCAAAAAAAGCAACAATGAAACCAATGGCTTCACGGCAAGAATTGGAAGTGAACAAAACCCTTGTACAATTAACTTTGTTTAAGTATTAACAATATGTTCTTAAAGTTTGAACGGTTTAGAATGCCTAGATTTGAAAAAAAAGTTAGATTTACGTTAGTAATAAATTTTGAAATTCCTTTTTTCCGCAATAACTAAAAAACTAAGTGAGATACGAAACAAGAAACAAAAATGAAAAGCTTTTCTTGATGAAAATTTTGGTTATTGTTTTGATTCTGTACGATGAAAAGTAATTGAGTAATCTTCGCTGTAAGTTCGCATGTAAGTGCGAAGACCACCTTTCTCGAGTAATTTAAACTTTAAAATCTCAAAAAGTAAGGGTTCAAGACAGTTCAGCTTTGCAGGCCTTGTAGCCCTTGAAATTCCCTGCAATTTGAATTTTAGAGCGGTTAGATATCTTCAAAATTGAGGAAGTAATCTTTAAAAAATCAATCGCGTTTTCGTTGAAATTGCATGTAAATGGTATTAATCTCAGTAGCACGTCTATGTATGAAATTTTAGAAGCCGGTAGGTACTGTCAGAGCTCCACCCGAACATTTAAAAAAATTGAGACCGGTCCAAGACTGTCAGCTATTCTGGAACAGATGCGGTCTGAATCTTTTGTAAAGGCTACTACTAAGAGCAGCGCAAAAAGCACAAGGGCAATTTGTAAGAAATGATATGTTGAAATAAAGCAAAGAATATTATACGCACCCTCTTCCGACCGACATATCAATATCATTCATAATCATCCAATAATTGACACTCAAACATCACTCTGAAAACTTAAACAATTTTTTGGAGCATATTGGTTTGTAGCTCCCCTCCGCACCCCCCCTCGCCTCCAAAGTTGAGATAGCAAAAATATATGTCCCCGCCTTAAAATTACTATTGCAACACTCAAAAATTGCTGTGAATACCATAAAAATATTTTGGAGCGATTTTGGCTTGGAGCCGTAATTCGCCCCCACCCCACATAACAAAAATACGTCTTCCTCGTCTTGAAATTACAAAGTATAAACCAAGAGAGGACTTTGATTTATCATAAATGCACCATTAACAAATTTTAAACTGTTAGGAACTATTTATTTGTGAATTTCGCCATAGGGGTGGTTTCTAGGGGTTGAAACAATTAATTTAATCATTAATTACATTCCAGTATGTGCAATAAAGTTTATTTTACATATTTAAACATGATTTAATCGAAATATTGCTTAAATATGTTGTTTTTAAAATTTTTTGTCAAAAGGCGTAGTTTTCACCCCCTTAAAACAAAAAGCACACATCAGGAACATATAACTTTTGAAGAGGAGGGTAAGATGAGCTTAATTACCAAATTTCATTAAAATCAGTGCTGTCCGAAAGAATTCGGAGGTAATACTCTATTTTTACCGCTATCCACTTGTGCCAAGTTACCACAATTATAACTAATTGGTGCAATTCGAAACTTATCTTGCCTTAACCTCGGAACTTAGAGTGCTGGCGAAATAAAAACCACTAATTCCAATTTCGAAATATTCTACAATTGATTCCCATTTTAGGAATTAGTTTATTGGTAGCAAATAACTTTTGAATATACAAACAGGGTTTTCTAATTTTCTATGAGTTTATCTTCTATCAAAAAATGATACTGAAATACGTCGATTCAGTTCAAATCCGTTTCGATATCCGATTTCCTATTTTCTTTCTTGTTTTTTAGAGTGCTGCGATCGGAACACCACTGGACATAGTATAAATCGCAAAAAGGAACCTTGACAAATTCGTTAGCAATCAATAATTTCGAAAATATTCAGGAAATTGTTTTGAGCTGCTCGTACGTACGCTATGTCAAAATTACGCAAAACTCCAAAGAAAATAAATTCATATCTCAGAAATCATGCAGAGCTCTTGAAGCGAAAATATGTAAATCAGGGATCGAGAAGGGGGCGTATTTCTGGTAA
The DNA here is from genome assembly GCA_963855945.1 of Thereva nobilitata. NCBI lineage: Eukaryota > Metazoa > Arthropoda > Insecta > Diptera > Therevidae > Thereva > Thereva nobilitata. Next base: position 332,591 of record OY979696.1, read on the forward strand.
GCTTGTCCACTCTACAAAAAATTTAAGCTCTCAGGAGTACAATTACTGAGCTTCCTTGACATATAGTACATACGGTTGGATATCCTTTTTCTTTATGTTGCAGTTTTAAGCTCAGGAATCACCCTTTGTTATACCGGTCTGTGTCATGTCGTTCAGCTCATGTCATGGTGCATGTCTAGTATTAAGCTTATGTAGTTCAAAGGATAGAAGAGGTTTGGGGAGTCAGGAGGGTTTTGAAAGAGATGGCGTTGAATCCTGTTGTTGAACTCTTGGGCGTTGTAGGAGTTTGGAAATACAGACTGTGCAAGATTGTTCCGCAGTCAGGCTGTTCTATTTACGAATGAATTATTTGTCTCTCGATCCAGTTGGTTCGTTGGTTAGTTGTACAGCTAGAAGGATGCCGTATATCAGGACGCCCAGGAGTGCCAAATTCGATGACATCGGCCCAGAATCGGGACCGGTGGAGAGAACAGTTGCAAAAGGTCAGGACCAGATCCCGGCTGTAGAGCCATGAAAGAAGATGAATAAGAACAAGAAGAAGATTAGCTTCATGGCCGGCACCATCATGGACCCACGTGGTGTGATCCCCAATTTCATGAAGATTTTTGGGGTCTGGAAAGAGCTTGGCGTCTTTGCCAGGAACAATCATGCCATTTGAGTAACTCAGCCAGTTCACATTGTGAGCATTGAAATCCCACTCAGAATTGGATAATGAAAACCCAAAGACCTGTTTGGAAACAACTTCAAATGCGAAGGTAGAAGCTCCGTTACTAATGTCAGGATTTCTGTAAAGGATTTCGACTTTAAGTCAGCATTTTGGTGAATATTGTGGTAATATGAAAACTTTCTGGGTACTGTTGCACCTCAGTTGAAGGAAGTTATGTCGGAATGCTTTAATTTATTCGTTGACACCATATTAGACTATAGCATCGCATCAAGCAGAAATCTTACCTTTTCATATGAGAGGCAAGGATAAATTCCCACCAAGGATGTAAGATTTACCTGCTCACGCCAGTGACGTGTGTTTGTTAAAGTGAATTAATTGTAAATAGTTTCTAACTTGTTTTAGGATTTTCTATATGTTATAGCTTAAAGTAGATGAGGTTTGCGACGGTGTTTTGATGAAATGAGATGTGAAATAAGAAACGATTTGAGGAAATGATTATTTTTTACAACATTTAAGCCGCCGGAACTATAATATACGTTAAAGAACGTAGGTCAATCCCTGCGCTTCGGGGGCTCCAATACGGAAATGAATGGTTGACCATAATAAACGTACACACATGTACTAATTTTCGTAAATCTTTCGTTAAACGTAATATAACGCCTTCTTATGGGACCTGGATCCCAGTTGACGGCGTTGTAATGTCAAAATCGTATATTTGTTGTATTCAGACTCAAATGCCAACAATGTTTACTGCGAATTTTATGGTCTATTATACGTCAAGGTTTACGGTATGTTACGGTTATATGACAGATACGTTCGTGCATGTTCGTTAAATGCGTCCGTCGATCTAGGTCTATTATAGTTCAGGCATTATAGTTAAGTACATTATTTAGTAAAACTATTGAAGTGAGACATTGGGGAAGTATGTTTATTGAGAAACAATTTTAATTATACTGAATCGCTCACCCCCGAATTATTATGTTTCGAAGATTCGCTTATTCGCTAAGATTGATGTTTCTTTTATGACAGAAATTCTGTTTGCGTTGCTTGTAAAGCATTTCTATTTTTCCTATCATAAAAGCAGAGGGCGTGTGGAACCTCCCTGGTCTTTACAAGGGCTTTTCCCAAAACACTTCAGCAGAATAATCAAAAACTACCCTCGACACATCAAAGAAAAGTCAATAAAAATTCGCTTTTGTACTGTTGCTTTTCCAGTTGAGGTATTCTGCACAGCTCCGTCCCTAGCTGTGGGTCTAAGAACCCGTAAGTAAAAGCCCTCAGATGTTTAATGCCTTGAAAATACAGTCTTGACCACATTCCAGCAATATTCGCAAGTGGTTGGAAGTTTTAATGCTTTCAGTATAAAAATGTGCCACAGTGCCGCCGCAGATACTTTAAGCGAGAACACTGAGCACTGAGCATTGCTATTATTTCACCATAACACCCTTCGTCTTAAGTGCTTTTGCTAAAAACAAGATCATCCCCTGTTCCGCTTAAGTTACTCAGGGAAATGGATTTCCTTCCTTGTTACACATGTACCACTCATACAAAATCGACATTGTCAGCACTTTGAAGATTTTTCAGAGCTTCGGTCATAAGTATGTTTGGATGGATTCAGGAACTACTCTCATTCAAAGTTGGAGGAGTCCTTCCGAAGCTTTCTAGCTCTTGAAGGCAATGATTTGCCCATATGGTAAAATCGAAATTGCCCAGCGAGATGTGGGCTCCAAGCGTGAATGGAGCTCTGGTGTGGCTCTGACGGCATTCGACAATTAAGACACAGAGCAGGAACCTACCACATGCTTTGGGTAATTGAAGATTTGCTCCACACCACGACACTCGTGACTCGTCACTGGGGCTGCGCGTAGCTGCGATAATGCAGGGCAGTGCAAATATATGCTAGAATACAATTTCAATCAATTTGATCCGAAAATTTATAAAATAAATATTAAACGGGCGTGCCTGCATTCCGGTAACACACATTGGCGGACTCAATGCAATGCAATTTAATTAAAAATTTATCGCAAAACGGATTGCCTCGAGTGCACCTGTTACAACCTATTTATCGTGGCTCTGTTTGTTGTCATCCTTCCATGCCGCTGTTTAAAGTGGCTCAGGCACATTAACGTTTTACCAATTTTCGGTCATTATGATAACGAATTTAAAGCAAGCACATTTAGTAATTACTCTCGAATAAAACGCAACTGCAATCCTCTGTAAGTCTTTGTTATCTGATTGCGCGACCAGAAATCTCATTTTTAATTGTAAAAAGTTGAAATCCGAATTAAATTATTTACATCAAAATTACCTGTATTTTTTGATAACTATTCAATTCGTGCTATTGCACATACATTGGACGTGTTTGGGTTTCAGTAATGGAAAAATATAAAACAGGTTTTTGCATATTAAATAAAAAATTATTGGAACTTCCTCATTCACATTAATTTTTATTTCACTTGGTTTCCAGAAGCATTTCCAATTTTATAAGGGCTGGCAGTTTGAGCTTCTTTTGTCACTAAATGTTTTTTGTGGCAAATTTAAGCTCAGGAATCACCCATTGTAGCCCGACAGCCCGTCATGTCGATTGTCACGTCATGGTGCTATTTCCAAGCTTGGTGCGGGGATAGAATAGGTTTGTAGTGGTGAAGAGCAGGGAGGATATTGAAGGAGATGGCGATGAACTCTGCACTTGAACCCTTGCATGATGTAAGAGTTCAGAAATACTGATTGAGGAAGATTGTTCCACAGTCGAGATTATTGTTGAGTAGGACACGATTAAAAAATGAGTTTGTAAGAGGTGCATCTTCCTTCTTTTAAGCCAGTACAATGTCAGACTTCAAGTGAGGCTTGGCGCTATTGTAATACCAAAACGACAAAAACAAGCAAATTAAAAAAAGAAAGAAAACAAATACCTACCATTGAAGAGCTTTTTTCACGAGTTTGATTCTAATCTAAATTAAAAATATGCATTAAACTGCCTCAGAGTAAATAAGAAAGCTATGTCTTCACAATGTATATTTATATTTTACAATCTCACCTTGCCTAATTTCAAGTTGGAAATTTTGCTGGCGCAAAAGAAATATGAAATGTCTCTCCAGTACGTATTTACAATCACATAATCATTTACTTCACGTCATATACGATTTACACGCTCATATGCCATTATTTTTGTACCGGGATATTTAAAACAATTGAGGACTCAGTACAATTTACCATGGTGTAAGGGACAAATGTACTGCCTCGGGTAAGTCCGGCTCAATCCTAGTCGAGATGTTCTATTTATGAACTAATTCCTTGTTTATAAAGTGTGCGAAAAGAAGAGCTACAGGCAGAGGCAATGAGCCAAGCGCGTTAATACGACGTTGCGGAAATAAGAATGCCGGTGGAAGCAGGGGAGCATTTATTTCGATAGAACAGGCGCTTTAGAAGTAACGAAAAAGTTTTGTCAGGGCTGTTACATTTCTACGGGGCTCAGAGGGTCGATGGAAATTGCGTAGTCACCGATAAGTTTGAGGGCCCTTTTTTGCACTTTTTCTAACCTTGGCTCGGGTTTTTGGAAGCCCAACCCTTTTGTATGACATTTGAGTCTAGAGCAGTACAAGCCGTAAAGGCATTACTTCGGCTTGTCGTCATCAACGTGGCCTTTGAAATGGTCCCTCAAAGGTATTCAGCAGAGACGTTACATTAAAGCTCACGGATCAGTGACTCACCGTCTCTGATTTCTTTACGGGAAAGATTACTTTGAAGAAGCTCGCTACTCAATTCTCTGGTTACATAAGTGGCCGTAGCCGCGTTAGAAAGTGGACAGCATTCTACCGAGAAGCTCCTGCCTCTCAGTTCTGTGGGTCTCTAACCCCGTCTAAGAAAAGAACCACCTCCATCTTAACTCTCATTTTCCTCGCTTGGTTGGCTTACGCCATTGCGTCACGGGATTGGATCAGCTAGCTGTTATCTCTCCTGGCATTTCTTTGCCTATTTATTTTTCCTTGCGCTTCATACTGCTTAACCTTGTGGTGGATGGCCTTCAGCGACACTTCCACCATTCTACACACATCTTCCGACCTCATCATCGGGTTCAGGATTCCCGCTTCCAGCACCGTAAACCTCGGGTATTTAAAGAGGACATGCTCCGCGTCTTCTTTATATTCGGAACATTCTGGGCAGAACGGTGATTCGTCTAACCGGAAGCCCTGAAGGTATTCCCTATTACCTCCATGCCCATGCAGAAATTGCGTATCAGTCTCTGGATCCATCGGCCCTTAGTGAACTTGTCCCACCTGCTCTGGACTCGCCGAAATCGAACTTGCACCTCTTAAGAAATCCCAAGCACTGAGATGCTTGTTTGGCGATTTGGAATATGTGGTCATTGTTAGTGATTGTGTTTTCCCGTACTTTTTGCATTTTCGGGATTTGGGAATTCCCGAATATGAAAATAATTGATTTCTCGAGATTCAAGATTCTCTGTCGACAATTCTCGAGAAACTCGAGAATCTCGAAATCCTATAGAAAATCGTTTAATTAAAAAATAGCTGTTAATAAAAAAAATTTAAAGAGGTATAAAAACTATGAAAAATAAAAACAGAAAAAATTCGTTTGCTTTATATTATTTAATCTTGAATAATATAGAAAAAAGTATAATGTTTTGTCTTATAATTACTGACTGTTTTTTCTTAAAATAGCTTTTTAAAACTCACAAACAGTCTATTAGTTCGAGAGCCCAGGCCCACCAGACCGTACGTCATTTTCTTAAAGCTGATATTTCGTATATACAAATACAATAGTGTGATACGCAGTTAAGAACGTATGCGCACTCGCTAGCCCAATGGGCCCTTTTGTAGATATTAGGCCCTAAAGATACAAAAAAGACCTACCAAGCTACGTTAAATTCTTACGGCTGCTTTTTATATATTTTGCATAGAATACTATTTGAAACGAATATAAATTACTGCCAGACACCTCCGGTGGGCTCTAACTTCCGCCAGACACTTTAAAGCTGGAGAAAAAGACAGATTTTAATAATTCGGATATTACACGTTGTATTCTGTTTTCTGCATATTTTCGTGTAGCGACTGTAATGCTTATGCAGTGGTGTACTACAAAGCGACTTTACTGCTTTTCTCGATAATAAAAAACTGAATCATCATCAAAAATTGGTTCATTTAGCGATAAAAGCAATTAAATCGAATCCAAATCGCGTAGATAACCGCAAGTGTGAGAGAGCCCTTAGTATTATGAACGGCAAGTGATGTTGATGGACTAGTCTACGAAGGACCTTAAATAACCGTGGAAGGGGAAATAAAAATATAACAGATTTATGATTTTTTTTAAATTTCACATCTCGAGTATCCTAATGATTTTCTTCGGGAAATGGGAATCCCGAAATATTAAGATTCGAAATTCTCGAGAATCGGGAATCCAATTTTCTTTGTAAATCTCGAGAAATCTCGAGAGCGGATTCTCGACCACAATCACTAGTCATTGTGGAATGGGTCAACCAGTAGTGACACCGACACCGATGGGGAAATAGGTAAGTTATAATAGTTAATTTATTGAGTGTTATTATGTAAATACTAATATGTTTAGTGCGCTACTCAAATGACAACAATTTTTCACCAAGCCTAGCCAGCCTCTGATATTGCGTCGTTTTGTTCTTATTTGTCATCCAAAGCAGTATTCTGTTAAATGCGTTTAATCTGCACATCCAGTACTAATATCAAATATCGATCTTCACTCCCAACCAATTCCTAAACTAAACTAAACGGAAAGGCATTTTAGTAGTACCGCACACACTTCGGGATACGAAATAGAATCTCAACAAAACCTATGCATATATCCCGTCTGTTTATAGAATTAATTCTTCAAGAAGTCAATTGGCTTTTGCTATAGTTTCAGAAAGTGATTTTGAGTGATTTAACCCAGTAGGACTGGTAACCTTACAGAAGTACTGAAATGAGCCCTCACTAGTAAGGGGTAGGCCTTACCATACCCCTTACAGAAGAACTTATTTTTACACACGATGTCATAGGAGGTAAGGCCTTACTTTTTACTACATCGATGAGCCCTTATATAACGCATTACAAGAGAAGGCAGATGGTAAGGGGTAATCCAGAATTCGATCCAACTCATTTGTTTTCGTATTTTTGTAATGGTATTTGAGTCATCGGGCAAATTTCTAACTTTCTTTGGGTCTAATTCTGGATTACCCCTTACCATCTGCCTTCTATTGTAATGCGTTATATAAGGGCTCTTCTAACACCTAAGAAAATAGGAGTACCCCTTACCAGATGACTACTTATATCAGTGCTCCATCGGTAAGTGCTACCTAGAATTCCTACTGGGAACGTTCAGTTTTTAGTTATAATTTTCACAGCAGCTTACGTAAAGCAAAGCAAGCAGGCAAACTATATTTCACGATATACATGGTCACCGGAATGGATGGTGTGTTTCTGCTTCCATCAAGAATATCATCAGAATTTTTTAATAAACAAACTCTGAATTAAAGATACTTTCTCCCAAATCCTGTTAGATTTGTTAAATTCCCCTAGTTTGAAATTAATGTAGTCTCTTATTGGTTTTTGTATTTTCTAACCTGAAACTCCTTCGAGTAGGACTTGTAAGCTTACGGAAGTACTGAAATGAGCCCTCACTAGTAAGGGGTAGGCCTTACCATATCCCTTACAGAAGTACTTATTTTTACACACGATGTCATAGGAGGTAAGGCCTTACTTTTTACTACATCGATGAGCCCTTATATAAGGCATTACAAGAGAAGGCAGATGGTAAGGGGTAATCCAGAATTAGACCCACAGAAGTTAGAAATTTGCCCGATGACTCAAATACCATTACAAAAATACCAAAACAAATGAGTCATCGGGCAAATTTCTAACTTTCTTTGGGTCGAATTCTGGATTACCCCTTACCATCTGCCTTCTCTTGTAATGCGTTATATAAGGGCTCTTCTAACACCTAAGAAAATATGAGTACCCCTTACCAGATGACTACTTATATCAGTGCTCCATCGGTAAGTGCTACCTAGAATTCCTACTGGGCTACATGAATTCATAGCAACAAATTTATATCTGAAAGTAGCTGCTCCCAGAAAATTTACAGGGTAGAAGAGCAGCGCGGTGGCAATATAGATCAGAACATGAGAGCTGGAATCAATCTCCCAAACTAGCTATTAATGGTTAAAAATGTCGTTTGGCAGCCCATTCCCCAGCTATAGGCTTGCCCAGAATACCATTGAACGAGCAGACATGATGTTTGAATAAACTCATAAAAGCGATTTCGGAAAATATCTGCATGCTTTGCGTTTTCCGACCTCATCGAGCTCAACAAAGATAGCTCCCCTGCGGCCAGGACCGAAGTATCTCTAACAATGTTTTGTGAAGTTGTTCTAGCCATAATGCACGGAGATTTTCTTAACTACAGGCCTCCTCTGCCATCCTAGCCCGGCTGCACAAGGCGACAATAATACCTAATGAATCAAAGCTAAGTTACAAATCTCAGAAGCGTTACCCACAAGGTGGGAGGATGATCCGTTTATTTTATGGCACCCATAGGAGACGTGTAGAAGAGTAAGTTTCGTTGCCAATGTGCCTTACCTTCCTACATAAAGAGGCCCTCTTTTGAGGACCCAAGCAACTTTATTTTCAGATCCGTTTAAGAAATTCTTTAGCATTCCTACTTAGTACTAGGGGTAGATGTTGCTGCTATGAACTGAAATTAACCATCAATATGTCCAAAAATGAAAATTTATCGCATTAGGGGAGGATTATGGGAAAAACATAAACGCAGTTATTATAAATCTGGATTGAATCGACTGCGCTTGGTACGCTAAACATTTGGAAGCGAACACTGGCACCCATATTTAATTAAGTTGTGTTCTGTACTATACATAGTCTAACCACCGGCGTTTTAATTTACATGGAAGGGTAACGCCGTAATATAAGCCGCCACACCGCGACTAGTCTGTAGCCTCAGATATTTTTACATTAAATCTGTTGAAGCATGAACCCCGGTGGTTTTTCGGTTGAATAGGTCCAAAGGGAAATCATTAGTGAAGCAAGCAGCTAGCGGAGAACGAAATTCATTAAGTTGCCTTGAAGAGCTCCAATTTTTTTCCAGTACTTAAATCCAGGTCGATTGTTCTGCTTTCCTCATTATTTCGGGTTTTAAGCCAATTGAATTTTCCCTAACGCAGGAATAACCACCCAGGAAGATTATTTATGACATACAAGAGGATTTTCAGGCTGCATTTTTAGAAGAAAACTGCCAGAGAGGCAGTGGCAATAGCGAAAATATTTGATACGACTAATCCACGTAGACGTAGAACCACTAATTTAAGGGTTTAACTTTAATTTAGGGAAAAGGCAAGCACATTGCACGTGCAGAGATTATTTGAAAATAAAATTAAAGCTGTTTTGCTTTCAACCTAAAGTTAGAAACTACTTTTTTTTATTCACACGCTTAAGCTATAGAACAAAAGACAAATCATTATGATGTAAGTATAAGGTACCAAGGAACAGAACTGGTATGTTTTAAGTTTATTATTATTAAAATATTAGTATATAGGAAGTCAGTGGGGAACTAATTTGTTTATGGGGTGCTTTTTTATTGAAGGGGAAAACCTGATCTATAATTGTTAAAGCCCATACAGCATCTGTTGAAGGACTCGTTCCTAGCATACTGGGTCCGATGTGGGAATTCCTTAAATAGTTGCGTATGTCTTGTGGGACGAGTGCTCTCGTTGAACTTGATCATACCTGATAGAAACTGAACTTTACGGTTACCATTAAGGAACAGCTAAGGTAAGACATGCGATAAGAAATCCAGACAGCCGCATGAGATCCAACATCCAACACTTTGAGCCTGTACCAGTGGTAAACTTTGATTGTCACGCGAGTCGTGTAGATTTCTCAGACCAAAAGAAAGATTTCTTCTGAATTGATTCAATCCTGTTGTTACGTTCGAGAAATGAAGGATCCCAGATAGGGCATGCATATTCCAAGGTAGGGCGGACTAGACAACAGAACAGTGTTTTTGTGGCCCATGCATTGTCGAATTCTTTAGCTCTTTATAAAGCCAGGCGGTTTGTTGGATCTAGCCAGCGCCGCCCCTAGGCTAGAGCGAGTGGAGCGGTCGCTCTAGGCGCCAGGTGGGAAGGGGCGCCGAAATGAATGTGAAAAACAATTTCGAGCGATTAATAAAATTTTGATGGCGCCTTTTGCAATAAAAGCTGATTTTTGAAAAATTTGGCTATTATTATTTATTTAACACTAGCTTTCGCCGGCAATCTCGTTCGCGTCGATTTTGCAGTGTCGGAAACTTTGGCGCCTATGCAGAACTTCGCCCATAACATTTTCCCATTTTTCCCGAAAAAAGCGCCAAACAGGTCATTAATTTTGCAAAATTTGGTGTCCACTGTGCAGCTGAAAAATGCACACTTCGGGGCCCCTAAAAAATTGAATAAATGCATTCCGGTTTGAGACGAACATCAGCAACATTAAAAATGGCTGTGTTATGTTTTTATCGTGGCGACTCGGCTAACATTGATATGATCCTCAAAAGAGCCGCTGCTGTATACAGGGTGTTTCAGACTTAAATGCTAATCGGTTAAGGGGTGATTTCCGGGAGTATTTGGAGAAAAAAGGGAGGGGGCCTATCGGCACAATCCACTGATAGTCAGGGTAAATTAGCATTTTAAGGAGACAAAATTCCAAAATGGCTGAAAATCAAAGTCAAAGTTTCCAAAAATCGCTTTTGCGGCCAAAAAAATACCTTGAATATCTTCGAAAGGGTTAGGTTTTCGAAAAAATGACAAGAGGGCTTTCTGTAGGCGATAACGTTTCGTATTGATTGATCAAAACAAAATTTCGAAAAAATCAGTTTTTGAGTGCTTTTTTTGCGAAAATGTGATATCTCCGGCGGCCATGTTTTTTTTGTGATTCCGAAATTGTTTTCTTAAAAAGTCCCAAGGAAGCTGTGAACCAATTTTCAGCCATTTTGGAATTTTGTCTCCTTTCGTGCGTTTTTTTTGCTAATTTCCCCCCAGATACAGGGTTACGTTTTGAAAAGTTTTTAATGTACTTAAACTTTCATAACTGCTATACCGATTATAGTAGAGCAACATATTAAGGCTCGTTTTTTAGGTAATTAATCCATTATTAACCAATTTTTCTTTCGTTTCGAAAACCTAATCGGAAAAAATATATTCCCGATAGAGTGAAACTTTTTTACCATTCTATTTGAAGTCCTCAAAGAGCTCTATTCAAATCCCTAATATTGCTCGCACTACAGGTAACGCTATCCCCTTAGATTCACTTAGACAAACTTAAATATTTAGATAGAGCTCTTTGAGGCTTACAATTAGAATGATAAAAAATGTCTTCACTCTATTAGGCTCTCCTTCGATTATCGGTTCAAGTTTTCGGTTTGAGCTGATAATCGAATACGACAGCCGGATCCGATAGTCGGATCTGAGCGATTAAGTACCCTGCGCTGGATCTAGCGGAATACTATCATAGTGCAAACAATTTAGTTTTTTGTCTAGGAACACACTTCGATCGACAATTTGATAGACATCATTCAATAATCATTTTCATTGCGATAATAATACTGAACCTCCGCTATTTTTACGAGAAAAGGTAATTGCATGACATTTCCATTGGCTTATTGGTGGTGCACCACTCTTGTAGTGCATTGATTTTCGACTGAATAAAGGATAAGTCATGTTGGGACTCTATATATGCTGAGGTCCTCTGCGTAAAAGAGATGCACGATATTCTCTAACTTCGGGGACAAGATGAAAATATTAAATAGATCAGGTCCAAAATGACTATCCTGAGAAACACCGGAACTTACTTCGATTTCAATTGAAAGAAATCCTTGGAACCCTTTGCCCTTCCGTTGAGATAGGAATTTATCAATTCAAGGACAGAATCTGATATTCCAGCAACAGCATGAATTCGATGGAAGCTGCCCATACCACAGAGCAGTTCGGATATTAAGACCATGAGGTTTTCTGGATTCGTGTTCATTAAGTGATGGCTAGATAGGGGAGAAATCTCTTCGAAGAACAGTTGTATACTTCGAGGATTGATGATAGGTTGGCAATACCTCTATCTTATTCATCAGACCGGTGCCATACTCAATCACAATTCTTGGAGACATCTAGAGCAACCAGACCAGACTCACCAAAGCGATGAATGCTTTGGTTTAGGTACTCTGTCTGGCATACGAGAAGGTCTCAGTAGATCTTTAGGGTCTGGAACCGTACTGCCTGTCGTGTAGAATGTCGACACTATGGAAGCACAATTGCCAGTCAGTGTTTTTTTCGGATCTTTGGTGGTTGGGGCAGACGATTGATTTGGGAATCTGGCACTTCCGAAAGGTGAGTTAACATAGACGGAGTACGGTGTTGGGTGAGATGAGAGGGAAACGTCAGGGGCTCATGAAACGGTTACTTCAATCCAAAGATGGTTAAAGTCGGATTGTGTTCCGAAAAGCCATGTTATTTCTAATATCCATGGATACTCCCCTATTGTCGGAAAAGTTGTGCGCTAAGGTCTACCCATTCACGTGATATCTAAACCAGAATCAGGCGTGACTTGGGTACTAGAATAGCGGGAGCAACAAGCCGCCGAATATTACAAATGTCAATATAAAACGTTTTGTAACGGGGCTTTTCTTTTCATATTTTCTATTATGCCAGTGTCACAGCCATGGGGGCTACCGAGAGTGCCTTGTTGCAGTGTTATGCCTGCTTAAACAAGACGATTCTCATCAGTCGACCAATATAAGTGCGCCTGTGCATCCAAGCTGGAAGGGCATGAAGGGAGTAAGGAAGACCGACTTTTCACTTTTGGCCCAGTCCTCACCCTCGTGACCTTGGACCAATTCTTAGGCTAACCTAGCGTATTTGAATTTCAATTCCGCATTTATGTGGTTGTTTATTCTAATCTTGTTATGTAATTTATATCTCTGATTGTGTGGAGATCGGATGTTAATATCTATTCAAGGTTCCCATAGTTTATTCCTTTTTATAACTTAAGGAACATATTTGTCAATGACTAACGCAATTAGACATCAAAAACACATGAGTAAATGTGTTGAATTTTCTGTAAAAAACGACCCCGGGTAAGTTGCGCCCATTACTGAAATATTCTATCACAGCAAATAATTTAAGTAAATTATTTTGATTGATTCAACGTGATTAGATTTTGCACAGTAGTGCTGCGAAGCGAATACCTTCACAAGGATGCTCCATTATAATTCCATTACACTGCCTTAGATTTCTTAAAAGTTTTAAGAGCTTTGCCTCATAAAGTGAAGATCGTAAATTTAGTTTTGCTGCGAACTACATGGGAAAATCACACACTCTCATCCCTCGTAAAGTGCCGTAATGAATTTATACTGACTGACAAAGTTTTACTACCTTGCTTGCGCCGCCACTACACAGGTCGCGGAAAGTTAAAATTGCTTAGTTTCAAATAAAAGAAGATCAAAGAATACAAACTACACGTACATAAATGGGGATGAACTGTAGTAACATCTACAAATTATAATTAAACAATATGTTTGGGGTGTAAAGTAGTCGGGCGAACTGTAGCAAAGATTTTAGCAGGTTCAAGAACTTCGATTCAATTATCAAGAATCCTGCAAACCGTGAGCTTTAAAATGTCCACAATTGCTACTGCGATAAGAAGCGTAAACAGAATCATCAAGGATCGTGTGTGTGTGTGACTTTAAAAAGTGATTTTGATTAATTTAGTTTTAAAGCGAACTTTTGCGGAAAGCGTTTATTGATTTGCGAACAAGGATTCTTGTTAGTAAGAACATTTTTTACATTTTGTAGTACCTCAAGCTCTTATTATCTTTGTTACTTCATAAAATTGAGTCGATATCATATCTACAGGACGCGCACTTGAAGAAGAGAGAAGCTTTAAGAGAGGCTCCTTTAATTTGTTCCTTTCATGCGCATGGCTGCAGGGGCGTACTAAATATACATATCTCTCACTATAAAGCTCCGTTCTTGGTTTAGAACAAGCTCATCTAGGGCTACCCTATCCATTTAGTACAAATTAATCTTTTGGGGGATGACATTGTAACCGATAAACGAGGAAATATGGGATTCTGAGAAATTTTGGGCAAAGGTTCGTTCATCGCGATTTATTTCGCCTTTGACATGGGATTTTCTTTCTGGGCCTTTCACGATATACCATTTTCTTGAAACATTTAACTATTTTATGCTGGGAGATAAATCCAAGACGGTGCTTACCTCATATGTCGCAAGTCCACTTTGATATGGTTTTCTGCCAGGGATGCCTGGGTGTTTATTAATATTGTTAAAACTATATATTTCTCTTGCTCCCTCTCGCCGTATTTGTCTTTTAAAGTTTAGAAAAATTGTAAATTGGTTCTGAGAATATGCTTATGTTTGCTAACCGAATCCAACTACCATATCCAAACAAGCTCTCCTATAGTAAGTAGTTAATTAGATAACAGCCTTAACACAAATTGGTAGAAAGCTGTCTTGTTATGTACACATATTTACTTATGTACTCCAGCATGTATCTATATGTGCAATATTTCAAATTGAATTAAGGATCTCAGAGAAAGTTTCCCTACACTTAGAAGTTAATTCCAATCTCGGGCTGAAAACTTTCCAGATAAGGAAAAGTTCGAACTGCTCTCAACGGTACTAGTTGTTATTCAAACAAGTGGCCGAATACCGAATAATATATTATAAGAGGCATATGGATGAGCACACAGGAAGGCCAGATTGGGTCCGTGGAAGGTAGCATTTATACCAAGGATGAAATAACGGGGAGTTGTACGTGGAATTTTACCTTTTGTCAATCCTCATGAGAATAAAAACACAATTTTAGACGATGGATGGCTTATTAAAAGTTTTTCATCATGGATATCGGGGGGGGGGGGACTTTTACCTTATGGCCTAATAAACTAATATCGGAAGTTAATTTGCAATATCTGAAATACCAATTTTTTTATTGAAGTTTTTAAAGTGCTTGTGCCATGGTTAGTGGAATACTCTTGTGAAATCGTAAGTTATTTTTATTTAAAGAGTTTTAACTTTAAACGAGCATTAAATTTGCAGACTGAGGAGCGAATTATTTAGCCGAACAATAAATTTCACTGATAGCAAATTATAAAAGAAACACTTTGTTCATATCTTCAGAATATTCGCTAAATATTTTCAGCTAAAAGGAGTCCTTATCGTTTGACCCTGCACGTCGAATTCAAAGTAGTAGCTACAACAAGGGGTCTCTTCGTCCTCGTCCTTTATTTGATAATTTCCTGATATCCTCGTATAGCTGATGGTTTTACTACTGATTGCTGCTACCTGTACTTCCCCAGCAATATTTTCAGGTCCTTTCGTTTTATTTACTCTTGCGTCAAGTTTGACTTCTTTTGCTTTAGCACGTTTTAACTCCTCTTGTTTAGAATTCAATACTTTCCCTGAATGAGACGAAGATTTGACAACTTAGCTTTATTTACTTTATTTACAGATTTAAACTTCTAAGAAGTACTTTACTTTAAAGAGCCTGTTCCCCTTAAAGATGAAGACTTTCCTATAAGAATACTTACTTTTCAAGAGTGCATCTTATTCGATAATCACGTACTGTATATGTATATGCATGTACGCTTTAAGCAGTAATTATTTATCAGCAAATTTTTGCCCTTTCGTTCAAACATAAAAACTTCCAAAACACCCTATAACTTTAAACTGTTTCCCTAAATCAACATGCTGTTAAATTTTAACACCCCAAAATGTAAATAAAATTGACAGAAATGTCAAATTTATAAACCAATTGCCTGATGAAATACAAAATATGGTAGGAAGCCCGTTGGGCCCTCTGCATCCAGCTGAACTACACAACTTGAATAGGCCCAACTCGAAGGACGTTTAACATGAGCAATAAGGCATCATCACATGTCATCGACATCGTGCCCTGAATACGATATAATTCGAAGAAAGAGTGATAAGTGTATAGTTTCATTGTGCCCCCATCAGGAAATATTATCACGTATAGCACTTCACCCTCTTTTATTGTTTTCACAACATTTTATCTTATTACTTATTGATCTGTGGGTGTAAATGCTCCTAAATGCGAACCAAAGTTGTTGCAAAGTTTGTTTTTTAAATATTTAATACAAGCGTCTTGTTGTTCTGACGCCCCGTCATTTCGCCATCCTACAACCCCAGGCATACGGAGTGCTGCCGAGGCCTCATTCTTAGCACACCTCTATAAATTATTAGCGGGTATTTCCCTGAAAGGAAACCGACAAGCACCAGGATAATAATTTTCAAAAGTCTTAATTTTTGATCGGTTCTTTTGCTGGTTTTGCAGCTTATCGTGATTTGTTAATTAACGGTTGTGAAGACATGGAATGATTTAATGTTGATTAAGCTCTCAACGCTTTCACTTTTAAGCAGTTCTTCTGGGAGTCTCAGCTTCGCTCTCTATTTACCTTAAATTAATGAGCAGTCATCTAGATTACACGTAGTGCAATAAAGGTGCGGCGTTTGTGAAGTTAATAGCAGGCCTGTAATTGATTGGATTACGCTCCATATGTGCAACTGTCACAAATCGCAATTTTGGGCTTAGTGGCTAAATACCTTTTAATTAAGTCTACAGAGAAAGATTATCGACCAACTCCAAGCTATTAGTATCCACTCAGTTCTATAAAATGGATTGATATTTCGTCGAATCTAAACTACACTGTAAAAAAAATATGTAAATTCACAGTGCAAATGTACAGTAATTTACTACACAATTATTGTAATTTTACTATAAATTTTGTAATTTCACATAATGAAATTGGAAATCTCTAATATTACATAACGTAAATGTTGATTACATGGATGTGACGTATATTTTACACAATCTTGTGTATTTTTCTAAATCGTTTATGCAGGAAAATTACAATATTTCTTAGTATATTTATCAATGTTATGTACTGAAAAAATCCTAACACTTTGTGCTGTAATTTTACTAAAGAGGCGTAATTTTAGAACATAAATTTTCAGTAAATTTACAAATTGGTTATTGGAATGTAAGGTTTAAATTTTTCCTCTCGTGGATATAATTCACAGGTAACGATGGAATACTACATTGGCACAGGGCGGCTTTAGGTTTTTCCCTTTTCGTCTCTCTGGTAAAAAGTTGCAGCAAGAGTTTTGGAAATTTACAAAACTATGAAGAGGAAGTTCCAATACTGATTGTATTTTTACATCCCACAAATAATTTATATTTACTACACAGTTGGTAAAAATACGTAACGTAGATTAGGAATATTCCTAATCATATATATAGCAAATTTACAAAAATGCTTGTGAATAAAACTTCCAGCATTTTTTTTGTAAAATTACCACAGCAATTTTTTACAGTGTATGCAAGTGTTAAGGGGTCAATCCTTGCGGAAGGGCTTGGCTGATAGTGGTACAATCAAGTGCCAGACCTTGCCTTTTTAATCGTGAGCTCTTGCCCAATTCTATCAATATGGACATTGAACTTGTTCCTGACTGGGGCCGCAATAATCGTGTCGACTTCAACGCCTCAAAAATGAAGTACTGTCTCATCATTAATAAAACCTGCACTAATCTTGCTTCTGTTTCAGTGGACAAAGCGAATCTAACTCTTGACCCATCTGTTAACATTTTAGGTTATAACTTTATCTGAGCATCTGTCATTAAACCAGTGCCTCCTTCTTTCGTTTTTTTTGCTCACCAAATACAATGCTGTTTGTTTCTGTAATTTTTTTATCGTGTTCCACATCAGGTTCGGATCAGTTTCCATTTCCCGCCACCTTGCTATTTCCTCTAACTTTTCTGTTAACATTCTTTCATACATACTCTTTTTGTTTCTTCACTTATTAGTTTTTCTACGTGCAACTTTCTTTGATTTTTTTCGTGCTCATCTTTCCAACAACTAGATAGTGGTCTGCGTCACATGCGCTCCTCGGTATCTCGTTTTATCCAGTATACTACTACTATGCCTAGTATTAAGTATAATATGGCCAAATAATGAATAATTATTTCCGATTAATACCGAATGCAGTAAATAAGGAACCGGTTTATCACTTTCTCAATTAGAACATCGCAGTTTTACAAACCGTCATTTAATTTTAGGCAGTTCGCTTACATTCAACCTACGATAAAGTAGAGTTGGTCAAAGTTCAGTCTATTGCAGAACAATGGCAAAGAACATCATTGATGCAAAATTTCATACCTGAAGATATTTTTCTAGGTAACATCCTGTTACCTGTAGGAATGTGGGAGCCACTAAACAACCCTCCGGTTTAAAGTATGTAGCGATAAAGGGAAACGACTTCTGGAGAACGCTATAAAATGGATCAAACGGGCCATTGCAGAAAGTCTGCAGTCCTGAAATTTATTTCACGAGAAAATTTCTATCTTTTTCAAATGGAAATGTTCCTGCGGATGTAATAATCGGAAATTTATGTCTTCCAATATATTCTGCATCTATCCAAACTCGGGTTATAATGTCACACATACGAAATACGACTTGCACATTATGAGCTGGTTTTGGTCGGAAAGTTTCGCTTATTAATTTGCTGCCAGCAAAGTTAGTGGTCCCCGTTAGCCCAAGGGTTTTCGCAGATAATTCTCGAATCGGGGCGAGTCGAGAAGGGGTTGTTTTTGATATAATGCGGAACGGCGGTGATTGGCTGTCGTCATTTTTCGGGGACAAATAGCAATTTCATTAAACTTTGCTGCACTACTCAGGGCCGCGCAATTAATTCGAGATCAATAACGGAATTCGTTACTGGCTGCGGCAGTGTTTAATATTTTAATTTCTATCTCTAATTAGGCAAATACCATTTCTGATGTGGGTGGTCAGGGCACACGTCACGTTATTAGAATAATTAAAAGCAAACACACGCGCTGAGCGCTGACAGATAAAAGTTTTCCATTTTAACGATGACTTGCCCGCCGGTGTTGCGATGTCATTACGCAAAATTAATGTTACGTAATGAAAATTAAATAATATTTTTTTTAATTTCCCAGGCTTTTGTGAAATTTCCCCGGGTTAATGTGAAATAGAATAATAAAGATTTTGCACTTAGGGCTGTGTGTTTTACTGCGGGGTGAAATTCACATTGTTTTTTTATGTTTTTATGAATAGTTAAGGTAGGACTTAGGGAGAACGTTCATATTTCATGCTTTGTTGAAAGAACTCTAATTTGCACGTAAAATGCTCATTTCACTACTAACCCATTCATTTTATTTATTCCGTTACTAATGTTTAGGTGTTAGATGCAGGGCTAACCTCCGGAGATCTCTTTTAATTCTTCCAGAACATAACTGCCTAGTGTGCGCTGTCTGGCTTTGGCTAGAGCAATATTTCTTCGCGATCTGCTTAGGAGGCCCATTGTTCCTTCTTAGTTGTAATTGGGGCTCCTCCTTTGGCTGGCGTTCTTGACGACAAGACTCACGTTAAGATTTCTACCGTGCCTATCTAGCTCAGCTCTGCATCGCTCCACAGCACAACAAGCTGTGTTACATCATTTTACATCTAATACGGCGGTCACGGGGGTACTAACGAAAAGTTCTAGTGTTAACAAAATAAGAATATAGGTAAAGAGTCCCACTCTTTTTTACATTTCGAAAGATAGGTTGTTTCCATATACTGGCGTGAGAAATAAAAACATTTACATTCAAAATTATTTTCAGTTCGTTTTAAAATAAGAGCACAGATAAGTAATATACAATGCCCAGTCGCTGTATAAAATCGTGTCCCATATCAACATTTCGCTAGCCAGCTTTTCCCTCCTCTAGCCAACTAAATTTTGTGTAGCAAAGAAATGTTGCAGCCAAGCGTCTTAAATGTAGCTGGCTAGAGCGTGACAACTTTTGGTTGAATTCCGCTGGTGTCTCTGGCAGGAGCTCAACCAAAAGTTGCAAACCTCTAGCCAGCTACATGGCTGCAACATTTAAATATTTTGCTTGGATTAATCACTTTCGGCAACATGGAACACGTCTCGACTGGGCATCTGTATATTACTTATCTGTGATAAAAGTGTATTATTTAGTTTTTTTTTAAACTACAATCTTTTTTTACCATCGTCTGGATGTTTTAGGCGTTCGCACCAACGAGAATAAATTTGCACGAGCCCCCCGTGGCAACCAAACAAGAGATACAAATTAACATGGGCCGTTGCATTAAAAAGGTAGGGGAATACTTTTAAAATACTAGCAGAGTATCACAGATATTTTACCAATTGTTTTGCTTAATTGCGAAAATTTGGAGGGGTGGCAAATTTAGGGTTCGCTACAAAAATTCATCTACGCCACTGGCCGATATAAGAGTATAAGTTCGAATCCATAATATGGTAGGTGATTCAAGCTGCCAATTTAGAATTAAATTTGATCAAAACCAAACAAAACATAAATGATGGATATTGCCGGCTAACAGAATATATGAGCAGTTTTACAAAAACAGGAATTTTAGTGGGGTCGGCTCGTGGATTCATCATTTTACAAGCTATGTCCTTAAAGCTTAATTCAAATAAGAGTTTACATCGGTTTCTAATTGGGCATTCAAAATCAGTTATTTCAAACTAGTATTTATAGCTCAAAATTAGCTCCAAATAGTAAAAAATTAGTCAAAATTATCACTTCCCTGTGGGGCGATATTGACGAAATCCTCAGTTTAAGCCCAAATACTGGCGTTTAACAAGCAGTTTACTTAAAGAACTTTAAGCGAAAAACCTCAATCATAAGTTTTTGTTTGCCGATTTGTTCGCCAAATTAAAAATTATTAGTTGAAATAAGAGGCAACACGCATTTTTATCACTTCCCTGTCATCTAAAAATCGGTTAAAATCACCTATAAATTGAGTACCAAGCGCCTTTGCCGCTTTGGTGATTGAAAGAAACAGGTGAAGTCAGCATAGTAACAGCTATGTTTTGTTTCAGTCGGTGAGCGATTAGTCGTGGGAGTGAGTTTAGTGGAGATTTTGGAGTTCGGGTCAGTCAAATTCTCACTCCCCTGGCACGTAATTACGGTTCAACTATTAGATATTATTAAATTTAATTAATGATCATTGGTGCATAATAAATTTATGATAAAATACAGCATTATTATGGATTTTAGACAAAATCATTTAAATTATCACTTCCCTTTCTAATACTTTCTTGTCGACATAGACTGAATGCGAGCATTTCCGAATACGTTTTGTAAAATATTGTGCAAAACAACGAGCAAAAGTTGACGATGTAATTGGGGAATCAGACTAGGAAAGAAATAATGTTTAAAATTAATAAAACTTACATTTGCTCGAGTACTTTTCTATATTAACCTCACTTCCCTGGTAGGCATTCTTGTACATATTTAGCTCTCTATTCTCAGAAATTTTATTAGACTTAAATGAAAAATCTCTTTTAAGTAAAATATTCGTCACTTTCCAGTGTCTATTCTCACTTCCCCATCCAAAAACTTAAAAGTGCCTAGAATACTATCATTAATCTTCGTTATATCCAATTTTCAATTTTGAAATAACAGCAAAAAAAAAACCAAGGGCCAAAAATAATTCGATTTTATTCCTGCCCATATACAGCCTACAGTCATGCAGACAGAGAATGGCGGTAGTCTGAGAATGTTCTTTTTACCTGTAATTAGAAGCTCCAACGTTGGCGATGGGGAAGAATATTAGTTGTCTACATAGAAGAAATAAATTTTTAATTTGTTTGACACTCAAAGCTGACATCTCTAAAACATCAATTTTATATTTCCCTTTTGTTGTCATTTCTGTGGCATTCATCGTTCGATTATGCTATTCCTGGTAATCATCTTAAAATAGTGGCTTCTAAATTATAAATTGCACTTTTGGAAAGTTATTTAAGGAGATATGTACAAAGTGTAGAAAATTATCTAAATGGATCCTTACCAGTTCCTTTGGCAGACAACATTAATCCATTTCCTGAAAGGAGTGGACTCATAAATTTTGCGACGCACTTAGTTTCAATTGTGAGCTCTACTAGGTCCTGTATATGCGACAAATTTAAATTAAAGCAGTTCCCTGCAGCATTTACATGCTTTGTCGTCTGCCTTCGAACCCCACTCTGATCCTGGCCCCGTTCTATTCTCAAGTAAATTGCTGATGAAAGAGATAACTCCCGCAGATTGAATCCACATTCGAGGCATAAATTCAACTTTATTACAACTGCAGCACTGCAGTCGGGCCCAGATCTGTTGATATCAGTTCATTCCCTCGATGCAATAATTGTTTTGTTAGTGAACCAAGGGGCCTTGCGACACCTCTTATAATGGCCAGGATTCAATAAAGGTTTCATTATCCCGGGCTTATGTCGGCCCGTTAAAATGTTTCGATCCTTTGTTCCCGCTTTCAAAAGAAAAATTTGAAAAACGATCGGGTTGGACCCACTTCAAACAAGCAATTCTGAAAAATGATTTGCCTCTTTCCCTGATGTTTAAAATGGCTGGCAAAAAGCAGGGCAGTCTTAAACCATTCGCAGTGCATGTGAAATCTATTTCTGAAGCTTGTGTAATTATTTGAGCCGTGATAAGTGCATTGACAACTGAAACAGGTGCAGGTGTTTTCCTTGAGCAGTGTGCCAGTAAATATTGTTAATTGCGCTTCCAAGTCCGAGAGTTTAATAATTACTTGCATGGGCTTTGCAGCAGCTGAAACTCTCCTTATAACTCCCATACTTGAAACTTATTCTTGAAATTTGCGATCTGAAAGTTGGCCTCTTCGTTGACCTCTTCTCACACCGGCATCAATTTGCATAAGCGACTATGGAGTGGCTTTCTGATAAGAACATCGCTAATGAATTTTGATTTTGCTGTCACTATGACAAACTTCTCTACGTTAGGCTGGACATAGTAGGGTATTACCTGTAAGATAAAAATGTCTTTCATATGTCGTACTTTGGGACAAAATTTGCGCTTACATCCACACACATTTACCTTGTTCAAGAACTTAACAGAAATAACAATTTAGTGCCGCCACTATTGAACAAGTTGAAACCGATGGTTATTTTTCTTACAACATTTTGCTCAATGCCGATGAAGATCAATTATTGGTTAATAATCAAGCGGCTGTATGGAGTATTCTACTTACAGTGCCCTCATCGACCTTTCATTCAGGTGATTAAATATATGTAGATACCGAACGGTCGGTTCTTTATTCGCGGATGAACATAGTGCACCTAGTGCAACGTAGAATGGTACAGTGCTTATGTAAACAGGCCCTTGTGCTTAGCACTGGGGCTCAGTACTCATCTTTCAATCAATCCAGAAGCTATACCAGAGGGAAATTTCGAAGCACTACTAAGGGAAGTGAATTCGAATGTATCTATGCTCCAATTGATCCTTTAAGGAATTGTATGGAGCGAAGAAAACGGCAAACATACACAGGTTCTCAATCCATGCGGTGGTCAAGCGGCATATTGAACGCGGTTGGTACTTAGTGGGGCGACCTCGCGTTCGGAAGGACGAAAAGGCAATTGCACATGGTGAACTTTTTAACATTGCAGTTGTTTCTCATATCCACTATAACATAAATTGGAGGGTTAGAAAATTTTTTATACTTTTGTGACTGCAACTAAAAAGCAGCAGTAAAAGAAGTACTCCCCACTGTGATCCTGCAATGTTAAAAAAGATATAGAACTGGGATGGGAAGAGGAACGCCCCAAGCTTTTTAAGGACCGTTCTACCTCCATTTCCCGCTGGGTAAGTTTTCTCTTTTTCCTTAATACTCATTCGAGCTTATAATACTTCAGTGGTAGTAAAGAGACTACTTAAGGGCAAGCTAAATCTCCCAATCTAATCTTTGATAAAGGTCTTCAATCTAGTTTTCCTCAATTATGGATTTGCTTACTTCTTTTTATTGTGATACCTATTGGTGTTGCAACTGGTGAACGCGGTTTCAGTAAATTAAAAATGATATAAAATTAATCATGTATGGGTCAGTCACGTTTAAATCATTGCATGATATTATTAATAGAATGAGAGCTGGCAAAAAATATAGATCATGACGATGTCATCGACGACTGCGGAAATTAAAGCAACAAAAATAGTGTTTTCTATTTAAGTATGATGAGTAGAAAATCCATACCCATACAAACATAACATATATTTTAGAGTGCTGCATGCTTGGGTTTCAGTTTCAGGCTCTAGATTAGTACTTGCTTGACAAGTTGAACGCAGGAATATGGCGGTCTTGACATTTTGGGTTTCAAGATAGTTTCGGGCCCCTAGGCGATTAGTACGCAGGGATATGGGGTTTTTACTTTTTGGGTTTCGATCTATTCTCGGGGCCCCCTCTGGCTTGGGGCCCGGGACAATTCGTCCCAGTTGCCCTCCCTATGTGGCGGGCCTGCCTGTCAATATCATGTCCTTACCAGTGCTGGCTAATGGTAGTCGGACGGAGAGAAAAACACTCTCTTAATAAAACACTTTACTTCCATCTAAGGTGAAACAAGATATGCCGAGAGAGAAGCATGGGGCTTGGTCGCTAATATCCGAACTTTGGATACCTGTAATTTTCCCGGCACTCCTTCAAAAGTGGCCCGAGCTGTATCTCGACAACCTGGTCTGTATCTTTTGAGCCAGCTTCATGGGGATACATTCCAATCATCAGGAGGAGAGTCGTGTGGTTTTTATCCCTAAACAAGGCAACCGGCCTCTTGAGCTGCCTAAATCGTGTAGAATTATCAGCTTAACCTCTCGAAAACGATGGAAAGGCTGCTTGACCTTCAGATCATCCTTTCCTCTACATAGCTCTCAGTTCGCTTACTCAAAGGGTAAATCAACAGAGGTTGCCTTACACCAGGGGTAGCCAACCCAAATGGTATCGCGGCCCGAGTAAAAATAAAAAACGGCCTTATAAAGGGCGAACACCGGCCGCTTGGCTTTTTAAGGGGCATATGATGGCCCTAGAGTTTTTAACCATTTTTAATGGGAGCACATACGGCCTTACGACGGCCAAATTTGACCAAAAGATGTAAAAGGCCAAGTACTGAGCTGTAGAAACGGGCATTCGACGGGAAATTTGAGCCAAAAAAAGAATCTGCACCAAATGTATTGTTGAATGTGTTTTATGGGAACTTCATCATTTTCGTTATGTACAATGGTTCTTTCGATTTATCCTACTTAAAGATATCGATGCACAAGAGAAACGAGCTCACCAGTCGTCGCTTTGTTGTACGTCAAGTGTATGGTGCATGGTGATTTATATTTTAGTGGGAAATTTTGTTATTTAACGGCTTGAAAAAAAACACAACCGAAAAAAAACCAAACATTTAATTGCAGTGAAATATATTTTCTTATAGGAGGGCGAATATCCACGTTGCTGCCACTGTACCACCGTCGTATACCCGTAATAGCAATCATACGGCCGCCGTACCACCGTCGTATGGCCGTTATTGGAACTGTAAAGCCGTTGTTTCACCGTCAATCGCCCCCTGTACGGCCGTACTGTCCTGCAACGAGCCTTCTGTTAACCGCCAGATGGCCGAGGACTATGTTTCAATCACAGTCGGCATTTTCCCGTTCTAAGGCCATCATTTATTTTTACTCGGGGGGCCACTTTGAAAATGCCTTATGATCCCGCGGGCCGGGGTCATATATTGGGTGATTCAAATTTAATTTAATATAATTTAGGGAGAGAGTTCCAAAGCTGTTCTGCGAAGACAAAGAAAGAATGCTGACCAACCCGAGTAAAAATAAAAAACGGCCTTATAAAGGGCGAACACCGGCCGCTTGGCTTTTTAAGGGGCATATGATGGCCGTAGAGATTTTAATCATTTTTAATGGAAGCACATACGGCCTTACGACGGCCAAATTTGACCAAAAGATTTAAAAGGCCAAGTACTGAGATGTAGAAACGGGCATTCGACGGGAAATTTGAGCCAAAAAAAGAATCTGCACCAAATGTATTGTTGAATGTGTTTTATGGGAACTTCATCATTTTCGTTATGTACAATGGTTCTTTCGATTTATCCTACTTAAAGATATCGATGCACAAGATAAACGAGCTCGTCAGTCATCGGTTTGTTGTACGTGAAGTGTGTGGTGCGTGTTGATTTATATTTTAGTGGGAAATTTTGTTATTTAACGGCTTGAAAAAAAATACAACCGAAAAAAAAATCCAACATTTAATTAATATATTTTCTTATAGGAGGGCGAATATCCACGTTGCTGTCACTGTACCACCGTCGTATACCCGTAATAGCAACCATACCACCGCCGTATGGCCGTTATTGGAACTGTAAGGCCGTTGTTTCACCGTCAATCGCCCCCTGTACGGCCGTACTGTCCTGCAACGAGCCTTCTGTTAACCGCCAGATGGCCGAGGACTATGTTTCAATCACAGTCGGCATTTGCCCGTTCTAAGGCAATCATTTATTTTTACTCGGGAATCAACGTGCGGAAACGCGGAATTATAAATTATCTGTGAGGGATCGCAAAAGCTGCACAAACTGTTGAGGTATGCAGGTAAGTACACAATCGTTAAACGCTACTTCAAATTTAAGGGCGCAAAAAGAATCAAGAGGACAGATGGACAGCCCTTTTCAGCAAGCCACAATGGTAACGAAGTTTAGACAGGAGTCCGTAGGTTTTACTAACAATGAAACTAATGTGATCGCAGCAGGTCATGCTGCTATTCAGTACTAGCCCAAGATTTGTTGCTTTATTAACGCAAACAAGAAGAACCGAGTTTAACGCGATAGCAGAAAAGTCAGGACGAACAGTATCAGAGTGAGAGAGATAAAAATGAAATGGGATTCCGAAGGAGCTGCAGTAAATTTAATGCCGACTATAAGGATACATGACGCAAGTCAACAGCAACCTTCTCCACACACATAATGTATTTGATCTCTTGGCGCAGGGAAATAAAGCTGCACATCGTCTGCATACATATGAATCTTAAAATATCGTTAATAAAAATACTGAATAAAAGTACCCCAAGAATGGAGCCTTGAGGAACGCCAGCGTGGAGTAGGGCACTTGAGGACTTTAGCCACCTGGTTTAAACTTTTGAGAGCGGATAGATGCGAAACTTTTCAAAAATTTAAGAGCACAAAGAGAATAATACTGATAGGACTGATAAGGACACTTGGGAATAGGTATGATTGAAGCATGCTTCCAAGTCGAGGGAAAGTTGAATACCGTGAGGCAGGACTTAAGAATGTGAGAATGTGAGTTAAAATAGGCGATAGACGAGGTATGAGCATTTTTAAGAAACTAGGTGAAATGTAATGTAATTGGTGGTGTAGGTTTTCGTCAGACAAGGTGGCGCGGTATTCACTTTACGTAAATTCCATTTTCGAAAAGAAACGATTCGCAATCACAACCTTTTGTCCCAGACATCTCAATTTACAAAACTTTTCTTTTATAACATAAAAATCATGTTTTGAAAGGGTTTTTCACATTCAGGTCCTCAAAAATATGTTAAACAATTTAGTAGCAGAAAGTCAAAATAGTTCGACAGGCTTAAAGTTAAATCCGATTAAAACTAAAGAAATGCGGATATAGCGGTGACTAATGGTGACGTGGAATTGGTAGATTAATTCTGTTACCTCATTAGTTACGTCACTACCGGAATATATAAATCATTTGGAGATCGACGGAGATCTCCACTAACGCCAAATTAAGGCTGTTCAACTCCAATCTTAAGGCAATTCTGTTGTATGTGCGAAACATTGAAAGTGGCCCAATCTATCACAACGCGCCTTCAAGTTTTCATCCTAAATAAAAATCTGCTGGCAAGATAGAATTACAATGAAAAGAAACGATAGATGACCAAATCATGCAAAGGAAATGGAATGGAATGGCCACATCCTGCGAGGTTCAAACGTGAATCTAGCCAAAAGGCCCTTGACTGGAATCTGCAAGGAACCCTAGAGTTGGAAAACCTAGAATAAAGTGGAGGAGAACCCTACCAAAAGACGCCACAACAAGGAGGGCAACTGTTTCCGTCCTATGTCCCGTGCGGGAATAAAGGAGCAGAAGAAAAAGAATCCTGCACTCATAACACACTAGCTGGATGTTGACCAAAGAAGTGTACTTCCTTGTAAATATGCTTGTTTTCTCTGCTAGCTCCATGACACTAAATTTTTGTTGCGGATGCGGTATTTATATTGAATTGTTACCAAGAAAAACAATTACTTGGATTTTTATCCATCAACCCGGTCACCCCGAGAGCCAATTCTCTATGGCAGGCTGTGAATTTTAATCATTGCTCATAGCTGACTCTTTTTTTCACATGTTGGAACCTTCTAGCACAAAATATTTTGTTAAATCTTGTTGAATCTCGCGGGCCGCACAATTTCGTGCGAAGGGCCGCATGCGGCCCGCGGGCCGCGGGTTGGCCACCCCTGCCTTACACCATCTAGCCGTGTTCACTAAGCAAAATACTTTATGTGCGTTCCTTGGCAACGAAGGTGCTTTCGATAACACTGGCTATGATTATATTTCTAGAGAACTGGCTCTCGGAAATCTGGACTCCCACACAATTGAGTGGATAAATACCATGCTTGTAAAGCGTCACATTTCTTCTATCCGGGGGGGACTCCACCATTAGCGTCAAGGCTATTAAAAGCTACCCTCAACGTGGAGTTCTTCCGCCGTTTTCCGATCACTGGACGCCAATAAACGGGTGCTTTGATGTACTCCAGAGCACGGCCAGAAAATAGATGGTCTCGCTCTGCTGGGCCCACAGACGCTAGGGTATCGAGGGAAATAAGACTACGACTCGCGAGGAAGGGGTCTGATAAGCTAGGCCAGGTCCCCGGACCTTTTGACGACATCTCATGGTCCATCTCCAACTCCCTAATAAAGGACCTCTTCATTTAGATGACGGTCTTTTCCGTTAGTTGGGCATGTACACAATAAGCTTCTTTTAGCCGCGCTGTTCACCATATGGGTTGCTCCCATATTCATAAAATAAAAATTAATCATATTTACCTGAGAGAGTTGTGGTCTCAGCAAAACGGCATTACCTGTCATATTAATAGTAAATATTATTTAAAAACAACAATCTGAAAATTAATATTACTTCCAAAAATTTACCTTCAAACCGCTTCCGCATTAACATGAATCACAATTCGAGTGATCAACGAAATAAAGCGAATTTCACCCAGGAATTGGAGCAAAGACTACATATGTGTAACGCAGCCCTTGCAGTATTAGTTTACTCTTTTCTATCTCGTCTTCAAAGTTTAGACATAATTTGTATTAAAAACTGCGAGGTCTATCTACTATAAATAGTGGTTCTTAATACTTGGGACGAAGTGGGTTTTGATTCTCCCAATTAAAAATGTCCAGCATTATCAACACTTAGAGCATTTGCCTTATTTACAGTTTTGACAAAAAAACCATTACTGAAAACACTGAAAGTATAATTATGTGCCGTTTTGTTCGCCCACTCCTCAATTAATCACGGAATGATCCGGATCTAATTGTTATTGCAGGAGAATGAGTTGTTGTGAGTTAAGACCAAGTATTTAAACTTCGCTGCTTAATAATTACGTTCCAATTGTAGTACGAACTGAACTGTAAAAGGAAATCGCTTTCTCTTCACGTTCTTGACAAAATTCCATAATTTCACGATAATCATTTGGAAACGATGGCGTTTCGATTAACAGTTGATCACGTATGGAGCCCTAATAGTTGAAGTCGAGTTTACAATTTGTGCATGATTTCTAGTTAAGTACCTTCCATTTGGAAATGCTTCGTAAAAGAGTTAATTGAGGAATTGTGCAGGGCTCACACGCCACGCCGAAGTGTTCTTGCCGAAATTCCCATAAAGTTTGGCTTTATAGGGAAAACGATGGAAATCTTAATTGCTTCACGAAGTTTGGCAGGATACGTGCCGGAGCTCGCTTTCGTGTGCACTTGACAACTTATTCATGGTGCTTCGGGCAAAAATTTACTTGCTCGGGTGGGAGCTTAAATTTCGGTTCGTGCGGCTAAATCTGATCCTAAGTACTGACTGAAGTGAGTAATAAATTTATGAAAATCAAAATTACAATTTTAGCTCCGTTTCGCTATTTATTTTAAACAAATCCCATACAAGTGCTTCCTGCAGCGCAGCGACTGGAAGCAATTACTTTTCAGCACCCGCGATTCAGGTGAGAGAGCGCGCTTACAATGTTCTGCACTAGCGGAACAATGTTTTGAGCAGAAATTCACTGATTTTTATTCTCCAGCCTTGATGCCAAAAAACGCAAATAATATCGAAATCGGAATTTTGCAAAGGTTTCACAGGATTTCAACGGATTCGTTTAGGAACTGCCACGATTAATTGATATTGCGTACCAAAGGAGTAGAGCCACGTCTTGAGAACAGAGAAATTTCAATTATATGCAAAATTACTTCTTTATCCACGCTAATATGCATGGGCAATACCTGTCTGTCAACGTCTTCGAGCTCTTCACCCTGCAGTATGACGGCCATCTGCACCCGGTTGAATTGGCGAACATTATCGGAAATGTAAACGATTTAACAAGCCTCAAACGGGCAGCAAGGCTTCCGGGAAAACGTGGTATTTCGGGCAATAAATTCAACAGGGCTTGCCACGCTATTGGAAAATGTTTTGGCTTCGGATCAAATAGTGTTTAAAACTTTAACTCGACTCGGAGTGGTGTTTGCTTGTTTTCGTCGGAGTTGATGACAGAAAAGCACTCATCCGTTTATTTGTTGTGCTCATAGGTCTAACCGCAGGCCGTTTGTTCCGAACTGTAGAAGTTAAATTGAGATAATCCCCGAACCAGGCCATATCTCTTCTTTCTGGTCTGAGAACTTTCGCAAGCAAAGTTTTACCCAGATTTGATAGTTGATACTTTCGTGTTTTCGCCGAAAGAGGTGGATCGATATTTTTCATGCTTTGAGATCCAATTAGCAGATGTTTCGGGTTAGTCCCTCCAAATACTCTGCAATAAGGGGTTACGGTTTTGCATTTGCGGTTTTAAGATGCCTTTTTCATATTAATTATTAAAAAATTACAAGACATTATGACTTCGAAGAATCGCTATTTATGAATTTTTAAGTCTTCTTCTTGCAAGACTTTATTCCATTAAATTAAGTACACATTAGTTGCTCAAGTGCCTATAATCATATTCTTTTTTTATAGATTTCACTTTTATTGTTTGACGACTAATATCAGCATGACTGAAAATCATCTTAGTGTATCCTACGCGCTATCTACCTTTTGAAATAAGCTTGCTGTTAGACTTTGCACCTTTACTTGTAAGAAATAACGGGCTATTTGC
Source organism: Thereva nobilitata (assembly GCA_963855945.1). Taxonomy (NCBI): domain Eukaryota; kingdom Metazoa; phylum Arthropoda; class Insecta; order Diptera; family Therevidae; genus Thereva; species Thereva nobilitata. Next base: position 363,546 of record OY979696.1, read on the forward strand.
ACAAGGGGTCAATAATCTCTCGCTACAGGGGGAATTGAAACGAAGTGCAGCCATTGAAGCCCACCCGACTAACAACCCAGCGGGAAAAGTTTGAAGGCCTTCCTCAAGAAGCTTTTAGGAAGGAGTTCGTTTTCGTAGTTCCAGAAAAGTAGGATGGAAGGGTCAAATATGGATATGCAATTAATGTACAGTTTTTATTCAGTTAATACAATTTACCATTAAATTGTGTATAAAAATGTGTATCTAAAAGATTAGTATAAAAGGATTAAAGCAATATCTTCCAACGATCTCACTATATTTAGAAGGTGTACGAAATTGTACCTCCTTTGAAAAATAAAAGAGAACGTATCACAAACACCTTACCGGGAATGCGTGGGGAAGGTGAATGAGCTTTTAGAGCTTTTCGACTCATTCCTTCTAATGACATGGCTGCACAAAAAATATATGGAGTGGAATGCGAAAAGGAAGGAATTCTCGCCTTCCAAAAAAGGCTACCGTCATGCTTCTTGGTATGATTCCATTTCCCGCTGGGAAATGATTGAGCCGGTTTAGACGGTGCGCTCCAGCACCTGTGCCTCTCGAGCTTTGTGGATAAAGGGAGAAGTGGGGTGGTACCTTTCATCATGCCCATTTCTCCCTTCATCACCAAACGTTCGTGAGGCACATGCGCTAAAACAGCGCACCGTCTAAAACAGTTCACTGATTTATTATGATAACACCGGTTAACAGCATTTTTGCGCATGGGATATACATATCTGATTTTTATTTCTTTTATAGCTGGAAATAAGAAAAAAAATAAAAAAAAATCTGAATTTGATTTTGTGTCTAAAAATTGATATAACGCGAAATGAAAGAAAATCATATAAAATATGGCATCATCACTGAATATAGAGCTTATATAGACTTGGCTATCTATTTTTACGAGCGAGTCGTGAGAATCTTACCAGGGATTTGTGAGAAAGTGACCATGACTAAGACAGGAAACACCGCTGAGGGTCTGCAATTAGATGCTAGTGTCAGATTCTTACTGACTAAACTCACAAAATCTTTTGCATGACCTTTGAGTCCAGAACGGTAGGAGCCGTAAAAGCATTACTTCGGCTTGGCGTCACCACCGTGACCCTTTCCTTCAGACCCTCGAAGATACTAACCAGACGTGGAAGGTGGACAGCATTCTACCGAGAAGTTCCTGCTTCTCGGATGTTTGGGTCTCTAGCCCAACTTAATAAGGCTCCTCTAGCCCAACCACCTTCTTAGCTCTCATTCTCCTCGCATGATCGGCTCATCCCATCAGCACCATTTCCAGCATTCTTCATACATTCTCCGACCTCATCATTTGGTCTAGGATCTTCACCGGTTTTAGCTGCTCCCCGTCCGCTATTTCCAGGGCAGCCTTGTGATTAGCAAACCTCAAGCATTTAAATAGGAAATTCTCCGCCGCCTCCATCCGAACATTCTGGGCAAAACGATGGATGAATCGTCCTAGTGAAGCGGTGAAGGTGTACCCTGTAACCTCCATGGCCACTCAGGAATTGCGTGAGGTAGAAACGCACTTTCCCATGTTCCTTCATACCCCACTTCTCCACATTTGGTATGAGTCTATGGGCAGCGAGCAATAATAAGAAGAGTGATTAGGCAGAGCTCAAGGACAAGTAAAAGAGTTAAAGATATGAAAGAGCAGATTAGAAATAACATTAAACAAAAAGTCAAAAAAAATATTAACAAATGCGCGATGGGTATACATTTCATGCAAAAAACACAAGAGAATGAAAGAAACAGAACATGTTCCTTGATTCCGGTATTGGAATTTTACATTCAAATTTAAGAAACACTGGAACAGAGCACGTGCGACTGGTCCCCGACTTTAGTATGTATGCGTGAAAATTCGTGTTGGTACACATTGTTTGGGCTATGAATTCACTTGTATTGCCTGTTAAAAAAGGCGCGAATCTTGCAAGGCGACGAAGTCACTGCCCCTTCATCTTTTATCTTTCTTTCACGAACATTGCGTGTAGTGTGAAAGTAATTCTGCCTCTGTTTATCATAGATATTACTTCTTTGATATCTTGACTTTTTCGCTCCCATTGAAATTGTTATCAGCTGATCTCAAGGTCCCTGAAACATTTTTAAAAATTTGTTCTAGCTCATCACTCTTATCATTATTGCTCGCTGCTATGGGTCCATCGGCCCTTAGTAGACTCATTCCACCTTCTCTGCAAAGCATGCTCGAGGCGCACTTACTCGTTCCGCAGAGTTTATTTTTCTCCTATGGCCCGCTATGTCCAAAGTCGCTGCCTTCACTAGCTGCATGCAATATAGTCGGAGAGCCAGAGCCGAGATTTTAACTTCATCCGTAATATGGACAAACTTTACGGTAATATCTTCCGAAGGTAAGGGTGATAACGATCCTACGCAGGCGGACAACTCAATGGGGGCGGAGGCTAGAAATAATGGGTCAAAGTAACCCCTTTTTTTTAAATTAACCTCATCGATATAGTGCACGAAAATTTGCAGAAAACATAGATCAAAATAAACTAAATCCAATTCCAAATGGGCGGACACGTAAGTTGGGGCAAAACGGGTGGCGGACAGGGGTGAAGTACCCCTAAATTTATGAAAGAAAACGTCATCAGTAATATGTCCGCCATTTACACTACCCAATTGTGTACATTTAAGACACAATATGCCAAAAGGGCGGACAGCTAAGTAGAGGCGATCAGCTGTAAAACACGGTTACATGAGGTACTTAAAGAACTAAACTTTCAATGAACGAAATATAAAAAATTTTTTTTTAACTACGTGCCAGTCGATACACCCCACTGATAATGGCACCTTTTACTAATTTGGGTAAGGCGAACTCAATAAAAATAAAACCAACCCTCTAACTTGATCGGAAACTACCCCAGGACAACCCTTATTACAAAAATTGAGGGCTTCGCACTTGCTTATGCAAATAACCCCCAACATTTTGGAAGACGCATCATCAGTAATATGTCCGCCATTTGCACTACCGTATTGTGCGCCATTTAGGACACAACATACCAAAATGGCGGACAGCTAGGTAGAGGCGAAGCTGTAAAACGAGGCTGTTTGAGCTGCGTATCCGAACACGTTTTTGCGTATCGCAGGCGGAGGCGTCCTACACCTGCGAGTAAGTAATATAATTGCCGTTCTCAAATACGTTTATACATTACTACAATATTATTAATGTGTGTATTAATTAATAATAGTTATTAGTCCGCAATAAATACCTAGTACAGTACAGCTGGACTGGAAAATCGGGGTATGCGCTCAAAAATTCTTGGAAGGATGATTTTTCATAAATCGTTAATGGAGCATAAAAGAAGCTTAACTTTAAATTTGAGGGAAATTTCGAGTGGACGTTTTTTGGAAAACTCAAAAAGGTTTTGAAAAGCGTTTTTCTCTAAATCTACGCATTTTAGAGAAAAGTTGTTTAAACAAAAAATGTAGAAGACATTGTTACCTACAATTTGTTTCATAGAGGTCAGGCTGTACAACTTCAAATACAGAAGCTAGGTGGCGCCAAAGTTTCCAAAAAAGTATTTTTCGGTTTTTGTCCCAGAAAAAATGGTTTTTTTACAAAAGTGTAAATCAGTAAATTGTTCCTCTTAAAAATGTCTACAACATTTATTTAAACTTTTTTTCCCTCCGACTTACCGTTCCAAAGTTATAGCGTGCTGAAGTGTGAGAATTGTGCTCTGAAGACGGCACACAGGTTAATTTGAGTACAGTTATAATTGGTACGTTGCCATTGAATGAGCTATGATTGTTTAAACTGATTAACAACAACTCTTAATAATTATTATTGTTTTAAAGTTCAACTCCAATGAACAATGTATTATTGTGATCAGTACTAACAGATTTTTGAGACAAGCTGTGGGCAATGCGTATGATATATTTTTTTTGACACAACAGAAATAATAAAATAGAATGGTGTATTAGTAATACGAATAAAAATGAAGAATTTGTAATTTCAATCACTAATAAAAGATAGTATAAATAAAATTATAAAATTAATTATGTCGTCGTTATGTATGCATACCAACTGAAAAATGGCCGCTTTTTAGTAACAATAGCACCGTTAACTACGCAGCGTAGCATTTACTGCCTATAACTTTGGAACGGTAAGTCGGAGGGAAAAAAAGTTTAAATAAATGTTGTAGACATTTTTAAGAGGAACAATTTACTGATTTACACTTTTGTAAAAAAACCATTTTTTCTGGGACAAAAACCGAAAAATACTTTTTTGGAAACTTTGGCGCCACCTAGCTTCTGTATTTGAAGTTGTACAGCCTGACCTCTATGAAACAAATTGTAGGTAACAATGTCTTCTACATTTTTTGTTTAAACAACTTTTCTCTAAAATGCGTAGATTTAGAGAAAAACGCTTTTCAAAACCTTTTTGAGTTTTCCAAAAAACGTCCACTCGAAATTTCCCTCAAATTTAAAGTTAAGCTTCTTTTATGCTCCATTAACGATTTATGAAAAATCATCCTTCCAAGAATTTTTGAGCGCATACCCCGATTTTCCAGTCCAGCTGTACTGTACTAGGTATTTATTGCGGACTAATAACTATTATTAATTAATACACACATTAATAATATTGTAGTAATGTATAAACGTATTTGAGAACGGCAATTATATTACTTACTCGCAGGTGTAGGACGCCTCCGCCTGCGATACGCAAAAACGTGTTCGGATACGCAGCTCAAACAGCCTCGTTTTACAGCTTCGCTTCTACCTAGCTGTCCGCCATTTTGGTATGTTGTGTCCTAAATGGCGCACAATACGGTAGTGCAAATGGCGGACATATTACTGATGATGCGTCTTCCAAAATGTTGGGGGTTATTTGCATAAGCAAGTGCGAAGCCCTCAATTTTAGTAATAAGGGTTGTCCTGGGGTAGTTTCCGATCAAGTTAGAGGGTTGGTTTTATTTTTATTGAGTTCGCCTTACCCAAATTAGTAAAAGGTGCCATTATCAGTGGGGTGTATCGACTGGCACGTAGTTAAAAAAAAATTTTTTATATTTCGTTCATTGAAAGTTTAGTTCTTTAAGTACCTCATGTAACCGCGTTTTACAGCTGATCGCCTCTACTTAGCTGTCCGCCCTTTTGGCATATTGTGTCTTAAATGTACACAATTGGGTAGTGTAAATGGCGGACATATTACTGATGACGTTTTCTTTCATAAATTTAGGGGTACTTCACCCCTGTCCGCCACCCGTTTTGCCCCAACTTACGTGTCCGCCCATTTGGAATTGGATTTAGTTTATTTTGATCTATGTTTTCTGCAAATTTTCGTGCACTATATCGATGAGGTTAATTTAAAAAAAAAGGGGTTACTTTGACCCATTATTTCTAGCCTCCGCCCCCATTGAGTTGTCCGCCTGCGTAGGATCGTTATCACCCTTACCTTCGGAAGATATTACCGTAAAGTTTGTCCATATTACGGATGAAGTTAAAATCTCGGCTCTGGCTCTTAGACTAATAGGACAGAAATTACCACTCTCGTCGTCTTGGCCGGGGGTTCTCTATATTAGGAAAGCATCTTCGCGAGTGCTACGCTGATGGCGGAAGCTTTTTCGGCCGTGCCCGCCAAGATGCCGCCTCTCTCAGACTTCTCTTTTTCGGCGTCAACACGCAATAATCGACAACAATTTGGCGCCAAAGTCAAAATGGTCAAATCGCTATTGCCTATTTAAAAGCAAATATTTTCGTCGTCCAGTCGCATTTTTTGTCACATTTTAGCGTAGAAAATCTGAAAATGTTAAGTAAATCCCATGCGCAAGAAAAAAATTTTTTTGTTGACCAGTGTAATGCCTCGTTCACAATGAGAAATTGTTGGATATTTCGTCTCGCTCACTACACTGTATTCACATCTGATTTTTTTTAGCTAGAACTTGAAAGAGCTGTAGAGCATTTTCGAATTTCTTGTTCAGGTCATGAGAGGGCAGAACTGTACATTTTCCCTTGAAATAGTTAATTTTGATTTAACTAGCAAACCGAAATTTCATCAAACTCAAAACCATTTAATAAGCCCCATTCAAAAAAAAATTTTAGCAAAGGACGACGATTCCGTTTTCAGTTTCTTTTGTTAATTTTTTTTAATTTAGCAGCTGTTATTAAAATATACTAAATAATGTTAGGAAATTGCAATTTCACACTGTGAGCATAGTAAACTTTTATTAATACATCAAATAAGTTCAAGCCTTCGCGTTCTGGAAGAGGTGAAATTTTTATGAAATAGCATTCTAACTCTATGCTTTCCTTTGTTGCGCTTGCTCAAAGGGGAAAACCAGCATAGGTTGTTTTGCATGACCTAGTCTCCAAAACCGAGAAAGCCGTCTTCGCTAAGCAAACTTCCTTATGTCCGTTCCTTGACCTCGATGGTGCTTTCGATAGCATTGGCTGCTAGAGTACTGGTTCTCAGAAACCTAGATCCCCACACAATGGAGGGGATATGTATGGACCATGCTTGGAGGGCGGGGCATTTCTCTATCCTACATGATTCTACCATTAGTGCTAAGGCTATCAAGGACTACCCTTAAGGTGGAGTTCTTTCTCCGTTACTCTGGTCAATGCTTGTTGATGAACTTTTGTCCAAACTACACGAATCGGGTTTCGATGTCATCGGCTAAGCATATGGCCTTACCATCATTTTCTCGGTGAAGTTTGGTTTGACTATTACAAAGGTTCATCACCGAGGGCTCATCAATCAATCCAAAAAGGGCCGCCTTGACCCCTTTTCCAAACGTTACAAAAAGGACCTAGGTTCCAGGACGACAGTTTGTAACGGACGCCCTATGAGATTTAATTCACCCACACACTCTAAATATAAATTCAAATTTCTTTCTTCCCTGGAAACTACCTAAAAACCAGATTAAACAATAACCTATTGCATAAAATTCCCAATCTCCAAAAACTGAAAATATTTTACTGCCCTTGAATTATTATCCATACATATGCATAGGATAACAGAAAGAAATTTTACTGCAAAACGGCATTTACTTAATTTTGTCTATCAGAAAAAAAAAAAAATAATAATAATAATAATTAATAAACAAAAGGAAAAATCAAAACTGGCAACGTAGCAGCGGAGAGTGCGGGGAAAAAAGCAGAGCGCGCTGCAAGATGCGACGAAATTTTATGCCCAGTTCTGCTCTATGCAGATTTTTTTGTCGGTTCCCATGCTGATCCCCAGACTAGGAAATAGGAACCAAGCATGCGTCATTTCCTACAGCGCCCGACCAAAAAAACTTACCGCTGCACGGGCGCCCCGCACAGGCTCGAGCCGCGTTTTATGGCCTGATCGGAAAAGACAATGCGCGAGCTGGCGGAGGAACTAGGGCTAACGGGTGTGACGTCGGGTGATTGCTGCAGACCGGAGGGTTTTTGGAAGAAAAGAGAAATTTTGTTAGTCAGTCGGGAAGTATTCTTGATAGCTAGTGGTTGCATTCATCAGTGATTGTTTTTTTTTTGATCTTGAGATCTCGTTTGAATGTTAGGAAATGGAGGCACATAGAAAAAGGCAGGAATAGCCGAACAAGAAAAGCATTTTTTTATTGAGGATTTTAGGAGAGGTAGCAGAGGTACCTCCGGACGAGGAGAAAGGAAGAAAAAGGGAGTGCACCTTTGTGGGGGCCATAACGGATTTTCGGTAACCACATTTTGACCTTCTAAATTTTTTGAGGAGTTTTCTTTGTAGGAAAAATGGATGAAAAAAAAAAGGAGCATGCACGCTAAGCCTGGACATTTTTTTTTCTCTTCCCTTAGGACAAAAAAAAAATACAACGTGAATTAAAATTTTTGTAAATTGATAGTGGCTTCTTGAGAGTTAGTTTTCTCTGAGTGCATGTAAAGTGGCCGATGAAAAGTGTATGAATGCGTGGGTGGATAAAATTTTTCTCTGGTGGAAAGAAAACGAAAAAAAATATAACGGTAGATTTTTCAGTAAGTTAATAATTGGCTTTCTTAGGAGAGTTTTCCTTAATGCTAGTTTTTTTGACGCGGATTCTTATTTGTGGTGAAATTCGGCACTTAAATTTTGGTCGTAGGTTAATACTGGATCCTTGAGGACAGACAGTGACCCTCGAGATTAGGGCTGTGTGAGTGACGGTGGCCGCTGAAAAGAGTTAACATGTATGGATTTGGAGGTTAATTTCCTCGAGGTTAAGGTTCTTTTTTTTTGAGTGAAAAGTGGACGCAGAGAAGAGCTCGAATACGAGAGGTGGATTGTTTTTCTGGGAGGGGGATGAACTTCCAAGGTTAGATTCTTCCCGTAGGTAATTGTGGATTTTGAGGTTAGTTTTCCTCGTGGTTAGGATTTCCCTTTTAGTGAGGTTAGATTTGTCCTCGAGGGAGAGAAAAGTGGCAGTGAGAAGAGTGGCTGTGGAGCAACGACTGCCCTTGGAAGGACGAAGAGGTCCGAGACTCAAAAGAAGTCCCGAGATAGAAGTGGGCAGAGCCCCGATGAACAAGGAGCTCCCAAACAAGCGTGGCACCTCAAGATAAGTATCAACAAAATGGATCTTATTTAGATTTAAAAACATATTGACTTTCAAATAATTAAAAATATATGAATGGTCTGTTGACCGAAGACTTTATTACTGTTACCCGCATTATAAGAATCTTGGAATTAGTTGGATATAATTAGTAATTAATGTTAGTGAGCGGTCCGTAGCCCCAATATATTATTTTCTTGCCCGTACTACAAGAATTTTATGCTATTTGGAGATACTTACTAATCAAAATATATGAGTGGTCCGTCGACCTAAGTTTTTTTTCTACTGTATTTTTTTAAGAACTTTGAATTATTTGGAGATACTTAATCTTTACAAAATATGAGAGGTCCGATGACCTAAGCTATTATTTTAATACCGTTTTGTTTATAAGAACTTTGAATTATTTGGAGATACTTACTCATTACAAAATATGAGAGGTCCGATGACCTAAGATATTATTTTAATACCGCATTTTTTTATAATAATATTGAATTATTTGGAGATACTTACTCATTACAAAATATGAGAGGTCCGATGACCTAAGATATTATTTTAATACCGCATTTTTTTTATAAGAATATTGAATTATTTGGAGATACTTAATCTTTACAAAATATGAGAGGTCCGATGACCTAAGCTATTATTTTAATACCGTTTTGTTTATAAGAACTTTGAATTATTTGGAGATACTTACTCATTACAAAATATGAGAGGTCCGATGACCTAAGATATTATTTTAATACCGCATTTTTTTATAATAATATTGAATTATTTGGAGATACTTAATCAGTACAAAATATGAGAGGTCCGATGACCTAAGATATTATTTTAATACCGCATTTTTTTATAAGAATTTTGAATTGCTTGGAGATACGTAATAAGTACAACATGAGTGGTCTGTTGACCTAAGATTTTTCTTTCTACCGTATTCTTATTACAGGAACCTTGAATTATTTGGAAATAATTAATTACTAAAATAAGAGTGGTCAGTTGACCATATATATATTTTTTACCGTGCCCTCACTGCGAGGACTTTAATTTATTAGGATACAATTAGTGAGTAAGATATAGTGGTAGTCGTTGGATTATATCTAGGGAGTATTTAATTGAATTGGACCTAAGTAGGTTATTCGGGAGGGATCCTTGGGTCATACAAATTTTTGGAATTCCGCTTAGGGCATTATAGTCCCCTCCTTACGTTTTCGTTATATACTATCTATCGATAAGATTTCTTTGGACCGATTCCAACCTAGTGACGGTATTGGCGGGGAATAACCACTACTGTTGAGAGCTTTCGTATCTAAATTCGGACAATCCCATGCTTAGTTCCCATTACTAGGGGGACCTGCACTGACCTCGTGAATAAATAACTGAACATACCACACGTTACGTACCGACGCCATACCACACTCGTCACATGATGAATTAACACCTACGGGGTGAAAAATTTATTTTTCCTTGAATAGAGGATATGAATAATTCTGAAAACGTATATGGACAACTACGATTGACCAGACTGGACGACTAAGAAATAGTGCTAGCGATCCCGGTAACGCGACAGACCCCTACATCCCTTCACCTTACCGAGTGTAACCCCTCAAATGATGGAATAACAACCCCCTAAATGAGTGGCCTCGAGGGAATTCAGGACGCCCTGACGAAGGCTAGTGCCACTCCACTAATATTTAGTAATATCAGCATATTGTTTGACATAATGTAGTCCCTACGAAGGGCCGTTGACCAGTGACCACCCCCTCTCTCTCTTCTTCCACTTGTTTGCCCCTCTCGTTGGCCCTAGACGTGTTTCACCCCCTTGTCGCTCGTATTAAATTTAGTTGTTGCATAGGCACGAAAGATTTAACAGTATAACTGTCACCCCTCCGGCATCCAAGCACCGCGAACCCCACCCCATCTGGCGAGCTAGCTAGCGCATCGCTAGTCGTGCCAACAACCGGTGCATTGGATGCATAAAATTCGCGACACTTCCCCCCGACGGTCGAACCGTCCGAGTCACCCTTCTTTTTGAGTCCCCTTCCCCAAGTTTTTTTTGTAATGGTAGTCTTTGGCCTTTATGGCAATTTCCCTTCTTCGTGCCCCGGCACACCCTACCCCGACAGTTACAAATGGCGCCCAACGCTAGGCTAGTGAATTATAACGTTGTTTTGATTCTCTGGTCTCGGTACCATAGCTCGGAAAGTCTGTTTTTTTTATTAGTCACTTTTCCACTGCCGAGCTATGTTTCATATTAGATTTTTTTGTTTATTGTAGTTTATCTTTTAAATTTTGTGGCTCAGGCCAACGAGAGGAGCCAGGAGTGGACTTCTTTCGCTTAGCAGTTCTCCGTCTCCGTCCAAGTCCCTCCGGCTTCTGGTTAATGGGCGAAAGTACTTACCGCGGTACTCTAGCCCTTATCACCTCTATCTTCTTCCACTTTCCTATCTTTCTTCTCTCTTCAACCACTTCATCTTTCGATTTCTTCTGCGGTAGCCTCCCTATCTTATTTGCAGTCCCTGTCAGTGAGGCTCAAAGTCTGGCTAACAGGCGTAATACCGCCTGGCACTGTGCGAGCTTCACTGACAGTGACCATCATTCTTCAGTTCTTTGCTCTACCTTTTGTAGTATGGGCGGATGTATGCCTGAACGTCGGACCTGTCCCGTCAAGGCTAACAGGCGTTCTATCGCCTGGCGCTGCGACAGGGTCGACCTCCTGATATACACCCGCCCCCGGCTGATGTACCGTTCTGACACTTCACCTTCCTGTGACTCAGCAGGGTTGCTGACCAGTTGTGGCTGGGTGTCAGAGCGGTCTACATATTTACTCAACGGAGGCTTCTATCTCTTCTCCTTTCACTTCTTCTCTTCAGTGGTCACTGGGATCCGGTCATCGCTTTGGGGTTGCCGGATGTCAGACAATTGGGATTCCTTGATGAAGATGGTGCTAGACATTAGCCTGGCACCACCCTCATCATCGATCCCGCAAGTGGAGGCACTTGGTGCTTCTGATGACGCGGATGCTACTCAGTCCTGAGTACAGGCTGGCTGTCATCGGCGCCATCAGCCACCATAGCCTTGGGGAGGACATCTTATCCCTGGGGCCACACTCACAAAAAAGAAAACAACAAACTGAGAAAAAAAAAAAAATCAGAAAAGTTAATAATATTTAAAGTACTGTGTGAGAAAATTTTCATTTAATTAAACTTTTTTTTGAAAAATAATAATTAATATTTGTAATGTTAACATATTTTGAGAAAGAGATATAAAAAAGTCAGTAATCTTCCACTAGATTGTAAGTTTTTCTTCTCCTTTTTTATTTTTTTTTTGGCTATTAATAATAGTAGTCTTTATACATTTTTTCTTCAATAAATAAATAATTTAATATTTTTGGAAATAAAAAAAAAAAAAAAAATAATTAATTATAAATATGATCGCGAACATATCGCAACTGTTGTATTTTTTTTACCTTTTCGTTTGCGTTTTTTTTAAATTATACGAATAATAAATGCGGTTTTGTGCATAAATAAAAAAACATAAACAAAAGAAACTACTCGAACCAAGTTTATTATCAACTTCTCGCTTCCTTATCGGCTAGTCGATCTCCTAGCATGCCGAAAAAAAGAAACGATAAGGGGCAATTTGTCGCCGACGGCGAAGATGACGAAGGCAATGATAACTCTCGTTCTGAGGACGGCGAGTCGGAACGGGCCGCGGCGTTGATAGCGCTGACTGAGCAGGTTGCAGCCTTGCAACATGAAATTGAAAGGTTGAAACAGCGAGGACACCCCGAAGCGTCCCCGAATGATACCACGTACAATTTTCTTCACCCTCACACATCGGCCGGAGCTGGGCCCAGTGGCATTCCTCCGCGGTCCAGCAGCATAGGAGAGCGCCCCCCTTACCGCCCAGAACACACCGGCCCTACCTACAGACAGAAGTCGCCAGTCTTGAACTGGAACCTCAAGTTCACGGGTCGGCCGGGAGAAACCTCGGCAGAGGAATTTCTCTATCGGCTCGACACCCGAGCTCGAGATGATGACATATCGTCACGGGAGCTGGTGCGGAATGTGGCCGCCCTGTTATCAGGACCCGCTGAGGACTGGTACTGGACTCAGTTCCGCCGACAGCAGTCCAACCCCTTGTGGGTGGATTTCAAGTCTGGCTTGTTGGAACAGTTCGGAGGAAGGCAGACCGACCATCAACTCATCAAAGAAATGATGGAGACGAAACAACTCAATCAATCGTTCGACGATTACGCCGCAAAAATCTTGGCCTTGGCAAACCGCCTCTCGCGCCCGATGTCCTCCGCGGAGTTGGTACACCTTGTCATGGAAAACCTGAACACCACACTGGGATCGGCCATTATAGGATCCACCTATGACAATATGCGCCAACTTCGCGAAGCGTGCATCCGAGTAGAGCGATGGCAAAAAGCCAAGAGGGAGGAGAGTCGCCACTCGCACCGAGTGCATGAGCTGACTGACGTGCCCCCACAACAACCGGCCTGGCTTTATATGAATTACGCTAGTGGCAAACCACCACCTGCTGTAGAAGAGATGAGGGCCGACGCAACTCCGCGCCGCCCAGTCACTTGCTGGAACTGCCAGCAAGAAGGACATTCGTTCTCTGATTGCCCTTCCCCACATCGGAAAATCTTTTGCTACAGATGTGGGCGCCCCGAAGTCTACACCACTTCTTGCCCAATCTGTTCGGGAAACCGGAACCAGGGTGCGAGGCCCCAGGGAGGTCCGCGCCCGACCTAGTATCCGAAAGTCCCCCTTGTACACTTGATTTGTCAACAAGCATGTCCGACGTCTCTGACCTGTCGATAATGGAATCTCTGCCAGACTTCCCTTCTCCACAGGCCAGAGCCTCTTTTATGCAGCGATGGGCCAACTATCATCGAGTTCGTAAGCGAATCTTTAATGATTCTGCCGAACTGCCACCAACTCGCAAAGCCCCGCGCATACGGTCATGGGCCCTAGAGAAGAGGGCACATACACAGAAGATTGTCGCCGCCATGTTACATGAGAACGGAGATGATCGACCTTTCGTCAACGTGCGGATCCAAGGTGCCAAACTAACAGGCCTGTTGGACACCGGCGCCAGCATTAGCTGCCTGGGTAGAGGGGCAGAGTCGTTCCTCCAGGACAACCCGGCCATTAAGCTACATCGCCTGCGCGCCGATGTCCAAGTAGCTGACGGTACGTCTAAGAATGTTAGTGGTTTCATCACCGTCCCAGTAACTTATGGATCGAAAACTATGACCATGACACTATATGTAGTACCGGACTTGTCTCAGAATCTTTATCTCGGCGTCGATTTTTGGAGGGCCTTTAAATTGGCCCCACACATAATTGGGGAACTCCATCATACCCCACAACCTGATCCCGACTGCCATATCCTTGAGGAGTCCCAACAGGAGCGACTGAACCAGGTCCGCGCGCGATTCCCGTCGTTCGACACCTGTGGACTTGGTCGAACACACCTGGAACAACACGTGATCGACACTGGCGAGGCGGTGCCCATCAAGCAGAGGCACTATCCTGTTTCTCCCGCCATTCAGGCCCTCATGTATGAGGAAATCGATCGCATGTTGAGTTTAGGTGTGATCGAAGAGTCCAACAGTCCATGGAACTCACCCGTGGTCCTGGTGCGTAAGCCTGGAAAGGTCCGCCTCTGCTTGGACTCCCGCAAGGTAAATACCGTAACCATAAAGGATGCCTACCCACTGCCTCATATAGACGGTCTCCTGGGGCGATTGCAGGACACTAAGTTCATTTCCGCAATCGACTTGAAAGATGCCTTTTGGCAAATCCCATTGGAGGAAAAGTCCAGGGAAAAAACTGCCTTCACCGTCCCAGGAAGACCGCTGTATCAATTTACAGTGATGCCGTTCGGGCTTTGTAACGCTCCGCAACGCATGTGTCGCTTGATGGACAAGGCGATACCGGGCTCACTTAGAGAAAATGTGTTCGTCTATCTGGACGATTTATTGGTGGTGTCACCAGACTTTGAGACCCACCTTCAACTGCTGGAAAAGGTCGCCGACTGCCTTCGTCGCTCCGGGCTGACAGTAAACCTGTCAAAGAGCCGATTTTGCGTCCGGGAGGTGAAGTATCTGGGGTTCATCATTGGCGATGGGTCCCTGAAAACTGATCCCGACAAGGTGGCAGCCATTAGGGACTTCCCAGTTCCCAAGTCGACCAAACAGGTGCGACGCTTCTTAGGTATGACGGGGTGGTATAGGCGCTTCATAGGTAACTATGCAAGTATCGCCTCTCCCATCACGGACTGCCTAAAAGGCGGCAAATTTGTTTGGTCCGACGAGGCCCACCAAGCCTTCATGGAACTTAAGAAGTCAATGATGTCTGCTCCTTTACTGGTCACTCCAGACTTCACCCGCCCCTTCTACATCCAATGTGACGCCAGCAAAACGGGGGTAGGAAGCGTCCTCTTCCAAAGACAGGGCGATGAAGAACATCCCATCGCATTTTTCTCTAAGAAGCTGAACAGCGCCCAGCGTAATTATTCCATCACAGAACTAGAGTGTTACGCAGCGGTGCTGAGCGTTAAAAAGTTCCGGGCGTATGTGGAAGGACAGCCTTTTACAATAATTACTGACCATGCCAGCTTGAAGTGGCTCATGAGCCAGATCGACTTAAACGGCCGGCTAGCGCGGTGGAGCCTAAAGCTGCAGGGCTTCCAATTTTCTATCGAGCACCGCAAGGGTAGTCAGAATGTGGTTCCGGACGCACTGTCACGAGTCGACTGTGTCGATGAAGTGTCCTTCTGTCGTGACGTGGACCTAACGTCCCCAGCCTTCAGGTCAGCGGACTACCAGCATCTTGTTGACAAAGTCAGCAAAGATGCCGGGCAGTTACCGGACCTTCAGGTTTCGGATGGTTATGTGTTCCACCGTTCGGACCCACGAACTGGCGACCCCGAGACGGACGATCTGATTTGGAAATTGTGGATCCCTGCAGAATTGACCGCTCCCTTGATCCAGTCCGCTCATGAGCCCCCTCAAGCTTCCCATGGCGGTATTCACAAAACCCTTGCACGCCTTCGGGAAAAATATTATTGGCCCGGTATGGCTAGCCAAGTCAGAAAATATATAGCGAGCTGTGAAGTATGTAAGGAAACAAAAGCTCCAAACACACCCCTTCGGCCCCCTATGGGCGAAGCCATGGATGTGTGCCGACCTTTTCAACTCTTGTACATCGATTATATGGGCCCATATCCTAGGACGAAGAAAGGCCATACGGCTGTATTGGTAGTCCTAGACGCGTTTTCTAAATTCTGCTTTCTCCACCCAGTAGCTGGCGAAACATCTAAAGCCGCTGTGAATTTTCTCGAGCACCAAATCTTCCACGCTTTCGGAGTCCCCGAGGCGATATTCTCTGATAATGGAAGCCATTTTACGTCTAAAGAATTCGCGAAACTGTTGTCCGACTACGGCGTCAAACACCAACTCACCGCCGTCTATTCCCCACAAGCCAACGCTTCCGAGCGGGTGAACCGCTCCGTCTTAGCTGCTATCCGAGCGTATCTGAAGGAAGACCACCGGGATTGGGACCTACATCTGTCTGCAATTGAATGTGCCCTACGGAGCGCTCATCACTCCTCCATCGATACCTCCCCTTACCAGGCCCTGTTCGGGTGTCCAATGATCCTTCATGGATCCGCTTACCCGGTGCTGAAGACATTAGGTGCCTTGCAAGAGGGGGATATAACAGTACTGCCGGCCGTAGATAGATGGCAAGCCCGGCGTGACAAAATAGAGCAACACCTGGCCGCGGCTCACACTAGACACGAGAAACACTATAATCTGCGCTGCAGAGCGGTAGAGTTCTCGCCCGGCCAGGTAGTCTATCGACGAACCTTCCCCGTAAGTAACAAGGTCGACCGGTTTAACGCTAAACTGGCAAATAAATTCACGAAGGCTCGCGTAAAGCGAAAGCTTGGGAGTGGGAGATATGAGTTGGAAGATTTAAAGGGCAAACTAATCGGAACCTTTCACGCCAAGGACCTCAAGGCCTGACAGCCTGAGTAGCGGAAAGTGACCTCGTGGACCAGGGGTTCGAGACGACGACTATGTGGTATAGCCGGCGGATCGAGTCCTTGGGGCAGGAGACACCTTCCGGAAGAGATACTTCACGCTCCTTGGGACTCGCCGGGACAATGTGGAATTGCCTCGACTTTCCCCTGGAAGTGCGAAGTCCCTCCACAACACGATCAGTCCTAGGACGCGCCCTAATACCATTTCTGGAAGCAGGTCAACTCCGAGTAGCCCTAATAAGGCATCTCGCCGGCCTAACCGGTTATTAATAGGGTACCCATCGAGGTCCGCTTGGGTAGCTTCCCCAGCGGATGGTACACCTGCTTGTTATACTTGGCTGTCTGGAGCCAAGCTTTCATGTTAGTAACTTCAGGGGTTGCCAGGCCAACCCTCATACGCATATAGGGGACTCATGTTTATAGACAGACACTACCGAGACGCCTAGGTTGCCAGTAGGGAGGAGACCGCTCTCGTGCGCAAACAGTATACAGGCAGAACCTAATGACAATCTCCGCTGCCCACGCAGGTACGGCTATAGATATAGACATAAACTCTCATTAGGTCCTGACGACCCTATAAGACGTCCGCCTAAGATTTTGTTTTGAAAAGGATAAGATAACCTAGCTTCGTCCCACCTGGACCAGGATCCGCTGGTAGATGAAGCAGCAGGGGACGCATGGTGTAACCCACTCTTGAACGAAAATGACCGAGGACGAGACGATTGTCTTTAAAGTTGTGATGCGCCAGTAAAAACACCAGGTAGAGCAGAACATCTATACCTGAGAGTACACGATGGCGGCCATTAGAAATAACGCCAATAGCCACGTAATTGCAGGCATGCCGAACGCCTATGTATCAATGTTTGCGCGCGCGAGCGGCCTTTTCCATTACCTTGGTACTGCCCGGCTAGCTCAATCGGTAGAGCATGAGACTCTTAAACTCAGGGCGTAGTCGAGCCACACGTTGGGCTAGTGATCAAACAAGGCCGCCGTTTGTTTTTTTTTCGCGCCACCTCTCGCCGGGCGGATTCGAAATGGCGCGCGTTGTAACGGACGCCCTATGAGATTTAATTCACCCACACACTCTAAATATAAATTCAAATTTCTTTCTTCCCTGGAAACTACCTAAAAACCAGATTAAACAATAACCTATTGCATAAAATTCCCAATCTCCAAAAACTGAAAATATTTTACTGCCCTTGAATTATTATCCATACATATGCATAGGATAACAGAAAGAAATTTTACTGCAAAACGGCATTTACTTAATTTTGTCTATCAGAAAAAAAAAAAAATAATAATAATAATAATTAATAAACAAAAGGAAAAATCAAAACTGGCAACGTAGCAGCGGAGAGTGCGGGGAAAAAAGCAGAGCGCGCTGCAAGATGCGACGAAATTTTATGCCCAGTTCTGCTCTATGCAGATTTTTTTGTCGGTTCCCATGCTGATCCCCAGACTAGGAAATAGGAACCAAGCATGCGTCATTTCCTACAGCGCCCGACCAAAAAAACTTACCGCTGCACGGGCGCCCCGCACAGGCTCGAGCCGCGTTTTATGGCCTGATCGGAAAAGACAATGCGCGAGCTGGCGGAGGAACTAGGGCTAACGGGTGTGACGTCGGGTGATTGCTGCAGACCGGAGGGTTTTTGGAAGAAAAGAGAAATTTTGTTAGTCAGTCGGGAAGTATTCTTGATAGCTAGTGGTTGCATTCATCAGTGATTGTTTTTTTTTTGATCTTGAGATCTCGTTTGAATGTTAGGAAATGGAGGCACATAGAAAAAGGCAGGAATAGCCGAACAAGAAAAGCATTTTTTTATTGAGGATTTTAGGAGAGGTAGCAGAGGTACCTCCGGACGAGGAGAAAGGAAGAAAAAGGGAGTGCACCTTTGTGGGGGCCATAACGGATTTTCGGTAACCACATTTTGACCTTCTAAATTTTTTGAGGAGTTTTCTTTGTAGGAAAAATGGATGAAAAAAAAAAGGAGCATGCACGCTAAGCCTGGACATTTTTTTTTCTCTTCCCTTAGGACAAAAAAAAAATACAACGTGAATTAAAATTTTTGTAAATTGATAGTGGCTTCTTGAGAGTTAGTTTTCTCTGAGTGCATGTAAAGTGGCCGATGAAAAGTGTATGAATGCGTGGGTGGATAAAATTTTTCTCTGGTGGAAAGAAAACGAAAAAAAATATAACGGTAGATTTTTCAGTAAGTTAATAATTGGCTTTCTTAGGAGAGTTTTCCTTAATGCTAGTTTTTTTGACGCGGATTCTTATTTGTGGTGAAATTCGGCACTTAAATTTTGGTCGTAGGTTAATACTGGATCCTTGAGGACAGACAGTGACCCTCGAGATTAGGGCTGTGTGAGTGACGGTGGCCGCTGAAAAGAGTTAACATGTATGGATTTGGAGGTTAATTTCCTCGAGGTTAAGGTTCTTTTTTTTTGAGTGAAAAGTGGACGCAGAGAAGAGCTCGAATACGAGAGGTGGATTGTTTTTCTGGGAGGGGGATGAACTTCCAAGGTTAGATTCTTCCCGTAGGTAATTGTGGATTTTGAGGTTAGTTTTCCTCGTGGTTAGGATTTCCCTTTTAGTGAGGTTAGATTTGTCCTCGAGGGAGAGAAAAGTGGCAGTGAGAAGAGTGGCTGTGGAGCAACGACTGCCCTTGGAAGGACGAAGAGGTCCGAGACTCAAAAGAAGTCCCGAGATAGAAGTGGGCAGAGCCCCGATGAACAAGGAGCTCCCAAACAAGCGTGGCACCTCAAGATAAGTATCAACAAAATGGATCTTATTTAGATTTAAAAACATATTGACTTTCAAATAATTAAAAATATATGAATGGTCTGTTGACCGAAGACTTTATTACTGTTACCCGCATTATAAGAATCTTGGAATTAGTTGGATATAATTAGTAATTAATGTTAGTGAGCGGTCCGTAGCCCCAATATATTATTTTCTTGCCCGTACTACAAGAATTTTATGCTATTTGGAGATACTTACTAATCAAAATATATGAGTGGTCCGTCGACCTAAGTTTTTTTTCTACTGTATTTTTTTAAGAACTTTGAATTATTTGGAGATACTTAATCTTTACAAAATATGAGAGGTCCGATGACCTAAGCTATTATTTTAATACCGTTTTGTTTATAAGAACTTTGAATTATTTGGAGATACTTACTCATTACAAAATATGAGAGGTCCGATGACCTAAGATATTATTTTAATACCGCATTTTTTTATAATAATATTGAATTATTTGGAGATACTTACTCATTACAAAATATGAGAGGTCCGATGACCTAAGATATTATTTTAATACCGCATTTTTTTTATAAGAATATTGAATTATTTGGAGATACTTAATCTTTACAAAATATGAGAGGTCCGATGACCTAAGCTATTATTTTAATACCGTTTTGTTTATAAGAACTTTGAATTATTTGGAGATACTTACTCATTACAAAATATGAGAGGTCCGATGACCTAAGATATTATTTTAATACCGCATTTTTTTATAATAATATTGAATTATTTGGAGATACTTAATCAGTACAAAATATGAGAGGTCCGATGACCTAAGATATTATTTTAATACCGCATTTTTTTATAAGAATTTTGAATTGCTTGGAGATACGTAATAAGTACAACATGAGTGGTCTGTTGACCTAAGATTTTTCTTTCTACCGTATTCTTATTACAGGAACCTTGAATTATTTGGAAATAATTAATTACTAAAATAAGAGTGGTCAGTTGACCATATATATATTTTTTACCGTGCCCTCACTGCGAGGACTTTAATTTATTAGGATACAATTAGTGAGTAAGATATAGTGGTAGTCGTTGGATTATATCTAGGGAGTATTTAATTGAATTGGACCTAAGTAGGTTATTCGGGAGGGATCCTTGGGTCATACAAATTTTTGGAATTCCGCTTAGGGCATTATAGTCCCCTCCTTACGTTTTCGTTATATACTATCTATCGATAAGATTTCTTTGGACCGATTCCAACCTAGTGACGGTATTGGCGGGGAATAACCACTACTGTTGAGAGCTTTCGTATCTAAATTCGGACAATCCCATGCTTAGTTCCCATTACTAGGGGGACCTGCACTGACCTCGTGAATAAATAACTGAACATACCACACGTTACGTACCGACGCCATACCACACTCGTCACATGATGAATTAACACCTACGGGGTGAAAAATTTATTTTTCCTTGAATAGAGGATATGAATAATTCTGAAAACGTATATGGACAACTACGATTGACCAGACTGGACGACTAAGAAATAGTGCTAGCGATCCCGGTAACGCGACAGACCCCTACATCCCTTCACCTTACCGAGTGTAACCCCTCAAATGATGGAATAACAACCCCCTAAATGAGTGGCCTCGAGGGAATTCAGGACGCCCTGACGAAGGCTAGTGCCACTCCACTAATATTTAGTAATATCAGCATATTGTTTGACATAATGTAGTCCCTACGAAGGGCCGTTGACCAGTGACCACCCCCTCTCTCTCTTCTTCCACTTGTTTGCCCCTCTCGTTGGCCCTAGACGTGTTTCACCCCCTTGTCGCTCGTATTAAATTTAGTTGTTGCATAGGCACGAAAGATTTAACAGTATAACTGTCACCCCTCCGGCATCCAAGCACCGCGAACCCCACCCCATCTGGCGAGCTAGCTAGCGCATCGCTAGTCGTGCCAACAACCGGTGCATTGGATGCATAAAATTCGCGACACTTCCCCCCGACGGTCGAACCGTCCGAGTCACCCTTCTTTTTGAGTCCCCTTCCCCAAGTTTTTTTTGTAATGGTAGTCTTTGGCCTTTATGGCAATTTCCCTTCTTCGTGCCCCGGCACACCCTACCCCGACAGTTACAAGTTGCAGGAAAATTTCTGGGAGTAATGTTGAACTACAACGTTCAACTGAACTACGCCTACGACCTATGGGTCTGCAAAGGCGTCCAAGAAACTACTCTACTTGTTTACCGATAGGTCAAAGATGGAACATGGTGCAAAGGATGTTGTCGCTCCAAGGTCTCAGTTGCAATGGGAAGATGGCCTTTTATTTCCATACTGAAATACATGCCATTGCCATTGAGAAAGGTTTGAAAGGGCCAACATTAAAATTTGTTAGACAGTCAAGACACTCTCATCGTGGAAGTTTTCCTCCAAAATATGTTCAGGGCCCAAAGCCCTTCTGTGGCATCTCATGGTCCACCTACAAATCCCTGATAGAGAACTTGGTTAAAAGACCGAACCTAAACTGTAGTGGGAATCGATCTCAGGTCTTAGGCAGGCTGAAGAACTAATTGCCTCGTTTGCCTTGAGGGGCGTTATCACTGCAAACAGGGCGGACCTTATGGTGGTGGAACATCTGACTGTCCATTTGAGGTTGCGGTGTTACTTCCATAACCCAGGACTGTGTCGGTAGACAGAAAGCTGACTCTGAATGGAAGGCGACGAGACTTCCACACATGTTCTCCGTGAATATCCTGCTCTGAAAATCGTTCATCAGGGAGTTTCTGAGCTCCGCTTAGCCCCTATTTTCTGCAACTAAAAACCTTTTTGCCTTCTTCCAGAGGGATGACGGTCTTTTCCTTAAGTAGGGCAAGTATCTACATAATAGGCCCAATCATCATATTATGGGTTTCCCTTCTAATAAAAAGAATAATATATTGCGCATGGTATGGTTCTTTGTTATAGAAAATGTCCTTCTTTGTCCAAATGATTTTTATTTTCATAAATTATCATAAATTCGAGCCACCTACACCTAGTTTGAATATTGCGATGATTCAGAACAAAATAGATGCTGTCATTTTTCTTTTGGAGAAGTCCTAATATCTTTTTGATACTATTTTTATTACCTATTAAAAGAACGAAAAAGAAAAGAAAATTCCATTCAAATCATTTCGCATTGTGGTTATACACGTCTACAATACTTTCTTCAGTAATAGTGTAAAAGTCAAGCCAAATCAATAGTAATTTGGTAAGACTTAATTCGCAGTTTCAAAGAACTTGGCATTTTTATAATAGACTTAGAGAAATTAATTGCAATATTTGGTGCAATTCCATATAATTCAAACCATAAACACATGGGCTGAAATTTGATGCTCGAAAAAGCCTTTAGGTATTTTGGCCACAAATCAAAATGGCTATAAGTTAATAATTTTTTATTAAAAACAAAATTTATTAAGAACAGAACTATTTTATTTGGACTCCGTTTAACAACTGACTTAAGTATTACAATTTATTTTATCAGAAGCTGCAATTCGAATGCATTTTGGAAGATAACAAACCATAGCCATAACAAAAATAAGCTCATGTTACACGGCTGTGCAAGATAATTTTTGTTTCTTGCTGAGGTAATTAATTTTATATTTCGTTAACTAGAATATTTCGTTAACTCTTCCCCTCTTAAGATCAAATGTCCTCATTTGATTAGGAAGGTAACATCTCGTTTTTTAGCCTGAGGTGGAGATGTTGTTGGTGATGTTCTTCCTCGAGATGTTGATTCCTGGCTGTTATCGACATCCTGATTCATCTGTTCTAGTTGGATTGGCTCTTCTATTTTAGATTTGTTAACGATTCTTATTGTTGTTTTGTTTTTCTTCCAGCGAAGTATAAGATAAGCTGCTGCGATAATGACTATTAGTGCAATGGAACTAATACCAATGGATTCGTTGATTGTTTTATTTCTTTGAAGCAGTTCAATTTCATTTGTGTTGTTAATATGGATGTCTTTCAGCATTTGTAGGGATAAAATTTCTTGGTAGTGCTGTTCATCTGGATTGGGTTGTAAGATAGCCGGAAGTATTTGAATTGAAGATTTTTCTTTGGAAATAAATGTTCTGTCACCGATCTTCAGAGATGTGTTGTGGAACTTGATCAGATAGGTGCCATTTAAATTGTGTTTTTCGCTCTCAATGAAAACATTACCTTGGAACTGGTTCAATAATATCAAGCCTTCTGATATCTCCTCTATAGTTTGGATGTGTTGGTTGTTTATTTTGTTACATTTCGAATTGCGGCTTTCTAGTAAATTAGGCAAACATGTGGAATTACTTATTTCTACAAGGTTATTTTGATTACAAATTGAAATATAATTTACTGATTTACATTCTTTAGTGATTCCGAAAATTTTCTTTCCGCCTTTTAATATTTTTTCGTATGGCATCTCATTTATTATGCTACCTTTCTTTATGGGTTTAATTAAAAGTTTTTCATACATTTCTTCTGTAGTTAAAGGAATATAAATAATATAAAGCAAACATGAATTATTACTGATTATTTTAATATCTGCAAAATCTAACGCTTCTTCTGTTGTTGCATATGGTAGATTTTCTTTTTTTACTGTATCAATTGCTAATCTTACTTCTGTGTTTGACAATATTAATGAATTTATAATGCCAATTTTGGCCCAGTGGATTGCATATTTAACATTTATTAACTCGTCTTTAATGATTCTTAATTTATATTGAATGTTTAAGGGTAATATCTCATTTATAATTTTCTTTTCTTTTATTGCATCTAGTATCTCATTTGTTATTTTTGTTATGTTATTAATTCTATCATTATACAATTGATTAATTATAACCTGTTTATTATTATTCTCTAGTACATTATTTATTTTATTTGTTATTATTTCGAAATCCTCATGGTCTGGGCTTCCTGCAATCCATTTCCATGCGCTACCGATAAAATTTAAAGATCTTTTTGTTTTGCGTATTTTTAAATCTTCTAGTAATAACTGGATTTGTGTCAATTCGTGACTTAGATAGGGGTGAAAAGGGTGGTCATTTTTTATTCCATTCTTTAGGACTTCGTTCATGCTATCAATGAAATCTTGGTAATTTTTTAAATCTATGATGTGGATTAATTTGAAATTTCCATTTTGGATTTTGGCTTTACCACTACTGATTGAAACGATTTGAGAGTTCGTGTAATCGAGAATCTGTATTTCACCGAATGTGGTGCTTAGAGCACACCTGTAAAGGGAGAAAAACATTTTTATTTAGTTTCTAATATTGCTCTTATGAATTACTTTGCCTGATTCCGTGATAACTAAAGTATTTTTGTTTTCTTTTACTATTTCTGGCTTGTATCTAACAGTAAGCTTAGAACCTAGTCGTTTATTATGTTTAATATAAATTATCTGTCCTGGTTCGTAGTTTTTAATTGGTTTTCTTTTTCTATTATGGGTTTGTAAATCTTTTTGTTGTTTATCTTTTAATTTTTCTATATTACTTAAACGGGCTTGTTCGAATTCTTCCGGGCTAACGTTTGGGATTCTACCGTAGAACAGTTCTACTGGTTTTTTGCCAGTAGTTGAATGGATCGAATGATTGTACTCATTAACAGATCTTTCGAGGAGTTCTTCGAATGTTCTGTCGACGCCATCTGATTTAAGGCATCTCATTATCTCGGAGAGTGTAGAATGAAATCTTTCTATCTGTCCATTTACCTCACTTTTATACGGTGGGGTTTTGTAAATTTTTATTTTTAGCCTATCTTCCATCATTGATACTATTGAAGCTGAATTTAGGGATTTTTCATTATCAATTACTATAGCTTTGGGTACGCTAAAAAAGAACAAGATGTCTCTCAGTGGTTGTTTAATATCTTCTATTGCTTTAGATTTAATAACTTTGCAGTAGGCAAGTTTGGTAAATTTGTCTATAGCGGTTAATACACGTTTATTTTCCGTTGAATAAATATCAAGATGTAGGGTATGACCGGGATATTCGGGTATAGGGGTGGACTCTAAGATTTGTTTATTAGGGTGTCGGTCATATTTATTTTCCTTACAAGTAGTGCAACGTTTTACAAAAACCCTAATTTTTTTGCTCATTTTTGGAAAATAGTATTTTGCCAGTATTTGATCTCTGTTTTCCTCTGCATTACGATGGGCGCGTTTATGGATAGTCAATATTTTGTCCTCTTGTTCACTTTCGTCTGTAATATCTTGTACTAATTTTTGGGTGTAACGGATCTTGTAGCTTTTGAAATGTATTGGGTAGATTTCTTGTATTTTCCCCATTATTACTTCCTCAGTTTTTAATCCGTTTAGGGTATGAGGATTTAAGTATTTTTTAAAAATTTCGATAATGTCACTGTCGGAATAGTTATGTCGGGTGACGATATGTCTCGTGTAATTTGGAAAAGGGTTAATAAGTTGGTAGCTATTTTCATTGCCTAGTTTTAAAATTATTTGATTTCGAAAGGCATTAATAGGAGTTTCTACTGTAGGAATAAGGTTATGTGAAGAACTGTTATCGCTATGTTGTGTCGTAGTTAATGCGTTTGTTTCGTCAACTCTAGGAATTCTTGACAGCGCGTCT
Organism: Thereva nobilitata; assembly: GCA_963855945.1. Taxonomy (NCBI): domain Eukaryota; kingdom Metazoa; phylum Arthropoda; class Insecta; order Diptera; family Therevidae; genus Thereva; species Thereva nobilitata. Next base: position 389,464 of record OY979696.1, read on the forward strand.
GCTACGATGTTTGTTTTTCCGGGTCTATATTTTAGTTCATAGTTATATTCCTCCAGGATAGCCTTCCAACGTTTCATTTTTGTATTGGTATTCTTATTGCTGAGCGCATAAGTAAGCGGTTGGTGATCCGTGAAAATGTTAACTTTTCTTGATCCGTAAAGGAAATTTCTGAGTGATTTTAAAGCCCAAATAATAGCTAACATTTCTTTCTCATTCGTTGCGTAGTTTTCTTCTGCTTTGTGCAGTGTTCTTGAGATAAAGGTTATGGGTTTTCCGTTTTGTGATAATACTGCACCGAGTGCATAATTCGAGGCATCCGTTGTTAGTTCAAAATCTTTTTCGAAGTTGGGGTAAGAGAGAAGGACTTCTTTGGAAAGAAGAGAATTTTTAACCTTATTGAAAGCTTCGATTGCATTGTCATCTATTTTGACGAGCTTTTTCCTTGAATCTGTTTTGGACACATGTCCATCTTCCCCTCTTAAAAGCGCTGTTAAGGGTTTCGTGAGTTTGGCATAGTCTTGAATGAACCGGCGGTAATAGCCAGCCATTCCTAAAAAGGAACGAAGTTCTTTAAGTGTTTTCGGTAGAGGATATTCGACTATTGCCTTGACTTTTTTCGGGTTTGCTTTGATGCCGTTTTTTGAGATAATGAAACCAAGAAATTCTACTTCTTCCTGAAGAAATTCGCATTTGTCCAATTGTACTTTCATATTGGCCGCTTCGAGTGTTTTGAAGACGAGCTCAAGGTTTTTCAAATGGTCCGTTTCTGTTTTACCGAAGATGATAATATCATCAATGTAAACATAGCATCTTTTGGCAATATGCTCTCGTAAGATGTCATCAAGGGCCCGTTGGAAAATAGACGGCGCGTCCGAACGGCAGTCGTGTAAATTCATATTTTCCATGGTTTATTGAAAATGCTGTTTTTTCAATATCAGACTCTTTTAATGAAATCTGATGAAACCCACTTTTAAGATCAAGAATAGTAAAGAATTTATTTTCTCCTAAATTGGCGAGCACATCATTTATTTCAGGAATTGGATACTTATCAGCAATGGTGACCGTATTTAATTTGCGGTAGTCGATAACCATTCTGTATTTTTTTTCGCCTGAAGCGTCTTCCTTTTTTGGCACAATCCAAACTGGAGAGTTATACGGCGATCTCGAAGGTCTAATTATACCGTTCTCTAAAAGTGTTTTTATTTGTTTTTCGATTTCGTCTTTCAGGCATGTGGGATATGGATAAGCTCTAGTGTAAACGGGATCTGAAGTCGTTGTTCTAATTTCACCTTTAATTTTCGTAGCGAAGGTTAATTTTTCATCAGGATCGGAGAATAAGTTAGGGCAGTTTTTAATTAGTTCATGTAATTTTTGTTTCTGACCAACGTCGAGGTGAGAAATTCTAAGGTTCAAATAATTTACTGAATCAGAAATGTGTTTTTTTAGAGGAACTTTTTTGTTTGGAGAAATAATCATGAACCCTTTATCTGTATAGATCGTTGCTTCTAATTGTACCAAGCTATCATTACAAATGATTCCGTCGAAAGATTTGAGAGTGGGTAAGAGAAAGAATTGTAGTTTTCGGTCTGGACCAAAGAGGTCTATTAACGCATGATGAGTAATTCTTATACTGCCAGTAACCGAGGTTGCCAGAAAGGGGTTATTTGTTATCGGATTTTTAATATAACGTGGTTGAATATAATTTTTATTAGATCCGGTATCGATTAAAAATTTATATGTTTTGCCGCTCTTCGCTTTGTGTTCAAGATAAGGAAGCGAAGAGCTTTTTAATCTAAAAAATGAATATCATCCAGCTCTTCAATGCTTTCCTCAGAATGTGGGTTATCATGAGGGATAGCATAATCCTCAGGTTCAATGATGTCCTGGGAGTTTGTGTAGTCTACGAGTGTCTGGTTGTACTTTTCGTCATTACACTCCGCTTGCTCGTAATATTGTTGCAGATTCGGGTCTGCAGTTTGTTCAGTATGATTAATCCTCTGGACCTTTGCAGGTTGGTGCGTTTGATGTGAATGTATTCTTTTATGTGCGAGATCTTGCATTTGTGGCCTATTCTGGTAATTCACTTGACGCGTGCGAATTGACTGATCCACATCCATAGGTTGAGGTCTCTGATAGTAATTTCTATAAGGCAATTTTGGTGGTTGCTGTGAATGCTGTTGGTAGTATCTTGGTTGATATTGTTGTTGTGGCCTAAAGGGACCTCGCGTTACTTGTGGATTGTAGAGCAATTCTGGGTAAAAATTTGGAGGTGGGTAAGTATTAAGTTGTCGAGGGAGAGTTATTTGTTTTGTAAGTATAGGAGGTAGTGAAGAAAATTGTGGGGTTTTAACGTTTCCATGGCTATGTTGCACGCGGTAATTGACATTGTCTAATTTAAGGCAAAGATGCATTGCTTCTGGAAGGTCTGCAGGCCCGCGCATACTAAGTAATCTTGGTAGGTCTCCCTTAAGTCCTCTAATAAAAGTATCCAATGCTTTCTCTCTATAAGCTTGAATCATTACGTTTAAAGATTCTTGGCTCATATCCATCGAGGATAATTTGTTGAGTATTAATGACAAGTGGTAATACACTTGTTGATAGAATTCAGGGATAGAACTATTTCTTTGAATGAGAGTAGTCATTTGATATTCGAGAGTACCCAAGTCCCGCTTGTCCGCGTAATGGAGAGTAAGACATTTTGAAATACTTTCCCAATTCAGGGGAGTATTGTAAGATTCAAGGGCTGTATCTGCCTGTCCTGTGATTTTATTTCTGATAACATTGAGGATACCGAAATATTTTGGAGTTCCTTTTAAAGGTTCGTAAGTTTTAAGAATCCTATCTACACTTTTTCTCCAGGAGCCAAATTCGCCTGGTTGTCCGGAAAATTCACGTAGACATTTGACTACATCAGGAATTCTATCCATATCATTGAGATTTGTTCTGTGTTCTACGTCGATAGATTGGTCGGATTCCCTACTACTATTAGAAATGGGATGAGTAAATTGATGGAGTGTTTGTTGGCTTTCGGTGTGAATGATTTCGGAAATAATTTCTTTAAGATCATTTAGATTGAAACTGGTTCCGGAGGAACTCGCGGAAGGTGTCGAAGGTGCATTGTTAAGTTTGGATGGTTTCAAAATATTATCGTCAGGCATTATGAAAGAATGTAATTATACGAAAGAAAAAGAACAAAAGACAACGCGTATTGGTTTCTGAGTAATGTTTTTTTTTTTTTTTATATAACGTAAGATTTAATAATTCACTTTAAATATAAACAAATTGTAAAGAATGACAGAGAGAGAGAAAAAATATTACGTTTTAAAGGTTGAATAGTTTCCGCTTTTTCTTTTTCAAAAACGAATAAAAATTTCACGAAATTTTATCTAATTGCGCATGAATATGAATTTTCCATTAAGTTTATGTCTTGAGTTCGCAAAAATTGTGTGCAACTTATAAAAAAAAAATGTAACACAGATACTATCTCTAAACTATTTTTGTTTGGTTTTGTAGTTTTTTTTATTTTTCATAAAACGGATAACTGTTTGAATCTTTAATTTAATTTTATTATATTTTTTGTTAATTAAGTAGGTATATAAAAATCTAATTTAAACCTCTTTATTTTTATTCACTTGTAATTATTTTTAAAGTAATTTTAATGTAAAAAAAATCATCGAAATTTATTTTTCACTTAAACTTATAATTAAGAACTTTCTCACTAAAATTAACAGATGCGTGGTTAACATCTGGAGTTGTTATTATTTAAGCTCAATAATCGTCTGTTCCTCTGTATGGGACTGTTTTTAGTTTTCCTTGAAACAAATTGGGCGGCTGCTTTTAAGTACTTCAAAATCTGCCTAGATTTTTACTTAAAAACTCCGTTTTTTCCTGGTGTAGGTGACTCCGGGGCCTCGTTTCCCAATATTAGTGGTTTTACGGAATTATCACTCACTACTCACTTATAATTGTTTCTTACTTGTTAATAGCACACTATTGACTTTTAAAATTGCCCCACGTTTGGGCGCCAGTTAATAATTTTTTATTAAAAACAAAATTTATTAAGAACAGAACTATTTTATTTGGACTCCGTTTAACAACTGACTTAAGTATTACAATTTATTTTATCAGAAGCTGCAATTCGAATGCATTTTGGAAGATAACAAACCATAGCCATAACAAAAATAAGCTCATGTTACACGGCTGTGCAAGATAATTTTTGTTTCTTGCTGAGGTAATTAATTTTATATTTCGTTAACTAGAATATTTCGTTAACTTATATAATTTCAACACAACTAATATGAATGGAAGACGCCCTATTAAGCATGGCCTCACGTCCTCGCCTTTTATCAATTAACCAAATGTGTGTATATGCCATAAAAAGCTGCCGTAGTATCGTCGTCAAATTTACGACATGCGATCTAAATTTATAGAGGATTATAGCACCACATTCAATCAAGCTCTAGAATCTTAATGACTTTTTGACTACATCAGGAATTTTGCTTGGTCAGATTTAGTAGTCCAGACGATATTTTTAACAGCTGACATAAGTTACGGGGATAATCTTGCGTTATCCTTTCTTCGTAACGACATGTCATATGTTCTATTTGAAACGTGTTTATGAGAGTTTATGCATTAAACTCTTTTATGACTTATGTTGACTCTCTGTACTTTTCATTTATCGTCGCAGGAGACAGTTAGCCTGTTGATCCAATCTAGCGTTTATGTTCCACTACAAATTTTGAACAATTGACGATTAATCTTGCCGGAGCTGGGGCTATGAAAGAGCGCAACTATACGACAACAGAATGACAATATTATGTTATCGCTCAACAGCATTAAGTTGTTTAATTATGAAAAACTTTTTAAGAGGTGCTTTCGCAATTTTCTAAGTTTCGAGTATAACATGCTAAAAATTTATGTTTTCCGTTCTACTAGAGGCCATTAGGTAGTGCCAGGTTAAAAACTGTATAGTAGCAGTACATTAACATAACGGCGAATGATGTTTGGTATAATGTAAATTACGGGTTTAATAGAATTTTGTAATAATTTATTGCTGCTAATAAATAAAATGTGAACAGATATGCACGACCTACACGACCAATATCTCAGAATGGACGTTCAGGTTGATGAGTGTTGAAGAATCGAAACACTGGGTTTTATAGTAAGGTAACAATTCCTTGCCACGATGGCTGAGACGTTAGTTGCCGCTCAAGTGACAGACTCAGAATGAAATTGGCTGCAGCTGATTGGCTGATGTGGTTTGAATAAATGTATGTACACTGATAAAACAAATTTCTTGGCTTAAAGCACTTTTTCTTGAACCAAGCAACTCATGTTTTGGATATAACGAAAACAAAATTGTCTTGGGATAAGCAATACTCATAGTCTTGGTTTTATTGTCTTGGATGAAGACAAAAGTTGACTTGAAGTTAAAAAAATACGAAACGAATGATATTATAATTGAAAAAAAATCGACAAATCGGCAACCGAAAAAAGTGCGATGAATTAAGAATTTAGTTTCTTGAGTAAAAAATTAAACAATCTTATTTCGAGAAAGAAATATCTTGGTCGAAAAATATAACTATTGAGCGAAGAAATACGAACGCTTGGGTCAAGAATTTCCAGTGTCTTACTCTGAGACAGCATTCTCATGTTAAGACTGAAAAATTTTTCTACTCAAGACAACGAAACGAAGACTATCGAATTGCTGGAACCAAGACAATTTTTTTATCAGTGTATGGTTGGTCAAATGGTTTAACCAAAAGCATATACACAAGATGACATGAACATCACTAGATGGCAGATGCAATAACCAATTTAACCATGTTCTACCCGAGTAAAAATGAAACTCGCCCGTACCTAGCATGTAGCAGGCATGCACTTGCCTGCACGGCGCCCGAAACTAGCACGCTTAGCGAACAAATGCGCATGGCACATTTTTACTCGGGTGGTTAATACTACACATAATAGTACCAAGTGGATGTGAGGCGTTACCGAGGAGCAAATGCGGGCATCAATCACTAGCTATAGTTGATGGGAAGTTGAGGGCGAAAAAAACTAGCGACAAGACATAGAAGCAGCGACGACAGATAAACAAAATGGCACATGGAAAAATTAAGAAATGAGGAAAGGAAACAAGAGTATGAAAGAATATTAACAGGATAGTTAGGCGAAAAGCAAGGAGTTTGGATATGAAAACTGATGAGCAACACTATTAAAGAAAAAATTACAGAAACAAATTTTTTTTTTAGCCGTGGACGACAGTTATTTTCACCAGGTCGTCGGAGCCACCCACAATTCAGCTCGTGAAACAATGGCTCTACTGCGTGAAAAATTTTGTTTGCAAAAATTTATTGGATTTTGATTTGAAGAAATATGGCAACCCTACTTGTCTATCCTCGAAAGCAAAAAGTATGTTCAGGCATTCCCCGAAATTATTGATATTGCTTACTGCGGTGTTTTATTGTTAAGTTAGAAAGAACCGAAGTATTGAAATTACTGCGAGAGTTACTTACAGTGACTTAAAAGCAGACATAACAAAAGACAGCGAATACATTCCAAATTGTAACAAGACCAAAGCCAATGGCTTGGTAATGAGAAAACTTCCAATTTTAAGTTCCCACATTTTGCGCTGCATCAACAGCATTCGTAATAAAATAGGTGTCATATTAATGTCCCAACAAAAATGAAAAAAAATGGTTCTAATGAAAATAAAAATGCTTACCTGTCAGAATAATTGTAGCGAGATAAAATTATAATAATTAGTTAGTCAGTCTGTCGTCGGTCGCGGAGCTTTTATAACGTATTAAAATATAAATCAAATTAAGCTTTAATTTTAAATTGTTTTTTGTGAAGTTTTTATTAATTAAAACTAATAATATTATCGCTTAAATAAAGTAAAGGAAAAGGAAGTGTAATTGTTTTTATTTCTTTATGTGATTAAATTGTGTTTATCTGTTTATTTTAAATTTTCCTCCTTTTTACAAACAAGAGATTTTTAAGTCGCGGCGTTCACTTGTCTAAATTTGTTCGGTCTCATTTTGGTTCGGTTCGTTGGATATCATTGGATATGACGTGTATATGCATAAGATATGACTCATAACTCCAAAAGTTGGTAAGATAGAACCATCGTTTTTACCATCATAGATTGGTACCTTATTTACGGAAATAGCTTATAATACAGGGTGATATGTAATACTCTATATTTGTACAGTTCTGGCAGTATTACTCAGAACGGACAAAGATTTCGAACATGGCGCCTAGTTACTAGTAACTCCAACTCAAAAAAACCTATCCAACGACGTATTACACATACGTAGCTATTGGAAGTGGGTACTAAAATTTGCATTCTCCTTTCTTTATGGTCTATAGTAAATTCCTTATTTCTAGACCCATGAGAAGCAATAAAGAAACCTGAACCGATTTTAAATAAATATATACCAATGTTTACGTAAGCCTAGGAGGGCGTGTTAGAGCTTTGCTTACTTTTGCTGACAAGGGGGAGGGTGGAGGCTTAAAAATTACTAAAATTCTGCTTGCGTAATACTTTAGTGGCCCCTTTCTCGTAATGGAGACTTCAATTGCCTCCCGAGGTCATGCGATCTACCAACATTAGAAATTTTCCCTTGAGGCTACATTAAAGATACACCAATGCTCCAGCAACGATTCGACCCCTCAAAGACAATATTGCAGTCACCATTATGCGGAAACGTGATTCAAAATTTTATCCAAAGAATAACGGTCTGTAAGAAGAGCAATGTGGACATTCGGCGGATATTGAATTCCATTAGTAACCTCAAAGTCTGTACTTTAGACTAGAATAAAAATATCATCACGTTTTACGAAAATATTGCGGCTTTCTGCTGGATTTTCAATAACACCTCTTGTTGAAAGACCTTGTATTTGGTACAAATCAGCGGAATTATTTCATAACAACACTCCAAATTCTACCATCAAGTGATATCCATGTCCTTATAGTATGTATAGTATGAGCATATTTTAAACATACGTTTTAAGGCCGATTTTTCTCTTTATGGCTTTCCTTGAATTTGAAATTATGGCTCTTACTTAACTTGAAAGTGATTTAAATTAAATATAAATTTAACCCATAACATTTAAGATTTTGCTCCTCGGATTTGTATCTCACTCATGATTTAGTGGGCAGTGCAATAACTTTTTAAATCAAAGCAATAAAATTGCTCAAACACCCGAAACTTAGATAAAAAGAAATATCCTGGATAACTGCCAACGAAAAATAGCCTGATTCTTGCAGAAGCCAGAAAATGAAATCGATTAAATGTGTCCTATCGAGCTATATGGTAGATAATAAACACTAAAAAACAGTCATAACTCGTTGCTACAGTTAATCGATGCATCAAATTAAAGTTCGGCATAAGGACGAGAAGGAACGTGAAATCTATTATTGAAAGTTCGCAACGGCATCGCAGACATTATTTGACAACGTTTCAGCAGTAGAATTTCATAACATCATTAGTTCAAATTACAATTTCGCCACCACAGCTCAGCTGACAAACACGGGTTTTGAGTCCATGGGTCTTGTGTCAACATCCCAACAAAACGAATTATTTAATTACGTCCTCTTGCTGGTAAGGGGACGCGATATGCTGCTTGTCCTATTTGGAAACACCTAAAGCCTTATCACATGGACGAATGCTGGTGTGCCAACTTTTTGCACTGCTTGTATGCTCGTTTTTCTGTGGAATGTAATGTTTTTTGTTGGCCTTATACAATATTAATTGACGAGCATTTTCGAGCTTACGCCTGAAACAGCTAAGGGCTGCCCAGGAGGAAAACAATACATGCATAGTTACTGTCTTTGTGACCTTAATGCCCACCAGGCTCCAGTTTATGTCATCTCCTTGGTCCTTGAATAATGGGGTACTGCTTGATATTTTATATATGACGATTTGTCTCTGAAGGTTTCCGAGTCTGTCTTCAGGCGATATTTTTTCGATATGGCACGTGACTGACTCAGTATTGCCAAACAGAACGATTTGTAGTTTTAAGACTAAGCATTAACCAAGAATGACAAATTGCCCCTTTTTTCACAGAAGTGTACCCAGAAAATCGATCACTCCTCCTTGCGAAATAAGTTGACAGGGGCCTAGAAAAACGAACCACGTTTCACTTCATCATCTCCAGTGACGTGGAACAAACGATTTGCTATTACTGGTCTGGACTTGTAATTGGCCTCATGTTACTCTCAATTACTTTGCCAATATGTTTCTTGTCTGTGTTTGTCCCAATCCGGGCCGAGATCGATTCTTATCAGTTGACAAGACCTCATCTACCGGGGTCGGAAAGAAATGGGTAAGAAAAGATGTTGCAGACTCCTGGCTGGAGCAATCGTTTGTAAACTGTGTTAGTTTTTAATCCTGCCTGTCGTTTCAGCGCTAGTTCCCTTGATGACGGGGGTAACACATGCAAGGATTACATGGGGTGACATCAATTCGAAAGGAAGGACTTTCGATAAGTTTCCAATTTCCTCAAGCAGGAATCGCAACGAATTTATCCATTTATCATTTGGAGAATTACTTTCTAAGATTTAAGGTCGATTGCTCTGGTGTTGAATACAAATTGAAGAGCATGAATAGGTAAGTGGATGTCATAAATGATTTACAGTATTTCATCAGTAGGAGCTGCGTCATCACGAGACTATTACCTGACGGGGGGATGCAAAGGTACTGGAAAATCAAGAATTTAAGCATGTTCCATGCTGAATTGGAATTTAAGCAGGTTTCATGGACAAATACGTGAAATTACTCAAATTCACTGAGATGTTTCCGTTTCCTTTGAACTCATGTCTAGCAATAACGCTGGCAGGCTACGTGCACAAGAAATTTTCGAGGGAAATCAACATTCGCAACCAAGAATTATTCATCTAATGAAGACTTTTCTGAGCCGTTGAACAATTCGCCAACAATTTTCAAAGACAAAATATTTGAGTTTTCCCCATAGTAGGTAATAATTATTATTCATAATTCGGTTAAAGATTAAGAATGAGTGCAAAAATAAAAGTTAAATCGTTAAATATAATATCGTTTTAATCAAAGTAAATCAACCGAATTTATTAGTTGGTTTACTCACGACTACGTCTTGCATATATAACACCTGGAACCAGCCTTTGTTTGTGGCGTCTAGTGACTGCCTTATTTGTGTTTTTAGTGAAAGATATGTATTTATTTATTAACTCTTTATTCATATATATCTTGTCCCGTAAGCAAATTACTGCTAGTTGATCCGGAATGGATCTCAGGGAACTACTGACTAAATAACAAAAATCTTACGACTATGTATACTCCTAATTAATCCTATTGCGTCTACAAAACTATTCGTTACATAATTATTCTATTTACAAGCTACTTGCAACACAGTAGCTAATAATAATTGTCAAATCAAGTTACTGTCACAATTACAATTAATTTATATCAATGTGTTTTGTAGTAGGTTTCTACAGTGTTTTTGATAGTACACATACTACATCCACTACAGAACTCTTCCTTGACACAGGCCCGAATCCTCAGAAGAACGGTAGATAGTTTGGCCGTCCAATGAATGTCATCTAGCCCTTTTAGGGTATCCTTTAGAGTTCGGTGAAACCGCTCCACCATTCCATTTTCCTGGGGTTGGTATGCCGTTGCACGAATGTGCTTGCTAGTTGTGAAAGGAATCTTGTTAGTTTTGAAAATAAAGAAATCTCGAATTTTCTGCCTGGTCCGTTGTGATCCTTGCTGTTACCCGGAAACAGCATATCCATCCGGAGTAAAAGGTGTAGGCTATCGCCTCAGAGCTTCTACCCATGGCGAAAATCAGTCTACAATCGTCAAACATTTAATGCACTAAAATCGAAGTACTGTCTGATCTCAAATAAAACTTGCACCGACGCGACGCTCCTTCTATTTCAGTGGGCAATAAGAACCTAACGGCCGAACCGTCTCTAAATATCCTCGGCATAACATTAGCCGAAGATCTGCCCTGGAATAACCACATATTCTAAATTGCTAACAAAGCATCACAGTGCCTGGGATTTCTTAAAAGGTGAAAATTCTTCCTTCAGCCGTCCGCCAGGGCTATAATCTACAAGTCCTACATTCGTCCCCGTCTCGAATACAACTCATAACTCTTGGCCGGAGCCCCAAGAACCACCTTATCTTGGCTGGACAAGGTGCAAAACCGCGCTCCTAACCTAACCTAATGGTTTCCAGCTCCCTTCCACCAGTTGTAATGCGGCGCCTACAGCTTTGTCTGAAGCACGGTATACAGAAACAAGGTAATGTAAAAGACTGAATATCGTAGAATATCGTATTAGTGCGACGTCACTCGGCAAGTCTTCCCCATACAAAATCGAAATTGTTGTTGTTGTTTTCTGTATTAACCTTGCCGGGTGACGTCGCCTTTTTCTACGATATTCGCACTTACGATACGATATTTCGTCTTTTACATTACCTTGTTTCCGTATACCGTGCCTTGTCACCATGTTGGGGCAGTTGCAGTGTGCAGTGGCAAGATAAAGCTGGTGTTCGTTGTTTTTTCACTTACAGTGATATTTGCTCACAATTGATAACCTGCAAGTAAAATGCTTTTCGTAATCAGTATAACTTCTTGCATAGCCAAGAGAGTGGGCTGCGTTGTGACTTTTTTTAAAACGTCATACTAAAGTTGGTCTTCCGGTTTTCTATTATTTTAATGGACGAGCTTATAAAATATTGAACACACTCTCACACACATGTGATTTGCGAATCCAGCATCTTTCTGCCTCTTTCTTTTGTATGGTTATCAGTGAATATCCTTTTTATTACCTTCTTTCAGTGCAGAGAATGGACTTTTTAATGCAAAATGGATATCACACCAGCGCAAGCAAGTGCAGTCACAAAGAAAGTGCATTAGCGGGGCTCCATTTCCAGAAAATCCCTAATGGATTGAAGGAAAGGTAATATTTGCTCAGAGCTAAATGAAAAATATGCAGCTGGATAAAATGTTTGTGAAAGCTTGCCTAGTGTGCATTTTAAGACCACGATCGTATTAAATTATGTCAAGGCCTTGTTTTAAGGGTTTATTCTGCTGTAAAGAAGGGAAAAATAAAACGATGAGAAGAGAGTTTTTAAGGTTTACTTAGATTTGCATTTGGTCTCTTTAAAGCTATCCAATGTTGGGCATATCGCATTAAAGTTATGCAATTTATCCCGTATATAAAAATAAAGCCGGAAATGTCAGTAATTGGAGTAATGTAATGTTCTCTGGATGTTAGTTTTGAAACGTAATAATACACAAGAGCGAGGAGTAAGTCCTGGGCACGTGATGCCAGGTCTGGACGAGAGTTAGACACGCTTATTGAGGCACAGGAGGCTCCACCAATGTCTAATCCCACTCTGCCGCCACTAATCTTACAAGAAGTTAGCTGTTAACAGAGACATAAACCGGCTCAAAAACAACAAGGGTTCGGGTGCAGATGGCTCCTCCGTGGACCTGGTTACATATGGATGGTCCAAGACTGGAAAAGGCAGACTGCACAAATTATTGCGGTATAAGGTTGTTGAGTAACGAGTATAAGATATTCTCCGTTATCCTACAAAGCAGGATGGCCCCACGCTAGAAAAATCGTAGGCCAATACTAGTGTGGCTTCAGCCCAGGGAAGTCAACAAGAGAACAGATTTTCACCCTGGGACAGAAAATCTAGGGGCCTTGGGCAAGCCATTTCGCACAAGTAAATCCCTTAGCGCATCGCGACTTAGTCCTGGTACAAATTGGGCGTTTTGAAGCTCGCGCGAATCAAAGAGTTCCTATTAGGCCGGGCGCCCACTAAAGTGGTGTGGCAGTGACATGGCAGCGGCGTGGTTTTGGTCTGCCATGTGGAAACAAAGTGGTGCGGCAGTTTAATGGTGACGGAGTGGTCTTAAAATTATTAAGCGCTCATCGAAATGGCAAGCAGCGTAACGTGTAAGTGATTCTATATCATGTTATTCAAAATGTCATCATCAGAGGATGAAGATGCTCTTGCAAAAAAATAAAAAAAGACTCCAGTGGGTACATCCACTATGGCAAGGAAATGCCAAGTACGGGATTTATAATATATATAAAAGTGATTTAAATCTTGATGACAACAAATTTAAATTGTTTTAGCATGAATAAATGTACATTTTTAAAACTAATCATTTTTACATTTTTAAAACTAATCTCGGCTATAATCATATATACATGGGTGGCGTTCAACAAGTCCAACAAAACGAATATTAAATTCCTGATCACCCGCAGTTTTAGCACACAAACAATAAATAAACAAAAATAAACACAACTAAGTACTTTCCCTTTCAAGCAATAGCTAACGAGAAGTGGCATCCACTGCCACTTACCACTCAAAAATTAAACTTGTCGGAGACTAGTGGCAATCCAGTGGTGCCACGCCACTTGCCAGATGCCACACCATCGCCACTCCATTTCAATGTGCGCGACTTCATTTGATTATAGGGTAATAAATTTTTCCACGTGCCATTAGTCCGCCACGCCACTGCCATGTCACTGCCACTTCACTTTAGTGGGCGCCCGGCCTTAAGGTCCAGTTACACGCAACGATCTGCTTGTGCCAATTGGCTTGCGCAAATCAATTTGCGCAAGCAAGTGAATCGTTGCGTGTAAACACAAATTTTTGGTTTGCGCAAGCCAAAAAGTTTGCGTTGTACAAAATATGTGTCCTTAGAAAATCGAATAGAGGTTGGTGTTTTGGCATGAGCGTTTAAACGATGTTCAAGCCTCAGCTACAACCCTCAGCATGCCCTTGGGTGAATGGTGACGTTCGACCACCAGCATGTACCATGCGTAAATAAGTATAAATATAATGCGCGATAACTAATGCGTGAAGGAACAATAACTGATGCATTGGTAGAAAGTGGATTAAGCGTGCTTGTAAAATAAAATATATATATTGCGTAGTGGGTAGATTTTCTGGGCACTAATTAATGCATGGTAAGATAAAGGGAATGCAGCCAAGGCCAGAGCGTGGCTGGTAAATAAATAAAAAAAGTAAATTCGTAGTAAATTTTCTTATAGAAGTCACATAGGACTGCATTCATTTGCTTTTCGGGCACGGTCACGGTTAATGCAATTAAGCAAGTTAAGTGTTTTAAAATATAATACATATATTGCTTTATTTGCACCAATGTATAAGAGCCTTAATATCGGATTCAGCTAAAAAAACAAGTTCTAGTGCTGTTAACATAAACCAATGCAGCAACCGTTACAAACCGTTTCTGTATTAATTTCGTTTCCACAAACAACAATATCGTTTGAAAAAAAACATATTTCTGTTTCAGATCACCACACTGGTTTTTGACATGAAACGCCGTTGTACATATATTTAAGTCACACCCCCTCAATCGAGCGAGACTGAGTACATCATCTGAATTAAATTTGCGCAAAATAGTCGCTATTCCAGTCACGTTTTGCTTGTCATATACCGCGTAAAATAATATATTAAGCAGAATTCCTTCCGTTCCAGCAAGTTTAGTGGTAGCAAAATATCTGAGAATTTCTTTCAAATTGCCCCAAATTAAAATAATTTTTAGCTAAAGCCGCTCCAGAACGAAACCTTGTCCCGAATACTTTCTTTAATATTTAAAGGTCATGCACGGCTCTATAACAGCGCAAATACAGCAAAACGGGGGAGGCGGAGTATCCTGGATACTGAATCCTAGTTCGTAGTTGTGAGGGTTGTTGTTGCTAAGGGAATTTCATATATTTGTACCCAAAGGGAATGTTTTCTCAAGAATTCCGACATTGTGTTCCCACATCTCGATGTTTAGCTCTTGGCTTGTTTATCAGGGCCCTCATCCGAGCTAACTCCTAAATTGCATTGAAATCGACCAAGGAATTTGAAATTTTCAGACCCCAGCTCCTGAGAATGTCGCCATTTTTAAACAGGGAAGTTCTTACCAAGCCGCATTTCGTTTCGGGCAAGTTGTTTTGCGGGCCCGGTTGACACTTATAATCGTGCACAGTTGATGAAGAACAGGACGAAAGTTAAATTAGGCCCCTTAAGGAAATAAATCAACAAAATTTGGTTAGCTAGGACGGCATAAACGACTGCTGGCGCTTTACAGTTAGCAAATTACGCCAGCTATGAATTTTTGTTTGGAGGGAAGATAAGTCGCTTGGATTGAAACCACACTCGAAACATAAATTTCGGCTGATTACAATTGGAACACGGCGCAGACTGCAACGATTAAGATGCTTTGTGGCCGCGAGATAAATTTATTTACGAGTATCGGTAGGATAAGGAGCAGCTCTTGTTAAGGAGCAACTCGAACCATTTCTAGTGTAGGTGGTGTCGGGCAAAACAGCTTACTTAGGGACAATTACTTTAAACAAGGAATACACAATTATTACGTACATTATTATTCTACAAAAAAACGTCCCTGTTTAACCGTTACCATAACAATCACTGCCAGTTTTATTAGTTCTTCTGGAGGGGTGTCATTTTAAATCAATAGAGAAAGGCAAAATTTTCAATCGCAAAAAAACGATTCTGGCTACGTTTACTCAACTCAACTAGAACCATAACATGGATACCCTGATGATCAGGGCACACATCCCCGTGGGCCTACCGTAGAGCTTGTGGATCCTCATGGGGTCTATTAGCGAAAGCTATGTACTGGATATACACTAGCCGGATTTACACGAGGTAATACATTTGTCCCTTACACCATAGTAAATTGTACTGAGGCCTCAATTTTTTGAAATGTCCCGGTTCAAAAATAATGTCCTACATGCACTCGGAAGCTAGCGCTAGCTAACACTTACTCGCGCTAATCATATTCTGCAATGAATTGAAACATTGATACTAGCACGAGTGTTTGAGAAGTAGCTTGCAGTTGTAATTTTGAATATTGTTTAATATATAATTAAAAGTATCCGAAGACATCCTGTAATACTCAAAGAAACGCTGTTCATCTTCTATAAGCATTTTATGCAAATTATGGAACTCTCCGAATTTTTCTCGTACTGTATTTATTGCTTGTGTTTTCACTTTTCGTTTAAAAAGATGTCTATATTTTACTTTTCAGATGCCATCATTTCCTCTGTAAAAAATAAAGCCATGGTGATATTCACAATCACATAACACACAACTACTGAACAACGAGCTTGCTTCAGCTCGCTTTAACAATAACCACCCAACTAGAGCGAGCTCGCACCTCGCGTGTCCAGTAACCGCAGCCTAATACGAACTGGACAGGCATTTCTTACATTTTTTGAGGGAGTGAAATTTTGTACTGGAGAGACATTTCTTATTTCTTTTGCGGCAGCAAGCAAGGTGAGATTGCAAAATCAAATATACATTGCGGAGACATAGGTTTCTTACCTAATCTGAGGCCGTTTCATACTTATTGGAAACAAACTCGTAAAAAAAGCTCTTCATTGGGAGATATTTGTTTTCTTTCTATTGTTATTTTGTTTGTTTTTGTCATTTTGGCATTACAATAGCGCCTCGCCTCATTTGAAGCATGACATGCTCGAAAAATAATAGGAACCTGTTACAAACTCATTTTATAATCGTGTCCTACCCAACATTAATATACAACACCACCTTAAGGCCCATGGTAACTTATGGGGATTTAGTGTAGTGACACAGAACGGTGCTTAAAAGTTTCATAACTGAATTAAGCAAAAATCAAAGAATGACCTGCCTCTCCATCATCGGGACCATCCATACTTCCACGACTGTAGCGTTGGAGACTTTCCTCAATGTGTTAGAGAAATCCGCCATAAACGCTGCGCAAAGGAATCGACCGCTTAGAATTAGCCAATCTACTCGCGGACCTCCAGCGTTCAGGGGGTCTCATACAAGTCCGATCGGCAAGGGCCCTCCCAGCGGGAAATAGAAGCATTCACTGATGCATGAAGAAGCTAGCCTTGGGCATCTTAGAAGTGCTTACCTTCCGTATCCCTATCCATATCTTTTTTGCCATTGCATGTCATTAGCAAGAAGCAGTTTGTTCGATTTTCTTATAACTAGCTTCCTGGGAAGCTATTTTGAAGACTTAAGCTTTACAAGCAGTAAAGCTTTAATTTTTGCTTCTTTGGGAGAAGAGAAAAAGGTTTCGCTCAAAAGAGAAAATTTACCAACAAAGTTAAAAATAACTTTTGTAGCTTGTATATGCACAGGAAATTATTCCAAAATGCTTCTGAAGCGCGACAAGGAATCACTTCCAATTTGATTCCAGAGGAAGCGGCTTCCACTTTTCCCGCTGGGCTCTTCACCAAACTGATGAGAGCCCCAATAGCCGGGGCATATGTATATCGACACGTTATTTGTTATTGTGCCGTTACTAAATGTTACTATACAATGTGGTTTTTGGTACTAGTTGGAACTAGAAAAAGGCACGCGTGATTTTTGGCAATGCGCATATGGTTGTTCACGTTTAATTAAAATATAAAAAAAACATTTGGAGTTGTAAGGTCACAATTTAGTAAATTCCCCAAAAAAAATTTCAACCAAATTTCAATTCGAAAATTCGATCCATATTTCAACAAAGTTCAAATACAGTAAAACAGCTTCGCAGCACACGTTAATATGACCACAAATTATTGGGCATTCAACTAAATGGAAGTCATTATGAAAGTACAGGTATCCGCGTTTTGTTCTATTACCTACAGTTTAAATTTCGAAAGTTAATGGAAGCGTGTAAATACTAAAAAATACCATTGCATTGTCCTAAATATGAAGGAGAAATGTTTTATTATCGATTTCATTTCAAAAACACTCTCTTTATATATAAACCCTTTTATCATTAACAAATAATAAATTTAAAGAAATGGTATCCCGCAAAATATTGAAGCCATAATGAATATAGTTGAGCTCATGCACCTGCCTATAAAAATTGATTTAGTGATAAGCCGCAATTAATAGACTGTGCTGCTTCAGAGAATTGCGCATGGTAGCGTGTCCGTGTAGTTGTTTGTGCAGCGGTCATAGGCGGTACAATTCCTTTCAAACACTCGCAAGTTAACCGGGCGAGAATAATTTAACTAAATAGTAAATAAGTAGTAAATTCGAGTTGTAGCCCCAAACAACCTTTTTGCTTTAATTACATACTGCTAAAATTTAAATTATGTCTCTTTCTCTTTTTACGTTAGGAAAACAATTTGTATTAAGTGTAATTTCACCGGATACTGCCTTCGTTTTGGACCTGTCATAGGTTAATTAACGTAATTACTTAAAACCCAAATTTAATTGTTTGTTGGAAGCAACTTCGCCTTGAAACATTTTTAACGAAATTCCCAATAAAAACGAAGTTTAGCACAAATAACACAGGCAAACTTGCCACTAAAAATTTGAGTAGTGGACTCATTTGTATGCAAATGAGAAACAGGAACGCCACTGAAAATTACGTTAGTGTTTTAGACTTGGCTGAATACAAATTTTTAAGCAGACCCAAAAAGGAAATCTTCACGTAATATATGCAAAAATTCGCCCTCGGAGGAAATTTATTTAATCTAGGAAAGCGGGGATTTTTTATCTTTTCCGTAGAGTATAGCGAGTAACAGTAGCGTACATTTCGAGCCATTTCCGCAGAATGCTTTAGTTATAGAACAATCTGTTCGGGAGCTGTAAAAATTATGGTTATAGCAAGCCATATAACAGAGTGGATCCATATTCATTTGTTCTGACAAAGGAGAATGGATTTCGGCCATCGAAGGGATGCTAATAAAAAATACTCCGAATAAAATTCCCGCGAGATTGGCTGGCGTTACATGCAGGAAAACTGTCCCATTTCCAATTATTTTCCATTTGGGCCATAAATGCGTACTTGTTACTTACATATGAACCAGCGCTGGAATCAATCAACAGCATTCATGGCAAATTTAATCCAATAATTGAACGCAAAGACATAATCTTCTTCCATCAACGAAATTGGATCCTAGCCCGATGAAGGCAAATCAATGCAATAAAACAAGGATTAGTGATCCTCTAAACATTTGAAAACATCGGAAATTGTTGACTGCCCACAGCTGCTACAAGCATCGGTATTATAGATTATTGAATAGAATGATTTCCGAAGATACATGAACTGTTAGTGCAAAACCAAAATTGTACCTGTGGGGTATGGGGATATACCTACGGTAAGTCAGTTTTCGAAGCCGCACCCCAAACAAGAAGTTGCATTCGAGGTGAGGGCGAATATACGATTTGTATATTAAGGCTCGTGCCGATGGGCGTATATTACTTTGGCGATTTTGAATATGTGTCATTTCATCGCAGGTCTTTCCTTATTGTCACGCCTAGGATGTAAAGCGATGGGTCAGCCAGTAGCTCTACACCAGCCACTGACACGGATGAGGAGATGTTCCAGGTTTTATTGAAAATACGACAGAGCTTCGTGTTAGAAGCATTGAATTCGACTCGATTCTTATGACCTCAATGGTGAATGATTTCAGTGTCTCTACTTTTTGATTTGGACATAAGTCTACATCATACCAGCTCGGACTTCGAGATTTTGCACATGGCGAATGCGATGTATAGTTATCAAATTACCCCCAATCAAGACCAAACAAAAGGGTATCCTGATTTAACTGGTCTAGGCTCAAAGGCTGGCCTGCCTCGGTATCACGAACACGGGAGCTTAAAATAAAAGAACTTATACGACTCTGGCTATGGAAGCCCTACTGAACCTCCAAAGGCTGCACGTAGAAGTGAAGAAGGCTCCTGCGGGGCGCTGCGTCTACTGGGGATAATCTCTTTTAAGCCAGGAAACTTTGTGGATCACCTAACAATTCTCAAGGAACTAAACCTGGAGTCAATGCTTGCATTGTCCAATACCATCCCTGCCACTCTGGACTGTGGAGTTTATGACGATTATCAGAGGTCGGTCAAGCCAAGGCCTACCAGACCAACCAACATCTATAATGGACTTCGTCAAGGAGAAGGTCTGGCCTGTCTCCTCTTCAACATGGCGCTAGAAAGATATAAAGATTAAGGTGGTGGACCTCTTTTACATAAAGCCGTATGATTGGTCATTGAAGATTTGTTGAGACTCGAGAAACTCCATTACCTTTCTGTTGATTATCGTCTCCCTGATTTTGGAGAAAACAGAAGTAATTGCTATTGGGCCGGGGGGGTAGTTGGAGGACTTTTTGGAGTCATATTTTTCTCAGTGTACGACATGTGAGAGTTTCTGAGAGTAAACTCCAAAGAAGCATGCTAGCGCAAAGAGTTGTGGCTAAAGGTGGGGCATATTCCTTCAAGACCATGGGGGGTATAAGTTCAAGGATTCGTTGACATTAAGCTCATTGATACACCTCGCGAGTCCTGAAAAAGACCTGGTCCATTGAGTGTGCGGAACGCTTGAGAGCAGGGTGTGGCAAAGCAATGTCGCGCAAAGAGGGATTCTAGTGCATTCGAATAAATACTATTGTTAAGTATATCACAAAAACTAACAAAACCATGTTAACCTTAAAATCATCAAATTCTTCGATCCTTAATTCACTGGTATTCGTTAAAACTTAAAATCTCACATCAATAAATAAAATACACATCAATCACTCTAACTAGTATTTAAAAAATCCATTAAATGGAATTCGACAAAGAGTCCAACGAAGTGGAGAATAAAAGTAATCCGGCTCAAGCAAAAATCAGTTCACATTTTCTTCGATCTCCTCGAACACAAGTTCGAATAAAAGCAAGATATTCTGAACACTCCCGTCGAGAGCAACAGCATTACCAAACATCAACTTTAAACCATATAAAGAGTTATGCGAATTTTATGAACTCTCGTGCACTTTAAATCATATCTGCAATATTTGCTTAACTGCTACATTCGACGCAGAGGGTCTGTTAGAAGCGCCGACATTAAATCAAAGCCATCCAAAATTCCATTATTGGCGTTTATGATCCAATAAAAGACTCTTCTCTGCCGTAAAATTAAGATTTCAAGCACAGATTGGGGCGTCACCCATGAGACCATTTAAGTCTTGTCAGTTTCGACTGCGTTAACTTTCGATTGACAAATGTCCCGCCATCATTGGAAAAATGCCGACACATATAAAACTCAATAAAACTCCAATTTATTCGACTCTAGAAAGGTATTTGATTGCATTCGATTAAGATGCCATAAATTCAACGTATCACCCTCCCATTTTATTGTATCCTCGGATAATTTGCTTTATTCACCTTGGAGGAGTTCTATTGGCTCCTCCGGCAAAGAAAAATCTCCTTTTGATTGCTATTTGTCTTTGGCTCCATAGTAGGCCTCCAATATTCGATTTCAACCTGCTCTTGTATAGGGATAAGGATACACGATATCCCGGAGGGCTTTCACAATTCACTGCCTTGAAATTGATGCTGATGGATTCTCCGGAATCACTTGGATAATACATGAAGAAGACTGATATAAAGCGAGACCACTCGAAAAGTAATAAAAAATCATAGAATTGAAAAAGTTGAAATTGTTTTTGTCGATACATTTTTTTATCGTTTTGGGAATGAACATAATTTGCTCCGATATTTTGTGAGTGGTAAAACACGTTCAGCTGAAGGTAATACAGTACGGCAAGAAGGCGGAAGGGATTCCATTAAGGCCCTGGAAGCTCAAAAAATCTAATATTCTGCCAAGGAATGTAACAAAAACAACGGGCCTATCGTCTTATCTTTTGAGCTGTCTCTAAGGAATTTTTTGTCAAGCTTCGAAAACTTTCTCTCCCCCGTTATGTAGATGAGCTTTTATTTTTGATAGCACTTTCGATAGCTCCAGGTGCTAACCTGCCACGCGGAGCTGAGATCCCTGCCTTTTCCATTTCCATATTAAAGTTCCGAGGTTAGGGCGTAGCCGAGCAAATTAGACCGCACTCTGCCTTTATATGCTAGTGACCTCGCGTTCGACTGGCAATATTGCTTTAATAATACACGACAGCTTCTCCTTCTTTCACACCATCCGGAGCTGCAACTCCAGTCATCCCCAGACAACTAGCTTCACTTTATTGCATTCATACTTCTTTGCACTCCAGTCAAAGTCCCTTCCGCCAGTGTGTTGGTGTGCTATATCTCAGAATTTATTTAATAACCGAGAAACCGAGAAAATTTAATATCGCCCGGGACAGCAGGAGGAAGCGAAGGGGCGGGCGGTAGCCCAGAAAACCACTATCGTTATTGTAATATTTTTTGACGGTATTAAGGGTAAAAATTCAGGGATAGCAGACTTTCCACAAGGACATGGGCCTGCATGCCCACATCGCGGAGTAATTTATGAAAAATTTAATTTATGAAATATTTAATATTTACAAGTATTTGTGGCGCATAGCCAGAGTAAAAATACCCTAGATCAATTTGTCCTTTTCAAGTTTGCGGCCTACATACGAGAGAACTTCGAGCTCCTGGAATAATAAAAATTCTTATTCATTGTTTATAAAAATTTTGTCAAGCACTAATGGTGGGTCCATACGACAAGGACGTTTGTCCGTCTGACTTTCCGTGAGGCTTCTGGACAGACTGTGAAGTTTGAATAGAACGGCCGGCGGAATGCCTCTGCGGAATTTTGCCAGCGGCTCCAGATTAAATTTTCTGGGGGCCATTCCATGAAAATTCGACCAACGGCTTGGACACGACCTTCTCCGATTTCCTTCATATTTCGTACATTTGGAGTACTAGTGACTAGTATTACGTAGGTGCAATATTTTGCCAAAATGTTAGGTGGTTTCATAAATAACGGTACTTAAATATTTCGAAATTTGCATAATACAAGTTCCTTTAAAAAATCGTACAAAGTGCAAATATTATCCTAGCGCTATGATATATACATCATTTTGAAGAAAAACCTTCAAGCTATTAAATAAAAATGCCAAAAAGGACATTCGACGAAAAAAGGATTCAAAGGACATCTTAAGTATCCTTTATCCTTGGGGATCTCAAAAAGCCAACGCGGGATTTTCTCCAAATTTTTATATGTTTTGACTGGCAACACTAAAGATCAGTTGCCTGAGTCTCATGCTGGGGTCGAAGACCGTTTGGGAAGGAGAATTTTTTAAAGCATACCCTGTCAAACGCCCATCATATATAAAACAGTTTAATGTATGCCCTAAATGCATTTTACGTTGTCTAGATAAGTGGGTTGCGGCTTAAATTGTACTGCCAGGTAAGAAAAGTCTCCTAACGCAAACAATGGCAACTTTTAAATCACTTTATCACAATAATTGTTGGTACAAAGGAATTGTACTTGTCTGAAAGGAACTTTTAAAACACATTTGCTGTAAGGTTGAAAATAACATTTATTGAGCATTTTAATTATGGTTACATGTCAGATTTTAAAAATATGACTAACTTCCTCTGTAGAGAGTGAAAACGGTTTTTCGAGTATTTGGCCTACAGCAGTTGGAGCAACATGGTGAATTTTCTGGGTAGACGGCACAGGCTTAATACTACTATAAATTTGCGTCATCCGATCTGCTGCTTCATATTCAAGATTAGATATGTATTTGAAATTCATATTTTTAATATTTTGGTCGACCCATTGAAAAAGTAGAGTAGGGGTTGTTATTTGTTCCGAATATGGTCTTTGAAGACTGGCTTTTGCTGCTAAACATTTTAGTGTTCCGCCCAATCCGTCGCAAGGGCTTTTCCCATGAGAAGTAGCAAAGAAATTCCATTCAGCGTTGATGCCAGTTTCCTCCTCGTGCAAAGTTAAATTGTAAAAGTTTTTCCTATTCTTGTACTGCGCGGCTGAGCCATCTGAAAAATAAAAATTTTCTTTATAAAACCAAGTTTTTCCTGTAAAAAGTTTATAAGATGCCTTTGGTAAATGCGAACCGCAATAGTATCATGATGAGCAATATCGCTAATTACGATAAAATTTGTGAATTGCAATTCCTCTTGTTCTGCCGTACGGTAGTATATCGCAAAAGGATGAATTGTGGCTTGAGAATGAGTCCAGTGGTATGCTTGCACTTCGTCCTGTATCACAAATGAATAGTTTTCTGAAAAATCCATTAGTACTATAACCTCTTCTGTAACCAGATGGGTTTTAAACTCATTTAAATACCTTTTTTGTTGCCTCGCAAGGAAATCGTGTAGCAGTAATGCAGGTAAACGTTCCAGCAAGTGATCTATAAAATCTTCTGCTGACTGAATCACCGTTTCTAAATGCGATCTATCCGTAGACGTCCATTGATTATATGTAATGCTTTCAACGCTATTGTCTTCAAAAGTTTCCTCAAATACTTTACGAAGATTCTCATAGCCCGGGCACGTTTGACATTTATTAAAATAACACGCTATATTTGGAGGATTGCACATACCTAATGCTAAGCAAGTTTGAAAGCTTTCAATGTAAATATTTGAAAACCTTGTTAATCGATCGATCTTGCAAGATTGTAACATTAACTTAACGTTTTGGTGTATCGTGCAAACACATACTGAGTGAGTATCCGCAGAACCCGCTACTACACAATTCCTGGGACGAAGTGAAGCAAATTTGGAAAATCCAATTGGTTTTCCAGGGTTAGCATCTTTAAAAGCGCGATATATCTCCTTTAAATTCCCTAAAATTAATCGCTTCTGTATCTTTTCCTTTTTGCCATCAACCTAAAAGAGCCATCAATCAGAAACTGCTATAAAATTGTCTTCTATGTTACTTACTTTCATAGCAATGGCGTCCTTTTTTCCCGGCATTACTCGGCTTATGTCATCACTGTTGTAAAATTCAATAACTGTAGATATAACATCAGTCTTTATCCTGCTTCCATGCGGTCCACACGTAGTAGATGAACTTTGCTCTATTGGATATACTTTTTTACTTTTTTTAATTTTGTATAAACAGGTAAGACTTTCAAATTCTTCCGCTGTTCTCTTTAAGGTCCATTTCTCCGGTACTAATGTTAAAATGAACTCTCGAAATTTCTCGTCGCTAGTGTGCTGGTATGCTTCCTTAAGTTTTTGTACATAATTCTTTTCCCACTCTTCCGGCGATGATGGGTTAATATCTTTTAAATTTAGTACCTTTTCACTAATTTTTATTGAACTTCGGCTCCATTTATTGCGTACATATGTAGGATCATTCATCCTTTTTTTTATAAAAGGTTCTTCACCAATATTCAAAAGACACTCATTCAAAGATTTTAGGGCAAAGTTTGTTAAATATTCGTCTGTTTCACATACTTCCGGTTGCTCACAGTCTTCACTTTGCTGCACTTCTTCTATATTTAAATTATCCCACTCACTTGATGTTCCCGGCATTTCAAAAATAGCTTTTCTACAGCAACTGCAGATTTTATATTCCAAGCTTAAATTTGGCACTTTACTAATCATCCACGGTTGCACTGCTCTTAAATCCCTACTTGTAGGGTTGTGAGGCTTTTTGTTGAAAGGATTGCAGCAGTGTAGAACATGAACTCGGGTTTCCATTGTTTATACTAGTACTAATAACAGAAATAACACTTTAACATATGAAGAAAAAACAACACTGAATTTCACAAGTTAAGAGCGCTAAACTTAGAGTAAACTCGAAATCGTAGCAGCACATTAAGACTGTGCAATTCTTATAATTTCCTCAAATATATTTCTTTATGTATAATATAAAATATGGCTACCTGCATACCTGAGCAAAAGGGGTTTTACAAGGTATCCTTAAAATAGTCCTGCCAAATTGTTTTAAGAATTGAAGATAATTTATTACCATTTTATGGCTGCAGGCAAATTTCCGTGAAATACAAACAATGCACATTGCACATTGCACATGCAGGAAAAATTTCAAAATGTATGCTAAACAAACTTTCAGATTTTCTTGCATTTGCCTTAAAAACATTTTTTTTACCTGGCAGTACAATTTAAGCCGCAACCCACTTATCTAGACAACGTAAAATGCATTTAGGGCATACATTAAACTGTTTTATATATGATGGGCGTTTGACAGGGTATGCTTTAAAAAATTCTCCTTCCCAAACGGTCTTCGACCCCAGCATGAGACTCAGGCAACTGATCTTTAGTGTTGCCAGTCAAAACATATAAAAATTTGGAGAAAATCCCGCGTTGGCTTTTTGAGATCCCCAAGGATAAAGGATACTTAAGATGTCCTTTGAATCCTTTTTTCGTCGAATGTCCTTTTTGGCATTTTTATTTAATAGCTTGAAAGTTTTTCTTCAAAATGATGTATATATCATAGCGCTAGGATAATATTTGCACTTTGTACGATTTTTTAAAGGAACTTGTATTATGCAAATTTCGAAATATTTAAGTACCGTTATTTATGAAACCACCTGACATTTTGGCAAAATATTGCACCTACGTAATACTAGTCACTAGTGCTCCAAATGTACGAAATATGAAGGAAATCAGAGAAGGTCGTGTCCAAAATTTTCGTTTTTTTGGTCGAATTTTCATGGAATGGCCCGTGACCAAAAGTCTCTATCGTCTGAACCCACCATAATGTAATTTAAAAATAGTTCATATTTTATGAAGATAATGGCTTCTTTCTTTCTTTCTTTAAGTCTTTGCGGGCACTGCGACCTATTTTATTTGGTCTATTGTGCCAACCCCGTCATTTAAAGTCTTACAGGTTAAGGCTCTTGATATAGCCTAAGATTGATTTAGGATTCATATCCTAAATATCCCTGGGAGCAAGGAAGCCGCGATGAAATCTCAATCTCCCAAGTCGCGCAGCAAGCCCCCTGTTTCGGGAACTGCTCCGCAGAGTCCAGCTCCTGCCTCTTGAAATTTAAAAATTTGGTGCTGTAGCTTTGTCGATTTGAATGGATCTTTTAGCTTGACGAGCGCGTCTTTGTCCAGCTATGACGAAATAGCTGGTCGGCCCGCCAGGCCATCGGTAATTTCATGGCCTGGAATCCACATCAGTGTTGCATTGTTGGCAGTTACTTTTTAAATTTGGAGATTCCAGGAGAGATTTTGATCCAGGACTATGCCTAGATATTTAGCCTATGAGAAAGGAATTTTTGTACAATCTAGGGAGCCAGCTTCCTTCTAAAAGTAAATGGAACGATGGCAGTTTTTGTGGGCCAATACCCAAGTTCTTGATGCGACACCAGCTATGGATATATGATCAAGGGGCTTGAATGAGATCACACATAATGCCAACATGGGCGCCGCTGATCATTATGACGGTGCCATCTGCATGGGAAAAAGTTCGATAATAGGAGAGGCGTTGGGGAGCCTCCTTGAGAACAGTCTATTGTAGCCATTACCGTTACCGATTTACCATTCATCTGAGCAGTTATCAGTCTGCTCCTGGGAATTGACGTGATCCATCTCGTGATGGGGGTTTAATTTCCTTTTTTGCTGCGTCGAAGGCAACGTTATAAAACGCACCCTCGATATTTGCGAAAGTGGGGCGGTCTTACAACAAACTCCAGGCACACACTGGCATTCCTTCCTTAGAGTAACTTAAGCATATTTCGTATGTGTTAGTTTTCACGCCAAAAATTGTTGCTAAAAATCTCTTTTCCTTTTTTCTTCCCTCCTGAAAAACCGGTTCCGTAATAGTTAAAGGTATTTCCGTGTGCGCCCCCTCTTTAACAGCAATTCTTATGAATGGAGGGAGATGGGCTAGCTTTACCTTAGTCCCGACTTTAAAGCCCGGTCACACCGAACGCGGCGCGGCGCGGGGCGGTGCGACACGGTGGAGCGCAAAAAGACGCCGTAAGGCGTCTGATTCACATTGGACGCGGCGCGGCGCGACATATTCTCCATTACAGACCTTGTTTTCATTCAAGAAATAATAATGAAATGTGATATTCACCGCTGGCGGCGACGGCAAAATTTGGTTTTGAGTAATCACGAATTTTGCCGCGCGACGGAATTTATCCTCGCCGTCCCGCGCCGCTTCTGGTGTGAATCACAGATTCATTTTTCGTGTAGAAATCGCTTAACGGCATTCGCGTCGCGCCGCGCCGCGTTCAGTGTGACCGGGCCTTAATGCAGCTCAAACTTTATCTGAATGGGTGTTCTTGAGTAATTTGAGTACACGTTATCACTTTTAATCTTAACGTGTCCACAGTAGAATTTTCTGTCTGAAGTTCTTACAACTTTGCAGAACATTTAGAAACAAAATTTGACCAACTAACAACTTTTGTACGAACATATAATGAGTAGGGAATAAATGTTTTCTAATAAATTACAGCTGAGCGATACTGACAATTTCCTTGCTAGTAATGAATTGTGTTGTCCAAGTGTGGAGCTGCATTCTTCTCATTGTAACAGAAAAAACTTCCTACCAAAAAAGCTTCCAAGGGTTTTGATCAGCTTCAAGACAAAAGTTTTCCTTAAATAGTGGCAGTCGTGAGACCACAATTCTTAATGGATTGGAATCAAACATGTACAAGTTTCTTGCCAAGTAGAATCCTGGTAAGTGATTGGGTTTAATGTATTTAATTGCAGCTGTGGATGTTTGAAGGTAATTTTTGATTCAGAATTTTTGGAATCAGATCAAACGCCTTCCAGGTTTTATGACCAACTAACTAGTGAATGCAAAAAATCCCAAATTGTATAACCATTAGATCGGCTCTCTTATAACAACTTATTAATAGTACTAATACTAAACAAACATTTATTGTACGAAGAAGAGAAAACAAGGCAAAACTGGCTATAATTCTATTTGTAGAGCACTACTCAGAAATCTGGATCCCCACACAATTGAGTTTTTTTTATATGATAGTCTAAGCTAGGTGTCACCCTTTGTACTACCGGTCCGTCATGTCGTACGGTCACGGTGCAATGTCTAGTAGTAAGCTTAGCTCGAAGGAGGGGCGAAAGACAAGATAGATTAGGGGAGTCGGGTGGGTGTTGAAGGAAGAGTAGATAAAAACCATGCTTGCAGAGCGTGACATTTCTTCTTCCAGGGGCGACTTAACCATAAGTGTCAAGGCTATCAAGGGCTGCCCTCATGGTGGAGTTTTGTCCCCACTGGTCTGGTCACTGGTTGTCGACGAGCTTCTGACCAAACTACACTTGACTATTACAAAGGTCATGAGAACAGCACTCCGAGAAGTCCAAAGATGGTGTACCACGGAGGGCCAATCAATCGATCCAAATAAGTAGTCCGTTTTTTCTAAATAATATAAATTTGACCTAGGTCCTTTTTGTATCCATATGAGAAAGATGGCTTTAACGAAGCCCGCCCCCCAATTAATTGGCTACATAAGTGCCCGAAGGTGGACAGGATTGCTATCTCTCCAAACATTCCTTTGCCTCTCTGTCTCTGGTTCTGGTGGACAGCCTTTAGCGTCTCTTCCACCTTTATCCACATTTCCTGGGAGCTAATCACGTAGTGCAGGAAGTTCTCCGGCATTGGCGGCACCGCGCGGCCTGTTTCCAGCACAACCTTGTGCTTCACAAACTCCGGGCGTTTAAAGAGGACATGCTCGCGTAAAACCTAAATCGATAAAAGTATGCCCTAAAACCTGCATATCCACTCAAAAACTGAGTGAGGTAGTAGCTCACTTCTCCACGTTCCCTCAGAACGCACTTCCCCCTATTTGGTATGAGTTTATGGGTCCATCGACCCTTAGTAGACTAGCCCCACCTCCTCTGCCATGCTGCGTTACTGGGTTAAGGGACTGAACCTAACCTATTGAAAAATTGGTCCCAGGTGTTAGAAAGGTTGAAGATCTAATAAGATTCTTTGCCTTAAGTGGCGTTATCACTCTGAACAGGGCAGACCTTAGGATATTGGTGGAATAACTGACATAAATCCGCCGTTCCAACGATTATTTAGCATGGTAACGACGAAAACTCAAATAGAGGGTCATCTGTCGGTCTCTAGATTATTGCAAAAATATCCAGTTTTTCCAGTGTCGTGCGGTATCAGCTGATTTTGATTTTAATTTTATTCGAAAATTATTAAAAAATATTACTTTTTTCCAGATTTGCCGATTAAGACACACAGGGACAACAACGTTGCAGGGAACCATTTTTTTTAATTTTCGTTCACTGACATTCTTCACAACACTACGAAATTTCGTCGTAACGACGTTGCCTTGTGTTGAGGGTATATAAATTGGCCGCGATGCTCACCATATAGGTTTCTCCCGTACTTTAAAAATAAAAAAAAACTCTTTAACACTTATCAAAATGCATTATCTGGAATCAATTGCATGTATTTGAAATCCTAATTGTTGTATTTGTCGGTTAACACATGAGCTATAACCACTCATTGAAGTCCTATCTTTTTAAAAAAAATTCTGAGAGTCTTCTAGGCAAATGTTTATACTCGTACTTATTGGTATCCGAAAAATCCTTTAGTAGCATGAATTAAACACACTCTTGGATATTCACATATATTACAGAAAACGGAGACAATGATTTATGGAAATTCTCTAATGGCTTTACAACGTCAATCTTTTGGCTTTTAAGAGATTACTGCCAACTAGTTATATATCGATCTGGAAAATGTAATATCCAAAGAGCTTTCGTAGAAAGGAAATGCTCAAGTAGACAAGAAGCAGGGATTTCTGCAAGCCTTGCCATGAGCAATATTACCAAGTAATAGGATTACATTGATTCCTTGCAGCTCGAGCGGATCAATTGTTGTTGTTCGTGTAATGCTTGAATCCGCCGCCGCTCGGGTGGGCGAAATCAATTTCGCCGTGAATAAGGTGTAGATTAAATGATCAGCAATTCTTCAAAAGCTGCACCAAAGGAGCGGCAGTACCTACATCAAACACATGTTTTAATTTCAAAAACCGCCCGCAAAAGCAGTTCTTCCTCAGGATGCTGTTTTCGTTAAAAGGAATCCGATTAAACGTTTCGAAAACTCCTATGGATCCTTATAATCCGTAACGTACGATAATCGCTTCCCGAATGTTTTGCCTCAACATTTACGAATGGGCCGTTTCGTTAATTAAGTTAAAGTCGGCGAGGCTCAGCTTGTCAAGAGAAGTCAATAAAGCCAGCGATAAATATCGTTCCTTTCGTTTCTGCTCCTACGCCAATTTAAGTGTATGTCAAAGATTAGTAGGGGTAGAACGGAGCACTCCCATAAATATCTCGTTCTGATGTAGTATCCACATAAATATCGACTTCTCAGCCTTCTGTGGATCCTCCAGCCACAATACTCTGACAACGGACTCTGCACTTTGCTTGTGAGGTGGTAGGGTCTCCAATTGTTCTTCTGCAGTTAGCATTCGTTCGTCAAAAGGGCGGCTAAGATGCGAAATTAATCTCCGATAACGCGTCACAGCTTGATGTGCAATCTGCAAAGCGTACATTTAGCAAATTCTTGGAATTACAGCTCACTTGCGTACAATTTTATTTGCGTTATAAATTCCCGAAAGACTTACGGGAATGTCCCAGACAAACATTCTTTTGTGTTTCGATACTGAACCGCTTATATATGAGACTTTTTATGGTATCACGCTATTCTTTCCATTATTACGTGGCTCTGTGTCTTCCTATTCAGCATCCATGGTCGCTTTGGCTCATTCCTAATCTGAAGCCAAACACAATCGAAATTGGAATTCAAGATAAGAAGAAGAAAAATGTTTTTATTGGGTGGATTTTTTATTGCTTATTGGGTAGCCCCCCCCGGGTTGTCATTTCTGTGTATAAACCCTGTTCAGGATATATATGAACTTATGGCGGAGCACTAAAGTAAAGGGGGAAGCTTAGCGCGTAGTGTCCGAATTCAGATAAGAGACATAAAAGTAAGGTATCCATGGAAATTCTTTAATCCACCTTTACGTTGAACCCGTCATATGTGGGAAGTCATGTGAACATACACACATCGGGCATGCATAAGGCGGATACCTGTACACAATGTACTAGCTAACGAACGGCACTCTGCGTTTCTCTACAGGGGCGAGATTTGTGATAGCAAAAATGTAATTTCTCTGTTATTGATGAACACATGCAGCAACAGGTCCGTCGAATCTTTGGGAACTTTTGTATTACCTTTTCGGCTTCATTTCATCTAATTTGAGTGCATCAAGATCGCATTTTTTTTATAACGCTAAAAACTTAACTTAAAAATTACGATTATGGCAATTAACTAAACAGTGAAATGTTTACTCGAGAGAATAGATAAATAATATGTGAAAAAAGATGTTTTCATGTGGTAGTTCTAAGCTCGGGAATCATCCTTTCCACTTTCACGTCAACGTACAATGTCTAATAGTAAGCTTAGTTCAAAGGGTAGAATAGGTTAGAGGCGATGAACTCTACGTTTGAACTGTTGAATGTTGTAGGAATCCGTAATACAGCCTGTGCAGGTTGTTTCATAGTCGGGTTATTCTATCTATGAACGAATTAGTAGTTTGTATAGTAAGTGAAAAGGGTACAGAGGGAATGGGCCGAATCGACCAATCTGGTGTTGCGGGTAAAAGACTCAAACGGTCGATCGTGGAGAAACCGGCATCTTTTCCCATAACTTTGCGGGATTTTATTGGAAATAAGACATACCTAAGACTAAGTAAGATGGTGGATTTAAAAGAGTTCCTTATTTTGATGTAGGTACTATCGATGATACGATTCACTCGAAGTTTTGTACCCTATGAAGGTGGCTTTTTTAATTTTTATTGTTTTTATCTTTTTAATTATTTAGTTCATCAACGCTAAGGCTGGCTTCTGCTTCGCCTTCATTACTGTGGTTGTCATGTTGGTTTGTGTTGGCCCAAATGTTCTTTGCAGGAAAATTAAACATGGACGAAAAAACTGTGCTTTCGGTTCGCAGATGGTTAAAGTTACTAAACTCCTAACATTTTTGTAGGCTTTCAAAGTCACGTCAGTTCTTTTTCATGAAAAATTATCTCGCATATATTTCAGGGAGGCGATATATTCGATCGCATGGTAGTGAGGAACATCCTTGCATTATTGCTGGGATAGCGATTGTAATCACGGTACGAAAACAGCAGAAATTGCTTTTAACTGCGAAATCAAGTGAAAGGTACACGACGTAATGACCGAGATTCCTAGGTGGGCTTCACCTAGTTTCAACGTTCGACCAAAAGGGATTGGGTAACCAAAGTACGCCTTCTTAGCTTTGTATATGCATATGAAATTATTAAAAACTATCAAAAAATCTGTATTCCATTTTGCCCAGGCCACTTGTTCGTGATTCTGCATTTGCAATGGTTGTGGCTACGCTCACTGAACAAACCGCGTTAAATTGTGCAAGAAACCTTTCCACGCTTTAACATGAAAGCGTTTCTTTCTCGAGTGGGAAAACCGAAAACTCCGTACATTTTCACCAAATTCAAAACCCTCCAAGAGAGTCGGGCACAAAAGAACCGCCTCGCCTTTGTAATTGCTCCCCTCAAAGGGCTGAGGTTGTATAAACGTTCACAATTGAGTACTCCTTGACCTTCGTTTTCCATCTGAAAACTTTCTGCAACTTCTTCTGCTGGCTCCGGAATTCCACCGCAGAGTATCATAAAGTTTTATTGATGGATGAGGAATTGTTGAAACTTTTTATTGTTCAATGACCTTACAATGAATGGAACTTGTGCAAGTAGTTGCAAAGTTTCTCAATATAGTTTTAATTTATGCAATTATTCTGTAGGAGTAGCGGTAAAAATTAAGAGAGGAACTGGCATTGCCCAAACGGGCCCGAATGAGCCTTAATAGTAAACGAGGGTCTGGGTGCCTCCTGTAATCTTTGCGGGGCAAGACATTGTCATGAATATTTTAAGCACTAGATATAAATTATTTTCCCCGGCAGGATTTTTTCGTTCATGCGTTTTTCGCCAACTCGGATGGATGCCTTGGTGGGGCGTAGGCTGCTGACCCCTGTAATCCTGGCGTAATAAATTCTCGACATCTGTTTATGCCCGCATTCGGATTGTCGGAGGCCTAATTCATTTTCAGTAATTTCATCACGATTTATCGTCCAATTTACCGGGCCACATTGTTTAAAGGATAAAGAATTTTGATTACATTCCTATGCTAATTGTAAGCTGGCAAAAGACATACATTACCATTTTGATAGCATACACTTGGATTTGGGTTTTGTTTATTTTGGAAGCCACTAAATTGTGTCATTTCAGGAGTTTAATTGATTGTATCATGTGCAACGGAAGCAGCTTGTTCCTTGGTTGCGGTCTTCTCAGATTTAAATAATATGACCAGTTATTGCTTTGATTTAGCTTAACAACTTAATTTAATTAATACTTAGGTAGAATGCCAATTTGGTTTCGCATGGATAATGGGTGCCTTGCATTCTGGACTATTATATTTAATTCTTTTGCGCAAATGCAGGCAAATAATTAAATTGCAAACTTGACCATGTTTATTCCGAAGCAAATTTTATTGAGTAATCACTAGCAACTTAGCACCATTAATAGTAAGCATTTTGAGTAAACAGAGGTCTTTCTGAATTGTACCCGTCGATAAATCATACTTCTTCACGAATTCTCCGTTTCTTCACTCTCTTCTTGAGGGTATTTCGACTCACGCTCGACACCCACAGAAATTGTCTAATTGTTCAAGCCGCATTAGCATTTTCAAATTAATTTGGACTTGATCTTAAGAAATTTGATCACTCTGATTGCCGCTGCCTGTTAGCCAAACATCACGAGAACCCTTGACAAGGTGGCATAAGGACATCGCCAAAATCGTGTCTATCTTCAATTGGCGAATTGGGGAACATCAATTTGGCAATTAATATACTCTACAATACCCACTACCGCAGATTGCCAATCTAGGAGGAAGGTAGTCTGTAGTTATGGCGATCATACTCTAGGGGGTCTAATCCAATATATTGCTATGACCGCAGGGTTTTGAGATCACGGTCCCTGATTCTCTCAATTTGAGGGCACTGCACGAGGGAAGATGTTTATGTAAGCAGGTAGTAGGGATTAGTGATGAGCAAGACTCGTCTTGCAGTGGTCTTGCATTCTTCCCTGTTTTTGCTCATTTAGCAAGGCCAAAGCAAAACCAAGACAAGACAGGACAAGACAAGACTGCAGGATCAGGATAGAAAGACTTTTTGCTCATCACTTAGTGCCAAAAGTCTTGCAGTGACGAGCAATTAATCTGCAAGAAGTTTTGCTGTCTTTTTTTTGCAAAATTTCTTGCAGGCTCAGCACATTTAGCAAGACCAAGACAAGACAAGACGTTTTGCTCATCAATGCCAGACTTTTGGCACTTAGTGATGACCAGAAAGTCTTGCTATCTTGATCTTGCAGTCTTGTCTTGTCCTGTCTTTTCTTGGTTTGCTTTTGTCTTGTTAAATGTGCAAGACCAGGCAAGACTGCAAGCCTAGTTTTGCTCATCACTAGTAGGGATCAGGTGCTAGAGAACATCAACGGAGTTTGTGGGCATGTTCTCATGCTCCCTGTTATCCCTATTGTTGCAATTAGTCCCAGAAACATGACCCTAGGCTCTAGGGTCTAGATCTAGGGGATAGAGTGCCCATCAAAAGTGGGGAGGTTGAAAGTGGGGATTTTCGTTTTCCCAGTGAATAGCATTAGATCAATTTTACCTGGTTGGTTGCCACACCGCAGTCTGCTGCTTAGTTGGTAACTCTGTTCAAGCATCCTTGCATGACTTCTAATCACTGCTGGAAAAATTCCTAACATCATTATCACTAGGTGGTCCACGTATGCTACTACCTTAGCTGCACGTCTATCTAGCTTTTCCACTTTAACTAACTGCGCCAAATAATTTTGTTATTTAGGCCGTTGGTAACATGGTTAACTTCGGCATAAACGCCGGCCATTGAGGTTTATGGGGGCTCTAAAGGATTCCCCGTTTTCTGAGGCCCAAGAGTGTTTTTTTCTGGCATGGAAGGGAAATAATTTCGAAATCATAAATGCAAAGCAGGTGACTGGAGGCGACGCCCAGGCAACTGATAGAAGGTAACACCGTTATAGGCGAAAGACGAAATGGAAAACTCTTTTATTTTGCTGTAATTTAAATGGCGCACTTAATAACTTCTCCATAGGGTGAAGGTCTTTGCAGTTAAAACTTTAATTGCCACGCCGCTGTCTAAGAGAAAATAGAAAGAAATTTAGCAGCCGAGGGTTTTACGACTTTAGCCACAGCAGGGTCCCAGTTTCTATGCAAATACATGGCCAGTACTGTCTTCTCCCATCTTCCGAGTGATTAACTTTAAATATTACAGCGCACTTCCGACCCTAAAAAGGGTTGTTTCAATGGCTTTTTTAATTTCATTTCTTTTCCAGGACCTTGGATGAGAAAAATGTTATTAAGTAATATCTAAATTAACAGAACTTAATCGCCGCTTGAATTATTGTTGCCCAAAGTAAATAAGCTGGAAGGAGCCAATTTTCCTTTCTACTTACTTCGAGGAATAAATGAAAAGTTCTGGATCCCTTCCTGTTAATATTTTTAAGTGTTTCAAATAAGGAAAAAGAAAATTAAAACTTTATGCGCGAAAAACACTACAACTCGGAAAATTTTATTTAATTAGATGTTTTACCCTAATTTCAACTTTTCCAAAAATGCCATGATTCCTTTTATATCTGAGACGAACGCTTTGTCATTATTTTCCACATTGATTAAACTCAACTCAAAAAGTTCATTCATTTTTAAAATGGTGGATGCCTTTTCAAGAAATCTTGCACATTTTATGTTATTGAAACACTCTACAATGCCACAAGAAGAAGTATGTAAATTGATTGGATGTTGGCGAATTCGCTTGTTTTGAATCTCGGTGGAGCAAACAATTTTGGAATCGTACATGCATTGCATTCAGCGGCTCCCTGATATGCGGAGATTTTCCCCTGACAGTAGCCCGGCATGCGGAACATTCACGGATTATTTCGTCAGGTCGCATTTGAATACACACACTTCTATATTATCTGTCAACGAATGCAACGCTTTGGATATCGTCCTTTATCTTATTTTCTGCAGTAAGCATTGTAGTTAATAAGTAGAATAAGCGTCCTGCTATTACGCCGGAGCTCCTCGGCTTTGAGTACCTTGCAATGGTCCATAGGGGTATTCCTGTTGTGACCCCGAAGATACTCGACCGTTTTGTCTGGCTCTGCTTCTATTTTCGGAAGCCAAATTCTCGCCTTCGATCCTCTCCCTGTCCAAGCTGGCGATTGCGACACTTGGGGCAAGCTGAGACTCCCCGAACAGGGAGAGCTCACAGTCCTTAGTTCTAGTCCTTGTATATTGTTGCGTCCATATCTATTTGTAATAGTTGGTATTCGAATTGCTACACAGAAGAAAAAATGAACCACACTCCAATATTCAGAATAATTATTTATGCACCGAATAAGAAAATTCTATGCAGCTACAGAATCCCGATCCGCTTTGACGCTCACAAATGACTGCATTTCATGATTCCATTAAAAAAGCGTAAGAGTTTGTGTATAGTAATGTAATTTTCAAGCCATACACGAAGCCGAGATGATAGCAGCGAAATATATTATACTTCGCCAAAGGTGTGAAATACATTTTCCAGCAATCAGCGGAGTTGTCCTAGTATTAAATTATGCGAGCGAGGGAGGACGGCTTCCAATTTTATATTCCAAGGCGGTACATCGCGTGGTAATGAATTGAAGGTGTATACTGTGAGGGTTTTAATCGTGTGCCAGGAAAAGGAGGGGTGCACAGATTTAGTCAAAGTCGTTACTTGCCTAAAAAATGTCACCCACGGGCATTTGTATTCCAATTCACAGCTTGAAGACGACTCGGCATCATGTTCACTGAGAGAAGGGTGAAAAGACCCAGGAAAGGAAAGGAATTTGTGGTCGCAGTGCTATTTCCCCTGAGCTGTCGAGGGAGCCTATCCAAACGACTTAAAGCAATTCTTGTAACATTTCAAATCCGAAGTCAAGCAAAGTTTGAGTTTTGACGTCAGTTCCTTGTTAAAGCTGTTTTACGAATATTTAAGCAGCACCCCCAATTCCAGGCAACGAAAGAGGGGTCGAAGTAAGAGATTAATGTCTAGCGCCATCTAAAGTTGTTGGGCTATGAGTTTGGAAGTGATACATTTCATTCAATTATTTTGCTTGGACCACACGAAATCACATCCAGGAGCAGCTCTTGCCGGATTTAATACCCTTCTTTAATAAATCAACTTGCTCCGAGGTCTCATATCCCTATTGTTGGTCGAGTTTGGCTAAAATTTTGTTTGGAAGTATTTATTGCTAACAAAGTTTCCAGCTTCCGCAGCTTTCACCAAAGTTTGCTAAAACTTTTCCATAAAACACCGAACTTGTGCCACTACAAATTCGAACTGGACTTTGCCATTTTCCTATTAATTAAGTCATGATAAATTATTTTATTGATTCTCCGGAATAACTCATATCAATCTGAAGAAAGGCCCTTAGAAAGGTCAAGTGGCGCCGCATTCATCTCTAAAGCCCGGACCTACGCAATAGGACGTGGAAGCCAGATTCTATTGAGTCCTGAAGGACTGCCGTAGGCGTTCTAATAGAAATCTCCAGTTGGGCGGTGATCTGATTTTCGTATAATGTGGTCATGAATCCTGCCCTAAGCAGTTTCCAATCTTGCGTATATTCGGTTAGCAAAATTCCATTTATCAAATTCTAGACGCAGTGGAGGAACACCTTCCAAAGTTGGTAAATTATTCAACCCGTTAGGGATTCCTTCAAACCGAAGCAGTAGAATTGGCAAACGAAATCGATTTCGCTTTAAACGAGCAGATTTGAAATGCATGAGCTTTAGTAATGCATGGAAATGTAAGCTTTAAGCCTGATGGAAAGTGTTAAATTTGTGATTTATAGTCCATTTGCTTGATGCTTAGCGATAAAGTCGAATATGTATAATTTTCCAAGTGTACTAAGGTTCACACACATGCATCCATCATACATCCGAACTTTACCCGACCCCTGACCGTGTTCATCAGTTGGATAAGAATTATGACACATACCGTAAAAGATTTAAGGCTGCAGAAAGTCTCGCTCCTACAACGTTTTTACGAACGTTTTTTATGCCTAAATAATTCCAGATTCCTGAATATAAATATGAATAAAAAGACATCCTAGATTTCCTCGCAAGGAGCTTCTCCCACATACTTCTCGCTCTTTGCACTCACACCCTTCTCGGATAGGTTTATTACCTGTTAACCAAGAGTTTGTGCCTCTTTTATGGCTTTATTCACGCCTTTATCAGTATATTTTGCGAGAAGATCTTTTGCTTTACCTGTTTTGATTGCCATCTGATCTTAGTCCTTCAACCAGTCTTCGTTTGGTTGCCTTGTAGAACTCCTTTAGCACAGTACGAAAACGAGAGCCAGTGGTCTTTAGGTGACGTTTCCAATATAAATTATGCCATCAAATCATTGTTAAAATAAAAAGTTTTATCCTTATAGCATTGAAGAATAATTTCACGAAATAATTAGGTTTTTACTGAATTGACATTGGTACCGAAATGTTATTGCGTTACGTCAGTTTATTGCGAATTAATATTCAGTCTTCCAAACTATTTTAATTAAAGGAAACTTAATAATTGTATTCCCTCCTCTATGGTTTTAAATTGTGATGGGCAAGGACGCATCGGTGGAGGGGTGACCATTTACTTACGTCACAATTTATATTGTAAAACTATTGGCTTCTCTAAACAATCGTGTCGAAATTTCTAGTGCTACCCATAACCTCTTTTTTTGTGTACACTCTCCTCCGGGCATGTTTGCGTCTGTTTAACAATGTCTTGAACCAGCGCAAACCCGCATACCTCCACCAGTATGTTAGAGTCAGTTAGAAATAATAATTAATAATTTGATTATGCCGTGTTTGCGCACTTTAATTGGACATCATTATTTTTCCCTCTTCGTAACTCTACTATGAAACTGTCTCCAGGTTGAGTTGCACCGTAACAATTCAGCGGGCACTTTCAAGAAACGTCTTTTTGAACTTCTAGCTGATAGGACTGTTAATAGTCCAGGGGGATAGCGGAAGAGTCAGGGCCATCCTAACCACAGGGCTAAATGGGCTATAGCCCCGGGGTGCAAGCCTTTTCGGGGTGGCAATTTTTGTTGGTGTTATATTCTTTTGTTATTAATTATTTTTATTTAAAATCTTTTCATAACAACCCGAGTAAAAATAAAAAACGGCCTTATAAAGGGCGAACACCGGCCGCTTGGCTTTTTAAGGGGCATATGATGGCCGTAGAATTTTTAATCATTTTTAATGGGAGCACATACGGCCTTACGACGGCCAAATTTGACCAAAAGAATTAAAAGGCCAAGTACTGAGCTGTAGAAACGGGCATTCGACGGGAAATTTGAGCCAAAAAAAGAATGTGCACCAAATGTATTGTTGAATATGTTTTATGGGGACTTCATCATTTTCGTTATGTACAATGGTTCTTTCGATTTATCCTACTTAAAGATATCGATGCACAAGAGAAACGAGCTCGCCAGTCGTCGGTTTGTTGTACGTGAAGTGTGTGGTGCGTGTTGATTTATATTTTAGTGGGCAATTTTGTTATTTAACGGCACAACCGAAAAAAAATCAAACATTTAATTGCAGTGAAATATAATTTCTTAAGGGGGGCGAATATCCACGTTGCTGCCACTGTACCACCGTCGTCTACCCGTAATAGCAACCATACGGCCGCCGTACCACCGTCGTATGGACGTTATTGGAACTGTAAAGCCGTTGTATCACCGTCAGTCGTCCCCTGTACGGCCGTACTGTCCTGCAACGAGCCTTCTGTTAACCGCCAGATGGCCGAGGACTATGTTTCAATCACAGTCGGTATTTGCCCGTTCTAAGGCCATCATTTATTTTTACTCGGAATGCCAAGCTGCTGCGTCTACGTTGGCTGGTCATGCCCAAAGAATGGATGACTCAAGGACTACAGGAAAAAAGCCTTGTATCTATTACCAGATGGGAAAAGACCAGTTGGCAACCCACGCTCAAGGTGGGAAGACAATGTTAAGGCTGATGTAGCAAAATTTCTGAACATAAGAAACTGGAGGTCCTGCGATTTTTTGACGCTATAATTAAGAGAAAAATCGAAGGAATTCAATGAATGTGTTCTGGATCAAATCGGTCCAGGGGAACAGGTCGAAAAAGTCAATAATAGTAGCGAAAACACGTTTTAT
The DNA here is from genome assembly GCA_963855945.1 of Thereva nobilitata. NCBI lineage: Eukaryota > Metazoa > Arthropoda > Insecta > Diptera > Therevidae > Thereva > Thereva nobilitata. The sequence continues at coordinate 430,453 of OY979696.1, forward strand.
GTGCGAACATTCTTTTTTAAAAAACAGAAACTAGGGCGTAATAGCCCTTAAAAAGGCGAAAAATATGAGTTTTGGACAATTGAAATCGGTCAATAGGTTTTTGCAAACAAAAACTAAAACCACGAAATATGGCTATTTTTTGACAATTAATTATAGGGACTGCAATTATTGCAGAACCTTGTTTCAGGACTTTCAATTTCATGAAAAAGTAATAATAGCTTTTCGCGTAAATCGTAAAGCTGTTTCCGGAAAAAAATTGAACAAGGCCCACAATGGTGGTCCTAGAGTTATTTTGAAAAGCATTATTTATTCGCAAAGAGTTGCTCTTTTCATGAAATGTATGTGAGATTTGAAAACCACCCTTTTTCCAGGAAAATAAAAAATATGTTCTCTATTTCTGAATCAATTCTTTTAACTTGAATTGTTTTTACAGTAATTCTTTCTATTTTTATTATTCTGTTTATTATAATATCATTCCCATTCATTTAATTTATGTATAATAATTTAAGATTTTTAGTTTTCGTACACACCCTGTTGTTATATAAAAACAATAAATAAATAATATGAATGTAAGTGCTCAAAAAGACCTTTCAAAAAATCATGGCTTAAATATATTTACCTGTGGATATTTACCTTTAATATTTCAAATAAGGAATAAATGAAAATGTGTGCAGTTCCATTTTTGCAATCGCTGCAGAATCATCTTTTTTTTTCACCAAAACGTCGAGACACACTTTATTATTCGAAATAATTCTGGTGAGCTGTATTTGAAATGCTTATAAAAAATTCTTAGCAGTAGAGTCACCCAGACTCATAATTCTGTATACTGAAATTAAGCTCTCGCAGGGACGGATCCATTCTTGCTGCATCTGTTATTTATGGTTGCCCTTAATTGGTGCAATTAAGTACGGAAACTCTGTACTTGTTTATTTGCATTTAGTAGCAAAGTCTGGCAAACGGATAAGGTAAGGCTTGGAAGAGAATAGCAGTCGGTTACAATAGTGAATCCCCCTTTTCTGGTCTTATTTTCTGCTGAATTAAACACACTATTCCAAGACAATCCTTTTTATCTTATCCGGGGGTGTAATGGCCACCAGAAAGTCCAATTTTACGAGCATCTAAAGTGCTCCCCGTCCCACCGCAAACTTTTATCTTCTTCACCTCATAGACTCTAATCTTACATTTTACGTGAACCTGTGAATTTTTATAGTTTACTTTTATAGCCATTTCATAGCACGTTACAGATCTCCGCAGGATTTAGCGTAAGTAAGAAGTAAAACAAACTCATATCATTCACTGGAGTCCTTTATGGAAAGCTCTGTGACTTACGGCAACATGGGCCATGTTATTGGTTTTAGATCTCGTTAGCGGACTCTTCTAAAAGTACACAAGGTCCACTGTCCAGTATGAAAATTTGTGAAAGGTATTTTATTAGGCAATCAATGGAAAATGCTTTGTGACCTTGAATAACTTCTCAGACAGGTCACCATTAGAATGAAATTATTATAACTATATCGAATGCCATGCTAAAAACAAGACTCGGTTGCAGCAAAGAATGTGCTGCATATGTCTACCGAGTGTTTCCTGCAAGAAACCGAGGACTTGCCAATGCCGTAATTAGAAAATATGAAATCGAATACATTGACCTTTAAAGCAATAGTTCGCAAAGGACTTCCTTCATGTCCTTTTTTGTATTTCCAGCATACATGAGCGGCGAAGAATAGAACAGAAAGCCATAAGATAATGCCTTTTCCGGGACGATATACTCTCTAGAAGAAAATTCGATTTCGATCCAAGTGCACGGAAGTTCACCTGATAGCTAAAGAGGAAACAGGAAGCCAGCACTTACCTTCCTCATCGTCTTCTTTCTATGGTTTCCTGCGAATGAAATATCATCGGTTGGAATTTATTTTTCTGTTTTTTCCTACAGTTCTAAAATTCATTAAAGCTGCTTGTAGTGGTAGATATTTGGTGCAAGGTTGCTGGTGTAGCGGAGAAATTTTATAGTTTGGGTGAAACTTTTTATTTGAGAACCTATTTTTATATGTAGCAAATCTAAACTCAGGCCGTCATGTCGTTGGCCAGGTCATGGTGCAATATTAGTACTTAGTTTAATACGGGATAGCACCGGTTTGGATTTTAAGAAGCAAGGAGGATTTGAAGGAGATGGCTACCAACCCTGCGTTTAGACTCTTGTATGTTGAAGGAGTTCGGAAATACTGACTGCGAAAGATTGTTCCACAGTCAAGCAGTTCTATTTATAAACGACTTCTTTGTTTGGTGCGTGAAGAGGTGAGCTATAGGCAGAGGGAATGAGCCGAGCGGGCTAATCTGGTGGTGCGGGTATAAGATTGCGGAGGCAGCAGAGCGTTTATCTTGTAGCGTTAAAGTTTTGCCAGAGCTTCCTCACCACACCAGGCCTTATCGTCACCGAGGCCCTCTTTGCACTTTATCTAACCACGACAAGGTGTTTTTGAAGCCCCACCCCAAATAAGGTAGTTGCATTCGAGGTGAGGCCGAATGTAAAATTTGTATATTCCAACACAGGCCGATGACTGAAGGAAAAGGTTGAACATTTTAAGAAATTCCACGCCCTGGGATTCTTGTTTGGCGGCTTGGAATATGTGTGATATGAGTTTATTCCTCAACTTGGTATCAAATCTGGACCCGACTAGCATTTCGATGTGGCGCATGAAAATTTGTAGGATGGAAGACTATAAGCTACTTAAATAGCAAATCTCCGACAGCTAGGTTAGTGCAAAATGGGTGGCTGACAGGGCTCATGTTGCCGAAAATGTTTGCAAAAAAAATCATAACGGATTGAGTTTTCCATTAACAGACATTAATATAATGTAGAAAAATTACATGTCCGGCAATTGCCTGGCCCCTGGGTTCTCATCTGCAATGTCACTGACCATATTTGGGTGGCCATTTTGAATTTCGGTCATATTTCGGCGGCCATTTTGAATTGCGAAAATTGGGCTTCAACGTGCATCAAGGGCGACCCCCACGGACCTTCGTGCAAAATTTTGAAGCTCAGCGAGGACTGGTGATTTTTTTTTTTTTTGCAAACATTTTCGGCAACTTGACCCCTGTCAGCCACCCATTTTGCACCAACCTAGCTGTCGGAGACTTGGAATTTATATTAAGTAGCTTACAGTCTTCCATCGTACAAATTTTCAGGCGCCACATCGATGACATTTTTTCAATAAGAAGATGACTTCTTTTACCCTTCTTAACTTTGTCCTGCACCACTAAAAGTGTCGGAGAGCTCGGACAAATAACCCCGTTTAGTAATAGAATGAGTTGCAATCGAGTTTGTCCACATCAAAGATGAAAGCACTTTTTCGCCTCCAGCTCTCCGACTATTAACGTAGGCGTTTGCTTCAATAGAGTTCATATGTAAGCTTTCTGAAAAGTTCATTTAAGAAACATTAATTTATTGTCCATGAAGTTGCTTGTCAACAAACACAAATGTATATTTCTCACATGTGCTTCTGGCTCTACGTAATACCTAACCACATAGCGTTGCCCCAATACCAGTGCTATTATTAACCAACTCATAAAAGTGATACATCCCATTTAACTCGGAATACCTTCAAGATAGGCGATCTTTGATTTTCCGGGCATGAATCCATCTCCCACTCAAATGCGTACCTACAAAAAGTTCTTGATAGAAAGAAGCCAAGGAATACTTTTTGAGGAGAAATGGGGTCATAGCCTGAAAATATTAAACAAAATATAGAAAAAATTGCCAGGACAAAGAATCAGAAAACCAGAAACTCTAAATAAATCTACCTGAAATGTGTCAGTCAGTGGAAGAATTTAATATTTCAACGTTTTTAGGTGGTGACTTAAAAGCTCCTTCACGTCGGCACACAAAATTCTGACGAGCAAGTCTCTTGACATTTCTTAAGGAACAATCTTTTTGCTCGTTTTCCTTCCAAAAATCTGTCCCATTTTGGGCAATGCACTTAGGCACAAAATGGATCCTTTTGAAAGGAAAATATTACCAGGAAATTTAATATAACGGCAAAATTCAGAATCAATAACAATTTGCGATTGTGATCCCATTTCAGGCTCTTGAGAGAATTATCCTTCGGGAAGGAGCTGCCCGGGACAGAGCTGGGCAGGCCATTGAAGGAGACGAACGAAAGGGCAACTATAATGAAATAAATTTCTGAAAATGTTATATTCACTGTTGTAAGAAATTTCCAGTGGCCGAAACGAGTCCTTGACGGTCGAGTGGAGGGCATTGGATTCCTGTAGAGGACAGGAATTTATAGCAGCAATTTATGGTTCTGAGATAAACTGCACGAAATCTCACCTGGTTGCAAAACTTCCACCTTATGTTGGCGAGCAATCCAAGAGTCTGACACAGGCACAAAGTGCAAACTCGACTAGAATTTTATGCGCACCCTTGAATAAAAGGTATAATGAAGGGCTGCACCATTGGAAAGCGGTTCGAATTTCTCTTTTAAGATTAGTTAAGAATTAAGATAAACTGGAGGGCAGATAAAACATAAAAGGATTAAGACGAAACCTCGTTCCGTTTGTTCACTTTTGCCTTGTTGCCACCTTTTTGACAATAATTGTACAATTTTGAAGGTTTTTAAAGCCTTGACTCCGGGTATCCAGTTCCACTTCTAACAGGCGCTTTGGCAAATTCAAATTTAATTTGGAAAACGATTAAAATTTCATTTGTGCTAAATGAAAGTTTACTCTCGGAGCAGGAGAATTGGTGCTAAATTCTGGGTGTAATTTAATTAAAAAGCAAAGAATGGTCGAAAATGTGTTGGATTATTTATCCTTTAGGAAGACACCGAACGGCAAGACAGCTGAGTAAAATGTAAAACATTATTCCGGGGCCCATTAACACATACTGACTACATAAACTTTCCATTATACAATGCACTTCTTCGCACCGAGGATGTTCGTTTCCATGGAATTAAATACCTCTCACCGTCTCTGCAGTGGCTTATCTCTCTCCAATTTAGTTAAAATGTATTCACTCATTAAACTAAGGAAGGGTTCGAGTAAAATGCTTTTAAAGAACTTTTATGACTGGTTCACACATATTCGGATTTATTATTTGCATGTGGCTCAAGTATTCTCCTAAATAGTAATGAGCATGGGTTTTGCATTGTTCCATTTTAGTGCGGGAGTTTTTGCAAGGCGCATATTGACTTCCATTGCAGGTGTATATGCTTTCTGCAAGTGAAGGATCTGGGATAATTTATTTGAGCGAGGTTTTTTTATTTGAAAGTCTAAGCGCAAGGGCCATCCTTAATACTAACACTGCGTCATGTCGCTCACGTCATGGTGCAATGTCAAGTAATAAGCTTAGCTCGAAGGTTAGAAAAAGAATGGATAGGTTTAGGTGAAGTTGGGAGATGGATGAAAAAGAGGCGATGTACCTTGCTTTTGAACTCTGGGATATAGTTTGAGTTCAGGAATACTGACTGTGGAAGGTTGTTCCATAGTTGTTTTAGTTATAAACGAATTTCTAGACCGAAAATAAGGAATGTAAACGGTGCGAATGAATCTAACGGGCTAATCTTGTATTAAGGAAAAAACATAACCTTGGCTATTTATTTCATTGGGACAGTCGTTGTGGTAAAAGCTAGTTTGATCCGAAAAACCGTGCATTCGACCATCCGTACATTTGGCATCCGTCCGTCCCTGCATCCGTCGTCCATCCTTGCATACGAGTATCAGTGCATTCGTTCATCCGTACATCCGGAGATCCGTGTATACGTGCGTCCGTGAATCCGTTCATCCCTGCATCCATGCATCCGGGAATACGTGCATCCGTCCATCCCTGCATCCGAAAAACATAACCTTGGTTATTTATTTCATTGGGACAGTCATTGTGGTAAAAGTTAGCATGCATCCGAGAATCCGTGCATCCGGGCATCCGTCCATCCCTGCATCCGTCGTCCAACCATGCATACGTGTATCAGTGCATTCCTGCATCCTAGCATCCGAGCATCCTTGCATCCGTGAATCCATGCCTCCGTTCATCCCTGCATTCAGCAATCCGTCCATCCGTGCATCTGGGCCCATGCCTACACTGCATCCGTTCATTAGTCCAAGCGTGCATCCGTTGTCCATCCGTGTACCCGTAAATCCCAGCATCCTTGCATCCGTGAATCCACGACTCCGTTCATCCCTGCATCCATGCATCCGGGAATCCGTGCGTCCGTCCATCCGTGCATCCGTCCATCCGTGCATCCGGGCTTACGCCCATCCCTGCATACGTTTATTCGTCCAACCGTGCGTCCGTCGTCCATCCGTACATCCTAGGCATTCGCGGATCCGTGTATCCGTGCAGCAGTGCATCCGTCCATCCGGGCATCCGTCCATTGGTGATGAGCAAAAATGGTCTTGTTCTTGCAGTCTTGTCTTGTTCTTGCACATTTAGTAAGACCAAGAACAAGAACAAGACTTTGCTAGTTATGCTCGCAGGAACAAGAACAAGACTAACTGTGCAAGAACAAGACCAAGAGCAAGACTTTAGCAAGAGTCTTGCAAAATTTTCACCTAAATTCATTCTTTTAAAAACAAAAAATATAAAATTGATTAGGAATTTCAAGTAATTATGATATAAATATATGTGTGTATTGTATATTTATTTTAGTGAGATAATTGTTAAAGCAATTATTCACATTTGTACATAAGTACATAATGACTTTCCATGCATTGTGCGTCAACGAGATTCACAATCAATACTTCTGCATTTCGAAGCAAAATTTGCCGAAATGATTTAGGTAGATATTTCACCACCTATATTTTTTAATCAATTTGGTGCTCTGTTACTTTCCTTCAATTACTGGTGTCTAGAAAATGAGTTTTCTTCTGTTAAATCTTTCAGGATTTAAAAAGAAAACCATACAAAAATGAAGATTCCTACGTTTCTTTTTTTAATAACCAATTTATATAAATACATACAATACATACTTGATGAGCGAAAATAGCCTTGGTCTTGCAGTTTTGTCTTGTCTTGTCTTGGTCTTGCACATTTAGCAAAACCAAGGCCAAGACCAAGACTTAGCTATATTTGCAAGAACAAGAACAAGACCAAGACTTAGCTATGTTTGCAAGAACAAGACCAAGAACAAGACTTAGCTATGCTTGCAAGACCAAGAACAAGACTGACTGAGCAAGAACAAGACAAGACCAAGACTATATTAGTCTTGTCTTGTTCACTACCGTCCATCCCTGCATCCGTCGTTAATTCGTGCATATTTGTATTATTGCATCCGCGCATCCGTGAATCCGTGCATCGTTGCAGCCGTGCATCCGTGAATCCATCCATCCCTGCATGCATGCATCCGGGATCCCTATATCCGTGTATCTGGGCATTCATGCATCCGTGCATCCGTCCATCCGTCTATCCGTGCATCGGTCTATCCGTAAATGCGTGCATTCGTTCATCCTTGCAATGCCTTTCCTGACGGTGGATTTAGAGGAGTGAGGAAATGAAATGATTCACTCAAATCGATGGATAATCATCCATCAAAATGTTTCCATTCTTTTTATCTCAGTAGTCAAAAATTCAAATTCCAATAATCAAAAATTATTTTCAAATAGCCCATGACGATTCAACAATCTATTCGTTCCGTAGTTTTAGATTAAGCAAATATCTATTGGTCCATCCGCAGCTACCTACCAAAGAAAATTCCAAATCCTTGAGGTGAACGAGCGATTTTCTTCGCTAAAAAAACCCCAATAAAAAACGCCATCAAAGCGTACATCAAGTTCGGCACAAGTACATTATTGGGGCAAGTTGGCAAGAAAAATAAGGGAGGAAAGAAGGCAGCACAAGTGGCTCCGTGCAGTCAAATTCTGTATCTGGTCCCTAATTAATGAAATAACAGGACTGTGTCGGCTGCTTGATGTGATTCCTTGCTCTTTAAGGACAAACAAAAAGCCAGCACTAAGGACGAAAGGTCGTGTTTGATTAATTGTAGGCTTGGTGTGTGATTAATGGAGGGCTACTATCTACTTTTTGTGGTCATCGTCTTGTAAGAACAGATGTTATCTGCTGCAAGCGATGTCTTTTGCTCCGGGACATAAAACCTGGAATGGCGTGCTTCTTTCTTCCTTGAAACCACTTTTTAGGAAGAGCAGGGTTCTGGTCAACTTTGTTTTATAGTTTTTGGGCTGTTGGCGGATTCTTGAGATGTGTGATGGTAGGGTTACATAACCGAGTTGAGGACTAACTTAGGCTGTCGGCAGGACAACAAATCACCTGCACGCTGGAATACTTTTAATTGTTTCTAACTTGGCAATTTCGACCCAGATTGCTCTTAATAAAATCCTTCTAGACCTATGAAAAGGCCAGATTTGAATCCCATATTTGAGGCACTCACTGCGGGAAATTTCCTCTGCGTGGATCTGCAAGTAACTGCCGCATTAAGTCAATACAAGTTTTATTTGCAGATGGTTAGACATAGTTATACCTGGTTTTATGGAAATTTAAACTCCAATTGATGGACCTAGATTTGCCCCAACCGAAATTAGGGGAGCAATTATGTATGCCTAAGAAATTTGCGGTCGGGCTGAGGCTTGCGCATTTTCTGAAGTAATTAAATTGGGTTTTTCCAATTTTACTTTGTATGCATAAAATCTGTGTCGATGCGGTATGATTGAAAGCTTTTAATTAACGAAGAGGTAAGATGCAAAATTATGTTCGCGGGAAACACACAGCAAGCAACTCACGTCAGACCGCGGGCTGAGGAGGCAAGGCGGCTGTCATCCACACATTGCGCATTGTTATTTATAGGGAGACCTAGCACCCATTTTGTCTAGGTTTAGCCCAATTTGAATGTCTGTTCATTAGCATCTTTTTTAGATTTCATGCGTAATTAAGTTGGTAGGGAAAATTTAATAGGAGCCGTTGCTCCTCCATGATGCCCGTTTACGGTGGAGTAAATTTCCTCAATCAGCAGCTACCAGAGAGCTCTCACAGCCGAAGGGCTGAGCTCAAAGAGGGCTTTTAGATTTGCATAATTAATTAAACAGTTCAGCAAAACCTCGGCTCGGGGACGGAACTAGGTACCTACGAGAACGACTAACTGAAAAGCACCATGTTCAGTTATATCACAGCTAATTTTTTGCCCCTAGCAATGCAACTACAAGTAAAATAGCGTCAATGTTTATTTAGCTGAGCAACCGTTTTTGGCGTTAAAGACGAATAGTTCTGCATCAGGGATGAAGCCGAATAGCTTCAGTGAATTTTCAATTGAAGCTGCCTCTACCTGTGGTAATCCAAAGCAACGCCGTGCGCACCAGATGATGAAACTCTTTAAATTTCTCTATGGAAAGACTGCGTTTGAGTGCAAAGCGAGCTACTTGCTTTTCCGCATGAATTACTGGGATAGTAACATACTGGTCCCTACAACTGTTGCTGGAGATAAACGATATCGAAACTCCCTCCGCTTTTACTAAATACAGTTAGGGATTTGTGATTATGCAGAGGATTTTAGCTTTTGTCTTAAGAGCTGTTTCGCGAAATGTTAGAGTTTAAGTTATAACAAATTTAAATTCCTTTTCATTAAATTTTCTGAATTTTAGAGGTGAAGCATATTTTTCAGTTTAAGGAGGAGTATAGTACAAATTAGCAGGACGTCATATTGCTATATTGAGTATAACCTATTCATAAAAATACAAACCGAGAAGATTTGATTCCCACAGCCAAGAAAATCTTGTACTGCTAGTCGTTTCACATTTCATTTCTTACAAAATAAGAAATTTGAATAACATTTGATTTTGAATTTGAATAAGATTTAAACATTAACATAAGTAGCACATTTGGCCCTAAAATCATTGTAAGGCATTTTTACTTCTAGTTATTACCATCAATAATTGCAAGACTTTATTGTAAGACCGGCAAACTTGTAAAATCGACCAATTCTAAGTGCTTTTTTACCTTTTCATTTATTGATTAGTTAAGCAAATTTTTTGTATATAAATGAAAGGTTTGATTAATAAAGACACCGTGAACAAAGACTTAATTTCCACCAGTTTGTCTGAGGCACAGCATTCACTGAGATCGTACATAACCAACTAATGGCAGACTGTCAAAAAATATGGGTCCTATAAACTTATTTGACGCGTGAAGCTGAGAAACTTATAATTCATTTTTCGCTATGAGAAGAGAACTATTCCTCTGCGTTAAAAACACCGAAGGATCGATTTGACTCACTTGGTCGCGCCATAAATCAATAAACTGTGGTCACAACCTTTAGGCGACAAAACTTCTGCAGCCGCCATAAAGTCGTCACAACACAACACAAGAATATTTATTGGGGCCTCGGTAGTCTAGCGAGTAAGGCGCCTGACTACCATCCCAGAGGTCTCGGGCTCGAATCCCGGCAGCACCACGGTCCTTCGCCTTTCCCACCTTCTTTCTTCTTCCTCTTTGCATTCCTCTTTCCTCCTGTCATAGCCTTCCGCTGCCACTGCCATGCTCCACACTCCAGCGAGTTGTTTCTCGTTGCCCCGATGCCAGAGTCGCGATAAAAATGGTTGGGAGTAGGTGGTTGTGGCAGTTCCTTCCTTCACTTCTCTCTTTCCCTTCACTATCTATGGACTAGAGCTTGCTGTTCGACATTGCCCTCAATACGAGCTCTGAGCTCTAGTCTTCCACATAAAAAAAAATAATAAAGTCGCCACAACACAAGAATGTTTAATGGGGCTACAAATCTCACCAACTCCAACAAGACTACATGCTCTTGACCACTGCTCGAATCAAACTAACATGTTTCTATGGGAAAACAGTCGTTCTACGCTCATTCTGGACTCTGGATTACAAATCTTTTGACGAAAGGCATCGTAAAGAAGCTAGGCCGTTTTGTCGTAAGATTACATTCATAGAGGATCCAACAAGAATAGGCGATTCCAGAAGATTCCTCTCGCGAGAACGGCGAACTCCCAACAATATGATGAATTCATGGATGAATATATATCAATTCAGTATCATCGCATAATTACTGCTGTCTGGCCGTTGGTCAGAGTCGTTTTAAATGCCTCCTCAAACGGTGCGTCCAACATCTCGCATAGACATACTACATACCGAGCCAAGTACTAGACGACTTATTCGCCATACTATTGCGTTTTCGGTTACCATTGACATTCAAAAACAGACAAATAGTAGTATATGAAGAAAATCAAAAATTTCAACTAATCTTGTGAAAGAAAATATTATCAGAACCAATAAGGTGCTACCAATTAAAACCCGTGACGTATAGAACAAGACCAGCCCCTTCCCTAGCTACCAAACGTCTGCCTTGTAAGCCGAAGTATTCAAGAGGAATTTTTCATGGACGATGCCATTGCGGGGCAGACAACTTGATCGCCCTCATAGAAATATACATGGGCAACTATGATCACTGCTCAACGAAGCTAGATTCAACCTGAGGAAGTGGTGCTCCAATCACCCACGGCTTCTTCGAGTCATAAAGATGGAAGATCAGGAAGTCCAGATATGTAGACTTTAAAGATGATACAATAGAACATATGATAACATTTTGTAACAGATTGCTTTATAAGAAATAGATAGATATATGTATCTAAGATTTTAGATTGTAGTTTTACGGAAGTGCGGCCAAAGCTGCCATTTATATACGGCACTGCACTGAAAAAGACACCATCGCTTTTAAATTAGTATCGAGTTGCTTTTTCAGTATAAAATATTAAATATATGATAGTATAAAACAATATATAGTACTCTCCTTTTTGTGAATTCATCCTTATTGCTGTAAGTATTGCTCCTACATATAAGAACATTTTTAACAAACCTTGCCAGAAAACACTTACTTCAAAAGGATAAAACTCAACTTTATTGAATAAATTCGTGCCCAAGCCTTCAAGTAAATTTCGTTAGCAAAGTACCGTAAATTCAATAAAAACTGAAAAAGGTTGTTTTGTTATAGTCAAATCTCAGTTGACCTCTACCACCGCGCGCGTTCGTTTACTATCAACAGTTTACTTTGCGGTTTGATGTAGAATTTTACGTCATAATTAATTTGTCTAGTCGGAAAATGTATTGCAAAGTCACGCTACCACTGGAGATTTTTATTTGACGCAACATTCCAGTAAATAACCTTACCACAAAGGGACGAAAGAACAAAGCTCAGCTACGTGGTAGGCATCCAGATGGAAACAAAATTCACGGACCTGCACATTTATTAAAAATAGGACTCTCCAGCAGCCTTGTATATCCCCACACCATCCCCTAATCATATTTCCACAGCTTTACACGTCCTAGAAACGCCACATGGCATTTACTTCGTGCTGCGAATTCAAAAAGTTCCCTCCAGTGGGGCGCCCCATCCGCTGGGGTAGATTGTTTTCGTTGTGCGAATTATGAAACCTCCTGCAAAATTTCTGCTGGCATCTATCGAACCTTTCGCTATTATTCCAACTCATTACGGCGAGCGGTCTTTAATGAAATGCGATAACTTTGCAAGAGACTCGACAGTTCTGCAAATTAAAATCCCAGCCGAGAGCTTTCAGGAGCTCCCAAGCCCCAAGGATGTCCTGCTTGAGCCTGAACATCAGCCTGCTGCTATTTGGAAATAAATTCGAAACTTGGGAAAACCTGCCGCTTCGAGTTTCCTTAAAAACTGCCACAGAAGCACTTGAGCCTAACAACCCCCTACCCGCCAATCCAAGGTACTAGCATCTTGAGCCACAGGGTCAAGGGAGCGTATTACTTCTTGCTGTAACCATACGAGGCTAGTTTCCATTCCTCAATTAAAAACTCCGCGCCGCGCACCGCAAATATGCAGAATAATTGGTATTGAAAGCTGTCGCCTGACACGCTGAACGCCGGAGCGGTACGAAAATACCTTGCTCAGTATCATTTTCCCATAATTTATTAAGGCCGAATCCAATTCCCCCTGCCAACAGTCTAATTTCTGGGGCTGAAATGCAATTTAAAGGCAAACTTTTCCAAGTATCGTTAGTCAAGGCGAAATTAATTTGTGTTGACAGACGAATTGACTTCTCAGACTTAATGCTGTCGTTGTGCCAAGTAGGCACCAAGTGGTATTTTATCTCCAGTCTTGGAGTAATGGCTCAGAATGGCCGGAATGAAAAGAAATGTTTTGCCAAGATTCCTCTGTAGAAGGAAATTCTTAATGTATGCTTCTACACTAACTAAATATTGCAAGGATTACAGCAGCCTCTCCATCTTGGCACGTTCCCGCTTTTCATTATTGCAGCCAATGATTTATACTACTGTCCCAAATCTACGGTCATTTCGCCTTAGACAAACTTTTCTTGTTTCGTCTAAGTTTTTTGCCTTTCGACGGAGTTTTATGCTAATAATAGCATCCGGCAAAATTAAATTTGAAGTTTAGCGTATCATAACAAGAAGCGCTTCGCCTAAAAATGTCCTCAGTTGTCATTTGCTTAGAAAAGTTTAATTAATACACAGAAAATTACTTTTTCGATTTACTGTTACGAGCTTATCTTGAAGGAAAACATTTCTTGTCCTTAAATTTGATTAATTTTACCTGGTCGAAATGTAGCGCCAGCGGATAAATGGATGGAAATGTTTTGAGTTGGTTTACTTTTTTCGACTTTCTTTGCTTAAGCGGATGTATAACGGCGATCCTGTCACGGCTTTCTCGAACTGCTCCCTGCACCATCCTCGATTCTGAGCCGATGTTACCCGGTTGGCATCAACTGTAATATATACGTCACAATCAACCATGCCTTGTCCATTCATCGCACCTCGGATAGCTGTTAAGCAAACTCAGTGAAGACTGCCCAGCGAATGATGTTTTATGTTTTTTGGAACTTCTTTGGCCTGGATGGTACTCCGAACATTATTCTGAAGCATTTGTCCAGGTAGCTATAGACATATACACTAATTTGTTCAACGCGCAATTGCCAAGTCACTGGAAATCGTTGATACCATGGATCCGCCGAACGTAATGCTCGCAAGGGAAAATTCTGTTCCCAGATATACACTGGATCTTCATGAGCCCTTGCGACTATGAGAAGGCGTTCGATACAGCGTGGACACAGTGTCTCCTTTACAAATTTGTCATAACCGTATGACTAGCCCGCTCGGGTCACTCGCACAGCCTGCAGCCCTTATTTTCGTGCACACTTCGGTCTAGGAATTCGTTTATAGCTAGAACAACTCGACTGTGGAACGGCCTGAGTTCTGGGCTAAGCCAGCGCGGTGTCTAGTTACTTAAATACCCATATCTAAAAGTACCCTCTCTGCGTTACTCACACGCCTTCGACAATATAAAACAAGCACGCTTCAGACCATGTCTGTTTGATCGTGAACTTATGTCCACCTCTTTCAATAGGGACATCGAACTCATTCTTGACTGGGGTCGCATTGAATTGGACTCAAGCCTCCAAAACGAAGTACTGCCTCATAACTGTGCCGATCTTCCTTCTGCCTCAGTGAGCAATGTGAATCTAACGGATGGCCCATCTCGTAACATCTAGGGTATAACTTTATCTGAGGATCTTCGATGTAATGTTACGTCAGCTTTATAGTCCAGTAAATAAGTCGGAAAATGTGGAAAAGTTGATCAACAGCTCCGATTTAAAAATTTCCATTTCCGAGGTGAAATTTTGAATTTTTAAAATTTCTTCATTCTTGACACTTCTAGGGGTGGTTTTAATGGGGTGCAACCACCCTCACTCGATTTTTGACCTCGGACTCGTAATCAGAGACCCCGAAAACCCCCGAGAGACGCTTTCCGAGGTGAAATTTCAAATTTTAAAATTTTTTTACCACTTTTACTATTGGGATTTATTTGGGGGTGGGAAAACTACCCTAATTTTTTCATTTCTCATAGCAAGGCAGATGTTAGTGGTGATGAATTTTCCTGAGGGTCTAAAGAACACGTACATACAAAAAAAATTCAAATCGGAGCTGTTTATCAATTTTTCCACATTTTACAGTATTTTCCGGCTTATTTACTGGACTATTATACTCACGCAGGAGTTATGATCGTACTTCCATCAGTCCGGAATAGTTACGGCACTTCCACATTTTCGTATACTCCATCCACTGGAGCCTGATCACCCCGACTGCGAATAAATGGCGTTTTACAGAAACACCCATTCTTCAGGAATTCACTAGAAATTCAGTAGAACAAAAGTGAAACCAGTATTATTATCAAAATGAACATTTAATTAAGTTCGCCATGATATTTTACGTTTCTCCAGCAGCAAAACTCGGTGATTCGATTTCAATTTTATCTTCCAATCCTGGCGAGTATAAACAGATTGTAACCGCCCTTCATTACATAAGTAATTTGCATATTTTCGTTCACGAGTAAATCAATTACATGACACTCTGGTGATAGGATAATTTATAGAGGCATTTCCTCAGAACGGGGCACCATATATCCCTGAGCGACGCCCTATCTGTCATCTGGTAGTGTTAATGAGGTCGTCCATTAATCAAATCACAAATTTTCCTGTTCTCACAAATTGCCATTTTCGGCAACAAACGACTTCATTTTGGATTGTGTTAGCCGTGAATATTTTATAGCTTGCCAAAGGCAGCCTTGTTTGTATTTTTTATAAGCTACTAAAATTTCGTCGGGCCTAGGTGAAGGACTCAAATTCTACTCATAGGGAAAATAACTAAAGAAAATTCACACAAAAGGAGGATTCCGTGCATGGCCCTCTTATGGGAGTTCAACTGAAGTTAATGCTAATGAGGTCCGATTTGCTCTAATAAATTATGCAAAGGAGTAATAAAATTATATCACTCAGCACTTCCACAAATTTTAATTGAAATGAATGATTCTGTATTGATCCAGTGCAGGACCCACAGAAGCTGCCCAGGACACATTACACCAGTTGCCATGGAGACATTTGCTACATGAAAGTGATAATTAGAGGCAAAGTTAAAATTTAATTAGCGTTTCAAGATACCAGTATTTCCTTATTTCTACTCTCTCGATGGAATTCTTTCCTATGGTGCAAAATTTATCCTTACTGAATTTAATTTAATCCGGAGTTGCTAACATTTGTTAGCAATCAATTTGCCCCGAGCGCATGTCTGTGAGAAATGGTATTCAATAGTAAATTCCAGCTTTAATTGCAGTGGAAACTCACTTTATAGTGATTCCAGGTTAAATATTTATATTATGGCTCTACATCAATTCGTTTTTACTTGCTTCAATTTAAATAATTGAAACGAAATATCGCATGGCATGAAATAAATAACATTGAAAGTATTTGGCTTACAGCATTGTGCCTGTTTGATGAACATCCAACAGAGAGAATATTAATAATTTACCATAGGACAAAAAATCATTAAAATAATTCCGAGGTTGGTTTTTCATTTTTCGGAATGGAACTTATCCTCAAAATATCTGCAGCTTATAGTATTATTTAACATTAACTTATACTACCTTCGTAACAAGTTTTATATTTTTCTCTAGAACCAGTAAAATATTCACATGTTTCTGTTTCATTTTTTTTCGAATCAAAAACAACAAATATATTTATACAGTTACAAAACAAAATTACATAAGTTCTTAATGATCCAGTTGGCATCTAGTTAAGGAAACCCGACAGATCCCTAAATGAAATCAACAAATTGTCAACACAAAGGTAACTAATCCTGTAATAATTATAATCGGAGAGGGTCTCCAGGAATCTTTACACGCCAGCACAAATGTTAAACAAAACTTCCTTAAATTTGTACATCAGACCTAAATTTGCTACGATGGGTCACGATGCTCCCCATTGGTCTGATTAACAGCTTCTATATATAGGCTAAGGACATTCATAGGGGGTGCCTTAAGCCGCTCAAATAAACAAATACCAAATGTGAATAGCAACACGTGCAATAAATGTGGAGCCTACATGACAACAAATCGCCTTACAAGAGATTTAATGGGACCTAACAATGAATAGGAGAATTTATTATATTTATTTCGTTGAAGGTGTGCAAACTCGTAGGTGTAGCATGAGTCACGGAGCGAATCGCAGCATAGTTGACTTGTGGAGTTGACTCCGGCTCTAACAACGCCGAAAACGAAAAGAAATTCCGCACATAAGATACTGAATGTACTCTATTCCGTATTCTCATAATACATGGCCCATAGCCCGTTAAGGAAGATAATTATGAATACACATCATCCCCTATCATATCCAATTGTTAAGGGCACAATGTACGATATTTGAGCAGGATATAAATTCCCATAATGAGCAGCAAGGCCTGTACTAATTACTAAACTAAGCGGAATGATACACTCGAGCGCCATTTATAAATGTTTTAAATGTTAGTCTTATAGGAAATGCCTCTAATTAGTTCTTGCAAGGATCGTTTCATTATATTCCCATTTACACAGCGCTATATCGGTCCTGATAAATATTGAAAGCAAATAAGAAGACGAGGCATGAAATGGGATTCGGAAGTTGAAGTTTGAACAATTCTTCTGGATTAGTAAAAAATTGTCCAACCAATGATTTATCAAAACTGCAGGCAGTCCCCCAGTATGTAATTTAAAATGTAAAGGCTTTAAACTTTAGCAAGGAGGTCTGTGTCCAATTTTTGGTACTGCCGCGACCGACGTGACATAACTGATGAATGACCATGGGAACCAGACCCATCTTCTTTGAGATAGGGTCTACGGGTGGGGTTTTTGCCCTTCCTATCCTCCTATCCCTCACAGGTGGTAATTTTAGCATCTTTTAACATAACTGCACCTCAAACAATTCTCTGGCCGCCTTAAAATACGGCGTAGGAAGAAACGTCTTCGAGTTGGCTAAAGCAGCCGTGGGTCTTGACGTGGGTGATGACTTTTTTACCAAGGTGGTGTGCCATCCAACACCCCCCAGCGGGAAATGGAGTGCTTCAATACCGCTGTTTTTGCACTCCTTAAAAAGCTTACAGCGCTCCCGTTACGCTCCAGTTCCATATGCTTTTTAACATTGCATGTCATTGCAGGGGAGCATACGTTTTTATGCTCCTTCAAAAGCGTTCCAAGTGCATTATAAAAAAGCTTTTTAATAAAGAATTTTCATGGACGCCTGTGGATATGTGATCCGGGTATCGAAAAGCTTTTATTTTGTTTATCTTTTGCAATTGCCTTTTCTTCTCCAAGCGCGAGTGTGGTTTTATCAAAGCAGTCCCCCAACTGAATTCTAACCACTTTTAAAGCTGCTTGTCCTTCGTATCGAACGAGAGCCGGTCCATTGAGTATGCTAATGCCACCCTTATGGTCATCAAGATAATCGCTCATTTTGTTCGTTCTATAAAATTTATAAAAGCTCCGGTAATGCTCCCTCGGGAGCATATTTAACAGCGCTCAAAGTAAGCTCCCCTGAACAGCGCTCCTAATTTTTCCACTGGGCCAGTTCTGAGCGAACGAAAAAGCCTTGGCCGGTCAGTTATGGAAGTTACATGACAAACCGAAAGTAAACCGAATTCAACTCGATCTGAGCTTGCAGTTTCGGTCGAGTGTTATATGACATACCGAACTTGAGTTTTTAGTTGTAATTTTGGTTTTATTATTGTCAGTTCGTCAGTGGAATTATTCGTGAAAATGAAATTTTTTTTATGTATTTAATGAAATTATAATACTCCAACAAAAAATGTTTTTCACCCTGTTAAAGCAATCTCGGGTTTTCAATCGCTAGTTACATGAAATTCCGATCGAAAAGTGTACTCAACCAAGCAAAAACTTGTGAACCCACTCAGAACACGTTCGGCATAATTTTTGCGGTCGGTTGCTAGTTACATGACTCAAACCGAACCGAAAATTGTACTCAGTTCGTGTTGAGTATGTCATGTAACTTCCATAAGTATGTCCGGATTTCATTGCCCACTAAGCCATGATGGGCGGGGACACACATAACTGTAGCCCATTTGCTCTTCACCCTGAAAACATTAAGATTCGGAAACTATTCGAGAACGACTCGTAAACCGAAGGCAATAACAGCGTAGCAAGGGATCGAATCGCTTTCTCGTGTTGATTACGAATCGCATGCTCGTATCGATATCAAATCGCTTCTGCGCCCTGCATATTCATTGGGTGTACATGAATACACCCAACATTGACCGAAAATCACTCCGCCGAACAAAACAAGTCAAAAACTCAAACTTTCCAAACAAATCTGTTGAGGAGAAACCAAAGCCTTGGCTTGTAAATATAGAAGGCTTTGGGAAAAACAAATCAACCAGGAAAACTTTCATGTTGCGTTTAAAATCTATTTCTCGTACCCTTCGCAAGCAGTTTTCGAATCGAGAATGGTCCGAGAAAGCGAGCCTCCGAGAAATTTTTTGCAGGCCAAGGGCACGTTGCGCCGCCATGGTGGCCCGGTGAAATACGGCTCTTATTCGCTTTGCTCAAGTCCAAGCTATTGGCATTTCCATAGTTTTAAAGAAAAGAGATTCCTTTGCAGGCGCAATGAAGATAATACTGGGTGACCTCAAATCCTAACGGTACTCCACTCCAGGGGTGAATTCTATCATATTTATAAATGGTCTGCTCTTAACCCCCTTATACCCATTTCGTACTCTGTTACTCTTACCCCTGCAAGACAGGCACATGCCTCGTTTTAACCATCGCGTACTTATATACAGTTCAATCGACTTAGACATTAAACTCATACAGGGTTGGGGCCAGACGAATTGTGTCGAATTTAATGTTTTTAAAACTTAGATCGCTAAGTAATCATCCCAATGCGTACGATTTCTACTAGACTACATTCGGCTTCTGCACGTTTAATTGGAGCGCGGCTTGAAACACGAAGTTGAAGATCGCTATTTGCTTCAATGTAGACCTTTCAGCCACCGTCGAAGTATAGCATACCTGAACAAACACTATCATATAGATCTCTCCACTGAAATAATCGCTTACCTGCCCTCACGGAAATTTTATAACTGCAACAACAGATTTGCCCGCACATTTTTCCACTGCCTGCATCTCCCTTTTTCACACTGGAACGGTGAACACTCTTCCTTACTCGGTATTTCCGCACTCATACAACATTCAAGAAACCAAACACAAAACCTATCTTTCCATCGCGCTAGACTTGCTACTAGACATTGCACTGCGACCTCACCAACGACATTACGAATTGGTAGCCGCAGGATACACGAGTCAATGCAATGATCAATTCAAACTGTCAATTGTCAGTTTATAGGCCAGAGGAGGGCGCTTAATTCCGCAAACTTTAAGCCGATCCCCTCCCCCATCCCTTGACAGTTCGAATTGCTCAATTCATTGACTCGTGTATCATGTGGCGTAGTAGAAAGTGGAATTCCTAAGTTTGGTAATGCCAAACAAAAAATATACTAGTAAGCTTTAGGATAAAAAAGCTTTAGTGTAGTCATTAACAGCTTTCATCCCGGCTAGAAAAAACCACTCGTGATGCTAGCAGAGACGCGACCCTTGAAAATGTCAGTTTTTGTGCTGCAGCTCTAAAAAAAACTCTCCTGCACTCCTGGCTATCTCTTATATGGCAGGACTACAGATTTTGACCGAACAATCTTTGTTATACTCCTATACTTAAATTCAACAGTCCTTTAAATATTTATACAAGATATGAAAAACGTAAATTAAATAACGCCAGCCACAATAAATTAAAAACAAAATTTCGTTAAAGGTACTTAAAAAATAATCTCATTCACCTTTATGATACGGTCCAGTTTATAAGTACGGAATTAAAGACAGTTATTTAATTCTGCTGGAGGAGGGAAAAGGATGAGCATAACGCGCAACACATAGAACTCCGTAATGAAAAATTCATGAAGTTCAGATCCCATATTAAACTTATTGATGTGGGTCAAACTGAATGAGTGAGCCTTAATGTTCATAACCACTTATGAAGGGGGTGAACCCTCATTTAGTAAATTTGCTTCAATATTTTAGAGCTCACACGCCCATGTGTAGCCTGGCAAATACATATTCCAGCAAGGGTGCTCCCACGTATGAGTCCTTCTTCGTATCCTTTCAAGGTAAAGATCTTTTCAGGCAATCTTTAGAAAAGGGTGAGAAGACAGTCGGCCATCCTGGAATTGGTTTCCATATCTTTATTTCTCGACTTTGTAAAATTTATGTAAAATCCAGTTTTATTTATCTGCCGGTCCACATGCTTAAGTATACAATTATTCATGTTAGTATGGGTTAGTAGTTCTGGTATTATTTGCGAATTTACTTCAACTATAAAACAAAATCTTCTGGCAAACAAATTTGCAACCCCGGGCAGCCGTCTATGGTTTGTGATGAAAACTCTTTTGAAAAATCACTTCCTTCCCTTAAATTCACAGTAAAGTTTTTCCATTTTCCAGCCAAAGAGTTTCCAGGTTAAATTAAAAAAGTTTTAGAAGTGATTTGTTTACCACAGATTCTCCCGCCGATATTTACAAACTTTGAATCAGTTGGAGGCTCTAAGTATACACACATAGACTGCGATAACTGTGGGTCGACTGTCAAAGGAGCAAAGGAGCACATTTCGGCTGTATGCAACAACTTGCTCAAAAGTTACACCCTACTGCCAAATGCTATCCGTAGCGAAATCCTATTATTTTGATATTACGGTCTATCACTCTAAACGCACAATTGTATGTGGGAATTTGGCTAAGGAGGAAATAGTGATAAAGGTTTCGGTAAGCCCTTTTTGAAGTGTAAAGTGAAAGGGTGGTCTTGGTAGCAAAATGTTTCCTCCATTTTTTGAATGTGTGAATATGTGCAAAATTAAAATTCAATTAATTCTCGTTTGATGTTAAGCTCGAGAATAATCCAAGCGGATTTGGGGACCAATACGGCAATCAAATACGCCAACAGATGTACAGAACAAAAAGGAGTGGTCTCCCCTAACTGTGGTTGGAGCTAAGGTAGTAGAATACGCAGACCACCCAGTGATAGGGGTGACAGAAATGTTCCCAACCGTGATTAGTCATATTATGTAAGGATGCCTGAACAGTTAGCAGCTGGGCAGCAGACTGCAGCCGAGCATCGAGGACAGGGTAAAGAAAGACTGCATAGGTATCTGCAAGAGATAGTTTCTCATGCTAAAAATGGCCCTGGGGATGTACACAACCGCGTACACGTTTAAGAAGAGGGAGGAAAACGGGAACTTCCTGAAGAAATTTAGTCCACGACGGACGGTTCCAAGATATAGAGACCACCAACAATGGGCTGCTATATAACCCTTGTGATTGTTCCAACCTTTAATTAGGAAAAAGGATATTTTGTATTGTGGATCAAGATGAAACTTGTACCAGACCAAGGGTGCATCTTGCGTTTTTATTTTTTATGGAAAGACACTGCTAATAACGTTAATATTTTCTTTGTGAGATCAGCATATGTGTGTACTCCATAACAATGAGTTTCACTATTTGCATATCACCAGTAATCGATAAAAATCTGATGCTTAAGGATCAACTTTGCTTCGAAAGTATTTTTTCACAACTTCTTAGAAACATGCACTCCATAAACACAAGTTTCCAGCTCAGTTGCATTCTCAGTATAAACTGTAATATGTTGTCGATTACGATTCAAATGTCGGCCACATATATAACATATGGAGTTATTAAGCTGTCCCTATTGTTACTTCTTTTACTGTTAGCAAATTCCTAAATAGAAACAAGAGTAAAATCCTTTTGAAAAGTTGAAGGAACTCTTTGTGTTACTTTTGAAACTCTCCCGGCATAAGAAAAAGTAAGAAATAAAATTTAATCCCGTCATAGCATAATCTACCCGAAACGGAACTCCCCTGAAAGCCTCTCACATGATCTTGGGTGCACTGTAAGAATGAATTTTAAAATTCATTAGGGAACTTGCTGCAACTTTCATCATGAATTATTTAGACTACGACATCATAGCAGAGCAGCCGCCGGAATTTAACATTTTGACAAAAAGTGCACTGCATTTTCGTCTGAGGTTAACACTCGCATAAGACGCCCAATGCCCCGAACTTGCTGAAAGTCTTAGGGAAACCAGAAAATTTCCGACACTTAAGGCATGGAAAAGACGTTGAATTTTCCCTGTTTGCGAAGCATCTGAAGACTTTCAGATCTGAACTCCTTCTATGGTACAAGTATTTGTATATATAAGTACGTACTCAATTTCTTGGGGTGTTGAAACCTTTAGGTTTCTGTAAGAAAGTGCACACGGAAGGAGGCCACTTTCAAGATTAGACTTTTTATGGTGCCTCTTGGGAATCGGTTTACTAAGCACATCTGCGTCGTTACTAGAAAGAAAGCTGTTTGTTTCCGCTTTAACTGTTGTTAACGCAATCCAATCATAGCCTTTAAAAATTCAAAAAATACCGTCTAGTTAACAAAGGCTCTCCTGACAAAATCTACACCCTCCTCCAAATATCAGGGAACATAAACCTGCTTCTCCGAAGCTAAAAACGCTGGTATATCATTGTGCAAGTGAATCCGGTCCCCATTATAGATTCCGGGCTCGTAGGGTGCCACAGACGGAATGCAAACAAGTTCCAATATTTAAATTATGTACCCGGAATGTTGTTTGCCTTTCGTTTTATCTCGTCCTTGGCGGTTTTCTTTTACTTTCGGGTCTTTACTTTTATATCATAATTTCCACAGATCTGAATGTGCATTGAATTCATAAGTCGAGACCACGGAGTTACAATTAACAAAGAATCTAGATCTTTCTAGGCAATCGTCCTTTTTGAACAAGTTGCTTCACCCTTGAATTTTTTAGCCATTTGTCCTAATTTGTTGTGAGTACTCTAGTTTCTCACTTTAATTCGCACTAAATGCTTTCCATTAGAGAGGACTAGAATGCAATCTAAAATTTGTCAAACAAAAATGTAACGAAATACATTCCCCATAAAAAGAGATGGTCTTTACTGGCAGGAACATAATACTTTTTGAGAATTAGCTTAGTGATAAAATTATGAGTTTAGTGTAATTTTAGTATACCTTTAGTATATCCTTTAAAAATAATTTCACTGTTTAGAACATTTTGGAATATTTTTTTGGGATATAATTCGGTATAGTTTGAAGCAATTATACTTTATTCTTTAATTAATAGGGAACTTTATAATTACGAAAACAAATACTAAACTAAACATGAAATGAATACTTCTAAATCTAATTTTTGATGTCCTTGCGCACGTTCGCCTCTCATTTCGCAAATAACTGTCATCACGCCTTCTTCTTCTTTTATAGGCTTGTCCACGGGCCTTCGACCTTACATTTCCGCAACTATTTCGTGCCGTCCCGGAAGGGAATCGATGATTCTCCGTCGTCCCAGGTATGCTGTCGTAGTGTCGCCTTAGGCCTTCTCTTAGATGCCTTTTTTGTTCCTTCTGGTCTTCTAATGTTTTCTATAGTCTTCTTTAATCTTCTTTGATCTTTTTTAGTTGCTTCTAATCTTTCTTCTTCGTTACGTCTGGTCTTCTAGTGCCAACTTGGGTTATGTTTGTTACGTCTGTTTTTTTACGATATCTACATTCTAACAGGTAGCTTCTGTGAGTTCACAACTGGAATCCTCGTTGAGCTAGATTTGTATTTAGTCCATAGCTTCATGTTATCTGAGCTGGGCGTAGAGATATTAGAGCCTTCGTGCTCTCCAACGTTTCGAGCTTCGTACCGTTCGAGTTGTTCTCCATTCACTACTTTATATGGGCCATGCGCCTAGGAACATTGGCGCTATCTTCAAGGCCTTATTGGCAACCAAAGAGTCGGCTTTGTACTTCGTGGCTTCCGTTCTTCGAAGATTGTAGGTTCCTTTTCTTGAAGCTCGTAGTGATATTTTCGCCGTATCTGTCAAGGAAACTCTGGAGGCCATGATCTGATCTAGCTTCCGCATTCCGTATATTTACACCGAATAATAGCTCGAATAATATGTAGTTCGTTGCCAACTAGAATTGTGAACGAATTTCAACCATCCCTCTTCTCTAAACTACGTTAATGTGGGTATTATGGTCCTGTGGATGCACTCAACCATTGCTTCTTGGACCTCCCATGGTAGTTACGCAGAAACCCCTAAAGCCTGACGATGTGAGTTTCTAAATGACGCCTTTTGTATCTACACTACCGATTTCGAAATGTAAACACGATTTGGTTCGGGGTAGTCAACAAGCAAAAGTGCCAGAGAAATGTAGAATTCAATGTCTTTGAAACGAAGCACTTGTCTTATTTCCAATAGACACTGCAACATCTATCCATCCATGTTAGTGAATGGTGTGGAACTATTGGGGGACCCATCCATTAACATCTTAGGCGTGATATTAACCGAAGACTAAAGGCCCAATTACAATGGACGGATGAGAGCGGAACAGAATCGGATTGATCTGTCAAAGTGGTTTTCCGAGCATGCGTTTTCCATTTGAGCGATTACAATGAACGGATACAAGCACATTTGATCGGATCTGAGCGGATTCGTTTTCGTTTGTTTAGAAATCGGCGGATTGGGCTGTCAGAATTTTTGTAAACAAGTCAAGTTAAATTTTGTTTTCTTCTTTTTTATAATTTAAAAAATATTTTCTGACGAATAATTAATAGGAGAAGTAAAAGAATACGAATTATTATATAATAAGGCGAAAATTGGTTATAAAATTACACAAACCACTTTGACGTTTAAATGCGAACAGATCCGTTCATTGTAGTCAGTGCAGTTTTCTATCCGATCCGGTGCGTTTCTTTGACATTTCAGTCCGCGTAGATCTGTTCATTGTAATTGGACCTTAAGACTTTCGATGGAATGACCACATATTCCAAAGGACCAAACAAGCATTGATGAAAGTCTTTGTTGTCTGTTGCTAGTAGATTTTTCGAAAGCTTTTGATAGCGTCAATCACTCTTTGCTCATGCAAAAGCTCTCCTCCCAAGTCTCTTTGTCTTCTACTGCTTTAAACTTTTGCATAGCTTTTTAACAAACCGCTCGCAAAAAGTTAAACTCGGCGACTCCAGTTCCACCAAATCTTTACTTAGCTTTGGAGTCTCTCAAGGTTCTATCCTTGGGCCACTTTTGTTTAACGTTTTTATTAATGATCTTCCTCTAGTAATAAAGCAATCTAAGGTTCATATGTATGCAGATGATGTGCAGCTTTATTTCTCTGCGCCAAAAGATCAAATCCATAATTGGGGCTACGTAGACTAGTCATGATTACTATGTAGTAAAACCGACTTTTAAGAAGAGAGGGGTGAAGGGGCAGGGTGAGCATGCCGTCCCTTCACCTCTCTCTTCTTAAAAATCGGTTTTACTACATAGTAATCATGACTAGTCTACGTAGCTCCATTGTGTGGAGAAGATTGCGCTGACTTGCACAGTGTTTCAAGCTGGTCAACACTAAACTTACTACAGCTAAATCCATCGAAGTCATATTGTATTTTTTCACTCACTCTCCCATTTCTCAATCCGACCTCCCAGTAATTTCCTTAAATGGGGTTCCTCTTGTTCGTGTTTTTAAAGTTAGAAATCTTAGAGTTGTCCTGAATAGTAGTATGACCTGCTGCGACCACGTCAATTTCATTATTGGCAAAACATATGGGCTACTTTCGAAACTTAGATACCACTGTAGTTTACTAAAAAAGGGCTGTCCGTTTTTATTTGGTGGAAGCCTTACTTTTGCCTCTCTTAATGCAGGGCCTCGCCATTTTCCCCTCTCTTGATTCCTCTTGCGCTCGAAAGCTTGAAGTAGCGTTTAATGATTGTGTTCGCTTTATTCATAACTTACGCCGGTTCGACCACATTTCGCCCTATTCGAATTCCGTTTTGGGCTGCTCCCTTAGTGAATATCGCGAATTTGCCTTTTGCGCCTACTTCACGATATACTGCACCAACGCAAACCTGCGTACCTTAACCAGTTTGTTCAGTTATCACAATCGCTCAGAAACAACAATTTGATTATTCCGCGGTCCGCACTATAATTGGACAGCGTTTTTTCTTTGCCACCGCAGCTCTGTTATGGAACTCCCTCCCAGTCGGTTTACAACGTATCGATTCAATGAACATTTTCAAGAGGCGTCTTTTTGACTTAATTACTAATAGGACGAATTAAAGCATGAATATGTAACTTTTTGTTTTTATATAACGTTTTCTTTTTTATATAACTTTTTTGTTGCATTACCTTGTTATATTTGAATTTGTTTCTTTTTTTTCTTTTTTATTATCTAATTTTCTAATTAATTATCTTTAATACGTAACTTTCATTCTTTTTTTATATAGTTTTGTTTTTTTATTTTATACTTCATATCTTTATGCTTTTTTAACTTAAAATAAGATCTTTATCTTTGTGCATACGCTGGCAAATAAATAATAATAATCCCGGTATTTGGGATTTCTTAAGAGGTGCAAGTTCCTCCTCCCGTCATCGGCCCGTGCTGTAATACACAAATCCTTCACATTCGGCCTCTTCTCGAATACAACTCCCTCATTTGGGGCGGCCTCATTTTGGGCGCCAACTGCTTCACCATCACCAAAGGAATGTATCAGCACTAAAGAGGCCAGTGGCGGCTGCTCAGGGTGTTCTAGGTGTTCGGCGCACACCCATAATTTATTTTAAAAATCAATCAATGATATATCTTTTAGTGTTTACAAAGTGCAAGATAAAATCTGTACCAGCATAACAAACGAAATTCATTTCAATGCAAATTCTTTAATAATTAGCGAACAATGAATGTGAATCATAATAATATTTATAAATGCAAACTCCTCTCCTGAGTTCTTTGCCGAATAGTAAACTTTTACCCACATTAAAGTTTGTAAACGCACCACTCTACTTCTCTTTCTAATATTTCTCGCTGTGGGTTCTTTGCTGACTAACGAACCTGAGCAATATAGGAATTTTGTAACTAAGCTCGTCCCAATTTGGCGGCTGCTCAGATTAGAGTTTCTATGTAGGAAATATACCAAGGATGGTGCGCTACGCGATTCGCACCACGCACGAAAATCGCAAATAAAAGAGAGTATGAGATAAAAAAAGAGCCGTCGCCATTTAGAAACTACTAAAGAGCCGAAGTCGCCCTCCGTTTGCCTGTTTTGCGCTGGCGGCTTACTCTTTCGATGCGGCAGGTTAACAGGTCTGAAGGAGGATGGGGAGTAAAAAGAGGATTTTGGAAGAGTTTAGCAAGAATATAATTGTCTGATATTCTCTTAGCTGGAATTCCGACCCATTTCCCACTGGGATATTCCTATTCGGGTAAAAGTTGTGCGATGAAAATAGAGAACCACGACTTCAGCTTATTTCAACGTTTGTTTGGTTAAATTGACTTTAGGCTTTGATTTTATAGAGAGTTGCACCTGCAGTTCCAGTGTTAATTTTAGGGATTTGCCAGTTTAGTTTGAATTAAAAATAAAAATGGAGTGCTGTATTATAGACGATTTGTTAGAAACGCCTTTTTCAAGGCGAACTGTCGCGGAAAAAAAAGAAATAATCACCATGGAAAAACCTACACCATCCCTTAGTAGTTTAACGGTAGAAGTGACTTCAAAAAATAAAAAATATATTCGGCATTTTCAGGTTTGTAATTATTTAAAAACCAATTGGCTTTCAGGATGCGCAACCAAAAATGGATTATTTTGTTGGCCGTGTCTATTATTCTCGAAACCCAAAGACATGGGTGTTTGGGTAACTGGATTTAATGATTTAAATCATTTAAGTGCTGCAATTTCTCGTCATGAAAAATCAGCATCACATCTTAACTCGATGCTTGATTATAAAATTTTTGGTAAGGCTCAAATTGATTTACAATTAGATGAACAAAAACGAAGCGAAATTTCACGACATAATCAAAAAGTTACTGAGAATAGGAAAATTATGAAGCGTTTAATTGACGCATGTTGTTTTCTAGCTACTCAAAATTTAGCATTTAGAGCGCATGATGAGTCTTCAGGTTCAAGTAATCGAGGAAATTATGTAGCTTTGTTAGAATTAATTTCATCATATGATCCACTTTTAAAAAAACATTTATTGGATTCTACAGTTTTTCGTGGGACATACAAAATGATTTGATTGCATCAATTTCACAGCTTTTAACTTCGGAAATTACAAATGAAATTTCAAATTCAACTTTTGTAGCCCTTTTACTTGATGAAGCCAGCGACATATCACACAAGTCACAATTGTCAGTAATGTTTCGCTTTTTGGGAAAGGATGGAAAAATATTGGAACGCTTTTATTGTTTTATCGATATTAGTCAAGATCGAACTGCTGCTGGCATATCAAATAAAATTATAAGTTTAATAAAACATTTGAATTGTGGAGATAAGTTAATTGCACAGTCCTATGATGGTGCAGCAGTTATGGCTTCCGAACTCAACGGTACCCAGGCTAAAATTCGGGAATATTTTAAGAAGGCTATTTTTATTCACTGCTTCGCTCATAGGCTTAATTTAGTAATGTCACAATCAGTGGATTATATACCTGATTGTAAAAGATTTTTTGCAACCGTGACCTCCTTGCCCTCGTTTTTTAATCACTCTTCTAAAAGAATTTTCGCTCTTGATGGAATAATAAAACGACGATTTCCCCAAGTTTCTACAGTGAGGTGGAACTTCAAATCAAGGATAATAACATTGCTTCAAAATTATCGCCAATCCTTTAAAGATTTTTTTCAAAGCATTAACGATGATCCCCGTATTTGGGATGCTCATACTATACAAGCTGCGCAAGGCTTTCAACACTTTTTTGATGATTTTTCTAACATATTTTTGCTAAATATTTTTCACAAGATATTTGCACATATTGATGTACTTTTCGAGGTCCTTCAATCTAAACATTTAGATATTTCTTATTGTATCGAAAAAATTGAAGCTACGATGAAGTTTTTAACATTAATGCGATGTGATTTTCAATTATTTTATGATGAAACTGTGGCAGACGTTGGACCTCCGCGGAAACGTTTGAATTCAGAAACTTGCCATTTTAAACAAATATATTTTGAAATTTTAGATACCATAACGATGCAATTGAAGAATAGATTTAGTAATTTGGAAAAACTGGAATTTGTGCAACTTTTAAATTTCGCCAAAATATCGACTTATCAAAGAATTTTCCCGGAGAAACCGTTTAAAAATCTCCAAGAAAATTACGGTGAAACTTTTGACTTTGCCAAGCTGAAAACTGAACTGATAGTCTTTTACAGCTCCAGTTTTATAGGCACGTGTGAAAGCATTTCTAGCATCATAACAAATTTAATTCAAAATGATTTGAAAGTATCATTTTCCGAAGTTTTTAAATTGGGTGAACTTATTTTGACATTGCCAATTAGCACTGCTTCCGTTGAAAGGTCTTTTTCGACATTAAAGAGGATAAAGACTTTTTCTAGAAATACTATGATGGACGAACGATTATCAGGTTTAGCGTTAATGTCAATAGAAAAGGCATTATTAAATTCAATGAAAGAGAGGCCGGACTTTTATCAAAAAATCATTGAAAATTTTTGCATCAAGGATAGGAGGATCGATTTAGTATATAAATAAATTTCTTAATAATTTTTTACGATAATACTTTCTTTAGGTTTTATATTGTATGTAGGTTTGAGCCTAATTTCCGACTTTTGTCATTGGGATAGGTAAATAGTTTCTCGGCTTAGAGTCGTGAAGTGCGCCTTCTGTGTTAAAAGGGTAACTCTATTATCAACTGCGCTGGCAACAGCGAAATTTTCCCCATTGGTTGAATTGATTATGTTCCGCAGGTAAGGCAGTGCACACCTTGATAATTTAATCACCAGCCGCCACTGAAAGAGGCCTATCCACTATCAAGCGTGCATGAAATTCACGGCTGACTGACATGCATGCCGGACAGTGGATGGGCTTGCAGGATGAATGAATCAAAAGTGTTTGAATTCCTGTGGGCGGAGCTAAGTGAATGACACCATGAAGGACAGTGGATGCTGTTCCTGTCAATCATTTCGTCATTCTGACTGTGAATTTCGGAGTGAGTAGGTCGAATCATAGGCGCCCATTACACGAAAGGTTTTGCTGTCAGTTTTTCCACAGTTTTGCCTACGACTGACGGAAAACCTAACGTCTAAGGTGATGACTGAGGAAATCCTCCGTATATTTTGATTTCCATTAATCATGACTGGTGGTATTGATTGCCGCTAGCATGAACGTGTAATGGACGCCATACATATTTACTATGTATCACTCATATTTGTAGCACTCACACTACAGCAACTTTTCACTACCATTTCTTCCTTAAAAATGAGGATTGATTGCATGCATGAAAATGGATGGGAAAATAACCTTCTTGCATGATACGCAAAACTGATAGTGGATAGGCCCCTTAACAATCATAGCGACTGTTCCAACGAAATAAACGCTCTCCTTCGTTCCTCGGAACTCGTTTCTAAATAGAACAACTCGACTGAGGAAAATTCTTTCGCAGTCAGTATTTCAGGGTTTATTGCCACCTCCTTGAACACCCTCCCTCCTCAGAACACGAAACCTATTCTATCCGCGTACTAAGCTTGCTATTAGACATTGCACCATGACGTGACAAACGATACAAAGGACTGGTAGTACAAAGGGTGATTCCTGAGCTTGGAAATGTCACATAAAAAATATTTGGCACCAAAAGAAGAAAATCCTCGATTGAAGCACCAAATCTTTGGTAAGAAATGCATAATACTTTTCCACATACATATGATACATATCAATTTGATTCATTTACAAATCCTAAATGTCCCACGGGACACCCTGTACGAGCTGAAAGTCGAACGCCATTCGAATTCATGCACACTTGTCGATACTCGATCGACGAGTATTAAACTGCAAAAACCCTGCATTGTATATAATTACTTTGTACTTTAATTTTAAAAACTACAGACAAACCCGTCGACTTTAACAATGACCGAACCTAAAACCAGACATAACACAATTACTTGCATGAAAAACAATGGCGAAAAGCTGAATAAGTCCACAAAGAACTTATTTATCACTGTAGTTTGCGATTCCTACCTACAACACCTTAGTACGGAGTAACGCCATAATTCAAGTCTTCCGTTGTCTTCGCTGCAAACTTCGAACCTTATGAAATTTAAATGCAGATTGATTCTACAATTGTGAATATTTGCCTGCAGATTATCCCATAGGAATGCTCCATTTTCATTGCTATTCGTTCTGAAGGACTTTCATATTCCGGGCTGACTCCTCTCTCTGGAGAAGTATTCCAATGATTTATGAGCTAAACCATTTGCACTGGAGAACATATTTCAGCATTATATTAGAGAGCTTAGCGCACAAGTTCCTGTACAAACTGATAACAGCTTTCCAGAACCATTTGGTGCCACATTTTAAGGTGTTACACAAATTTTTATGAACTCTCATAACTTTCACAAATGCTTGAACCCCTTTTATAATTAAAAACCCCACAAACGCAAAGTGGTTAAATGTTTCCTGATTGGAGGGTGGCACCCGGCATGGCTCACTTTCAAGATCTGTAATGGCCCCAAATTAAATACGCTCCAGGACTTTTGGGCCTTCTTAGAATGTGCATTCTAAGGCACAAACCCGACATCGGCGCTGACGGGGGTCTTAGCAGCTTAAATTGTCTTAGAGAAACCTCAACTTGGCCCATAGGCGAAGGAATGCCGCTCTTCACTAAGAAGGAGTTTAAGATTTCCTTTGAAGGAGCTGCTTCATCCTTTTTAGATGCAGCAATGTTAATTGAAAATTAAGAGAACACTAAGTGGTCCTCGAAAGAGATTTAATGGACAGCTAATTGCTGCTCTGAATTATTACTCAATTCTGTGGCTTCGCTTTGCTTACTGCTTGCCAATAAGGCTAAGTCGTCCTTTGCTAGAAGACATAAACAAGCGAAGCGCTTTGAAGTGCGAAATAAATAAAATAAAAATAAATTGGAATTATCTTTTCTAAAAGGCTCAATTTACAAATAAAATTGGACTCGTATCCGTGCCTGGTGCATTTATGTACTTTAGAATACTGGAAATTTTCGGAATTTCCTTTTTGTGGAAACATCCCACGATTAAAGGACAATACTCGACGTTCAGTCAATCTTGATTCAAGAATTTGATATGTGTTCACAGAAGGTAGATTGAAATCTGCCGCTATTGTCGTCCTGGGCTATTCAATAAACGTGGTGCGTTTGCCCTGAGTCGATAGACACGGAGGGAGATTAAATTTATTTTTCTGTGCTTTCTTCTCAGAGGCCAAAACGGGAGTTGTCTTTTATCGTACGGCTGTGATTGACGATATGTCACATACTTATTTCAAATAAGCGACCAGAAGAATTTCGAGGGAGATGAATGGGTCAATTAAAGTGAAAAAGTCAAACTGTCCAAGTTAACACAGTCGCAGTCGTTCATTGTCTAACATTTTTTCATTATAGCACTTTTAATTTTTCAAAAGATTTAGTAGCTTCTCAATTTACGTGACCATGAACTTATTATCTAGTGCATAAGTGTAAAATCAAAGTGATAACTAGCATAGTGTTAGTAATGAAGATAGCCGGCTACATGTATTCAAACAGTTTAAAACTATCCCTTGCCTTAGTTTTTATTACTTTTTAGTTAACTGTTGACCTTGGCCATGACTTACACGAAGTTGAGATATTCCGAATGTAATAGCCAATTCTGTTCAAGATGCCACCTCGACTTTGCTGTCATATGGTGTGGCGTCCCAGACTCCATATAATGTTAAATTCGCAAACGGGTCCTTCTTATGCGATGATATTAAGCAGAAGAGTTTCTGGAAATTTGACGAAAGCCTGTTTAACTGAAAAGGATTTAAAAAAGAGGAGTATTTCCTTTCTCATTCCGCCAGCACGATGTGTGATGTTTGAGGATTAGAAGTATTCGGCTGTATCAGCCTTAGAATTCCTGCCGAGTGACGACTGCTGACTGGTGAACGAGAAGCGCCTAAATAAATTGCTGCGAAAGTACTTATCTTGATAAGGATGAAAGGTGTCAGTTCAACTCAGCAAAATGAATGACACTCCCTCCGGTTGGTTCGTTGTGTATTCATGTTCACTTTATTCGCAATGTGACACGTACATGACAGGAAATAAAACTGAATGTTTACCTACTGCCAAAATATTTATTTTAACCACAAACACTTTCAGAATTAAACGAGCTCTAGGCGCTTCGGAAAGAGATCCTAGCAATGAGAACAGGGACTAAAGGGCTAATATCACATTACAGCAACACGGATAAGAGCTGACAAGGACGTGCTCATAAATACTCAAGAATACTCACCGAAAATGCTGCATTCTGCCAAAAAATATATTTTTCAAGGATTTCCGTTATTATTGCGAGCTTGAGGTTTCGCCTCAGGAGCATCCTTCGGGATATAAAACTTTGCGCGGGATTTACAATTCACTTTGGGAATTATTTGCTTAAAAAAGCAATAAAAGATTGGAAACCGACTACAATTTCGCTTATCAATGCTAGAGATTTTCTGTGATGTCTAGACGAGCACGCAGATATAACGTTCCGCTTGTGTTTGAAGTTTTACTTGGAAGGAGTTTTAATTTTTCGCTTGCTATAAATATAATTGGTTCAAGGTGATGGAAGCTCTTTGCATGCAGTTTTGATGCCGCAAACTCGTGTACCTAAACTTAGGTGGTTATTTGATTGACTGTGACAGATGCCTAAATCCATCCTGTGGAGTTTAAACTAGACTTGCAACGAATATTCGGCTATTATTCGGTATTCGGCCTATTCGGCTGCTTTTGTCCTATTCGGCCGAATACCGAATATCTAGATACTATTCGGCCGAATACCGAATACTTAAGTAATATGCTTTGTTGTAATCAGATAATTGGTAAAATGAAAATATTGATTTATTTTTTAATATTGGCCTCGATTGCCGAATCCGGTGGATCGGAAGTTAGTGCGGATTTGACTCTTTGCAATTTCCTAATCCGCCGTGTGTATGTAATCGTGAATTCACCAATCGTCGGATTCGCAAATCGAGGCCAATATATTTTTCTTATAATCAACTTAATTACAAAAAATAACAAAAAAACTAATGGATGTCTATGCACTTTAATTATCGTAATTAAAATTTAGAAGTGGTAGATTATGATGCAGAAACACTATTTTTTCTGCATTGTCAGGCAGTAGTTTACTCCTTTTCTTCTCGTAGGCAATCCCAGCTTCTGGGAAAAACGCTCTAAATACACACTATTGCCGACAAATATTTTGCTGCAAGATTTACCAAATAGTACAGTCTATCTGTCGTGAAAAATGGCTGTTTTTGGAAAAAATTACATCGCCGAATTTTTTTTCATACATCGTTGGGGGGTCATGAAAGAAGCTTAAATCCAAATTTGTGACCTCCCACTCTTTGCAGGTTTTTGGAAAACTCAAAAAGTTTTTTGAAGGCGTTTTTCTCTGAATCAGTGCACTTTAGAAAAAAAGTTTTTAAACAAAAAATGTAGAGGACATTGCCGTCTACAATTAATGTCATTGAGACAATTCTGTACGACTTGAAATGCATAAAGTAGGTGGCGTTAAAATATCAAAAAAAGTGTTTTTTCGCTTTTTCACACAAAAAACATTTTTTTCCGTTATAATTTAATTGGAAAAGTTGTTCCTCTTCAAAATACAAACAACATTTATTCAAACATTTTTTTCTTTCGACTTACCGTTTTCGAGCTACAGCTTACCGAAGTATGAAAATTGTACTTTTGTACAAAGCCTAAGTACGGTGCCGTTTGGTGCGTTGCCCACAAGTGATATAACATGCTTGTTTCGACTGATTAACAATTAAACTTAGTAATTACTTTTATTTAAAAAAAATTACAATAAACAATTGATGATTATAATCAATAATTTGATATTTTCAGTGAAATGTTTGGATAATATTTCAAATTGTCCTAATGCATTGAAATTAAATGATAAATTAATTTAAAAAAATTAATGATAATAATCATAATATTCATAAATTTTTCTTTCCAGTTACGTTAAGGTGATTCAGGTGTATAAAAAAATGCCCTGTACCAATTACATTTTGTGTTTGTTTGACAAAGATCGTAATCAATGCTTTTTTCTTGTACACAGTTACATTTTTGATCCAATTTAAACGTTTTGATGATATGAAATTTGGAGGAAAAGTTTTATTGCGTGTCACTTTCAGAGAAAAATGCATTCAAAAAACTTTTTGAGTTTTCCAAAAACCTGCAGAGTGGGAGGTCACAAATTTGGATTTAAGCTTCTTTCATGACCCCTAACGAAGTATGAAAAAAATTTCGGCGGTGTAATTTTTTCAAATCAAAAATACATTTTGACTGTACTAAAACACGGAAACTTATCTTCTTGCTTGCCACCATGTGTATGGATATGGATTGTCATGACGCGTATGTTGGTAATACTTAAATAAAGGTCTATTTCTATTGCAACTGAATTTTTTTCTTTCGTGTTGTTATACTGTTCTTTCCTTTCCGTTATAGAAGAAGATCCCAGGGTTTTTATAGTTCATCTTTTTAAAAAATTTCCCAAAAGCTCCCGTTTTCGTTCGTCTTCATTCCTCTCCGTTCTTCCTGATGTGGACACTTCCATACGAACGAAAGAGAACGAGGCCATGTGATTCAGCCTTAAGCGTGCACGGCGATTCGATGGGAGGACCGAGAAACATACACGTCGATACAAGTTTTCCCGCAACGCGCTGACCGAATACTTTTGCCGAATATTCGGCTATTCGGCCAGAAAGTACACAGAATATTCGGTATTCGGCATATGGCCGAATATACTATTCGTTGCAAGCCTAGTTTAAACAGCTTTATCAGTGTCCTCACGTCGACTCTAGAGATCCCTTTTAATTGTTCAAACCGTAGTGCCTATTGTGTGGTGTCATCCTAGACATCCTAGATATAATACAGGTCTCCAGTGCTCTGTACCCTTAGCTAGTAAGCAGTAGAGAGAGAGAGGAAAGATGGTTGGCTTGGTAGTGGACTTTCTTGAATCCCTCAAGTAGCTTAGAGCGCATCGTCACTTAATCTCTTAGGTTTGACTATCTATGAAAACTCCAATGCTACATCCTTGTAAAAGTTGAAGGTCCATTGTCTGGCAGGCTTTCAGGGTCGCCAACACCTCCGCTAGAAAGCTACTAATTCCAGGCCTCAGATTCACCTAGTCTAAGCGCAGTGCACATGGCTAGGTGTTTGATGTGAAGGTAAGGAGGGAGCACGTGCAAGAAAACATCAAGGGCGCTCATGGGCATGTTCTTATGGCGCCCTCTGGACCTTTCCCAACTTTATGACATCTGCTCAGCCTTGGCTACCACACCAACGAGACTTCTATTCAGCTTTCGTAGGATGCTATTTATCGTTGCATTAAGGGGAGACCACTCCTCCTTGTGGTGTACCTCTGTTGTCGTATTTGATACCACCAAGGTTCCCCACAGCTTGGACGTTGCATCTTGCTTCTTGGCAGATTAAACCTAATATCAGTTGAACATGGACATTTCGGTTAAAATATCCAAATACCTTTAGAAAATCAAATAAGTTTCTCCTAAAAATAAACAGGATGAAGAAATTAAACTACCCATAACCCCGACATCAAATCTTAAGATTCCAGGCGTAACCGAATCCTACCTTTCAACGAACAACCCACCCCCTGGAATACCGGGCTCTTAATTGAGTACACAGGGAGAACAATTTAACTACCTAATAACTGGCACATGAAAGAATCGGCCTGCTAGCTTGGCACTAAGCGATTCGGGGCATGTGTACCCCGTTTCAGCAGATGCTTTATGTAGTCTCTATGGAAACTTTTCGAACGGGCTTGATCCCTCCCGGAATGCTTCGTGCCCTAAGGAAATTTTAGAATTCACGTGTATCTTAAAGCAGCACTTGACATTACTATTGAGTACTCACCTCGGAGTCCCCATGGAGATCCGCAGCTGGGTCACATCTAAACTTGCTCCTGAAGAAGAGAGTCTCCAAAAGGTTTACTTAATCACTCGAAACCTGCTTGAATAAATTTCGCCGCTGTAAGTACGTGGTTATGAAGAGATTGGTTAATCTAATGAGCGCTAAGACTGTATTTCGTAGTCCTTAATTAATTTGTCAAACGATTTTAGACGAGATTAAATTTATTGAGCCGGAAGTAGGAAAGGACCTGGCAGCATTCAGCGTCAGTAAATACAGTTTCGGTGGAGATTTGCTTTCTGGATGGCCTGCCGAGTGGTCTGCGGGGCGAGTTGGGTGTTTAATTTGAATAATTATTTATTTCCCTTGGAGTGATTTCGAAATGTTGAATTTCGTGCAGAAGTAATTCAGAGTAACTCACGACGGTTTTGCCATTAATCACTGGCACTATTGTGCCCAGGTTTCGCGCTCATAAAAGGCCATGAATTATTTTTTATCCCATTGTGGATTTTCGCGGTTTCGTAAGCAGACTGCAGCCCGAATGTGCCTCTGAATTACCTCGAAGGGCTCTCTCCCATTGCGAAAGAAGCCTGTGTCGGACATTTGTTTATATTTTCGCGAATTATGACTACGTCGTTCGCAGCTATGCTCTCTACATTTTAGGGACTTGTGAGACATAGATTAATTCTCGTTGGCTGCTGCTGAGCAGACACCGGCTTCACCTTAATTTTATTTCAGGAGGTGACTGCTACAAGTACAGTCACACATGCCGGCGCGTTAATGTAAGATTTGCTTTGAGAGCGGTATAATGAGTCAAGGATATGAGGAGTTATTTCCTTAAAGTAGCAAAAAAATCAGGCACGCAAGTAATGATTGAGGTAAAAAATGAGGAACCAAAGCAGTATGAATATCCGTCTCAAACGTAGTTCCTCCATCCTTATATGCATAATCTGTACTCTAATGGGTAGTACAAGGGAGCAGGAGAATTACAGAGTAACAGCCTCCCACTATCTCCTCAAGGCGGACTTGTCGCATGTATCTCCGTGTGAAGGCCCTGGGATATCATATTCCAGCTCTGTTCCATCCTGTCATATTAAGTTCATTATTTATCACTTGCTGTTGGCTGCTTGGAAAGTACGCCATTGTCTATTCCGAACTCGTTTTCCATGATTAATGTGCGGCGATGTACAAAGCTATGAAAAAGGAGGCCATTACCCTAACTCAGAGACGAAGCTGATGACTGACAGAAGATCATGATAACCGAATCCCAAAGCGATGTTCTGCAAGTCCAACTGGCTTCTTGAATTTGAATAACTTTTCTATTGGCGGGTTTCGTCTCTTTCACCTCGTATCGCCCAGATTCGTACGTGCCTTAGTCAAAATTACTGTAAATCCCGATGCCGAAAATGAGTGGAAGAAGCCTTTGTAGGGCTTTCATCATAGGCTGAAAGGGCAATTTTCACACAAGTTAGCTGCACATCGAGTACTTTTTTAAAACACTTCTATTAACTCTTGTGGATGCATCTTGCAACTTGATTTTTGCCTTTGTGCATAGTTAGAGCGACAATAAAATTTGACATATTGTAAAAAATTCGAAATGGAACCGCAAAGTAAGGTCGCAAAGTACAAACATCTTTCATAAACGTTTAGAATAGCAACTGAAACCAATCCTAGAAATCGGAGAAAGGACTAGAAAGAAGAATGAAAAGACTGCCATGGCCAACAGGCGATGGTACTCCGTCCGCTCCCACCCAATACTACCGCGACAGAATGCTGACTTCAAATATCGAACAGAAGATGCGTTCCTCGATTAAGGCACAAACAGATTGGCGCGGCGGCGGTGGCGGAATCCTCTCGCGGCGCGGCAAAATTAAATGTATGCGAAACTCTCTGGCGAGAGGATTCCGGCACCGCCGCCGCGCCAATCTGTTTGTGCCTTTGTTATGCGAGGCGATGGCTGAATTGTTGTAAAAGCGAAGACAAGAAAGAAGGAATAAATATGGACCATAATGCTGCGTGGAAACGGACCCCAGACCTCTGGATCGCTCCTTTTAAAAATACCTAATCGTGAAACTTTTTGACGGCAGAGCGAACAGTAGTATAGCTAGGGCGGGTGGTTGGTTTTAATTTATTGCAAGTTTTAAACTTTTAAAAGTTAATTGTTCCACTCAGGAAATCTATTATTGAAATAAGATGAAACAATAAAAGAGTGCATACTATTGTATATTTAATGAATGGGGAATGGGGTAACCCTTCAGGGTAGTTCAAGTAGTTTTTTTGAGTTATAAATGAAACTGAATTCCTGTAAGTCAAAAGTGCTTATTTTTCCACAAAAAGATCTGAGAAGAAAGTGGATTCAGTGGAAGACGACAATCAAACGACCGGCTATTCAAATAGGAACAAATCAAACAAAGACCCGCTTTGCTGACTAAACAAGAACAAAGTTTAAATCCATCAAACTATTGAAATGGGAAATTCATGCTGTTTAAACACGATATTAGTTGACACTATGCCTTTAACATTCCAGAACAGTATCATAGAGAGAGGCCACTTATATTCACCCACACGTCAGAACACAAACACTATACCCTCCCGGTCTTAAAAGGACAAAACCCATTCGTCCTTTGATTTTCCACCTTGTAAATCTAAAACAGGCAACAAAGCGTACAAGGCAGAAAACAACAGAGAACACATTCACATACGAAAATTGGATACCTTTGAAGTGAAAGGGTTAGCTTCAGCCCTTCAGCTCAGACTGTTATGTATGATTAATTCTTAAAAGCTTTTCCTTGTCCAATTATTTACGCAAATTTAATATGTGAATGGATAAAAGCCTGCACTATCCCTTCCAAGGCTGCTTTCTAATTCAGAATTTTTTGTATAGTTTTCGAATATTATCTCCTGCGCCCGCCCTTCCGACATTATGAGTTTTAATAATACGGTGATGTCTCCTGGAGTCTTAGATTAATTTGCATATCGCAACCCCCGGTAGCACCAGTCCTCGTTCTAATAAAAAGGTCGA
The DNA here is from genome assembly GCA_963855945.1 of Thereva nobilitata. Lineage (NCBI taxonomy): Eukaryota > Metazoa > Arthropoda > Insecta > Diptera > Therevidae > Thereva > Thereva nobilitata. The sequence goes on from OY979696.1 coordinate 471,242, forward strand.
TCCGTAGCCTGGCCACCTACCGCCGAGCGAAATCTTGTTAAATTTTCATTTTGAATCTTCAGAAAGGGGAAAATAAAAATCTCAACTACCACGTCCCAGTCTGCTCCCTAATGGACTTGCTGAACTTTTCTTTCACCAAACTGGAAAATTTTATTACAAAGTTGGATAAAACTTTCAGTGAAAAATTTAGTCGTTACCTTGGCGAAACTAGCAAAGAAAGTTGGAAATAAGTTTTTGCAGGTTTCGTAGGAAATTATTATATCCTTGCTAAAAGGAGCTTCAGTCATTCGAATCTTTAGGGCTTTTGGAAATTCTTTAACTTGTAGAACTGCTCTCAATCAAAATATTGCGACGTACGTGGGCAGGGTGTGGTTTGATTAGAACTTATAGTTTCGAAGATCCAATTCACAAGAACCGAGTCGATTAAATTTGGGAACTATCGAGTAACCCGACAACGTTTGGGTGAGGTTTGCTCTCTGCAGGGCTGGGTCTAATGAAATCATAACACAGGCGTCGACAGAGTACAGTTGAGGTGAAAACCTTTGGAACTCCTGACAAGTTAACTTCCATTAGGAACAAATCAGATCGACAGTTTCTACATGATTTGTGGTTCTTGTTGACACAAGCGCTAACAGCTCTCACGGTATCCAGGGCAAACTTGCGAAAGTTGTGCTGTCTGACAAGGCATTTGCCCTCCGCTGCTGCCAAGATTAAGAGGAAAACAATGGTAAACTTTGGTGTAATTAATTACATTGAGGGATTACTAAATTAAACCCCAACTTTACTCATCCCCGTAATACTAGCTACTATTCACAGGCATATTGAGAGAAAAAGGCGAGAGCGCGGTTCTATTATTGGTCTCGAACTTACTTTCTTTTCAATGAGCTTTACTTTCGATTTTCGCTTTTGCTCGAAGGTAGATATATTAGCGTATTTTGCAGCTGAAATTATATTTAGAGGCTGAAAACACTGTACTGTGGCCCTTCACTTTCTTGATACTGTCCGCTTGTATTAAACTTTTCAGGGCTGCTTAATCTTTCTTTTGCAACAATGAGTCAAATTGGAGAGATTATTAAACTATTAAAATTAAATACAGCGAGTTTTGTCGAGCTTGCGTAGGTTGTCGATTGTAACAGATATTTTTATTTGAGAGTACATATATCATAAATATATTCAATATTTCTTAAATATTACAGATGCAGGAAGATGTCGAATTAGAACAGCCTAAAAAGGAACACGCCAGATCAGAAATAAGTTTCAGCCAAGAAGGACATCTGCAGAGACAAAGATGGGAACTTATTAGCAGACCCTCATAGTATAAGGGTAAGGTGGGAAGAATATTTTTAAAACTTATGGAATCCGATCCCCATAGTAAACGAAGATCCACTGACGGAGAAATTCGTCTACACGTCTTCTTTTGTCCTGCAATTTTCCGTAAGAATACTATCGAGGTAACAGAATTTATCTACCACTTCCACGTCACGGTTATTCAGCGCTGTGGTTTCAATGGTGTGTGCTTTTATCTGCATTTATTTAGTTTTAGTCGGATTTAGCTTTAAGCCGGCCGAACTACTTTCTGTAGCTAAAGGGTTTAACATATTTTGACGTGAATACGTCTGTAAGTTTGCTTCCATGACAAAAAACGGATGATAACGAAATTATGGCATACCGTTTTGAGTTACTGCTCAAAAACTATTGTTTATATCGAAAAACGAAATGTACCATGACGTAGAGGAAGAATCAAAGAATTTTACTTTCAAAATTAAATTCAAAATGGCTGCCGAAATATGACCGAAATTCAAAATGGCCGCCTAAATATGGTTGAATTTTCCAATTGTGTTCCGATTTTAATGAAATTGGATATCTAGGGGTTTTTAAGGTCGTAATTAACGAATTTGTGGTCAAAACTTATGAATTCAAAATGGCCGAACCAATATGGCCGACGAATCTGCCAATTGATTTCCGATTCCAATAAAAATCGGAAGCTGGGGTTGTTTTAAGGTAGCAAATAACGAATTTATGATCAGAACTTTTAGATTCAATATGTCGGGGCCAATAAGGCGGACGAATCTTGTCAATTGTGTTCCGATTACAATAAAAGGGCGTGGAGCTCTCCCATGATACCTCTCGAAGCCCGATTTTCCAAATTCAAAATGTCCCCGCAAATATGGCTGAAATTCAAAATGGTCGCGCAAATATAATTGAATTTGCCAATTGTGTTTCGATTTTAATGAAAGTGGGTATCTAAGGGTTTTTAAGGTCGTAAATAACGAATTTGTGGTCAAAACTTATAAATTCAAATTGGCGGCGCCAATACGACCGACAAACTTGCCAATTGTATTCTGATTCCAATGAAAATCGGTATTTAAGGGCTTTGAAAGTAGCAAATAACAAATTTATGATCAAAACTTTTAGATTCAATATGTCGGGGCCAATAAGGTGGGCGAATTTTGCCAATTGTGTTCCGATTCCAATAAAAGTGGGTATCTAGGGGTTTTTAAGGTCGAAAATAACGAATTTATGATCAAAGCTTATAAATTCAACATGGGCGCAAGTTTGTGTATTGCATTCCGATTCCAATGAAAGTCGGTATATGGGGGTTTTTAAGGTAGCAAATAATGAATCTATGTACACAACTTATAAATTCAAAATTGCGGGGCCAATTATAGCGGACGAATTTTGCCAAATAAGTGTCATTACCCGGTCAGCTGTGTGTAGGTTGTTCCAAATATTCCGAATGGTCCAAATGGAAGAACATTGAACATAATGTATCATGAAGCTCTCTAAGCAATCGGTTCAGAGTTGATCAACAAGGTTTTTTCAATTTGTTTGTTTATTTTTATTTCCGAATATAATAAAACGATTTATATAAAACGATTTCTTTCAGAACATTGTAGACGCATTCACATCAATTGTCCATATCCGCGATACAAACACCCGTTTTTTTAAGGTCCTGATGTCTGTGGGCTAGCAAGCAGATTTCATCCGCGTAGTCTAGGTCCTTAAGGCAATCTAGCAATCCCCACTGTATGTCATCTGTTCTACTATCTAAAGCGCTGACGAGGATTTCGTTTTCTTCTCTAAGAAAGAGTAATGGCGAAAGCAGGCATCCTGGACGAACTCCTGAACTCAACTCCAAAGCTGTTGGATAATTTTCCATTATGAAAAACTCTGCATTTGGAATGGTTGTATAGAGTTTTTATCAATTTTATTAGTTTGTCCAGCAGTCCACGTTAAAGTAGTGTCTGCCATATAAAGCTCCTATTAACCCAGTCGAATGCTTTCTCATAATCTATGAAAGCAAGGTAAAGGGGATCGTAATTCAGTATACTGCTCTACTGTGATTTTCAAAGAGGTTATATTATATATGCAGGAGCGGCCCTTTCTGACTCCAGCCTGCTGCCCTATAAGCGTTCGATCTACTGCCTCTCCTGTTTTATAATAAAATGTGGGACAAGACTTTACCCACAGTAGATAAAAGATAGATGCCTCCCCAGTTGTCGCATATTGTTAGGTCAACCTTTCGGTATTTTTATTATGGTACCTTCCGACGAATTCTCCGAAAAGGTATAGGTGTTCCATGCTATTTCCAGGATTGGATGTAGCGCATTTAGTATAAGGCTTGAGTCGACATTTAGCAACTTCCATCAGCAATCTTTACGTCATGTTTTTTAATTTTAAACATTCATCAGCAATTCTGGATGCACCACTGCAATGCCTGCATAAATTCCTTTATATGATATAAAATTCGTTGAGCCTATGCAATGATCACAAAAGTTTGTCAAAAGCATTTATGCGTACATAATATTCCAATAAACGTATCTGCAACGTTTGTAAACCCTCCCGCCAAAGAACTGCTGTTCTGCGCAACTCCACAACGAAAGTTAATTATAATTTGCGAGAAGCTCTTGGATTATGTCATATTTTTTACACTCTCACCCACTCAATGAGATGCTGCTTTCGCACACGTTTCCACATGTGTTATACATTAACATTAACATTTTCCATACGAAACTTGCATGATTGTCTGTCGGCTGAAATATTGCAGATTGTAGAAAAGCCGAGAAACAAATGCGAAATGTGTGACGTTAATAAAAGTCCCATAATTTAAAAAAGAAACAAAGAAAATCCCTTCAAAATCAGGATAACATTAACTTACCAGAACAACTTCCACAACTTTTGTGATTTATGTTCTAACAAATGTCCTGAAGAATCTAACAATATCTCGTAATACGCACTGAAGACACAGTTCAGGATATCAATCATCGCCGCCAAGATATTCTGCTATGAAATTGTTTTCTCCCTCGATAAAGAGATTCCATTTGTGCCGGAATGTGTTCAACGTACCTCTACGGCACTACGGCACTCGAATCCGGGAGGAAATTCTCTTGAAGGGTGGATTATATCCATTTTATGACATTACGCCTCTAGTCATGTTCACTAAGAATATGCCATCTGGCGCCTTTATGGATTTTCCTGATTCTGGCGAAAATCTACGCCTATTTATGGAGCCTAGTCCAGGAGGGTTCGAATGCATGTTCGCCTCTGCTGAAGAACTCACCGGTGTACGGTAACAGAAGTACACAACGGGATGGGGGTGTTGAAACACTAACAGTAGAAGGAAGTGCTTAATTTACAAAAACGTATGGCTGCCATAAAAACTGGCTGTATGAATACCATTTTAAATTGTTCCACAACATAGACTCCCCTTCCCGTGTCCCGATCATGCACATGCGTTTATGAGTCCCTTTCTATCTCCGGGCCCCGTTATTTCTCAATGCCGTTCCAAATCCATGAATACAAATTTCAGAATCATTTCTCATCCCTGATCCCTAAATCGAAAATCGTCTTTTGCGAAGGACATAGTCTTGATAATGGCGAAAATTCTCCTTCCGTTAAGATGAGGCAATGTATTGAACTCGACTCCCCTATGTTGGTAAGCAAGGATCAAGTTATCCTGTGGTTGAAAGTATTTTAAAAAGTTTGAAGTAGTATGAGTATGTGCTGAGTGCAGCCAAGGCAGTCCATTGCCCTGGTATTGTCGCTTCCATTGACGTGTTGGCAGAGTATTAAAGAATTAATAATGGAATGTCATCACCCTAGAACGAAATTACATTTAAACTAAATTTAGATCAAATTTCATGACACGGTCACTGCACAAAACCCAGGTGAAAGAAAGTGAGATTTGATCATTATTGGAATTGATGGAGAAAGCCCGGGTGAAAGATAGAGAAATAAGTGAGGAAGTACGCAAACGTTGCCCTTCGATGGTGGAATCGATAGAGGTATTAAACCAATAAATTTAGATGTCACCAGCGCTTGTGTTCCTTGTAATTAACAAGTACTGGGGGAGCCCTGCTTTAAAAGGAGAATTTACGAATTGTACTCAAGTGGGCCCAATTTATAAAGTTTGAATGACAAATTTTATGGCCATGTTCATTTACTAAACAAGTCCTTCGAGATCCTAACCACAACATAAATTATCACTATGTACACACTTTAGATACATAAACACTCCGAGGGTCCTAGAAACTATCCATAAACATTTTAAGGCGAAACTCAACTTTATGCGCGTTACGGACCAACAACAATGGCAAACGGTGCTACTAAATTTCTATAGTCTTTGTCCGGGGTTTCGCTATAAAACGTTTTCTGAAGTATTAGTTATGCCATAATTAGACTCAAGATTCGGGAGCTTAATTACAATGTAAGTAGAATATGGCTGTTCTGTTGCAGTAGGTCTCACAAAGTTGATGTCATTTTCATTATTTCAGTAGAGCATACTTCGAAGCTATATCTCCACTCAGAGCTATGGGGTTGAGAAAAACCATGCACTGGAAAATGAGGCCAAGATACTCAAAGAGTTGTCCGTTTTCATGAAACAATTGTAATTTTTAACTTTTAAAATCTTTGAAAATTGTAAATTTTACTTTTAGCCATGGACTGAACTGCGCCAGCAAAGAATTCGCCAGCAGTCCCCTAAGCTGGTGGCCGGACAACAAAAAGTAGTATAACTCTAAAAACCACTAGAAGTAATTACAATTAAAACAAACCAGTTAAAGGCCCTCCCCTTGATAACTGGAAATAAAATCACAATCATGTTACGGAAATGAAGCTCCAATCCAAAAATTGTATGCCCACTATTATGGCCCATTCAGATCCAGCAGCAGCAAGTTTAGTTTTACTAGCAATCGCTGCTGCTTTTGTTGTCTTATGACCACCATTAGCCAATAAGAGCTGTTGGCTGCCGCTGCTGCTGCTGGATCTGAATGGGCCTTTATTCTTATATGGGGTATTCTTGCACTAAGTGAAACCCAAGCAGAGGTAAAACCATAAAAGAAGACGCCGACCTTTCCTTTCTCTCTGGTTGTTTGAGTGAAAAAGCGAATGGGACACTCGGGCGTCTTTTATTATGGTTTTTACTCTATTGCCTGATATTGAGTTTATTATTATTATTAGTAGGGGGCAAGCAAGTAAGGCCTATAGTGAACACGCCTCAATAAGGGAAAAGCTCTCTGGGGGCTCAGAAGCTCTCTGAAAAGAGTTCTTCTTTTAAGCCAGGTCAGAGCAGGACTTTCACAGAAAACATGCGTGAAAGTCTCGTCGCTATTCATGTAGAGTCAGCATTCTGTCTCCCGAGACAGTCCTAGGTTGTGTAGGCGGAACCGCATGCCCACATGATTTGGAGTGATAATCCCCCTTAAGGCAAAGGTTCTTATACGATTTTAGCCTGTAAGACCTGGGCTGATTCCCAATAGGTTAAGTTCAGTCCCTAAAACCGCAGGTCAGCGTCTCAGATCTCATGAGTTTGTCCGCAGTCTTGATACCGGTACTGTCTGGTATTATGGGAAATAGCTTATTCTTCTTAGCCACGGATTTTGATTTGTCTTTCGACAATAAGGACACCCATTCTGTCGGTCTCTGTGTTGTCGTAACCGTATAACTCAGCCGAGGCTGCATTCTCTCACTCCTCATTTTACAAAATCTGTAAAGCTAAGAACAAATATGCGTCCTCGTGTATTTTGGCTTAATTAGAGAATTTCGTACATACAGATCTTCTTTTTCACGCAAAAATAATTTGAGGCTTGCATCATTCATAAGCCATTTGAATACTTCCATATGTCAATTTCAAAACGATACATAGACAAAGAATTCCCAATTTTTTAACTTCATCGTTTTCTATCGCAAATTCCTATAAAAGTTTTTTTTAAATTGCTCATATCCGCAATCGATTTATATCCAAGTTTTATAATAGGAACCCATACAGAGAACAGGAGCAGTGAACGATCTTCAACCAATTAAAAGTTGCTGCTTGTATACCTTTGGACAAATACAGTCTAAACAAAAAGTTCATTCTAAGTTCCCCAAATTTTAAAGAACTTCCAACGACATTTTTCAATAAAGTTTCGGTCTTCATATCCAGTTTCAGTTAGCAAAGACTTCTCAATTTTTCCTGAAGGACCAACTTTTTTCTTCGGTCTCTTTTAAACTATGAAGGGGAAGCGATACAACTAAGTGGAAACTCGTTCTATATACCAAAACTAAAGAACGTCGAATTCAATTTCAAGCAAGAGTGAAAAAACTTTTTGGTATAATTCCTGGTAAAAATAATGTTGTGGACGCTGCTCCGTACATGCAGGCACTAAATGAGGCACTTTCACAATTACAGCGTAAATTGTAATTGCTGAGTGTTTTCTATGGAAATATAGGATGAGGTTAAAGGTCCAGGTCCAATTAAACCTTCCAACAGCATGCTTTGCTCGTTAAAAATGCGGCAGCACTCGCAGCGTAACTTTGATTTGAACTTTTTTCATTTCGAAGCTGCGCTGCGGCAGCATTGATGTAACTTTATTTTACAAGGGAGTGGTGAGAATCTTTCATCAGTTGAGCAGCAAGGGGATGTGTGTTCGACCACCTGTAAGGACCACGCCCAAACAGGAGCCACCACCGGAGATCCGCACACAGAGGGTAGTGTCAGATTAATACTACTAAACTCGCCAATCCTGTTCAAGGACATTTGAGTCCAGACCGGACAACGGTGAAAACATTACTGCGGCCTGGCGTCATCAAAGGGTCTTTCGAAGGAGTGCCAACCACAACCGGAACAGTGGGTCAGACAGATCACCGACCTTCCGTCTCTGCTTTCTTTGCGGAAGCTCACTACCCAATTTACTGGCTCCTGCCTATTGGTTCTGTGAGTCTCTAACCCAGCGTCAAAACCACCTCCTCCTAATCTTCCATTCTGCCCGCGTGACCGACACGACATTGCGTTACGGGGCTGCATCAGCCATCTAACTGCTATCTTTCCTGGTATTTCTTTCCCTTTCTGTGTCTCTGGAGCTGCATACAATAAGACCGAACTAAGCACTCTCGTGATAAGGAGCCGTGGGCATGGCCTGGGGCACCTATATTCTTACGAGTGCTGCTCTGAGAGCGAACACTTTTTCCGCCGTGCCCGCCAAAGGAATCTCGAAGTTGAGCCTTCGGTTATTCATCTCTCCCAGGGATCTAAATGCAGACTGGGATCGGATGACCTGCGCAACTAGTTTCATCGCTATGTCTTTTTCCGCTTGCTGGTAACCACTGCTTCCGTTTTGTGCTCAGTTAGTATTAGACCTAACAGCGTTCTCGTTCCCGAATATCTCAATTTCGTCGAAGCGCCTTCCTACTACCACGTTCCGATGGCGTCGGCGAACCCGACAACGACCGCTTCTTGTAGGAGACGTAGCGTCAGTGGTGCTTCAGCGCGTGCTGCGACATTTTTTAACAGAGAGAGAGAGAGAGAGAGAGAGAGTTAGAACTTGTTATCACAATTTTCATTGGCCTTCCTTACTGCATTTCGCGCGCTTCCAAAAAAATCACTACTCTCATTGGGCCTTCACCTAGAATGATGATATTCAAGAATTAGCGAAACTCTGCCTTTTCCCTAGGCTGAGGGTAGCAAGTTATCTCGGAACTACATAACTATTTTCTAGGTTGGAGCGCTCTCTGTCAAGAATAGACATAAAAAGTACCCGTGGCTTCTGATGATGTCTGTGCAGTCAGAAGGTTGGATGAAAAGCCATTCGTTTTCTTATTGTACTAAAGTATAGAAAAAGCTTGTGGAGATTCACGTTCAGATTCAGCAAGTAAATAGGTACTGCAACATAGACTTCTAAAACTTTTCAATTTCGAAATGTATAGCAAAAGTATGTTGTTTTTTGCTGCGTCGGCCGCGTATTATATCTTATTTCAAAATGTATCCATCTATACTTACATACATCTATACATTTTTTACTTAATATGATGTGACATTCTGCTGTGAAAATGGAGCGTTGAGTAAAAATAATGTGCCATAGGCCGTAAGTATTCGGAAAACGGCATCAGAGCGATAAATAAAAACGAACATGCACTTCTACCTACATGACAGGCCAGCAGAACAGGATAATAAATTTTTATTTCTGACAAGAACACATTTTCACATGTTCAAAATAAAATGTCAGCCTATCGAATTCCCTTATGGATTTGCGGAAGTCGAGTATTTGCACTAATTGTTCCTCTCCATTATTTATAACTTGCTTAATAAAGCTTCCTAGTTTCTCCAACTCTTTGGACATTGAGCTCCTCGCTCTTAAAGTCTCCCTTATCCATAAGAACCTATTTTTAATTTGCTGTTACATCCCACCAGGTATGTTCAACACTCTTGACGATAGAGGTCAAAACCTCTATGATATTCTAATCTCTTGCACTAATCATATCAGGATATGATGAACTCCAATGACGAACTCCTACTCTTAGGAGATCTCAACTTACCCAACGTTCAATGGGTATCTTCCGATGATGACGATAACTACCTTCCTGAAAACAACCTTAATTTTAGGGAATCCAGCTTTTTGAATTCCTTATTCTCATGCGGTTTGTACCAAATGAGTGGTGTGAACAATATTTTAGGAAGGCGGTTAGATCTCGTATTCTTTTCCGACTCAGACAACATGTATGTTGAGCCTAGCTCAATTGTCTTGTCGCCTGTTGATAATCATCACCCTCCTCTCTTACTGAGCTATTGTTTTGCCTTTACCGATAAGCTAATCCCGGAGGAGTCAACCTTTACCTTCAACTTCAAAAAAGGCAACCTTGAAGTACTGTCATCCAAGCTCACTTCCATTGATTTCAATACCTTACTTTCCTCTAATGAGCTGGATGACGACGTATCAAGTTTTTACTCCGTCTTGTATGAAACCTTCGCATCCTGTATACCTATTGAGCCTCTTAAGTCATCCAGATCATCCCCACCTTGGTACAACAATGAGTTGAGACATACCAAAAACTTGAAGAATAAACTCTAGAAAACCTACCAGAAGAGGAAAGACACTGCGAGTTTCTCCGCATTCCTCAATTGCTATGACCAATTCCATGCTCTCTCCGAAGCTCTCTACAAGGACTACCTCAGTAACATGGAAGGTAAACTGTATGGTGATCCCAGAACATTTTTTCAGTTTATTAACTCTAAGAAAAAGGTTGATAACTACCCTAACACCATGCAATACGAGAACTCTGTTAGCTCTATTTCATCCGAGATTTGCGACAAGTTTGCATCGTTCTTCCGCAAATCTTTCTCGTCCCCTGTCTTCCAACCTGATGAAGACAATTTTCGACATATCAACACAATACAAACGGCTCAAAACTTAGCTCTGTCTATAACCAGGGAAGATATCTTGAAACATATAAATGATCTTCCACAAGATTTTTCGTCCGGCCCTGACGGTGTCCCTCCTGCAGTTCTCAAATCCTGTGCAGGAGCCCTACTATCACCTCTCCTATGTTTATTTCAAAAATCCCTAAATAAGGGGTGCTTTCCAACCTTATGGAAGAACTCTTTTATAATCCCCGTCCATAAAAAGGGTTGTAAGAACGAAATATCTAATTATAGACCAATTGCGAAGTTATCGTGCATACCAAAACTCTTCGAATCTATTATTTATTCTGCTATCGCCCCTATCTGCAAGAGACTTATTTCAACTAACCAACATGGCTTTCTTGCAGCTCGTTCCACTACTACTAATTTACTAGAGTTCTCTTCTCACGCTGTTCGAGGCTTTGTCACTGGCTGTCAAACTGACTGTGTTTATACAGACTTCAGTAAAGCTTTCGACATGCTCTCTCACTCTATTATAGTTCTAAAACTAAAAAAATTAGGCTTTCCGCATACCCTCGTGGTGTGGTTCCAGTCGTACTTAGCCGACAGAACCTACCAGGTACTATTCCGCGGAGTCAAATCTAAAAACATCGAAGCGTCCTCTGGTGTCCCGCAAGGAAGTCATCTTGGTCCTCTCCTTTTTATTTTATCAATCGATGACATTGTTACCCTGCTAAGGCACTGTAAAATCCTTATTTATGCCGATGACATCAAACTGTACCGCCACATAAAGAGTATCGAGGATTGCAAACTTCTGCAAGCAGACCTAAACACCTTCTATTCTTGGTGTTCCAACAACAACCTGGTTCTTAACATCAGTAAATGTGAGGTCATGACTTTTTATAGAAAACGTGGCGTTATAACTTATGACTATACTTTTCTCGATGACAAGATCTCCCGCACTAACTCTGTTATCGATCTAGGGGTTAGGTTAGATAGTAAGTTGGATTTCTCCACCCACGTACGTCATTTAGAGCGAACAACTACAACCTGAGAGGTCAACCTCTCTTGTACATTAATTCCTCTAATACCAATTATGGGATGTACGAACCAGTTAACCGCATGCTTATAAATGTTAACAAAAATGCGAGTGCTTTTAGCATGCAAGTTAGCGAAGATGTCCTTAAAAGGACTCTTTTTAATGTGGCGTGACTCCCTGTGTGTCCCACTTTTTCATTGTTTTTGCACGCTTCTCTGTTTGATGTTTCGTGCTCTTAAATGTTGCATTGTTTTTTGTTTTGTGTTTGCATGTCTTAGCCGAGCCACTGTGCAGTGGTAAATGTGACCGCGTTTGTGTGCAAGGACCGGACCGGCTCGGTACAGGAGTGCCGGGGAGGGTTGAGAAGGAACCCGCATTTTCGGTCGCATGCTCGTTTTGCGGTGTTTTTTCTTCTTATACCTTTTTTGGTGCTTTCGGCCGGATTCGGTCCCTGCACATAAGCGTGGCCCGTTTCTCAGCCCAGCTGAGAAGTGTACTTCTGAGCTAGAAGATTAACTCGATTAAAACTTCTTAAAAAGGTGCTCGCGAAGACCTATTTACAGGTCCTTGGAGATGTTCCGTTAATCATCAAATTTCAAGGTGGATGCACACATTTTAGGATCGAATCTATTTACGAAGAACTGTAATACTGGTGCATAAGACAATTTATACGACATGAAACGCAAGCCTGAGAGAAATTCTCTAAAAATATTTTGAGTTCCTTGTTTCCTTTGTTTGAAATTAAGTAGGCTAAAACTCATTCTGCAGTTTTTCCTCTGAGTGAATTAAATTCCAAAGAATTTCCACGGGGTCGTGGACGTACGTTGTTCTCTATGCAGATTCCTGCATTCTCTTTGTATCATATTACTATAGTAACATAGTCCGCAGTCCTGCATGGGACATTTTTGCAGAGGCCATTAAACCAAAAGCGCAGTTGAGAAATAACTTTGCAATGGACGTCACCTGCATTCAGATACTGATTCGCATCCGTATTTTTATATTTGGCTTTTTAACCGTAAAAAAATTAAATAAATATTGTAATGTTACGTAATAGTTTTTTTCCTGCTAAGCACCTACAGAAATTTCAGCTTCTATATCAGCAGACTGTGTCACCCAAATATTATTAACCAGTAAGATCCGCACGGCGTTGCCCGTGATAAACTTATGGGTCTTTGTGGTAAAGTAAATACACATGAAATATCCTTAAAAAGGTAACCACCCACCAAAAATAAATATTACTGAAAGAGTATTTAAAAAAAAGGCTTTTCCAGCAGCTATTACGCACATAGTATAATCTCAAGAAAATACATATGTCAGACAGGCCCACAGTGTTTTGATGCTATAATCTTTTTTGGGGGAGGCAGGCATTAGTTAGGGCCGATTCACAATGAACGCTTCAAGCCTCAAGCTTCAAGCTTCAAAAATGTAGGATTATAGGATTTATGTGCAATGATTCACATTCAAAGCTTCAAGCTGCAAGCTTCAAATGAACTTGAAACTATAGGAAAAAAATTTGAAGCTTGAAGATTGAACACTCAGTTCAGGTCAGAACACTTGGATGCACTCAAAAAGTGATAACAGAAAGCAGTGCTCTAAAAATACATTTTGAATTTATCTACAATATCTTATCTATTAATTGAAGGTATTTCATAATATTCATTTCATAATAAATAAATCTAAAAATCACATATACATACTTATAAATAAAATTACACATAAAAAGCGTATTCTAAGCAAAACGCATACGTTGATGATAAAAACTGTCCAGGTGCGTTTCTTGTTAACCCGTTGTCATTTTTGCACTGAATCCAGTGAAATTTTGATTTAATAATCTAGGGCAATGTTTTACCAACGTGTGCAATGCACCATTCATCACCCCAGAAATTCGTCATAAAAATGACGGCATTAAAGGTGTAATCCAGCACCTGATCGTCTGCATAATTTAAAAAATTGACGTATTTACGCGACATTCATAAGTTTTATTGCCTTAAAACTGGAAAATGGCGACCAGCATTTTCGTTAAATTAGTTGATAAGTGATTTGCAGGCTGCATTACGGCGCGCGGTAAAAGGGCTTTAAGTCCGGGCGAATCCAGTAATAAGGGCTTAAATGCACGAATACTACTTAATTTCGCATTTAAATTGCATGAATTGGGCTTACCGTATCTGGGGGCGGCTCTCGGGGATTCGCTGGGGCTTCAGCTTCAGGTACTCCCCGGTCCAAATGTTCGCCATAAAGATTCATTTATAGACATTTTATGAGCTTTCCGGCCATTTACTTACATTTTATAGGGAATTGTGTGGTTTGCTAATCGATAATTTTTAGGGCTCCCTCCGTTCGTGCAGTGCTTTCCTGTTTGCTCAGCAACATGCCTTCGGTATCTTAACCTGGATTTGAGTCCTTCTCATTGAAAAAGTGCAAAAAGCCGAATAAAAGCTATGATAACCGTGAAATTCCTTTTTTATTGTGTCACGAAATTTATGCTGATTTCCTTACTTTAAGGAATAAAAAACAAGGTGACATTCAAATACTGTTACACCCAAGTCCAGAAGATGATTGTCAGCTGAAACACGTCGATGAATAGGCTGAAAAGGTTTTTAGGAAGTAATTTCATATATATATATATATGTATGTACTCATTTTTTTTCATTTCATTTTTATTAGCAAAACATGTACAAAAGATAGATATGTATCTTATAACTAGTTCATTGATTAAACTGAGAAACTAACAAGAATAATAAATAGCAAAAAAGAAAAAAGTCATATATACATTATATGTTATTATTATTCTTATTATTATTATTATATGATTTGAATCGCTTGTAGCTTGAAGTGTTAGTTGGTCAGTTTTCAAAATATCCGATATTAGGTGCCCTTAATTGAAATATCGACATCGGGGAATCGTTTTGGAGTTGCCATTTCATAGGTAATTTCCGAGCATTGTTTTCAAAAGAACCAACTCAACCGATTCTTTTTTAAGTGGGAAAGCAAGCTTAAAAAACACCTTTTATACCAGTCTTTTTATTTTCGTGATGCGCTCCCGCATGCCGCACAAATAGCCGCCGCTCATCCGAATAGGCCCTTATCCACGGTCAAACAAACCATCAAATTTGTGGCCGACATCGAAAAAATTCTAAGTGTGCGTGTATAAAATACAAGTTTTCGAAGTTGGCCGCTGTTTGAAGAAAATATTCGTCTGGTTTAATATTTCCTTCAAACAGCTTAAATGTGTGTGTGGATTTTTTATGTGTGCCATGTAAAGCATATGAAAGTTCGTTTTGTTTACAGGAATTGTCGCTCGGGATGTTTGAAGAAAGTTTCCCTCGTTGATGGCCAACAAAAGTCAAAGCATAAATGTGTGCGTTCTTTGTCGAAAATTGGTTTGATGATTTGTTTGACCGTGGTTGGGGCCTAATGAGGGTATCTACACAGATATTGCTTCAACTGTTTCCGAACCAGTTCTTCAACATAATCTAGGTCTACATGGGTATTCCTTAATCACAAGTAATTTTCTTGTCTTTACACGGAGATATCTGTGTGTGTGCCAATCATTTTCTACCCATGGTAAGAGAGTAAGCAGAAGCACATTGTATATGTGTTAAGTTTTCACAAAATGTTCTTGTGTTCACGTTACAACTCTTCCCTCTTGCCCTTTCAATCAGCCTAATTGCGGTTGTCACTTTCGGTGAAGTGATATTTTCTTCTCTCACTTACAAATATCAAGTGAGAACAATTGTCACTGAATTTGCCATTTCTCGATAACATTGACAACCGAAATTTGCCTTATCTCACTGAAATAGACAAGTGTCACTTTTTTAGAAAACCACAATAGAATTTTTGGCCATTTGTCACCGAAAGTGACAACCGCAATAAGGCTGTAACCGTTTCTAGATCAGTTGAAGGAATACGTGTAGATAGCCTCAATTGCTGGGCCGATAGGACTCCTACCTTTCGACGATAACAGGATACTTACAGATCATCCGTTCGAAAAGTTTGCCTATGCATATAATGCGGTCTATCTATCTATAGGACGCGAAATCTCCTAAATGGCATACCAAATGTACTACCTTAGGTGTCTGGGGAGTGATCGAGTAGATGCCGATGAAACTTTAGTTTGAAGTCTAAGATGTTAGATGAGTTCGGAAATATTGACTGTGTAGGATTATTCCACAAGGTGAGGCACATTTATTATAAGGAAAATATTGTCAGGGCCTGTGGATTTATTGACGTCAAGCTCTTTGAAAGATCGTGTCTAAAGTAAAAATCCGACCTTCGAGTGGGGAACACAATCGTAGACCGGGGGTGGCACAGCAAAAAGGATTCGAAATAAATTCCAAAACCAAAAAATACACTTTAAATAAAACATTATCCCAAACACGTAATAACTTTCAAACTGCGAAACATGAGTTATTTGAGTAAAACTGGCAAACTCCGAAGCAAACTCGAAACGAACCGGGAATTTTTAAATGAGGCGACTTAAGGCAGCTCAAAGGTCGCCCATTTGTTATCGCCTGTAAAGAAATTCAACACTCGATTGCTTCCATTTTACCATCAAATTCCAATTCTCCTCTATTTGTTTACGTTCTATTCCGATGTGAACTCAAATATGATAATTAAAGGCCATACATCAACACTACGATTCGATTATAAGGGCGAAATTGGGGAAGCTGCGTTCAGGAATCCCTAGGAGCATGCAGGGGCTAAGGACAGAAATTCTGTGGATACCTTCTCCAAGAACAGAGATTGATCCACGGTCTAATCATCTGTTTATTACTGGCTATAAAAAGGAAAACTCACGTTGGGACGAATCTTGGTATTTCATGGCGAGAAAATCGATCTACGATAAATTTCTAATTTAATTACACGCGCCATTAATTTTCTTCGTGACTGGATTAAAAAATCGCACCCCGAGCCCGGATGCAGGGTGACTTACGATTTAAGAGCTATCAATGCTTTCCTAATTTGGAGTCGTAAATTTGCCGTGGTCCTGCTTGCCAGGTGGCATTTGGAGACGACGTTTCCTTTCCCGGAGCTCTCATTTCGTCGGTTGGGCAGAGTAAACTGGGATACAGCCGCAATCCGCACTCGGGTCCAATTTCCGGCGAAACATTTTTTTGATGGAAACGTAATACTGATGCCTGTGGAACTTTTGATTTATTGCTACTTGTAAAGGATATTTACGTTCAGTACAGGACTAGAGGAACGTGCTGGCACTTGTTGAGAAACTTTCCCAGCAAAACCCTCAAAAGTCTACTAATTCACCCGATGTAAGGCCGAATCAAACAGGGAAATAAAGGAAATGAGCACTTGCGTCACTATAATTTATTAAAAATAAAATACTGGGGACAGTAAAAGATTGAATTTTGGTTATTTATTGCATGGAGCAACTAAATTAATTAGATGGAGATTAAAGAGTCGCTTATAGAGGAACAGGTAAATAGTTCCTTTATGTGGTAAAAGCAAGCTAGGGAGGCACTCTTTGTACTACCAGCCTGTCATGTCGTTCAGGTCGTCTGCAATGTCCAGTAGTAAGATTAGTTTGAAGTATAGGAGAGAATAAGGGAAGTTAGAGGGGTCTGGAGGGGGCGGGTGCGATGAGCATTACATTTGAACTCGGAAATATGGACTGAGGGAGATTGTTCCTCAGCCCAGTTTTTCTATTTATAAATGAACTCCTGGGCCATAGTGTGGGCAAAAAGGCGGCTGCATGTTATGGGGGTGAGTGGGGCTAGTAATAAAATTTTGTCAAGGGAGACGCAAAAAATGCCATCTCCGATGAGTTTGTTGGTGCCAGCCAAGAGAAATGACTTGTAGTCGAGGCGGAAGGAGAAATTTGCGTCTCTTAAGAAATCCTAGGCTGGGGTACACCGGCTGAGATGGGGCGGGCTTTAAATTCGACGCCATCCCTTGCTGCCTTGATTGAACGGACAGAAATAAAACTGTCAATCCAATTCCTTAGAACTAAATCTATACTAATTGATTAGAGAGAGCAGAGTGCTATACTCGGAATAGACTCACTAAAAAGTTGGATACTTTGGTTGAGGTCTTGTGCTAGATCCATGTCTAAAACGGTACTGTCTGGAATATGTCAGCAAAAACGTTTGCTCAGTGGTTTAGCCAAAAGTGAGGCACATTTAAATTAATGGGGGTCGAGCTCTTCGAAAAACCTATATAACTGGCGAGTCCTCAATTAAACCTTGTCCATTGAGTGGGATATATACTAGGGGACGCGTCGTGGAATAGTAGTTTCGCGTAAGGAAGAATGTCAGGCGATTCTTCATATTAGTTACGAGGGACCAACATTTTTTACCGCCAGCGGTAGCATCAAATAACTTGTCATAAAAGGATGATTTAAGTGTCCTGATAATGGAATTACAGGAGTTTCTCAACTTAGGCTTAGGTAAATAGTAAAAGTAATCACGGCAATTTTAACTCAATACCAACTTTGAAAGGTTTTTGGAATTCGATGTATGATTATTTTTTATAATCCTGTATTTTTTAGAAATCTTGCCTCCTCGGAATGAATAGACAAAATATGTTTATTATAATTGAATATGTTTTCACAAATCTCTAAAAATTAATATTAGTATAACAATTTTTAATTTCAGGGCAGAGCTCAATGTCGTTAGTGTTTATTTTCAAGCAGCACCGAGTGTGTCAGGCAGTTATAAGATTCGCGTTCCATTTTTACATTCATTACACTGTTACATCCGAGGACAGCTACAGGCAGTGACAGTTCAAGCAAAGAATCATCATTTCTAAATATATTTCCACATTCAACCTAAACAGAGCTTAACATCATACTCCAGCTGTCGCAATGCATTACATTAAAAGCCCCAAAACCTTCGAAGACAGGCGCGCAATTGTTCGTTTTTATGTGAATAAACACCCAGGATTATAATATCCTCCCTGAAAATCATCAACTCATTTGCATATGTACATACATAAAATCCTGTTAACTGGTCCTCTAAGTTTCACGGCTCATTTTCCTTGGGTCTGATGACAACGGGTGATACGGATGTGAATTATTATTCCAGCCTAAAACAAAAGGAAATTTTCCGCTGAACATCTCCTTCTGGTCCAGGATCTTTGTACGCGTACAGCTCTGCACGCAGGGAAAGGAGACGAAATCAATTTAACCTGTGGAGAACATCAACATTTCATTTTCCCCTAAAAGTATTCAAACCAGAATCGCTCCTGGACCTTTTGTAAAAGCCTTTAACGCTAAGAGGAAATTTTGTCATTCCGTTTATACGAAGAATCCTGCAGAATAGGCAACTACAAAGGAAAAAGCTTCTTAGTTTGTCCAATCTTACCGCAAGGCATTCTCTCTTCCGCCGAATGTTTGGGAAGTTCGCCTGTTTGCTTTAAAGTTTGTGGTCTAGTTAGGTGCGGGAAATTAAATATCTACCGAGGTGACAAGGCGAGAAGAGTCTTAATGGGATTTAAATTGAATTCAGAAATGAAATAACCGGACTGTGTTCGTGTTGCCACTACAACGCCAGCCAAACCCATATTTTATATAAGAATAATTTTGCGGTCGAACTTGCAATTGCAGAATGCCCACCGCCTTGTCATGTGTACAAGTCGTACATGTCTCGTCCAATTACGAAATGAACTAAAACCAATAAACTCCCATTCAGTGTACCCCGAGTTGTATGACTTGCCAGGAAATATCCGGTTTTGTTCGATTGAATAAACTCAATTGGACCTGAATATATCCATTAGGTCCGCATTCCACAATTCCTCAGAGCAACAAATACGAACTGATTGGACCAATTTGTTCCGGACATCTCCAAGGCTCTGAGTCATTAATTAAAGAAAGGGGTTGCAACTCGGCCCATGCCAGGACCATTCTGAAGATGCTACATATTTTTGTAGTGTAGGTGTGCATTTATTGTTGCGTATGAATTTCAACTATTATCCATCTATAAGACATAAACTGAATCCGTAGGTATGTATGTATACATATGTGTAGTGTAGCTAAACAAGGATCCGGATTTTTGTGTTACTTCTACAGAATGTTTTTGACTAATCCTATAAAGGGCGATTCCTGGATTTATTTGGAGAAATAAATTGTTCTAGAGAGGGCTATCGGAACTATCTACGAAGAAACAGGGTGCTTAACTAAACTGTAATAACTTCTAAACTGAGTATCGTACAGGCCAAAGGGCTTTCCCTGAGCTCTCAGTCTTTCACATAAAAAAAATCGTGGAACAACAAGCTAAATGTAAATTCTTTAATTTGGTACAAAGAACAGAAACTTGCGTGACTCCATGTAGAAGATACACATATATGGTTCGATATTTTGCATCCGAACATTAATTTCTCTTAACTATTCCCGTACTTCTCATTTAGATCCTGTAGGCTGGTTAATCCTGCATGATTTTTATCGAGTATATCCTCTCTAGATCCGCTGTATTCAGTTTGCTCCATGGACAGGCAGGGGCAGCTTGACCTCTCACGTGCAGTGCAGGACACCTCAACCAGGATGTAGCCTGAGGGTTATGTACGGTCGGTTTTGGAGCGAAAGCCTCCTTATTGTGCGGTGTTCGAGTTCGTTCAGACAGAGCACAACCAAGCCCTCAACCCCCTGTAAATAATACTTTGCCAACTACCTAGACTATTCTTGTGTATGAAACTATTTCAGGTGATGATTAGGCAGTGGCGGATCCCCCCCCCCCAAGCCAACCAAACCCACATAACCCGGAATACCCTAAACGCCAAACGAACCAAATTCACATAATCCAGTACTCAAAACTAAAAAAAAAAAAAAATTAATAAAAATTAACAACGAATCAACCGTATGAGCGTAAGAAAACCTTGACATAAGCTGCTAATTCTCGTATACTCATATAACTCAATGCGCCAAAATCAAAGTAAATAATTAAATTAAAAATATGTATTAAGTTTTATTGTATCGTAAACTTACATTACAATCACCTCATTGGATTGCTACGACCTTTTTTTTTTTAGTTATTATAAGTACCTACTTTTGTAAGTACCTTCGCCCCCCCAAGACAGATCTCTGGATCCGCCCCTGTGATTTGGTGCTTCAGAAACACAAGAAAAAATACTACTGTTAATAATGTATTCTTATAAGAATAATGCTAAAATACCAAGTATTTTGGGAAGCTCAAATGCAAAGTATCGTACATCTCTTTTATATCTCTAGATAGATATCTGGATCTTGTTAATAAAATCATAACTTCTGTAATGGGGCTTAACTGCGGCTGAAAAAACTATTCCGGCTGCTTTATGATACAGAGCACGTTTTACAAACCGTCCTGTGATGAAATTCACTTTCCTTCCTACAAAAATCATCTAAAAAATATGTGTTCTTTAAGTATTTCCATATGTGCATCGGTCCCACTCCACGTGAATGAAGATCCTTAAAACTATTTGCAATTTACCTACATGTACTTATTAATAAGAATAGCAGCAAGATTGAAAAATTAAGAGGACTTCAAACTTTACAAACACAATTCAACGAAAATACGAAGAGAGAGTCCTGGTACTGGTAGGGGCCAGATAAAATAACGAGCAATAGCTTGAACATGGTGAAATATGCATATATATTGTACCTAGCAGCAGCTCCGTTCACGAGAGATACATATACAAATACAAGAGAATTTTAAGTCGAATAAATGAATTGAATTGACAGTTGCCAGGAGCAACTTTTTATCTTTGAGTTTTTATTTCACTTTTGTGAAAGCAAAAACTTTTCTCAATTAAAGTTGAAAATTTTTTCGTTTAAATCGATTCGTGCCCAGGAAATTATTAATACAAACTGGACAGCCACAACCCTCTGACCTTTGCAAAGTTACTGACCACTGCTAGCTTCATATTAAAATTCCATTCCGGCATCCTACAGCATCCCTGGAAATTTTTTAGTGGTTATCCGAACATACTTTGGACCATCTTTCCGTCCATTCATTTCGCAGCCCATTTACGAATGGATTAGGGAGAAAAGTTTCGCAACACGAGGCAAAGGAAACTTCAGATGACAACGATGTGAAAAATCAAAACTTCTGAGGATTGCCTTTTTATTGCGCATAAGATTGATTGTAATTTGTTCGATTTTTGCAGAAGTGAACTTACTGCTTATAATGAACAAATGCAAATAGATACAAAACTTCGCAAGTCGGTAGTTGCCTACCGATTTACAAAGGATATGTGAATCAGAGACTTTTCCAGCGGTTTCAGTGGTTTTCATTCCATTTGGTAAAGCAAGGCTTATAAGATAATTTTTGCACATAAAAGACACACAAACTAATAGGCAGTAGATTCATAATGTTCCGGCCAGGCATGTTAATGGCATGGTTATATTCATTTTGTAACTTCCGTACTTCTGATGAAAGTTTTCCATAATTTTAAAATATTTTAAGAAAGTGTGGAGAGTGAAAATCGGAAATAATAGATGTCCACCGTCCTTACGTCTTTTGTGGAGTTTTGATTCAGATCATTCCAACAACGATTGTAACATTTAGCGACTACAAAAAGCTACACAAATATCACCTGATTTAGATCAGTATCTACGTCTACTTTGATGCATAACCTTTCCGCCCTTAGCTATTTATGGTAGGAATTAGAGTTTCACGAGATGCAACACTAGTGTTGCAACTCTCGCACTGTCGTCTTGCGAGATAAGACAACACGCGAGACAACGGCTTCTTTCCCCAAGCGAGAGTAGCGCGACAGTAAAAAAAGCCTAGTCTCGCAGAGACAACACTATCGAATGCGAGACTGTCGCGCTCTCGCTCGGTCTCGCGGGATTTCCCAGTCTTAATTATCACGTATCATTTTGCATTTCAACTTTTTTTGCATCTATGAAAAGAAATTTTTTTCAATGCATTTTTTATTATATTTCGATTTAGGGCTTACAAGGGGGGTTAGCATAAATTCCTCAAATTTTTTAATAAAAACTAAAATTAAAATGCAAAAAAAATTTTAAACCTTTTTTCATATTCAACTTTATCCCCCTTAAAGCCTACTACGGAGTTCGCACCGAATTCCGTTCAGCATTTTTGGTATATATTTCTACACGGAAAAATTGCGTGTAGAATACCATGGAGAAAAGCTAACAGTTGAGAAAAAGCGAACAGCTGACTGTTAAAAATCGCATATAAAACCACGAACTGACGGCAATAGCTGTTTTTCATTCGTACTGTCAAAATTACCTAACACACAACATGGAATAATTGTCTAACTATTTATTCCGTTCCAACATGAACGGAAAAAAGTTTCCAATTCCCTGCAAACCACCTGTTAGAGAATTGCACAAGCTAAATATTACGGGTGAGTGAGGGCGGGAGTGCAACACTGACTCTCGCGAGAGTAACGCGATATTAACGCGAGACAACATTAAAATATCACTGTTGCACTGGGGTGCGAGACAAGACAACAGCAGTCTCGCTCTCGCACTGCGAGATCGAGACTGCGGCCGACTGTTGTCTTGTCTCGCTCCCGTGAAATTCTAGTAGGAATGGCGTGGCTTACCATAAAGTATATAAAATTATATGTTCTGATTTTAACCACCTCTAGCTCAAAATCATCATTCGAAACCAAGTAATATTCTTCTGTTTCCTGTATAGAAGCGCTAACATTAAGTAACGACGCGACGCCTCAACTTTAGCATTTGCGGTTATTTCCGAGCACGTCTCGAGATTTTTAACATCCAATCCTGTTTGTCAAATCATTGTTGCGAGTGATTTCAATATTTACAATGTAAAGTTACTCAAATGGAACCAGTGTTTCTGGCAAAGGCACCGAGCTCTTTGCAGACACCAATGAACTTCATTAAGTTGTTGTTGAGGATTTAATAAATACATAACAACTATACAATCAATAATTACATAACAACTATACACACACATGCAATTAGCAAATCGGATAAACCGTCTACAGTACCGATAAGCGTCTGGCTTATCAGCAGGAGATCAATCCGACAGCCTCCTCCTACATTGCTACACAGCAGCATCGCGTTCCAGTAGTTATAATCTTAGACTTAGCATTAAATGAATAAATGAATTATTATTATAAGTTTATTCTTTCAATTAGTCCAGTAAAATAAGGCAAAAAACGGGCTTAACTTCGGAATTCCGTGTAACAGGTGGTATCGTCTTCGAACTTTGTTTAAATTTCTCCACGTATAAAATCTCACCCATTAAAAAATTGCGCTATTTCCTTATTGTTGCAATTATAAACAATTATTGCAAAAATAAATGCGAAATTGTATTGTGCGCTAAATTCAAAAGAATGAAATCGGAAAAAATGTTAGTAGGGGGTTTTCGAGGTCGCTGATTACGAATATCATGTTTAAAATTCAAAATGGCGGATCCAAAATGGCGAATTGACGAAACATATTATTGAAATTGCATCTATAAATTTTCTAGCGTTTGCGTATTTATAACGTGTCTTGATCCATGTTTTCGACGCAGCATTACTGCAAGGGCAAGTTAAAAGTTTTTGGTCAAATTACAGTTATAATAGCTTCAACTATAGAATTTTATTTTAGCACAATTTTTAAAGAATTCTCCCTTTTTACAAAATCATGTTATAAGCAATGGTTAAAGAATTATGTAAAATATCAAAGCAAGCCTCCATTAAAAGATATAAACCCCAGTGACAATTTTTTATGTGTTTAAGGGTAAATTCTGCTCTATCAACAATTCTGCTATATCTGATCTTCAAAGAAATCCACATTTTTTACAAGACAAGGTTACAAACAATGATTAAAAATTCTAAAAAAGCGCATATTGAAATGTACAGATCTCAGCTACAACCTCTATATATTTAGAACAGGAACAAGAGTTTTTTCGCTTAATAACAGACGGTTAATTGCACTAAAAAATTCCATATTTATAAGGAATAATCATTTGTTTGTTACATTTCATAAATTTATATTTTTTGATAAAATAAATTATTATATCGTAAAGTATGGGTTTTCAGCTGTAAATTGCCCACCTAGTAAATGTCAATAAGTATGATGCACTTATTGATATTATTGATTGAATTTACGCACGGAAAAAATAAAATGCTCGTTTTCCCGAACTTCGTGAAATATTGAGAAAACACGATTTTTTTAATTTTTTTCAATACATACACCTTAATTATGACCATTTCAGGAAACCAATCCACAAATTAAAATTAAAAATAATTTTGCTCTTTAACAATTTGCAGAAGATCTTCTGAAATAAGTGATATTTTGCCAATTATTAGTTAATAATAATTGTTTAAATATGTTTTCTATCATTTAAATACATGGTTCGAGTAAGCGAAGTATTTTTCTTCACTTCACTCACTCTTCTTCTGCACTTTGTTTTTTTGCATTTTTGTATAGCAATCAAAAGTTATAGCCATTTTTGTACGGAGCGCGTCTCATTTTTTGCTCATGCATACATACTATGCAGCTTTATTTATTAGACCTTAATTTACAAATTCGCTTCTCCCAGGGATTTGATCGTACAAAAAAGTTTCTTAGACATTATTTACGTGAAACTTTCTCCTCTTTCGAATGGGCTATCAGTTTTTTCGGAAAAATTATATTTTAAAAGCTATTCGCGAAAAACCATAATTTAACACTTCTTTTGTTTCATAACTATTCCAGCGGCACTATTTAGGAAGCGGATTTTTGGCCATAAGTTATTGATACAATTTAGAAGAGAATGAAAAAAATCCGCCCCTTTACAAAGGATTCCGTAATGAATTCCTTATTTTACTGGACTAAATTATAAATTTTCTCACTGTAAACTCAAGTATTTACTTTCTAAACACTTAAAGCGTTTAAACCGTTGTAGACGAATTTTAAACACTTAGCGGTGTTTAATGAGTAAACACTTAAGTGTTTATTTAGTAAACGTTTGTAGTGTGTTTTTGGTTATGAATAATAAAAATGTTGATAGAACTATTAATCAATATTATATTAAAACATAATACTATCATTGCAAAAAGTGAAAAAAAAACAAATAAAAACAAAAAAAAATCCAACCCAAGTGCCGTTTTTCCAAACGGTCCCCCGACTAAGTACAAACCACTTCCAATATTGCTTAACTTCCGTGATAGAACGAGATGCGCTTTACTGAATATCTTAAATGGTACTCTTGGCGGGAGTTACCATAATTGCGTGAAGTTATGGGTCGCTCATATTTTTTCTTGTCTTATCACTGCAAATTTCAGCTTTTGAAAGTGTTTTATTTCAAAACGCTTAAAACGGTTTATTTTCTCGTCACCCATTTGATTAACATTGTAGACATTTTTTCAACGCTTAAGTGTTTTAAAAGTGTCGAGGATGTTAATCAAATGGGTGACGTCAAAATAAAACATTTTAAGCGTTTTGAAATAAAACACTTCTAAAACCTCAGATTTGCAGTGCTCGTTGTGCAAAAAAACAACAGTTGTGGATCACCCCACGAGAGTCTATGATGCAGGCCAAGGAGATTCCGGAGACGGTTTGCTAGCTCTAAATTTCTCCAAGGGTTTTAATAGAGCTTGGCACCTTGTTCTGTTAGCAAAACTCCAAGCAATTGGTATTGACCCAGTTGTAAAAAGCTCGATCGAGATTTCTTTCTGACTGTTCAATTAAGGTAGTCCCATCCAACCTACTTCAGCCTACCTAGCTTCACTGACGGTATACTGACGCCTTTGATAATGCAAGATAAGCGCGTGCCAGACCTTGTCTCTAATCGTGGAATTATGTCAAATTAAATCAACACGAATATTGAACTCCTTCTTAATTGGGTCCGCCAGAATCGTGTCGAGTTCAATGCCTCCAAAACGAAGTACTGTCTTATTTCCTATAAAAAACGCAACATGTCCCCATCCGTGTCAGTGGTTCCTTCCTGTGTGGTGTCTTAACGCGGCCAAGGAATTGTTGAGGCGCAGTAGGAAGGATGTCTGGCGGTCTGGCGTACAAATATGAGTTATAGGGGTGCAGCACAACAGGCCAACTGAGTGGCGGCGGTAATTTTGGACCCAATACCTCACCAAAAAAATAAATAAAAAGGAAAAAAGAAAGACACTGCGCCAACAACTGAGCTAGAGCTGCCAAATAAAAAAAATTGTAAAATGAACACAGAATTTTTTTACAGTGTAGTCTATTAGGGTGAACACGGCCAAATAGAACCCACTTATATGGAGGAACATTGATAGCACGAACATTCGACAAGCTGTAATTTGGCACGCACGTTGACAATCAGTTGTTATTCTATCTCTTATGATTCCGTTTCAAGGTTTGCCATAGTTGTGCTACGTTTCTAAAACCATCCGAAATGCACGTACCCACCTGTGTCAGCTAATTCATTACAAGATGCCGTATATTTTTATTTCAAATTTTAGGTTAGCCTAACGTAAAGCACACCTCTGTAGTTAAGTGAACAGATTTGGATCCTGGTTTAACTGTCTTAAATTTATGATACTTAATACCACGGCATCTTAATTTTCAATTAATTCCATTCTTTGGTACATTACAGTCGCACAGCCCGGTCGGGTGCTGAAATCAATTGAAAATATTTCTCTATGCTTAATTACTAAATTACAGCATCCGCTCTAGCCCCAGAGCTCCATCCACGGGGAAATGGAATGCTATCGTTATGTCGGCTTTAAAAATTTTCTTTTCAAATTAATTAAACAAAGTAGAAAATAAAAAGCAGATCTGAAGGACAATTTTCTCCCAGTATTACACAATTTATCGAGTGTAATCTTCCCGTTCCACCATCACGAAAGGAAGCGAGGTTTTCAGGTTATTGGCCCTAATCAGTCGACGACAATAACACCATCTGCGTTTATCCAGCAAAAAAGGGTTCCACAAAAGTAATTTAATTACTGGGAACTATGGGTTGAATGATTCAGGATGTACGTGCTCACCGGTTCTTGCTCCCCCAGCGCTTAAACACCTTTACGCCTTTCACTTCTTAATTCTCGATACGGTTTAATCACACCTCTTGAAATTTATATCTTCATAAAGTTGCCAGCTCAACAATAAGGGCTGCGATTTGCCTCTTTGCCTCCCCCTAGATGTAATATCATTCTTATTGCGCGGTTATGGTTCTTTTATGGTTATATTCCCGCAGACGTGGCCCTCCAGTTATTGCTAATGGCTCGTTTGGAATCCCGGGGTTATTATGAAATCCACTCACATCCGGCATTTCGATCTCATTCGTTATCATTGGAGATGATAAAATTCTCGAAAGAATTCCGAACTTTGGGGTTTGGCTGGATTCGCACGGCCTTGAAACAGATGAAGAGTAATGGCAGGAGTATGATGAGACTCCCATATATTATGTAAGCCTAGATGAGATAGAAACTCCGAGTGATCCTGCCACTGGGCTTGTTCTTGCTAATCCAGCGTGGGGCGACGCCTGTGCCCACTGGGATTATTGCGACGGGTCCGAGGGCCAATATCGCCCAAATGCTTCATCGGAAACATTCAAATGAACCCAGAATTGGGCCAATTTTATAAAAATAAAAAATGGGCATCATACACAAGTCAAGTTACTCGTATTTTATTTTGGGTTCAAGGGCGTGTAATTTTTATCATTCAGATCCGAAGTTTCGCCCTCGCCCAAGCCGCTGGGGAATGGAAGCTGGTGGTCCGGAATATGTGAGACTTCACTGGAAGATATGCTGGTATCCTGCGAACAGGATTCCCTAGAATTTTTTATTTACTCCATCTTGCGTCCCACTTGTACGCACATATTGCCAGCCCTTGAGTCCTTCTTCGTCTTATGCTTTCTTGTTTATTCTATAGCTAAAAGCTTTGATAATATGATAAGGGAACTCCCATTTTCACGAGGGATTTTCTTCCTTTATTACTTGTCAACAGAGAGGATAATAATGAGCTTTGTGTGGCTGCGATTTTATTGATAATTTTTTCCTTTGGACAATTTTGCAGAGGTGAGAGAATCGTCTGAGATTTTCATGGCCGTAAAATGAGCGCCGTTGAACTTTTTATTGGCGGTGAACGATGTTTTCCGAATTTTTTAATTATCGAGCCTCGTGCGGAGGTGATAATGAAGGTTAAAAAATGAAGAAAATAACAAGAATAAAAAGTTATTTGTGTTCTTAATGTTAACACATTAAGGTGATAACGGTAAGTGGAAAAGTTTTAATAACACTTTCAGGAAATTTTTTATCGCTAAAAGTTTTTATATAGAGTTTTTATTTTTGTGCATCGTAAAGATAAGTTTTCGCTCCGTTGTAGTTTCACAGGATAAGTCAGTCCGACTTTTGTTTATTCATGCTCATAACAATATTTGATATTTATAGTTTTAGCAGTTTAATATTTCTATCATCCACACAAAACATTGTCATAATCACGTAATTGTAATGATTAAAAACGGGGGGGAGTAAAATAGTTCCCTCGCCGAGTGTATAAACGATTAACGACGGATATACCTAGTGCCCGGGGGTATAGTTGGGCCACCCTACCCGATGCGGTACAATTCTCTGATCCAGTCCTCCGGGTATAGGGGTTGGAGACGGGCGAACTATTTGAGCCCGTAAAAACGCAAAGCCTCCGCAACTGGCCGAGCAGAGAAACTCGTGAAGCAAGTAGCTGAAGGAGTCCAAGGCCCGAATCCGGATGTAGGGTCATCGAAAAAGAAGAATAATAATTTAGACATCCACTAATTACGTGTATTACGTATAAGTCCATTCTATAAGCCATGTACAGCAGTAGCTGGTTCCATATGTAATCTCAGAAACCACTTTAACACCTGATACTCGTACTATTATTTAATTGAATGCGAGCTTTTGACACAATAAGCGCATCAGAAGTTCTCAAAAGAATCAATAATCAAAACTCTTTTTGCAGTAGTTGCAGAGTACTACAGAAAAACGGAAAAAGGCAGATTTGCCACTCGCATCTGTTCTTAACACCGTTTTCCACAGGGACACCACATTGTCCCAATAAAGCGCACCATTAAAATTTATCTGGGCCATAAATCCACCGGCGGTATAGCTTGCAACAACGAAAATTCAATTGTAGCAATTTCACGGAAATTCTGACATCCTGTGTCCTGTTGGCTCTTCATTCTTTACGTCCTTTAGCGTTGAATGCTCAGGACCTCTGCATACTACAAACGATTTTTTACCAGAGTACGTCCAACTGCCCCATAGTTTAGAGTTGCTCACACAAGAGGGGTCATGCTCTGATATCTGAATAATTTTGTTCTCTGGTCGTTAGGGAAATCGCAATTTTTGTATTCGTTTTTCTAATCGGCATTTGACCGATCGCCTGGAAAAGTGGAATCTTGGGATGTGCCATTGCTTTTGCCAGTGATTCGTGTTAACCACACCGAAAAAGAGGATTGGAAAAATAATATACTGCAGTAATAGTTTAATTATTATAGCAAAGAATTACAGTTATTATATGCAATCTGTCCTGCGAAATATTGAAACTGCATTAACTTTTAATCGAAAATAAAAGATTATATAGCATACATATATATTCTCAGGTATAAAAATACACTGTAAAACGCCTTCTTTTTCCAATAACTAAATCTCGCAGGGTTGCTCTTGTAAAATAAATATTATACAATGTATAAAGCCTCGGCCACGATTCGAGCGGCGTGGGGTTAGCGGTGAGCGGCAGAGCGGCGATTCTGAGTTTTATTTTGTATTGTTTTATATGGCAAACGCTCGAATCCGGCCACGATAAGAGCGGGAAGTGTTGAGAGGTAGAGCGGCAATACTAAAGTGCCGCTCGCGGCTAGTTCGAGACATTAAATTTTTCTGGTGCCGCTCGCCGCTCACCGCTTGCCGCTCGTATCGTGGCCGAGGCTTAACGATAATATGTCTATAAGCCTGCTTCGATATCGTAGGCATTAGGGCGAGCAGGATGGGCATGTGTGCTCGACTGTCGGCAGTGTCAAATTGCTACTGACTAATCTCACCAAACCTTTTCAATGATGTTTGAGTCCATACCGCTACAAGCCGTAAAGACATTAAGGTAGAAACAGAATGGCACGGCGACCGTGGCGGTGGCCGCCGCTCAGAGAGTTTCCCATACATTTAATTTGTCCGCGCCGCCTGGCGAGAAATTAAATGTATGGGAAACTCTCTGAGCGGCGGCCATCGCCATGGTCGCCGTGCCATTCTGTTTCTACCTTTACTTCTACCTGTCGTCCCCTTACTCACCAGAGCCGGAATGGTGGGGCTTACAGATCTGCAACCTGCGGTCTCTGCTTTCTTTGTGGGAAGGATGGTTTCTATGAAGCTCGCTACGCAATTCACTGGCTACTTAAGTGCTCGTAGGTACGTTGGAAGGTGGGCCGCATTCTACCGAGAAGTTCGTTCCGCTAACCCGGCCTAAAAACCACCATATTCCATTCCCCTCGCGTGACCGGTTTGGCCCATTGCTGGATCAGCTGCAACCTCTCCTGGCTTTACTTTGTCTCATTCTATTTCTATGAGCTTCATATTGCTTAAACTTGTGGTATATGGCCTTCCACTGTCCAGCATGTTCTACGATGTTAGTTGTACCTCGACCGTTGTTTCCAACACAGCCTTGTGTCCGCAACCCTCGCTCATTTAAAGAGGACATGCTCCGACTTTCTGGGCAGAACTGTGAACCGTCCAACCCGAAGCGATAAAGTTATGCTCTATAACCTCCACGCCCAGCCAAGAACTGCTTGAGATAGTAAATCACTTCCACAAGTTCTCTCATAACCCATTTCTCCGTATTTGGCAAGAGTCGAACTACTTTAAGCCAGCCGAATGAAAATTTCTGGTTTAAAATGGTTAAATTTTTCTGGCGTACGCGGTCCTCCGTCCTTATACTTCGTGCACCTTCATTGTAATGGATAGGACTCGTTGTCCATTTTAGCTATAGCTTGAGACATTGGATTCTACGATACGATTCTATGACCCTTCGACCTCCATGCTTCCAGCCTTTTCACACATAAAAAAGTTATTATTTTTACATCTTTGGATTTGATCTATTTTGGATTTGTTATATTCTTTCGTAAATCAGGACTGGTTTAATCGCTGATGTGTAGAGCCGGTGCACGGTGCACCATATGTGGCATAAAGCCCCATCTCTTGCCGAAGATCTGCTTGCTGGTATAGAAAACGGCGCTGGGCTTTTTAGCCCTCTCCTCGATGTTGAGCCTCCTATTCAGGGCGGAGTCTTAATTAATGCCCGAATACTTTGCTGATCCGGACAGGCTCAGTACTCGACGATTAATTGAAAGTAGACTGAAATCGGGAATTTCTGTTCTACTGATGAAAAGCATTAGTTCTGTCATGTCACAGGTAAATGGACACCCCCAGCGTTTTTATCTTACAGAGACCTTCTTAATCTCACTGATTGTAGAATGAAACTTTCCGGATAGTAGGATCACCACGCCGCAGTCACCATGTTACTTTTATCCTGTCGTTCCCTAATATTTTAAGAATCTCTTCCATATAGCCTTAAAGGCACAAACAGATTGGCGCGGCGGCGGTGGCGACGCGGCGGCCGCCTGCATGAGAGTTTCCCATACATTTAATTTCTCCGTGCGGCCTGCCCTCGCCTGTTGCCACAGCTGCTGTGGATGATTCTAGTTCACAGCATGCGTTAAAAATTTGAATTCCACCAGGCAAATTTTCCGTTGTCCTGAATAGGTGCGACAAGTTTTACGACAACGCATGGTCCAGGGGCCAGGTAGCCTGCTGAAGACCCTTGTCACCCGAGGGATCATAAATCTTAATAAGGTAAAGGTCGATTCGCACTATACGGAACGTCAACGTCACGTCAAGGAACGGCAACGGCACGTCAAAATATTCTTCAATGAGTTTTACACTACGCGTTCACATATATAGGCAACGTCACGGAACGTCAACGCAACGGCACGTCAAGATTAGTTTGAAACTATATTTTGACGTGACGTGCCTTGACGTGACTGATCTATTCTGTTGAATATGAACGTAGTTACGGCAGCATTTCGAATTTTTCAAGTATTTTTCTGTTTTTGTTCAAACTAATTTTAGTCGAGTCAATGAAGGTTTTTATTTCTTAGTCCTCTCCTCAAGGACAACTCCAATTTTGATGATTTTTTTTAAATGTTTTTATATTATTTGAAATCAGAAACATTTCAATGTGGGCAATTAATTATTTATATTGTTTAAACCATATATACACAATTTATACATAAATTAATTTTTTTGCAATATTTATTAACTTTTAAATAGTAAATGGTTAAAAAATGTTTACAGGTTTTGGATAGACGCACGAAAAATTGTATATTTCCTATGAATAATGTCTGCCCAAGCTTTCTAATATATGTGGAAGTATTCTGCTTACACTGATATCTTATTCATGAAAATTGGTATAGCGTTACAAAAACACAGGGTGATGTGCAAAACTCTAATAAAACATTTCAAAACGCCCTAGGGGCTAAACCGTTATCGTAACCCATGGGTAGGAGGTTTTGTTCGTCTATCCAAAATCTATCAACATTTTTTAACGCTTTACTATTTTAAAGTTAATAAATATCGTTTTTTTTAACAGGACTTATAAAACTGATATTTCGACATTCTCAATTATTTATAAAAATTTATTTCATCGTCATCCAATTCCTTATACAGCGTGTGGTATTCTCCTTCTTGTTTCCTTTTTGTAAATATCTTTTGTACCCATTGTTTTCTTTTTTGTTGCTAAACTTAAATTTTCTTCTTCCTCATCCAAAATTAATGCAATCATTGCTAACTTTTTATTATTAAATTTTCGCATTCCAAATAACAATGTAAATTAGCAATACGGAATACGACAATACTCTATCTAATTTTTTTTAGACTGAACGGCAAAATTCACGTAACGTTGACGTTTAAGTGCGAATCGACAGCAAAATTGACGTGTCGACCTTTATTGTACTGACGATTCGAGACGTTTTTGAAGCAGCATGTCATTTGTAACGACACATTTTTATTTTCATCAATTTTCGGCCACTGTTGAACTACATCGTCCACCCTTACATCGATGGCACCAAAAAGACGACAGGCTAGATTGCCTGCAAAAGTTAGCGTGGTTTTTGATGGAGTTTCATGACATCCTCGTACATTCGTCCATTTGCACGAACATTTAAATTTTTCTCTTGCTTATTATTAATGTCGCTGTTAACGTCAGAAAACTTGTTGAACAGGAATTGTAAAATTCCAGTGTGATATTCAACGCCTTAAATTATTTTAATATTTCGCGAATCGCTAGTTTCGTCTTGACCAGTGGCTCAATCATTATGGTACATTCACATTATGACATCACTTTTGCCCCACCTTGTATAAGAGCAATTCTGGACAAATCTCAAATACTTTACATCAGTATGCATATTAAAAGATCATTCTATATTTAAAAAATTCCGCATTAGTGTTGGTTACTAATACACAGTTTTATATTATTTTCATACGGCGTTGTCGTCGTCATATTCCTTTGGCTACTTTTACATGACCGGACTCCGAACAGACCAAATATAACTGAATCCTATGGAAACGACTTTTCCTTTCTTGTCCTGTTTGTTTAAAAGTTCGTTGAGAGTGTTCAGTCAAATTGTCCGCTCTCCCCATCGCCCTCTCTCCCTCTCTTCGTTCGCATTGTCTGTTCAGTTTATATTAGTGTTGGTTCCATATTTCTTTTATTGTTATTTTACCCCAAATTTTTTGAACCAAATTTCAAAAACAGAAAAAACAGTTAGAGAAGAATAGCTGTTTGCTGTTTTTCGATTTTAGCCAAAAAACAGCTGTTTTACTGTTACTGTTAAATAGTTTTGAAAAACCCTAGCACTATACGATATCAGAGGCTGAGTGACGTCATCATCAGAGGGATCCAAAGGAAGGCAGGCGAGGAGCCACTGCGAATTGTGAAATGCATATCAGCTGATGTCAACCACCAACTGTCTCCATATGTTATAATGCGTTTCGCCTCAAACTAGGTCTGTTCCAATAGAGAATGCGGGATCCCGCGGGTCCAAGATCTCACCCAATTTTTGTTCCAATAGAATCTCATGCTCGGAAAAGCGGGGACATTTTTGCTTCCCCTCGAGCATGAAACCGCAGTGGATTTTTAGATGGAGTGAAATCTTACGACACTTTCAACATGTCAAAAACAGCTGTTACTTGCATATCAAACCAAAGCGTTTACGACGTGCTGAAAAAAATTTCTTCTTTTGGTGCCTTACTACAAGATTTTGATTAATTTCATAAATAATTGATTAATTTCAATAGTTTCATGTCATTATTTTAAAGGCTCAAGTAATTTTTAGGTTATGGTCTTCCGATTTGCACGAAACATCCCAGAAAGCGTTCCTACGCTTTTCGGGATTTTGACTAAATTTTCCCCCACCAATCAAGTAACTTTTCGCAGGCTACGACAGGCCAGGTTTTCTATTGGAACAGACCTACTGTCGTCAAATTTTCAGGCCTCCATGAAGCAGGGGCGGATCCAGCCCTCAAAACAGGTTGTGGTCACAGCCACCCGAAAATCGGCCAAATGCGAGCGAGTATGAATTCGCTCGTGACCGATATAGTGCATTCCTACAAAGGATATGTTTACAAAATATATGACGCCATGATTATGATTTTGTACAGTGTATAGTTCCACGTGGGCAAAGCCGTGGGGCAAACTAGTGATGAGCAAAAATGGTATTGTTCTTGCAGTCTTGTCGAACAAGACTAACTGTGCAAGAACAAGACCAAGAGCAAGACTTTATCAAATTTTCACCTAAATTCATTCTTTTAAAAACAAAAAATGTGTGTATTGTATATTTACTTTTTAGTATGATAATTGTAAAAGCAATTATTCACATTTGTACATAATGACTTTGCATGCATTGTGCGTCAACGAGATTCACAATCAATATTTCTGCATTTCGAAGCAAAATTTGCCGAAATGATTTAGGTAGATGTTTCACACTGACAAGTCTTTTTTTAATCAATTTGGTGCTCTGTTACTTTCCTTCAATTACTGGTGTCTAGGAAATGAGTCTTTCTTCTGTGAAATCTTTCAAGATTTAAAAAGAAAACCATACAAAAATGAAGATTCCTACGTTTTTTTTAATAACCAATTTTTATAAAAATACATACAATACGTACTTGATGAGCGAAAATAGCCTTAGTCTTGCAGTTTTGTCTTGTCGTTGTCTTGCACATTTAGCAAGACCAAGGCTTAGTTATGTTTGCAACAACAAGAACAGGACCAAGACTTAGCGATGTTTGCAAGAACAAGACCAAGAACAAGACTCAGCTATGCTCGCAATACCAAGAACAAGACTGACTGAGCAAGAACAAGACAAGACCAAGACTATATTAGTCTTGTCTTGTTCTTGTGTTTGGTCATCACTAGGGCAAACACTAGTAGGTAAATTAATTTACCTGTTAGTTTGTTCGCTCACGAAAATTACAAAAGTAAATGTGTGTTTGTTTGCACATCACAATGTCACATTTAGACTCTAAACTACTGAACCGATTTTGAAGAAATTTTTACAACTTCAAAGGATATCAAATTAAACGCTAGTATACATTTTACATGAAATAATTTTATTTAGGTGCTTATTTAAATTACAAATTCAAGCTTACGTTTCTTTTTCGCGAAGACTTTGATAATTTCATCGATATCCAGGTTCACATCTTTGTGTATATTTAGCAGAGCTAGCCCGGATAATCTTTCCTTTGCCATTGATGCACGCAAACAAGATTTTACTCTGCGAAGAGTAGAAAACGATCTCTCTGCGGTAGCTATGGTGACCGGGAGAGTTGCCAGTATTTGTAAGGAAATGTTTATGTTAGGGTACAATTCTTGGTCGCATGCTTCAATGAGATGAGCTACCGCCTCTGGTATGGCGGAATTGTTTTCACATTCTCTTTTCCATTTAGCCATCCAAAGTCGGTATTCATTTATAACAGTTTATTCACTATCGTTAATGAATAGCCGGTACAAGTGGACTACTTTTTTCACTGTCACGATATCGACATTCCAGTCCCTGACACTAACATTTGGTTTAGATAGAAAAACTCCCAACTGAAATATGCCGAGTACCTCCGGAGGCAATCTCTGCCCCAAATTATTAACAACGGAATCTAATAGAGGTACGTAAATTGATTTCCGAAAGTACTCTTTTGCCGATTTCATTCTGCCGGAATTCATACATGACAATCTCCACTTCTAATTTTACCAGGTCAAAACTTCAACGAAACCATGATTTTGAGTGGCGATTTCAATATTATTTTTTCATTAGATTCTAGGTCCGAGTTTTGTGGATGAAGGAGAAAGCGGGGTACCACCCCACTTCTCCCTTCATCCACAAAGTTCGTGAGGAACGTTCTTGGGAGCGAAGCGTATAGACCCAATATTGAGAAAAGTACCACGCCATATGGAACCTCACTTGATGCAGTTCTTACGCGATTTCTAGACCAGTTTCAATCGAAAATATTTCAGTTATCATAAAACCTTTGCTTAATTTTTAGATTTTAATGTAAAGAGGAAGTCCTTCGGTAGGCTCGTCATTATACTTCCTGCATCTGTCGTTGGCCTTACTATTCTGAAAGCGTACTATGTGGTGATAATGAATAGCCGCTTAAGTCGACTTAAGACAAAATTGAGTTAATTACAGCATTGAGTTCTACGTATTAGAATCCCCCTTGACAGAAAATTTGATTCCCTTCCTACCAATATTGAGAAAGTTATAATAGATTGTTTCTTCGCTTATCTCGTCCAGATTGAATATTTTTAAATCTTAAAATCGCTCTGGTGGAAAATCATGTTTTTTGACATAAGCGGTTTTCCCTTATCGCCACAGAATTTCCGACAGACCTTCACTATATCAATTGCATATTGCTAGCTGGTTAATATTTTAATAATTGCGGCAGTTGTTGGGTAAAAAAGTTGTACTTCTAAAGTATGGTCTGAAACATATTTTTTTATTTTATTAAGGCAAAGGATATAATATCATAGACCGTGTCTCCGTGACTGTTTCGTCACTTTCGAATTTTGTATGGAGATGCGCCAGTTGTCACGTCGTAACATGCGCGCATCTCCATACATATACACGGACTTGATAAAAGCGACGAAACAGTCATGGAGACAAAAGTCGCCCGTACGCGCCAGTATTAGGGTTGTGGGCATGCCCATGTAGCAAAAAATTTAAGTTTGCTCTCAACAACCTTGAAGCTGCTGACAGAAACATGCGCAAACGCGGTGCGCGCAATAACAGATAGAATAGAAGTATGTGTATTCAAATGCGAACTAACGAAATGTGGCTTGAGCACTACGCACACACCGCGAAAGTTGCTTTGCCCAGTAGGGAATTTACGAATTCATGAAATTGGAATGCAGTAAATCTTTGTAGAAATTGGAAGCAATGTGAATCGATGGCTGATGGAAGAAATGGCACCAAAAAGTATAGAAAAGTATAGTCCTCTCGCTCATCCATAAGCCCCCATTGTCACCGAACTCAAATTTTGTTAAATTCCGTGTTAAGAAATAAAATCAGATAGTGCCAAACTTGAAAAAATAAAATTTGACATTCAAAAACTGCACACTTTTCCATTTTCTTAAATATTTTTGCTCTTGACTTTCAATAAACTAAAAAATACGATAATTTTTTTATCTTTGCAGTAAAATAAGAACGGTAAATAAAATTCTGGAACGATTTTAAGCGAAATTTAAAATAAAACCACCACAACGGTTGCACGATATTGAAGTTGCCATACCAGACTTCATTTTTTCCTTTGAACTAATGTCAACATATTTACAAAAAATAGATGAGTATAGTGATTCTTTTTATTTCTGTCTCGTTTCGCCATAAGACCCGGAATCACTGACATTTAGATGGAACAGGGGTAGAGAACTCGCATGGTTCAATATATATATTTGTAGTTAATGAAAAAAGTCATTTTAAAAGGGAAATAACATCAAAATTGCATTTGTAATTTTTTTTAACAAAAATTTATTTGTTCCCATCGTCCAAAAACGAATATAAAAAATTTTAATTTACAAAAGTAACTGACGTGTTTACATGTCAGTGAGAAAAGGTTTGTCAACTATGGAACGAATTGGTGCCATGAAAATTTCCTGATGAGCAGTCCATTCTATATGTCAACCTAAAAATCAAAGTGATAAGTGGACATGATAAGAAAAAAATTGAAAAACCTGAATGATTTACATATAATTTTTCTATCCTACATGTCTTTGTTTTAGGCTTCTTTCATTGATATTACTTCTTTGATATTTTGATTTTTTCGTTCCCATTGAAATTTTTATCAGCTGATCTCAAGAGCATTGAAACATTTTTAAAAATTTGTTCTAGCTCATCACTCTTATTATTATTGCTCGCTGGCTGCACTGAGGATGCGTTGAATGGGACTTCTGCATAGTGTCAACACCATTGATGGCCTTGTGCGTGTTGCTCTTGGGAAGAAGATCCCTCTTTTATAGTACGTGATCTTGCTGAGTTGGAGTGTCCGTCAGTGGAATCGTTGGAGCCGCAAAGCGCCAGCGCATCAATGCCTAGGAGTATTATCTTAATGTTACTTTTTATAAATTTATTTTTTTATCTTGTTTTCTATTCTTTGTTTACCTTTCTGTTTTAATTTCATTCTTTGGTAGTGTTGTACATTTGAAAGGACTGCGAGGCGCGGGTATGTTTTTTAGTATATTTTTTTATTTAAACGCTTATTTGTGCTGGTCCTTGCATTTTAAGATGCGCCGCCTAATACCAATTGTTAATTGCCATATTCGTCGTGCCTTTTGCCAACACTGCTTGATTCGCGAATTTGAATACCCGTGATGCCTTTGTATTCCAGCTGCAATAACAAGGTTGGGACACTACTTAGAATTTTCAGTTCTAGATATAGTGGCTCTAAAATTTGCTCCTTCAATGCCCGTAGTCTGAAAAACAAAATTGATGAATTTGGGGAAATGTTTCTCAATGTAGGAGTTCATGCATTGCTTCTATGCGAAACTTGGTTGAATGATTCAGTTCCATCCTCTCTCATATCCCTTGATGGTTACCGGGTGTTTCGCGACGATCGCCGGGGTCGTATTGGCGGCGGGGTTGCTATCTATGTCAAAGATTTCCTAAATGCTAAAATTGTCTGTTATTCCAAAACTTCTGTGATTGAATTCTTGGGCGTTGAAGTGTCCTGCAACTCGGATAAAATTCTTCTTATATCTGTTTATTGCCCGCCTGGCTTGATTAATGCGGAAAATTTCCTTGAGCTGGAACAAGCGGTAGAAAGTACTTCGCGCAGATATAGATA
Organism: Thereva nobilitata; assembly: GCA_963855945.1. Taxonomy (NCBI): domain Eukaryota; kingdom Metazoa; phylum Arthropoda; class Insecta; order Diptera; family Therevidae; genus Thereva; species Thereva nobilitata. The sequence continues at coordinate 511,123 of OY979696.1, forward strand.
CTAATCTCTTAGTTGGTGGTGATTTTAATGTGAACCTTTTAAGGTCGTGTGGCCAAAGCAGCAATTTCTTTATACTATACATCGTCTCGGATTGATTACAATCAATGCCCTGCCAACCTACTTTAAAGCAACACATCCATCACAACTTGATTTGCTACTCACTAGTGACACTCGCCTAATTGTCTTCCAGAACCAAATTTCCGCTCCAAGTTTCCTAGACCATGATATATTATATATTTGTTGCAATTTTCCAGTTGTATCTCAACCTGCTAAAACAATTACTTACCGTGACTTTACTAACACTGATCGTCGTAGTCTAGTTGAATGCTGTGAGCGTTTACCCTGGGAAAACATTTTCACATTAACCGACGTTGATGATAAAACCAAGTTTTTAGAGGGGCTTATGCAGCCCTTGTTTGATGCGTTTGTTCCTATTCGTACAAAAACCACTATCGAAAAATCCAAGCCTTGATTCAGTTCTGAAATTAAGTCCTTAATTATTGAGCGGGAGTATCTATATTAGTGATGAGCAAGACTCGTCTTGCAGTGGTCTGGACAGAACAAGACAAGACTACAAGATCAAGATAGCAAGACTTTTTGGTCATCACTAAGTGCCAAAAGTCTTGCAGTGATGCAAGACCAGTCGAAACTGCAAGACTAGTTTTGCTCATCACTAATCTATATGAAAGATTCGTAAAATTAAAAACTGAAACAGCCAGAAACTCCTTTAAACGCCTTCGTAATATCACCACGGCTAAAATTAAAGAACCCAAGCGAGCGCAATCCGGCACTGCCACCGAACAAACTATGGATTAACTTAAGTAAGTTAGGGGTTCTATCAAGAAATGAGCCTATACCTCATGACCTGAATTATTCTTTTGTAAAAAAATATTGCCTAAATAAATAATAATAATAATATCTGGTGAATTTATGGGGAGAAATTGTTCACTACTCCACGCACGTTTTCTATTGCGACGTTTTGGGCGGTTTTATATAAAAATAATGATATCTCGGCCTACAAGCCTGGGTATTCGGGATAAGCTCCAAGGTTTCCCCTCTGTCTAATGGGCTGTCCACACGACACAAAATTTTTTGCGCAAAACTTGCTTTTTTATGGATTTTATATGAAAAAATCAGTTTTGACTGCTTTTGGTGACGTCATTATGCTTACGCCCCTGAAAAATTACATAAAATTCATATGGGAACAAGTTTCGCGCAAACATTTTTCTGTCGTGCGGACACCCCGAGTAAAAATAAAAAACGGCCTTACAAAGGGCGAACACCGGCCGCTTGGCCTTTTTAAGGTAGAAACAGAATGGCACGGCGACCGTGGCGGTGGCCGCCGCTCAGAGAGTTTCCCATGCATTTAATTTGTCCGCGCCGCCTGGGGAGAAATTAAATGAATGGGAAACTCTCTGAGCGGCGGCCACCACCACGGTCGCCGTGCCATTCTGTTTCTACCTTAAGGGGCATATGATGGACGTAAAGTTTTTAACTATTTTTAATGGGAGCACATTCGGCCTCACGACGGCCAAATTTGACCAAAAGATTTAAAAGGCCAAGTAGAGCTATACAAACGGGCATTCGACGGGAAATTTAGGCCAAAAAAAGAATCTGCACCAAATGTATTGCTGAATGTGTTTTATGGGAACTTCATCATTTTCTTTGTGTACAAGGGTCCTTTCGATTTATCCTACATAAAGATATCGATGCACAAGAGAAACGAGCTCGCCAGTGGTTGTTAACTGCTTGTAGAAAAACAACAATCGAATAAAAATAAAAATTTAATTGCAGTGTTTTGATAAAAATTTTGAAATTTTCGAATTCGAAGATAATGAGCACCGGATTTCGTGATGTTTTTCCAAATAAATACGCGGTGAGTTTTGAGTTTTGTTGGGGAGCGAAAGTCACACTTTCCCCCAAAATGATTTCTTTAACTTATAGATTTGCCGGGTGCCGGCATTGAATATAAAGAAAATGAGGAGATTACGATTGTCCGTTTGAACCATAACCTTCTATATTTACAAGCCATGAACAAGAATAGATATTGAGAGAATCGGACTACCAAATTCTCCAAATTACACTAACAACATAACGTGACTTCACCGAGTTGTAGTCCGATTGAGCGGAAATTCGCTCTCAATATTTTCCTTGTTGATGACTTATAAATATAGAAGGTTATGGGGGAGCCCAATTGCATTAGGGTGTGTGAATATATCTCTATACAGATGTATATTAAAGAGATTTTTTTTATTCGCATAAACCTATCCCCGTCGATGTGTGTGTGTGGTGTACGGCCGAACTGTCCTGCAACGAGCATTCTGATAACCGCCTTATGCCGAGGACTATGTCTCAATCACGGTCGGTTTTCGCCCGTAGTTTGGCCATATTTTATTTTTACTCGGGACTGACCAGAACGCAATTGGAATTTAGAGGTATGGTTTTTATCGCCGTCCTTCCCAATTCGACTGTAGGTACTCATAGAATGAACAGTGACTTTTTCGATATTACCAGTGACATTAGTTTTGTATATAGAGAGGGTTTCACCGTTTGGTCAGTTATGCCGAGTTTTCACTAGTAGAATTAGTGGTAGAGTATACTGGTCGAGTACTAAATATCCTGTGAACTCACCTAATGAAAACTCGGTTATAGTAGAGTAGAGTGGGATAGCACCGTGGTAAAGTTACTCTCCCGCTTAAAAGTAGGCCAGTTACTCTACCACTAATTCTACTAGTGAAAACCCGGCATTATTCCCAATGATAATCACCAGTTCGGTTTGGTCGCCACAATTTTTATTAATAGATATAATAATGATTTTTTTGGCCTGCATCAGCAGACAGCTGATTTGCCGTAACACTATGGCTGAACAATGATTTATTTACAACAACATCCCACATGAAAACGGTTTCAATAAAAATATAAAACTTCAAGGACACTGTCTCGCAACTCCAATGTTCATAAATTATTTTAATAAATACAGAACTCATCGCATGAATCATGCATGTATAGATAGGCACATGAGAACGTAATAAAACTGCGGCATTTTCCAAGTCATTGAAGCTCCTACGAGGAGCGGCACAAAATAATCAGAAATTAGATCCGTCCTCCACCCATGGATCCTCGGGGATGACTTGTCCAAATATTACCTAAATAGAATCCGAGATTTTCCTTAGGATTATTTAAGAACCACAAGTCATTGAGTTTTATGGCGAAGATACTATCGTAGCAATTTCGTCAACTGGGATGAGATTTGTTTACTTGCCCTCAAAGGGAATAAAAGCGCGAAATTAGCTTTCCAGCTTTCTATTTACAATGAGACTAAACAAAAACAACAACTGGAACCCATTTAAAGCCGGGACTCTAGGACTCCCGGGACAAGGATCAATAGCGCGCCTCGTGCGATTGTCCACTGGAGAAATATCGTGGCACAGGACCCAAGAAACATTTCAGCCGCTTCTTTGCTTTATAAGCTACCCTACTCCTATAGCGAGCCCGTGCTAGTTTACAGCTGGTTCTTATTTTGAGGAGAAGTCTAGTATACTTGCTATTATTTTTCGCCTTGCGCTAGTATGGGTATTTTTCTGTCGTAAGATACGTTTAGAAAAACTCTACTCCTTGGTTAGACAAAGAGGCCAGATAAGGCTTTTCGTGGCGTAGCCATCTCCGGGGAATTTAAGTCACCAACATCAGTCGGAGACGTTGCGAGCTTCAGTCCTGCTCAGCGTTTTCTGTTGTATTCCTTCAGATTACTTCTTTGAATTTAATTAGTGTAATCCTATCAGGAGCATAACAAGATTTATTACAGCGGATTCATTTGAACGGAATCTCCTTTTTGCAGAATCTAGAATTTTTTTAGAAATGTAAACATAGTCGTTATGCTTGCACGTGCAGTGAAGCGGCGTGTTTAGAATCGACAAAGTACTCCTTTTAATAGAACACCAGATGAAAACAACCGTCATTGACAGCTCCTAATTTTTGTGTCCATTTGAATGGAAGTCACCTCTTCGTAGCCAATTGATTAATTAGATTCTCTTATAAATATATTAAAGCTGCACGAATTTTTATTAGAGCAGTAGCCATCATTTTTTTGCTTGAATTTTTTCGATTTTGTACAAGTTGAATACTGCAGTGATTCTTATTTTATTTCTGCATTGGTGTAACTCCGTAAGCTAGGCACAACTCCCGATGGAAATGGCACTTGATCCTTTTGCAAACGGAAGCCAAATCACAGTACGTGCAAACGGCGAGTTTTATCTCCCCAATATTTAAATATAAGGAAACGCACTTACTTTTCGAATATGCCTCGTATATCTTCCGGTTGTCCTTCAGGAAATGATCTATGACATATAAGTGTTCTACGATATCTCCCAGTTAATCTCATTATCCATAGTGAACCTTCTTTAGACAACATGATAGCTTTGGCCTTGATTCACCAGATTACCAAGGTATATGTTTTGACCTCACCAACAATGGACCTGATTCTCGGATAAGTTTCTTCAACAGCAGGTTGAAGTGGAGGTAGGCCAGATCGTCCCCTTGTCAAAGTTCGCTATAGACGTTAATTATTTTGGGAAGTAAGCGGAATATCGAGGCTCCAAATCGAACGGTCACCTCCTCATGGTGCCCCGTGGATAACCAACTAAGAATGGCAGTGACGAGCACACCCTTCAAAGCCTACCAAATCAAGATGTAAAGTTATCGTGCCGACTGCACTGATATTGGGTAGTTTCTGCGCTGACGTTTAACTTATTAGAGCATTGTGTTATCAGATTTTCATAGTATTGTGAAATTCATCAACTGACTTGGCCAATTCGTGATATTTATAACTGCGCTAAGCCAACTAAGGAGACATATGTATCATAATGTTAAAAGATACAAATGCAACATGGTGCAATAATTGCATTGTCTTTAAAAGATTCGATTGTAGGACGTCTTTAAACGACTCGATCGGAGCAGAAGTTACTTTGACGTGGACGCAATAACCAACAAGAAGACTTCGGTAAATACCCAAGGCATTGGCCATAAAAGCCCTAAAAGCAAAGTTTGCGTCGCAATGTTCTTTATATATTCCTTCCAGTAATATATGGGGACGGCAGCTGAAAGCTTATCTTAAGGGTGCAGAAAGGAAGGAGAAAACGAAGGGGATCTCCTCACTGCCAACCTTATTGACATATGTAAATTTCTTTGCTAGCCTAAAAGTTGCTCCGTTCACTGATACCCTAACAGGCGACAACTTTGAACTTTTCCCTTAAAAGAGGGCAATCATGTTGAGTAGAAATAAAAAGTTGCCAAGTTTGCTCAACAGTGTGGCATCGTGATGAAGAAAACTTCGTTTGACTACAATTTAAATTACTTGTGTCCCCGCTTAAGCCACTCTGACTTCTGGCGCTGGGACTGGGCGAATTCAGGCGTATGCTAAATGACAAAAATGTCAATGACTTGGCTTTTTTCGGAAAATTGCAAAAAGTATGTTGAACGATTTTTAAACTCTGTGCAAACATTTACATTTTACTACGTCTGGCTCCGTGTCGGCCCTGAGATTTTGACTAGAAGGAAGCTCCTCCTAATTTGGTAGCTTCAACAGGACACCTTTCCCTAAGTTGCTGTTCATCATTTCACTATTCGTGTTCAAATTTTGCGTCAATTTAGTTCCAGGAAGAGGGCCAAGAAATTTAAAGAGATTACTATTCATATAACATCGAGTCCCAGCGAACAACTGCATTCCGCTTTAACAAAATCACGTTATTGTTAATTCTCTGACTCTGTACCGTACGAGAGTTCTCGCTTCCATTAATTTTTAATTTTGTTGAAGTCCTTTCAAGATGCAAGGATTTAGCCCTTTTTCAGATGGCAACAGCTCTGCAGCAAACTTATTAAGGAGCCTTGTTGACTTCCTAGATGCAATTGCACGGGCTCCTCTGTCAGAATTTTTTTTTATTAAAACCTGGAATTAAGTTCCCTCAGAATTAGTTACTCGTGGCAAGAGGACGTGTAATTACTTCTGTATCTGGAAGAAGGACTGCGTGTAGTGTCCTCGGGGAAATAATAAGACCTCTCGGAGACTCAAATGTGGGCGAGAGTAGTAACTGCTTTAGACTGTGTTCACTGCACTTAGTTCTTAGAAGAGTAATTAAAAATCGCCGAACCTTTAAGATATTTTTTTAGTATGCTCTTCTATAAATTATGGGAATTGAGCTTGTTTTAAAGTTTAATTAGAATTATAATTCCGGAGGTTAATTTAAAACTTTTATAAACAACAAATTGCGGCCATAATAATATTTTACTTTTAGGCCTGTGATAAAGTTCGTGGCGTTTTTTTTAGTAAAATTCACCTGTTTTTCTCATGGTGTGAAAATGAATTTATTTAAGCCAAACATGCTCCATTATTATCGGAATGCTTTACCATTTATCGGTTAGAGCAGGGGTGGCCAACCCAAATGGTATCGCGGGCCACTTTGAAAATGCCTTATGATCCCGCGGGCCGGGGTCATATATTGGGTGATTCAAATTTAATTTAATATAATTTAGGGAGAGAGTTCCAAAGCTGTTCTGCGAAGACAAAGAATGAATGCTGACCAATCAACGTGAGGAAACGCGGAATTATAAATTATCCGCGAGGGATTGCAAAAGCTGCACAAACTGTTGAGGTATGCAGGTAAGTACACAATCATTAAACGCTACTTCAAGTTTATGGGCGCAAAAAGAATCAAGAGAGGACAGCTGGACAGCCCTTTTCAGCAAGCCACAATGGTAACGAAGTTTAGACAGGAGTCCGTAGGTTTTACTTACAATGAAACTAATGTGATCTCAGCAGGTCATGCTGCTATTCAGTACTAGCCCAAGATATCTTGCTTTATTAACGCAAACAAGAAGAACCGAGTTTAACGCGATAGCAGAAAAGTCAGGACGAACAGTATCAGAGTGAAAGAGATAGAAATGAAATGGGATTTCGAAGGAGCTGCAGTAAGTTTAATGTCGACTATAAGGATACATGACGCAAGTCAACAGCAATCTTCTCCACACACATAATGTATTTGATCTCTTGGCGCAGGGAAATAAAGCTGCACATCGTCTGCATACATATGAATCTTAAAATATCGTTAATAAAAATACTGAATAAAAGTAGCTCAAGAATGGAGCCTTGAGGAACGCCAGCGTGGAGTAGGGCACTTGAGGTACTTTAGCCACCTGGTTTAAACTTTTGAGAGCGGATAGACACGAAACTTTTCAAAAATTTAAGAGCATAAAGAGAATAATACTGATAGGACGGAGAAGGACACTTGGGAATAGGTATGATTGAAGCATGCTTCCAAGTCGAGGGAAAGTTGAATACCGTGAGGCAGGAGTTAAGAATGTGAGAATGTGAGTTAAAATAGGCAATAGACAATAGAGGTATGAGCATTTTAAAGAAACTAGGTGAAATGTAATGTAATTGGTGGTGCAGGTTTTCGTCAGACAAGGTGGCGCGGTATTCATTTTACGTAAATTCCATTTTCGAAAAGAAACGATTCGCAATCACAACGTTTTGTCCTAGACATCTAAATTTACAAAACTTTTCATTTATAACATAAAAATCTTGTTTTGAAAGGGTTATTTAGTAGCAGAAAGTAGTTCGACAGGCTTAAGGTTAAATCCGATTAAAACTAAAGAAATGCGGATACAGCGCTGACTAATGGTGACGTGGAATGGGTAGATTAATTCTGTTACCTCATTAGTTACGTCACTACCAGAATATATAAATCATATGGAGATCGACGGAGATCTCAACTAATGCCAAATTAAGGCTGTTCAACTCCAATGTTAAGGCAATTCTGTTGTATGTGCGAAACATTGAAAGTGGCCCTATCTATCACAACGAGCCTTCAAGTTTTCATCCTAAATAAAAATCTGCTGGCAAGATAGAATTACAAATGAAAAGAAACGATAGAAGACCAAATCATACAAGGGAAATGGAATGGAATGGCCCTTGACTGGAATCTGCAAGGAACCCTAGAGTTGGAAAACCTAGAATAAAGTGGAGGAGAACCCTACCAAAAGACGCCACAACAAGGAGGGCAACTGCTTCTGCCCTATGTCCCGTGCGGGAATAAAGGAGCAGAAGAAAAAGAATCCTGCACTCATAACACACTAGCTGGATGTTGACCAAAGAAGTGTACTTCCTTGTAAATATGCTTGTTTTCTCTGCTAGCTCCATGACACTAAATTTTTGTTGCGGATGCGGTATTTATATTGAATTGTTACCGAGAAAAACAATTACTTGGATTTTTATCCATCAACCCGGTCACCCCGAGAGCCAATTCTCTATGGCAGGCTGTGAATTTTAATCATTGCTCATAGCTGACTCTTTTTTTCACATGTTGGAACCTTCTAGCACAAAATATTTTGTTAAATCTTGTTGAATCTCGCGGGCCGCACAATTTCCTGCGAAGGGCCGCATGCGGCCCGCGGGCCGAGGGTTGGCCACCCCTGGGTTAGAGTCATGATGCCATCGGTGAAGAGCTTCTGTGGCTTCTAGCTGAAAAACTGAATTAAGTGATATTCAGCAGAAAGTGATCTATGTGGACTAAATGGCGAGTATATCAACACCTCCCAACCGAACAATCCCAATTTTTGACGGGTCATCAAAGAAGTGTGTAGCCAGGCGTTTTCGCGATGACGACAATTTTCCTGTTAGTCAATTCAGACCGTTTTCGTTCAATTGACTGGGGTAAGGTTTCTAGTTCCCTACAGTAGAATTGAAATTGAATCGTCTAACCAACTTGAAGTACCTTACCCAAAAATGAACGATTCACTTCCAATCCCACCAGTCACATAATAAAGCCTATCTAGCTCAGTTTTGTATCGGTCCACTAGTTTAGAGCACATCATCATTGTGTCTGGAGCTTTTATAGAGGCATGGCTATCCATGAAAATACAATGCTTACGTCCTTGTGTAGATTCAAGGTTCATTGTTTGGCAGGTTTTTAGGATAGCCAGCACCTCACCTTTAAAAATACTAGCGTGCCCAGGAAGGTGCCAAGACAATGAACTGTTAGTGGACTCTAGATAAACGTCTGCTCCGACGCCCTCTGATGCCTTGGAGCCGTCTGGGAATATGCGTACATCAAACTTCCAAGATGTTTCCTTCTCTCTTCTTGATGGTATGTCGACGGAAAATTTGATGGTCCTGTAGGAGAAGTTGCAAGATAACATCAAGGGCGTTCGTTGTAGGGCCTGGGCATAACTGAAGTTCGAAGACGCGCAACCTACAGAACTATTTCCCTAAGATTCTGGACGCTCTCATCACGATCAACACTTAGGCCCTCGGCACACGAGGCAACTGATTTGCAACTTTTTAGTGACCTTGCCTGTGTACGCCAGTGGAAACCCACACACGAGTCGACAGAAACGAGACCGATTAGAGTTTGCAACTGGTCGCGTGCGACTGTTCTTGCCAGCGATTTCAGTTGCGTGGTTGCACTTCATCTGAACTACTTGACATATTGCCAAATGTTCGTGACTAAAAACTTTGTGGGCACAGAACACCGATTGATCCAAAATCAGTTGCGCTCGTGTGTGGACAAGGGTCTCTTTTTGGTTGCAAACTGGCTGCGAACGTCATTATTGTGAAACCGGTTGCAAAACAGTCGGGTCGTGTGCGGAGGGCCTTAATTTATCTTGACACACAAAAACTCTTTCGATTTTCATTTTTTGTATCCTATTCAAAAAAACAAAAACTCCAGGTTGCTACAAAAAAAGGTCAACAGCCAAAGATCGATACCGATCTATCAAAATAGTAAAAAATGAAAACCTAGCCATACCGAATAACATTTCAATATTCTAATAAAGATGCTCGAGTTGAGTGAATGATTATGTAAAAAAGAAAAATAAATAACAAAAGTGCGTTTTCTTTAATAGTAGCACATGCCACTATCCAGCACCTTCAAAGTGTGGACATATTTTTAAGACACCCTGTTTTAAATTATTCGTCGTAAGTTTTTTTATATGTGCGACAATCTCCCAGCTTATTTGGTCTACCCAATGAATCGTGCAATAAATCCTACTCTCTGTTTTGAATATCATTGAAAAATATACCATATCCTTCCTACTTTCCAGCATAATGGCTAAAGGCATTTTCGCAGTTATTAATATTTTTACCGAGGAATGTTTTATAATCTCTTTTTTCATAAAATTAAGATGTAAAAGCTTATCTTTTCGCCACATCCCGCCGTACTTGACACGGGAGCTCATAATGACAGCACTTTTTCTAATTTCTGGCATATCACGAAAAAAGCTTTTTCATGTTACGAGGACTAAAGATGGTCCATTAATGGTCGGGGCTCATATCATTTCAAAAGCGTCATGACGATGCATGTGGTTGCGGACAATGACTGCAAATAAAACGCATATCGATACCTTTAATTTACGTACTGTAGCGTAGCGTACGCAGAAGGATATTAGCACGTTTGCATAATGAGCTGAGCTCTTGCTCATTAAGGGAATTCACCAAGGCACATTTAACACTTATTATTAGAAGCTTCTTTCTTGCAATTGATTTGGTCGCGTTCTCAATGCCACTTGCTGCTAAGGACCTAAGGAAATGATATTTTCCCCCGAATTCATTACTTCAAAAGGCATCACTATTCTATTTGTTTGAGTCATTAATAGGAAACATATAAATTGCTGACCTGAAGCACTTTGTTCTTTGTGCTTATCTGGGCCTCCGGGTAATGGACCCTACGAAGCTATAACATAACTCTGGAACGTTGCTAAGGCATCCATAGTAAAAGTAGCAAGGGGAAAATTTCAATTCCAGACAACTCCACAGTTCTATGAAAGGTACACGCCGCCGAGTGTTATTTCCACGAATAAGAAAACTTTGTTAATAATCTTAATGAGAAAAGTTATTTCCTTAATAAAAGCCCTGCCGTGCGCCCTAGAGACTTGAAAGGAGCTCTGTACGGCACCAATTCTGGTTAAGCAAAATTTAATTGAGTGCCCTGATTCAGAAAGGACCAGTTTCTAGGATAACTTTCAATGAATCTAATTTACGAAGAGTTTCTGCTCTTTTTCCTGGTCCACGGCAATATCGGTGATCAAATTTGTCTGATTTTAGACGACGCGTCAACTACTGGCACGGACTTACCGTCCAGATGCTATAAACGCTGGACATTCACGCTCATTTTGAGAATGAAGTATTTTGCAAAACAAATTCACTGGGCGGGCTGCAAGCACAATATATATCCAACCAATATTTTTAATTTATGTCTCCGCTTCGCTGTGAACAGGCGGGTAAAGAGTACTTGTGGTGTTTAGTTTGCCAGAGCTACACAAACTAAACACAACTGGCAGAATATATAAACGTTTTACGGTCACCGGATGAAAAATAGTATTCAGGCATTCTCGGAACGCAAATTGCAATGAGTTTCAACCCCAAACAGGAAAAACTTGAGCGAGTCTTGGTTTTAACCAAGAAATATAGTCTCAGGGACAGACACTGCCTGCAGATTTCAATGACATCCGCAGTGGAGCTTTCCCGCTTCAGATAAATAATTTTCACCACCTGAGAAGAGTCTCCGGTTTGCTGGCCATTCGACCCCGTCGATGTAATTTTGTAAAACTTCTTTGTAAGGGAGAGGATAAAACCTTACCTGGGCTCTAGTCGTGTCTTACGAAATCGATTTTAATATCAATGCTGCTTCATAAAAACTGCGGTTTGAAAAATTTTAAAAATTTATTTGTAGGAATACTGTGGAGATTGCGTCCAGCCCCTGGCCGCTTCCATCGAAAGCAATTTCTCAAATGCACTTGTCACTTTGTCATAATTTCTCCACCCCGTGCTAGCATTTCGCTTTGTTGATTATTTGCTAGGATTTGTAACAACAAAGGTTCAGTAGTTTTGTTCAACGTTCAGAAAATTGAGTTTCCATTTTCCGGGTTTTTTTTGGCCAGAGATCTGAACGTACGCCTTTCACGTTCTGAGCACTAGAACAGCTCTCAGCTGTAATAACTTTTCAGTAATCCAATAACAATTCTAATCGGAATTGGACTGTGTAATTTGAACGGAGAGGTGAGGTGAACAGTCGGACTCCTGCAGGAATCGATCACTTATAACCTGTAGCCTGTAGTGTGTAACAGCGTGCAGTTGTCAGGGCAAAAAAAGAGACGGCTGGGCCTGGGACAGCTTTACAAGCATATTGTTTATTCTGCACTAGCAAAAAACAGAATGAGATTAAAGTTTTCTTGTATGCCCGGCTGTGATTCTGAACTGGACGCCACATAATCCTTATAGCCCTACATGAAAAGGGCTCGTTTTTTCGAATTTCCAACCAATTTTCTCCTCCGTGTAAAAATTTGTTCTCGAACTACCTCACAGAATCCATGTGAAATAGTGATCCACTCATCATTTTGAGCGCGGCCCCTGAACAAAACCTCTTGGACGACAGGAAATCCATAACCATTGTAATTTGCATGTAGAATGGCAAGCAAAATTGGCACTCGGCACGGTTATGACAAATATGGGCCATTCGAGCGGGATGTTGTCCATTTGTTTCAAATTCTGCGGCTACCGTCGAATCTTCCCCCAATCGATGGCACGTGTTCCTAAGAAACGGGTGAAAAATTGAACACAACTTGTTCCTGGAAGGTGAAACACTTCACAGAAATTTTGTTATGATATATGAAAAATCGATGATATACCTTAGATGGGGCTGGGACAAAGGACATATATTTATGTCTTTGCCTTATACATCTCACGTATGTCGTTTGGCGGTTGCACTGTGGATCAATAAAATACAAAATTAGGTTTTCTCTATTTAGTTTTGACTACAGCTCAAACTACTAGTAGAGCCCTAAGGGAATCGCACTCAATGTTCGTGAAACCTCGTTGAGCATCTTATGTATGTATGGCAAATGATAAAACCGAAATTCATTTTAAATCATCCGATCCGAAAGACTGTCTTCAAATAAGCGGAGTGGGAGCTTTCGGATAAATTGTAAAATAAGTAAGTTGCGGATAGTAAAGACACAGATTGGCGCGGCGGCGGGTGGCGGAGGCGGCGACGGTGGCGGGAAAGGCGTTTAAAATGCACGGACCACCATATGTGCTAACACAAAGGGAAGATGGCGCGGAGAAATTAAATCTATGTATATTTGGAATTCGGCCGCCTCCACGCAATCTGTTTGGACCTTTAATTTTTCATCCAGGTTGAAATTTCGTAGCGAGCAGTGCTCTTCATCCTGAGAGCAACGTTTTCGGGCTCATCATCGTCCATCATTTTCGACAAACTTTTTAGCTGGTTGCATTCCTGAAAGCGTACCGGAGGCATCGGAAATTATTGAAACATGGCTCCGTAACTGGGATACCCAAAAAAATCAAAGAAAAGGAACATTTCTGGATACCTTAGACGAAGATTATGTTCCTACAGGAATATATTTATTGGTCAAACAGTGTTCCGGATATCTTTACTTGGCTTGTCACATTGGTAATGGTCAACCTTCATAATCGTGTCAGCTTGTTGCGCATGCCGAATCCTCTCAAGCCTTTGTAGAGTCTGACTCAAACTATCTATCACAGGTAGTCTTAAAGCCTAACTGCCTATTCCCAATGAGCCCGTCACCGATAGTTTCCATATAAATTGTTGTTGTTTTGCTGTAGAAGTTGTCGTTGTCGGCCTCATTGGGAACAGGCAGTTAGAGAGGTGTTGGCCTGCCTCAGGGTGTAAATCTGTTCAGTTGTTGATTTCCCTTGGCTGAAGACATACTGGTATCGGATAGATGTTGCGTAGCTCTAGTTCTGTACAGAGTCCGAAAGTTCCACGAGAAATTCTTAATTTTTTTCCCACTTTTCGTCGCCGTGGTCATTGTTGTTTGTTTCAGTATCTGAGGCATATTGTTTGCTCCGTTAGAGTTCCGAATAAATAAAAGTGCATTAATGGGTCTGGAGCAATATTAACTTTGGTTAGAATAATAAAATTGAAATCGGCGGCGCAAATATAATATTCCGACTAATTTTTGTGTATGTGCAAAAGGCGATATTAATCTTGAAAAATTTATAAGATTTTTACCAGTCATAAAACTTTTTGAGCAAATAAACCCTTTCTTTGCCTTTTCCCATGACGGTGTCCTCAGAAGCGTCCCAAGTCCCAGGCTTTTTGGCTTCTGGGTCCTCCAATAACTCCAATATAAAAGACCCAACCCAATTTTGTTATAAGCCTTAGAATATCGTATTTTTCGGCCAAAAATCGTTCCAAACAAAATACTCAATTCAAAACACGCCATAAATAAAAACCCTAATTGCCCGTTCCGCTGGGAGCAGCAAGACAAGAAGCCTTTTCTCCTGAGCTAGTGGCTCGATTGTGGCCCGGTTTTGTGTAAACACAAGAACCCTTAAGGTACGTGAGGAATTTGCATCCTAATCGCTCATAAATAACTTTTATGAGGTGCGAATTCATAATTTCCAGACGGCGAAATATTTTCGAGAATTTTTCATCTACTAGGATGCCCGTGGAAACTTTTACTTGAACGCGAATTTCTTTTCCTCCCAAAGAATTCCCTGTAAAAAATTAATGACCTATCCGGGAGCCACCTCCGGGGTGGAAATTTTAGACGTCCCGGTCCCGCAGGGGAGAGCCCTCAGAGGTAGACAAAAAAGTTGTCGACAGTTGATAATTTATCACGGGAATTTCACTGCGCACTGTTCAATTAGAAATTTTTGTTTTCCCCTTTGCATGCGGTAAATTAATGGAGCATGACATCCTGTGCGGCGCATTTTCCCGAGTTAATTTCTGGAAATTGTAAGCGGCGTTAAGCGGGAAATATGACGCCCATTGTAATCTCTTAAATGAAACACCCACTTTTAGCCAAAAATTTTGAAAGGTTACCTTTGGTGCTAACCCCTGTTTTTGCACCTCAGTTGTAATATGAGGTCCGAGTATTATGGTGATGCTGATAAAATCGATTTGTATCCTAATTAGCTGGAAGCTACACGTTTATCTATTTTCTTCAGATAAGAAATTGGACGGGCTTCTTTGCGATACTTTTCTGTCCACGGTAATAATGTACAGTATACCATGACCCACCTCCGATTTTGATGAAATTTTCACACAATCTACAGTTAAATAAGCACAAATCAACTACGTTAACAAAAAGTGTCGCTCAAGTCCCGTTACGCTGTAATCCCACTTAAAGTACCGTAATTCCAATAATTGAACAGGTGATAACTCCTATATTATTTCACCAATATGGAAAAAAATTGGCCCTTATGCACCATTATCTTTTTATTTAACTTTAAAGTAATTAAAAAATCAAAAAATGCAACAATTGTCAAACAGCACCACCTTTTTTATAAAATTTATATATAAAGCACATATTTGTCTGGAGAATAAATTGTTTTTTAATTTTTGTAAAAACAATTTATTCTCCAGACAAATATGTGTTTTATATATAAATTTCTTAAAAAAAGTTATTATACTTTAAAGTTAAATAAAAAGATGACGGTGCATGAGTGCCAATTTTTGTTCCAAAAATAAATTGTCCACGTCAAAATACATAATGTGTGTAAATTTCATCAATATTGGTAAAATAATATAGGAGTTGTCACCTGTTAAATTATTGGAATTACGGTACTTTGAAGTGGGATTACAGCGTAACGGGACTTGAGCGACACTTTTTGTTAACGTAGTTGATTTGTGCATATTTAACTGTGCATTGTGTGAAAATTTCATCAAAATCGGAGGTGGGTCATGGTATATAGTACCTTTACCCTAAAAGAAATACGAATTCGTTTAAGGAATTGGACCGAAGTAGCAAAACGTAGAGACGGCTAAGAGAAGACACTTCAAGAGATCCGAGGCCTACAAGGACTGCAGTGTCATTTAAGAAGAAGATGTATCGTAATAATAGGTGCGTTGCATTTTCATTGTATTACATACTCCGGAGTAGTTGGGCGCACATCGGCGTAGTTGCAGCTACACCATCGCATACTGTGGCGTAGCAGCATCTACTCCCATGTGCGCCCAACTACGCTGGAGTACGTACTCCAATGAAAATGAAACGCACCTGATGTAACTTTTGGTGCCAGCTGTACTTAATAAATAGGCTCAATGATTCGAAAACAAATATGTATGTCCTTATCGCAGTGTTACAATAAATGTTAAAGATGACAGCCTTCCAATTGTAGAGACATAAGAATTTCGCTAACGCGGCGAGATTATCTGTATTTGGCGTACCCAACTAAAAAATGTCCAATATTTACGAAACTTGGAATTAATTGCATTGAAATATAACAAACACGACCGACTTTATCACCTCTACAAGTAAATCCACGCAAATAATATTTTGGAGCAAAGTTCACGTGTGTAAATATTCACCAAGCCATTATAGCTTCAAATTTAATCTAATTTAGCTTTCACCAGAGTCTTCAGCGGTGTCCTCCACGAAGCAAGCTACTCGAGCTCGTTAGGTATGCACAAGGACACTGAATTCGAAATCACAATTAAAGTCGAAGTAAATAAAACCTATTTACAATAAGAACGTGGGCAATTGGTGTCCTTAAAGCAAATCGAAGCTAGTACTGGGAGTTTGCAAATCTCCCGATAATTATTTTGAAAATTTGCCCAAAGCGAGAAGCTTCTTCCCAAAAATTTCCGCACGTAGCCGTTCTTTACCGAGGCACACAAGTTATATTAGCCTTTTGGACCGGAATCGATAAGTTTCGACCAAATGGAAAGTTCACATGAAATTCCGCAAAT
Organism: Thereva nobilitata; assembly: GCA_963855945.1. Taxonomy (NCBI): domain Eukaryota; kingdom Metazoa; phylum Arthropoda; class Insecta; order Diptera; family Therevidae; genus Thereva; species Thereva nobilitata. Next base: position 527,853 of record OY979696.1, read on the forward strand.
TGCCTGATCAAAAGCATTTCAAATGTGGAAACGTGATCTGCCTGCCAGATGAGGCTAAGGAGCTCAACTGAGCTTATCGAAGGAGTATCAGAGAACACCAAACAGGAAGGATGTTGATTTTGATGACTTGTTCACTTTTGGCCCACGGACTTGGAGTGGTCAGTCGTGCTCAGTCTGATTTTTAAAGGCGTTCCTGCGGAATTGCAAATTGGATCGAAATGACTTTTTTTAATAATGGTGCATTCTGGAGATTAAAGCTGGTTACCAGAACCAAAGGCTGTCGGGCGTTCCGCCATTTAGAGTATTTGCGGCATATTCCTGCGTGGTTATCGCCTTTACTTCCACAGAAAAATTTATTAGGGGTTCAATCAAGCGTACTTATTCTGATGGATTTTCCCAAGTTGTCTTTGCTCTGAAATAGCGCCAATGAATAAGCCATTCGGGGTGGTAAGATAAAATCACGGAAATCAATTCGAAGACTCCGTCACTGATGGTATAAAGCGTTTTTGGTTAATTTATCCAAAGAACGGAAATCACTGGAGATAAGATGGTGCTCTAGAGGCAATGAATGGACAAATTTATCATTTTCCGTATACACACATGCGAGATGGGAATTCATTCGAGGGTAGAAATTGTTCTCCTCCGGAGAATCATAAATTTCAAAGAAGTTTATCTGATATCCGAATGCAGAAGTCGATTTCAACGTTATGGCAAAAGTCAGGAAAAACATCATTCCTATGATGGGACGATTGATGTGCGATGTGATTAAAGCTTAATTGAAAGCAAGGCAGTTTACTGAAATAAATATGCAGTCGTTAGCTCATAAGGCATGCTTTCAGTGCAAACGAACATACGAGTATGCCAGGCCGATCGGGATCGTTGTCCTTAATAATTTACTGCATGAAATACCATGACATTTCAATGAGGATAAGCCAGCTAGGTTGTTCAAAACCAATTGTTAACCAATAACTTAACTTCAAATTAAATTGACTGAAATACAGATCAAATGACCAATACGCGTTATTTCAGAAAATAGTGGTGTTTCAGAGTGAATATTCAGAATTTATTACAAAAAGTGATAGGTTAGGTTAGGGGCAGGACTGCCCCCAGTGCGATCCGAGTCCCAATTAGCACTTTGGGCCCCGTTTTTATGCGACAACCTGCACCTTACGTTAAGTGGTTGTTTGGTTTACTGTGACTGTGTTTAGTAAGCTTATCAGTGATCTATGTCTTCCAAAACGTAACTGTCTAGTAAGCGTGTCGTTGCTTTAGTAAAGCCAGGAATTTACCCACGAAGTGAACAAGCTACGACAACAGACGATGTGGGGTACCCAGCTTGGCAGCGTGGTCCGCATGGTCCTGGTATGATTGGGATAATTCTGTGAATATCTCGTCAAGGTCTGTTTAGGAAGCCATTGTTGTTTCTTTGTTGCAAGTGGGCCAATTCATCCTAGAGTTTTCCAGTGCTCTCCATCTTTGGCTGATGGCTAGCATCAATTGGTAGTCAAAAATTGCGTGTTTGACCCCGCCTATTGGGCTCTCGACTATCTCGGTCTCCGAGCCCACGAGAGACACTCCCTGCTTGGCTAGGTAGTCGGCTTTCTCTTTCATATCTATGTTCCGAGGCCAGGAGTTTGATTTTAAGGTCGAGTGGGAGCAGGTGTAAGAGAATATCTATGGGTATGATCTCATAGCCTCTGTTGCCCTTATTGCTGCAATCCCCTGGACCCTTTCCAACTTTTTCAAATTATGCTCTTGCTCAGCCCTAGCCACAAACCAGCCTGCTGCCCAGCTTCCAACTTTATTCAAGCATCCTTGCATAATTTCACTAATGACGGTTGGAAATATTCCTGACACTATTATCACTGGGTCGACTGCTTATGCTAATACATCAGTGCCTAGAGTAGAATGGATGTTACGCTAATAAAAAAATGATACTCTGGGCAGCAGACTAATTGCGCTTGATAAAGTTATATGGTAAATAAAATTTATTTTAGTTATGTATATAAATAAATGTGCACGCTTAAGCTAATAGCAAAATTCATATCTTTTGAGCCAATTCGTATATTTCACCTAAGACTATAACATGTAAATCCATCATATTGTGCGTGAGAAAATGTAAATGCCAGTTCCTCTACCGAATGATGAGCTAATTATTATAATTGATCCTAAAGTTCATTATTTCCAAATAGCCAACGAGTTTTCATCCTGTGTTATTATAAAGTGCAGGTGCAAGCTAAATCGAGGTATCTGCTTTTAGTTGAGGACAATTTATCACCACAGCTCGCCACGGAGTATTTATTGCATAGTTCGAACGAACCCTGGTCGAATGGGCGAAAGATTATGTGCCACCAACTTCAACTGGAAAATGGCTTTAATTAGTAATCAACAATTGCTGTTGCCATGAGGGACCAAGTTTTATAAATAAGCTTCAGACTTCCATTGATTGTCCTGCTGGCCCATTCTTGCTCCTCGTGCACTAGATTATAATCGCTTCAGCTGCAAAAGCCTCCATTTATCGAATAAAGCCCAAAAAGCAACAAAGTTGTCCAATCTGGCATTTGATACCACATGTGCAGTGCAATTGAAGATGGTTTTTGCTCTGACGGATTAAATGCAATACTGGTTCCATCTGTTACTGTTGAATTATGTTCCGTTAATAAAATTCTAATGTTTTTATAAAAAGTATGGTTGTCACCTCTTAAAGTCCGCATTAATCTTCATCACAATGGACAATAAATAATGGATTTGGTAAAGCATTTAGTCAGTTGAAATATTAATTGTTGGGCTTAAAAAACAAACAAAACTGGGCTAAGGGATGATGGATTTTCTAATATTGAATTGAAATATTCATTTCAATAAATGCTAGGAGTGATAGCGCAAAAAAGTCATTTGAGCGTTGATGCGTGTAGATTGCCGTTCATGTCGATTGTTGTCTTAATCGCATTGATTGGCATCAATTTCAAAAGCTTTATTTGAAAAATGCAAACGATTGATTATCACAATTATTTTACCCAAAACCCATTGAGGCAACAGTAAAAGGATCGAAGAATATTAACTCAACCGTAAAAAGATATTTTCGATATTAAAGAATTTATAAAAAATTTCCCTTAAAATTTTAAGCCTTCTTCGTTATTGGAAATGCTGAGGGCGTCTAAAAGGATTCTTGAAATGACGACTTAAGCAAAAACTCTTAATAACACATTTTTGATATGGGCTCCAGCCATGCTTTAATGCAATGGGTTTCAGCCTTGAGAGCAGGAATTATAGAAAATTTATTCACTTTTAAATAAATTATAGCAATAGGGCGCACAAAGCTATGCTTTCCGAATAAAAACAATAATGAAGACAACCGAAGCGGAAGAATCTGCTCGGTAAAGCCCAGATTTCCAGAGCAAGTCTTAAGATCGCATTCTGTTCGACACAAGGATTTGAGAAGAAAGAAGAAAATTAATTTTCCTCCTGCTAATGTTCAGTTAGTGGGTGTTAAATATGTTACCGGGGAACTCTCTGAGGAGTAAACTCTTACCAAAGCAATTAAAAACTCATTACTTCGAAATTTATACGCCGACACAAACAAACTGCTTTGCAAGTCTGGGTCCTAGGCTCACGCAATTCCTACAAAGTGAGTGACACATAAATATTCAACACATTAAGAGCATGTAATCCAAGGACTAAACGTTATCTTAGATGTTCTTGTGTAGCGTGTACAGTATACAGGGATGTGCCGGTTCCCGACTCATCCTCTACTAATGAACATCGTATTCAGCGGTTACATTTGCGGCAATTTATGGAACAACCCCGCAATTATTGTTCCTCCACAAAAGAAACTCGAAAACTGCTCGTTTCCAGTCCTTTATGGGCTCTGACAAATTTTATATTTCGAGCTAACAACTCATTTTTGTGCTAAAATTTACTCACTAAGGACATTGTGATCATAGAAAGGGAGTAATGGTGTAATAAATCATGACCTGGAGTTGTACTTCGTGCCAGGGATACTGGAAGACTGCGTTGTTTGATTGAGTTGTTTCTGTCGCAGTCGCAGCAACATGGTTTCATTGAGTGGAGAAAACCTTCAGCTCTCTCTTCTGCAAATGGCTGAAGTGGTATTTCATTTTTATTTCTAACAAGAAAGTAAAATTTGATTTTGAAATATGCCCACCGACATCCCCGGTTCTGCTCGGGCACAAAACTTGAGAAGGCGCAATCAAGTCCATTCCTAGTGCGGCAACCGCAGCCTAGCATAAATTGTTAAACTGCAAAAAGAGATTTCGTTGGTCGCGCAATTTGCATTTAAATAGCGCTCATTTCAGTGCTTGTAAGATTCCACTTCTGGCAAAGATATTTGAATATTCTCGTATGCAGAACCCTTTGCAGCCGCAAAAGTCAAATTTACTTCAGTTAAATAAATTTCCATTCGACAAAGGTAGACTTGAGGGAAATTGAAGCGATGAGGATGGCAATGGCAACACTCGCTGAAATCAAAAAATCATCACCGGACTCCACTAAAGCTGACAAACACAGTTTCGAAATTAGTTTGATATTTTACGATAATATAGCGACAATGAGATGAACTGTTTTTGCCTAGTGCTATATATTATCCCTCTTTACCCCTTCGTTTCAATCCCCGTTTTGTCAAAATTTTCGTTCGTATCCAGGTGTTTTTCGGTCTATCAACACCTATGTTTCCCATTCAAGGGCTCTTTTACTACCGCTTTATTATGTTTTCGTAGCATGTGCCCTATGATCCACGTCCACTTGATTTTGTTTGACAATTCTTGTTTTGCCAAATTCCATAATTCTTTGTTTTTTATTTTTCTGGACCTGAAAATTTGACATTTAATACGTAAAGATTTATTGCCGAATTTGTATTTTGTGTATATCCGCTTGGTTTACGTTTATAAGCCATAGAGTAATATGGACTTCACGTAGGAGTTGGAAATATTTAACTTTACATTTCTAGGTAGTTGTGACGATTTCTACACTTTTCATAATCTGTTGAATGCATCTCTGCTTTTTTAATCCTACTTAAGACATCCTTCCTCGCACTACTTCTGTAGTAATTATACTACCGAAGTAACTGATAACTAACGAACTTAATTCTCATTGACCACATCGCTGGTTTGCGAGAATAACGACGCAATCCAAAATTATGTAAAATTAAACTAAATATGCCAAATGACCAACAATTTTTGATAATTTATAGTAAACAGAGACGCAACGCCAATTTTGCGTCAACTATCGTTAGAAAGATATATCGTCATTATTCATTTGAGACAAAATATTCTCGACTAATTTATAAAAAAATTAAAAAACGTCATTCTCTAAAATCAATCATTTTTACTTGCGTCACTATTCTCGCAAACCAGCGACATGTATTTAGCGCACATATTTCTAAAATGCCTATTTTCCCTTGCATGATTTTTATAAAAGTGCGATATCATCTGCGTATTCAAGATCTTGTAGCCGTTCTACCATTCCCCTTCTGAATCCTCTGGCTTCTCTGCTGACATTCTTGCATTCTTCATTATTTCGTCAAGTACACTAACGAAGTAATGTTGAAAGGGGCAAACTTGTTCCGCTTAATCACTGGACTCGCTCTTTCTTTGAATCTGATCTTCTGCAGATGTAAGTAAACGTCCTTTCTTTATTGGACAGTTTCCTGATATGGTCGTATAACACATGCATATTGCTATTCTATATTGTTTCCTTCTGTGATCTTTTTCCATGTTTCTTCTCTAAATATTTCCTGTATATTTTCAGCGGTTGGAGTTACATTTGTAGGGAATAATGTTCCTCTAAGTACCAGATTGCATTCTTCACACAGTTTTATCAGTCTTTCTCTAGTTTTAGTTCTTGATGTGCTCAGACTATGACATGACGGCCATTTGCTGTAACAATGTGCTGTAAAATTTTTGCACTGGACCATCTAAATTGCATCTATTTCCTATTTAAACCCACAAACGTTTATTGAATGTTTTTCTTACAAAATTTAACCGACTGGCGGACACGTCCTGTGGAAACAGAACAGCAATTCTTTATTATGTGACAAAAACCCGTATAATGACATCAAGGTTGAATAAGCCTATTGTCCTGAGCAATGCTGAATTATGACACCATGCATATAAAAGGCTGTCAGGCATCCCCCAACCGGGCTTAAGCGTTTATGTGCAGGCTGCCTACGGTCTACTTCGACGTTATTAATGCACGCATATTTGCATTGATGGTAAAATTTGTGGGATTTTAAAGCACTTTTTGTTACGATAATCGCTAGTAAAATCAAATTACTCTGAAGTTAACATTAATTTCATAAGCGCAGAGCTCCAGATGGATCTCGACTGAAAGCCGGCGCTGTATAACTGCCTCGTTATCAGCTACATGGCGAACAATGAGCACATCATTATCACAAGCAATGTATTCAGGCATCGTCCTGTATACCCTATCAGGATTTGGCTTAATATTCATCAAACTTTTACGATATTTGCCGCATGAGATGTGGCTGCCATCAAGTTCCCCGTTGTTGGTGCTGTAGAGTAAAGTACATCCTCCAATGATTATTCAAAAATATGATGCATGCTTATGTATACTATATGTAATTCAAAGAATAGTTCAAATGAAATCTCAAGACTTTAGAGCCACAATTTCGAAATAATCATAATTTAAAAACAAACAGAAAATAACATTGGAACTACTTCCTTCCTCCTTATTTTCAGCCGCTTTGAGGGTATTGAATTTATTAAGCGGCGGAGAAGCTAGCTATCATATGGGTGTAGTTCCAATCGGGAGACGTAATTGCAGTTTCATTCTAATTTACATACATCTATAAAATGCTGCTGGAGTCCCACTGCGGTTTAATGTATTAATTTCCGCTAAAAGGCATCCTTGTCGAAATACTTGGACAACAAACACCTGATATGGTGCATTGACACAGATAATTGGATGTTAAACTCAATTGCATCTCTGTCATTTTTGCACTAATTAAGGTGCAGCATGCTCCTGCAAGGTGCTAAGTCGATTACCAGAGCAGTAAACATTAATAATGCTGTGAATCCTTAGCCAGGATCCTCTGCGATACTTGATTAATGGGAAAACTCATTTACATGGGGAAATGACAGATGATAGTGTTTCACTATGGGCGGGTAATTACCATCTTAACTGGGCATCGCTGCCATTTATAAGGCATTGTCAGGTTTATCTGTCATCAGTTTCATTACAATGTCAAGGAGGCGTAATTAATTATACCAACAATAAATTTGCATGATGATCCATTTTTTGATGGAGTGTCGCATTGCGCGTCAGTTTTAGTAATTAGGAGCCTAAAAAGGGGACTGCTCACTATGCTGGAAGCTGTGGTGGCGTCGACTTCTGTAATGAACTTTGTGCGCTTCCAACAATAACGATAAATCGATAGTAAAGATATCGCGGATGTTATCCTCCTATTACAGGAGCTCTAACCAAATACCATAATTCACTCTGGATAAACTGCTCTCCCGATGCTTAAAGTGCGGAGATGTTACGTAAGGACTCTACTAAAGGGATTTTAATGCCGTGTTAAAGTACACCCGGAAATTTGAGCAGGCTCTGATTCCTTGAGTTTATAATGGAATTTATGTTGGCCCTTAAAGGTAAAGCATCAAATAACCTCAAGTTTCTTCGAATTCATGCTCGCAGTAGACGTCAATTGAATTTGAGCATCGAGTTTGTGTTTAATGAAAAATTGCGAATTATTTTGCAAGGAACTCATTGTCGAGCCCTTTAATGGTGGCTTGCACGAAATATATTTCGACTTTTCCCCGTAAAAGTAGATTATGGGTAAAATTCTCTTTTTGTGAATTCAATAGAATTTAGACGCAGGAATTTCGTTTAATTTGTTATTAAGGTTAAATAGCATAAAGGCAAGGAATCTTTCTAAACTTTCGGCAGTGGGTTTTGCCGGTGGGATTCTGCTTAAAATAAGGTTAATAATAAAAACATTGTCGTTCTACATTGTTTAAAACACAGCGCACACATGTGTAAAACAAAAAATCGATTATTTCTCTCCCACAGTGTTAATTGAGTCTTGCGACATCTACCGAGCCCCAGAACACCACATATTATACCCTATTAGCAAAAACCTAATAAATTAATCAAATTTTCGTATATTATAAGTTTATTTAAATTTAACTCGTCAACTTATCTCGTTTAATTCAAAAATCAGAACCTTAGTTGACAGATTACGGTAGCTACCTGTTAAGTGTTCAATGGAGTTAACAAACATGACCTACACATGCAGAGCTCTTGAATGATATCAGGAAAAGGTACCCAGGAGGTTGTATGGCAGTGTTGGAGTAGCTTTCAAAGTGCTTCCTATTGATGTTTCTGTAATCCCTTATCTCGAGTCCCACACAATAAATCTAAGAAGGGTTTTGCTAATTGAATTTCCACCCAATTCCTCACCCAGAAAATCTCCTAAAATTAAGAGCAGCCTTTAAGGGTGCTGGGGGCTGCTACTGCTCATCACTTGTTGTCCAAATTCAACGTAGAACTTATTGCGCCATGACGGAAAGAACAACTGGAAGATGGAACGGATTTTATTAAAAGGGCATTGCATTCACCCCTGTTCTCACATGTCATCTTGTGTTGCTTAGTGCTCAGGATACGTGGAGTGCAGCTCCTTTTCAATGGACCTATTCAGGATTTTGTTCCGCTTTTTGCAGCAGCTGGATTCCTCGCAATAAAGTATTAAAGGAGCAGAAACGAGCAGTCTCCAATTTCAGCATTCAGACATACACGCTTTATACTTTTTCGTAAATAAGATATTGCTCTAAGCTTTACGAGCGAAGACATTTGCTTGTGAATGGAAAGTCTAAAAAGTTTCTAAAGGGAATTTTTATTTAAGGTAGTCCAATCTCGAGAGGGATCCATTCCTCCTTGCCGATAACATTCGTTGACTTGCTTCCAAGTGAAGCTGTTATCAAAGGACTCGAGCTCTCAGATAACTTTTTATTCATTATTCTTTGGAATGAATTCACTTTTTGCGCTTGGATTTGGATGACACTTAAAAGGAAGTTTCTATCATGGTAAGGGAAAATTGAAGAATCGCGTGTATAATTTGCGGAAAGGGTGAAAGAACTGTTCAAAGAGTACTTACTAGAAAGTTCCACAGTTTACTCGAAGTAAGAAAGTTTTATAATATAAGCAGGTTAATCATATCCAGCCAGATAATAGCATCCTCATTATTTCTGTAGAAGGAAACAACTATAATAATATCGTTATTGTCATGTTCTCGTGCCCGACCTATTTGGATTCTCAAACTAAAAGAAACAATGGAAATGTGATTATTGTGAAAGGTACTTCTACAAAATGGCCATCGTATCATATGGCAATCTAGTCGTTTACATTATACTAGCTGTTTAAAGTTAGGTTAGACGCAGGACTGCCTTCAAGGGTAATTAGCGCTTTCTGCCATTACTCGGTGGCTGCTTAAGCGACTATGATGGATGTCTAAAGCCATCCTGTGAGGTTAAAGAAACTAGTCAGTGCTCCAAGCTCTGGTCTTTCAGAACGTAACTGCTTAGTGTGCGCTGCCTGCCTTTAGGTAAAGCCAGAAATTTACACAGGAAGTGAATGTGTGTTGGCTTGAAAGCGTGATCCCCTGCCTACAGGCCCATGTCCCTTCGTAATTCTGGAAATATCCCTTCGAGGTCTGTTTAACAGCCAATTGCTCTCACTTTGTTAAAAGTGGGCGAAGTCGGAAGAGATAATACTTTTGGCTGGCTAGCAGCAGGCATGCAATTCCAATGCTGCGCCTTGTGAAGGTGTTCGAGGTTCATTATCTGGCAGGCCATCGGGATCGCCTTCTTGGAACCGTCGCGTTGATGAATATCCGTAGATCAATCTTCTTCAAGACGTCTTCGTTTTTCTACTCTCTTCTTGAGGTATTTCGAGAGAAAAGTTCTTCCTCAAGGTCTGCGGTTGTGGCGACCATACCCTCGAGTTACAAATCCAAGATGTTGGTATAGTCGTAGATTTTTGAGCTACAGGCTCCGAATTCTCTCAATCTAACGTCACTGCACGAGGCTTTGTTCTTTGATGTGAAGATCGGGAGGGAGTAGGTATAACAGAAAATCAAGGGCGTTCTTGGGGCGTGTTCTCATTGCCCCTGTTGCCCCTATGGTTGCCATCCGGAGGACCATTTCCAACTTGATGACATTTTAGGTCCCGCTCAGCGGTAACTACCACACAGGGAGGTTTGGGTTTGGATCCCATCTCTTACCGAATGTTTTTTTTGCTGGTGGAAAAAGCTTGCAGGCTTTCTTTACCCTCGTTGTTCAGTGAGTGAGGGTGTGCCCTACAAACGTGGGGAAGTTGAAGGTAGGAAGCTCAGTTTTGCTTGGGTTTACTGGCAGACAGTCTGCTGGCCAGCTGCTAACTCTGTTCAGACATCCTTCCTCGATTTAGTTAATCGCAGTTGGAAACGTTCCTCACAGCACACCATTATCACTAGCTCGTCAACGTATTCTACTACCTTAGTTTCTTTTCTATCTAGCTTTTGTAATATGTATATTATTTACAGTAAGGTCACATCTACAAATTGACCCTTTCCATTGTATTGAGCATTAAAGATGTTAGGCTAATTGGCCAGAAGTCCTCCGCGCGTTCTTTCCCTCTTCTTCCTCTCTTGGGTATGAAGAAAACTCGCGTCCGCGTCCATATTACGAAGACGTGACTGACCCAAACGCAGTTCTTGAATATGCCATGTTATTACTAGCTTAGGTAAATTCCACAGCTTCACTGGTAGTATCCCATCCGAACCTGGTGCTTTAAAGAGGGAGAAGCTATTAATCGCCCAGAGACCGTTCTCCTTTATAATAACATCGGATATCTCCCAAGAGTGTCTCTGCCTATTCCCTGACCCTTCGACCTTCTTTTCGTCTTTGCATCCGGAAAAGTGTGTAGCTCTAGGAACTCCAGCTGTGATTCTGTCCAAGTTCCATTTCTTTGGAGTGTTCAGAATTGAGCGTTCTTTGGAGACATTCCGGCATAGTTTGGCAGGGACTCCTAAGCCTCGATCAGGCCCGCTGGGTGCGGGCGTGCAGAGTGTGCACCGCACGCGGGCGGCACTTTCAGGGGGCGGCAAACACAGCAATATCGTCATCGAACTCATTTTCATCATTTGCACCTAGGTTCTTTTTAGAATGCCATAACAATTACATGTATTGATCTCGTTAAAAAATAAACCGATAAACCGAAAACATGTGCTGTGCAGGTTCAAACCACTTAAGAAGGATCGATCTCTGAAAATAGTATAATAGGCTATTGACTATGACGAAAAAAATAGGGGTAAAAGGAACTAATTCGTTAAAAGTATTTTATTGTTTTATATGTTCGATTGTACATTAAAAAGGATAAATCCAAAAGTGCTATTAAATCTAGGCTTGGACTTTTTAGAACGGAGAAGATTGGTCCATTGTTTAGTTTGTCAACAATAACTCAAAAATTATGCATTTTTATAAAAAAAACATAAGATTTTTTGTAGAGAATCGAATTTCCTATCGAATAAGCACGTTTTGTGTAAACAACAATTTTTTTTCACCGCAATAAGTTAAAAAACTCTAAAAAAAACCGAAAAATTTAAATTTTTTGGTTTTTTTAACATTTTGTGTATAACTTTTTTCTGGGTGGATTTAGGTATAGGCAGTACTCAACAAAAAGACAGCTGATGGTGTCCAATTGAAGAATTTTCGATAAAAATTGACCCAGGCACAGTCGTTTAAAGTTACCTACTTTTTAACGATAGTACTACTTTGCACTTTGCGGTGAAAAAAAATTGTTTTTTACTTCAAAACGTGCTTATTCGATAGGAAATTCGATTCTCTACAAAAAATCTTCTTATGTTTTTTTTATAAAAATGCATAGTTTTTGAGTTATTGTTGACAAACTTAACAATGGACCAATTTTCTCCGTTCTAAAGAGTCCAAGCCTAGATTCAATAGCACTTTTGGATTTATCTTTTTAATGTACAATCGAACATATAAAACAATAACATACCTTTAACGAATTAGTTCCTTATTTAAATACATAGTGAATAGCCTATAATATAAGGACAGAGAATGTGAAATTAAATTCCCATGATAGAAGTCAAATTTATTCTGTAAATAAAAGTTGACATTCTAATCTGATTATTGACAAAATTTTAAAGCAGTTTTACATCTAGTTATGGAGAATTGTCCATTTTTATGTGCAATAAATTCCCACGTTTAATATCATTTTTACTCGACGTTTACTTGAATTTTGAATAATAATTACTTGAATGCAAGACGTCCAATGTTTTTTAAAAAATTTTACTGAATGTATGAGATATCTATAAATAACGTATTCTAATTTCAGATTTTTAATTTGGAATGTGCTCCTTCAATCGATCTTCCTTAAGATAATTTTAAAGAGAATTCCCCATTGTACCATGTAGAGGAAAAACCAACAAAAAAGAAAAACGGGTTTCCCATTCGCTGTGGTTGTTTGAAAGCGCAGCTTTTTCACTCATGCTGCGGGCTCTACACTATGCGTGAACGTTTCATTCGAATGTTAGCTTCCAACGTTGGAGTGATATCCATCACAGCCTGAACTTGTCCAAATACGAACGTTGGACGCTAGGGCATTGGACACTCGTAGTTCGAGCGTCTGCCACATGATGCGTCCTACTATCAAGCGTCCAACATTGGAGAGTGTTCATAGCATCGTGTAGATCCGGCTGTAGTTGGCTTTTCCTCTAGCCGGGCGATAGTCCGACGTACAGCGTACAGGGTAATCCCTGACAATAAATTGTTTGACTATAAGAGCCGTATTTCACCGGGACACCATGGCGGCGCAACCAGTCGCCTCCACCAACAAAATGTATACAGCTTGCGCAACCAATTTGGCGGCGCGACCAGCAAAGACGGGTGCATAGAATATCACTGGTCGCGCTGCCACGCTGGTTGCGCCGCCATGGTGTCCCGGTGAAATACGGCTCTAAGAGCCGTATTTCACCGGGACACCATGGCGGCGCAACCAGTCGCCTACACAAACAAAATGTATACAGCTTGCGCCACCAATTTGGCGGCGCGACCAGCAAAGACGGGTGCACAGAATATTACTGGTCGCGCCGCCATGGTGTCCCGGTGAAATACGGCTCTAAAAGTTGTTTTTTTATACACTCCTATAATAGTAACCAAACTAAAACACTTTCCAACAAGCTCAGGCAGAAAAACAAGATAAGGGAGGGCGGCATTGTCTGTTTTGCACGCGGGCGCTGAAGCGGCTAGCGGCGGGCCTGGCCTCGATAGATTGGCAATACCCCTGCTAAGTATCTTTCTTGGCTTTCTTGTACAGTCTTAAACAGTTCTAATAGGGCTAACAAAAACCTGGCTTATAATAACTATTGCAGATCTGCAGAGTTTCGAGAGATCTCGTTCCACCACTGGGGAAAGCTAATTAGAATATATCGTCTACTTACTAATGAGTTTATGGATGCATTACAACTCGATTCATCTACCTCTTTTATTACGACAAGCAGTAATAAAATCAAAACTAATATGCATAAAAACCTATAACAACTAACGCGACATTTTGTAGGAGTGCAAATATTTTATGGCGCTTGAAGGCTTTCGAAAACTGCAAAAGCCAACTCTACTAGAAAAAAGACACCGCAGATATTCTGCCCCCAGCTGAGAGCCACTGCTTTCATCTTGTTGCAATCCACATCCTTAAGTTCGGATAGAAATTTCCACTTCATAAAGCAACATTCCCGGGGTTTTGCATTCCCTGCAGTAATAGATGAAAACGAATCTGCTTTGTTGGTTAGTAAAGAGAGTTGCAATTGCGAAGGGAATTTATTGCCCAACGTCGTATTTTTTCAGAGGAGCATCTCGATCCACTACATGTTCAGCTGACAAAAAAGAAATTGCTTCCATGCCACTCTCGCCCCCATGCACAGAGTGTCAGTCAATCAGTGCAGAAAATCTCTGGAAGGGTTGTACAATATTGTGTTACGTCCCATCCAAAAAAATCGCTTATGTGCCATCCATCATTAAACATTTAAATATTACATGAGCACGATTTATGATCCAGCTAAAAAGAACACGGAAGCCTTGAGTTTAATTTATGCATTTGCATAAAAAGATTGGTTTATAGGTTCACGGAATCCCACGGAATTAATTATGCCGAAGTATTTCATTATTGTTTTTTTTATGTGGCAGATGTAAGCCAGGAATCACACTTGAACTACCAAATCGCCATGTGCAATGTCTAGTATATAGTAAGCTTAGTTCGGGGGATAGGATAGGTAATGGGAGGTCTGGAGGGTATTGAATGACGTAGCGATGAACTCTGCGTGTGACAGGACAGAGGCCCTCTTTATTGGTAAGGTGGCCTTTTGTATGCGTACGGTTCCAAAACGATAATGGTGTAGGGCAGGCCGCCCAAAAAAATTCAACAAAAATGTCCAGGCCGTTGGAACCATCCCCACTGTTTTCCAAGGTGAAGTATGGAGGATGGAGGAAGACGAGGCTCCGGATCTCAGGATGATGATTTTATATCCAAGCCAGTTTGTTTGCTAAAGAATTTCATTTCGTTGCACTCCATTCCGGGAATACCACCTTTAAATATATTTATTTCTTAAGAAAAATAATTAGCAACAATTTTTAAAAATGTCCTCGCCGCTCATACAAAGTAATGTACATGAGTGTGTGCACAAGCGCCAACAATAACGTCGATAAATGTCCCTGCCCCATTCGAAAACAAAAGGAAAGGCTGCAGATCCTGCTTAAAATCAGTCTAAAACTGCATGAAAATTTGACGTTTTGTGAAATACCGCGTCTCCAAAAAAAGGAAATACAGACTAATGCTTATGTCTAGTATGCACATATAGTACCTAGAAGACTGTGAGCCCGACTGTCTGCAACAACCACCAAGCAACTCAGTGCAATAATAATTGACTTTGAGGGCTTTATATTATGGACTTTACGAACTCATTGTGCGTGAAATTTTTACTACAACGGTAGGGGTACGGGGTCCACCCTCATATGAGATTACAAAAGCATCTCGAACCGCATCGCTCCAAACGAAAAACATCCAGGAAATGGGCGCATATGATATTTGAGCGAAAATTGTCAACAGCAGTTTAAACATGACCGGAACTTTGCAAACTTGGGCTCGTAATGTAAACTGCCGATTCGATTTTGCAGTACTCACGCCGGATGGTGCACTTCGCACGACAACATCTCTGTTTTCACAGTAAAGCGAATTGATGCGAAAAGCAGAGTTATCCCTTGGTGCTGCAGGCAACTTTATTAAGAGTCCTTCAAATCTGGCAAGCACTGCACTTAATTAACCACGAACAATCCGCTACTTGAAATGCTTCCGTTATCATTAAGGAATAAAGCGAGCCCTGCTGACTTTCCTTTTACGGATTAATATTGAAATGGGTCTCGTCATGGACCTGGTGTTCTTTCCGCTAACTTGCACGACAAAGAGTTGACACTGTAGGATAAGAATGATCAAAGCCGGTCCGTAATTAATTAAAAGTCCGATTCTTAAGAAGAATGGATAAACTTTCTTCTAAAACTTCAGGAAACTCTGCAACGCTAACTCCAGCCTTCTTGACACTCTACCTCTGCAAAGACCCCTCTTGGATCTCTTGGATCAACCACAGTTGTCTTAATTTATTGAGGCACTCTTACATCACTTTGTGTCTAGCACCGTCTGAATTCGGAGTCAATTTCAACACAAAACTTCGCAAGCCTGATGATATCACCAGAGCCCCTATATATTCTGGATTGAGATCTCACTTAAACCTGTCACTCTAAAATAAAGCAACTTCGCCTTTTTATTCTGTTTAAATATTGTTCCCGCAGGATAGAACTCACCATAAATTCTTACTGATTATGATTGCAAAAATTTTTATCGTTCTTGGGGCATAACTGAGGTATGAACTGGTCTCTTATTTGCATATAAATGAATGTTTATAGACCCATTGCTGCTTGTCTTCCACTTCTTAGCCAAACACCCCTGCTAGCAAGAATTATTCGCGGTTTATACGGGCTATCGTTATCTAAAGATAATTACATGCCCGAAGTAATGCAAGTCTAGAATGAGGACAGCTTGCACAGTTACATTATGCATGACAGGGCGTGGTACTACCTACATGCTCTAGCTTCGAAGTTAAAAGAAACCTGAAGTAACTTTAAAAGGCAACAATGATAACTTTTTTGAATAGCAAAATATCCAAGATTTGTCTAGTTCGTACACATGTGCAACGTTTTACCATGGGCAGTCATGTGTGTATCTAGCATTATTCTCTGGTGGACTTGGGTTTTTTGTACGAGGGAGTGGTGAGAATCTTTCAGCAGGAAAGGTTTGCGCCGGGGATCCGCACTCAGGCAGTACTGTCAGATTAATAGTAACTAAACTCACCAACCGTTTTCAATGACTTTTGAGTCCAGCTAAGTCCAGTTTTAAAGCTAATCTCTCAAAGGTTTCCTTGAGGCGAGCTACAGAGCCGTCCGTGGAATACTCAAAACACAATCAGCCCAGTTGATGACAATTGTTAAATTTGTTAGCGATTCATAAAAAGTGTAAAATTAGCAAATCATTTAAATAAAATAAAATTAGTTGGCCTGGTTTCATTGTTATTTTTATCAATACAAACTCGGAAACAAAATCCCAACCTCAAAGTTCAACTGTTTAAAGCAAACTGGAGCCTCGGCCGAATTCAAATTCCAACATTGCCGGAATTCCGATAGAGGCGAGCCTTGCGGCCATCTTTGCCAAGGCCTGAATTTGCGACACAAGTTTTAATGTGTTCAATCCCATTTAAACGCATAGGTTGGATGTGCTTGCAGCTAGCTTCAGGCTTGGATGTGTTCAAACCACGCCTGGATGTGTTTCGGCCCTCAATTGCCCGTGGGTGCGTCCGAATGTGGACTGCATTCTACCGAGAAGCTCCTGCTTGCCGCTAGATCAGCTATCTGAGACGGTCGCTACTCATCATTTTTATTTGTTCTTCGTTTAAGCAAGTTTTATCCAATTATTGTTGTTTCAATAGCTGTACTAGCTATTTTAGAGTACAGTGCTTTAATACGTCAAAATTTGTATTTTCACTACTACTTTGAAATACACTCCTCTCCTAGAATTTCCTTGCACTTTTCGATGTAGCTATCATCATGGGATTTTTACTTGTTATGAAACTTATAAGACGATAAGTTTCGTGGCATGAATTCTTCGAATGTAACAAATGCCCTTTAATATTAATAAATATCTTAAAACATCTGCTTCAACCTGTGAGTCGATTTCAATAATATCATACACAGGCTTTTTCATTTCGTTATCATGAAAGCAAGACACTGACAATTTATCGTCGATGTAATCAGTCAGAAAAATTTACAGCCCTTCAAATTAGGAGCAACGTCAGCCCCGACTCTTTTAGCTGCAAGCAGTTCGAAGCCCCAGGCTGATTTCCGCCCATACTAATGAAAATTTACTATTCCAATTGTTGTGTCAGTGGTTCCTAATTTGGTAATGAGCTTGAGGCGTTAGAAAGCGCGACAGTTTGCAAAATTTTTAAACATGCCTCCACTTATCCTGATGCCATCAGACATGAAATGAACTCAACAGCACCTGAGGCACGATATTCATCCTATCTCTTCAGCAAAATCCACTTCGGTACAACAGCTCCTGGAACCAAGTCACGTACGAAAGGCATTTGAGCTATTCGATCTGCCAATATTTCATGTCTCATTCACAGTATGCAGTGGCCTTGCCCGACAAATGGTTTCATTCGTATTCAGAAGGGCTTTCAATTTGCACCTAATCACTTGTTTAAGCACAGTCCCTGAAGATGGTGCATTTTAATTGCTGACTTTTAGAATGTTTGCACACATCGATCATCTTTGAATATTGCCATTTATTGTGGAGTCTACATCTGGTAAAAGACTCCTTCAAGCTCACGTCGTTCTTTTCTTTTCATTGATAACACTATACTGTTAACAAATGCTAAAATCATCATTTCCATACAACAACCATCAATGCCAAAAATATTCAAAGTAATCCAGACGTAATTTGACGCCTCTTCCGTTCGATGAATCGAGCACGTTGAAATTTGTGAAACCATTTTGCCCAGATAGCAATTTTGAGGGAAACATTTGTGCAATTTGAGTTTAAACCTTTGGATTTCGTTTCTATTTTATGTATGTAGTTGTTTGTTATTTAATTTAATTTGTTATTATTATGTTTGTATTTATAAGTATAAATACCTGTAGAAGTGAAAAATAAATTCATTCATTATTTGAAGCTTGAGAATTGATTTTTATCATTCATACTTAACATTCATTGCGCTTAAGTGTTGCACTTATACGCAGCTCATCAAAGATCTAGGTGTGGTCAAAAAACAAAGCGAAAAAGCAAAAGAGTTTCTCCGCTTAACAAAATACACATACGTCACACTGGTCACAGAGTAAAAGGCCAAACGGCAGCGGTATTGTCCGTGACGGACAAAACGTTTAAAATATACGCACCACCCAGGGCCGGACTAAGACTTTTCGAGGCCCTGTGCAACTTGCTGATGGAGGCCCCTAAAGTTAAAAATTAAATACCACGATTTGACTATTTGCCTCCATACATAGTAAATTTAAAGTCTTTGGTTTGAAAGGTACAAAGTGTGAATAACTTACCCGTACAAAGTAAGGTGTGCAATTTTTCAGCTTAAAACACATAGTTACATTTTAAAATAAGGTGTTTTTTATATTTTCCATAACGAAACGCTTTTGGATTATTGACTCAAATTACAATTGAATGAGTTTAGAAACAAAACAAATAAAAAATCCATTAAAGCAACAAGAAAACTATTAAATAAAGACAGAAAATACTAATTTCAGCATTAAGAAAAATTAAAGTCATATTATAGCCCAGTTGTCCGAGACTTTGACCTCGCACTAAATGTGATCTCGCTGAAAATAGGAACTTAGGTACTTTTTTGGGTGTAGAAACCGATAAAAAAATCTTTGCTGCGCTAAAGTGTTTGCTAAGTTCACAATTTCGAAAACAAATTCGAAAATTTGGTTTTTTCTTTATATATCGAAAAATAAAATAAAATTCGAAAAACTAATAGCGCCACGTGAAAGAGCGGAAAATTTCACTAATATTTATATTATCACTTATTTTAAAAAAAAATTGTTTTATTATTATAAAAAATTATTAAAAATAAGAAGAAAATTCGAAAAATCTAAGCGCGCCAAAAAGCTGAATTAAAATATTCTAGCGAGGCGTTCGGGGAAAAACTAAAGTATCTTTGCCTAAAATGTATACAAAATTAAAATAAAAAAAACATTTTAAAGAGGACACTCGAAGCTTTCTAAGAAAGCTATTAGTTTTTAATTTTTTGTTTTTTTGTCTCATAGAAAACTTGACTGGAAGTTATAAGTTGTAAAATTCTCACTGATGTTTATAAAATTGAAGATATCATATTAATAGAGGTGTACAAAAAAAATCCTTGTACATTCATTATCATTAGACATTTACTTTTGATGTAAAAAAATTAAAATGATAAACATTGTCTCTGTTTAATAAAATCCATGTTTTAAAATATTCAACTTTCCTTACAGCATTCATTCGACGACATTTTTATTTTCAAAAACAGCCGGAACACAGAATATGATGAAGAAGAAAGACGCGCCCGGGTCGCCGCCAGTCTTTCACTTCTATCCTCTGGTTTTTCCCCGAACGCCTCGCTAGAATATTTTAATTCAGCTTTTTGGCGCGCTTAGATTTTTCGAATTTTCTTCTTATTTTTAATAATTTTTTATAATAATAAAACAATTTTTTTTTAAAATAAGTGATAATATAAATATTAGTGAAATTTTCCGCTCTTTCACGCGGCGCTATTAGTTTTTCGAATTTTTTTTATTTTTCGATATATAAAGAAAAAACCAAATTTTCGAATTTGTTTTCGAAATTGTGAACTTAGCATACACTTTAGCGCAGCAAAGATTTTTTTATCGTTTTCTACACCCAAAAAAGTACCTAAGTTCCAATTTTCAGCGAGATCACATTTTGTGCGAGCTTTTGGTCTAAATTTGGCTCTGACGACTGGGCTATTATGAAACAAAAACGATTTTAAACAATCATTTTTCATATACAATATGAAACAAAACAAATATGGTTAACACAGCTTAAAAAAAATTGGTGATTTTAAGATGAGTGTTTTACGTCTTTCCTTGCCTTGTTTTGGCAAAATAAAAAATTATGTCTGTAAAGTCCAGTTTTATCATAACTTCGCTTTCAATGCTAAGTATTGCTAAAGGAGATTGTCTGTCCTGGCAGCTATGAAGCGATTTTTAATAATTTTTAGATTTGAAAGTGTCCTTTCCGTTGAACAATTGGTTACCATGAGAAAAAAAAATGTCTATGTGTTTTTTCACAATTTCAGTTAAATGTTGAAATTCTGAGCCAAAATAATCGTTTAGATCGGTTCAATAAGTAAATGTGACACCAAGTCCTGACACTAAGGAAACATATTGTAAATCTGCGAAAACCAAAACATGCTTCTTGGGGATTGTAGTACCCCAAAAGTTTTCTAAGGCACAATTTTTCGTAATAAATTATTTTCAACAAAATAAGGAAAAGAAGAAATATTACTTAAAAATTCATCGGTCAGTCAAAACTAAATTAAAAAAGGAGTACAACATTACAGGATTACCGAACTGCAGGACGTCTTGAGGTGGATGCAGCGTTTACTTCTTCGAAATTAACAAAATACTTTCCCTCTACCTAACCATTTTTGGCTAAGCTACATAACTTTTACTGTGATATTTAAGAACGCGCGGGAAAAGACGTTGCAGTGACATCAATATTCTCGAAAACTATGTTGTATGTATATCACCCTAACATGTTAACCCGACTTTTATAATAGTTTAATTAACGAATTCTAACACTTTTTATAGCTTTTTTTACTACTTCTATTATGGTAACGTAACGAACCTCCTCAAAAGACGTTTTTGTATAATAATTTTTCGCCATTCTTAAAATTTTGTTTATTTTTTTCCGTTTTGGTGGAGGCCCCTAGGTGGTGGAGGCCCCTGTGCTATAGCACTTGTTGCACATGCTTAAATCCGGCCCTGGCACCACCACATATGCTAACATAATGACGCGGAGACGCCAGGCGGCGCGGAGAAATTAGACCAATTTCGAATTCTGCCGCAGCCGCTAAGTGATACCAACCATTACAAACTGATTTAGTAGACATTTAGTACACATTTTTTGTTTTAACCCGAGTAAAAATAAAAAACGGCATTATAAAGGGCGAACACCGGCCGCTTGGCTTTTGAAGGGGCATATGATGGCCGTAGAGTTTTTAACCATTTTTAATGGGAGCACATACGGCCTTGCGACGGCCAAATTTGACCAAAAGATTTAAAAGGCCAAGTACTGAGCTGTAGAAACGGGCATTCGACGGGAAATTTGAGCCAAAAAAAGAATCTGCACCAAATGTATTGTTGAATGTGTTTTATGGGAACTTAATCATTTTCGTTATGTACAATGGTTCTTTCGATTTATCCTGCTTAAAGATATCGATGCACAAGAGAAACGAGCTCGCCAGTCGTCGGTTTGTTGTACGTGAAGTGTGTGGCGCGTGTTGATTTATATTTTAGTGGGAAATTTGGTTATTTAACGGCTTGAAAAAAAAACACAAACGAAAAAAAATCAAACATTTAATTGCAGTTAAATATATTTTTCTTATAGGAGGGCGAATATTCACGTTGCTGCCTCTGTGCCACCGTCGTATACCCGTAATAGCAACCATACGGCCGCCGTACCACCGTCGTATGGCCGTTATTGGAACTGTAAGGCCGTTGTATCACCGTCAATCGCCCCCTGTACGGCCGTACTGTCCTGCAACGAGCCTTCTGTTAACCGCCAGATGGCCGAGGACTATGTTTCAATCACAGTCGGCATTTGCCCGTTCTAAGGCCATCATTTATTTTTACTCGGGAAACTGCTGTCTGTCTGCAATTTGACAATTTGGTCGCCTCGCTGTTTGGCCGTTATTTTCAATTTAATTCGTGAGTTTTTTTAGTATTTTAAATAAATTAATGCAATTTATTATATAATGGCAAAAAGGAGTTATTTATAAATTATGGGGCATCAGAAAAACTGTGTTACAGGCATTTAAAACTAATTTTTATAATAAAATCAAACCAAAACAGTCAATAATAAAAAAAATTCTTGTCTTTATTTAGCAACTCAAGATGAATTAAATGGAAGTTTATTAATTTAAACTTTTGAAGATACTTCAAGGTACTGTGATGTTATTCACTTTCTAATAAATACTAATAACTTTAATTATTAGTGAAAAACAATGATCCAAATGTTGAAATGTTTGTATTTTTCCTAGACGAATTTAACATCTGATTAAAAACTATAAAATTCCGGAACCAGAGCTTGTGGTTGTGATAGCTGAGGAAAAAGCTGGAGATAGTGATGCTAGATATTTTGGGAGGAAACCCTGAAAGGTGAGAAGTATTTTTTATTGCTTTCTAATGATGTAGTATACATTTTTTGTACTTTCAGGCTGTGAACGTTATAAGACAATCCAAGAGAGAAGGGGAATATATGTCTTATAGATTATGTACTGTTATATGTCTTAAAATAAAAGTGCCTGTTTAATAATTTGTTTTTCTTGATTTTTCTCAATTACATCTACTGCGGCAAGCTATATTTTATTTCTTTAGGTTGTTTTTAGTTCAGATTTCTAGCGAATTCGTGAATTATTTATGAATATGCATATTTATCCCTTTTATGAAACGCTCACTTATGGGCGTTTATAGACATACTGCGGAACTCCTTCGATTTTTTTGTACCCGCTTGATGAAGTATGATACACAAAGTGGTTGTGGTTGTGCTCTACTACTACTTAATAAAAATTGGTTTTTTATTAGTTAACTAGGTATTTTATGGAGAAAATTGTGGTTTCAGTTGAAATTTTAGTTAAATAAACCGATGAGTCATTGCTCTGGAAGTTGAAACGGTAGAACCTTGACTTTTACAGTTTTAGATAGGTGGGAGTATTCTGCGTACACAGATACCTTATTCCTTAAAATAGGTCATAGGGTTATAAAAATACAGGGTGATATGTGAAACTCTAAAAAAAACTTGGGATGGTTTTTTGGGGAAGGAGGGGTTTTGGGAGTTGGTGCCCATGGAGACTTTTGATCTACACGTTGAGAACTATCAACCTGCAAAATTTCAAGAAAATTCACCGAAAGACATTTTTCCATACAAACGGTGCGGGGTGCTTTCGGGTAATCTTCGGCAAATGGCTAAATATTATAAAGCAGCCCAATTTTTAAAACAATTCTTCCATTTTCTAATTCCAAGTTAATTTTTCTTTATTAAAATAAATAATATACGAAAATATTGAAAATAACTAAAATTTTTAATTCCAGGTAAAAGCAAAGTGGCAATTAACAATCATGTGTTTTTACAAAACAAATAATTAAAAAAGTACAGAATAAATTCATGAAATTATATTTTCATTAAAAATTTCAAATTCGTTTATTTCAATTCCGTCGTCCGTTAATCTGCTAGCTAAATTGCGTCGATGTCTACGGCCACCGCCGCCGCGCCAATCTGTTTGAGCCTTAAAGGTGCCGCTTGTTTTGGTATCCCTTGGCCCTAATCCGCGCGGTGACAGGCAATATAGTTTATACACGGAGAGAAATGAAATTATAAAGCCTGTTTATGGAAAATTACTGTTTTGCATGGTATTATCGTCGCAAGATGGCAGTATATGAAATATTCCCAATAATTCAAAAAATAAGGGAAGTGGTGAACAGGGCCAGGTCGAGGGCCAGAACCAGAATTACGAAAACTTTTTATATTTAGTTGTCCGGCTATCGAAATACAGTGCAGTGCTGAAGACACACATACCCGAGGCCATTATTGAAAGTAAAAAAAGAGAAGTGAGAGAGATAAATTAATAAATATGTGTACGTCAAGCCAAACAAGAGATCGCATCGTTAAAGAGGATTTGAACGTACTTCCTGCTTCTGAGGAGGAGAATCTTTTTAATAATACTACCCATCATTCCGCGTGGGTCGTGGAGCTCAGTTCGACTATAACTAATTATATCACCTCCTATAACAATTCTGTAGTCTACGATTTTAAGAATGCTGATCAGGCCCGGCTTAAGGCACGGGCAAGTTGGACAGCTGCCCAGGGCGCTGCCGAAAGAGGGGCGGCACTGACGAGTTTAAATTTTTAATTTATTCCTAAGTAAAAGCAAGTAGTCATTCAGGAATGAAATTCGAATTCAATTGTTTACCTGGCATTTGTAGTTATTCTTTTTTTTTTGTTTGTTGACAAATTTTTGATACCCAGGTTTTTCCTATTGGGGTCCCTGAATCCGTCTTATATCTGTGTAACCTTTCTAATCCCGCTTTTTCCACGTTTACACTTCGCTTCGAGTCCAGTTCGCTTTTAAGACAGGTGGAACAAACAGAACCAGAAACTAGGGTGGACCAAAAAAAGCAATATTTTTTTTAAGTGATACACGAAAAATTGTTAAAATGGGAGTAACAACAAATTTTCTTGCAAGGAGAACCCTGGCAAATGGGATTTAAGGATGCCTCGTCGAGCTTTTAGAGTTTTCATAAGAATCATATAGAGAAAACTCCGCGTGATGTTAGTTGTTTACATAGCTCTTCTAAAAAACGTTTCACGAATATGTCTTCATAACAGTTTTGTATCGAATCGTATGCTCTACAAAAAAATCCTTATAATGATTTCGCTATATTCAATAGTTTACAAGTTATATGCAATCAAAATTCATTTATTTAACTTTAAATTTAACACTTTTTCAAAAGGCATCTTTAAAAGTTTTAACTTGAGATTGTTTAATAATTATTTCTCAAATTTTTTTTCACTTTTCGTATAATAACGGTTAAATTAATTTAGCGGTACATATTTTGTTCCAGATCATTAATAATTATTTCCACAGTTTTTTTTGCATTCAAGCGCAAAGGTGTCAAAAGACACCTTTGGTCGGAATAGGTACATACATATATACAAAATCGTGGTGGAAATAGTGTCAAAGTAGTTTTTTTTAATGTTTTTCAGAAGCAAAACATTAAAAAAACTACTTTAAATAAACTGAAATAAAAATTTTAAATGTTGCTTTTTTTGCCCCACCCTGGAGAAGATATTTATGGCCGTGATTAGACGGTTTTTTGGTACAAAATTTTGTATCAAATCAATTTAGTTAGCAAATCATTGCAAGGAGCTGAATTCGCAGTATCGGAGGCTATTCAAACCCTTGACAAAACGTTAGATTTTTTGAGGAAATTTATATCAGATGAGAGTTTTGAAAATGTTTGTGTAGAAGCTAGTTTGTTGGCAAATGATCTTGATGCTGAAAAAACATTCACTCAATCAGAAGGTATACGGAAAAGAAAAAAAAAGCAAATGTTTTCTTACGAAGCACAAGACGAACCAATTGAAAATCCAAAGCAAAAATATAAAGTTGAATGTTTTTTCGCCATCTTGGATGCTTCAATCACTTCTCTTCAAGATATGTAGATTTGTTCAGTTAAAGAACCATGCCTCGCTTTTCGGGTTTTTATTACGATATTGGTGGAGTTAAAGAAAAATTCGCGGAGAAGAAAAATGAAACATTGCAAAGATTTGGCTGCATCATTATCAAGTAATGATGAATCTTATGTAGATGCGGACGAGTTATGCGAGGAATTGTTGGCTCTGACAAATTTGATAAAACCATGTACAACAACTGTAAATGTTCTGAGGTTTATTGCGCGAAATAATTTTTTTACTCTTAATGTCGCTATCGCTCTTCGAATATTACTCACCCTGCCAGTAACGGTAGCAAGCGGAGAAAGGAGTTTCTCTAAACTCAAATTGATTAAGAACAATCTTCGTTCAACAATGTCCGAAAATATATTAACCGGCCTTGCGTTACTTTCGATAGAAAGCGAGTTAGCGAAAAAATTAGATCAGCAAAACTTGACCAAAAGTTTTGCAGAAAAAAGGCTTGCAAAATCCATTTCTAACTAGACTATCGTTTTCTCGATACATTGTTATAGTTTCTTATGTAATCTTAGTATTTGTGATGTGACCAATAAAAAAACAGTTTATTATTACGTTGTAGTAATTATTTTACCAATATTGAATATACCAATTGTACCATGTCTTTAGGGGGCGCCAAACACTTGTTTGCCCAGGGCGCCAAATATCCTCGAGCCGGGCCTGATGCTGATAATGTTAGTATCAGCACTGAATTATCCCTTATTAACTGGGAGGATCTACTTGATGGTGACGATATTGACGAGTTAGTTACAAGATTCTACGATGTTATCTTCAACACCATTGGCAGATTCGTACCCAAAATCAAAAAAAGGGATAAATTGACGGAGCCATGGCTTGACAAAAACATTCGTTCTCTTCGTAATAGGAGAAATAAATTGTACCGCGTAGTGAAAAATAACAACAATGTTAGTGCTGAGCAGAAATCTGAATACGCCAGGTTAGCCTCAGAATTTAGTCATAGGTCACGGGAGGCCTATACTAATTATGTAAAGACTGTCGGTGAAAATATCATTCGTAATCCAAAAAATTCTTTGACTTCGTTAATTTAAAGCGAAAAACATCAGGTTACCCGACAACAATGACGAATGGCATCACACACTCTTCACTCCCGCAAGAAATTTCCAACATGTTTGCGGACAGATTCAGTGAAATCTTCTGCCCCACTTCTTCTACTGCGCACACTAACCCAAGAGAGCATTCAGAAACTGCGGTCCTTTTAGACAATATATCTTTGTCGGCCGAAGATATAATGACCGGTCTAAAAGACTTGGAGGTCAATAAAGGACACAGTCCGGACTGTCTGCCTTCAAGCTTTTTGCAGAGCCACGCCCAACACATTCTTATCCCTCTTCACCTAATTTTTAACAAGTCCCTATCTATCGGCAAATTTCCCTCGGTATGGAAGAAATCCTACCTCACACCAATCTTTAAATCAGGTGATAAACATGCGGTGGACAACTATAGGGGCATTGCTATCCTATCTGTTATCCCTAAACTATTTGAAAAACTTATCTATGACAAGATTGCCCCTCTAATTGTTCCGAACCTAAACGATCAGCCACATGGTTTCAGAAAAGGTCGTTCCACCACATCCAATCTTATGATACTGACCTCCGAATTACTATGCGGCATGGAACAAGGCCACCAGTTTGACGCTGTCTACACTGATTTTAGCAAGGCATTTGATCCAGTAGACCACCATATTTTATTTACGAAATTATTAAGATTTGGGATATCCGGCCCCCTTTTGGATTGGATAACTTCTTACCTTAACGGGAGAACTCAGTGGTAAGATTTCAGGGTTTCCTTTCAAAAGAAATCAATGTAACCTCAGGTGTACCCCAAGGCAGCCATCTAGGACCACTGCTATTCAACATATTCATTTCCGATCTATCTGAAAAATTAAATGGCATTCCGCACCTCTTTTACGCCGATGATTTAAAAATCTATAGTGCTATAAAGTCTCAAGCTGATGTATCCTTTTTACAGTCGAAACTTAATGCACTACAAGACTGGTGTACCACTAATAATCTTTTTCTCAATACCAGTAAGTGTCACCTAATTACCTTCTCCCGGAAAAGAAACAAACAGCTGCAGTATTATTATCTCAATGACAAAGTCTTGGATCGTGTCGATTACATTGTTGATTTAGGCATTGTCCTCGACAGCAAGTTAAACTTTAACTTACACTATGACAATATAACTGCCAGATCCAACAAGCTGTTGGGCTTTATTAAGAGAAGAGCTAAGGAATTCGACAATGTATGGGTTACTAAAGCTCTGTTTTGCGCATTAGTCCGGCCTATACTTGAATATGCGTGCCAGATCTGGGATCCCATATTTCAAATAACCCAGCGGGGAAGAAGAGCGCTTCCACACGGCAGTTAATGCGCTTCTTTGGAAGCACGGAGTGCTTGCCTGTTCCATTCCACTTCATTGCAATTTTACATGGGGATGTCATCAGAAAGATGCGCTTCCCCTTTCTTTCCTTAAACGCGCTTCTGAAGCTTGTGAAATGGATGTAGCGGGAAGCACTTGCGATTATGGTTCTGTTTGGATATGCGAAGCTTTTAAGCTTTTTTTTTAATTAAAGAGGAAGGAAAAGAGCTGAAGAGAGAGTAAATATTTCATACTTAAAAACAGAGTATTTTTGAGCATTAGACATAAAGAACATTTTGATATTCACACAAAAATTTCCAGTTATGCTCCTTCACAAATCACTACTCATTAGTTGCTCAGACCTATGAAAACTGAAATCAAAGCAAATCCACAGGGAATTGTCATGTACCAAGAGAATTCGCAGCTTGCATCAAACCTACTTCCGATACGAAATACTCTGGAAGCGCATCACTAAAGCTTCCAGTGGAAGCACTTGCTTTATTTCCCGCTGGGAAGTCTAAACCGAATAGAATCAGTCCAAAAGAGGTTCCTTCTTTTCGCGCTTAGGAACCTTCATAATCCTTCGGATTTTCACAACCTTCTTCACTATACGGACAGACTCAAAATCCTTGATCTCTTGCCTCTATCCCTTAGGCGTAAATTGCTCATATCTTGTTTTACCCTGGATGTCCTGAACAATAACCTCTACGTGCAATTCCTGTCGGACACCATCAAATTTAACGATACTCGACAAACAAGACATTCCAAATTACTTAAAGAGTACCCGCATCGCACTGAATATGCTAGAAACGAACCCGTTAACAGGTGCTGTATTACCTTCAATACCTACGCGGCCTGTTTCTCTCCCTCAATTAACAAAATGACCTACAAAAGAAAACTAACTTCCCTGATGTCCTCCTGATTGTACTAACATGATAGACCTAGACCTTAGTTTAATACGATGTTAAATACTCACTGATGTTCCTTTACATTAATTAATTTTTGTATTTAATTGTAATTAGTAATTAAGTGCCTTGCTTGGCAATAAATAGATAAATAAATAAATAAGAAATCCAGGAGGCTAAATCCAAGTTGTTGATCAGGCTGCAATTTGCGTTTGCTATGTTAAAGGCCAATTTACAGCCCAAAGTAAAAGTGGAAGTGCAGCTCTGGAACTCTTTTATCGCACAGAAATTTGTATGCTTTCGTGCAACAGAGAGAAAAGCATACAAATTTCTGTGCAATAAAAGAGCTCCAAAGCTGCACTTCCACTTTGACTTTGGGATGTAAATGGGCCTTTAGAAAGGAATCCCACAAGAACGGGCGGGCTGCATGTTGTCTACCTGGAAATCCACAGGCGAAGCTTACCGACCACTTGTAATATCAGAATTAGCACAGTTAGGGGTCATCCATAAATGCATGCAAAACGCGTTAAATCCATTTTTGTCATTTTGGGAGTTTGATGCAGTTTTTATATATTTGGGCTGAGATAAATCCAATGGCGATGTCAGAATCGAGCTAAACGCGTTAAAACCTAGTGAAATTCCCGTTTAAAAACTCGCAAATCAAGCATAACGGCTTAAATCCAAAAGGAAAATCGAACTCGAGCAAAACGTGTTAAACCCTTAGCTTTTGTTACTAGATGGCAGCGATTTTTTCTCCTCGTAAGTACTTGCAAGTACATCACTAATGGAACACGGTTTTTGACAATTACCAGTAAAATATAACATGCAATCCCGAAATCCCACATTCTACACGTGGTCCGAAGACCAAGTTGGACGAGCGTCTGTACAGATAGGTTCAGCACTTTTAACCCACTTAGATTCTTTAGACCTAGAGGGTACAGAAAGGGGACGATTATTTTGCGATGAATGTGGAGTCCAAAACAAAAATTCACATATAATTCACGAAACTTTAAATATCATTACCTTGATGAAATCCATTTCAATCAATCAAAACGGGATAAATCCAAAACAAAGGTGCGTATATCACGCAAACGGCCCCACAAATTTTTTTCAAAAGTTAGTAGTAATATTACCTCAATACCTTCTACAACATTGGTTTATAAAAATATTTTTATTTGAAACGGACTTGTAGTTATAACATGCTTGCTCCTCAAATTACGTGAGGCGTTTTTGGCGATTTTTCGACCCCCCCCCCCCCCCCTTGGTGAGATGTCGTGAGATTTGGCTCGACCCCCTCCCCCGCAATCTAACATGAGATTTTTCAAATTTTAAAAAATCTCTAATATTTACACTATTACCGTATCTGTGCTTGATTGCTTTAGATTTATTTAAAAAACATAATTTGTGCTGAAGAAGAGTACCACAAAATCATCCCAGCACCCACTCGGCATGCACCCAATATAAACTATAATACCTTTCGATTACCATTTAGTGTGATTCTGCCTATCCTTGTAAAAACAATCTCATGATGCCTTACAGGGATAATGGTTTCTTAACAAGAGAACAGAAAAATTTCAATTCTAGTTTGAGCTCAACTCGTGTATTGGTAGAGCAAGCTGGAGATATACAAACTTCGGAGCATTCCTCTATAGAGCACTTTAGGGTAAAAAACCTGGGACTGAATGACCCAGGCCTTAGGCGGCCATTACATGTTCATGCAAACGGAATTCAATTCTATTAGTCATGATTAATGGAAATCAAAATATATGGAGGATTACGTCAGTCAACACCTTAGACGTCAGGTTTTCTGTCAGTCATAGGCAAAACTGTAGCAAAACTGACATCGAAACCTATCGTCTAATGGATGCCTTAGAGCAGATGGTTGCCGATTCAAAATTCGAATCCTGTAAGTTGTTTAGATGACTAATAATATCGCCTGGTGCAAATGTCTGTTTTTTGTATAGTGACAATGCACCGCAGGTAGCCTGTGCTCTGATCTGACTGATGTGAAAAGAGCCGATTCCTAATACAATCTCCATAAGTGCAGTAGGATTAGGTACATTATGCACTTGAGGAATGTAGACTGTGCGAGTGAGCCGAGCCGGCGAGGCGTGTGTTGCGGGTAAACGTTGCCGTGGAGAGAGAAGGTTGCGTAATGCGGTGGAGCAGTAATAAAAGCAGTAAAACGTTTTGTCAGAGCTTCTACTTTCCTCAAGTGGCAGTGGCTCAATGAATCAACGGAAAAGCAAATAGCGCCATCACCAATAAGTTTGAGACCGCGGCTTTGCACTTTGTCCAGCCACGCCCCGGATATCAAGAGCAAGGAGGCCAGGACTAACAAAGCGATATATCGTCGGTCTAGAACCAGAAGAACGTAACCACCAATTTTGAAATTTTACAGGAGAGCTATTAAAAGGTGAATTTTATGCATTATCGAATTTCCATTTTAATTTAAAAAAAAACTGTTCACGAAATCTATATACAAGTATTTCTTGTTCAAAATATCATCTATTCTGTGCAAAAAAAAAATAACTTTGTAAGATGCAGCTTTTATTTTTATATCGAATATTTAAATTTTATATGATGAATTGCACATACGTTATTCTGGTCTTAATAATCAACGTCATTTCCGTACTTTCAGTACATCGAGTAAGGTATTTAGATATTTGAGATCAGTAAAAATGTGCGGTATGTTATTTTAGCAAAATATTTTATTCATATCCAAAAGACAGATAACATAATGAATCTAGTTTTCGTTCAAAAAAAAAGCAAAAACAAAAAAAAAACCAATACGAAAGAAATAGCGAGTAAATCTATAATTCGTTCAATATTAATTCATTCGTCAAACCATTGTATAGTCGGTGTCCGCCCTGTATTCCTGTTCGGATTCAATCAAATTTCTATAAAAACCCCTATAATGTTCTGCTATCAAACCAGACTCACACAAGTTAAGCAAATCTTTTGCTTTAGCCTCGGTTATTTTTAATGGAGCCGTATACGCAGGGTTTAATTGGTGCTTAAGGAGTCCGGATCGCGTTTGTTTTATGGCAATATCAAAATATTTCAATTCAGTATTATGATCATACTTAAAAAATATTTTAGAGTTCTCATTTTTCCTGTATTGAAGATGTACTATTTTTAACCACTTGATTCGCTCGCCATCACAATCTAAAGTTCTATTTTTAATGAATTGTTTTTGCAACTCCGCGAAATTCAAAAAATCCTTTTGTTCCATTTCAGTGACCTCATACTTTCTCATTTTGGAAGCAGTTCGCACTACTGCATACCATCCTGATGGATCATAAATGTCGATTTGCTTCGAAGCTGCTTCAATTCGAGCATGTACAGAGTCGCATTCCATAATAGAATGACCAGGTTCAAAAAAGAATTGGTCTAAAATAGGTATATTCAATTTTTGCACTGCGTATAAGAGCATAGCACACATATTTATATTTCGATTTTGACCTCCGCAAGAATCAGAAAATAGCGCAATTGGGCGACCATCAGCAGCGCCGTGTAGTTTTTTAAAAAGGCAAGAAGCTATTTCCAAGGACCCGCGCTTTGCTACTCCTTCATGCCACATGTAGTTCATAGCTCTTTTACTTTGTACATCATATACCGTTAGGTTGTATACAGCCAATCTTCTCTTATAAAAAATAGCCTTGGCTCTCAAAGTAGGGCAATATCTTACAGCTTCAAGGTCGAATTGATAAAACTGAAGCTTTCCTGACAATGCCTTTTCTTTGATTGCAGCTTTCACATTGCGGGCAGCGTCTTTTCGTTTCAAATGGTCGTTATAGGATTCCATGTGATTCAATTTTTCTTCGCTCGAGTATGTTTGATTATACTTGTAACAAAAGTCGCATTGATCTTTGCGGGGAACATGAAAACTTAAGTTAAACTCGTTTTTAAATACCTTCCGATAAAACCAATATTTTTCAGGTTCTAAATTTTCATTTTCACACCTTTCCTTGTAAAGCTCGTACATTATTTTAAGGCTTAAGTTGGAAGATAAATACTCCTTATTTGAGCTTTTTCTGCAATAGTGCGAAGGGACTGTTGGAAAAGATTTGATGTGTTCCATTATTTGTTCCTTTTGTTCAATTGGTCGTTTAGAACCAGGTTCATGACGTCCTCGCTTTTCTTGAAAAGAAGTTGCATTCCCCTCTCTTTTTTTCTTCGAGAGAGTTCTTATAAACATTTCAGTAATGCCGAAAACACTGAGGAAAAATCTTTGGCAGACCTGAATTTTTTCGTTCTCCTTTGGCAGAAAAAATTTCCTGCTAAAATGTCTTCGAGAACAAGGTTGTCCTGTGCGCTTTCTAATTTTTTTTACCTCTTCAACGAGGTTTGCGGCATAAAAGCGCTGTTTCTCAATATCTCCTAACTCCCAATATCCATTGAATATTTGCTGGCAAATATTAGGTGAAAATATTTCGTCACATTTTCGCTGACAATTATTACTATGTTTCGGAGAACAACGCCGAGGTGGTACAGTTTCGCCCGATGCAGACAAGTATTCTTTTCCGGACTGCCTTAATTTCCTTCGCTTATTTTTTACCCATGCTGCCGAATTTCGATTCCTTTTCCTTGAAGATGTCACTGTTTCGGGATCTATTATAGCAGTGTTTGTGCTTAACACATTAACACAATTAGTTTCAGATAAGAAAACAATAAAGCAATTATTTGTGGCTATCTGATATGTAGGACCTAACAATTTTGGCCGCCCGATTAAATTTGGGAAGTTGTTAAAACAATACATTTTAGCATCTGTAAAATGATTGAAATCGCCTTTATTGGAATGAATAATAGTAGAGAAAATAATTACGCACCTTCATTACCGGTTTGATTTTTTTCCATTTCATTTGCCATACTCGTACTTCACACTGGATCTAACAATGTAAATAACTAAAGAACAAAATGTATACTGCCCAAAACAATTATAAAATTTAGGAAAAAATTAAAAAAAATTCTGCGCATTAAATCCGACTTCGTCTCTTGATTAACTGGAACTGAATGAAAAATTTTCCATTGCTCTTGCAAACAATATTTTCATTTCATCATTAATGCCCAACATGTCCATTCTTGTTCATGATCGTTATGCTGTTCGCTGAAAGTCGAAGATATAATTTTTTTGGTTCTAAGAATTTCGAACTACTTATATAAAATTCATGATATGAATCACATTGTGATTCTGCATATTGTGCATTGATGTTGGTTTACTACGTTTTCGAACTCAGCCATACTTATGTACGTTACGTTCATATGGTTCTAAAAGATGTTATGTGAAATGGAGATACGATAAAATGGAAACTACTACTATTATAAAATGTTATGGCCGAATTTATATAAAGACGGATAAAGTAACTCTTCTACAACCAGAAAATTGAAAAAAGGAATTATTTTTTTTTTGGACATACGTTGTTCTGGTTCTAGACCGACGATATAACATCGTGTAGAGCCGGCTTTTCCTGATGATATAATTACAGGAGTTGCTCAACTTAATATACTCACCCTTATCGAGTTAATCTTCTAGCTCAGAAGTATACTTCTCAACTGGGCTGAGAAAGGGGCCACGCTTATGTGCAGGGACCGAAACCGGCCGAAAGCACCAAAAAAGGTATAAGAAAAAACACCGCAAAACGAGCATGCGACCGAAAATGCGGGTTCCTTCTCAACCCTCCCCGGCACTCCTGTACCGAGCCGGTCCGGTCCCTGCACACAAACGCGGTCACATTTACCACTGCACAGTGGGTCGGCTAAGACATGCAAACACAAAACAAAAAACAATGCAACATTTAAGAGCACAAAACATCAAACAGAGAAGCGTGCAAAGACAATGAAAACGTGGGACACACAAGGAGTCACGCCACATTAAAAAGAGCCCTTTTAAGGACATCTTCGCTAGTTTGCATGCTAAAAACACTCGCATTTTTGTTAACATTTATAAGCATGCGGTTAACTGGTTCGTACATCCCATAATTGGTATTAGAGGAATTAATGTACAAGAGAGGTGGACCTCTCAGGTTATAGTTGTTCACTCTAAATGACGTACGGGTTCGTAGGAACCCTGAGTCAACTTTGTCATTCAACAAACGATGAACGAATATAACGTCAGCGACCTCGCGACGCTTATAGAGAGAGCTCAAGTTGACGACGTCTGTAAGCTTTCTAGGTGGTGCGGAAAGGAGTAGCTGACACTTATAGCTACAGGTATAAACTAACTGCAACTTTTTACATAAAATGTAATTCTTTGAACATGAAAACTTCCAAAAACTCTTGATTATTTGATTATTATCATATGGTTTGTTTGACCCGGTGGTATCATCTGTGCTTAGGGGGTGCTCTTAAAGTCGTAATGCCACCCGGACCCCTTAGGACCAAGTATGGCCATCACATCCGTTTTCGACCATTATTTATCCGCCTTTCTTTCTGCACTGCCAATTGTACACAAAATCACCCCAAAGAAATCACAAGGCCAACCGAAGTTACTCGTTAATGTGAGATTTTCTTTTAATTTATGAAATCAGATTTGTAAACTTATTAAAATATTAAAACGGCGAAATTCAAAATTCTTTCTCGTTCGTAGTTCTTCACATCAAAATGAGAATTACTGCAAGAAGTGCAGACTATTTTCCTAACTCCAATTCGTAATAGAGTAATTCTATGAGCTTCATGCTCACTCTTTTTTAAATTTCAGGGATGTAAAAATAATTTATACAAAAATGGATATATTACTAAATCCCGGATAGGATGCAAATCATAGGACGAAGTACTCTAGATTAACCGCAAAAACCTTAACTTGGCAAAAGTTTACATTTTCGCTCGAAGTTATGTTTGTAATTTTGTTGCAAGACCTGTATTACTACTTTGAGCCTATGATGCCCATAAAAACTATTTGCAGGGAATCTACTTTTGGGGTGTGCACATCTCGAAAAAGCAATCTGCTTACTAGGACTGGAATTTGATTATTTCTCTCTCTTAGCTTTTATAGGTCCTCACGAACAGTGAGAGCAGTCCTTTTTATAATAATCCCTTAGTACAAAGGCCAAAGCTGGGTATGCTACAGTCGCACGGTTTATTTGTATTGGATATTTAGGATACTGATGAGTTTGTTTTCCAAGCACGTACTACTCAGGTTCTAGTCAGACATGCAGCACAGATCATTAGACCTTTAGTTTTTTTTATAATCTATACCCTGGACTGAAGTCCTAAATTTCCATTATGTTCATTCATCTCTAATCGAAGGTCACCCACGTTTGTCAAGAGCTTTTATACCATGACATGCATTTTGCAGCCCCACTATGTACAAAAGTACTACGTCCTATGACTTGCGACATAGAAATGATTTTAAGAGAGTGGTGTGATTCTATTAAAAAGGATCCACTGCGCTTGAATCATAAAATGGGGTGAAACATTTAAGGCAGTAGTGCAGAGGTTCGCATTAAAGTTCGAAGAGTCTTTTGTACAATATGTACCTTCCAAGCACGACAAAAATGTGCTATAAAGAAGCAGTTTTATTTGCCTCGTGCTGAATAGGCAGTGCTTATCTATTTATCCATATGTCTTGGAGCAAAGTGAAATAGAAGCTATGAAATACGCACACGTTCATATATATGAAGATGAATGTATGTAACATTGCGTTAAATGAAATTTACTCCGTTTCACGAATGTCAGTTAGGATTTATGCTCAAATTTGATTCATGTTCACTATTAATAATGAAATCCAAATAAACTCATTGGGAGATTGTTTTTGATTATTAAGTTTCATTCTATCTGAGTAAAAATTGCATAATAATATTTAAATTGCATCTGAATCCTAAAGATTAATTTTTGAGAAGCTAATGAAACTCAAATATAGTGAGTTGTGATAGCAACATTGATTATGCCTTGCAGTCGACCAATGGAACCATAGCTAATAGTATCTATGACATACTTGATTTTTGGAAGAAGTAATTTGGAGACTTCTTCCCTTCAACCCAGAAAAGACAGAACTGATGCTTTTCACCAACAAGACCAAAATACCCACACTTAGTCCTATCCCAGTCAGCTCAGTACTTGGTCTTAGATCTTTGGCAATCTTTCAACCCTGCCAGCAATACAGTCATGCCCAAGACCCGAAGTTAGAGTAATCCTGTTATCGGATAGCCAAGCGGCCATCAAGGCATTAAGCTCGGCCCGTAAAACTTCTAAGCAAGTCGTAAACTGCCCCAATGAGCCGCGTTCCCTGGCCGGGAGGTACAGGGTCACTCTTCACTGAGTACCGGGTCACAGGAATATCGAGGGCAACGAGAAGGCAGACGAATTAGCCACACTGGGAGCAACTCCAGGGAGATATCTGGTAATATCAAGCTTAGGAATCACCCTTTGCACTACTAGTCCGTCATGTCGTTCAAGTCATGGTGCAATGTCAAGTAGTAAGCTTGATTGGAAGGATAGAGGAGAAAGGATAGGTTGGGGTCTTGAGGGTGCGTAAGTAGATGTCGATGGACCTTGCATTTGAACTCTGAGATGTTATATGAGTTCGGAAACACCGACTGCGGAAAACAGTTCCACGATCGAGTTGTTCCATTTATAAACGAAACGTAATGTGCGCGGGGAAGAGGACTGTAGTGTGTGCGGTGAGCCGAGTTGGCTAGTTTTGTGTGCAAGAGGTCAGTGGAGTAGTCGCTATGGTAATAGCGGTAGAATTTTAAGAGGGCTGCCACATTCCTACGGTGGCTTAAGGATTCTATGGAGGAGAAATAAGATTGGCCGGATATAAAACCTCTCCTAGTTTACTGCCTCTTTTTACGCAAACGTTTTTCACGAGTGCGGCTCCCACTTGGATGGGACTCTCGCTCCTACAGAACTACCTATCATGCCAATGCTCACCAGCAAGGCAACTTCAAATTGGTCCCGGCATAAACGCGGTAATAATCATATAAACTAGATGCCATGGCGCGGTACGAAATCCTCAAAAACATTTCATTTCATTTCAGAGCATAAGAAATAAAAGGGCCAAGTGTTGCCAGAAGTAAGTTTAGTTCCTGATTTATACAACATAGACTAAGACTAACGCTGTCAATGCAAGGGGAAGGCCAAACCCGAGGGGCAATACTAAGCCAATATCAAGCCTACAATAATGATAGACTCTGTTGTGTTCTGCTTACCACTAATGTCTAAATATATTTATTTTACCATGCGAAAATAATGCAATGACTTCAAACTTTCAAACTACCCACACATCGAAAGAACCCACCAAAATCACAAATATGGCAGCAATAAAAAATAAAAATATCCTCGTGTTCTCCTAAAGTTAACTTCGAAACAGAGACAGGTGAAACTCATTTCCTCTAATCATACACATTAAGCCACAATCAATACCGTACCACAATTACTGCGTAAGGAGCTGACTAAAAATGCCGATAAAAGAATTGTCACAGCCGAAAGACGTACATTCCGAAAGTCAACATTTTCTTTGTGCCGGATGTCACAAATAGAATATTCCCTATTCTCTGCGTTCGTACAAATTTTTTCCTCCTTTTCCAATTCCTGACTGCTTCTGTGACGAAGTAAAGTTGGCCGGGAGACATTTTCAAACACTTCAAAAAAGCGTTTGATTACTCAAGGCTGCAGCGAAAAAAACTCTCGAAAGCCAAGTACTTTGCTAAACACTTCTCAAACATCAAAGGACCTTCATTGCCCCGGGATAATAGGAAGCGTCGAATTATTTCACCGCCTCGAATGACTCCCTTCGGTTCAATCCGCTCACAGTAAGAATCTGCTTATTTTCTTTCATTATGGTATCATCATGGTGGGGGTGAAAATAATAAAAAAGGACTTCGGGCAACCGTTTGGGTCGTTCCTTTCTTTGTTGTTTTTCACCTCCTTTCCTGATTCGAATTGAGTTTTATTTGCAAAAAATATAGGGTCACATTTCATTCGGTATAAGTAGCTCGCAAATTTATCGACTACCTCAGCTTTAAGACGGATTCCTTACGGCAGTGCTGCGATTTAATGTAAACCGCTTTTGAAATGTGGTGGTGGTATACTGAAATGCACAGAAAACTAATCGTGATGTAACGAAACAGCATTCCTGGCAAAACTACTACTATAGTAGGGAATAATGGAGTTAAGCTCGCCTAATGGATGCTATGGTTACTGCAGCTCTCTTTGCGAATGCTCGTGTTACCCCATAGACTGGAGCAAACCCACTCCTTTCGTGGTTTCACGTAAAGTCTCGTCTCAGCTCGGCTGCACTTTCCAAGGGTTCGAATTACTTATGACTGAAAGAATACATTTTATGTGCTCCTGTTCAGGGAAGGACAACCTGCATTGCTCTTGCTGTATGGGGGTTCTGAATGCATTATGCAAACAGAGTTCACCCTCTGAATCTCATCTTTCAAGTTAGGACATCGGCATGTTGTGTCTAGTTTGGCAGAGATCCGCTTTTCTATGGCGCTTGAAATGGATATGACGATGTTCAAGCAAAATGATAGGTATTAAAGGTTTATCATGAGGAAAAATTGAAGATATCAAGTACAGGGATGCTACTACAGGCCTTGACGTGACCACAATATGACTACGTAAAGTATAAAGAAATCAATTCTCAATAAAGCTGGCCATTCCTCGGTTATATTTTCTACAAACAAAAGCCTCCCTACGTCTGACCATCTTTACGTAAAAACTAAAGTTCAGTAGATGCGATACATGAGCATAAAATATACCATGAAACATAGCCTGCTCTTAAGAATATTTATGTATGTTTAAGGTGTTCTTAGAAATCCATAGTTTTGTTCCTATAGTTTGCAAAAAGCATATAAGTCTAATTATTCCGGAATTTTTTAACTAGATATTATTAAGAATTAGATTCATCTAGGAACCTATCATCAGCCCGCAATATGACTCTCAGTGGAGGGTGTGAATCTAACCGTTAACCCATCTCGTAAAATCCTCAATTAGTCGAGGTCCGGCGAGGGATTGACCGCATATACCCAATCGCCAAACGACATTCCAATGTCTGGGATTTACCAAGCTTTGCAAGTTTCTCCTTAAAAAAACTGCTCGAGCTACAATCAAAAGTCATACATTGTTAGCTTTGCTGGACTCACTAATTAAGTCACCGCAGGAATGTAGCAGCTCTGGT
The DNA here is from genome assembly GCA_963855945.1 of Thereva nobilitata. Taxonomy (NCBI): domain Eukaryota; kingdom Metazoa; phylum Arthropoda; class Insecta; order Diptera; family Therevidae; genus Thereva; species Thereva nobilitata. The sequence continues at coordinate 567,876 of OY979696.1, forward strand.
AAACCTTCTATCGCTTTCACTACAATTACTGTTCCACTGAAATAAATAACCTTATGCGTCTACGGCTATAATTTCCCCTCAATACAACACTAGCCCGCTCAGCTCACTCGCACACTCTGCTGCCTTATTTTCGCGCGCACTCCGGTGTATAAATTCGTTTATAACAAGAACAACTTAACAACCAGTATTACCGAACATGCAACATCGAAGAGCTCAAACGCAAGTTTCATCGCCGCCTTCTCACACATCTTCCAGTTCCCACCAACCTATCCTATCCTATTTTTATCCTTCGGACCTAAGATTACTACTAGACATTGCTTCATGACATGAATGATATGAAGGACTGGTAGTGTAAAGGTTGACACCTGAGTTTAGACTGAAACATAAAAAAACACTTCTCCTTTTCGGGCACACCTAGAACCATTCGATGTGATGAAACAAATGTCCTCAACCAGTATTTCGAACTGGTATAACATCCCAAAGTTCACAAACACGGTTTATCGACATCTTTTCGGGCACCTCCTAGACTCCATATCTATCATATCCTCTCCTTTCCTTCAGCCTAAGCGTACTACTAGACATTGCACCATCACCTGAACGACATGGCAGACAAAGTATTTGCTATTTTAAGTGTAGCTCCTATTTTGTATTGGTAAACGTAGTTTTGCCTTATGGCAGCAAAGGGTATATAACAAGGCCTGTGGACGGTTGGCTAAAATATGTACATTTCATTCACTAACTTCTTTAATTTTCGTTTCGCAAATAAATGTGACTAAAACTTGAAACTATTTTTACGAAAACTGTTTCTCTTTAATTAGACAACTTCCTAGCGAGTATGAATATCAGAAAGGTGATATAACTTTGTGCACTTAACTGGCGGCATTTATGTAACATAGTGTGCACTACATATCAAAAATGTATATCCGTCCAAAAATGATTAAATATTTGCAATCAAAGCAAAATAACCCTCAAAAGGCCTGCAGCACGGCTACTGAGCTCCAAAAAATCAAAAAATTGTTATGCAATGCAATGGGTACACAAGCAACTTGTTACGTAAACTTTTTTAAGGACGTCCACATATACTGTACCAGAGAATTTTTACTAGTGACGTGCCTATTAGATCCTCACACAATCATATAAAAACCACAGTATCCAACGAGACCGATTTTTAATAAATTTAGTGCCTGGCCCGGAAAAAGGATTACAGAATTGTTTTTTTCAAAGACTAGAGTTGTCACAAAATTCAGCAGAGCGCATCGTCATAGCTTGTGCCGCAAGGAACGGAATCAAATTTGTTAATAGTATTTACCTCAAGAGCTTTAAATTGATAATATCTTACCTATCACTCTTAAAGAGCAGTATTATGTCTAACAGGAGTGGAGGTGCTCCACATAAAATTAGGTCATTTCATTTAGAGGAATAAATAATTAGGCTCCTTCTTAGAATGCGAAAATACCCAGCAAATGCGATGAACTCCATAATAAATACCGATATCCCGCCTGACCAAAGTGCACCCTATGCTTAGCTCCGACGTCCTAATAAAGATTTAAAAACATAAAAGCTCCATAACTCGACTTTGCTAAGAAATTCCTTATTTAAGGACATTATTCTCCGGAGTATATTAAAAATAATCTCGTAACGAAAAAAGCTTTTAAGGGAGGAAACTTTAAGAATTTGGTCAGGGGGAACTTCTAACAAGATTTTTTTGACGAGCAAAGTGAAATGGCCGTTCAAGATCGCTTAACAGGATTTCACAGCGCGGAGCTTCCAAGGAATTCCCTCACTTAATCGCCTTTCCAGAGTATTAAATCTTCCCCGAAATGGATAAACTGTGTAAGTATACTAATATAATCAGGGCCCCATTATCACGTGTAAAACTTACCTAACCTTGATATATATTTTTCTGATACCTACCGCAAATCGAAATATGGCAATTTTATTGCACGTAGAGTAAATAAAAATCTCCTATATTATTTTCTGCTTAAATTGGAATTTATTCTGCACTCCATGGAAATCTTAACATACTTTTTATAGCAACGCATACTTTGCTTGTTCTCCGCCATTAAGACCGACCAATTTTAGCATGATTTGTGTGTGCGTTTTAAAGAAAATTCATTTGAATAATCCACATAAATAATACTATAAGAAAGCAAATATTACCATACCACACCATTGTGTATTAATGACTTAGTAAGCTAGCGTTTCAAGCTAGGAAAGTTTCATAGGATGGGGTTCTATTTTTTGAGCTAGCAGTGAAGCTGGTATCCGATTAACTAGTGTACAGAGACGACACGTTTTGTTGTTTTGACCGCTGACCACGTGTTTTCAAGACAAACATGCCAAAACTTAATACCGAGAAGTTTGTGCAATTATATCGTGAGGATGAGTGTGAATGGAACGCCACCAGTCCAACTTATAATGCAAGTCTATGCGTAGTTTAGCACTACAAAACATATGCGGCAACTTATTAACAATCGATATACAAATGACGATCCTTTTTCAGATTGGACGTGTTGTCACCTTAATCACTGCAAAGATACTGGCTTCAAATTTACTAGCATCATGTAAACAACTCTAGTTTGTGCCAAGTCAGGACAGCAAGTCGGTATAGGATACGAGGCAGAATAGGATAACTGTCTTGCTAAAAACTAGCCTCGTGTATCTCGGGCATAGACATAAGCACAACAACAATTTTGCCGCCAAAACCCCAAGAAAAAATGTGGCCAAACATTCGTGGGCTTCAGATGAATTTTCTTTTGTGGAGTGGCATTTATCGATTTTTAAACCGCCAATTTTCGCACTATCTGAAACCCAAATATCACCTGATGTTGATTTGGGTCGGTTACAGGTGTCAGGGTACACATTAATGCACAACCTCTTCGCCCATAGGGTATTGCCATATTTATTAGGAATGACGTAAGCCGCAAAATATATTGGGTTAGTCCATAAATAGCGCGTTTTTTCCAAATGCGTGAACTGATGTTCGGCAGAGAGAGGTTAAACTACCTGCACCAACTTGCTATAAAAGCAGGTAATAATTTTACCTTGCCCTTACTATTACTGCAAAGTTTGCACATCATTAAATTACGACTTAACACCACCAAATACAAGGCGGGGCAAAGTAAAGGCATAATGTGAATGTTCCATAATTTTTCCAAATGGCGTGAAATGTCATTGTGCTTTGACATTTATGTTATAGACATATAGAGAATTAGTTAGAGTTCTTTATATCATGTCTCATCGGAACCGAATGGTTAATACAACAGCGGACTTTGCGTTTTGAACAGAGACACGAATTGGAACATGGAATGTAAGAACGCTTCTGCGGGACAACATTAAAGTTCCGCGTAAGTTGGGTCTTCACTTAGCGGACGGTGCACCTCCTTGTTCAAAAAACCCAAAAGCTCTTGATCAGCAGGCTGCTTAAAAAATTAACTCTTGCAACATTCAATAGCTCAAACTTGAGGTACACCGCCTTCTCCTCATGCACTGCCCGGCAACCTTCACCTATCCTATTCTTTTTCTGTCCTTTGAGCTAAGCTTACTACAAGACATTGCATCAAAACTTTATCGACATGACGGACCGGTATAGTATAAAGGGTAGCACTTGAGATTACACTTTCACATAAAGAATCCTCAGTTTCTGCAATAGCCAAAGGTAAAGCGGCTGGAAAATATGGCATCCAGCTAGAATTTCTAAAAGCCGAGTCAATCCCTATAGCAGATGCCCTATATTCAATTCTGGAAATAGCATGGAACACATGTACCTTCTTGGAGGATTGGACGGAAGGTATCATACTCGTAGCCTAAAAAGGTGGACCTAACAACATGCGACAACTGGAGAGGCATCTGTTTATTATATATTGTGGGTAAAGTGGGTAAATTGGATGGGGCCCACCTTGCGACGCGAGGTGGAGAATCTAGACAAACAAGCCCTCGACTGGAATCCGCAAAGAGCCTGTCTATTTGGAACACCTTAAACAATGTGGAGAAGAACCTTATTAGCAGAGACCACGAGAACTTGAAGAGCCTGCCTGGGCAGAGGTGAGAGCTGTCGCACAAAACAGAGTCCGCTGGAAGGCAACTGTTTCCGCCCTATGTCGCACGATTAAGGGAGCAAAAGAACAACAAGATAGTTGAGATTTCCTCTCACTTCTTAGCTTTTAAATATATATTTATTAAAAATAAGTTAGTTCAGTTTTCAAAGCAATCACAAAAAACTGAATCAAATCTCAGCTAAAAACGAATCCTGTTGAACCAACTGAGCAGGAAACGTGACAATGAAGTTAAATCCAACGAAAAATAAATAGCAGATCCTCTAAGATTATTTTTATTTAGAGGTAACTAAGGTATTCAAAGGTAACTAGCCGTAAACTTACGCGCTCGCATCGTCAACTATCAGAAGGACTTACCTTCATTAGCCGAAGAAATGCACAGTTCTCTTTAAAAGTGTATTAAAAAGTTTATTTTAAAAAAAATTAAAAAAACTCAAAAGTCCTTGACGGAGTAACGTTGCTCGAGTCGAATTATGACAAGAAAACAAAAGATGTAATTTTGTAATTTCCCACATTTTGAAGAGTTCCTACGGTTCAACTGTAAAGAAAACGAAGAAAAGCCTAATTTAGAAGTGCCACCCTCCAGCTTTTTGAGGTGGTTGTGGTAATGCTGTTATTTTTCATTATATTTTTGCAAATGCGAATTTTTGCTCTGCTTGTTTTCAGTGAATTCCCCAAAGCGCTTTTGCCTTTTCCAAGAAATTTCCGTTGGTATTTAAGGATATTTACTTTGGCTTTCATAGTATACGCTATGAGCTTTCTACTGAAGGATGAAGGACTCTAAACATATTCCAAAAGGAGTAGGAAGCAAGACTAAAGGGCCTTCCTGACAATGGGATGGATGATATTATTTTTAATGAATTTAAGCAGTTCGTCTTTAAAGTCGAGTTACGCTCAACTAAATCTGAATGAGTTCGTTCCAACATAGAAATTTGCAGTTTTTGAGTAGTTATGGAGTAAAAAGGCATTTTTAACAAATATATTACAGCAATTACATCATCATTTCTGCTCATAATTTCCTGGTCAACAAGCAGTCAATGAACTTTTTCCAGTATATCGCAAGTTGTAACTGCGGACTAATGAAAGCTTCGTGCATATTTGAATAGAGAGACATTTTCAAAAAGGAGTGCTGCCTTGCGCAGAACATCGACACAGGATATACGATATTTTAGAACTCTTTATAAGAGGAGTTGCTCGAAGAAAGTCCTTATACCTAAGAGTGTTGCGAAGCTTTCCACATGCTTTGCTCTTTATTTTGTTAACGGAAAAAGTCCTTGAAAAGTTCTGGATGAGATATAAAAGGACCAAAAAGCCTTTTAACTCATGAGATAAAGTGATTGCTCCACTTTGAACACAGTACGACAGCTCCAACAAAAGGCTTTTAAGCGCCCATCTTATCCCCAAAACAAGCGACCCTCTTGCAGCGCAAGTCGTTGATCTCGAGAACTTTCTTCGATTTTTATCACGACAATGTTCTCTTCATAGATTATGGTCAGCAAAGGCGCTTTTCGTAAATTAAACGTTCCCACACGATGTAAAGTGGAGATTTCTAGCCCGGGCCGGGCTCCTCGTAAAAATTCCGAAATCTGGAATTTATCGATTGGTTTATTGGTAAACCGCAGAAAAAGGAAATCTTATAAAATCCAGTGGTAATATTGACAGGTCAGCTCCGTACATACCCAAACAAACAGTCTCGAAGGAAAGGGCAAATCTCCTTTCTACCCGGGAAAGTGAATTTTGTTGCTGATTTCCTATAATGTTGGTAACAATAACACCAAAGGAATCACAATTCCGGCCATATTTTTTATTCAATTTAAAGAAATGTCGCGAATCCAATATAGTCAAATGCTACTCCAATTAATAAACCGATCATGATACTCCCCGAAACAAATTAATTTTGTCGCATTTACCTGGAAGCATTTCGCCAGGTTTTCCCCAAATGAGATTTTAATTAAAAATTAAAAAAGGCACAACTGCAACCCTTATTCTCGGATTTTCAGATGGCTTTGTGCCTTTTTATTCAAATCAAGGGAAAAGGGATATTGATCATTACGTTCCAGGGCGTTTGAGTGTGAATTAAATAAAAATTCGGTTTTTAGATTTTGGTTGAATATTTTTGACATTCTCTAAAGGAAAATTTAATAACTTTGCACCCGGAATTACATTTTTAATTATTTTAGATATCATTAAAGTAAAACGTACTTTTTGTTTTCAAGGGGTTTCCATTAAATTGAATAACACGTTTATCGCTACTCTCTACTACTGAGATTTCCCATATTTATTTTCCTAATCATCTTTTTATACTGAGCGAACCAATTACCCCGTTTATGATTAGGTTGAAAAGTTGAGTCGAGGTTGAGTTGAAATTTCGACCACCGTATATGATGACGAGTTGAGTTCACTTTGGGTTGAAATAGAGTTGAACTGACATCAAAATATAACCTGTTTTTGCTAATTCTTTTTCTATATTTTTAAATATTTCTGACTTCCTATACAGTTTTTCATCAAGGGAATTTTCTTCCTGCATTATTTCTAGCATAGTTTTTGTTTCCTGATGCTCCTAAACATTTCTTTTAGCCATTGTCAAAATTAAATTTCCACTGTTATTACAAATATAGCAAAGATAAAATATAAAAATAAACGCGCTATAAAAACACCGAACACAAAACTAACGCCGAAGGCAGACTTCACTGATGGTAAACAAATAAAACAAATGTCACTTCAACCCAATTTCAACTCAACACGCGTTTATGAGTCGAAATATCAACTCGACCCAGGTAGGAGAGCTGAGTTGGGTTGAGTGGACCCAGTTTCAACTCGATCCCCGTTTATGACGGGGTTCAACCTGTGGGCCTTTCCACACTAGTATTCTAGCTGCAGTATTCAAACCGGGTTTTAAGGAAAGGGGTAAGAGAATCAAGGAGAATTCTCTACAAAAAGTGATGAACTTGGAGAGAAATTTGCAGCACATTTTAAACCTATTTCTCGGGCTTCAACTCACTAACACAAAAAGAAAAACAGTTGGGGGGTCAGAAATCAATTCGAAATGATCAGAAAAGCACACGCACACATTCGAGTTCTTAATCGGAATATGAATGCTTACGCCGCTGCAAGAATACGGATGTGGAAATCGCGGTAGGAATACTAGTGTGGAAAGGCCCAATAAGTAAGTTACCAACAGCTCTTTGTTCTTGTTTTTGCGCGCCCTGGCGACCTATTTTAGTTGGTCTACTGTGTCAACTCAATCGTGGTTAAAGCCTGAACCAAATATGACATGCCGTACTGCAACCGTACGTACCCTAAGTGTTCTCTCACACCAATGGTGACAGAATAGGTGGTTTGCTAAGATAGGTGCTACGCTAAGATATACTACTGTTCACACCAGAGGATACATGCTTGGATAGGATATTAGAAAATGCTGCAGTTGGTCGCCGTTGCCTGAATGTATCCTAGGAAAAAACAAACACGCCTGTTCGTTTGGATAGCCACCTGGTGACTAGCCACAGCGAGGCGCGGTCGGTATGAACAACGCAGCGCTAGCACACACGTTCGTTTGCTTGGATAATTCATCCTGCCACCTAGCTAGCCACTAGGCGCTTAGCGTGGCACTTATTAGTGTGAGCGTACCCCCCTTTCATACGAACAAGAGTGTTCATTAGGCACCGACCTAAATTGACTTAATGAACTTGCATATGTTCCTTCGTTACGGTACTTACGGTTACGGTACGGCATCATATTTGGTTCAGGCTTAAGGCGTTTGGGACTCATATTCTACTTTGATAATAATTGAGGGAGTAGTGGCCCTTCAGGAGTTCTGTTGTCGTTTTTAGCTACCGTATCTTGAAATTTAAAAGTTTACCCTGAACTTTTAGCTTGACGAGCGCCCTGGATCTTTGTCCAGCTATGACGAAATAGCCGAACATGTTGTTCCTGCTGAAGGTTACAGGGAATCGATTTCGTTATCGAACAATTTTGACTGACTTCTTTTGGCCTGAAATTGGTGTTATGGATGCGGACGACTTTTATTTTCAGGCCACCTGCCAAACAGCTGGTGATACAATGGCTTTATTGCGTGGAAAATTTCCTGGATGTGTGATTTCTCGAAATCGAGGCTTCGATTGGCATCCAAGATCTCGATCTAGCACCAATTGGACTTTACCACGTGTTCCTGAGCTCACAATTTAGTAGCCTTCTTAGTAGATTTTTACGTTTACTATTTCTGCTGTGGATGGGGCACGAGTGTTTATTCTTATTGGCTGTGCCTTGTTGCTGTTTCCCTCAGGTCCCTGTGAAAATGAACCATTCAGGGCGGCGAAGAAATAATCTCTCCATGTTTGCCGTGATCATGTAAGCACAAAATTTAACAAATAAAACCAAATTGCTCGAAATTAAATGCATCACCAAATTCGTTTGCCAAATTTATTTACTTACAATAATAAAATCGCATTTTTTGAACATCAGCAATACAAATTTTTCAATAATTCAAAACCTCTGCGCCACCATGTATTGGATCCCTTAGGTTCTCAAGAAGCAAAATCCCTTAAAAGTCGGAGCTCTTGGTTGCTTCAAAATTATTTCTGATTTTGTGCTAGATGAGGGCGCAGGAGAAACCCTAAATCAGGTTAACCTCCGTCCAAACGATTTTCTTGATTCAATCTAATCAAATTCTGTCTGATTACACTTTAAAGCCATCCCGGGACGAAATTGAACTCGAGAGCTTTCTTGGGGTGCAGGGGTGGGCCTCTATTATTTTCAGGTTCTTTATTGATTGTTCCGATTGATTGATATGTTTGAGTCGTCAATTAGATGACCATTATTAGAGCGAAATATTTGATTCGCTCTAACAAATTACTTTGTTGCTCATGACAAAGGGAGCGATACCCAGTAATCCGCCAGGCGACAGTTTGTGGCTTTCAATATGGAGGTCATTAACATGGCAGGAGTTTGCCTGCTACAAAGTTTCCACCCAAGAAGACCCACTTTTCCGTTTATAGCTTCGCGGCGTTTGTACATCATCTCCTCCATATTTTTCACATATTTTTTGTTCCGTCGGCGAGAGACTTTTACCATCGCAACGTTCTGAAGAGTTATAGAACGCCGAACAAATTGCGCCTTGATAAATTTAAGGAATTCACTGGTACCTTTTGAAGGTGCAATCAAATTTAACGACTGATGGCAGATAACTGCTATTGTGAGTGGTAAGAAAGGAAGGAGAATTTTTTAAAAGAGGGCGAATATCTCGTTTATCTAGGGACTTTATCTCTTTGAAGATTATGGCCTGGCAGTCCGTGCGGTTGCTTGTAAATAAGCGCTCTGTGACCGTAGACGCGATTTTCTATGGAAAGCGGGCGCTCAATAAAGTCTTTGTTCAGTTGTAATGCTCTTCCTTCCTATTATCTTCGCACCTTTGTCAGTCTCTCTTTCGTTTATTTCAGTGGTCGTCAAGGAAATTTATATCTGCTATATTATAAATCTAGGTTGTGTCGGAGACTTTCTTGGGTAAAATATTTGTATAAAGGTGCATTTCTAAGGTCGGCGCTCCTAGTATGAAACCCGTTCGGGTCGATTGTTTGTAAGTCTGTTGGTTTTATGTCTTTATCGTGAGTTTCTCGTAAGAGAGGATTTTTGCGTTTGTTCTCGTTTAGAAATACATATATGTATCTTTAATGTATATACAAACTTTGTTACAGTAAATACGTTAATAAGATATCGAAATAAGGTTTCTAGCTCAAAGTCTTCTACCGAGAAACTGCATTTGTCCACTGATATCCGTGCACATGCCGTAGATGTGTGGAAAGAAATATAAAGAGCGTTTGCAATGTCAGCTTGGAGTAAAAAAATCCAGAGTGGAATTTTGTATGGCGGCTTCACACTATAGCTCACTCTTTTTCGTATATAGATCTCTCGCTTGCAATTTTACACTTCAATCTCAAGCAAAGGTTCAAGCTCAGGATTAAATTTACTCCATAATCGTTAATGCTCCTTTAGATTTCCAATGGCAACTAGAAGTAAAGAAACCCAAAGTGCGATTTGATATCGCGACTTTCACCCCCTTTGTCTCATATAGATCCTCTACTTCATTGTAAAGCTCACTCCAAAATTGGAAACGCTCCTTTATGCATGGGTGGGGAATAATAAGAAAGAACAATAAAAACCTTTTCAAGGCTTGACGTTTGAATTTTTACGGTTTTGACTTTTTTTATTATTTGCAATCTGCAAGATATGATAATTTGCCATGGAAATGTATTTTTAATCAAGATTAAATCTTTTCCGGTAAAATAAAGTGTGCTATAAAAAATGTAATTGCATAAAAGTATTTGTAAGCGTGCATGCGTTTATTATGTGAAAAACTAAGCTCAGGAATCACCCTTGGTACTAAGAGTCTGTCATGTCGTCCTGGTGCAATGTCTAGTAGTAAGCTTAGATCGAAGAAATGATTAGAGAATAGGCTAGTAGGTTCATAGCTTTCAGAGAAAGCTGCTCAAGGAGAAGGCAACGGCCCTGCGTTTAAACTCTGAGATTGAAAAAGTTCGGAAATACATACTAACTTTGGAAGATTGTTACACAGTCAAGAAGCTCTATTTGTGACGAAGCTACGCCCACGCCTAATGTTAGGAAAACCAGCGGACTAACGGCAGGCTATTGCTGTACACCCTTAATACTACATAATAGTGTTGAGCCGGACTTACACGAGGCAGTACATTTGTCCCTTACACGATGTAAATTGTAGTGAGGCCTCAGTTTTTTAAATGCCCCGGTTTAAAAATAAATTGTAAATACGAACTGGATGGAGAGACATTTCTTACATTTTTCGAAGGAGTGAAATTTTGTACTGAAGAGACAATTCTTACATTTTTCTAGGGAGTGAAGTTTGTACTGAAGAGACAATTCTTACTTCTTTTGCGGTAGCAAAATTTCCAACTTGAAATTAGGCGGGGTGGGATTGCAAAATATAAATATGCGGCCACGGACAAATAATTAGTAACAGTTTCATAAAAATTACATTTATACAGTAATACTGTAGGAATCAAATTAAAGAATTCCCACGAATTCTTAAGTTTTTTTTAAATATTTAATGGTGGGCCTATGAAGGAAATCAATAACAATATCATAATGAATTCCTAACAGGATTGCTACATAAAAACATCAAAAATGTATAAATGCAATTTTTATAAAACTGTTTCTAATTAGTTGTCCCTGGCTGTACATTGTGGCCACAGATTTCTTACTTATTCTAAGCCAGTTTAATGCATATAAGAATTAAACTTGAAAAAATGCTTTTCATTGGTATTTATTTTCTTTCTTTTGTCATTTTGGCATTAAAATAGCACCTCGCCTCTTTTGAAGTATGACATTGTACTGGCTCAAAAGAAAAAGAGGCACCTCTTACAAACTCATTCTATAATCCTGTCTTACCCAACACTACTACATAATACCAAAGTTTCAGATTTTATAAAACAGTTGCATTTTTTGGCCACGCAGCTCCCCGACTAAAACATTACAAAACCTTTTTTCGCATTACAATTAGCCCTGATTTCAAAACTAAATCAGACATGAGAATTACATACTTCACATAACTTCGAACATAGCCTGTCCCGGTTTTGCTTCTAAAGTGTGTTTTAATTATGGCTACTAAACATTTATCACTAGTCTTACTCTTATGAAGGTTCATGTGGGTAGGTGAACTCAAAGAGCATTTCTTGATTTATAACGCATTTTGAGCAAATTAGCGGCTAGTTTGCCAAAAGCTATTAAAGCATGCTTAAAGGTTCTTCCTTTAAAACTTCTTTAAAATTTTAAGAGGAGACTTTCTTATTCCCTTGCACTCATGCTATGAAAGAAAATAAATCACACGAAGTTAACGGGGGCTTAATCTCGACCTAGTTTAATTTCGTATCATTTTACGCAATATAATTTTACAGCTATCCTATCAAGAAATAATCTTCTGCTGCAACAACAACTGTAGTAACAATTCTCGTTCTCTGATTTAATGTGCGCTACCCGAAAAGACTTAAGCTGAAATGCTCGAGAGCACCTCCTATCCTTATTAACTTTTTTATGATTTTGACAGAGAGTAAAGAGTCTTCGTCTCCTCAGGGACGAAGCACCATTTGTGCTTGTGGAGCTGCTTCCTAAGCATGTCAACAATTTAATTTTCGCTATCCTCACAGCTTGAAAATTACGTAGAACGTCCTAGAACTACATGCTCATCAGGAAGAATCCACGTGAACTCTTCTATTAATGTGTACAGGTCCCTGCATGCTGGTTAAGGAATAGGGACGTATAAGTCCTGAACAATACGCAAAGTACTCATAACGCTTACAACTCGAGTGTAAAGTGTCATTGCTTGTAATTTTCCCATAACTCTACTTCGAGTAACTTTACGAGTTACCATTCTCGGGCGAGTTCAGGCGTGAATAAGCTGAATTTTCTACTACAGACAATGCCGTACAGGTAGGATCTCCAAGCAACACAGGCACAGACGGTTCCAGGCAAAGAAAGTTTGTTGCGACTGTAATAAAATGAATTTCTCAAGGTATGGAATAAGTTACACTATGAGCACTGAGATTATGCTGACTAGGATCTAAACTGTTTCGTACAACCGACACCCTCCGTATAATGGCAATGTGACAGAATTAAACTGATATTAGCAAATATGCTGCAAGTTAATGAGTTCTTTGCTCTGGTAGTGTCAAGCGAAATTAATCTTGTTCCTGCCCGCGGCTTCCACCCTACAAAAATGTCGTTCTTGACTGCAGTAGCAATTAAGCAGCCTCACGCAGCCCAGGACAGATATTTCAATTATTAAAAATTCCATTATTAAGTAAAAATCATATTTTCCAATTTAATAACGAGTTTTTCTGTAATCCATTTTAGATATCGCTACAAACCGACGACACGCAACCCGGCAAAAATTGAATTACACCAGAACCTATCGTGCTCGGGACTCCTGCATTATATGAAATGAAAACCTATGAAGAGCCACCGACATTATTTTCAATTTGGATTTTTTGGTTCTCCAAAGCAATGCTTTTGATATTGTATTTTGGTTTCGTTTTATTTGTGAAACAGGGATCCGCTCCAGCTGCTTCTGGAGAACTGTACATAAACCATGTGGAGGGGTGGATGGTAAATTCATATTCTAGGTGCGGAGAATGAATGGATAGGTAGCTACGTGGGCAGGTATGATTGATGCAAGATTTCAATTACGTCTGCATTTGCTTGAATGATTTATTTCGAAACTGTTTATTAAATTCTTCGACCCTTATCAATTACTAAAATTGTTTCGGGTGTGCGAGATATAAGTTCTGTCAAAAGGGATAGCATCAATTTTCACTGCAGAGCTAAAAATAGAGAATTCTTGAAATGCGACGTCAGTGATAACTGAAAAACAGTATTAGTAGGCGGGGATTTCTTTGTTTACTTGATGGAGTTTTTCGTATAAATACATATGTCTTATAAATACATATGAGGGGGAATCGGCACTATCCATGAAGATGAAAGGTGTTTAAGGAAAGACGTTTGGGAAAGTTTTTAATTTAGTTAAACTTAGTATAACTTTTATACTAGGAACATAATTAGGCTTTTTAGAAAAATGTGTGTTCTTTTATTTGGCATATGACTCCATTTAGAAGATAGATATGTTGGGCAGATAAATGATGTATGTATAATATAGGACTAGTGCGAAACAGGTTTTATTTGCGGCTACGATGCGTCTATGAATGACATCCGTTATGCTATTTTCGGCGTGAGCATTGTCCCTTATACAATTCCATTCTATGATCGTCAAGGCTATGGTTCGTCTAATCGTTGTTCTCTTTTTGATTCAATCATGTACTTTTTTTCGTGTCATTCACTCTTATATTGAACTTTTCTAAGCTTTCTACAATTGTTGAAAAAGTTTCCTTTATGCCTGGTGCTTTGCGTCCAACTATGACCATGCAATTTGCGAAGGCTAATATCTGAATATGCTATTCGCTCCACTAAGTTCTGTTTTTGTCATTATTACTTCCAAAGCAATGTTAGTATTGGTGAGATCGCATTTCCTTTTCGCAGACCTGTTTCTTGAGGGAAGTTTATTGAATTGCAACCTACATATTCTCACTCTAAACTCTTTCATTGCCGTTTTGCACAGTTCTATTAACTTTTCGGGAAACCCTGTCATGTTGCTCCACAGCTCTCTTTTATAATGCAGGTCATACGCATTTGTGTAGCCTAGAAAAAGAAGAAAGTGAAAAGTGGCGTATTTGTCTTATTGTGAAAATCTGGTTGGTTGTTGATCTGTTCTTTCTAAATCCGTTTTGGTAATCTCCTACTTTGTCTTCCATATACGGTGTGAGTCTACTTGAAAAATATGTAAAATTACTTTGTAAGCTGTTTTCAATAACATGATTAGACTGTAAATTTTGCAGTTCATCAATTCGCCTTTTTTGTGGACTGGAACAATTCTGCCTAGAAGCCACTCTTGCAAATGAAACTATGTAAGACCTGGTTCTCTCCACCACGTTTTAAGATATCTGTAAGTATACCGTCTGGATCTGGAGCTTTAAGATTTTTGCTGTTGCTATGGCATTTGTAACTTCTTCTATTAAATATATGCTCTGGAGAATCGTTTGCTAAGTCATCTACGGTTACCTGCGTCTCCCTGTGTTAGGTTTAAATTCTCTTTGAAGAAATCTCGAAAGAATTCCCCCTCATCTCAAGTTCGTTATCGATACCACTAGTTATAGTACCATACCAGTATCTAGTATGCATATTCTTAAACCAGGTGCTAGCTACTGTTAAACCTTTTGCGATGGCGAAGTCAGCTATTCTGTTTTTCTTATCATTTGATTCTTAGTGCAGCGAGAACTTGTCAGCGTAGAGGTAATAATGTGGTGCCTTACCCACTTTTGCGTTAAAATCACCTAATACGACTTTCATGTTGTAGGAAGGGACTTTATCGTAAGTCACTATGAGCATTTCATAAAATTCATCCTTTTATGGTTCTTGTTTTTCTTCTTCTGTAGCCTGGATTTAATGCTTAAAATCACGATCCGATCGCTAACCTGAACTATTTAGGTAATAGTTTTGTGCATCAGAAACGCAAGAAAAAATATAGTATTAATAATGAATTATTCTGAGAAAATGCTGAAAAACCAACCATTTTGGGAGGTTCAAACGCAAATATCAAATTTTGGGAGGATCAGATGCAAAATGTCGATCTTCGAACCCCAGATATCTTCTAATTGGATTCAATTAAGTTTGGAGTGGAAGTTAGTTATACCAAATAAAGGAATACGCATTTATCCAAAAAAATTAGCCTAATAATGTTGCTTTAAGAAAAGCAGTATATCTACTAGTAATTAAAGTTTAAGAAAATTTCTTTTCCAAACGTCTTTTCGTAAACACCCTGTATCTTCAACGGTAGTTCCGAAAGGAGGCAAAATATCAAAATATATCCAGGAATCATACTATAAAGGTTTAGCCACTTAGTCATAAACACCTTGTGTAATATTATTTGCATTTTTTTTGCACTTGTTCTCCTTGTTGAAGCAAATTCCTTTTTGAAAATTGAGCAGGTAATTCCAACAAGAACAAACTTCGCTGTTTTTTCTGCTTGGCAAAAGTTTCCTCATTATACATTTACAATTCCAACAACAGCGCAAATGTATGTATCTGCATGTCATAATTTCGAAAATATGTTTTTTAAATAAATATTTATTTTTGTTCTCCGCCTACACAGAAAAATATATCGCGAAAATCTAATATATTTTAAGCCGACTGAATAACATCAGAGAAAATTCAGCGTACGTAGTCTTAATCGATTTTCACCCGGCATCGAGATATTAACAAAATTACAATCTCTTTACTCTGCTGTCTGCGACTATCAAAATCACCAACAATTTCGACTACATGATAACATTTTTTCCTGTGTATACAAGGTAGATACAGGACCATTTATTTAGATTTGATTGTATATATGGAACAGATGGGCATACCAGATGTACGCACAAAAAATTAAAAATTGGAATAAAGGAATGCCCCAGACAAGCGCCACGAAAAATTTAAGGTGCTGATCCGCAAGGAATTCTTCGAGTCTTCGGCTAGAGAAACAAGTGTTATAGAATCCGTGACGACGCCAAAAATAATCTTCCACGATCGGTAGCAGAAGCGAGAGTGGTGGAAATGGGTTAGGAATATACTTGTGAAATTGGAACAATGCACTGTGCCAAGAACAGAATACGATCTTCATCGAATGGACGATATGCTGCACTTGAATCGATTTGGATAACTCAAAGTAGGACGTGGTTGGAACTAAGTTCAATTCACTTGCAACGGCGCCGTGACAGCGCACAGGAGAATACAGAAGAAAGAGTCGGGCCCGAAGTTCGCTTCGGGTGTCTAATTTTGATCTTTTAGTCTATTTTTAGGCTGTTTGACACCGCAACGTTCGCGTTGGACGTTCCGAAACCACTTAGATTCAGTCGCTCGTACGCCGCGAGAAAATTATTTGTTTCCTTATAAAAGGCTTATATTTTAAATCTAAAAATTTGCTAAGCTTCTCAAATATTTAAGGTGTTAAAAATCGCACAGGAGAGGGCGAAAGAGTAACGGTCGAATTAAGAAAAGTTTTCAAGCTTTAACCAAGTGAAGGGAGCAGGCAGTGAGAACAAAATATGACTACTAGAGGCATCCGGAGGAAAAAGTCTTCATTATCGGAAGTGAAAATAGCAGTTCTTGGTGCACCAGGTGTTGGCAAAAGCGGTGAGCTATTTAATCTGTCATGGCAGTTACTTATCGCCATGTTAACTAAATAAGGTCTTACTTTCTCTGAACGACGGGAAACGTGCCTCGAATCTTTCGCCCTTACCAAACAGTTGTTAATCTCAATAATTTATGGTGCCACCCCCAAAAGGGCAGAACATAGTACGCCAAAAGAAAATACGTGTTTTATGCTTAAGAATATTTGAGTCGCTCATCACAATTACTAAGCAAAGTTGCATCTTCTGTCTTCAGGTCGTGTTTTCTGTTAGCATCCGAAATGTTAGCCAAAATTATTTCGAGAAGCTTGAGAATGCATCGTTTGTTTCGCCAGAGCTATTTGCTACTTTTAATTGCAATTCGCGTTTAAATAAAACGGAAACTTCATTAGTATCAAATTTGCCTTTAAAATTCACTTCCATTTTCGCGGGTCGCGGTTGTTACCAAATGAGTGGTCAGTCATGGCAGTCTCCTTCTTGAATCATGTTCGGTTTGTGACGTTTTGGCCTGTACACCCCTTCTGGAGAGCTCTATTGAGTTTGAATAAGTCTGCACTGCGCCCAGTTAGCAGAGTCTGCCGTGCGGATAAACACAAACATGGGAATCATTGGCAATGATGCACTAATGGTTCGACTACAAACTTCCGCTATAATTGGAACAAGCGTTGTTTGCTGTAGCGAACGTGAGATAACATTTTACGGACGAGGCAATATTTTGATGAATCCAGAGCAAATTAAACGATTGGAGTCGATTTGTTTTTCTGCAATTCACGTGTTTGGCACCATTTCTTTACACATCTGCAAATAAGTGGAACGTGTTGCTAGATCTGTAGCCACGTAGCACAGTTCGGAAAATCACGCCTTCTTTTATAACCGAATTTACAACACAAATAAGGTTTCAGCAAACATTAATTAAAGATCCTCTTGTTTATTGCAAACATAATACGAGCCGTTGCAGTTTTCGCATCCACCTTGGAAACATTTTTATACACAACTATTTATTTTGTTTATAAATATAAATCATCATTTCGCGGATGGTAAAAATTAGGAATTTCTTTAATTAGTGACAGTGCACAAGGTGTGTGACTTTCCTTTTTTTTAAGAGTTTTTAAATTAAGTTCGGAAATTGGCTTTCGGCTCAACCAACTAGAATTTATACTTGCGTTTATTTGCCGTCAATCTGGTAAATGTTTGTTTTGTCTGTTAATGTTAGACTGGACTGCAGACAAAAATAAAGTTTAGTGGTTATTCAATAAACCAATTGTTCCGAAAAATGTAATGTCTCCATAATCATTACTAAGACAAATAGCACCACCGCGTAGAGTTACGGAGATGTTGCTGCCAATAATCAATGTAAGCCAATTAAGGGAAGAATAAAAACAATAATATCAATTCTTCGACCATATCTTGCAGAAGTTAACTTTAAATTGGGTATAGTCAAATCTTTTCCGGAGTCTCATACGGACCAATTTTAAACGCCAATTGTTATATGTATTAGATGCCCTTGTCTTCCTTGGTTTGGCATTTTCATAATCACTGACGTCGATGACAAAATTGCTGAGTTTAATAGAATTTTCCTTGATCTTTGTGATGCATTTGTGCCCTTAAAAAGCAAAACTTTCTCTGCTAAATACAGACCAGTGGAAAATAAATCCCTAATTGTTGAAAGGGAGTTTCTTTATCATTGGTTCTTAAAAGAGAAAAACGATACTGCAAAAAGATATTTTAAACGCCTTAGGAATCTTGTTGCTTAAATTAAGGAAGCTGCACTGCACTGATCGTTCAACAACATCGACTCTGTCACCTTCGACCTGCTTACATTAACACATGCTCAGGCAAATTTCCAAAACATCCGAGCAATAGCTCTCGGGTATAGTTAGTCCTCACATTACCACGGTATGTTTTAGGTGAGAGAACCACAAGCATTTCGGAGCCATATTTACCCGCTTTTTTGCCCAAGTTTAAACTCCGAGCATACTTTATATAGAGCATCACGAGACCGAGACAAGATGAGATTTTTAAGACTCCCGTCTCGACATCGGTAAGTCTCGACCATTTCTCCATGTCTCGACTCGCGGCGGATCTTGCCCATCCTAATCTCGTCTGG
Organism: Thereva nobilitata; assembly: GCA_963855945.1. NCBI lineage: Eukaryota > Metazoa > Arthropoda > Insecta > Diptera > Therevidae > Thereva > Thereva nobilitata. The sequence goes on from OY979696.1 coordinate 586,781, forward strand.
TCTCTAGGAGCGAATATTCCCCTCCTAGTTTTCTTGACCATGACCTACTATTCCTTTCCACTCGTTTTGCATTTTCCTCATCTCCTTTATTTTCCTCAGTATCATATCGTGACTATAAAAATATTAATTTAAATCAGCTATCTGTAGTCACCTCCTCCATGCCTTGGGATGATATCTATTACACCACTTGTGTTGACGCTAAAGTTGATCTATTGACTACATTTATTCAACTTATTTACGATCAATGCGTACCTATAGTCACAAGAAGGATCCAGCCTTCTGTCCCCTGTCCTTGGTATTCTCATGAGATCCGTGATCTGATTAATCAGCGTGAATTAATGTACAGACGTTATCGCAAAACAAAGATTCCTGGCTGGCTTAGTGCTTAGAAACAACTTCGCAACCTCATCAATAGTAAAGTAAAATTGCTAAACGTGAGTTTTATTCCCGCAAGCTTGATCCTGCCCTAACTTCCAAACAACTATGGTCGAATCTCCGGTCGTTAGGTATTAATGCTTCTGAATCTACACCGTTTCAGGTTGATGTAAATCCCTCACTGCTTCCTTCATTCAATCTCCTCCTGATGTTACACTCCCCACTCCCTCGTGCTCTCAATCATCTAGTTCGCTCAGCACTGATGGGTTTAACTTCCGTTGTGTGGACTCCTGCGAAGTTCTTGAAATATTGCTGTCTATTTCGTCCAACTGCATTGGCTGTGATGAAATTTCTCCACGCTTTCTCAAGCTGCTTTCTCCCCTAATTGCAGAAACTCTCACGCATATTTTCAATCACTGCCTGACAACTTCGCAGGTACCCCTGCTTTGGAAAAGTCTGCTGTGATTCCGTTACCAAAGAAATCCTCACCCGTAGATTCGAAAGATTATCGCCCTATCAGTATTCTTCCCTTCGTTGCCAAAGGCTTTGAGAAAACTCTCTTCGATCAGATCACGTGTTATCTCGAATTGAATAACTTCCTCTCTAAATTCCAATCTGGCTTCCGTAAAAACCATAGTTGCGAAACTGCTATATTGAAAGTAACTTCAGATATTCGTTCAGTGCTAGATCATGGTCACTTAGCAATACTAGTTCTGCTTGGTTTCTCCAAAGCGTTTGGCTCAGTAGTTCACTCACTTTTGCTCTACAAACTTAGTACTCTCTATAATTTTTCTTCTTCTGCTATTCGACTTTTCTCATCTCTTCTATCTAATCGACTTCAGTGTGTGCGCCATAATGGTGCTGTGTTTTCCTTTCTACCAGTACCTTTGGGGGTTCCACAAGGTTCAATTCTTGGTCCCCTTCTTTTCTCATTATATGTTAATGATGTCATATCTGTTATCCAACGTTGTTCCTTCCATCTGTATGCTGATAATCTCCAGTTGTATACCTCTTGTCGTCCCAGTCAGATTAGATCTTGCATCTCTGATCTTAATAATATGCTGTTCCAAATAAACGAGTGGAGTTCATCCAATTTCCTCAAATTAAATCTTAATAAGTCCAAAGCTCTCGTCCTTAGGCGTCCCACTCTGCTCCTGGACAATATTCCAAATTTATCCCTTAACAATAATCCTCTTCCTTTGTTGACTATGTCAATAATCTTGGCATTGCTATTAATTACAAACTATGCTGCTGCAATCAAGTCTCACATATGCTCTCCAAGATCTTTGGTACACTACGTAAACTTTGGCTCTACGGTAGTGTCTTATCTCCATCTATTCGTGCCAAACTGGTCAAAGCACTCGTGTTACCACACTTTCTTTATGGCTCCCTTGTTTATATATCTTTTGACTCATCTTGTCGTCAACGTCTTAAGGTTGCATTTAATGATTGCTTGCGTTATATCTTTCACTTGAGACGAACAGATCACGTCTCGGTTATACACAATTCCTTATTAGGATATGACATTTTTCGTCTCCTCGACATCATGGCTCTGGTCCTTTCATATAAAGTATTCTATACCAAAACTCCTTGTTACCTATCCAATTTCTTATCTCCCTTGCACTCCACTATATCACTTAAATTTCTTATTCCTGCTCATCTGTCCCTAATTGGTAGTCGCTCCTTCTTTGTGCATACTATTAGACTTTGGAATAGCCTTCCCAACGTGGTGCAGAGAATAGGCACAGTCGCGGCTTTCAGAAAGCAAGCATCACTTTTTCTCTCCTCCTCTTAATTTTCTCTTCTTTAGCCTATTTAATCTTTCTTTCTTCTATGATCACCGATGTTATTCTAATTAGGTTTTAGAATTATTTAGTTAATGTTAGTTTAAGCTACTATTAAAATTCCAATTTTTATATATATTAAATTTGTTGTTACTCTAAAAGATGAAAGTCTTGTGTACTTACCATGTATTTAATTATCTAATAATAAATAATAATAATAATATACGTCTATGAGCCCATCACGGCTCTTCTTCTTATAAACTCAACCTATACGTAACCGGCGAGAGAAAACAAGAGGCAAAAATGTGTTTATACGTGGATGAGAACCACATCCCAGCTTTGAAAATAACGGCGCGTACGCGCTTCATCAGATACTTTATTTCACCACACTTTATTTTGCCGACGAGATCTCAAGCGAATAATCTCGCCTCGACAAGAATATATTTGTCGAGACCGAACTTTACTCTCGTCTCGATTCTCGAGTCGAGACCAAGACGAGACTCGAGTTTGTCGAGATCTCGTGATTATTCTTGGTATACGCATACATCCTCACAGTCGTAAATTTATTTACGAGATGGCCAAGAGCTTACCATTTCGGGAGAGTTCAGCTCTGGAAGACGCCGGTTACATTTTCGTACGAATCGGTTGCGTACGAAAACCCGTTGAACCGCCACATGAAGGCTCAAACCAGGCAATGGAAACACTTCAACACTTCGTTAACGTCAATAGCACAAATTAGTGAATATCTACTGACATGCTCAAGGGCCTTCACTTGTAATCTAAACGAGTGATTATGTTCCAAGGAGTGTTACACTAAGAGGTAATGAGTGCAAACCGTAGACCCACTCACCTTGACATTAAGGTTGCACACCCACAGAACTGTAAACCCAAGGCTTAGGACATATTCACCACGATCAGTGATCAATAGATCGTGATGAATAAATCCGGCACCTTCATCTACATGGATAGAATCGTCTAATACTAACAAAATAAATTCATACATTGTAACAAAATAGAAACAGCTTTTTTTGAGAAAGTTATGTTGTACTCCATTACTAGTATTACAACGATATCTAGTTCAACATCAAACGAATTTGCTTTCTTTATATGACTGGCATACTCACGTTTCCACATTTTTTCTGTTTGCAGCACTGACGGTACGATTCCTGACTAAAAGATACATAGGTGAATATGACCATCAGACAGGTAAGTACACGAACAGAGCTTAGCTTTCCACTACTTATCCTTTGACAATGGATGATTCACTTCAAAAGGAGACCCATTAACCCCCAGAGCATGTTCTTGTGCAACAACTTCCCTATTTCCTTTTTGCATTAACTTCTAACAGGATTTCTAATTCTATCGACTGTCGGAAGCCCTGGGGACGATTAATGCACACAGGATCCGAAGGAGGCTTAAGCACTACCACTGCTACACAAACAGCCGGAGCAGCAATCTCAAGAATGAATTAAGTACGTCCTGTCGGCTAGTGACATATACACAAATACAAACAAATTGTCACTGAATCCTTTCGAATCTCACCTTTCAATCCACAAAAGCCCCAGGTGTTATCCTTTGCTACACCTAAGTAAGCCCGGTGTTTTCGTTTGGCATCCTGCAAGGAGGTAATATGCCTTTGTAAATCGGCCTTCGATGTGTTAGAGGACGTCTTTGATAAAAGATTTAAGGTGGCAGCCGTGCTTTAACTTGTTGCTTTCTATGGCAAATTAATTATTTCGCACTTCCTGCTGAAAATGCCCTGCAAATGCTATGGAAGCTTAAACTCAGTTTGCATTAAGGATTTAGAGCTCGTTTGAACTCTTGGATTTGAATACTAAAAATGTTTTCTTTGCAGAAAATCGATACAAGCATGAGGCCATGGTTGACGGAGAACCAGTTCTCTTTGAAATCCTCGATACTTGCCCAAAGGTAATATTTATTGATATTAGTTTGGGCTGATAAGAAAACCTTTTTGTTTCAGCCAGAAGAGGAGGAATTACCGCATACTGCCGACTTAGTGCAATGGGCAGACGGGCTGTTATTGGTTTACTCCATCACGGATAGGCATTCGTTTAACTACATTCGGAGAGCAAAGGCCGACTTCCATTCCGACACTCCTGTGGCGCTCGTTGCAAACAAAGTTGATATGGTTCACTTACGGCAAGTAAGCACGGAGGAAGGTGAAATTTTAGCAAAGGACTTTGAGTGTAAGTTCTGTGAAGTATCCGCCGCCGAGCATGTGGGACAAGTAGCTGACGCCTTCCATGATTTGTCTAAAGAAATCCTTTCATCGAAACGAAAATCAAAGCAGAGCCTTCTAGAAAGAATGCTCGGCGGTTCAAGGCCTTATAGCAGAGGGAAAAGTGACAGTGCTCTTCCAAAAGACTGAATCTGAATGCTTTAGAAATAAGTTATATAAATATATTTTGTATAATTTTACGTGTGTTTAATAAGTGCTGTTTTTGTGGTCGGCGTTGTACAGCTGAGGACATCAAAAACATCTTTCTGTTTGAACTATTATGGCTGTGAAACAGAGAAAGTGGAGGTTTCTTCATTAAATCCTAATACAATTTTAACTGTTAACGTGAGAAGCTCTTTATTCTATGTTTTCCGCAAAAGGAATGACAATAAACAAAGTATTATGAAATGGTGCATTCATGCCTAAAGAAGTCGATGTGTTTTTATTCAATTTGAATTCTTATGTCCTTTCTTCTGTGGCAAATGTACTTCTATGTTTCTAAGATCTAGGACTCCCTACAGATTTCAATAATACTAGGACACAAAACTAACTCTATTAGACTATGAAGAGAAAGGCATCTTTAAAATATTGATGAACAATCCAAGATTACGTATGGAGTAAATTAACATGCAAAAACCTCCAAAACCAACGAATAATTGATAAAACTGACTATTAACCCGGGCTAAGATAACATTGCATTGAAAACTGGGATTTTCGAGTAATGAAATGCCTATAATACATTTACAAATCTAATAAATAATTCAATTTTACTATGACTGCGTCGGATGGACATGAAAGTATGCATCCAGACGTAACACTTCTTCGGGTCTCGGTCCGTAGAAAGCTCGCACTTAAATAAATAAGGAATTAATTCTTTGTTGCGCATTTAAATAAAAACTGTTACAAAAGTAAATAACCACTTCACAACAGCTGCTCTGCTCGAATGAAAAGCTCGTTGCCTTCGATTTTCAGTAACCTTCCTTTAACAATGTACACTAGTATTCCTTCAGCAGCAGGGTTGGGTAGTAACATGTTCACCTCTTACCGTGGGTAGCAAAATTATTGATAAGCCACAGATACATTCGTGTAAGGACAAGAAAGTTACTCGCGATGAAAGAATACCAGTGTAGACCTAGATTAACTTGTAAAACCGGTTCTGCTGTTGCTGAAGGAATACTAGTGTAGATACCCACTTTGGATGGATATTCCCTCGCTTATTGGGCCTTATAGACGAGGACGTATCCATACGGACGCAAGAGCTTTTTCAAGTAAGGAGGTGTGCAAAGAAAAAAAGTGGGAGTTACGTACAATCGTGGATATTTTCTTCGATCACTTCTAAGGCTAGCGACATACGATTAGGTTTCTCCGGTACGGCCAACCGTCTCCTAATCAAATTGCTTGAGTTCCATTTTGGCACGAAAAAACCGGTACGGTGAAAGAAAGCTTGCACTCACACACAGATAACAAATTCATACTTTGTTGGGCATTTAAAGAAAAATTTTCAAGAACTTAAACATACCATACGGTAGTTCCACAAAAGCCCTTTAAAGGATATCGCCAAATAAACTGAGGAACCAGATTCATAGTACATTTTAGAAAGGTAATTGTATATAAAAAATATTATTATTATTAATAAAGATAAAACATCCGTCAAAGAAAGTAACTGGTAAGTTCCTCTAGATCCATTACTACTCTTTTCAGAACGTTAGACGATCATCATCATCATCAGGAGCTCCACAGCCAATTGTTGGCCTTGACTTCCTCCAGCGTTCGCCTTCATGATTCTCGATCACTGGCCCGTCTTTTCCAGTTTCTTAATTCTAACTGTCTTGTCTTCCTCGACGTCATCTACATATATATCTTTTCGTAGGGCGACTTGGTTTCCATTTTCCTGGCGATACTTCCCTATTTTTGCCGGGTTCCGTTCCGCACCTCGTTCAACATGGAAAAATCCATCGTAATCTGTTTATTTTAATCAATTTGACAATTGGAACGGATTTCACACAACTCTGAGTTGTGTCTTTTTCTCCCAATGCCGTCCACCTGTCTCCTTTCAAATCTTCCTACCAGTGCTTCGTCTGCGTTCTGCGTCTGCACTTCTGAACCGTGTAAGACGTGTTAGTGTTGTTGAAATTCTCAATTTTGTTTTCCTTGATATATTTCTGGACGTCAGGCGCTTGCGTAGACCAAAGTAGCATTTATCAGCCAGTGCTATACTTCGTCTTCTGATTTCGGCCGATGTATCAGTACCTTTTGTTATAATAGTCCCTAGTTATAAAAACTCATCCACTGCTTCTATATTGTAGGTGTCTATCGTTATGTTTTGTCTGCTACTTCTGGCGTTTTTTGTGCACATATACTTTGTTTTGTCCTTGTTTATTTGCAACTTGCGGCTTTCTCGAGTGCTACAAAGGTCCCCTTCATCCTTTAAAATGATCTTCCAACGATAGCAATATCGTCGGCAAAGGCTAATATTTGCGCTGACCTGTCAAAGATACACCCGATGCATTTGTCACTGCTTTTTCTAGGACCACGTTGAATAACAAACAAGAGAGTGCGTTACCGTGCCTTAATTCTCTATTTATTCTGAGCGTGGGGATAGTTCACCATATTTTCGGACTCTACACCTTGCATCTTTCATCGAAATGCTCGTCAGTTCTACAACTGCTCCATTGCATCAAATCACTCATTATGGGTTCGCGCTATAGTAAGGATATTTGCAGTCGATGAATAACATATGGTTATGTTAAATTCAACAGCTTTTTCTAGGGTTTCCCTGAGTACAAAGAGCTGGTCTGTTGTGGATCTTCCAGGACGAAACCCACATTGATACTCACGTATCAAGCGTGGGCCGTTAGCTAAAAGTTCCGGTGTTAATAAAATAAGAATATACAGAGCCCCACGCTTTTTTACATTTCGAAAGGTAGGTTGTTTTCTTATACTGGCTGGAGCAATAAAAACTTTACATTCAAAATTATTTTTTACTTTTTAGTTCATTTTAAAATAAAAGCGTATTTTTTAGTTTTTTTAAACTATATTTTTTTATGTGGAAGACCAGAGCTCAGGGGGGAAAGTCCTTACTGAGCATAAACCCAAGAAAAACGGCCACCGTACCCTTACCAGAAGAGGAAGCGAAATCTTCAAACCCTATACGGAATTAAGAAACGATTGACTTTTCGGAAGAGATCAAATACGTAGATATAGTCTAAGAGCTGGAGACGAAACACTGCTTTCTTCTTTGATGTGGACGAACTCGATTGCAACACTTTCTATTACTAAACGTGGTGCAGGACAAAGTTAAGAAGGGTAAAAGAAGTCATCTTCTTATTGAAAAAATATCATCGATGTGGCGCATGAAAATTTGTAGGATGGAAGACTATAAGCTACTTAATATTGCCGAAAATGTTTGCAACAAAATCATAACGGATGAGCTTTCCATTATCAGACATGTAATATAATGTAGAAAAATTACATGTCTGGCAATTGCCTGGCCCCTGCGTTCTCATCTGCAATGTCACTGACCATATTTGGGTGGCCATTTTGAATTTCGGTTATATTTTGGCGGTCATTTTGAATTTCGAAAATTGGGCTTCAACGTGCATCATTGGAGACCCCCACGGACCTTCGTGCAAAATTTTGAAGCTCAGCGATGACTGGTAATTTTTTTTTGCAAACATTTTCGGCAACTTGACCCCTGTCAGCCACCCACTTTGCACCAACCAGCTTGGCTTGGCTTAGTTTGGTTGGTCGGAGACTTATAATTTATATTAAGTAGCTTATAGTCTTCCGTCCTACAAATTTTCATGCGCCACATCGATGACATTTTTTCAATAAGAAGATGACTTTTACCCTTCTTAACTTTGTCCTGCACCACTAAAAGTGTCGGAGAGCTCGGACATATAATCCCGTTTAGTAATAGAATGAGTTGCAATCGAGTTTGTCCAGAGCGGCAAAGTAAAGGTCTATGCAAATTTCCGACTTTCATTCCGAGACTGGGGCTATCGTCTATAATTAGTCAATTAGGCGTAAATAATCTTATGGGGAAAATTTATCCAATATTGAAGCAATTACAAGAGATATTTTGTTTCAATAAACTTTTTTAACCTGGCATATCTTTTGTCGCAGTAACCTTTTAAATTGACTTTAAAATTATCAAATATGAAAGCTTAAATTTATGACAAGTCTGGCGTGTTTATTAAAAAATTGGAATAAAAAAATTATAAATTTATAGTATCATGAATAATCCGACTCGAAATAAGAAACCACCAGAAGCTAATCTCAAAGACTGCGTTCTCTCTTTAGCAGAAATCGTTGAAAGCCTTGTTGGAATCCAACAACAAAATGCACGTGCGGTGCGGAAAAAAGAGCGTCTTGGGAGGCAATCGTTAGGCCGACGTGGAGGGCAAATAAATAGGGCCCCCTCTCTAAATTCGACTGACAATACTTTGCCTAATCACAATACACAATCCAAGTTTAGTCAAAAATGTCCCCCTGAAATGAGCAAAACAAAGGTGATAGCCAAAAATTGTGTAAGGATCGGTGAAAAATCTTCAGGACACACACACAGACGATCTAGCCAATCGAGCGTCACTGGAAGTGGAAGACATTGGGAGGAAGATCTGAATATTTCAGCGAGTGACGCTAGCGGAACGAACCAGCCGGGCATGCGTCCGCATTCAAAAACAAAGGTGATAGCCAAAAATTGTGTAAGGATCTGTGAAAAGTCTTCAGGACACACACAGAAACGATCAAGCCCATCGAGCGTTACTGGAAGTGGAAGACGTTGGGAGGAAGATTTGAATATTTCAGCTAGCGATGCTAGTGGAACGAACCAGTCGAGCATACGTCCACATTCAAAAAAGAAAAAACCGGGAGCGATTAACCAGTCTAGAAAATCCAGATCAGTGAAAGGTGAGTTATATTTTTTAACGTACACTTGTTCCCGAAAGAAGCGAAACTTGATTATATATAGGGAAGTCCCCGCCACCATCAGACTTGGATGAATATTGCAATAGTCTAACAAGAGAAAGTGAAAATGAATTCATCCCCCGAGCAGGAAGTTCTGCACATTGGCAATACGAAAATGAACCAAATGCTTTAGTGCCAGGCAGTTCGAATAAGGAAGGAGATGGATCAGTACGGATTAAATGTTCAAAAATTAGAGAAGCTAATTTTGCATGTTTCAGGAATTTTATAGCATAGAAGGCGCCTGCGTATTGTGGGATATGGTGGAAAGACTGCAGTGTATAGAGGAAGAACTAGAATGTCTAGCCCAAAGAAATGTGAAAACTCCATCAAATGAGGTTAGTTTAACGTCATGTTAAAACAAATATTTTTAATTTATTTGCAAATTTTAAATGTTTTACTTTCAATTGAAGAAATTCATTATCCGCTTCCGCATATCTATGTATGTATGCTCTAGATAATAAAATTTAACTTCTATTTGGAAATGTGTATTGTATATAGATGGCGGCTTGTAGGTTCTCGAATGGAAAATTCTTTCGTACACATATGTGGGAATAGGCGGATTTAGGGGGGGGGGCACGGGGGCTAATGTTATTGTAAATGGTTTAAAGTAGAACGGAACAGACTGCCGCGCTATGTAGTTTACCAGGGATACGATGGGGCAGAAATAATGAGAGGACTGTTTAAAAGTGCTATGTACGCGAAGAATGTCCTTTAGCTCTCTACGTGCACTGCAGTGGCCGGTCAGTTGGCTTTATGGACTTTTGAGAAATTATTTGTGACCTCAAAATAAAGAGAATCCCGCTGAAAAATCTCCAGTTGGCATTTCTTAGAGGTTTGGCCTTTTTTTGTATATAAAGTGACTGGGCTATTATCCATTTTAAAGTTAATTAAAACAATTTTTTGACAATACTTCACACTTTAAAAATTTGAATTCACAAATATCCAGATTTGACAATCAAATTCTGATTTCAAATGAAAATATCATTGGTAACCCTTTGTTCCGTTCCGAAAATTTTACATGGTTCCAATTAACTTTCCAATCGGAAGTGGGTTTCGCAGTGGCGGACTAAGAGCGTCAGAGGCCTGTGCAAAGTCTAGAAATAACAAGTCTTTCATCTTCATTGGGCCTATTCACACAGTGCACATTCATGGCGCCTAAAACCGGTTTTATAGATGACAGAGGGAAGGGAGCGGAAGAACTTAACGAAACATTTTTCACGCAAAACCAAACGCGTGAAAACTAGCACACATATCTATAAAAAGTTACTTCTATCTCTTGCATTCTTTAGCTCTGTTTTTCTCTAACAAGTAAATTTCATCTGCAATACATTTAAAGGTTCCTGTATAGCATTCAAATTTACTACACTCATTTACGCCCCGTCTGAGTTGCTAGGAGTTGAATAAAACCGGTTTTACTCACCACAATTATGGCAGCGTGTGAATTTGCCCATTCAAAATTTTCCCCCGTTAGTTGTGTGCATGCTTATACGAACATCACTGCTGAGCACAACTCAACGCATACATCGTGATGCGGGCAATTCAGGAATTACGGCAATAGCGCCGGAACAAATCTTTATTTAAAATATTATAATGATTATGTAAGCTAATAATAAAAAGGAATTAATTAAGCTTGTCAGTTATGAGCTGTTAATCCTGAACGTCCCGTTTCTGGTATCTTCGATTCGGAGAATCCCTAAAAAAATAAAAGGCCACCCGATATAAAAATTCTTCTTCTTTTTCATAAAACACTCAACCGAGCAACGTTAAGGCGATGGCCCAATGCCGACGGCGCGATATACGCGGCAGGCGCTTTTTGCGCGTTGACGTCCGTTGAAGGTTCATTCATGGCGTCAGGACGTCAAAAAGGTTGCTTTAATTTAAATTCATGTATGGATTTTTGTCTTTATAAAGTTTTAATTTCGACAGTTTGACAGTTTTGCAATTTTCAACGCCTGCCAACTCGCGAAAAGTTGAAAGTTAGTCGACTTTTGTCGTCGATTGACGCCGCTGACGCAGCAAAGTCGGGAATGGGATAGCTCGATTTGAATTACACACAATCAAATATCGACGTCAAAGCGCGTCAACGCTTTGACGCGCGTAAACGCGAATAAAGTCGTGATTGGGCTATCGCCTTTAAGTGTTTTTCTCTAATTATGCCTTTGACAATCGTGAACTCGGCGAGACAAAGCCAGATTCTCTCTCTTCGATAAAGTATGCAGAGCAGAAAAGCAAGGAAAATTTAATCCGCTCTTTTTTTCATAAATCGAATCAATCGCATCAATACATCAAGTTTAACTCCATATAAAATCATAAAATTTTCCGCCCGCTAGTTGTGTGCGAGCGTGAATAAAAATGTTGCATTCCCTCTCTAATAGCCTGACATCGTCATTTGAAGAATTTGTGCATATAGCTGTTCGCCTTTCACTCATTAACCATATGAAGATGAAAGACTTGTTAATATCTAGACTTTTGGCCCGGGGCGGTAAAGCTGATTGAGGCTCTCAGTCTAAGAAGTTGATGTAATCCCAGTAGGGAATGGAAGGCTTCCGGATTCGATTCCGTATAGTATACTTGCCGGGCATACTGGCTACTTTTTGGATTACAGAACGCATTCTTTTTCCATTGCGATGTCCTAGCCGGGAAGCCATAACGGCTACCTTTTGGATTACCATTCCTTCCCATAAGAAGTGATAACCGCTACCTGTTGGATTACCATTCCTTCCCATAGATGGATATATCCCCATTGCTCCCATTTCACTGATGAAAGAATGCATTCCAATTCCATCAATTCCTAAATTCCCTACCGGGATTTTAGAAGCCTTTTATTCAGTTGCCATTTGTATGGCACGTTACGTCACGTTATGTTGTTAGTGTAATTTGGAGATTTGGTAGTCCGATTCAGGGGAAATTCTCAATATTGATTCTTGTTCATGGCTTGTAAATGTAGAAGGTTATGTATGTACCGTATGTATGCAACCGTTTCCGTAATACGATCTTATGAATTCTAATTTTTCACTATAAAATTATTATATTAACAAAATTAATTAATTGACTCAGGCTTCCTACGAACCCGTACGTCATTTAGAGTGAACAACTACAACCTGAGAGGTCCACCTCTCTTGTGCATTAATTCCTCTAATACCAATTATGGGATGTACGAACCAGTTAACCGCATGCTTATAAATGTTAACAAAAATGCGAGTGTTTTTAGCATGCAAACTAGCGAAGATGTCCTTAAAAGGACTCTTTTTAATGTGGCGTGACTCCTTGTGTGTCCCCTGTTTGATGTTTTGTGCTCTTAAATGTTGCATTGTTTTTTGTTTTGTGTTTGCATGTCTTAGCCGAGCCACTGTGCAGTGGTAAATGTGACCGCGTTTGTGTGCAGGGACCGGACCGGCTCGGTACAGGAGTGCCGGGGAGGGTTGAGAAGGAACCCGCATTTCCGGTCGCATGCTCGTTTTGCGGTGTTTTTCTTCTTATACCTTTTTTGGTGCTTTCGGCCGGATTCGGGCCCTGCACATAAGCGTGGCCCGTTTCTCAGCCCAGCTGAGAAGTGTACTTCTGAGCTAGAAGATTAACTCGATTATTAATTTTCTTGAGAAAAAACACACTTCTTTGTTTAACAAAACCGAACCACACACACACACACAAAAAAAGGAAAGAAAGGAAAAATGTTGTCAACTCAACAAAAATATAGGCTATCATAATACATCTTTACCTTTAAAACTAGTACCTATCGGAATATACTTCAATAGTTTGTAGTGTTAATTCTCATTGCTTTTGTTTTTTCTTAGTCTATTTTCCTTTGGACGTTTTCTATTGAATGAGCTGGAAGTGCGATGATATCTGCATATTCGAGATCTTCTAGCCGTTCTACCATTCCCTATCTAATTCTTCTTGCTCCTTTGCTAGCTCTCTTCATTATTTCGTCAAGTTTCAGAAGCCTTTCTTTCCCTGCTGGGATCTACCAAATTTTTTGAAGACGATAATAATCGTTAACAAGTGCAATAAGTGTGTGTGGAATGTACGAATTATCTGACAATTTAATCGGGCGATATTTTTCGTTTACAAATCGAATTTATCTCATTAGCACTAATTAGCAGATTTTATCAATCGGCCGATAAATCGCTTGGATTGGCCGATAAATCTGCTAGTGTATAACCACCTTTTGAAAAATAATCTCTTTACCGAATTTCAATTTTAGGGCGGGGAACTCACAGCAGCACATTCTGATGAAAGTGAAAAATCAGGTACAGATGAGTCCAAACATTCCATCATGTCCCAAACGGAAAATAGTGAAACATTCAAAAATGAGTGCATTGACGAATTAAAAGAAGTATTTGCTGAATTGCAGGTTGATGTTCCCGACGAGTTATGGACTGATCCTGTAAGTTACTCGACTATTAATGCTGGACTAATTGATGAAATTTCAGAGAAAATCGCGGTTTTTCTTGGATATCATTTATGATTTGTTAGATGAAGATGAAGATGAGGATGAGGATGAGGGTGCTCAAAATACGACGAAGGGGGGACTTTCTAATAACGAATTAAATAGCAAAAAGGTATGTATGGCTTCATAATCAGTTAAAGAAAGGTCTATATCAATTCGGTTTTATTAGGAATTATTCACACAAGAACTTGGAAAGTCTCTGGAAATAAAAACTCCTCAACCTTCGGCTGTAGTTAAACTTCTTGAATTAATCTACCTGCAAAAAGGAGACAATGAAATAGGTAGAATTAAAACTCATAATATAACTCGGGATAAAAAAGGGCGAATAACACAAAACAGTAGTATAGTTTCTGGCAAAGTTGATCCGTTTCGCTTGCTTGTTTTGAATTCCGGAATGAGCAGACCTTCTGGAGATAATACCGCAACAAAAGCAACCAAAGAAAAATGCGATGCAGATACGATGCACTCTGAAGACGAAACAAACGGTTTAATTGATCAATACTTAAAGGGCCAATTTACTCCGACTCGAAAAACGACAAATTCGAAAATAAATTTTCAAAGAAATTCAACGGAATATCGTTGGTGCTATTGCCCAGAAAATGATAAAAACGAATATGCGAATGTGTCTTTGAAATCAGATCCGGACACGCATGAGCTGCCAGATATAAAAAGTGAAGGTAAGTTCTAAAGAAGACGCCAAAGTCACGAGAGTATGAAAATCTTCCACAAGAAACCATGTTTATTTATCTAAATATTTATCTTTCAAAAACTCAGGCCTTTTGGATAAAGAGCAAAAAATACCCGGAGACACTGAAGGTGACCATAAAATCTTAGATCTAGAGAAACAAAATTCCCATAAAATCGAAACATCACAGGAAAGCAAAATTCTAGAAACAACAATAAAATCCGAACAAAAGTCGCATGATTTACAAAAAGTAACTTCATTGATAGGTGAAACCCCAGCTGACAGAACACAGACTGAAGAATTGTCACGACAGACACTTACCCAAGATAAATCAACTGCAACCGAAATGCCCATTACAGAAGAATTTAACAGAGGCGAGCCTTTCGGACGGTTCCCCCCTCAAATAACTACACCAACATATAACCCTGATGTGATACACACACCCCGAGAAATAGATTTTAATGCAGAGAATTCGCTAATTACGGATTCTGAAAACAAGGTAGGCCAAGGGTATGCAATGAAACCATCTAACCCTGATATGTTACACTCCTCCCGAGAAATATATGTTACTACAGAGAATTCGTTAATTTCGAATTCTAAACAGAACTTGGGCCAAGGGAATGCAATGACACCAACACCAAACCCTGATGTATTGCACACACCCCGAGAAATAGATTTTAATGCAGAGAATTCGCTAATTACGGATTCTGAAAACAAGGTAGGCCAAGGGTATGCAATGAAACCATCTAACCCTGTTATGTTACACTCCTCCCGAGAAATATATGTTACTACAGAGAATTCGTTAATTTCGAATTCTAAACAGAACTTGGGCCAAGGGAATGCAATGACACCAACACCAAACCCTGATGTTTTACACACCCCCCGAGAAATAGACTTTAACGCAGAGAATTTGCTAATTACGGATTCTAAAAACAAGCAGGACGAAGGCCAGTCACCAATATCTGATCCAGTACCATTTGCGGACATTGAAGAAGAACTACTACCATCCAATGCGAAAGTCAAAATACCTCAGGAAAAAAGTAGATTGCACGTGGACCAAGGACAGCTACCAGAAGAAATTGATGCTGGACAACGAAGGCCGACCGAAGTCAAAATACCTCAGGAAAAAAGTAGATTGCACATGGACCAAGAACAGCTACCAGAAGAAATTGGTGCTGGACACCGAAGGCCGACCGAAGTCAAAATACCCCAGGAAAAAAGTAGATTGCACATGGACCAAGAACAGCTATCAGAAGAAATTGGTGCTGGACACCGAAGGCCGACTAAAAAATCCTCAAAGGGAAAACTCTCCTTGTTTTCTTGCATTAGTTCGCCTGATAGTAAAGAATTGTCGTCTTCCTATGTCCCACATTCCGCTCCAAATGAAACATTGCACCAAGATGCACATGGTACACCTGATTCCCCACGCTATAGCACTTTAGTAGATCAGTCGCCGCTTATCCCCGAAGCTACGAAATATTCATCACCCGGTAACACAACGCCGGAGCTTCAGGATCAAACTACTGCGGAAAGTGGAGTGGAACCTCAAAGTGGAACAACCGATCAAAAATCATCGAAATCGTTGAGTCCTCTGGGAGCTCCCTTGGCTGAGAGCACTCCAATAAAAAAAGCAGATACACATGCCGCCACCTTGGGATCAGTCAACAAAGAAGCATACAATGATATAGCATCAGCCCCATTACCGCCTGAGGAGCAATTATTGTTTGGATCAGCAGTCCCTCCCAATCCCAATCCTCAATTACAGCCAACAGGTTCGCTTGTCGGTCAATCCAATCCAAATGTTCCAGCCACCTCAAAGATCGACCAAGCTGGATCTGTAGGTTCCAAACCAGGTAACGGATCGAAAGGAGATTGCCCCGAAGGTTACGAAGCGCTTGACGATATGATTGAGGTGACTCTTCGTGGTTTTGAGAAAATGTCAAACTTTTTACATAAAGAGCGTATGTGTATAATTTTTAATTTGTATTTCGTGCTTACTTTTTTATTTTTGCAGCTCGTCTCACTGCCAGCCCAAGTTTGCCTGACGATCCTAATGAATTAAACAAGTTTGTATTTGTCTGTACTATTCGAATTAAGTTAATACCTTTTATTTAGAGTTTTCGCCTCTAAAATAACAGAAATGGAAAACAACCTGTCGGCGGTAATAAAATGCATTCAGTGCACTTTGGTAGAGATGTCGAAAGTTATCGAGAAGCGTGCTGGCATTACCTTACCTGAAGCCCATTTGCACGATCTCCCGAAATTGATTGAGCTGCATTGCTCTCAGATGTTCGAAAAAAGCGAACGAGCCAAAGACCCAGATAATGAAGCAGAAAAGGATGAAGAGGAGGTTACGCGGCCCTCATGAGAAAGTATTTCAAAATTAATTTATTCGCGCGGTAGTTGTTTCAGTTTTCAATGGATTTGTTTTCAAATTTTTTTGTGATTAAAAGAACTTGTTATTGTTATTATGTAATAGAACTATGCCATTATGTGAAATGCGAGTTTATTTATTAATTAAGTTGTCAAGTTGGAGAACCCAAAGGAAGTATCCGGATACAAGTTAAAATAAAAAAATTGTAAAAAAGTACAAAATAAGGCCAATTTTAACATCAAAAAAATTGCTTATAACTTTCATAGTAAAGGCCATACCATAAAATTGTCTGGATATTATTCATCGGGAACACGCCAGGCGAGTGGAGCCGTCACTTTTACAATTTTAGATAGGTGGGAGAATTTTGCGTATATTGACACCTTATTCCTGAAAATAGGTTATAGAGCTACAGGGTGATATGTAAAAGTCTAACAAAAAAATTTTAAAACGCCCTAGCAGCTAAACCGTTACGATTCAAAGATATCAGACTTCATGTTCTTTCAAATTACTTGAATAAGGCATTTGATGAATGTATATGTATGTCTAGTCGAAATAAAAGGATCCTGTAATGCTGAGCAAACTAAGCTGTATTAGAAAATAAATTAAGAAAATTTTACCTTGTTACTAAAAGTGATTTTATCCCCACATGCTGGAGGAACAGCTATGATCTTGAAGCCTCTTCTTCCAGTCATCTTCCAGTTTTAGTATATCTTCTAGCACGTCATTTAGCCAGGGCCGCGGCTAGGCACTTTGCCGCCCAGTGCACATCCGCCGATGCTGCCCCCTTTAAGGGCAAAATTTTTTTTCGCTCGCGGGTTTTTTTGTTCTTTATAGGAATTAGTATATACGAAATTGTTAATTAAATAAATTTTCTTTCTATTTGGCAAAGTCAAATTATTAGTACAGTTCCTCTCTTACTTTAGAATCGAGGGGGATTGCGTTTCAATGTTGCAATGCAGACGTCACTCTCAACATTCATTTCATTTTGCTTCGCACACCGTAGAATTTTACGCTGCTGTCTGTTGCTGGAGCTCGACCAAAAGTTGCCATGCTCTAGCCAGCTACATGGCTGCAACATTTAAATATTTTGCTTGGATCGCTTTCGGCAACATGGAACATGTTTCGCCTATTCGACTAGGCATCTGCATTTTACTTATCTGTGCTTACATCTTTTTATTGGAATGAATTGTGCCTTCCACCCTAGGACCTCGCAATTAATCGAAGATGTTTCGAAAGTATACATTACGCATTCGACTCCAGAAGGTTTCTATTCCCTAGTTGGTTGTTTCTGTGTCGCCTTTCGCTCATCGTTTGTTTATTGTGCACATGCTGCGTGTGCTAATTAATTATTGGTAATCTATTGAGTGTTGTGCTTGATATTTGTCTTCTTTCGTTTATCGCTCATTTACATTTTTGTGCTCATCGCCAAAAATGCCTTGTCTTTTGGAGGCTGTCTTCGTTTATAAAATATAATGTAAACATTTTTCGCTCGCTATGCTCGCGAAAATGCCGCCTTCCCAAGTGCCGCCCAGTGCAAATGCACAGTCTGCACATATGGGTGCCGCGGCACTGCATTCATCCATCGATTTCTTTATCGTCCTACGCTTCTTTTTCCTGATTGCCATGGTGCAATGTCTAGTAATAAGCTTAGTTTGAAAGGTAGAAGAGAGAGGGGGGTGGGGATACTCTAGAAAATGTCGATGAACTTTACGTTTGAACTCTAGGATGTTATACGAGTTCGGAAATCCTGACTGCGGAAGATCGTCGAGGCTGTTCCATTTATACACGAGCTTCTATACCGTATTGTGAGCGTACGGAGGGGCTGTAATGACACATTTAGCCGATTTCGACAAAGGTACAACGAATCTGAGTCAATAAACACCGGAGCGCGCTGAAATTGTAGCGCTTTACATTGAAAACAATCGTTCAATTGTGAAAACTGTGTGTGCTTATCGTAAAAAAAAATTTGATGACGGACGAGCTCATTTTATACTCTCTCACCGAGTCAATAAACAAAACTGTCGAATTTGGGCAACCGAGAAATCCACACCTAATTCAGCGAGCAATAATAACTGCTCGCTGCCTAATTCACGAATAGTCCAATCAATCTGCAATAGCTCCTTGTAAATTTAGCGTTAATTACCAACAGGTAACAAAAAATATGGTTATATAGGAAAAAAAATTCTAAAAAATATAGCGTTTTTTGTTTTTGAATTTGGCATGGCGAGCCTAACCTAAAAAATTCCGGAAACTGAAAAAAACGCTTTTTTGCGAATAACAAAAAAACTTGAGCTGGATCGAAAAAAATCAAATTATAAAGTTCTAGGTATTAAAATTATCTTTCGATTGATATATATAAAGTTATAGGTTAGAGCTAGGGAATCCAATCCCGCGAACGCGGGATCCCGCAAATGCGGGATCCCGCACCATTTTTGCGGGATCAGAAATGCGGGACTAGACATGCGGGATCCGCGGGATCTGCGGGATTTGAGCAGTAGAATGACCTGTTAAAAGAACTAAGAGAAATACTAACAATATTGCAAAGTATTTACAATTTATGTGCTGTGCGTGTATATGAACGTGATCAATGTCACTACGACTACGACAGGATATTCTCCACGTGAATTGAGCGTACGGGGATTACCTTTGTTTGTCAAACAAACTACTGAATCAGTCATACAAAGTATTCAGGGCAATTGTACGCTCGAATTGATTAGGCTGGAATTTTCTTACATCGGTAGCATAAACTCTGTTGGGGCCGTATTTGGTTTTTCGAGTCGAAATCGATTTCTGTCGATAAATAAAAATTGGCATTTGGCAACACGCTATCGACAACCTTATCGTGTCTATACGTGTGGATCAAGTCGTTTGATGTTTATTACGGCCCGAATTCATCGACCTGGATATATTCTCGGTTATTTCTTATCCCGTACAATTCTACGGATATTTTTTGCTATTCACGGAAAGCAAATATACCAATTTAAAATTTTTACAGAATTCCAAATTCATTCATATTGATTCAATATTTGAGCCGTTTTCTTTGAAAGTGGTGTAAGTCCACTTTATATGATGTGGAGATATTTAAGAGTTTGCATTTGAATGGATTGAAAAATATTGGTATATGTTAATACGCTCATTTTACGTTTTTTAAATATTAAATTGATTTAATTTTATAATGTGATAGCTTTTAAATTATTAGTTAAAAGAAACTTATACACTACTTTCAAAGTCAACGAAATATGAAAATCATTATATTGATGAAATATTAAATATGGGATTTCAATTGAATCAATTGAATTTTTCTTATGAAATTTTTATTAAATATGTTAAAAAAACAAAGTAAAAAGATTTTATTCTAATATTTCTTCAGGTAATGCCATTCATATTATCATAGGCGCAACAACGGAGGGGGCCCGGGGGCCCGGGCCCCCCTGACGTTGGTCACTTGCAACAAGAACCCCCCCGGGATATCCAGTCGGCCCCCCCCCTGAAATATCAGAGTTGTTGCGCCTCTGCATATTATATTCATTACAACTTTATTTTAATATGTTCCATTTTCCATTTTTTCATTATGAGAAAGTAGCCAAGATATATTGGAGGAATATAACGTAATAGATCCATGAAATCGTTGAATTTTTGGGATGCGATGGGTGGATATAAATGTGGTAGTATTATAATATTCAAATTTTCGTGGTCTTCCAAGTGTGGGGGATAAATCTAATGTTTTAAACTCCCCATTTTCATCAAATGAAGTTTTATACAGCATTATATATGGGTTGTTTTTTAAAAACCTTATCCAAAATATCTTCAGCCAAGTTACCGCTTCACCATAACTTCTTTTTTCGTCTTTTTAGAACTAACTACTAAACTAGTAGTTTCGTCGAAACAAAATCATATCGTTTCATTTCATGTAAAATAAACTTTCTACGTTTTCGGCATTGTTGTGTGATGGTATAATAATCTGTAGGAATAAACAGTAATTTTTTTTCTAATGGACGTGTCGATAGTTCCAAAATCGGCATATTTTGAAAGTTAAGAATGTCCAGAAATTTATGTCTTTGCGGAAAGTGGACTTACGCCACTTTCAAAGTAATTATGTTTGTAATTTCATTAACTAGCTAAATTTGTATTGACAAAATGATCAAAATTTTGGAGGATTTTTTTGGGAACTGTTTAAGATAAAAAGTTCATAACAGATAGCATTGAATGTTATCATTAACTAACTTTTTGTCAAAAATGGACACCACTTTCAAAGAAAACGGCTTGATACTTTATTTCATTTTTTTAATTTTCACTCACATCTTTGTTCAATTTTGAAATTTCGAAAGGTCAGAGGTTAGAAATCGGCGGATAAACTTATTACCAGGTCGAACTGGTATTAACTTTATCCAAGCCCCAAAATTCGCGGTCGGTGAATACGAAATATCCACGATATTTATATGCGTGGATATATCCAGGCCGGTGAATACGGGCCTAAAATGCCCAATTTAGGCATACAAAAAGTTTCTATTTTAATTATATAAGTGGTTTTTTTACCAAATACGGCCCCTGTAACGAAGAGTAATTTCGAAATTAAAATTTATGCTACTATGTAAGAAAATTCCAGCCGAATCAATTCCTGCATAGTGGAATTGGCCTTTTGTTTGACTGACTAAAGTATAGTTTGTTTGACATACAACACACTCTTATTTCATATAATACTTCATAAATTCATGAACATAACTACTTAGAACAAAATCTATGATTTTTTTTGCAGTCCCGCAAATCCCGCGGATCCGCGGGATTGATGACCTCGATCCCGCGGGCTTGCGGGATTGAGATTTTGATGCGGGATTGGATTCCCTAGTTAGAGCACAAAACATAAAGATAACTGCAAAAAACTGTTAAAATTCACGCTTTTTTAATTTGCTAATAACTTTTGTTTAACGCATCTTAGATATTTGTTATTTGGCAAAAAGCTTTTCCAGTGCTTAAAATGACCCCCAAAAATATATTAATAACGAAAAAACAGACGTTCGATTGTAAAAACTAACTTTTTGAGTATAACCTATTTTTTTCGATCCGAGCTCAAGTTTTTTTGTTATTCGCCAAAAAGCGTTTTTTTCACTTTCCGGAATTTTTTAGGTTAGGTTCGCCATGCCAAATTCAAAAACGCTATCTATTTTAGAATTTTTTTCCTATATAACTATATTTTTTGTTTCCTGATGGCAATTATTAGATAGATTTTTGTAGATTGATTGGACTAGAAACACCACTGCATAAGTCACTGTGTGGGCCGGAGTGTGCTCAAAAACCATCATCGGGCCATTTTTCTTCAAAGTTGGAGAAACCGTTGACGGCGCACGCTATCGTTGAATGTTGGCGCACTTTGTGTGTCCCGAAATGCATGGAAAAGGTCTGACGAACTTCTATTTTCAACAAGACGCGCACCTTTCCGCACCGCATTAACGCCCGAAATGCTGGCCATTGTTATGCAGGATGCCCGAAAAAGAGCTGCTTTTTGCGCATCGAATGGATGTGGTCATTTACGACATTGTATTCAAAAACTGAGATTTGAAATAAATGGTAGAGAATATGCTAAATAAATCTTGTTCATTTGTCAAAATCGGCTAAAAAATGTCAGAGTTATTCAATGTTGAAATAACGAAGGTCTAGATGGCACAACCTATATGATCGTCCTAGTTTTTGTCCTCTTTTTGATACAATCTTGTATCTTGTTTTCGTGTCATTTACTCCTTGATTGAACTTTGCTGAGCTCTCTACAATTCTTGAAAAGGTTTCCTTTACATCTTGCGCTTTGCGTCCAATTATGGCCATGTCATCTGCGAAGGCTAGGCTAGTATCTGAATGCTTCTTGTCAAGTTGTCTTTCGCTCCCTTAAGTTTTGCTTCTCTCAACCTGATTCATGTCTATTTACCAAAATGTGTGCAAGAATTTTGTATTATGTGTTCAACTACGTGACTGGTTTGTAGCTTTTCCAGTTCATCAATTCGCATTTATTATAGACTGGGACAATTCACAATATTGTACCTCGAAGTCACTCATTTGGCAACTTTCTGATTCTCCACGGTGTGTAAATGAGACAACGTAAGGCATGACATAGCTTCTCCCACAATTTTTTAAGATTTCTGTGGGTATGCAATCTGGATCTGAAGCCTTATGATTTTTGAGTTCCGCTATGGCATTTCCAACTTCTTTCTATTGTAGGTTCGGGCATCTGTACTTCGGTTGTCTGCTTCTCCCTGTGTTTGGTTTGTGTTCTATTTCTGATTCATTTATTAACTTTTCTATTTGCCAATTTGTTTGGCGCTTGTCGTTTCTTCTAAGTTTTTTACACAAAGTCAAGTTGGTAAAACAAAATAAAATACTTATTAAGCGAAAAACTTTAAAATTTTGTATTCTGCGACATATCCCAGTGATCTGAGAAATATTTGACGAAATAACGTACATTTCATGTTTTAAAATCAGCCACACAACGTCAAGAAACAGAGAAACAATAGATAAATTCCTAGTACCATGAAACAATCGGAACGAAATAGAACATGTCCCATAACCCAATCTTATCTAAATAAAAACAATGGCTACAATTCAGGGCAGCCTGCCAGAAGAGGTAAGCGAATTTTATATTAATGTCATTTTAGTTGGCAGATGCCTTGGTAGATACGCGTTACACAAGACTTCATTTCATTATACATATACCGGAGTAATTTGAAATTTAATTTATATTTAATAACTTTAGTCCGCCGTCACACATTTCCAGATGTTCTTAACCAGGCTTTTATATATCCGAATTCAAATGACTACAGAAGAAAACGCATAAGCAACCAATTCGACGCAACACCGGTTGCGAGAAGAGGTTTGGCTTTGATTGGGTTATTTTCTTACTAACTATATTTTAACGTTTAGGGCGCTTAGATCCGTCAGATAATAGTCTTAATCAAGGATTTATAGAATCACGGCCTACAAGAGGTAGGGATTTATTTATGTTTTAAATAAGTGTTAGAAATGATTCTCAATCAATGACATTAAAGGAAACCACTCAAAACCGTCGTCAGATGTCCTTAACACAGCGATGTATCAAGGTAGAAACTTCCAAAGTAGAAAAAGAACGAGCAACCAATATGTCGGACCCCAACACGTGAACAGAGGTTTGACTTCGTCTAGTTAGTGTTCGTGCTTTTAATAAATAATGTTATTTAGGCAATTCATATCAATCGAAAAATATCGCTGACAGATCATATATCGAACCGCGTCGATTTAAAGGTAGGAGTAGTAAATTTACGTGACAGGTTTTAGAAATAATTAACGATTTAACGCATTTAGAGAACTTAAGACCTTCAGACAATTTGAATAACCAAGCATATAAATATCCGCGCTCAAATGATTACAAAACTACAAGACCAAACAATCAATTAAGAGGTGTAATTTTGATAATTTATATTTTCATACTAATTTTAGATAAGTCGTCTTTAGAAAACTTAAGATCACCTGGAAATTATTCAACGGTGACTGGAAGAGATGTTCGTCCCACGAAAAGTGCGAATAATTTTTTGGTATGTTTTTTGGCGATAACTAAAAATGCATATTTTTAGGGCCCCCCATCGAACCTTCAAATACCCGTTACGTACCAAACACATACTCAAATTTAAACAAAGTACAGAGGAATGGTTACAGTGAGCAGTGGAACCGAAGGCCATCTACAGCTAGAGGTAAAAACGATCTTTGTAATATAAATATTTCGAATAATTTAAGACTTTAAGAATTTAACGGCCCCAGGACTCGCCCCCCTTCTTACAGAGCAATGTACTAAAAGTCAACAAGCTACACCTCCCCAAAGACTATCTTTTCGAGTTCAGTGCACTCCCCAAGTTTCAGCACTGAAAACTTCCAACGACGTAACATGCTCACGCAGTTTTCATGAAGCTCTCCTATGTCATCTAGCCAAGCCATCAGCGACTAACCAAACTTTCTCCCCAAAAGAGGCTAGTCCGAATAGGAAGAAGGCACCAGGAACTATGCCTACCATAAACAATTGTAAAAGTGTTCCTCCATATAATCAAAAGAGTGGTAAAAAGGCTGATGGGTCAAATCAGTCCAGTGAGGTAATTTTTTAATGTTTCTAAATTGCTACTTTTTCAGTTTGTAATATGTTCTTATTATCTGGTTTATTCATTACAAAAATATTACACATTTCTTAAGGAATTCTCAATCAGTACAATCAGAACAGCGCGTTACTCAGAGCGGCTAAAACCTTGGTTTTGGTCTTAAGTTATAGGCTTCAATTAGATTTGCGAGATACAAGTACAGGTTGAAACATTTAAACAGTGCCAATGAGTAAAAACTTTATATAAAGAAATACAATGCTGAAATCATCAGAATGTCGGCTAAAATACGTAAAAAAACCAGCATAGTTGGTTTTATGCAAAGAATGAAAAAAAACCCTGCATTTATAACGTTATAACTAACGTTCGGCTTTTTTCAACCAAGTCCGATCGACAAAAGGGCTTGGTAGACGTCTCAGGAAGCAACCCCCCACCCACTGGACATTTCGACTCAGTTTTATAAGGGTAGACGCATCTAATTTTTCAGTTACATGTCGACGCCTTTTAATCGCCTTCGAAGTCCGAATTGAATAAGGACAAGTTCATTGAGATCATCTAGTTAATGAAGAACACGTTCCAGGCTGGTCTAGATTAGATTGCGTACATAGCCGCGATTGCTTTTTGCCTATCAGATAATATATAAGTCCTCTGCATTGCATTGCTTCGTACTTAGTATTGTTCCTTTCAGTCGTTATTTTTCATTCATTTTCGAACCACTCATTCCGATCTATACCACGCGATGAACGCGACTGTTAAAGTTTTGTGATATTATATAATTTATGGAACAGTTAAATTAAGGTGTCCTATTATTTATAAAAAAAAATAATTTTGATGCGTGTTTTGTCACATCAATAAATTTTTAGGATGCCGAAGATGATTGCTTTGACGACTTCAAAGAACTATTTCCTGAGTTGCATGTTGAATTGCCAAAAGATTTCTGGACAGATCCAGTAAGAAATTAATTAATTTGTGAATAGTTTAATGGTTTTTCCTAACCTTTAGAGTAAAAAGGTATTGCTGCGGGCGTTTCTCGAGGACTTAAAGCAAGAGGACACTTCGGACAATCTCTCAGAAAATGTTAGTAATTCAACATTGATCAAATCACGTCTTTCTGAGAAAAGGGGTTCTTCCAAAGCGGAGTCCACTACAAGGCCCATAACGAAAAATAAGGTGCAAAACGTAGATAAAAACGACGAGGAGAAGGCCAAAAGAAAGGTTTGGAATAGTATGATTTTGGGTGACTTTTGTTAGTCTTTTTCTCATGTTTAGGCATTATTCATCAAACATGTTCGAAACGATCTAAAAGAAAAAATTCCCCAACTGCAACTTGTAGTGAAAATGCTTGAACTTGTTATGTCGTGGAAAAAAATGAAGCAGCGAAGCAAAAAAGGAAGTTTGGATGAGCTTTCAACCTCAAAAAGGAGCAGTGTGGTGGACCCTACAGATGAAAAACTTGGCTGGTGCTATTGCAATAAAGTCAAACCCGATCAGCGGTCAAGCCAAACAGTTATAAAACGGGAAGTAACAACCCCTGAAACAGTGAAAACCGAAAATTTTGCACTCAAGCCAGAACCGTCAAGCTAATCATTGTTAAAGGAAGTTGTCTTCAAGAAACAAATATGTGTTTTCGTTAACAGTTCAAATCAAACGAATCGTTTTGGGTTTAAGGATTACACATTTTACATAACTGGTATGGTGATATTTATTTAAATTATGTTCTTTAATTTTGAAAAACAAATGTTGGAATGGAATAAATAATTTGGAAAATGCTCGTAATGTATGTAGATTAAGTAAACTGCGAGATAAGTTCTTACCATTGTGAAAAAAATTTTGATCAAAGTTACGAAAGTTCACGAAATGACAATTGCCAAGATTGCTGAGTATTCAAGGTTCTTAGGTTTATGCAACCAAGTTGTAATATTTTTAGGCTCCTTTACGCCGAAAAATTGGATTTGACCCATAATTGGTATGCTCCTTGTCCCAGTATGAAATTTATGTTCACATTGTTCATTGTTAAAAAACTAAATTAAATAGGGCTCACTGATTCCTCTTTACGTTTTAATATTTTAATAATGGTGCAACTCCCGTCGAATTCTTGGCTCAAATGCAGTCATGTGGGAAGCACTGCAAGGAAATTTCTGTGATAATCCGAAACGAAATTACTACATTAGATTTATAACAAACAGAAGTTAATGTATCATGCAACAACAATCATGCAATAGAGTTAACCCTTCTAATTCAGAAGGTGCACTTCTTAGCTGGGTCAAGAAAAATTTACCAGCTCAGCACAAGTAGCACTGAGATAGGCTCATCTAAAGCATGCAACATATAAATTGAATATGCAATCCCGGAAAGGTCACACCACGCACACTTTTATATACGAGATGTGACCTCCAGAGATTGCACATACAATCAAAACAGAAAGAAATGCAATACACAAAGAAGCGTGCAAGAACGCCAGTCAAGTGGGATTGAAAAGACTCCTTTTAAGGACGTCCTTACTAATGCTCACGCTAAAAACATCAATATTTCTATTCA
Organism: Thereva nobilitata; assembly: GCA_963855945.1. Classification (NCBI taxonomy): domain Eukaryota; kingdom Metazoa; phylum Arthropoda; class Insecta; order Diptera; family Therevidae; genus Thereva; species Thereva nobilitata. Next base: position 614,296 of record OY979696.1, read on the forward strand.
CATTAATGAACACGCGGTTAACCGGCTCGAGTCCGCCGTAATTCGTGTTAGAGGAGTTGGTGTGTAAGAGAGGTGGGCCTCAAATTGTATCCACTCTCTCTAAACGGCGTACGGCGACTCAGAAAACCTGAGTCGACCTTTCCATTAAGGAGCTGATGAACAAATACAACATCGGCAACCTCACGACGCCTACAAAGAGAGCTTAAGTTGAGTAACTTAAGCCGGGATTCGTATGGTGGAAGAACTAATGGATTATCCCAAGGAAGATGATTCAGTGCGAATCGAGCGAACCTCCTTTGAACCGAGTCCAACCGACTTAATTCTTCCAACGTGCAAAGAGTAGTGAGGAGACCAAACCTGGGACCCGTACTCGAGTAATGGTCTGACAAGAGAGATATAAAGGTGCTTAGTAATCAAGGGGTTATTGAATTCTTTAGACCACCTTTTTATAAAACCCAGGACTAAACTTCCTTTGGAAGCAATATAGTTAATGTGAGCAGAACAATCGAGCTTACTATCAAATCTAATCCCGAGATCTTTTACAAAATTAACACGAGGGACACACTCGTTAGAAAAGGTGTAGCTAAAAATTATAGGACTGCGACTCTCCAAAAAGTTATCGTTTCACATTTACTAATATTGAGAGCAAGGTTGTTGTTCGCACACCAAGAGTAAAACGTATCAAGGTCAGCACGCAAAAGTTTGCAATCCTCGATACTTTTTATGTAACGGTACAATTTAATGTCATCAACGTAAATCAAGATTCTACAGTGTCTCAGCAAGGGAACAATGTCATCAATTGATAGAATAAAAAGCAGGGGACCGAGATGACTTCCTTGCGGAACACCGGATGACGCTTCAATGGTTACTAATTTGGATCCACGTAAAAGAACTTGGTAGGTCCTGTCAGCCAAGTAAGACTGGAACCATGGAAGAAGGGCTTGTGGAAAGCCTAACATCCTTAATTTAAGAAGTATGATGGAGTGGGAGAGCTTGTCAAATGCCTTACTAAAATCAGTGTAAACACAATCAGTTTGGCAGCCCGAAACGAACCCTTCGACAGCATGAGAAGTGAACTCGAGTAGATTGGTGGTGGTGGAACGAGCTGCAAGACAGCCATGTTGATTCGTTGAGATGAGTTTCTTGCAGATAGGCGCGATTGTCGAATAAATAATCGATTCAAAAAGTTTCGGTATAACAGACAACTTCGCAACTGGTCTATAATTCGATATTTCATTCTTGCTCCCGCTTTTATGAATAGGGGCCGGAAGTGAAGTCGAATGTGAGTTCGTTAATATGCTTCACGATATCGTCACTGGTTATTGAGAGAGATGAGCTATGAACCTCTCGGTTTGGAGTTATGTGACGAAAATTATTATCGTTAGGCAGAAAGCCAGAAGGTGTGAAAGATTGGTGAAAGAAAGATTGTAAACATGTTACAAATCTCGGACGACTCACAACTAGACCAGTTAGTGTGCTGCATAGTATTCGGGTAGTTATCAACTTTCTTCTTAGAGTTGACAAACTTAAAGAAGCTTCTAGGATCGGTATACACATTGTCCTCCATGCTGCTGAGATAATCTCGATACAGCGCAGAAGAGAGTGAACGAAAACTGTTATAGCAATCGATAAATGAATTGAAACTCGAAGAGTCCTTTCTCTTTAAATAGGTTTTCCAGAGTCTATTCTTTTGGTTTTCAGATGCAAGAAACGACGCAAGAAACGAAGGCTTCATAAAGTACGGCATAAAACCATGCCACGTCGACATCCAACTCATTTGCGGAAAGCAAGCTGTTGAAATCAATCGATGCAAGCTTAGATGACAATTCCCCAAAGTTAGCTTTTTTAAAGTTAAAGGAATGAATGGCTTACCGGAGCAAGCCGGACAAGAATTGTACTCTGAGTTGGAGCAATAATTAAGCAAGAGAGGAGGGTGGTAATTGTCAACTGGCGTCAGGATTATTGGACTGGCTTCGACAGTCAAATTGGCTGAGTCAGTAAAGAATACAAGATCTAACTGCCTCCCCAACACGTTGGAGACACCGCTGACTTGATTCAGGCCAAGTGAGAATAAGGAATTGAGAAAGGAGGATTCCTTAGAAGTCAGGATGCCTTCGGGGAGGTAGTTATCGTCATCTTCATCTGATACCCACTGAATATTGGGTGAATTGAAGTCCCCTAGGAGAAGTAACTCATCGCCAGTGTCCATCCCACCAGGATAGGATCAACACAAGAGATGAGAATATCATAGAGGTTTTTACCTCCATTGTCAAGTATGCTAATCATATCTGGTGGGATATAACAGCACAGAAGGAAGAGATTAGTCTTAGATAAAGAAATTTTAAGAGCGACAAGCTCAATGTCAAGGTGGAAAGAGAAACTAGGAAGCGAAATTGGGTTACAAGACAGATGGCTACTACAAGCAAGAAGTACGCCACCCCCCGAGCTTGTGAGTCAGTATGACGGTCCCTCCGAAAGACTTGATAGGAGGAACCAAAGAGTTCAGCATTTAGAATGCCTTCATGGAGCCAGGTTTCAGTGAAAGCTATGACATCGAAGCCACTAGCCGTCGATGCCTGAAGGATGTCGTTGGTTTTAGACCTGGTCCCCCCTACATTCTGGTATTAGAGGGAGAGCGCCTCAATTTTTTTGATATCTGTGGAGCTCTCAGAGTCGAAGTGTTTGCATGAGAAATTCGAGAACGGTTACGCGGAACAAAAAGCTTGGTAAGGGCACCAGCAGGCCAGAATCCAGGGTCTAAAAGTATCTCGGCTGTAACAGGCGGTGCAGACAAGACAAAAGAAGCAACAGGCTTGGAAGCCTTGCTGATTTTTCTGCAAAAAATACTCTCAGGGTTAATAGATTTCGTCTTTAAACACTCACAGATAGTCTCCGTCTTAGTTTCGGGAGAGAATCGAGAGATTAAAGCTGTGTGCGAAACCGGCTAATTGCTTGTAAACTTCCAGATTTTTTGGAAGGTTCTCAGTCTAATTCCGAAACCGAAACTAGTGCGAAACCAAAACTGGAATTGCTTGCTAAAATTTTACCGGTTGACATGTACTTGACGTTTAATTGTAAAAGTAGTATTTGAAATATTAGTTATTTAAGATTTTTTAAAAGGGAGGAAAGCGGTGGACAATGAGATAATGATGAAATTATGGCAGTAATATTTTTTGCAAAATTGTTGTTCATGTACGGCCAAATGTTACGTTATTATTAAAGCCGTTACCAGTAGCAACCAATGTAAATATTTCAAATATTAAGCAAGAGAAGAAGAAGAATTAGCAAGCTCGAAAATTTACTAAATGAAAAAGTACTAGAATTAGCAAGCAATTAGCTGGTTTCGCACACAGCCTAAAATTCAAATTCAAACAATTAAAATTCAAGTCCACATTCAAATCCACTAAATTTTCTACTTCGCTTTATGAGCTGCAACCAGAAAAAAGCTACGCCTTCACAATTTCTTTTTCGGCGGCACTGTCTGGGAATTTTAGTAAGCTTCATCCAAAGTGGAATGGTTCATGTTCAGAAAAAGCGAATGCGAAAGCTTTTCAATGCTGTATCCAAGCTCCCAACCGAGCTTGAGGCTGTATTGAATCTTCACTATATAGTCAAATTCAATTTGATTTTATCTAGTTAACGTTTTAATTCGCAAAAACCAAAATAGCCATTTTCCGTAATGCCTTTAAAGTATATTTTATATATTTTTTTATTTGATACGTCCAAGTTCAGCCCTTTATACTGGCAGTCCGCCATATCGTTGTCACGTCATGGTGGAAAGTTTAGCAGCAAGGATTGGAGGATTCCTTTAGCTTTGATGTTATACAGAGTCAAGGAGTTGCAGGAGTTGGCGATGTATCCTGCCTTTGAACTCTATCTTGTAGGAGTTCGGAAATACAGACTGTGTAAGGTTGTTCTATTTATAAACGAATTTTTTGTCTGAAGCGTGGGTGAAAAGGGGAGCTGTAGGCAGGGATAATGAGCCGAGAAGGCTAATCTGATGTTTTTCTTGTGATTCTTGATTCTTCTCCGAAAAAATTCGTTTTAGCAAAATTCTTGTAAAAGATGAATACAATGAAGGCATCGAATGCAGGACAGTTCTGAGCTTTCTATTCCTTTTGACATATCCACCTGGAAATTCGCAAAGAATGTAAAACTTGGTGATGCCCCATTTCAACACATCCAAGAAAATTGATATGCTAACTTCAGGCGAGCAAATTAATAGCTATCAAGCTATTGACCAAATCAGATTTTCTCCTAATCTTCTCATTCTACAAAACACCTTAAGCCTCAAACAGAACCAATCCGTTCAGTCCGTTTTTAAGGCTGGCCGCATACATAGGTACGGTTTCCGTGTTCGGTTTCCGAATACGGAATTCCGATTCGGAATTCAGTGAGCCTAGCGCAGACGTTCGGTTTTTGACATCCCGAACTCACCTCTTGGCTTTCAAACCGAACATCAGGAATGGTTTCCGAACGGAAAATTTAAGAACGTGTGCGCTGTGTAGAGTTATTTGTATGAAATTCCTGCATTCGGGAGTCCGATTCGGAATTCCGTATTCGGAAACGGAACACGGAAACCGTACGTGTGCGGCCAGCCTAAAGGTGGAAATTTGACAATTCCATAAGCTTTTCATGAGACGGTAGGAGCGGTAGCTACAATCATAGAACCGTAGAAAGTTGGTCAAGTTTTAATTTTTTAAGAGAGCTGTCACCTCAATGTCGTTACTTTCAAATTGGAATCATGACAATTTTTTAAACATCTTTTTTTATATAATTTATAGTTGTATAAATTAATTAACGACTGAAATCTATTTAGGTCCATAATTTTATATTTGTACATGGAAAATTGTAATATATTTCATTTGACAACTGATCAGCTGATTTAAAACGAACGGACGGAGCGGATTGGTTCTACCCAGCTGGCAGAGAAAAAACGAACGGAACGGATTGGTTCTGTTTGAGGCTTTACTCAGATAATGCAAGACAAAATAGAGGAAGGGCAGAAGATAAAGTATAAGCACCGCTGATTTGTGACAGCAGAACTGCAGGCTGCAAAAATTCTAGACAAGAGAAAAATAGCAAACATCCACAGCCTCTACAATACCAAGAAATCCACTGGACCCGATTATATACCCCTATCGTCTTAAAGAAGGGCGCCTCACCTTTTGCTAAATCTCTGCGCAAACTTTTTGCCCTATCATACTTCTCCGGAGTTTATCCAGACTCTTGGAAACTTGCACACGTTCAGCCCATACCGAAAAAAGGTGACTCCAGCATTCCCCCCACCTACTGCCCAATAGCAATTACTTCTATTCTCTCCAAAACCATGGAGACGATAATCAACAAAAGGCTTATGGGATATCTAGAATCCAACCAACTTATAAACAACAACAGAACGGCTTCCGACAAAAAAAGGTCCACTGGTTATCTTTTAGTTTGCCTTACAAAACACCTCCAACCGAAGTTTGCATAGATTTTGTGAGTCTAGTCTGGTTGCTCTAGATATCTCCTAGGCCATGGAGTATGGAACTCAGCCCTGTTAGCTAAACTCAAAGCTATTGGAGTTGACTAACTTCTACAGAAGTGGATTGATAGTTTCCTTTCCGGCCATTCAATTAAAGTAGTATTGGATGGTGTCAGTCATCAGCGGAATAGGGGGAATAACATGTAGCATAACATGCACGTGCCGTAACTATTCCGGACTGATGGAAGTGCGATCATAACCTCCTAGTGGTGGCCACTGGTAACTATCCTATGAGAGAGAATAGGCTAAAATGATCGGGCTAGTCGCTTCCAAGTAAGGTTGGCGTGAGGCTAATAACCTTACCCGGAAAAAACATTATTACGGAACGAGCAACATGCCTCGGATACTGGAAAAAACGACGACGACCACGGCAACGAAAAAGGCAAAATGATTTAAGAATTTTCTCATGGAACGTACGAACTCTGTACAGAACTCAAGCTGCACAACATCTGGCCGATACCCTGTCAACATATAAAGCTGGCATTACCGCCATTCAGGAGATGCGATGGACAGGGAATGGTGTTTTGCAAAAAACTGATTATGACGTATATTACAGCTGTCATACGAAACACCATGTGCTCGGGGTAGGTTTTATGGTCAGCAAAAGGATGAACCCTACCATCATCGGCTTTAAAGCAATAAACGAAAGGCTATGTACCTTCCGCGTGCGAGGAAAATTTAAGAACATCAGCCTCATAAACGTTCACGCAACTACAGAAGGGTCAAAATGTTACGTGCCGGATTCCGCGACGGTAATGCCGGCTGGCTCGGTGGTTGGGCGCAGGTATATATGGTGGGCTATCAAAATAAGGGCGCCACGTGGTTATTTTGGTCCACGAACCTGACAGGTGTGGGGTTTGAACCCACGCACACACACACACACACTCAAACTGATTCCACTCGCAAACGCGCTCTCGTACAATAATAAAAACAATATTAAATTGAATTTCTGGATTTTATAATTTTCTTATTATTGATAAAAAAAAATAACGGAAATAATAAAATAAGGAAATAAAACAAAATGAGGAAGAAAAATAATAATAACAAAATACTACATGCGATCCTAATTTAAATATAGCTTACTTATTTACCGGCTCTCACTTGTAACACAATGTTACTTAACTTTAATTTATTCCTCCACGGCGCTGGGCTTCCCGCTGATCCTAAATTACCTATTTCTTCACTGACTTTAACTTTCAACTTTCAACTTATAGCACTTGACACATGGTACGAACGTACCGATTTGCCAACTTCGACTCGGATCACTATCTTGTTGCTATGGTGCTCCAAGAGCGCATTACAACGCTGAAAAGCTTTGTATCCGCTGATCAGGCCCGAATCAACACAGCTCAACTACGCAACGAAATGGCCAGAAACAGCTACGGTCAGGCGTTAGAACTCGCGCTCAGAAGAGTAAGTCCTGGGGATGAGATGCCGGGCGTCGACGAGAGCTGGACCCTGGATGTTGGACATATCATAGAATTTTTTAATGTAGACAATTTTTTAATGTAGAATTACTCAGTGCAGACAGCAACGATCAGCAGTTTATGAGAGTGTCAAATTATTTCTGAGCATAATTGTATCATGCATCAGATTTCGTCTGGGAATAATTTGCACTTCATAAACTGCTGAATCGTAAATTCGTTGTTATTTTACTTAAGTGTGGATTCTCACGCTTATTTTACTTACTATGAATTCTCACGCTTAGAAATTGTCTTTTTGGTTAAATTTTAGTATATAAGAAATTAAGAAATTTTAATAAAGTCAGTATTTGCACAGAAATTAAAGCCTTTACTTGTTTTACTTGGCGTGAGGCTGCGCCAAGAACTAAAAGATTAATCACTAGCGGCTGTTTAAAAGAATTCAGCCCGCTATACAAATAACATTGGTCCTTCGAGCCGGATAAGAAACCTTAACCGGCTAAACATCCAGACAGAAGCCACCCCCCGAAGGTAGAAGCAGCTATTTGAACACCATTCCTCATACAGATAGTACATTTACAATGGCGAACGAAGACGAGCTACTTAAAGCCCAGCAGGACATTGGGGCAGAAATTCAACGAATAATCCAGAACTATAACAAGGATCCTCTTGATCGAAAGAAGACCAAGACGTACTTCCTAGAGAGGCTTAACCGCTTGGAGGCCCAGTGGGATCAGTTCAATAGTAACGACACCCAGCTGCGGTCAATGCAGTCACCACCGTTCGATCAACCATACTTTACCAAAAAATACTACAACGGAATACAAAAACTGTATGAGGAATATAGGGAACTCTTCTCACGGAAGCTAGAAGAATTGGATCAATCTCTACCTCCTCAACCCCCTAGTGCCGCTCCACACGGTCTTGGGCAAGACAAGGCATATCTAGAAATACCTCCAAAGGTAGTTACAGGAGCAAAACCAAAGGAGAAGATCCATGAGGATCAATCACCTCAACACATTCTAATCCGCAAGATAATGAGGAAGCAATCGACTACAATCGACGCACTACAACGATTGCTAAAGAAATTGGATTCAGAATTGCAGACCTCACAGGAGCTCAAATACTATACTTTAAGAGCAAGGAATATTGATCACTATTGGTCTCAAATCGAATGCTGCCATCAAGAGATTTGTGAAGTAACCGATAATCCCAGAGCTCATGGCTACCAGGAAGAAACATACATTGCCTTGGAGGAAATCGTGCAAAATTGTCTTCTCAATCTGGTCACGAGAGAGTCTAAAGTGTCAACACCACAACCCTCTTCACAGCAGGCTCAACCACTAACTTTGCCCAAGATCACTCTCCCTAAATTTGACGGAGACTACATGAAATGGCCCCAATTCAACGATCTGTATACAGAACTTGTACATAAACAGATGATAGACGATGCACGAAAGATGTACTACCTCAAGGCAAATCTCTCAGGGGAAGCGGCAAAACTAATTCAACATCTACCTGCATCCGAACAGCACTACCACACAGCGTGGGAGATATTGCAAGGCAGATACAATAACACAAGATTAATAGTATCTGCATTTCTTAACAACCTGTTAAACCAGCCACAATGCACCGGAGAATCTGCTGTAGACATAAAACGGCTTCACGACATCACAAAGGAATCGTTACATGGAATAGCTAACATGAGTATTGATGTTGAAGGATGGGATGCTATCATTACACATGTCGTACTGCAGAAATTAGATCATCAATCACGTAGTATATTTGAGCAATCAGTAAAAAACCCACGTGATATACAAGGACTGACTGAGCTTCTGAAATTTCTCGAGACCCGGTTCCAGATGTTAGAATCTCTTGGAGGTAAAAGAGAAAGGGCTATTGTTGCAAGGCGCTCTGGTAATCGACAGTCTACCTTAGTAATGGCAGCCAAGGAGAGCCCTAACAAACCGTCTCATCAATGTACCTTCTGCAAACATAAGGAACATCGTATACAAGGGTGCTCATCATTTCGAAACTTACCACTCAAGGATCGAATCCATCACGTAAAAAGGCTTCGTCTTTGTTTTAATTGTTTGGGACATAGCCATACTATACAACAATGTAACTCGCGTTCTTGTTTGAAATGCAACCAACGCCACCACACTCTTTTGCATCCTAATACCGCTCTTGGACAAGGCGTTGGGCAACAAGTACACCAAGTCACTGAAAAAATGAAAAATGAAAACGAAATTGAAAGACTCCAAACAGCGACATCAAGCATGCATGCAGCACTTAACCAGTTTCCGACAAATTATTTCTCCAAATACATATTTTTGTCAACAGTAAGCATTATTGTTAAAGACAAACACAACGAAGACCTTGAATGTAGAGCAGTTCTGGATTGCGGTTCACAGGTGAACCTAATAACTGAAGCACTGTATAAACGTCTCGGACTTTCAGCTCGATCCAATCGCCTCAATTTCACGGGAGTAGGAGAAATAAAGCTAAAGTCACAGAAAAGGATATCTCTTCCTATAATGTCAAAGATTACTGGTTTCTCTTTTCCTATGGACACTTTCATAGTATCACAGATCACCTCTATACAACCTGCGATTCCCTTTGATGTATCTACCTGGAAAATCCCAAAGAACATAAAACTCGCTGATCCCCAGTTTTACACACCCAGGAAGATTGATATGCTAATTGGAGCAGAACATTATACCAGCTTGATGACTATTGGCCAAATTGAATTATCTCCTAGTCTTCCTCTACTACAAAACACGTTACTAGGATGGGTGGTGCAAGGTAAAGTAGAGGAAGGACAGAAGGTTAACGCATACAGCTGCGGTATAAGCACAATTGATTTGGAACACCAGCTACAGAAGTTCTGGACACTCGAAGATACCTCGACGTCAACGAAGGCAATGACGGCAGCAGAGCAATGGTGCGAAGAATACTTCAAGGAAACTACCAAAAGAGATGAAAATGGTCATTTTATAGTACGATTACCCTTTGGACAAGACCCATCAGTACTCGGAAATAGTAAATACTTAGCAGCAAAGAGATTTTTCCAAATCGAAAAACGCTTACAGAAGAATGTGGAACTACAATCACTTTATCAAGCATTCATGGAAGAATACATAAAACTTGACCATATGGAAGAAATAACAGAACAACATATTCCTGAGAACCATTACTACCTTCCACACCATTTCGTACTCAAACCTGAAAGTACGACCACAAAATTAAGAGTAGTTTTTGATGGGTCTGCTAAAACTACGTCTAATTATTCATTAAACGACTTACTATTACCCGGTCCTGTCATTCAAGATGGTCTCTTACCTGTATTGTTAAGATTCCGGATGCATAAGTACGTTTTCTCTGCTGATATAGCTAAAATGTACCGGCAGATAATGATATCAAGCGACCAGAGGAAGTACCAACTAATATTTTGGCGAGCCAACCCAAGAGAGCAACTTAAAACGTATCAACTTTCAACAGTGACCTATGGAACAACAGGGGCACCATATCTTGCCACTAAATGCTTACACCGGTTAGCAGAAGAACAGGAAGGTCAATTCCCACGAGCGGCCAAGGTGATCAAACTAGATTTTTACGTCGATGACTTAATGACTGGGACAGACTCCCTAGAGGAGGCAGTGCAACTACAAGGTCAATTAAGGAATCTCCTCAGTTCCAGCGGATTTTCGTTACGTAAATGGTGTGCCAACCACGGCAAATTACTAAAGGGCATTCCAAAGGAAGACATCGAAGTCAAGCTTGAAGTTGACCAAGGTAACGATGCAAAGGTAAAAACACTTGGCCTTACATGGTTTCCCAAAGTGGACAGCTTCATGATAACGATCAACCTAAATGAACACAAGAAGATTACGAAGAGGACAATATTGTCAGATATTGCTCACATCTTCGATCCTCTTGGTCTTGTCAACCCAGTGGTAGTATGGGCAAAAATACTGCTACAAGAACTGTGGATACTCAAACTTGACTGGGACGCATCTCTGCCTATTGAACTTCATACAAAATGGAAGGCGTTTCGAGAAGATCTACCGGAATTAGAAAAGGTAAATATACCACGACGTATCACCATCGACAAAACAAGTGCTATTGAGTTGGATGCATTTGCCGATGCTAGTGAACGTGCCTATGGCGCTTGCCTATATCTGAGAAGCACTGATTGGATCGGATCCCACTTAATGCATCTGTTGTGTGCAAGATCAAGGGTAGCACCGACAAAAAAAACAACGATTCCTCGACTGGAGCTGTGTGCCGCAAAATTGGCAGTAGAATTAGCTAAGGATATCAGAATACAATTACGAGTGCCAAGTGAAAACGTATTTTTTTGGACAGATTCAACAATCGTACTAAATTGGATTTCATCAGATGTCTCCTCATTTCAAGTGTTCGTAGCCAATAGAATTTCAATCATCCAAAGCCTTTCCAATAGGAATCAATGGCGACACATCGAATCTGAACTTAATCCTGCTGATTTAGTTTCCAGAGGAGCAACTCCAAAAAGCATGTTAAAGGCTCCCTTATGGTTTCATGGACCCACGTTTTTACAATTACCTCAACATCAATGGCCAACTCAACCCGCTCAAGTATGTATGGAACTTCCCGAAAGGAAGAAGACAAGAACTATTCTCATGGCGAAACCCCACACACCATCTATACTTGAGGAGATCAACCACAGGAACTCATTTCCTACCTTACAACGAATCATAGCATTCATACAGAGATTCACGAAAAATGTGCGAACTACTCAATGCCATCGGAACCTGAGCCCTCAGATACAATCAGATGAAATTTTCAATTCACTCATGTTCATTGTACGAGAGGTCCAAAAAGAAGAGTTTTATGACGAGGTGAAGGGATTACATCGAAACGAGGCAATAAGGCCATCAAGCGATTTAGCAGCCCTGAGCCCATTTCTAGACAACGAAGGAGTGATTCGTGTTGGAGGTAGATTAAGACAAGCCAACATACCCTGGGAAACAAAACACCCGATTGTATTACCCAGATCGCATTGGGTTACCAAACTTCTAGGTGAGTATATTCACAAGAAGCACCTGCACGCTGGACCTCAAGCATTATTGGCCCTTGTACGTCAACGATTTTGGCCTATACATGGAAAATCTTTGATTCGATCAATCATACATCAGTGCATACCATGTACACGGTCAAGACCAAAACTAATGACACAACTTATGGGTGACCTGCCCAAAGAACGAGTACTTCCATCACGCCCTTTCTCTAATGTGGGCGTTGATTTCTGCGGCCCCATTCAAGTGCATTACAAAATCCGAGGAAAAAGGCCAACAAAGGCATATATCGCTGTTTTCGTATGTTTTAGCACCAAAGCATGTCACTTGGAGATAGTTTCAGATCTTACCTCTGCGGCATTCGTTGGATGTCTGAAGCGCTTTATCGCGCGGCGAGGAAGACCGATTAAAATATTTTGTGATAATGCAACCAACTTCATTGGGGCTCGCAATGAACTTCAAGAACTTCAAGGATTCTTCTGGTCACAGGAAAATCAGGAAACTGTTAACCGATATTGTGCTGAAGATCAGATCCAATGGCGACCCATTCCACCTCGATCTCCGCACTTCGGAGGCCTATGGGAGGCGGCAGTCAAGTCAGCAAAATCACACATGAAGCACGTATTGACTGGAGCATCTTTAACCTACGAAGAGGTATCAACAGTCATTGCCGAAATAGAAGCAATTCTGAATTCACGTCCGATTACCCCTCTTCCTGATCAACCGGATGATATACAAGCATTAACCCCAGCCCATTTTTTGGTTGGAGAACCTTTAACAACGCTACTCAATCCACAATTACCACCGGAAAACCTGTCCCTTCTTGCTCGGTGGGAGCGAGTGAAACAGATTCACAAGGAGTTCTGGCGTCGCTGGAAAAACGAATACCTCCATCAACTGCAAGTAAAGGGGAAATGGACTAAAGAAACAGAAGACATCAAAATAGGAACCATTGTCATCGTACATGATGAAAGTGCACCTCCTTTGAAATGGCCATTAGGAAAAATTCTCAACACACACGTAGGACCAGATGGCAGGGTTCGCGTTGTCGATATCCAAACCGCCTCTGGAATAATAAAAAGATCTATTCAGCGAGTCAGCCCATTACCGATCACTGTCAATGAAGAAGAGGAGGATCCTCAAAAAGAGGTTATAACTACTAGTAAGATGACAAAGGCAAAACGAAGAAGGATCGCGCCAATCAACCCTAGTTGGAATACGGGAGATAGCCATATTCCTCACTGCTCATCCTTGAAACGATATGAGTCAGCTTATCAAACCAACAACATACCGATAGACACTACAAGCTCCAGAAAAACTGCACCGCAAGGAGACAGGAGACTTAGTTTAGGAGCCGTACTGTTTGCCAGCTTAATTTGTTTTCTAAATCCTATTTCAGCCACAACTCACACTATAGAAGTCCTGCCTTTCATGACACATCCAGCCATATATTTTGAGGGTCTGGGTCAAACTAGCATCGTAACCGACGAATGGAATCTCATCACGTATTTTCAAATGGAAAAATATTGGGAGGAGCTTAACACTCTACAAGCTAGCATCAAGAAGATGGAAGGTTTATGTCACCCATTACTAGAATACAACGACTATTGCATTGCTACCATTTCTCTCCTTAAGCATCATCTGTACACAGTAAATTCATCAAATAACCTACTTAAGGGCACTGACCGACAGATACGGACAAAACGGGGAGTCTTGAACATCGTAGGCAACATAGCGAACAAATTATTTGGTGTTCTCGATGACGAATACGCTGAAAAGATGACTGCTAACATGGTGCAGGTTAATAACAATGAGCAGCACCTCTTACATCTAATTCAAAATCAGACGTCAGTCATCGACTCAACTTTAAATATCATGAAGAACTCTTCCGAACATGTTAATAATCAACTCCATTTGATTCAAGAATATTTAAGTAAGGTAAGAGAAGAAATCCGACTTACGCAAAACAATCAAACCGAGGAACGTGTACTGCACAGATTCAACTCAATTACCATATATGTGCTACTCCTATTAAATGATTACTAGAGGATCCAGGAAGCCCTCGTTGACATGACAACCGACGCACATCATGGTCGCCTAAATCCACTAATTTTGACATCAACTCAACTTCGTCAGGAATTATCTATCATCCGATCACACATTCCTCCAACACTCTCGTTTCCCACACAACTTAGTGGATCAAATATTCGTTGGCTGTACCAAACTGCGACCATCAGAGCAAGGGTGCTTAGGAACTATATAATCTTCAACATAAGAGTACCACTAATTAATACTGAAAAATTTGAACTCTTCAACATTGTGCCAATAGCCATACACATGAATGGAACAACCACCAGGATAAGACCAGCATCCGAATATATGGCAATCAATTTACATAGAGATCGATATTTCCCGATGGACGCAAATGAGTTAGCCAACTGTGCAGGAATTGCTGAAAAACATTACATCTGCAGTCCCTACCATTCAACTCACATCAAAGAAATAGACAACAGCCAATGTGAATTACAGTTATTCACAAACTCTACGTTACAACCTCAAATCCCAGCAAGCTGCACTTTGGAAAAAATACCATCAAAGGGTTATTGGACGAAACTAGAAGAGCCAAACACATGGTTGTATGCGCTAGACAAACCAAAAATCTTCAACATTGGCGTGAGGCTGCGCCAAGAACTAAAAGATTAATCACTAGCGGCTGTTTAAAGGAATTCAGCCCGCTATACAAAATTCACTGGATACTGTCATTAGTACTGCTGATTCCATCTTAGGCAGAAGGCGTAGAGATCGGAACGACTGGTTCGATAATGAATGCAAGCTGGCAACTGAAAGTAAGAATGCTGCGTACCGAGCAATGCAGCAGTCTCAGAGAACACGAGCACGCGAAGAGAAATAAAAAGAGCTCAGAAAAGAAGAAAAGAGAATTCACAAACGAAAAAAGGAAGCCTGGGAGAAAAATCTCGTTTGTGAACTAGAACAGTACAGAGAGCGACGGCCGCACCAGGCGCGAGAGTTCTACCGAAGAGTACGCGGTATGATGCAATTCACACCTCGTTGCACATACTGCAAGGACAAAGAAGGGTTTCTGATCACCCATCTTCAAGGCATCTTGGAGCGATGGGAGGAGCACTTTCATGAATTGCTAAGTGGCGAGCTAACTGAGGATTTGGAGGCTCCACCAATATCTGACGATAATGCTATGCTGACACCACCAAGCTTAGCAGAAGTTAGCAGTGCCATCACCAGGCTCAAAAACAACAAGGCCTCGGGTGCAGACGGCATCCCCGGCGAGCTGGTTAAATATGGAGGGCCTACATTACACCAAGCGATTCATGAAATAATTGTGCAAGTATGGGAGCAGGAAGCGATGCCAGAAGACTGGAGAAAAGGCATGCTCTGTCCGGTACATAAAATCATAAGATATCACAACGTGCAGCAATTATCGTGGTATAACGTTGTTGAGTACCGCGTATAAGATATTCTCCGCCATCCTACAAAACAGGATGGCCCCTTACGCTAGAAACATCGTAGGCCAATACCAGTGTGGCTTCAGTCCAGGCAAATCAGATTTTCACTTTGAGGCAGGCTATGGAGAAATGTCTAGAGTTTCAAAACTCAATCCAACACCTCTTCATAGACTTTAAAGCCGCCTATGGTAGCACAGCCAGAGTAGACAAGACTATGTAGGTTGACCATGACCAATGTGACAAGCCAAGTAAAGGTATCCGGAACACTGTCCAGACTAATCAACATCTATAATGGACTCCGGTAAGGGGACGGTCTGGCCTGCCTCCTTTTCAACCTGGCGTTGGAGAAAGTGATCCGAGATTCGGGCGTGACATCAAGGGGCACAATCCTCCGCAAGTCCACCCAATTACTGGCTTACGCAGACGACATTGACATCATTGGAAGAACATCAACAGCTGTACAAGAAGCTTTCATCCAGATTGAGCCGGCGACAGGAAATCTGGGACTGCACATCAACGAAAGCAAAACAAAGTACATGGTTGCCTCGTCTGCAAGAACACCTAACATTGGTCCCACAATCAAGGTAGAGGAACACGAGTTTGATGTGGTAAACTCATTTACCTACCTTGGGTCAATAGTAGCAGCCGACAATACCATGGAACCTGAAATACGCGCACGACTGCTAAAAGCCAACAAAGCCTACTATAGTCTGTCAAGGCTCTTCAATTCCAAGCATCTAACCATAACGTCTAAACTTTTAATATATAAGACGATGGTCTTGCCGGTTCTCACATATGCATCCGAAACGTGGGTGCCTAGCAAAAAGCACTCTAACCTCTTGGCGGTGTTCGGAGGATTGTTGGCTCCTTATGTGAGGAAGGACGATTCCGGAGACTCTACAATGACGAGTCTACGAGCGCTATTGCGACATAGATGTTGTGAAGAAAATAAAGCTCGGTAGACTCCGGTGGGCAGGACATCTAGCTCGTATGAGTGAAGATGAGCCTGCTCGGAAAGTTCTCTGCGGTAAGACTTATGGGGTGCGACAGCGAGGGAGACCCAAACTCCGCTGAAAGGATGACGTAGACCAGGACGCTGAGAGCATAGGGATGCCAAAACTGGATAACATCGGCTCAGAATCGGGACCGGTGGAGAGAACAGTTGCGAGAGGCCAGGACCGGATCCCGGTTGTAGAGCCGTTAAAGAAGAAGAAGGATGGTGTCAAATCAGAACCCCACCCGATCTCGACATCCCAGTGCCCGATCTCGGCGGGGGTCCCCTTCAACCCACTTCTCAGCTTCGCTGACGACGGTACCCTTACGGCTTCAATATTGAAAGACAAACACGTGCCAGATCATGTCTTGATGTCCAACTCAATAAGCAAAGACTCATTCATTGTAGATTGGAGAAGCAAGAATAGTTTCGATTTCAACCACTCCAAAACCAAGTACTGTCTTATTTCCAATAAAAAGTGCAACACCTCTCCATACGTTAGTGGATCGTGTTGAACTAATGGCCGACCCATCCCTTAACATCTTAGGCGTGACATTACCCAAAGACTTGCGATGGAATGACCACATATTGCCAATCGCCAAACAAGCATCCCAGTGCTTGGGATTTCTGAAGAGGTGCAAGTTCCCGGCCCGTGCTGTAATATATAAATCCTACAATCGGCCTCTTCTCGAATACACCTCCTTCATTTGGGGCGGCGCTTCGAAAACGTTTGGCTTCGTGGCGTGGTTAGATAAAATACAAAAAAGGGTCCTCAAACTTATCGGTGACGACGTCGTTTGCGTCACCATTGACCCCTTGAGCCACCGTAGGAACGTTTCAGCGCTGGCAAAATTATATCCCTACTACCATAGCGACTGTTCCACCGAAATAAACGCTCCACGGCAATCTTATGCCTTCTCGTCTCATTCCATTCACCTGCAACTCCCCCTTTCACGCACTCTACAAACTAGTATTCGTTTATAATAGTCGGAGGGCTGAAGACGAAAAAGTGCTTTCTTCTTTGATGTGGACAAACTCGATTGCAACTCATTCTATTACTAAACGGGATTATATGTATGTCCGAGCTCTCCGACACTTTTAGTGGTGCAGAAAGAAGGGTAAAAGAAGTCATCTTCTTATTGAAAAAATGTCATCGATGTGGGGCATGAAAATTTGTAGGATGGAAGACTATAAGCTACTTAATATAAATTCCAAGTCTCCGACAGCTTGGTTGGTGCAAAATGGGTGGCTGACAGGGGTCAAGTTGCCGAAAATGTTTGCAAAGAACTACTATCTAAAAAAAATGAAAATCCGAACCTGTACTCAACCCTGTTGATTAGTTTCCAAAGGAATGACACAAGAAAAATGTTGAACGCCGCGCCCCGGTTTAGTACCATGGTCCCGTTCTTTGCCCGGCATTGCTACGCCAACCCCTGGTCCAAGTGTTCTACACAATCAATGGACAGGGTCTTCTTCAGGACTCGTGAAAAGTATGAGTGCCTCAAAGAGCTTAATGTCAATTAGGTAAACCTCTGCGCAAACTCTTTGCACTATCTTATTTTTCTGGACTTTATGCAGACTCTCATATGTTCAGCCCCTACCCAAAAAAGGTGACACAAGCAATCCCTCCATGATCTGCCACATAAAAAATAAACTTGCTTAGTTACTTACTGCCATTCCAAACCGCTCACGAACCACATTAATGCTGCTTGTGGACAACAAGGGAGTGATTCGGGTTGGAAGTAGATTAAGAGAACCCAACAAACCCTGGAAGCGAAATATCCAATTGTACTACCAAAATCTCATTGTGGTTCTAAACTTGTTGCAAAATTCAAATGCGATAAAAACCATTGATTTTAAGCTGAGCCGCGTAATTTCTAAGATGTTTTTCGAGGGATTTAAATCCAAAAGGCCCATTCAGATCCAGCAGCAGCAAGTTAAGTTTTACTAGCAATCGCTGCTGCTTTCTGGGTGGGCTGGATCTGAATGGGCCTAATGTTTTCAAATTTGACCTATAGACCAAATTTCGCTGAGTCTTTTAACCAATAGAAATTCGGTTTTATCAATAGTTTTTATCAACATTGGAATTACTGATCTAAGAAAATATTTTGTGACAGGTTTTTGACCAAAGACAAAACACGAATTTAGTTTTCTTATATACATTTTAATTTAGCACAATTTTAACACCGAGAAAAGCAATTTGACCTAGGATTGCAGCTTCGCCTAATGTTACATAATTATTTTGTAATTTTCTTACGATGTTATCGAAAGCCCAAAAAAATTTTAAAAAAGCAAAATCAATATTAAGGAAAGGAAAGAAAAAAATAAAAGTTCTAATTTTCAATGCAAAATTTTTACTTATTTCGTAATAAATAAGATAATTTACAATCATCATATAAAAAGTAAAAAAATGTGTACAGGTGGGGGTTAGTTAAGGTGAATAGTCTTAACTATATAATAGAAGGGGGACGTTGTGTGCCTAATACATGTTTTTCTTTCTAAAGCGTAAAAGAACAAGAGCACTACTAATCTACTAAATAATATTATCAATAAGACTAAAAATAAGATAATAAAAGAATGTGATGTTTAGGTTGCAACCAACAAACGAGGAACAGGGCAGCCAACAGACCTAGAACGTGGGATCCAAATAGTAAATGGCCGTTCCATTGTAAGATGCTGCCAATAAAACTTTCGCGATTACCGCATAGTTGAAAGTGTATGAGAATGCCTTAAGTCTAACATTTTTGGTCCAATAATAAATAACAATGAAAATATACACAATTCAGAATTAATTGTTAATACAGATATAGATAGACGAAATTTTGAATACGTCGTTATCACTCATGAATTTAAAAGGGTTTCTTCAGTTTTTCAATTGCATTTGTTAGATGCAATAATTCAGTGTTGAGCTGCGCCACAAGTGTATCTAATTTATCGACAGAATCCAAAATTTCTACACGTTCTGTATGTGGATTGAATCGAACTTCAAATGGCCGGGACATTGCTGATACCCAACGCCTAAACTTATCTTTGGCATCCTCGAAACTTTCTGCAACATAGTATATTGGTTGATACTCCTGATCCTGGTAGGGTTGAACAGCGGTTGATGCAGGTTCAAATGGCCGAAGTTCTGGCTTCTCACTTAGGGCATGAAGAAGTTCACCATATGATGATAGCAGACCAGCACCGTAGGCTTTTACTTGACCTTGCTCCTTGCAAAGACCAAATTCAACAGTGAACCAGTAGACCTGCAACAGGAAAATCAGTTAACACATTTATCAATCTAACAAATAAATTAACTTTCTAAACTTCATCTAAATTAGTTTAAATTATGTCTACTCTGCAAAATTTTTAAATTTTATTAGTTGCGTGGTAAATGCAATTATCTGTGATCGACTACTTTCTACGAAGGTCAGCTGTGTGGAATACTAATTTAATGTCAATCACTTTACTTGGAGGCCGTGCAACCAGATCACCTTATTAAGTAAAAACGAGTGGAAAACTTCAATAATCAACCTTAAAAATCGAAGACATTGGCTTTGGATGTTGAACAGTTTTCGCGAGCAGCAATTGGTTATATCGCTTGGCCATGGCCGAAAGAAGAATCATTTCAATGTTGTCCATTGCGCAAGTCCACGTGAGCCACATCGTACTTGGCATGTTACAGTCAAGCGATCCAGAAAACTGCATTACGGCCTGCAGTTGCACCTCATAAGCCAGTCAGTAATAACCTTGACATCGTCGAGCAAAGCTTCAAGTGCTTAATGCTTCCACACATGCGAAAATCTTCCAATTTGGCTCTTACTAACAGATTTAGGTTGACGTTTGCTATGGCACAAGGTGAGTCACGTAAATAGCCTGCACGGCTAAGTCTCTATTAGTAGTAACTAACATTTGAATCTTAAGCGGTAATTAGTACAAAATAATAAAGTTATTACTTACAGTTGAAAGCTTTTCAATTTCTTCATCAGATGCACCCAACGAAGCGAGACCTATCTCCTGTGAAAATTGTGCGAAGCTGGGATCGGCTAGGAGGGGCATATGTCCAAGAAGCTCGTGGATGCAATCTCTGTAAAAAGATAGATAAAATGCAGCATGAGTGGGGTCATGGGCCAACAATTTGTTAACAAGGCAAGAATAACCGAAGGAAGCTCTACTTTGACTGCTGGCATGGTAATTGTGTTACAACTCTCACCAGCTCAGCCCCAACAAGGCAATCAATTACTCTAATAACGTTGAGCTTTTCTTGTATAATAGGCAATTACGACACCACTAGAAGGGAACTTTTCATCCATTTCCCGTGCAGGAACTTAAATCCTGATTCACAGCTCCTTGGAATCAGTCACTTTACTGACTTCAAAGGCTTCCGTTTCACTTTGTAATTATTGAATTATGCCTTCTGTTAAGCGAACAAAGGGGATAGAAAAGGAAAATTTTAAATGTTTTACTTACGGTTCTGGAGTGTGGTAGGGTGAGTTGACGTGCCTGACGTACTGTGTACTCTGGAATACTCTAAATGCTAGCGACGCCAGGAAGTCGCGGGCTGTAAGAAGACCAGCAGCAGGCCGAAGTGAAAATCCAGTGTTCTTTCGAAGGAAAGTGCTCATTTCCTCAAGCTGTGGGATACGGTCTTCGACAAAGATTTCTTCATCCTGCAACTTCTTAAAGACAGATCTATATTCGGCACAGGCATGTTTAGGCATCAAATCAAGCACAGTCCTGAATACTGATCGCCAAGTTTTGTTCTCAACGTCGGTGTAATTAATGTATGGAATTGGATCTCCATATTTATAGGCGAACGCAATTTCAGCAATTTCCTTCCTACGTTGACGGTAAACTTTGTCTGCAAATCCTGGATGGTTCATATCCAATTCAGGCTCATACTTTGTCATCAAATGATTGCAGTTATCCAATTCTGATCCATGTTTAGGGAACCATGGTGCCTGGACACTGATGTTATTCTCCGAAAGTAAATTAACACCTCCGAACGACGCAGATTGTCGAAGTGAACGGATCAATTGGAGGAGATTAGCACGAGTCATATCTAATTTTATGAGAACATCATGTTGAATGCCCTCTGAACGTGATGGACGAGATTCCAAATGCAAGATCACACCATGGTAGTTTTCGATGGCCTTTAAGATTCGACCAAGCGAGCTCATTCCATCCTTCAAACGTACAACAAGTGCGGCACGTTGCAATGCATTTTCAGCTTCTGGTGATTCAGAGGCAGCATTTGACAGAGCGACTTCATCTTCGGTAAGGCCCGAATCTGTTATAAATAAAAATATTTATTTTTGTATGTTTAATGTTTTTAGTGAATTTGTAAAAAAAACATTCTTTTTGGTTGGTGCGAAAGACAGTTGAGTATTTATAACTGAAACATATGAATAACTACCCAAAACTATCTCACTAATTATTTACTGAGGATTTGATTTTAAGACTCGGCGAAACCTGTCTTTTTGCTATTATATCAGTCGTTTAATAATAATTCATTAAACCAATGAACTGGCACTTTGTTACACAAGTTTCCCCTATACGCCATAAATCCAAAACAATTCAGCTCAGCACCAGCAATATTACGCGATCAAACCAAGTAATTTTGTCCATCATTATTTTATCTTCAAATCATCTTTTCTCTAAACTTCAACATATTCATTGCGGGGCCTTATATAGCCTTAAACAATACAACAATGGTCCATGATTCGGATATCAAAAATGCTTTCAACTTTTTCATTTGATTTTCCAATTCCACGCACGGCTCCGACATAAAGTATTGCCTCCGCATTATGTGAAAAGGGTGTTCAACAAGTGAATTTCTTAAAATATTGTTAAAATATTGTGTGGGAAGTAAATTTTCATCCCCCATTTACCATTTGGTAGCTTTTTTCACTTTTATTCCTTTTACCAGCTAACACTGGATGGGAGAAAAAATTTCTGACCCCCCAACAGGATACAGTCAACGTACTATAACCGAATGTATATACAATAGTACGTGGCTTTGTATCATGAAGACATTCTCATATTGTGAGTGTTAAGCCAAGAAAATGGTTGAGCAAAGAAAAGGCGAAAAGTCAGGAAATGATTTATCGTTAAAGGAACTTACCATTCGCATTATTGTCGCTCCGAATATGTTCCTCTTCAGATGCTTGTTCGCTGTACCGTACTTCTTCTAGTTCAACTATTTAATGTACAAAAACAAGAATAAAAAAATAAAAAATCAAGATGAAAATAAGCCAGTTGCCAAAACGTACCTTCTACGACTGAATCCTGGTCAATTTCTTGTTCAATTTGTCTCTCATTACCAATCTCTAATTTACCTTCTTCTTCATGTTTTTAAAAAAAGGAAAATGGCAATCGAAAAATAAAAAACAAAAAATAAATAAAAAACACTTAAAAAATAATAGGATAATCTCACCTTGAGGCACGTGATGTTCCTGTGCCTGAGCTTGAAGGACACAACTTTCTAGACTAGTATCTATATTCAGAACAACAATCACAACATTAAAATCAGTGCAACGATGCAAAAAGGGTAAAATGAAATCATCTAGTCAAACTAGATGCAAAATAACATACATGCAGTTCTTGACTTACCATTGGCGCGTTGACGAGCTTCCTCCAAGACGGATTGCTTAGTCTGCTTTACAACAAGTGTCTCAAAGCGGGCATCATCAACCAAGGAACGGCGACGAGATGGGTACCCATTCTGTAAAAAAAGAAAAAAGGCAAGTATAAGACAAGGTGCCCTGCCAATCGTAAGTTTAGATGTACTTAAGTGAAAATCCCTCAAGAGCAATTGAGAGGGATGACGGCAGAAATCCCCTGTAAGACGGATTTATTACTGCCACGACATTTTCCCATACTTATCGTGAATAGGACATTGCTAAGGGCAACTCCATTTGATCTGGGGAAATTACAGGAAATAAGCTTTTCACCAGCAATTTTCCATCTGTGCGGTTGAGTCTGAGACAAAACCAGAATTGTCCAACAGAAAATCACCCATATTAAGTGACCTCTGTTTTTGATAGATGACCGAGTCATTTGCAGAGAAATGCATAGAAGCATTTGCAAAATATGGGAAAAAAGAAAAACTCGAAAAGTTGCGATAAATAAAAGTTCAATAAAATGTTTCTTAAATTTGTTTTCGTTTTGTGAACTTTTGTGAAAATTCATAAAAACTGGTTATAAGAAAAACTGGTCACAAAGGAGCGGTTTTAATGGATGTTATCGAACCGCGATTGTATATGTATATCCAAAAAAAATCTGCATAAATTGACGGATAACAAAAGCCTGCTGGACATGTGATAACCATCGGTGTTGTTGAACGAAAGTTCTCACAAATATAATGGACCAACGATTTGCACTTGAATAGCGTGTGGATAACGAAAGTTTTGGCCGTTGCGGAAAATCTTTTCATAACTCCTCGGGTCAGAGTAGCTGGCGATGTCTTAAAACTCTCGTAAATCGTTATAAACTTAAGACCATCGATCGCTTGTTTACTGTTGAAGAGTTAACAAACGAAATCAAACCCGAAATGTAGTTTTATTAACATTTTTCGGCCACTTTCACTCTTATTCAATACTTGTAACGATTTTGTTAAATTTTCGCAATTTCTGAGCCAGATAAAAGGACAGAAAATGTAGTTAATGATTTTAAATTATAAAGAAAGTAAATAACAATGCCTATCATACCTCAATGCTGTAAGACTTCTTGATAGCGAACAGTTCACGGTTCTTTTGAGCTGCAGCAACTGCCATCATACCGATGTTGATTTGAAAAATTCTCGCAATTCACTAACTTTTAATAAATCTCAGCTCCTTGAGGCTTGAAGGACTCTAAGCCTGAACAACTCTTCACCTTTTCACTGCTTATGGTTTTAAATTTTCAACGGTTTAAAGTCCTAACGTGGAGCTTTAAACGGTGCGAAACTGTGTCTTATTTGCTTCCTTGAAATCCTTGAGGAACTCTGATCTGTATCTTAACTTTCCTTCGGAACTTCACACAATAATTTTATTTTCAAAAGGGTAACTTCAAATATCCTTTTTCAATATTATTTTAGAACGTCACACACAGATCCCAAAAGGAACAAATTCGAAAACTTTTTTAAATTTGAAGCGAATAATTACAACAGTACAGCACTATTTTTCTTCTCAAGAAGCGAGTCTGAGCGAGTGATAGCGAACTAATGCAAGCTTCTCCGGACTGCAATCACTTTAAATACCTGCCGAGCCCAACGGCAGAATCTAGCATTTCGCCTAACCCCCTCCTACTGCGCTTCTGCATAAAGCAAAAAGCTGAATCCACTGGGATTGGACTTGGGTGACTGCCGGGGCTTTCAAAGTTTATTCTTTAGGATCTATGCGTAAGCGCGCCTGCGTCACAGAATTTCCGGCATTCATTGAACGAGAATTTGGGGCTCCCCTTGAAAGCTTTTGCCAATCTTTTGACGCTCGTATACCGCTTTGGTACCGTTGTTTTTCTTGGGAATTGGGAGGCACTCGGTCGCTGCTCCAGATTGTGCTTGGGCGTCGATCTTACGCTTCGCAGGAATTAGCAAGGACTCTGCTACCGCCTTTATTTTTCGGAAGAATCGCAGTTTCGGAGTTACTAAATTTCTTTTTGGTGGTTTTCGGCGATTTTGCAATTTGGGCAAAGTGGTCCGAGTTTTGTTCCTCTGTGCAAACTACATTTTCGTGCATATTTATTTATTTTTTGGAAATATTTAACTTAAATAAATATTTTATTTCGCTTGCGATTAGCACTTAGTTTCCAAAATATGTATGTAATTGACTTACAGTGCTTGGTTTTTATGTACGAAGAAATAGTAATGAATTTCTGCGGCATGTGAATTTTAAGTAATAATCTAAGAGTAATATTTAAACCTCGTCAAATATTGCAAATAATGCAGTTTCACATATAAATAACTAAAAAAATAGTATTTTACTTAATTAAATTTTCTTTTTGAAGTGAAAAATGTCTTATGGTTATTGATTTCTAACAAAAGAACAGATTGATAATGAGGAGAGATAATGAACATTTTTATGCATTACAAAATAGGATGCCGGCGGTATATTTCGCCAAACTTTGTCTAATGGAACAAAAGCGGGTTTAGGTATTATTTATAATATAAATAACCATATTTGAGATCTTTCAGTTAGATTAATTGTGTGTATCAGTTTTCACTGACTATTTCAGCAGTCATCTTTCTAACAAAAACTAATGAAATGTTATGGAGGATTACGAGGAAATCAATGGAAGGAGGAGGAGATTAATGGAAATTACAGATATCAATTGTGTTGTGTAAAAGTAATATTATATAAAATATGCTTTAATAAGAAGGCGGCGTGGAAATTTCTTTGCACAAAATAATAGATGGCAATTATAATTCTAATAATATAACGATATCATGATTTCTATGATGTTGTTGCGGGATAGCTAAGTAGTTTTTTAACAAAATTGTTAACTTAGTTATTTAAGTTCATAATAAATATTATGTAAGTGTTCTAAGTCACAAATTTCTTGTTTCAAGATATTTAAAGGATTACATTTGAATAATCTCATATGAAAATGTTGTTTTCAAGGTTTAAATTGATTTAGAGCATTTTCAAAATTAACTTAATGACTTATAAATGAATAAAGAACTACGAGTTTTATTAGAAACAAAAATTTGAATGAAATAGTTCATTTACACTTATTAATTATAATTTAAAATCATTTTCATCATTTTAATCTTTCATCATTATAAGTTTTGAGATTTTTAAAATGCTCCTGACAAACTAGATGGATGTAGGATAGTAATGCCATAATATCTTTATGTTTTTCTTCCGTTACTGGTCTTTTTGTGATGTATCTGTAAGGTGTGATGTATAGGAAGTAATTTTATATTTTCGTATATTTTTGGTCTCCCTATCTATCATCTAAAGACGTTTTATAGAAAGATGAATTTTTCAAAACTCTAATCTATTAAATTTTCAGCCAAGCGACGGGTTCGCCCGCAATGCCCGCATTCTTATCGTTGACGCTTCCAGTGGTTTCGTTGAAATAAAATCCGGCTGCGACATTTGTTTTAACGAAAATGGATTTTTTCGTCTACATTGTTCCTTCAGTTCATAATGCTCTTCTCATTCTCATTCTCTCTTCGTTCCTTCTTTTATTTTCATTTTTATTAACCTAAAATCACGGTATTCGGTAAAAAGGAATAACCAGATACCAACCCTTGTGGTCTATTTTTTTCAATATTATTATTTGAAGACTGAGCAATTCCCATCGATGTTATCTAGGCCTTGAAAGCTGCCTAGCTATCCGATAACTGTATTACCCTGCCATTCTTTAAACTTGACCTAGTCTGGATTTGTTCTATTCTGGAGCTGTTTAGAGGCAGCCAGCGCACCATGTGTGGCTTCAAGCTCATCTCTTGCCAAAAGTCTGTTTACTGGCATAGAAGGCTATACTGACCCGGGTTGTCCTCTCTTATATTAGCCCTCCAGTTCAGCTTTCAGTCCAGAATAAGACCCAAGTACTTTGCTGATTGGAATAGTCTCACTTCTCGACCATTAATTTTATGCAGACTGAAATCGAGGATTTCTGTCTTTTCCCCGGGCTAACAGACACCCCACACTGGCTGGACCACTCGCTAATCTTCTAACCCCTTGAGATTTCAAAACTCTGAAAACAATACCGATTTTTATAAATAACATCTCAAGCAATGTCATACTTTACAGAAAATTTATTTCGTTTCAGAAAGATTCAAGCAATCTCTAAGGACTAGTGGCTAATTGTGATCAAAATGACAAAAGATGTTATCAAGCTCTTCATCTGTCCTTTTTTATATTTTTGACTTAGACCACTTTCAAAATTATGCGCTTTGAAGACGAACGATTAGTAAATGTAGGTACCTTCGTACTTGCGATGTGACGATGTTAAGTAAATGGAGGAAAAGTTATATTTACTTGCATGAAACTCAACGTCGCATAAATATAGGCCTCGATTCCCAGATCCGGAAGATCGGAAGTGAGTGCGGATTTGACACTTTGTGATTCTCAAATCCGCAGTCGCGAATTCAAACCCGCAGACACGGATTAAATGTGGATTTAATTACCGAAAAATTCAGAGTGAACACTCACGCGATTATGAAATACGCAATATCGGATTCGCTTAGGCAAATTTGACGTTTCAAATCCGCGGAAAAATTGTTGCGGATCACAAATCCGCAGTTGCGGCGGGAGTGTTCGATCCGCCGGATCTGGGAATCGAGGCCATAAATATCAGACAAAAGCAGCATTCCAAACAAATATATTCGATAAAATAAGTGCAAAGTGTAATAATCACAGCCTATTTCTTCATTAATGCAATCAATAATAAGGTAAAAATAACATTTAAGAGTTTCCTAATTATTATTCACTAAAATCACTTTTAAAATGGAACTAGAAAACTATTATGAGCCGATGCAGTTGTGCTTGAAATAAATTTAGATATGCTAAAAATAATTTCATATTATTTTGCCGATTATTGTAATATAACGTTATGTATTTGTTAGATGCCAAAAAATCCCTTAAAAGCTACGGTAGCTACGTGATCCGCATACAAGCTTTCAATAAACCACAAACAAATCCATAATAAATATTGTTTTTTTATATCCAGAAGCATATGGCCACAAAAACAAGAAGTAAGTATACTGCTGAAAAATGTAAGTTTAACTTAAATTTCATCCAACGATGATTGCTCAGCTTTTATTTCTGAAAAAGCCCAGGCCAGGCGGCTGTCCAATGAGCAGACCAGTCGTGAGTCATCTGGAAAACGTCCGACGTTCGCAAACATAGCATATACGCTTTACGATGTTGAGCTTACGACACCTGCCTGCAGCCGCTCAAACGGGGATTCTATTTGTTTCGCCATAGATGATTGAACTTCCAGATAACAATAAATACAGAACTTCCCAAATTTCTGATGGAACAATAGAAGCAGCATCATTGATATTGACAATCTCACCTGGTCAATTTTAGGAAACATGAGCCACTCAATGGACCACTCAGAGTGGAGAACCTGTCCACAGCAGACAACACCATGGCTAGCAGAACGCCTCATCGAACCGTACACAAGAAAACATAACAAAAACCCGCAGACCAAGCGATTCCGGTTTTATTCATTTGTCAAGAGGCACTCGAAAGCAAAACAGAAAATAAAAGGTGATACCTGCTGCCAGGCAGGTGGGCTGGGTGCGATCTGATTTCTGAGTGCTTCGACACTAGCGCCCCATTAAAAAGCGATGATTTCGAGTTGTAGCGCAGCAGTCCCATTCATAGCATGCCGAACAGTTGCAGCAAGCTGGGAATCCCCTTGGCCTATGCAAGCTTTAAAGCGAACTCCCTCGCATTTGAAATACAGGTGTGCTTACATAAGCAAATTCTTAGGGTCCGTGCTTCTTTTGAACTATATACAGAAAGTACATAATTTTACACATTTAAAAATGAATTCTGGCCTCCAGGGGAATTTGTGTCGTAAATATTGAGTGGGTGGAAAACGGATACAGCCACGAACTTCCCGGAAACAAAGTGTTGAATTAACCAGGGACGCCCTTCAACCGACAACTACCACTTTAGTACTTTCGGAACATCTGAAGTGAAGGGTGTTTTGCTAAAAGCCGGTTCACTGGCCAAAATAAAGCGCTCACTGTGATGCTCCGCCGTGACTTCCAACAGCTTTTTATTTACACTTGAATTATACAGAACAAGTTGCCAAAGAAGACAAGCTCTAGACGCGGAAGTAATGCCCAGGTATCGCGTCGTGTGCTGTCGTCTCTTTTAAATCAGCTGTTTCCAGCACAACAAAATCACAGGTGCGGGATACATGCGAAATATTCAAAAGAGAGCAGACGTGAAGTACATAATCACATTAATTTGTTTTTTTCATTGTCACTTGTTTGTTATCTCCTCTTGCTGGGGAACTTGAGGTGCAAGTATTTAAA
Organism: Thereva nobilitata; assembly: GCA_963855945.1. Lineage (NCBI taxonomy): Eukaryota > Metazoa > Arthropoda > Insecta > Diptera > Therevidae > Thereva > Thereva nobilitata. The sequence continues at coordinate 643,744 of OY979696.1, forward strand.
TAATTTTCATACTCATGAATTTTTATATTTTCGGCGTATGGTAGTAGTTATCTAATGTGGCATTCCACTCAGCTTAGGATTATCTAATTAAATATGTATCTACGTGATTTCTTTGATCTATATTTATCTATTGATAGCTACTCTTCAGATTTGGAGCAAGTTTTGCCGTAAATCACGTAGGCCTCCTATTACATTCGCTGCCATGTTTCAAAGTAAATTAATTTCATCTAACCTCTGAAGTATTTTACCTTTTGAGGTCCTTCTTAATTTCATTTTCCTGTGAACAGCTTACACAAATATACTATTAATATTAGCAAGGTGTAAATCTGGTCTTCGCTGGGCAGTAGTTTCGCGATATTAAGGCTTTCGATTTTATATTTAATTTTAAGCAAGCATCATTTAATTTTATGATTTGTTTACATCTCACAAACATAAGTTAAGGCACTTCGCGAAGTTATGGATGAAGTTGGTCGTATTAATTAATATGAGATAATCAACTAGGTTTTAACTAATTTTCTTATGTAAAGCTAAATCAATTCATGCTCCATAAGTCAACTAATTGCAAAAATTTGGAAAATGCTAGCCCAACATTAATAAATTCGCTGTACCATTAAGTTTAAAAGGTATGGTTCCGTGTAATTATTTACAGAGCATCACCTCCCAATCATAACTAATAATAAGCTGTGTTTTTACCTATAATTTCGTTGCCTTTTTTCAATCGCATTTCGATCTGGAAGAGGTTTAATATAAAAAACTTGAACTGAAACATATAGCCGGTTGTAGCTGAGGTCATCAACCTTACCAAGTGAGGGCCCAATTTATGTTTGATTTTGTGTAAAACTCAAGGGTCTCAGACGAATTACTGGTTGCCCCTATTTTTACACCAGATGAAACCCAAGTCTTACCTGACATAGATCGATAGCAGGTGTCTGGGTACACGTAAGTGCACAACTTTTTCGCTCATAACACGCTTGATCTACTGGTTACTTCCCATTCAATGCAACACTCGGTGGATGTTAGCTCACATCTCGGACCTCGGCATCTTTACCTACATATATTATTATTTTATTAACACTGGAGCATTTCGTTTTTTTAGTCTACCATATATCTTCCGCCATTTTGTTGTGGCCGCCATATTACTTTTGCCGGTCCGATAACTTAGCCAGCACAGCTCAGTTTAAGACAAGAAAGCAATGATAAAAGCGGAAATACACGGAATAGAAAAATGCAATAAGCTCAAAAGCATGGAATTTGCATTTAAGCATTTCTGGCTTTTTACTGTAGATACATATGTGCAATATTTTTCAGATCATTTTAAAATAAAAACGTATTTTTTAGTTTTGCTAAACCTTACGTCTTCTTCCGTTTTTTGGTAGTCCCCATATTAGGTTTAAAATGACGTCACACGGCTTAATGTATTCTACTCGTCGTACTCTTTCATTTGATACCCATATCGAGGGTGTTGTAAAGAAAAAGGTAGTCCGCCATTTTGTGTCGGCCACCATTTTGAATTTGGAATGACGCCATAAGGCTCATTGTATTCTATTTGTCATATCCTTTCATTTGATACCCATGTCGGGAGTCGGGGAGCACAATAGCAAAATTCGGCTGCCATATTGGAACCGCCATCTTGATTATTTCACAAAATGGTCAGATCGCATTTTCGCGCGAACTATGCATACACTGTAAAAAATTCCTGTGGTAATTTTAAAAAAAAAATACTGGAAGTTTTATTCGCAAGCAGTTTTGTAAATTTACAATATATATGATTAGGAATATTCCTTATCTACTTTAGGTATTTTTACCAACTGTGTAGTAAATATAAATTATTTGTGGGATGTAAAAATACAATCAGTATTGGAGCTTTCTCTCCTTAGTTTTGTAAATTTCCAAAACTCTTGTTGCAACTTTTTACCAGAGAGAGACGAAAAGGGAAAAACCCAAAGCTGAAGATTACCGCCCTGTGCCAATGTGCTTGGCCCTGCCTGAAATATTTCCAAGCACCAAAGTTTATTCTTAGTTAATGCTCACTCCCTATATATACATAAATAATTAGCATTTTGCTCACAATGCCTTGTTAAGCATGTTACGTGAGGCAATGCCTATCAAAATTTCTTGGCTGTTACAAGAACTGCCCAGACCCTGACAAAGTCAAAGGTCTGGCCTTAACCTAAAAGCAATTGGGTTTATATGCTTAGTATTCCATTGTTACCTGTGAATTATATCCACGAGAGGAAAAATTTAAACCTTACATTCCAATAACCGATTTATGTTCTAAAATTACGCCACTTTAGTAAAATTACGGTACAAAGTGTTAAGATTTTTTCAGTACATAACATTGATAAATATATAAGAAATATTGTAATTTTCCTAGTAAGATAAACGATTTAGAAAAATACACAACATTGTGTAAAATATACGTCATATCCATGTAATCAACATTTACGTTATGCAGTATTGGAGATTTCCAATTTGATTATGTGAAATTACAAAATTCATAGTAAAATTACAATAATTGTGTAGTAAATTAGTTTTTCATATCGCGATTTGTAATTTTACTGTACATTTGCACTGTGAATTTACATATTTTTTTTACAGTGTATGTGCAAAATTTGAAGTTGATCGGTTATATGCAAGTGTGTGAAAATCAAGTTGCAAGATTTGTCTACATATGTACATACATACATACATACCGGTGAAGCTAATATAAAGCGTATAAAGAGTAAATCCAAACCCGATTTGTTAGCATCTGTTCGCCTCGAATTCTTCATTGCCATGTCCGCGGTCCCCGAGTATTTGACCAACTTAATGAACAGAGTTTTTTTTCAGGACGCGCAAAGTGTATAGGTGTCTCCATGAACTTGACGTCAATAAATCTAATGGGCCTGATAATGCCTTAAAACGTACCTAAATTGTGGCTTAAACTCTGCGTAAACTCTTTGCCTTGATATACTTCTCCCGAGTTTATCCAGAGCTTTGGGAACTACTTCATGCTGTCTAGTAAAACGGTAACTCCAGCAATACCTAAGGTGGCTTATGGCCGATGGAACTATTTGATCCTCAACTCATTGAGACACCGTAGGTATGCAGCAGCCCAGGCAAAATAATATAAGTGATAACGTTACGACTGTTTTACCGAAATTAAAGGCTTCGATTTCCGAACTACTAATACATCCTTGTGTTTAAACGTGCAGTTCATCTTCTTCTTTTGTTCAAAAGTACCGCCGCCACTCTACTTGGCCTATTGTACTACATCCCAACATTTGTAGGCCAGACCCCTTAAATAGGTTCAGCGGTCTGTAGTGTCATGTCGCTTAGAATTGGGCTGTTTGAGCTATCGCGGGACACTCACAGAGAATATGAAGGTCACGCTCGTCCTCCTCAACGCAAAGCCTGCAGGTGGAGTCCTCCGCCCCTCAATGCAATAGCTACCTACAGCCACGTAGCTCTCGACACGATACTTGAAATCAGGTTGCACATTACTCCCCATAAGATAGTACATCACTCTACCTCCTTAAGCACCATCCAGGCCCCTCTTCTCCAATCTTCTGCTATCCTTCTCGCTGTTATATTGCACGACGACTTGAATAACCGGACGGACTTGTAGTACAAGCGGCGATTCTTTAGTTTTCGCATAAGAAAGTCGTGAAATATTCGCGATCCCTCCTCATTGAACATTCAGCCATTTCGTTTAATTTAGACTTAGAATTAACTAGAATTAGAATTTCGTTTAATTTAGACTTAGAATTACTAGGTAGAGCTTGCCGAACTAGACTTACATTTCAATTTTTCCATTGGAAACAAACACTTACAAGCCCACTGGTATTTCACGTGACGTCTCAGTTTCCAGAACCGAAAATTAAGACCGCAACATAACAAAATATTCAGCATTAGGTGCCGTAATAGTGGTCAGGAATAGGTGACTTTTGCTTCTTGCTCTTAGTCTACGTGACTAAGAATCAGGAAGAAACCCGTTCATCATGAAATAATTATATCAACCTCGACGGATTGTGTCTGTATCGAATAAATGTTAAAATTAATTACAGACAATTGAGACAAATTCGTGATAAACCGAAACACACCCACCTTCAGTTCTGCATATCATTAGACATCATACCTCTATTAGACACTAACGTGCTGCTAAGTATCATTATTTCCACCTTTCATTAAGGATAATTTATGCAAAAATTTGTAAAAGCTGAAGCTGTAAGATCGCTAATACACGAATTATAACAAGCTGTGATCAGATCTCGTTTATCAGATCGGTCATAATCAATGAATGAGTAATTAGCAGCGGATACCTCCAGATGTTCGCAGTAATTATATAATCGCAATAGCCGGTCTACCTCTGGTCATAGCTCTGGCAGCAACTGATTTAAAATGATAATGACAAAAGTCACTGCAATTCCCACAGACCCGTCGGTGGCAGACGGAAGTCTCCCTGAATAGAGCCGTAAGCGCGTCGGTAAAGTATGGTGTTAACATGGAGAACAGCACCTGGAATACTTGAAACACTTTTAATAACCTGATTCAGGCCATAATAAAAGCGATATTATTGGTGTTGTTTTAAAGAAAATAATACTTCATCTTGCGGAGAGTGGAGGAGGGACTGCTGCTAGCGTCAAGGTCTCGTTAAAGCAAATGAATTTCGTTATGAGGCCGCTAAGAAATTCGTTTCCTCAATTTCAATGCTACCGTCTCGAAGAGTGCGTTTTTCAGTAACTGCCTATTCACTTGAGCTGATGAAATATTTAGTCCAGTAGCCAGCAATCACACATTCAATGTTTTGCTCCAGCCAGAATACTTTACAGCACCTGCTGAAATTTGTTTTAAAGCACGGCGAATTAGTTATTTAAAAAATGACCTACATCAAGTTATCCAGCAGCACTAATTATCTCTCAGAACGACATCGCGTATTTCTAACGATTCCTTGAAACAAATCGCATTCGCTGTTCTTAGTAGTAAATAGTCAGTATATTATATAAATGGTACACGCATTTTTCAGACTTGATGTGTAGAACGAATGAAGGAGTGATTATGACGTTGTTGTCATACATTTTATAAGTTGCTAGAAAGAAAGTAGTTCATTGCCACAGTCTCCTGCAGATCTTAGAATGTATGACTTTTGTGGGTCTCATGGAATGGGAGAGATTTTCGCTATTATCAAAAAGAAGTGGAGCTAAGGTACCAGCAGCATCAAAAGTGAACTGGAAGTCGACCATCGAGAGAAAGGTAAAGGGATCCTGCATAGCTTTCTACGCTTGTAAAAAGACCTTCGGTAAGAAATAGAGTCTCAAGCCAAAGATGGTCCTGTTGATGTACAGAGCCGTGATACGTCCAATAGTCATGCACCTCGCTGGCATTGAACAAGACCTATAATGTGATTGAAATGGGAAGGGTCTACAGAACGCAACGACAAAAGCAACAGGGGCCATTAGAACATATCCCTCGAACGCCTTTGATGTTCTCTTGCACCTGATCCCTCCCGACATCAAACACCTAACCTTGTGCAATCTCCTTAGACTGAGTGAATCTGGAACTTGGACCTCAAAACCCTACGGTCATAGCAATATCTTGGATTTTCTACCAGAAGGTACAGCCGCCACAACCACAAACTACGTTTCCCTTAGAAGGACGGACTTCTCCGACTAAATACTCTTACAGCTTCGTTGATGACGGTACTCTGCGTTACTCATATGGCATCGATAATGCAAGACAAGCACGTGCCAGATCCTGTCTTGACGACGCGACCGTCTGATTCCATCAATACACGGCACGAAGCTCGTTCTTGATTGGGTCCTCCAGAATCGTGTCGAATTCAATACCTTCAAAACAAAGTACGTTTTATTTCCAATAAAATCTGCAACATCTCTCCATCCGTGTCAGTAGATGGTGTGGAATTAATGGCTGACCCATCTCTGAACATCTTAGGCGAGCCATTATCCAAAGACTTGCGATGGAGGGACCACATATTTCAAGTAGCCAAACAAACGTCTCAGTGCCTGGGATTTCAGAAATGCAAATTCTTCCTCCAGCCATCGGCTCTTGCTGTAATATACATATAAACATCCTGCACTCGGCCTCCGCTCGAATGCAACTCTCTTATTTGGGGCGGGGCTTCGTAAACCATCTTGTTGTGGTAAAATGAAGTAAAAAAGGAACCGCAAAGTTATCCGAGAAGACGTCGTTTGCTCCACCATCGATCCTTAGGGTTACAGTAGGAATGTAGAAGTCCTGACGAAATTTTATCACTACTATGGTCCTTATCATGGTTGGCGCGGCGAAAAAATGACAGCGCCGTTTGTCGTTGTCATTTTTCGTATCATAGTTGGCGAATGCAGCGACATGACAATTTTCGATAAAAACCTTACGTAGAAGAGCGACCTTCACAGATCGAGTAACCGAATGAAATTTTTTTTCGTGATAAATAATATGCTAACAAAAGTAACGGTGATGGGTTGCCGGCTGTTTTGAACCTTTTTTTAGATTTTGAGCTAAAATTATGGATTTGTATGAAAAATTAAATGAGATCAAAGTAGTAGTTGCAGTTTTTCAACGGCTTTCTTTGGAGGCTTTGATTTATCAACAGAATCTGAAAAAAGGCGCAAAACGACCGCTAGCGGCGAAACTATACGGAATTCGAAAAAACAGTGAAGACAAAATTTGTAGAAAATTTTATGCTCTACAACTTTGTTCCTTTGATATTTTCACCAAAATGCATATTTCTCCTCAAAATAGAGAAAAAGGCGGAAAATGGCGAAAAAACGCCTATTAAATATAGCCTTGAACTTATTTCGTTAGGCAACCCATCACCGTTACTTTTGTTAGCATATTATTTATCATGAAAAAAAATTTCATGCGGTTACTCGATCGGTGAAGGTCGTTGTTCTACGGATCCTGTACTAACTATTATGGTTGTAGCTTGAACATGTTTGAACATTTCTTATAATTAAAAAAAAATTAAAATCAATCGTGAAAAACGTAACTTTGTCTCTTAAAAAGGCCAACTGTGATACACCTGAAGGCGTTTTTCCCGACAAATGTCAGTTTTTTCGTGAACTATGATTCCGTTTTACAGTCGCCGCGCTATTTCTCACTTCAAGCGCCAACCATGATCAGGCCCTATATCATAGCGATTGCTCCGCCGAAATAAACGTTCTGATGCCTCAACGGCTATCTTATACTAGCAACGCCAGATGAGCCCGCTCGGCTCATTCCCTTTGCTTACAGGCCCCTTTTCCCGCACGCTACAGACAAAGAATGCACTCATAAATAGAACAACCCGAATGGGGAAAAATCTTAGGCAATCTGCATTTCCGAGTTCCTACTACATCCAAGAGTTCAAACGCTGGGTACGTCGCCAACACCCTCCAGAACACCGAAATTTGCCTACCCTTGGAACTAAGCTTTACTATACTTGGCACCACGACGTAACCAACAACATGACGAACTGCTAGTACAAAGGGCGATTCATGAGCTTAGAACTGCCCCAAAAAACTCAAAGAGCTAATTGTTCCCGATCGCACTGAAGGCAGCCCTACACCTAACCTAACCTATGCCTAGTTTGGGGAACAAATTGAAAATTTTAAGCCGAACTGATTTAAAAAATACGACCGTACTCCATCTCTAGTTGTCCACTAGCACGCGTCCAACAGTTATAATGCGCCATTTGTTTGTTCCAGGACCTTGAAACTGAAATAACTAAAAAGATAACTTGATATAAATAAACAAGGCAAGTGAAGTAGTACATACTTATGGAATCATTACCAATAAAAAATATCACAGTTTTATAGGAGTTAAGTAAAATCAAATTCAAATGTTGACGAATTCTTACAATTAAATCACCTGCTGCTATCCTTCAAGGTTGCTCTAATGATGGCAATTATTGGTGCTCTCGTTGATAAATTGCTAATAATGTGCTGCAAATACTGAATAATGTTCAGATAATAACTATGGAATGTGTACACAAGTCTTTTTGCCGCCTTTAGTCTATTATGAAGCGCATAAGTAAAATATACCTGTTCTCATCTGATCCGGTCGGTTGAATGTCATGTGCAAACCTTTCTGGGTGCAATTTAACCTTATGAGAGACTCTAGCTCAACCTTTCGTGAAGGACACCGAACAGCTCCTAAAGGGGATAAGTCATCTGCATTTCGTGAGCAGCCGTCGCTAGATATTTCTTTACCTAGTCACGAACAGAACTGTAAAAATGAATAAAATTTCCCAGGAGCAATGCGGCAGGTGATAAAAAAGTTATCTAATAGAGGCCAGTTAATTGGATTCCAATTGGCAAGAGTTATGTTGTCGGGCAATTTTGTCACCTGGCTGGCAGTAATCAGTATCAAATATGTCATTGCAAGAAGAACGTCGGCGCTGTTGCCAGGGTCAAGACTGTACTCGGTTGAGCTAGCGACACATTTATCTCAGAATGCATTGTGATACCTGATCTCAGAGCAGAGCAGATAAAGACACCTAGCACTTCCTATTTCACCAGCGCGATCTGATTGTTAGATCCGCCAACAAGTCTCTCGGCACCGCGTGGCCGCCAAGTAGAAGCGGAATTGCTAGCTTTATTCGCGATATTCACTTTTGCTGCTTGATTGATTTAATTGCCCAGTTGCAGCCTTGAACCTTTTAATGACCAGAAAAACCCTTTCACTTACACAGCGCACTGCTCGAACTTGCGTTGTTTTCTTCCGCTACTCATGCAGTTCTTTATAAGAAGAACATGGACCAACCTTTGCAAGACAGATCAGGTTTGTAAATAGTTTCAGACACATTATTTCTGACTCAATGTACGTGTACATATGAGAAGGTTTTTATAAATTAGATTTTTATCTTGGCGGATTGATTAGCAAGTCATTAACGATTCTTCTTTTAACATGACCAGATTCTACAATTGGCTAAATTTATCCGACCTTGGTAACCGTACTTAGATAATTTAATTTGTTATAGCTTGTGTTATGCAAGAGCAAACCTGAATAAAAACACTGACGGGAAAAATTTTCATAATTCATTTTTTTCTCAAAAGAATTTAACATTTAATTATGCGATGATTTATGGATTAGCCTTTTTGACAGTAGGCGGGGCGAAGTCTAGTATTATGTGCTACTATAGTTACTAAGCTGCTTTATTTATAATTATCATTCTCGATAAAAAAAGAGAGGCATCATGTGACAAACTAAATAATTTCTGTTGCCAATGGAATGCAAATAAGAATATCATATAAGGGTCAAGTGCTGATCAATAAACTTCAATCTAGCCTGCAGCAGCCCCATCCCCCAGAATTGCAAAATTTGGCGCACACTTGATGCATGTCATTTAAGGAGAAAATGTTCTCATCTCCATAAAAGCGCACAACAAGCTCGATATTAGATTAAAAGCTTTAAACCGTTTCCTAAGCTGCCCTTAAAAAGTGCAATGAAGGCTATCAACTAGTCGAGCGCGAACTTGTACTACTGACCACAAAGTCGTTATACGCATTCCATCTAGAAGCGCGTATTCATGAACATGAACTGTTAAATCCAAGAATCGGCCAGAAAACAAGCTGCAAACTGAAAAGTCGGTTTTCCACTTTCGATTTTATCGTCATTGTAGCCATTGCCATTGTTACTCGGTGGCACTAGTAGCAACTGGCTTTATTGCAGCTGTAACCGGTTAAACTGCAGCCTGGCTCTGGCTACTTTAAATACTTTTCTTAAATGGAAAGAATTTATTAACTCACAACTTAACTAGCTACCTGCACTTAACGCAACCTTACTATAGTTGATAATTAGTGCTTTAACTGCAGAAGCAAACTATATTCATACTTACACGAGGTTGGGCAATAGATAGAACTGCTTTGAAGTAAAAAGATCGGCCCAACTTCAACTTGAAACCACAACCAAGCCGCGCAAATGGTTGATTGGCTAACATAAAAATTTGAGACACACTTCCGCTCTTGGGATCCAAGCAGCAATAGTCGGGGCTTAAAGCTTCAGGGTCACCACCCTTTTGGATATTAAAAAATGTTTTATAATGCCGGGTCTTGAAATTTTTTCACTTCTACCTACCATAAACATGGAGGAGACATTTTACAACTTTTTTATCGTTCATTACCTTAATGCGCTTGAGTACCTGCTCTTCTTTAGAATGGCCAAAATTTGCTGATTGAGTTTATTAGATCCGGCACGAAGGCACTAATAATGCGGTTTGAACGTAAGCAGCGGTAAACAGCAGTCAAGGCTACCGTTTCGCGATCTAGATTGCAAGTGTCCATTTTAATGATCCCACGCAACAGCCTGACTTGTCCGTGCGCAGCGGAACACAAAACTGGTTCGTTTGGGGTTTGTACGCTTACTTTTGTAAAACCTGTCTTTGGTTTACACACCTGAAACAAAAGGTTGCAAGTTCATCACTATTGGGAAAATATTTGTCATTTATTTTGGGGTTTTTTTTTAGCAATTTCTGCACAGAAATTGCACTTTTGTTTTTCGATAACACGTTATTACAGTTAAGTCCTTAGAGGTTCGCTTGCTATTTACCCACCAATGTTGGATCCCTTGAAATTTACAAACTTTTAATCAAGTTTGTTGGCACGTACCATTAAATTAATTCATTAAAGCAATCATAGTAATTGAAAGAAAAATTTCAAGGTCAGTTGCAGAATTATAAGTAATAATATATGTACATACATATATAAAATTCTGAACGCTGTGAATGGACTATAGGGGGACGTATAAAATAACCTTGGTGTGAACTTCGAAAGAAATCAGGCTTCCCTGTAGCAGTTAAAAACTATATATGTAGATATAGATAATTAAACCTTATGACATAAGGTCACTTAAAGATCTCCGGATGGAAGAACTCAAAATTCAATTGGACACATACTTATAGATTCACGCCACTGCTCATAAATATTAGAGGTCAAATCATATCGCGGTGCAAAGAACTCGGGCGGGACGAAAATCAGAAGCAGAATATGAACAGCAAAGGGAAAGATTTTTTAACACTAAATAGTTAGAAGAAGAAGAAAAACAAGAAGAATACTCTAGAAAAAGAAGAGTGACAAATACAAATAATAAAAACACCGAAGACATTACAATTAAATGGAATCGCCTAAAAAACAGGAATCAGTAATCAAATGCTCTACGGACAGTGATTGTGACGCAGAAAAAGAATGCAGCATATCAAGCAATGATACTGTACTACAGAACTAGATGTGCGATGGAAATCCACAAATACAAACCATGTTTTCACCCCTAGGCAGGTCCTAAAGAAGGCTAATGAATTTAATACAAACAAAACATACATTCCCTATTCATAAACTTCAAAAACGCATATGATAAAATAAAACGTGACGATGTCAAAACAATCAGTAGTGACTTCAAACAAAGGACAACCGTATGCAAGGATAATAATGGCGGCATTCTAGCAGAACCCGCTGTAATCTAAGCAAGAAGGAAAGATCTTTTTAAACGGCTCCTCAAATATAATACTGACCCCACGTATACCAACGAACGTGCGGATATACCAGATAACATGGAACCCACGACGCTATAAAAGGGAAGCATAGTGGTGGTAGAAAAATTGCATGATCACCAAAATAGAGATGGAGGAATACTTAACGAACACCTGTTTTCATTAGTCACAACCTCCATAACAACTAAGCTGGAACCTATTTCAGAAAGCTTTCTAGGCGAATACCAATAGTAGGGGAGCTGGCACTTGAAAAAATCGTGTCGTCCCAACCTTCTGCCGTTTGATATATAAGCTTTTGAAGTAATTTTAAGCATTTTTTATAATATGACATTTTTGCGGGAAGTGGACCCATTTCGAGTTAGGGGTTTTGGGGGGTAAAAAGGGGGTTAAAATTGAAAAAAATTTCTGTCGCTGCGTATGTAGGTTCTACTAGAGCTAAATAACCGTTAAATACTAGTGGCAGACATTTTTGACCATTTGGACCCTCCCCAAGCCACCCCTAGCTGAAGTTGCCATTTTCCTCCCCACACCCTAGCAAATAGTCAAAAATTTCTGCCACTAGTATTTAACGGTTATTTAGCTCTAGTAGAACCTACATACGCAGCGGCAGAAATTTTTTTCAATTTTAACCCCCTTTTTACCCCCCAAAACCCCTAACTCGAAATGGGTCCACTTCCCGCAAAAATGTCATATTATAAAAAATGCTTAAAATTACTTCAAAAGCTTATATACCAAACGGCAGAAGGTTGGGACGACACGATTTTTTCAAGTGCCAGCTCCCCTACTACAAGCCGTCTTCCGGAGAGGAAGGTAATCCACCGAGCAACTCTTCACACTTAAACAACTCCTAGAAAAATGCTAGGAGAGGAATGTTAACGTATACCAGATCTTTGTGGATTTCAAGCAGGCATTCGACTCCATCCAGAGAAAAAAGCTACTTCAGATCCTACTCGAATTAGGTGTGCCAGCTAAACTAGTACGTCTGATACCATTAACTCACCTCGACACAAATGCCCGAGTAAGAGTTCAGAACACTCTTACAGATGCCTTCCAAGCTAATCAAGGGTACAAACAAGGGGATGGGATGGCGCCTATGCTATTCAACCTAGCCTTGGAAACAGTCATTAGAAAGACGGCAATTCAACGAATCTACACACTTGTAAACAAATCAGCTTAGGTGATCGGGTATGCCGATGACTTCAACATAAGCCGTGTTCCTTTTCTGCTCTTTTTTACTCGTATTTACTTGGAACTACTCCTGCTCTCACAGAGAATTCATGCGTTTTACTCAAATCGACAAAAATTTGCGTTCCATTAATTTTTTACTCCGGAGTACTTAAAAGTAGAAAAGGAACACGGCTATAGTAGGCAGGTCAGTCAGAGCAGTTAAGGAATGCTACTCAAAGATTAAAGAAGTAGACCTGACAATAAACGAGGAGAAATCCAAGGACATGCTGCAGACCCAAGTTAGTAGATCAACGATAGGTAGCAACCTAATGATAGATGAAGTAGTGGACCATTTCGCATACTTAGGCTCAACCGTGACGAATAAAAACGTAGAGCTAGAAGAAATCAGTAGGAGAATTCTACTCGGAAACAAAACCTTTTTCGAACATCGTAAATTGCTGAAATCTCGAGCAATACATCGAAAGACGAAGTTTACACTAAAAAGACACTAATTCGCCCTGTCATATCGTACGGGAGTGAAACGTGGACGCTCACACAAAGGCTAGAGGATATGCTAAATTCCTTTGAAACGAAGATTTTGAGAGGATAATAGGCCCAATTTGTCAGGAAGGGACATGGGGAATCATATATTACAGCGTGTTATATGAAATCTATGACGACATAGACTTAGTGACGCTCATAAAACTCAATAGACTTCGCTGGACTGTACACATCGAGCGCATGCCAGAATACAGAGCAGCAAAGAATGTCTTCACTGCCATCATCGAAGGAGAAAGACCCATAGACAGACCGAGGAATAGATAGAGGTAAAACCATAAAAGAACACGACGAGAAAAGTCTCGTTTTCCATGCGCAGTAGAACCCCCTCATGTCGTTCCCGTCCCTTAGTCCAGTCGCAACAAATTTCGAAGGGGAAATTTTAAAATACATAAGCGAATTTCTTATCCATATGTGCGCAATTTTTATTTGTGTGCAGTTTTCATTTCCCCAGCTGCGCGCTCCGCCGTCTTTTTTTATGGTTTTACCTCTAGAAGGATGCCGTTATAGCAGATGCGTAGACATAAATCTGCATATCGAACTGGAGAACTGCGGCCAAAATCGAGAAGACTGGAGGAAAAAATTAGAGGAGCCCAAGGCTCGAGTTGGGCTGTAGCGCCATTGGAAGAAGACGAATTATAGAAAGCTATGGACTACTTAAGATTTCCCAAACACCTTGTAGACGTGACCATAATGACAATGAAAAAATAAGAATTCAAAATAAGAATTCGAGGAGAGCTATCTGAACCATTCAATGCCACAGTTGGAATAAAGCGGGGAGATGCCCTGTCGTGCTTTCTATTTAACGTCGCTATGGAAAAGTGATAAGAGATGCAGAAACTAATATCGCGCGGCAGTATTTTCAACAAATCGGTACAACAATTGACATGCGCTTACGATATTGTAACACTAACCAGATCCACCATGTCTCTAGAAAGCGCTGCAGAGAAATTCGGACTACCAATTAATGAGGAGAAAACGAAATGTATGTGCATCTCCAAAAGACGGAATTATCGCCAGAATATGAAAATTGACACATCAAAATCGTTTGGGCTTTTTGAAATTTTTTCGGTAGAGTTTTACATAGCACGCTGTGTGTTTGTAACCGTATAATCTATTTCCATGAATAAGGTACCAATGAAAGCAGAATTCCTCCACCTATCTATGATGGTAAAAGCGATGGTTCTATCTTACCAATTTTTCGTCAAAGTCGAAATTTTGATTTTTTTTTAGTTTATTTTCAAATACTGCCTTTGGCATTTTGTGTTCCATTCTTTCGATGTGTCCTGGTCATTGTATCCTTGGCGACTTTATAAATCTAACTATACTGTGCTTTTGTATTAGATCTTCTAATTCGTCATTATATCTGTCCTCCATCGTATATTGACCGTATATTGATCTTAACCCTTTGCACTCCAATTTTTTTTACTTAAGAGTGCAGCAACTCCCAACGGAGTTAGTGCACTGATAGCAAATGGCGCAAAAGCGGTGCCTGCTGAGTGCAAGGGTTCAAAAATATAGGACCGTCTATTGATCTTAAAATATGTCTTTCAAACATTTTTAGTACCCTGTCTTCTGCATTTGTCATCGTAATTTCTTCAGACCCGTCGCAACTGCTCTTATGATGGTTTTATATATTATTATTATATTACCTGTTGATAGCAGTCGTGATTTAAAAAGTTTAAATATTCATAATAACATTGGTTGGCTCCTTTGGTTCTGAATTGTTTCTTTACTTGTGTTTGTCGTATTTATTTGTACTCCTAGACATCTAAAGTTATGTGCTCCTTCAAATTTAATGTCTTTAATTCAAATTTTATATGACCTTGCTGGGTCATCATCTTTCGCTATTTTTAAAAATTTTGGCTCTTTAATTCTTAGTCCAATCCTTTTAGTTTCTTCTTACAATTTCACAAAGGTATCTTTCAGATCCTGTATTTTTCTTGCAATGATTGAGCAGGCCAGTAACAGGCAGTGGAGCTAAAATTTGGCATATAAAAGAAAACCCTAAAATTATATTTGTTTACGAAAAACAACAGAAAAAATAATACTTGACCTACTTCAGCTAATGCCCATGTTTTGCCTTAAAAGAAACCCAATCTAACATAAATTAGCACTCATGTCCGATTTTTAAAGGAAACACATTAAGGAAGTGCGCCGGAGCGGATAAAGCTGCTCCACCTAGTATAAATCAGCCCTGGCATAGTCGTGCGTTGCGCACCCTTGACTTATTTCCACTTGCAACTTAACTGACGAATAAAGTACACAGTCCTATGAAAGTTTTTTAGCCGTGTAAGCGTGAACAGCTGAATTTTTTAGATAAAATCGAGAAAATTGAACGCAGTCAAATGGAAAATCTCAGAAGAAGGCATTGGAATCGGAAAGCCGTGAGATTACCTGTTGCTATGTTTCAAGTTCATCGAAGATTTCCGATTCAAGTACACATTTAATGGCAATCAATCAGGTGTCGACACTTTTGGGTCACCTTTTGCTTTGCCCGGCGACTCTGCTTCAATTCGATGCAATTTGAGTTATTTCACGACGTTCTGAACTGGATCTGCAGCACATATGAATAGGATTTGCATACTAAGTGGTCGGCGCTCACGAGATGCAGTTGCAAACAAGTCATGCGCCAGGTGTTATTACAGCAAAGCCTCCCAGGTGGGCTCTACAACGAGAGGACTTTGTTCCGGCGTAAACTGATTCAGGGCGCGCCTGCGCGCATTATCTAATATCGATCCGGTGGCGCTTGAACTTAATGCAATGTACCCGCCGGGAAATTTGTTTGTTCTAAAAGATTAGAACAGATCGTTCATTGAGGACTTAGCAGCACAGCACAACGGCAGCAAATGAAAACTAGATTTGCAAAAACATACGCAATACTTTTAAATAAGCGAAATTAGCGCACATATTGAAATGTTCAGGGACGTGATGGGAAAGTAGCAAGCTCCCATATATGCCACCGGGGACTTACCCATTCGGGGTTTCTTTAATTTCAAGCTGTACTCACACGACCCAGCTGCCCAGCGTTCCTTGTTTACTGAATAAACTGACAAGGCCTTTGTTAGATCGGGACCTTGTCCATCGTTGACTAAGCAACAGGTAATCAAGGGCGTGATTGGTGCAATTTCACGGCTGGTAATGCACTCCATAAAGGAGAATGAATAATCAAAGAATTGCCAGGAAGTAGAATCTTAACTTTCAATGGTAATCGAAATATTTGGAAATTATTTCAGTATAAACTGTATGACGGCTTAATTATGTCTGGGGTGTACGAAATTTCCGGTAACTAGTTTAATTAATCTATTGCAACTGCGGGTATCTTTGCCTTTTAACTAATATGCGGTTAATCTTGCGTGTTCATCGCTAACCGTGAATGGATTGTGGTATTAGCACTCATATTCATTATAGTGTAATTTTTAATTGCAATATGAATGCATAAACGCAATATACGAGCATGTTTAACATTTACCCATTTACCTATTTTAAAATATTTTATTTGTTATTTTACTTTTCATTTATAGCATTTGTCATTTATGAGCGCAATTTTGAAATCACTTGTTAGAATGTGGCTTATAAAATAAATGGTGGACTGATAGCAGATTTAAATGGTGGACTGATAGCTTCAACAGTTCAAGTAAAGGGCCCCATTCACGCTCAGTTTATAGAACAGTTCTGGTTTGCGCAGTTAAATCGTAACGAAATCTGTGCAGTTTTAAGCTTACCCAGTTCATCACACTAACTACACAGTTTTTACACATTGGATTGGTTATATAGCTGTGTTGTACACTGATAAAAAAAATTTCTTGGCTTAAAGCACTTTTTCTTGAACCAAGCAACTCATGTTTTGGATATAACGAAAACAAAATTGTCTCGGGATAAGCAATACTCATAGTTTTGGTTTTATGTCTTGGATGAAGACAAAAGTTGACTTGAAGTTCAAAAAAATTACGAAACCGATAATATTATAATTGAAAAAAAATCAAGTTCTAAAATCGGTCTTAATAGTTGTGATACATTTTTAGAGCTTTAAAGTCCGGTAACTGAAAAAAGTCCGATGTATTAAAAATTTAGTTTCTTGAGGAAAAAATTAAACAATCTTATTTCGAGAAAGAAATATCTTGGTCGAAAAATATAAGTATTGAGCGAAGAAATACGAACGCTTGGGTCAAGAATTTCCAGGTTCTTACTCTGAGACAGCATTCTCATGTTAAGACTGAAAAATTTTTCTACTCAAGACAACGAAACGAAGACTATCGAAATGCTGGAATTAAGACAATTTTTTTATCAGTGTACAATTATTGCAATGCAATCTTCGCAAAAACAAATTTTATATTTATCACTTTTGGGTATTCTTATTAATCGAATTCAAATGAAAGGAAGAGCGGAATCAATTATCTCATGTAAATCTCCACCCAGAGGATTGGCACAAGAATGGATGAAGATACATATTTCAAACTATTATCTTCGGTAACTCCTATTATCCCAAAGATAGACACCCGCATGAGAAAGGCCATTGATCATGTATGTCAATAGTTAATAAACTGAATTCCTCTAAAACACTTCTTCTGGTCTTATTTGTATTAAGACATAACTAAAAACTATATCAATTTTGAAAGATAATGTCTAAAGTTCACGACTCGACTTATAGCTATTTAACCCCCTGAAAATATTTCTTACTACGCCACTGTCTTTATTAATTACACCAAGTAACAGAAGGTTATAAACTGTGTCGGAGGGTAAAATCGTACCTCGCTGGTATAATGCCCGACGGTAAAACTGGGCCACCCTATCCAATGGGGTTAAAGTCACGGAGCCGGTCCTCGTGGTAGAGGATTTGGGCGTTGGGCTAACTAACGGACCGCGTAAAAACACATAAGTTAAGAAACCAGAAAAACCCGAATGAAAGTACCAGACACTTATCAGTAACTGGTCTACAACATAATTATGACACCACAGAAGCCAATATACGCTGAAAGAAGTACAAAGTACCACAAGATCCCTAAAAAAAACAAATCCCCAGGAATTGATAATATCCCACCAGAGTTGAACAAGCAAGGAGACTAATCGCTGCAGCAGCTTTACAAGAACTGCTATGCAGCTAGTGTTGGGTGGGACACTATTATAAAATGAGGTGACTCTTTTTTCTTTTGAGCCAGTACGATGCCCTACTTCAAATGAGGCTAGGTACTATTGTAATTCCAAAATCACAAAACAAGCAAATTAAGAAAAGAAAGAAAACAAATACCAAAGAAGAGAGGGTTTTACGAGTTTGATTCTAATATACATTAAACTGCCTCAGAGTAAATAAGAAATCTATGCCTTGCCTAATTTTAAGTTGGCAATTTTACTGCCTCAAAAGAAGTAAGAAATGAACCCTATGGAGGAGCAGCAATCAGTGAATACCAAGCTGGGTTTAGAAGAAATAGGTCAACTATTTTCAGTAAAGCAGTGATACATGCCAAGCTACTGGGTTTAGGTTGCGCCGGTCCCCCGTCATGTTCAAAGAATGTTTGACTCAAGGATGCAAAAAAAACCCTGATTCTACTACCACACCAGTTAGCAAACCACGGTCAAGGTGGGAAGACGGTGTTAAGGCTGATGCCGCAAAACTGCTCAAGTCAAGAAACTGGAGGAAAGCTGCGGAGCAGAAACACACTCTGTGGCATTGACATCTACCCTGGAGATCTCTTTGTCTTTAAGACAAACGTAGTGCGTAATACCCAGCTTGTCCCAATGTCGCGTGATGATCGCCGTAAGTCTGGCAACATCACTTCGGGATCTGATCAGGAGGCTCATTGTTCTATATTTGTTAGGCCAAGTTGCCCTAACGATAATACAGGATGTGCGCTCCACCTTTAGCTGGCTAGCACCAGGTAGTACTCAAAAATAGCGTTTATGACCCCAAACCCGACCCGTTTATGATCAAACAGGTCTCCGTTTCTCCACTCTCTTCTTGTGTGTATTTCGACAGACACGTCCCTCATGAAGGACCATTTACGGGGAAGGTACTCTGTGGATGTGGCGACACTGCAGTCTGGCAGCAGATCCAAAATGTGGCAAGGACCGTGGGATTTCGAGGTCTAGGCCCTCGAATCGCTTAGCCTGAGGACACTACACTACACGGATGGAAGTGCAGGATAACATCAAGGATATTGGTGTAGCATGTTCTCGTTGCCCCTTCCCGTCCTCTGAACCCTTCCCAACTTTATGACATTCCTCCACAGTCTAGTGATTGCTATTGCAAAAACAAATGACTCAGGATTTAGTATCTTTTCATAAAATAAATCAAAATGTTAAAAATAAAATATCAATATCAACACAAACAATTACTCAATTGACATTCCATTTGACTCATTTGGAATTATTACCGGAAAATTTGATTTTCTAGAGGAGTTCATGCTGTTCGTCAAGTTCCCTCTGAAAATTAGCTAAAATTTGCTATGATTTGCCGGAAACCTTTCCACATGATTGGATTAGAATAACGAGAAACCACAAGACAAGAACAAGCAACGCTAAAGGCCTGCCACCATTTTAAAAGGCTTGAAGGTGTCCAGCCCGCAACACACAGAAAAGTCTTGCTAAATGAACAGCACTGACGGCCAGTCATATGACAAGCTAATTATTTAAGACTTCTGTACCAGAAACCGTAACTGGACAACAATGAAAGTCATTTGTGTCAGTTTTTGCCAGCGGTTCCAGTAAAATGCCGGAACCTACTGAACCGAGGAAAGTGAACTATTAAAGCTTGAGATAAGCCTAGCTTACAGCGCACTTTAAAATAGCATGCGAGCACGCTTCAAGGTCAGTACCTCAGGTTAGTCACGCCAATAACAACGAATTTCAAAAAGCCGCGAGGAAAGAGTTCCAACTCACAGTAAGCGGAAATCCCAAGTAACAGTAACCTTGCACCATTTCTAGCGACTCATAGTTACTAACGTTTGCTCTGTTCTTCTTGTCTAGAGACAGCCACAATGTATGGAACTTTTAGAAGCAATTTCTTCGCAAATCTGTCAACAGTCACACAGCAGCACATTGCTGCTATCCTCGACAACGTGATCGTGCCATGATAAGGCGACACTGCTCCAGAACAGATAATTAATGTGCTGCACGCTGACTCTGGACATCTTCGTGGGTGTTAAGTGGTCATTTAATAACTCCGGTACACCTTGCCGGGAATACGCCTAAAGTTCTCGCAATGCATATTAACCATGAAATCAGGTAACAGGTGCACTGAGTTAATCAACGCAAGTTCCAGCGCATTGGTGTCTCACTTTCGCCCCAGCCACAACTCAAACTGCACTCCGGAGTTACCCCAGTTGACTGGGAATGCCTGTCTTCTGAACAAGTGCGGCACAGGTGACTAGTGTTCTTCCATCGCGAAATTCCGTACAGTTTCTTTCTTAGACTTTGGAGTTTCCAAGAAAAGTGAAAGAAGTCTGTTGACCTGGCCAGGGAAACCCCAGGCACACAAGATGTTTACCTACCGCGCCAAACGCCGAGAGGTTGTGATTTTCCCAGCAACCGTGGAATCTCGCTGCTCTCCGCTCCATTTCGCTTCTTCTCTGAAGGTGATGAGTTTAGTCAGGTGATAGTTCTGGGTAATCTTGAGTTGCGAGGAAATCCCCGGAGCTGTTCTGATTTTTTGTGGTAGTGTGCCTGCCGGTGGCTTCACAGGGAATGCACTTGGGAAAAAGTTTTGTAAAGAATCGATTAGGCAGGTGACTTGGCGCTGTCGAACACTATTTTAAAATGTTATACATCACGCCAATAGTAATTTATTACTTGTCTGCAGATATCGAAAGCCCAGATGGAATTTGCATAACTTTCTTTATATGACATAAAAAACTAAAATGTCGGGAACCCGATTACGTTTCATGTGAATTTTTGAAATGTAGGTCGATGTAAGAGTGATGCGATCACTTGAAGTCAATTTTGTTGAAGTTATTACAAAAAACCCAGCCACATTTTTCCTACTGTTTGGTTGCCGCATTATACTTTACATACTTCGGCAGTTCTAAGCTCCGCAATAATACTTGGCAATACTAGTCCGCCCTGCCGTTGGTCACGCCATGGCGCAATGTCTAGTAATAAGCTTAGCTCGAAGGATAAAATAAGGCAGAAGACATGAGCCGAGAAGACTAACCTGGTGTTGCTGGTATAAGATTCCCGTGGAGGCGGCAAGGCGTTTACTTCGATGGTACAATCGCTAAAATCGTACCAATAAAGCTTTATCAAAACTGCATCTCTACGATGGCTCAGAAGGCTGATGGTGGTCAAGGGGATGTCGATTTGTATGTTACAGCCCGAGTCAATGGCTAAAGAAGAAATTCACAACTCCTAAGAAGTTCTAAGCACTGAGAAGCTTGTTTAGCGATTTCGGATATTTGGTTGTTCTATCGCAGAGCCTTGGTTGATGTCACGACTTATATTCCGTGTCCCTGTGTCCCTAGAGCTGTTAATAGACACACACTTTACCGGAAGCAAGCATGGAAAGAAAGTTACAGTTTCATGGAATGGGAGGAGGCTTCCACTATTATCACAAAGGAGAAGACATACTATCGGCATGCTGCAAAGATTACCTGAGTTAGTAATATCAAGGCTGGTGGTCATGTTCAAGAGCTGGCCAATCAGCCTAACACCCTTCATGCTCAATAGACAGGAAAGGGTCATCGACTCTCACACACGCCAATCGGTAGATGTGACTTCACTGTCCTCGACTCAACGTGCCTATCTCATAGGTGCATCCACTGCCACAGCTTTGTATAAGTCTGTGAGAACTATCGAACTACCCTACATTACAAACATATACCTTGGCAGCCTTTTGGATATAGAAGGCGTCTTTGGCGATTTATGAATCTCATAACCCTAGACGTAGGAGCACGCCTTAGAAAATGACTGACGGCTATGGTAAGCTCGAGAATAACCCAAGAGGATGTGGGAATCAAGATAGCCAACAGACATACACCACAAGGAGGAGTAGTTTCTCCCTTACTACGGTTCGTAACGACAAATAGCATTCTACAAAAGCTAGATAGAAGTAGAGATCTAATGCGAATAGCGTCAGGAATGCTTCCAACAAAGATCATGAAGATCTCCAAATGAAATCATGCAAGAACAGAGTTAGCAAGACTGTCAGTCAGTCAAACCAGGCAAAACTGAGCTAATGCTTTTGACTGGCGCTCCTACTTTCAACCTCCCAAGTTTCTGGGTCCAATCCTAGACCCAAATAACCGAGGTCTCCAGCCAAAGATTTTCCTGTGAATATACAAGGTGTAAACGTCCAAACCTAAAGCCTAGTACGGTGATCAGGCAAAATTTTGCCATCCCTTTAAAATGCATTTAAAAAACCCTGGCAAAATTTTGCCTCAAGCACGGCAAAATTTTGACAGCGCAAAGCAGTACGTTGTTCGAGCAAAAATTTGCCGCAACAAGCATACTTTCAAGATTTTCTAGTAGATGGATTTTCTAATTGTGGAGACTTTTACTTGTCAAATTTTTGCCTCCAGAAATTATTATTTTTTGTTGGCAAAAAGTTGGACAGTTGGATTAAAAAGTCGAATGCAGCAGTTAAAATTTGTTTAAAATGGAAGAGGAATATTTATTTGTTTTATAATGAAAAGACAAATTACGCAAAGAAAAAACTTTCCACTATTCTCCACCACTCTACACTTGGGCAAAATTTTGCCTGAAAAATGATAAAAATGACGAGGCAAAATTTTGCCCGATCACCGTACTAGGCTTTACGATAGGCTCGCTGGTGTGGTGGGAAGCGCAAGCCCTATGACGTCATAAAGTCATAGCAACATCTTACATTTGCTTGTATTCTGCAGAAGGAAAGGGTGTTTTCAATGATGCAGGTTGCGTGCGCAATTGACTTATTCAGCAACACACTTCCATTGCTGAATAAGTCAATTGCGCACGCAACTTGCATCATTGAAAACACCCAAACACTAGATCACTTCCTGCCTAAATGTCCGGCTCTAGCCAAATCCTGGCAGCGCACACCAGGCAGTTACGTTCTGAAAAACTTAAAAGAGATCTCCAGACTAGAGGTCAACAACAAGCAGGTTTTGTTCGCGGTGCTGTTTTTAGTTACTGGCTTTATATTGAGCCACTGATTAATTGGAAATAAAGCTCAACAATGGTTTTCCATTTCGATCCATAAATGCGTAATCTTCATCCATTCAGATCTAAAAGATTTAGATTTTAATCTTCACATCTTCTTTTCTGACGTCATATTTATAAAATGATATCTATCTAAAACAGAACTGTTTTTTTAAATACACGAAAGTGACAAACTAAGTTTTATCAGCTCCTATCTTGTTGCGTTCAGCACAAACGCAAATTGTTACAAGAACAACGTATTCAACTAAATATATTTAAAATTCTAGAAATTTATAATTATTTTAACCGAAGAACGGTGGCCGCACCGCAGATTTTTAAGAAATTCTCCAAATAAAAGACGCAGAATTATTTTTTCATCGCACTATGCCTTAGCTGCATTAAACACGTGAAGAGCCGCAGGTTGGCCAAGTATGCCATATATGTAACTCGACGTCCGTGGAAGGCCGCTGCCTGGATGGGAGTTACCCAAGGAAGTGCACACCTCCAAAGATTCCTAGAAGAGCCTAAGAACCACGTCCCACTTATTCTGAAGATGTCTTCCTCCTCACCAATGCCAACCGAGGCAGCGCTTTGAAACCGTGCTGCAAGAAATAAAAGTGGACTTCAGACCAACTTGTAAAAAGTGTCTACTAAACAATTTGAAACAGACAATTACTTTACTATATCGGAGGCTTGTTCTTAGTATAGAGTGAAAATCACTGTTTTTTCTTCTTGCTTTATTAAGCTAAAGCTACTAACTAACAAAGTGACTCCATTAAGAAGATATGTAGGTTTTGCATGAGCAAAATGCTAAAAAACGAAGAAAATTGTGATTTTGCTCATGCTTTGAACCTACATATCTTCTTAATGGAGTCACACAAGTTTCTGTTCTGTATACCAAATAAAAGAATACACATTTACCTAAAATATGAACCTAATTATATTGCTCTACGATAATTAGTCTAGGAGTAAGGTAAATTTTAGAAAGATACAAATTGTTTTTCGAAACACCCTGTATCTTAGTGGATAGTGGGGATAGACCCCCTTTCTAGAACAATTTTCTTCTCCAAATACATCCAGGAATCACCCCTGAAAATATTAGCCACGTAGTCCAACAGCTGATTTATTGAACATATACAAATCGCGAATGTGTGCATATTAGTATTTTAAATCTTTAAAACGGCGATATCTCATGAATGGCAATTCGTACGGGAAAATCTATAAAATCTTTTTTTGTAGATAATTGCATAAGCTACAAAATTTGTGAACACTATTTTATGATAAGACTTACCGTTTAAGATGTACTTTCAAAAAACTGAAATGTTGATCCTAAAACCCCATAAAAAGTGGGTTTCCCGGGGTAGAAAATCGGTAGACTTTATAACCCCTTATTAATAACCCTAAAAGGAAGCTCTCTGCCAAATTTCAGCCTGCACCCAATCATTTCCGCTATTTTGACTATTTTACCTGTACTATACGATAAATTTTCCTTTAATCGAGTCAAACTCTCAATATCATTTATACTTTGCGGTATACACTAAATGATTTATAAAGAAATTAAAAAGTCATTCTCTAAAATTAAATTTTTAGTTGCGTCGTTATTCTCGCAAACCAGCGAGATGTGCCGTCAGGTGTTCGCACTTCTGTTGGTGGTCGCCTATTGGCTTCTTTTGCCTCGTTCGTTTTCAATTGTCACCCAATGAGCCGTGCGTCCTTGTTATTAACTATTTGGCTTATTTTATCTATTGTTGGATGTTCCTGATTGAGTGGCGTGCAGATAGTGAATCAGTTATGACTAAAGCAGTTTTTTAAGTTTCTGCGTGCTTTATATACGACCTTTGTTTCCGCAATATTGATTGAAATCCAAATTGGCATTCTCACTGGACTCACCACATTTCCCTCTTTATTATACGGCTTTGGAGGCCTGATCTGTCATTTTAGTCTGTTGCATTAAGCTGGCTTATGCATAAGTTACTGTATAATTGTTGTATTTTGCCATTCCTGCCTTTATTAGACATTGCATAAATAACCAAGGCGCTGTTAGGTCTGATGGTTCCGTAATAGTCGGTAAGCCGGCCTCCATCAAGGTGTGTGAGGAAGTTGACTGTTCTGACAAAGGTGTAACCTGCACTGCATTTCGGTCAGCGTGTATATTTCACTGAAGAAAATGCTCTCCAAGGAGCTTTCCAGCCACCAAAAACTACACTTACTGAATTTTTCACACTGTGCCAAAAAGCTGATATTTTCGGACAATTCGCAACAGCATTCTTATATACCGACGTCCTTCGCTATTATACATGGTACAAATCAGGTAAAAAATGGAAGCCACGTAGACAAGGCGAACCACATCCAACTATCGCACGCGTATTGAAAGCAAAGACATTGGGACGATTTTACACAGTACATGCAAAATAAGGTGAATGTTTCTTTTTGCGTTTGTTGTTGCTGAATTTTTACGAACAGTCAATGGTCAAATATTCGATACATTTCAAGATGCATGTCGCGAGTTGCAATTGCTGGAAGACGACAATCATTGGGATCTGACACTTACTGATGCAGCACTTCCATCCACGCCGAATAACATTCGTCAACTGTTCGCAATTATATTGACGACATGATATCATGATGGTTTTGTGGGAAAAATACAAGAACGCCGACTGAAGACATACTTCGCAGAAAAACATAATGGAAGCTACAAAGTTATCAGCTTATATTTAATACACTTATCCACCTCCTGCCACCCCATTAGAATAAACAATAGATAAAGAGAAAGTTCTTTTTTTCTTGACTCATATACAATAAAGGAAAATTCATATTTTAGTAAGAGTCAAAACAAGAAGCGAATTTTAAAGAGTAAATTTAATAATAGTTGCCAGCAACTATCCAAAGCAAGCGAAGCCAGAGCAGATCACCAGAAAACGAAACCAAAAAAACAAAGAGAAAAGAGAATATGGTGGATAGAGAAAATTTGTCTATGTTCGACTTCTCATATCCCGGTATTCGGCTCCGAAGAAGCTGCGTTTAGTTCAGCTTCTGAGGGAACTGATGTGATCGACTTTTCACGTTAATTTTCTGTGACAAAAAAGCTAGAGATATTTACCCCGTTTATGACTAGGTTCAACCTAGGTTCAACCCAGGTTGAACTCAGTCATAAACGGGGATCGAGTTTAAACTGGATCCACTCAACCCAACTCAGCTCTCCTACCTGGGTCGAGTTGATATTTCGCCTCATAAACGCGTGTTGAGTTGAAATTGGGTTGAAGTGACATTTGTTTTGTTTGTTTACCATCCGTGAAGTCTGCCTTCGGCGCTAGTTTTGTGTTCGGTGTTTTTGTAGCGCGTTAATTATTTTATTTTAACTATATATGTAAAAACAGAAGAAATTTAATTTTGACAATGGCTAAAACAAATGTTTGGGAGCATCAGGAAACAAAAACTATGTTAGAAATAGTGCGGGAACAAAATTCCCTTCACCATTTTGATGGAAAACTGTATAGGAAGTCAGAAATATAGAAAAAGAATTAACAAAAAGAGGTTATGTTTTGATGGCAATTCAACCCGATTTCAACCCAAAGTGAACTCAACTCAGAATCATATACCGTGGTCGAAATTTCAACTCAACCTCGACTCAACTTTTCAACCTAATCATAAACGGGGTAATTACAGCTTCCCTACGTTGTGCTACTCTTTGTACATATAAGCCACGCTGTAGAAAATTTGGCTCTCAAAATTTCCCCGTAATGGGACTTCAAATCGGTGAATTCACGTTATGTTGTTAGTGTAATTTTGAAATTTGAAGTCCCATTCAGGGGAAATTGGCTCTCAATATTTTTCTACAGCATGGCTTTTAGTGTCTCCAGAGGAGGAAATATATTAAGATTTTTCTTCTGATTTAATTTTTATGAAGTTGCCTATTTGGTCAAGGGAAGCAGTGCTTCTTTTGCTTCCAAAGAGGAACCGTCACTGACGGGGGTGGTGGCACAGAACGGCACAGAAAGATTTATAACTAAATTAAACAAAATTGAAAGAATGGCCTGTCTTTACTTCAGCGCTATCCGCACTTCCGGGCGGCAGTGTTGGAGGTTCATCTTAAAGGTGCTGATAGACGATGAGAATATTCTCAACGTAAATTTTTGTATTCTCATGAGAATATTCTCATGCCTGTTTACACGAGGAATGGTATTTGTTCCCGCGAGTATAAATAATGTTCTCATGGTGGCTGTTGCCATGAGAATATTCTCATGAATTCTCATGTGCGTTTACACGATGAGAATAAAAGCTGTGGCTTGAGAATAATTTTTCTTCTCGCACTGCCAGTTGTTTGTTATTTTCATTTGTATTTTCATCGCCATGTCAAAAAGACGAAAATTAATGTTGGGATTTTGTGTGAATTTTTTTGTATCACGCACAGTTCGTTCAAAATACGACCTTGATTATATGTAAAATGAGGCAAATCGGCTCTATTCACCATCTTTAGGCAAAGATTTTAGGAACTGTTTCATTACACCTAGTTTAATGTGAAGAGGTGGCAGATGGACCTTTTTTGGATTCACAAAAGTTTTATGCAAAATATGCAATTGTGCAAATGGTGTTAATATTTTCCTTGCAGGCCAATGTTTTGTGGACCAGTGTTGATCCCTTGCTATGCTGTCCCACTCACATATAAAACATGGGAACTTAGTAAACCCTCTTTGTTATCCAAGAAGCATGAAAATTACTTTCGAATCTCCACATATGTAGATAGTTGAATTTCTCATATTTCGTATATTCAATAAATGTGAAAAAATGGTGGGTGATGCGACTTTTTTGCTATTGTTTTCGGACTCAGCCCACCCAAAAACATAAGAATCAGCCAAAACCATAAAAGAGTTTTTTCATCGTTGGCCTGTGTAATTTTCGTTTGATTTTTTCCACAACAAAGCACTTGAAAATCGCAAATGAGATCGCATGAGAACATTCGTTCTTTCCAACATGTTGGAAAGAATGCATTCTCACGCTTTTTAATGGGAATATTCTCACGCCACCTGTTTACACGTATGAGAAAACGATTCTCATGAGAACGCTTGAGAATACCTACATGAGAACAAGAACGTATTCTCATGCCTATTTACACGTGTATGAGAACGATTTTTTTTTCTCGCGAGAACATTTGCATGAGAATATTCTCATCGTCTATCAGCACCTTAAGGTAGAAAAATGTAGCATTAAGGACCGACTTTGATGAAATACACCAACTCAAGCGTGAAAGAATTGGCCAACTCTAAGCGGTTCCTTCCAAAGCCGTCTCTTAATGCGGCCAAGAAAGGATGTCATGAAACTTGTTGGCTTGATTTCCAGACACTGTACCCTAAATTACCGTTTTTGAGGGATAGCAAGAACAAAGGACTCGATTACTTTTACATTGTCATGTCCTAGGGTGGCCTGCGAGGTCATTGCAGGTTACATTTTCGCTTTCCACACATTACATTGGTAAGTAGTCACATGTATCAGACATAATTTCTTGCATTAGGGGAGACCGAGGAGAGTTGTGACAGAGGAGAGTTGTGACATAATCGATTTCTCGAAACCTATGGCCCTTAGCGAGCTGGCCAACACACTCTATTCTTGTTATTTAGATGCGCTATTTGACGCAGAACGCGACAACGGCGCATGGATAGCGATTGTGAGTGTACGACATTTGCATATAAAAAATTGGAAAAAGTAAGTTTTATACCAAAATTTTGTTTGCATATTTATTGTTACGTATTATGTTTGCATTGTTATGATATTTTTTCTCATATGCTTTAGTTTTTCAAGTTTCCTAGCGTGGTATTGCTTTTTTTGTATTGGTATCTTGTTTAGAAATACGAATTATTTTTCTGACCGTTTCACGATTTTTTGCACCTAGGCGAGTTGTGACAGCTTGTCACAACTCTCCTATTATAGTTTATTTTCTGGCAAGATTCTTTTTTGGCTTGTGCTGTTATGTCTGTGCTATATTTTTGTTTCAGAATGCCAAATAAATATAAAAGAAAGACGGATAGGGGCATGGCTAGTATCGAAATGTATGACCTGGCTTTTGAGGAAGTTACGTTAAGAGGTCAAAGTCTTCGGAATGCCGCATCCAGTTACAATCTCAACTACATGTCCTTGCAAAGATATATTAAGAAGAAAAAAACATATCAAGCTAATCTAACTGACGAGGCTCCATCTGTCGGTTATGCCAGACCGACGATTTTTACCGAAGAGGAAGAAAATATATTGTGTGAGTATTTGTTAACATGTGCAGCAACTAATTATGGACTGACAACAAAGGAGACAAGAAGTTTGGCGTATATGTTAGCGAAAAAATATAATAAAGAATTTCCAACGTCATGGGAAGAAAACGAGAAGGCAGGAGAAGTGTGGCTCAAGCTATTTATGCAACGACATCCCAATTTATCTTTAAGATTGCCTCAAGCCACAAGCATAGCTCGCGCCACGAGCTTTAATAAAACGAATGTCTCCGTTTTTTTTGACCATTACACAGGCGTTTTAAACAAACATAAACTTGAAGCAAAAGATATTTGGAATGTCGATGAGACCGGAATAACCACCGTTCAAAAACCAGATAGAATAATCGCGCGACGTGGAGAAAAACAGGTCAGTGCGATGACATCGGCGGAAAGGGGAACCTTAGTCACACTTGCTTTGGCTGGAAACGCTATAGGTAATTACATACCACCTATGTTTATATTTCCACGTAAAAGATTCCAAGAACATTTTATTCGTGATGGCCCAGCCGGTTCAGTAGGAACAGCTAACGGATCTGGATGGATGCTGGAGGATGATTTTCACTTTTTCCTTGAGCATTTCAGAAATCATGTTAGACCATCAAAAGAGCATAGAGCTCTGTTGCTCCTGGATAATCACAGTTCCCATATGGCTTTGAAAAACATTGAGTTCTGCAGAGAAAGCGGCATAATTTTGCTTACGTTCCCCCCACATTGCACACACAAGCTGCAACCAATGGATCGTGCTATCTTTGGGCCTCTAAAGAAAGCTATTAATACAGCTTGCGATAATTGGATGCGCTCAAATGCTGGGAAAGTCATGACCATCTATAATATCCCATCTAGAACAAAATCAGCATTTGATGTGGCGATCACTGCAAAGAATATACGTGCTGGTTTTGCTGCAACAGGAGCTTGGCCTGTTAATACTGATATATTTGGAGAAGACGATTTCCTGCCTAGTCAAGTCACTGACCGTATTTTGCCCAATCCAGAAACGGAGCAATTATTAAGTGTTCCAGAAATTACGGAAAACGTAGAAGAAAGGATCCTTACTCCAAATCCAACTATTGGTATAGCTGAAAACGATGAAATAAAAAACGAAAAAATAAAGAAGAAGACTAATAAAAAAAGTAAAGTTGATGATGAAGAGGATGAAGCCGTAGAAGATGCAGAAAATAATTGTTTTTGCTTGTGTTGCCTTGAGCGCTTTGCCAATAGCAAATCAAAAGAGAAGTGGGTTCAGTGCCTCGAATGCCAAGACTGGTCTCACGAAGCTTGCACTGGGGGCGAGCTTCAATACGTCTGTCATAATTGTTTGTCCGATTAGATTTTGTTCTGAAACATTCCACACTTTATTATTTAAGATACTAATACTTTTTATGTCGATGTTAGGTATATGTTAATAATAATTAAAGTACTTCGTTGCAAAACAAATATGTAATTTATTTGTCATTAATAATGGTATTTTTCATTCACCAAATAGTCTAAATATATAGGTGTCACAACTTACCTTGGTATCAGTCACAACTTACCTTGGTCTTAGGAGAGTTGTGACACGGCGAGCAGATTTTGTTTTTGTAGATTTTCTCAGAAACCTTAATACTTTCATTAATTTTGATGATTGTTTCTTAAAATGTGTGAATGGAGCTACATTGACTTATACAGCTCACAGATGTAGAATGTTTCTTGACTGAGGAATGTGGTGTGAAGTAAAAATTGTCACAACCCTCCTCGGTCTCCCCTACTGATTCAGTTCTTCTCTAAGTTCCTTCTGGGAAGCTGAAATAAAAACTAGAAGTAGGCTCCAAAGTAAGCCATATACGTTTGAAAGTCCATTGAGATTTGCAAAAGGTGGAAATGAATGTTCGCACTGCAAATAGAAAACATCCGAGATTAGATGAAACTGATAGCATTATAATTGTAAAATTTTTTTTGAGGTGAATAAATACTATATTATAGATTTTTTCCCAATTATCTTCAAGAGAAAGTTTTAGAATAATACCTGTGACACATATACCATCATAATGAAAGTAACCTTCATTATCGTGGCAAAAACCCACCATAATGAAAGTCCGAAATGAAAGTATGTTACCTTCATTTGGACTGTAATTTCGGTTAAGTGACATCTGTTGGAAAATTTGAAGCTATATTTTAAATTAAAATAATTTGATTTGACGTTAGTTATGCAACAATTTGCAACGATGTTTTCTTTACTACTTTAAGAAATATTTTTTTAAATATTCCAAGTTAAAACAACTTAAAATTAAAGCCTAGTATGGTGATCAGGCAAAATTTTGCCATCCCTTTAAAATGCATGTAAAACACCCTGGCAAAATTTTTCCTCAAGCACGGCAAAATTTTGACAGCGCAAAACATGACGCTGTTTGGGCAAACATTTGCCACAATAAGCATACTTTCAAGATTTTCTAGTAGATTGATTTTCTAATTGTGGAGACTTTTAGGCCTGGCGCGCACGGGCGACTTTTGTCTCCGTGACTGTTTCGTCGCTTTTATCAAGTCGGTGTATATGTATGGAGATGCGCGCATGTTACGACGTGACAACTGGCCCATCTCTAAGTCGCCCGTGCGCGCCAGCCCTTACTTGTCAAATTTTTGCCTCCAGAAATTATCTGGTCATTTTTTTTGGGAAAAAGTTGGACAGTTATTAAAAAGTCGAATGCAGCAGTTAAAATTTGTTTAAAATGGAAGAGGAATATTTATTTGAAACGACAAATTACGTAAAGAAAAAACTTTCCACTATTTTCCACCACTATACACTTGAGCAAAATTTTGCCTGAAAAATGATAAAAATGACGAGGAAAAATTTTGCCCGATCACCGTACTAGGCTTAAAGAAAAAAACACGCAGGTTTATATCCTCACTTGATATGCCAGATCATGGAGACTATACAAGGAGTTAAAACTACGTGTTGTCAATTTTCGTTTGATTAATGGTGGCGCTGCAGTCAAATGTACCCCAAAAAACATGGCCGATTGTATTTATCCGGTTCATTACCAAGTTCGTTTATTACTAATATATTTTATGTTTACCAGCTTACAGTTGTTTACCGGCTTCTTAATTCAATTTATATCAATGCGATTATTCGTAATTAATCAATTTTTGATGTTTCCAATGAGTTTTTATTAATTTCATGTGGGGTACATCGGACAAAGGTGACATGTGTGGCCAAAATTGAATTAGAAGTTTAGTTTCTTTTACCCATCCATTTCCTGTCATTTTCCCCTTAAGGGCTGGCGCGCACGGGCGACTTTTGTCTCCGTGACTGTTTCGTCGCCTTTATCAAGTCCGTGTATATGTATGGAGATGCGCGCATGTTACGACGTGACAGCCGGCGCATTTCCATACAAAATTCGAAGGTGACGAAACAGTCACGGAGACAAATGTCGCTCGTGCGCGCTAGCCATAAGAGTTTTACCTCCTTGTATCTTCTCCATGTGCCAGATGCAAATGAAAGTAAATTGTAATGTGTCACCCCATCATTTCCTTGACCATCATAATGAAAGTTACTATCATTATGAAAGTATAGTGTGTCACAGGTATAAATTGTACGAATTTATTAAATTATTTACCAGTACCCTCTATCGGAAATGTGTACTAACTATGAGGAATGTCCTATAGTGGTTTGTGCAATAGCTAATTAATATTAGGCAATTTTAATAAGTCTCCAATATTCATTATTAATCCCATCAAAAGATGGCAGCACCGCGAAACAAACTTTAGAGTGAAGTCATCGCAGTTTTTTTTCGATGTTCAAACCAAAATGGCGTACGGGTTGTCTTGTCAGACGTGAAAGTCAAACAAATTTGTGTATGAAATTTACTAAAAAAAATCGTATATTTAAGAAGATTCAAGTTAATTTAGAAGTTCCAATTTGTGCTTTAGTGGTTACTGACTGGATTTGCGAAGGGTAATTGCAATAACTGTTGGGATCGAGTGTGAAAGTTGCAATGTTGTGGTTCCCCAGATTTGACAAGTCAGTGTTTTCATTTAATCAGAGAAAAATTTGTTTTCGATAAAGTGGATTGCATCCCGTCAATAGAAACATTAACGCAGCTGATAAATAGAAGTGAGTATATGGTTTACCGATTATTGGGTGAGGCACTGGCTGCCAGATGGGACCTGGTTATTATTTTGGTCTTTCTGGTGGTCACCTTCAATTTTGCCCTTCAAACTATCCTAGTCCCCTTGCTCCAGCCAATTGAGGCGAATCGGTACAAGCGCCTTCGCCACGAACAGGGGCTTCTGGGTCTGGCATCTAAGTCCACTCAAAACATCGCAATCTCTTTTTATCGAAGGCCAATTTGTGAATTTTACTTGACCAATGGCCAAACAGTTAAGGTGGATTAAAAAGGGTGCTGCACGGCTTCTCTGTTGCTTCAGCATGTGCATTAAGTTGCATTTTCAAACTTTTGCGGGATTCTGGCACCTAAAGTTCGCAACCGCAGTCCGCCGAGCGGGTGAGAGGTGGTCCTGCTTAGTTTCAAGTTCATGTCAGCCATCCGAAGTTGAAGGCCTTAAGCTCATGTCATGGTTACTCCGAGACGCAACGCGAGAAACAAGGCTGAAGGGATTGATGGTTGGATTTGTTGGGCTATTTGGGCCATTCTTAAGCTTCATGGTAGCTGCAATAAGCCGGCTCCGAATTACATCATATGACTGAAAAGAGAATAATGGACGGATAAGTCTGCAGGTTGCGGTGACATAATTTCTTGCTTTTGCATTATTTCTTCGATGGACGCAATGATTGATTGTTTCGCCGCGGCCGGTAATTAATGTTATTTTATTTGTAATTTCAGTACACAGAAGATGTCTAGTTACTGGAATCTGGGAACTAAATAAACATTAAAACTTATTAATCTTCGTTGATGCGCACTGCTTGAAAATACAGAATAATATGCCATTTGAGTATGCGAAACAAACATAAAATCTTGTGGATACAATAGAATTTTAATAAATTTTTATAAAGAGGATACATCAAATTCGGTGATGGGCAACTGGACCGGCAATATATGTTGATCTCAATTTAGATTATAATTTGTGAAATCTTGGATCTTGTTTATTATGTATTATCTTTCTTCTCCTACTTTACTTCCATTGTTGACACCTGCAAGTTTTGCACTGTAATTACTTCTAATTTAGAAGATGAGTGTCAGATAATGATGTTTGGGAAAATTTCAAATTTAGGTTTTTATATGTTCGTTTGAGAACCTGATATATCAATAACGAATCATAACTCAATTCAAATCACAAAATAATATCTATATATATTCATGATGGTAGGTTTGGTGTCAGGCTGACTCCAGGCCCAATTATAGCTTTGGCGCTCCGTTTTGATGCCGCGTACCTAAAGTTGGTGGTTGTTGAGGTTTAAAGCTCGGTCCTCTAGTCTGGAGATCTCTTCTGTGTCTTCCAGAAGGTAATTGCCTAGCCTGCGCGTCTTGGCTTTGGCTAGAGCAGAGCATTCGCACAGTTCGACTCCTCGCAGCTACGGCGCCAGACGTTGTGCAGGATACCCAGCTTGGCAGCGTGGTCTTCCATGGGCCAATGCACCGTGAGGATTGCCGTATTTCTGGCAATATCTTTCTTTGTTCTAAGTGGGCCAAGTCCTCTAGTTCGCTTCATCTTTAGCGTTTTTGCCCGCCTGTTGGCCTATTTTGCTTGGCTAGGTAGTCGACGTTCTCGTTCCCACCTATATTCCTGCGTCCAGGAGCCCACATGAGAGAAACGTTATGCTGGATAATAGTGTGCAATGAAAGGTGCCAGGGCAGTGAACTGTTACTGGTCTCGAGATAGGCCCCTGCTCTATTGCCGTTTGGCGTTTTGGAGAATCGGTGTGAATATCTGTAGATCAAACTTCTTTATGACGTCTCCCTCTCTCCACTCTCTCTTCGACGGAGAAGTCCTGGCTAAAGGTCCAATCTAGGGAGAAGGTCTGTGGTTATGGCGACCATACCCATGGGTAGCAACTCCGGGAGCTCCGGGGAGCAGGTAACGTCACATCAATTTAATTGAATACAAGTTATAAATTCGCTGTTCTTTTACATTACTTCGGTTAAACCTTCCAATCGATGTAACATTCATTCTTTTATTACTTAACTAATTAAATATAATACCTAATCTTATTCTTCGATGGCTCTACAGCCCAATTCGAACCTTGACCTCCCAGTTTCTTCCTCCAGACGTCTCTCTGCTCTGCAGTTTCACTCTAGTTTCTTTTGTTAAGGAGTTTTGCTGCATCAGTGAAGCGTATTCTCCATGCATTCTTTTCATTTCGTATATCCTTCGGAGAACTTTCCTCTCAAATATATCCATCTTATCTGCAGATCCTTCACATCCATACGTAACTACTGTGCGTATGATCGTTTTGCATATTCTTATTTTGGTTTTTCTGCGGATGTCTCTGCATTTCATTACGGGCGTGAGAAGTATGCTCTATTTCCAGCGTTTATTTTTCTTTGCACGTCTATCGTTTTTCGCTGTCCTCGCAGACTGTGGAACCCAGGTAGTTATCTTGGTTTACCCGTTTGAAATTACATTCGCCGCCGCGGTGGTCTTGTAGTTTCTCCTCTTATAAAGCCCGGGACACACCGAACGCGACGCTGTGCGGCAAATTTTGTATGAAAAATAATATTAACCGCGCCGCAGAAATCGCGTAACGCCGTGTTTGGCGCGACCCGGGCTTAATACCTAAAACCTTTCAATAATTAAAAACTTTTTTGGTTGTTGCTCAAATACCTTAAAATTCGAATCATTGTTCTATAATTTAGATAATTCATAATCCTATAAAGTTTATATGTTGTATTATGTATGATGGAACCCTGTTATGCGGGATAGCATATTGCTTTTATTTTTCGCAATGTCTATTCTAAATGTGCATTTTATACATGTATCTAATAAAAATGAAACCTACAAAGTTTATTTATCTTCATTTCGACTTCGTATTCAAGGAGGAAAATGTCTACCAATGCCCGACACATGCAACCACCTGGGGTTTTTCTTAACTTTCCATAAAACAACGTTAATTTTCTCTAATTTCTTTACAGCAGGAAACCAAATCAGTTTCTATTTCTTGACTACGATTTGTCATTTTGTATTTGGAGTCTTCTATATTAACTTAGATGACTTCTTCGCAAACACATATATATAATTTCGTTTGCGGATCTTTTCATTCCCCGTAAGTTGCCCCTAATCATAACATATTCAATAATATTTTTCATATTTAATTTCTTGAAAATTACGCCAACTCACGATTCGCTGCGATTCAGACATTTTCTATTTTTGGACACGTTTTTTATTCATTCAAAAGATTCGGAAAATAGTAATTACTTTGTTTGTATCCGACGCCCATGCTAAGTTTCGAATACCTTTTGTACTCTTGTCATTTATTACGAGTATTTGCGGTCAAGTAATATTTTATTAGATACATAATCCTGAATTAAAAACATCCTCCATTCCGTTACATTATTTTTCGGTTATTTTTAATCCTTTTTCCTGGGAATATTCTTAAAAAGTCCTTTGTCAAAAGATATTATCTAAAGCTCGGCTATTTTTTTTATCTAAGCTATTGCTGTAACTTTGTAAATTAAAAACTGAAAAAAAAACTCTGAAATTGTTGATTTTTAAATTGATTAATTTTGTACATTCAATTCTAATAATGAACAGCCATCAAATAAGAGAAAATTGGAAAGTATATTGCACAAAATTCTACAGCTAACAATTGCGTCGAAAGGCTATCTGTCCATATTGTTTCAGAATCTTATCAGCAAGTGATAAAACAGCGGTGAACATAACAATCTCTATTTGCGATTTGTGTGGGCGGGACGAACAATGTATACATAACCTAAGAATAATGTCATTAATAGTACAAATGGTATTTACCTCGTAGCTGTGTTCACCAAAAGCAAGATTTACGAAGTCCACACATTTACACACGTTAATATTTCACATTTCATACATGTTGATATTTGTGTAAAAATTAGCTTAAGCAACATAAAAATTTTGCATCATAAAGCTGAAACGCTGAACGACCTTGGAGGTATCTCGCTAGCTTTTCCTAGTCAAAGTTCCTGCGGGGTGGACTCTCTATAAAATAAGGTGAGGAATCAAAAAAGTTTCTCCAAACATCTAGCAAAACGCAGCAGCGCCACCAGCACTAGAATTTTGTCTCCCAAAATTTCTCGTTTTGTTTACTGCTCTGCTTATGACCTTCAATAAAAATAATTTTGTGCCTGTGTGTGTTCTCTTTCGAACACAAAAAAATTAACAGCTTTAATAAACTAAACAAAACTACGAAAAAGCGCCAAGCGCTTTTAGATTGCTGTGAGGTGTTGATATCAAAATTTGACCCTGAGCGGCGAATATTACTCGTCGACGTCACTTTATCAGACGTTAACAACATTGATAATTTTTGATACATTTAAACACTCAAATGTTGTTCGAAATTGGGTCACTGGCAATAAAAATCCGCGATTTGTTATAATTTTAGCCACTCCAAGATACTAGAGGCTACTTTTCGTGAATGTGGCAGCATAACAAATTCTATTCTTGTAGTAATGTGAAGATTCGGAAATGTAGTAAATGCGCGAAGTTGTTAGAAGCGTGATAGGTTCACTGTAGAGATTTTTTTGGATTATTTAATGAGAGTAGATATATTATTAGATTCCAGGTAATATTTATAACTAAAGGTATTGATCGTTTTGTTGTGCCATTCCTATAAACCATTAAAAACTGATAGCAAGTTGTTCTACTCAACACATTTTTTAATTCAGCTTTTAATGTTTTGTGGAAGACTCCGGAAGCGGGAATGCTATCGGACTGAATACCTGCGAAGATCTTAAAATTGAAGCTCCTGGCGTGCACATACAAAGATAGGCTATCCTGGCTTTTCCGTAAGTCGTCGTCGTGTTCACGCTTGCGGAATCTGGCCCAGGTGTGAGTGCCGGGATGTGGGGTGAAAGACCCAGGTTCAATAAAGCGATAAGCTTAGCTACCCAAGTCACAGTCTCTCAGCAAAGGTATTCACCGTGCACCTTAAAACTTAAGAAAGGCCTATGCTAACAAAATAAATTATTCTCAGACAAGTAGTAATCAAATCTATAGTGCTCCGAAGTTTAGGTCGAAACTATTCAAGGATTGCTATTCTGTCCTTGGTGAGTTGGGTATTTTCAATCAAGTTACCCTTGTTAGGATTACGGAATATCAGCAAACCCAAAAAATTGATAAATAGAGCCCTTTAGGCGCGCCCTGGGAGCTTCCGCCTGGTTTGGCCAATTCAAAACCTTGTCGTCTCGCTACCGGCAGAAAGATATAATTTGGACGCAGTTGAAAAAATACAAGGACAATAATTGGCTTGATTACCGGCCACGGCACCCTAAATTATAATTAATGAGTAATAGGAAGGGCTGGGGATCGCGCCTAAAAGTTTTGCTTCGAGGAGAAGGGGTCTGCAGGAGGATTTCTTACTTCTCATTCAACAAAGTGCTCCGTTGACACATGTATGTCGATAACTCCAGACAATTTCCCATATCCATCTTTTGTCCGCATCATCATAGTTCCTACAAGAATTTCATGGCAGTTTAGCAGAACCAACTGGCTGTGACTTATTCGCTTCTTCCAAAACACTGACTCCCGTAGTAATATCGACAATTCTGTCACTCTCGGTATCACTATAGTTGTACGGGCGGAAATGCTTTTGTTCATTTCTCGTTCTACCAATTCTATGAGTTTTAGGCCGAATAAATCGTTTAATGCATGAACGTAATCAAAGCTAAAGAGGCCTATCCTACAGAACATGCAGACGTTCTCCGAATGAATCACTTTGTACAAAGGCTGATTGATAAGCATCTCTGTTCGCCTCGAATTCTTATTTTTCACACACTCAATGGACAGAGTTTTTTTTAGTACGCATGAAGTGCATAGGTGTCTCAAACAACTTGCCATCAATAAATCAACAGGCCCTGATATACCGCATATAGGTCTTAATAAATGTACCTGAATTTTTGTTAAACCTCTATACAGATTCTT
Organism: Thereva nobilitata; assembly: GCA_963855945.1. NCBI lineage: Eukaryota > Metazoa > Arthropoda > Insecta > Diptera > Therevidae > Thereva > Thereva nobilitata. The sequence goes on from OY979696.1 coordinate 683,335, forward strand.
TGCCCTGACATACTTCTCCAGAGTTAGTCCAGACTCTTGAAAACACGTTCATATTCAGTCCATACCAGAAATTGTCCCCAACACCACTATATACCACCCAAACCTGGTTTTTTCACATGAAACAGTATGGCCTACAAACCAAAGGTGTACTTCTGGACCTGGCACCCACCCAAAGAAGAAAAGGAAACCCGTTTTTCAAGTTGTAATAATTTAAAATTGTACAAAATATGTAATCATTGGAATTAATATAGTTCTTTATTTCTAGTCTGATTTATGCTTAAAAGCCAAACAATGCGCACTTAAACTAAAATACAGATCAGTAAAATAGTTCTTTTAGTATAAATTATTGAATAGACAAAAACTGCTTTGTTATATTATAATTTAATAAATACTGAAATCTACTGAAAACTTAGGCATATACAGTCGTTGCCACAATTATTTGCACACCCGAAATTTCACAGGGAAAAATGGAACGAAAGGCTAAAAATTCCTCAAATTTTCATTATTTTAAATTCAGTTTTATTCTACTGATTCTTCATTATTAAAGCTAACTTAATACATACAACAACAAAAAGATAAGTACAGCAAAGCACAAAAACAAAGAAAAAGAAAGTGTTCAAAATTATTTGCACAGGTATTCTAGGTGCCAAAATTATTTACACGACTTGGTTGAAGTGTTATACCTACGGAGTAATTCAATTTTGTTATTTAGCTAACCATAAATGAGGTATTAATCCATTACCTAATATTTAGTGTTACCTCCCTTCCCAATAATTATCTCCTCGAGCCGCCTAGGTATCGAATCGATCAGGTTCTGTCACATTTCAGTAGGAATCCTACTCCAAGCAATTGTGGCATCCTGCCAAGCTTCTTCCGGTGTTTCCCCAAATTTTTCCGCGATCCTTAATTTCAGGTACTGCCATACATTTTGTATTACATTAAGATCGGTGCTTTGCGGTGGCCAATTTAAAACATTTTGCTGAAGATCGGATAAATATTTCGTAACAATTTTAGCTTTATGTATTGTTGCATTATTTTGCTGCACGATAAAACTATTGCCTATTAAGTTATCACCCGCAGTTTTGGCACCTAGAATACATGTGCAAATAATTTTGAACACTTTCTTTTTCTTTGTTTTTGTGCTTTGCTGTACTTATTTTTTTGTTGTTGTTTGTCTTAAGTTAGCTTTAATAATGAAGAATCAGTAAAATAAAACTGAATTTAAAATAATGAAAATTTGAGGAATTTTTAGCCTATCGTTCCATTTTTCCCTGTAAAATTTCGGGTGGGCAAATAATTGTGGCCACGACTGTATATAGATTTATGTTTTAATAAGGATCTAAGTTGTCTTTTATATGTTGCCTTGTTAATTGAAGGGGAGAAACAAGAGGTATGAATATTAAAGACTACAGCATCTCACGGGCTCGTCTCTAGCATACTCGGTACGATGTCGGTATTTCCTAAGTTATTTCGTTGGTCGAATTTCATCATTGAATTTCATCTTGTCCTACATAAACTGTACTGTACTGTTAATTTCTCGTTTCCCTCCAATAGACCACTGACATCAGTGTTGAATTTTGCGACAAAAAGTGATGCCATTATAAAATTTCTGATTAATTTTGTGACAGTGTGGTGGAATTATAATTTAAAGATTCACATCATCATCACACACCCTAAGTTTTCCACTTAGGACATCAAGGGCAACGCATGATATAACAGTTTTCTCTTACCTGATAACGGCATGAGGTCAAGCACTTTGAGACTGTCCAAGAAGTGCGGTAGAGCCAATCATCCGAATCGTGTAGATTTCTTAGGGTAAAAAGGACAAATTTCTTTTGCACTGATTCAGTGTTGTTACTATTTACGTGAAATATAGACCCCTGTGCTGAAAGTCGAGTTGTGTGACGTGACAAGTCGTTTGAGTTGAAGAAAGTAACCTTTCAGTCGAACTATCGTTTTCAACTCAGGGGCTTAAACTCAACTTAGCCCTCACACTCTCTGGCCCATGTGCTGAAAGTCCATATATATTGTATAGTTCATATTTTATGATTCGTTAAAATTTTTTTAATAGTTCGCTATTAGCATCAAATTATCGGTATCGTTGAATTGTACAATTATTGCAACATAAGAACATGTTATCATAGAAGAAATAAGAACTATGTAATTCTACTTACGTTCAATGGGGATTTAGAATCTTTTACGTAACTGTTTTTTGGTAGCGGTATAACTGTATTTTTTGTATTCTTAAGTAAAGGTTGAATTTTTATTTATGTCACATAAATATCCATGTAGTAATAATTGTAACTACTAATTTCACATTCATATTATCGTACTATTTATTTTTCAAAGTAAAACGAATTAACTCTGTTTGACAAATTTAAAAATTACAGCTCGAAACAAATAAAAATGTGCAAATTATCCCTGACACTCATAAAATGTAATATCGTCTTAAAAATTCATCTATTGTTTCTTAATTTATTTTTGCCCATCAAACTTCTAGCAATTAAGTTCGACATTATTTTCTAACATATATCCGAATGATAGTTAATTTAAAAGTTATATAGTTAATAACTTTTTTCTATTTCAGCAACGTAAAAATGAGTAAAAATGTGAACAATCAAAATATAGTCATCATAAGTCCGGTGACCATTAAACGGGAAGCATTTGAACATGATATGAGTAGCTCAGTTGAGTGTGATGAATCCGGTAGTGAAATGGGCTCCATAAAGACGGAAATCACTGATGAACTTCAAAAAAAATATGATGATAAAATTATAAGGTAATTAACTACGTTTTGTAATATTTTTAAAATAAGGAAAAAATAAAAATTGTTAATTATGCTTTAAATACAATAAGAAATTTCTCAAGGTCATGCTTTCTCGCATTGAATGATAACGCGATCGCATTTAAAAGTGCCTAATTTCACTAGAAAATTGTAGTGCCCACTTGAACCAACATTGGATACCTAAAGCAGAATATCTTAGAATCAGAGAAATACGATGGCAACCTTCCATTATATCTTTCCTTCCCCTCCGAAAATCAAACTCGCATTGGTAGACATTTAATTGCCTACTAATCCCTGAGCTGGTTCAATTGTTGCTTCACAATCAATAAAAATCTTCCACGTTTCACGCAATATACAAAATATACATAGACAGAATACTATTGTAAATCTTTACCTGCATTTCTCAACTGTGCATGGAAAAATTGGAGAGCTTTATCAAATAGAAAACTTCAGAGAATTTATCGTCTAGCTAGATTCTAGGGTCTAGTACCAGCGCAAAATCTCTCAACGAACTTTGACTAAAGCTTTTTCTCGTTGTTTACTTTTTTTGCCTTTGTCGCCAAAACAAGTCAATAAAGTGCCAAGAGCTTTTTTTTAGATTATACAAATGTAGACTTTGTTGTGCTAGGCATGGTTGATATATATCACAGGCATGACTATTTCATATCACCTATTAACTTTTTGTTGAATAACAAAGCATCAATCGTTATCAAATACTACAAACCTGACTGGTGAGCAGAAAGAAAAAGAATGCTACTGTCGAAAAATATCTTTCCTGCTAAAATACCAATTCTTTTTTTGATAGTATGCGATCTCTTTAGTTGCAATGTAGACATCATTAATAATAATGTTTTTAGTTTAGTATTTCAGTCATGTGATAAGAAGCGTTTTTTAAAGTCCTAAATTATTCGGGAATGTATTGCCTAAAAATGACTAAGACTCTATATTTATTTAATTTGAACGCAATTTTGGGTGGCATTAAAATCAAATCATTGAATTTAAATGTAGTCTTTGTTTTGCTAATTACTAGTAATGGAAATACCGGCTAATTCATATTACAAGGATTTCGAATTGTTAATATCAAATTAGTTTATTTCTTTTTGTAGTAAGCCACCACTAAAGAATGCCCGGCTTATCTGTCACCTACATAAACGAAAGTGACATAGTGTGGGTAAATTTGGTATCGCATGAGTTCATAAAATAGAAAACCAACAATAATAGCCTTAAAACCATGGTCAATAATATTCCTATTGAATTTTTTTGTAATTTTAGAAAAGCTATTCATCTATAATTTTAGAAAGTCGGATATATCCAAAATTGTTTTTCTTATCATTCCAATTAAGTAAATATATTATTGAGTGCCTCCTATAATGCTTAGTAATTTATTCAAGCAATTCCATTGCGATATAGCTTATATTTGACTTATTATTATTATTATTTTTGACCTACCCTTGTTCTGATATGAATTTATAATTTACGTACATATAAACACTTTTCCTTTTATAAAGCGGGAAATATTCAAAATATATTCGTGCATGTTCTTATTGTTTGATAATATTGAATGGAATGTAGATTATTATAATAAGGTTATAGGTTATTATAATTAATTCGATTTCATAAATATTTTTCTACTGTTCTTTGTAAATTATATTTCTAATTTATTAGTGTTTGTCGAAATCCCATAATTGCTAGAAACCGCTGGTTTCTTTATTCTTTTGTTTTTAGGTCCCTCTTTTCCAGCTCTGATAACAGTTTACCTTTAATCACAATTTTATGTCCGAGTAAATTGTTGGATTATTTTTGTTTAAACGGTACGAAGATAACTACTCCATTTAAAGAATGTTTGATTGCAACCAGCCCTGCAAACCTTTAGATTCGGAGACGATTTGACAACGACTTGCCAAAAGCGAAAGCTTGCTTCGAACTTGGACTCGTAAACGAATTCAAAAGCAATAAAAGCGGAGCAAAATATCGAAACCAATCAACTAGGAAAGCTTTTATGGTGCGTTTTGAACTTTTCTCGTACCTTTCGCAAGCGGTTTTCGAATCGAAAATGGTCCGAGAAAGCGAGCCTCCGAGAAATTGTTTGCAGGGAGCATACACAATATATTATCAATGCCGCAACTAAACAAAAACACTCACATGAATGGCTCACTCTAGTGCGCCACGTCAAAATGTTTGGTGTCTATCTAGCACCGCTTCCATACATAAGGTGCGGCTGACATTGGCACCACATTTGACGAAGTTGATAACAGAACCAGGCCATGTTATCATTTCCATAAAAAATTATAATACATGCAGCATTACTATGTACTACCATGGGGGATATCTCTGAATAGAGCTGAAGTACGGGCATGGGGCTAGTTGTTGACTTGCAAAATACTTGAGTTTTTGTATATTTATGTCTGCCCTGGTGTTTTGAGAGCGCTCTTAGTGATAAGCTCCGCGTAAAAAAAGCTTGAAAATTCTCAATACTATTGTATTACTTATTTTTTATAGTAGTCTGAAATTGAAAGTAGACTGAGTTCTTTCTTTTCAATATATCTATAGTGGTAAAAATATTCTTTTATAATGATAACACCTATACAATAGTGAGAGATGTGAATACCTGTTAAAATGTGACATAGAATATTATTTTACTAAAAATATGAGCAAATAATTTGTTTTTGTACGTAAACTTTTTAATACCTTAGTGATTTTTATTTATAATCACAAAGAATAAAACAGATCACTAGGTACGCATCAGTTGAAACACTTGTTGCAAAGGACATTGACCAGAAAATATTTATCGTTCTCTTTAAAGTACTGTCTCAATTTATAAAAAAACTGTCTCGAAAGTTCGCGGTGTCGCTATAAGAACTCAATTAATTCGGATATTAGTGATTTGGCAAAAATATGTGATTAGTATGCATTGTTTTGCTTGGTCCGAATTTCCAGTAGTCGAAAAAAATAAGACTGCTCTTACACACGCTTATTAATACATTTTCAAAGCGTGCGACATTTTGTAATTTATTTTCACTGCCTTGAACTACAATATTTTTCGTTAAAGCTTATAAAGCTTAAAATTTGTTATTGCAAAAGTATCACAAGCAGAGAGAAAAGTTGCCGTATCAAAGTACAGAACAACATACAAAGCCAAGAGAAGAAAATTGCTAAGCGTTGTTGCTTGTAGCAGTCGGTATCCGCCTATAACATGAAGACGACTGAGGTTTATCACCGTCGCGTAACATACATTGCAACGTCGCCTTGTATACAATACTTTCATATATTTTTGGCGCGCACAATTAAATAGAAAATAAAAATAATTTTTACTTTTCTCTTGCGATTTTACGTCGGATTTATTATGTAACGTAGAAAAAATAAGAACTTTTTATCATTAAAAATCTCACGACCAAAAAAAATTTTCTACGCCTTTTTCTCGCGTTTATTAAAACTTTCAAAAAGTCGCGCTGCGCGTATCTTCTAGGTAGCTAATAAAATCGCTCCAATACATGTTTTCCACATCTGTGATGTGAACTTATGTTCATAGTGCTAAAAACCAATGAATTAAAATAACCGGTTTCATCCAAAAACCAATGATATTGTTTCTTATTTTTATAATTAAACTTTCCTAAGTGTAAACCTAGTATCATTGTAGTTTTTTTTATACAAGTGAATATGAGTGAAGTGCCATAAGTCTATCTAAACCTAAAGATAACTTAGAAAAGAAAAAAAATTAAAAAAGAAAATTGTATCCGAGCCAAAAGTGCAATTATTGTTTACAAATAATGAACTATGGAGTTTGTCCTGTAATAAGATCAAAACTGTGCACTCCTTCAACGAATTTAATACTGGCCCTTGTCCTTGGAGTAATAAGTCTTAATGAAAATAGAAACAGTTTTGTATGAAAAGTTTAACAATTGTTTGTATAAGTGTTGGTAAAATATATTTTACAGTATTTTAATCATCAAAAAGTAAAGATCATCTTCAAGAAATTTGACGCATTTAAACCTGATCAGGCCGCTCTTATCGCCACAGCCGTTCTTATTAATTGAGTTGTCATGATTCTATTTTACTTTTTACTGGAAGGGAAACTGTTTAATTTATGAAATATCTTTACGAATTCAATTAAGTATTATTTACTTCATTTCAAAAAGATTCCTGGCATTAAGCTTCGATTTATGCGGGCAGTGGTTTCCACGAAACATTTTCTAAATTTCGTGATTGTGATTGTTTATAAACAAATTGCGACGCGACGTCTTTGATTGGTGTTCTCAAAATGAAAATCTGCGTTTCTATAAAATAGTTTTTTTTCATATTATTTGAATTTCTTTACAAATTGTTTCCACCTTTTTTTTTACTTCACTTTTATTGCTCTACGGCGAAATAGGCGTAGACTGTATGGTAAAATCCACTACTGAAGCCCAAAGGCCCGTAGTTTAATTTATTATATTTGTATAATGTTGTCTCACTATATTTTTTAAGGCTGAAAATTGTAAGATTAGGCAAGTTCCTTTGTAGGTTGTATAAAACTCTTTGGGGCAAAAAGGTGATTTACTTAAATAATACCGGCATAAGTATATCTTCACTCCTTATAAGTATTTAACTGATAGTAAACAAAATGAAATATCTCTCATTTGCAAATAATTTGTTCAGATTGGAGATATTTAATGTCATATGTGTGAGTCACAACGAAGATGATTTCTTGTTAATCATTGCAACAAAAATCGCTTTTAGCTAATATTTGACATTTGGTATTTATGTTCTATGTTATGTAATTTGAGTATTTCATAAGATTTATACTTTTATTATCTAGTTTACATATTGTAATTTTTGCATATCAGCACCGCTCTTCAATATTTATAAATGTGCGCTTGACCGTAATCCAAAAGTTAGCTATCACTTAGGCGTATGCTTCCTCCAAAATATATATGCCATAATACTTTGTCCTCTGATGCAGCTTTGTTGAAAGTCAATTCTAATATTTATTTACAATAAACTCCATATAAAAAAATAAATATTCATAGCATAGTTTTCATGACGATAATCAACGATTTCCACCACATTTTTTTAGTTTTGCCAAAGTGTTGGTTTTTCGAATGTTAATATCTTTAGCAAGGCTGATTTCTCTTCCTTGAAATTCTTTATTATCGCGAGACATTGTTTTACCTTAATATTAACAAGGGTCTACGACGCCCACTCAATAATATTCAATATTTTGTTTTTCATTATCAACTGAGCGTCAAAATAAGAATTGAAATCAAACTCTCTTCGGCTTAAGTTTTTTTCTTCAAATTATAAACAATTTGAAAAACGCACATGGATACATGTTAAAGAATATTTTTTTCTAATAACATGTTCAAGAGGCCGCCAATCTTAGAAATATAGTCCCAAAAATGATGCCTTTAGATAATATAAGTAATATTTTGTAAAGTTGGATAAGCTCTTGAACTAGACGAACATGAATCTATGATTTAAGGGTTTTAGAGAGTTCGGAAATAATGTAGCACAAATAGATAGAATATGTTATATCTTCATGTTGTAATTTACTAATTAAAAAATAATTGCCTGAACAAGTGACCTTTGTCTGTACCTTAGTTTTTATAGTTAATATGTTGAATTTTTAAAGATGATTTATCCATAGTATTTTGCTTGTGATAAAAAAATTCTGGTAATAATAAGAAAGTCAGAAAGAAACTCGTTTCGAGCATTCTCCAATTGTATTTGTTTACAAAACTTGTATAACAATATTTATACAGATGCATAAAACTCGTTTTTGTTTTACGAATGTTTTGAAAATACCAAAAACAATTTTTCTATACCTATACATGTGTAATAATCATATACTGTGTAAAAGAACAAAAATAATTAAAAGAGACAAAAAAACTTGTCTTAAAAAGTTGTTGTTTTGTGTTGATAAAAAAATAATATTCCACGTAAAATAGCTTATGAATAAATGTTTTTGTGTGATCTTCATGGTATGCGGCGGTTTCATGAGTAATTATTTTATAAAAGAAATAAAAACATCGTCCTATATATGCATTCAAAAAGTCTGTTAATATCTGGTATATAATTCAGTGTGCATAAATAAAAATATAATATAACTGTGTTTATTATACGAAATATACAACAAAATTATTAATGATTTTGCGGTATAACTTGTGCTATGTTAATAAAGCAACTTAATGAAAAGTCTTAAGTAGTCGAAAATAACAAACAACCTAGTCAACTTATTGAACCTTCCAAGACTGATTCTTCCTTACCGGTAAGAAACATTACAGAACTGGATTTTCCTGAGGAATGGGAACGAGAAGAAAAGCCAAACGTAGAAAATTTGGAAGATATGAGTTCGCCGAACTATTATCCTGGATCAAACAACCCGTCAACTAGTTCGGGATACTATGGTGATCAAGGATACGTTCCCAGTTACTATCCCGAAGATTCAGGTGAGGAGAGTTCTAGTATAAACTACCAGAAAATTCACGGAATGCCTCATTCATACTATGAACCACTCTTCCGCCCTCCGTCATCTTCATATTATTCCCATAATTATCCCCGACACAACGCCGAAAACAACTCGCAATATGGTCAACAAACACACCCTGCTGCTGCTACTGTTACTGCACCTCTCACATGGTATCAACAGCCGGTGGGTAACCAGCACGAAATGCTCAACATGTTGCAGTTTTCAAACAGGTAAAATTTTATTTTGCTCTCAGAATTTAAAACAACTGGAAATTCGATATATTTAAATCCGGTGGAATGTGCTATAGTAGGCCAATTTATAACAGCCCGACGTAAGGTAGTTATCCAGTATCGTCCGACATTGAACTCTATTCTACGTCTTTTCTTGAGTGAGCACGTTCACACCAATAAATCATTTTGCTAAGAATTTTTACACGATCAATGTTCGAATTTTTTGAACTTTTAAATTGCACTTAAAGGAAATTTCAATGTAGGTGGGCGGGCGACTTTTGTAATGTACTAAATTTCCTGAAACATAATAAAATAAACCGGGTGGGGCAAACGGGCGTCGAATCTTTTCAAATTTGAAGGACTCGATTGAACAATCCAAACATGTGTTAATTTTATAAAAAAATCAGGTCTACTTTGTTCTAATTTTATTCGTTTACAATCTTTACGATAACAAAAAGGAGATTAAATTTTTCCGTTAAAGATTTTCGAATTGGTGGGAAAAAGGGAAAGTCAAATTTTTATACATAACAGAATGACTTACAAAGGATTTAGCAGCTCTTCTAGCAGCAAGCTTAGCTCCAAGGAGATTATAGGCTCAAGTTTACAAGGAAGTTAAAGTGCATCAGATGGAGATGAATCCTGCGCTTGAATATTTAAATCTTTTGGGAGTTCGGAAATACAGGCTGTACAAGATTGTTCCACATTTGAGTTCCTCTATTTATAAATTAAGCCCTATACCACGTATACATGACCAAATCGAAAGATCCAGAGATTGAAAGATTGAAAGTGAATCTGCGTATTTGGCATCGTCGGATCGAGTAATTGAAATTTAAATGGATTCACAAAGGTAATCGAAAAGCAATGAACATAACCTATAATTTCTAGGTTTCATATCGCTTTGCTCTTCTTTGGCTTTATCATTATGAAAATCTTTATTTTAATTTATTTTTCTACCCAAAATACGACGAAGGCACAACAATAAAAATAACATAACCTAAAAAATGTTATGCTGTCATGTCGATCTCTCAATCTTTGAATTCGCGTTTTCACAACGACATTTCGGTTCGATTCAGCCCAAATCGTCTCGATCTTATTTGAATTCGATCTGCGTATACATGGAATTTTCTAAGATCCAAGCTGGCTTGGAGCCGGCTGCAACTTCGCATGTATACGTACGACCATGAGCCGTTTTGGGACACGGTTGCCTTCAATCCTGATTACTTGACTTGCCAATCTTAAGCCTGAACTATAATAGACGTAGATCGACGTACCTTCTGCAACTTCGCATGTATACGTATGACCATGAGCCGTTTTGGGACACGGTTGCCTTCAATCCTGATTACTTGACTCGCCAATCTTAAGCCTGAACTATAATAGACGTAGATCGACGTACCTTCTTAAAGACCGTAAATATACGTATCTGTCACCGTAAACTTTGACGTACAATCGACCATAATAATCGCAATAAACATTGTTTGAATTTGAATACAGCAAATATACTGATTTTGACATTACAACGCCGTCAACTGGAATCGAGTTCCCATAAGACGGCGTTATATTACGTTTAACGAAACATTAACGAAAACAAATACATGCGCTGTACGTTTATTATAGCCAATCATTCATTTTCACCTTAGAGTCCTCGGAACGCAGGGATTGACGTACGTTCTTTCACGTCTATTATAGTTCCGGCTTTAGTCTGTTGACTTTTATGAAGATTGAGAGTTCTGGGTCGTCAAAAATTTCGAACAACTCGCTGTTGAATCTCCTTCGGCATATTCCATCGTTTCTCTTTGGGGCTATTATGCGCCTGGGAACTTTCTCTCAAACCTGTTGGCTCTTTCCTCTATGTCCTGGTCATAGTCCAAGTCTCGCTACCATAGCACAGTAGTATTACAGTTTTGTAGAGTGAGAGTTTCATTTTTTTCTAAGCACAAATCTTCAGGGCAGTGTTTGCTTTTAGATAAAAAAGGCGGCTCTATTAGCCAGTAGTATTCGTCTAGTTATCTCTTCTTTTTCTTCGTTTCGTATCTTCTAGGTCGTGTTTATCGATAGTTATATTTCTTCCCATTTTTGCTTCGTTGATGTTCACGCCTATGTCCTTTACCCCACTCTTTCATTTTGTTTAGTTTGACACTACCTAATTTTATTTCTGCCAGTGAATGCACTGAACTCATAACACGAAATTGAACAAAATTTGAGTTCGGTGACAAAAGGGACTTATGGATGAGCGAGAGGACTATAGGTACTTTTTGGTCCCATGAATTGTATGTAAATATTTCAGATGAGCAGTCCATTATTACATTTCCTGCCAAAACGGAAATCCCCACGATGTTCACGTCATCTGCATATCGCTCATTCCATGTCAAACCGAACACTAAATTTTAATTGATCAACCCTATTTTTTTTAAATTTTGCAGACGCATTCTACACATGAAATAATGAGACCCATATTTCGGGAAAGTAAATTGCGATTTGTAAATTGCAAGAAATTTCAAAAAACGTTGCGCGGCTGACCATTCAAATTACTGTATCTTCGAAACCATTAGTCGTACAAAAAAATTATATGTATAGGTCGATCTCGAAGATCTTGAGTCACTCTATGTAGTGGTATATTTAAAATTTTCGTTTGATATTAATAAATTGTTATTATTTGTCTATAAAAATTTATTAGCATTTTTCATCATCAACTCACCAACTTAAAGTTTTGGAAAAAATATCATCGTGTTCCTACTTCAAATCTAAAGAAACAGTGAAAATTTGAAAATGGAACTCAAACGGGGTCATATTTTAAAAATTCTCTGTCGATCAATGTATTACATTTTTCTCACTGTTGACCTAATTTTCTGGAGCCTTTCACACATAATTAAGAATCCGCCAACTGTGGATTGTTTTCTTCAGCAATGCGATGGGTGTCCTGCTTGTGATAATCTCATACAAAAATTAACAGACATTTTTAAAGAAAATTTGATGATTATTAAGAAAAGTTTAACTATCTCATTTATTGACTCATTCTAATGTTGCAATTTTTTGAATCAGAAAAAAAATGAATTGCGACCAGAAGAATGTTTAGTCATTTGCAATTTTTCCGAAAATGACGCGTTTGTTCTACAGGATGCAATTCAAGGGGTGCACTGGAATAATGACCAAATAACGATCGGGTGGCAATTATAAAGATAAAGGGAAAACATAATTTCCTAATTTCATTGAAATCTCAGACGGTTGGAAACACGCCGTTTACTTATTTCAGCGTGGTATTATTACTTTTTTAAAAAAAGATTGGGTTCTTTGAGAAAAATATTTTACTTTTCCCACGGAACGAGTGCTCAATACAAAAACAAAAAAAAATTTCATGTCTCTGTTATCACAAAGATGATTTTGATGTAAGTTCAGAATGCACCTTTTTGGCCACCTCGTCGCATGGAAAAGGCCTTGTGTTATTCATTTTCCGTTGTACCTACCGTCCCTGTTAACCTATTTTGCGTGTACGCGACATGTTAAGTCTCTCAAAACACCACCATGTTAAGTCTCTCAAAACACCAACAAAACACTCTTTTAAAGAATTTTTTAAATGTGACCCCGTTTGAGTTCCATTTTTAAATTTTTACTGTTTGTTTAGAATTGAAGTAGGAACACGATGATATTTTTTCCAAAACTTTAAGTTGGTGAGTTGATGATGAAAAATGCTAATGAAATTTTATAGACAAATAATAACAATTTATTAATATCAAACGCAAATTTTAAATATACCACTACATAGAGTGACTCAAGATCTTCAAAATCGACCTATATAATTTTTTTGTACGACTAAAGGTTTCGAAGATACAGTAATTTGAATAGTCGGCCGCGCGACCTTTTTTAAAATTTCTTGCAATTTACAACCGTGCATATCTTCTGGAAAAAAATCGCAATATGGGTCCCATTATTTCTTGTGTAGAATGCGTCTGCAAAATTTAAAAAAAATCGGTATCATAAATTTTAATTTTTACCGAAAAACGTCCGGTTTGGTATGCAATGACTGATATCCAAGTAATTAAACAGTCCGTGTTGCTATTGACGCACTTCTCTGGACTGACGTTTTCCTTATCACCCGTTCTAGAGCGAGGTTGAAAAGCAATGGAGAGAGTCTATCACCTTGTCTAAAGACCCTGTCGTACTTTGAACTCTTCTGTTACTGCAACTGTGCTTTAGGCGAGTGAGTTAAGGTAGGTTCACACGCAACGATTTACTTGTGCAAACTGGCCTTCGCAAATCATTTTGTGCAAATAAATTGAGTGAAAATGATGAGAGAAAATTACCTCCATTAGTTATTGCCCATTATATTTATACTTATCTGCACATAAAATTATATTAATATTGAATATGATAAGATCGGAGGAGCAAGTCGCCATTCATCCATGCGAATGCTGAGGGTTGTAGCCGAGGTTAAGGATCGTTTAAACGCTCATGCCAAAACACCAAGTGGATTTTCTATCAAGACATATTTTGCACAACCCAAATTTTTGATTTGCGCAAGCTAAACCGTTGAGTTCACACGCAACGATTTACTTGCACAAGGAAATCGTTGCGGGTGAACCTACCTTTAAACGTTTTTCCCGTCACCGCCGGCCGCCGCAATCTGCTTGGACCTTTATTCGTTGCGCATTTGATCAGTCGTACCAGTTTTGAGGAACTCCTGATTCCGATAAGATCTTGCACCTATTACACAAGGGTGAAAATCAATTTGAAAGTTTTCCACTTCTAAACAGCTAACTATAATAATGTTCCCTTCGAAATGACTTCACATAGTTCATATAAAATCCAGTCACTTTGGGTTTAGAAAAGTGCAAACGAAAAAAAATCATTGTATATTTTTTTCCTTGATTCTGTGCTGTGTTTTGTGATGCCACGTCTCTCTATACTTTTTCGACGTCCGTCTTTTCGTTTTTTTGTGCAGATTTTTATGATGCATATTTTTTAAAATAACCAAAATTAGCGCAAAACTGATAAACTGGTTTTCGCAATTTTTGATCTTGAATAACACAATATACAACAGCATCCACATATAGCACCGCAAACAATTTCGCAAGAAACTTTTGTTGTAATAATGGCTACAGAGCACATTTAGATATTAAGGGCCTGTCTGAATCCAAGTCTTCGCCTTCAACTTGTTATGACAGTTCGTGACGTCATACCGGGCTAAGCTCTGTCCGAATCCATGACTACGGCTGTGAGCTTGGCTACGGAGTATAAGAGTTAAGCCAATTCGTAAGGTAGAGTGGGACAACTAACTGGAATTAACTGATATATTTTGAGAAATTTTTGTGTTTACGAATAACAATATAACAACGTATATTTCAAATGTCAAGCTAAGCAAACGAATTCGGACAGGTTAGCTTTTAGTCCAGTCAAATTAGTCGAAAAAAGAGGATGAATTGCATTTTTGGTTGAACTTGGACCGGGCATTACTTTGAGCAAAATCAACTTACAGAGCTCGTTGAGGGCTCATTTTTTAGATGCAATTTCATTTACTAATTTGACTGGACTATTTGCCTTCATGTTAATTGTTATAATAACTTATCTTGTTCGCTGACGTCATAAACTGTCATAACAAGACGAAGACGAGGACTTGGATACGGACAGGCCCTTAAGTTTTGCTTTATAGGATGCATGTCGTGTATGTCGAAATTCGTTATTGAATTTGATCTTGTCCGACAGAAACTGTATTCTAAGTTTTCAACTTAAGACATCAAGGGCAAGGGCATGATATAAGCAGTTTCCTCCTACCTAAGAACGACATGAGATCAAGCACTTTAAGCCCGTCCAAGTAGTGCGGTAGGCTTTGGTAATCATAATCGTGTAGATTTGTCAAGGGGAAAAGGAGAAATTTCTTTTGCACTGATTCAATCTTGTTACTATTTACGTGAAATATAATATACTGCCAGAGCCAACAAGCTTCTAGGGTTCATAAAGAGAAGGGCTAAAGAATTCGGAATTACCCAGATAGGAAATGCATATCCTAGGATGAAATACATTGCCGAATTCTTTAGCCCTTCTCTTTATGAACCCTAGAAGCTTGTTGACTCTGGCAGTAACGCTGGTGCAGATTGAAATTTAGTTTATCGTCTAAGACAACACCTACATAGATCTACGATATCCATATTTTGAGGTCTCCCGCGTAAAACAGATGTGGAATATTTACTACTTTTTCAGGTAAATCGGAGATGACAATATTCAAAATAAGAGCACTAAGATGACTACCTTTAAGAACGCTGGAAGTTAGGTTCTAGGTCAGAGCATGATATCGCAAATTTTAATAATTTTTCAATCAAAATATTGTGGTCGACTCGATCAAAGGCCTCGCTGAAGTCAGTGTACACCGCATCGATTTGATGGACGCTCTCCATACCGCATAGCAGTTATATTTACAATTGTGTCATCAAGCAGCATAACAAGTATTTAAGAATATTTTTATTTAAAATGTGAAAGGCAGCTTGTTATGACAGACAATTATTCTAATGGTTTCATTTGCTTATATTTAAAATTGTTTCAATTTGTTAAGAAGAGTCACTTTCGTTACTTTAGAAGCCGCCAAACCGCATGTTTTGCTCGCGCTCATCATATGCTTGGTACTAAAAATATATTTTCTTAATTGTAATACAATTGACGCGTCATGCATTTGTTTATATGTACAGTAATTATTTAAAGCAGCACATTTTGTTCTTAAAACGGGCTTTGTTTGCCGGTTTCGGAAAACAACTTCTAAAGCGAGAGCTTTCACTGAACTTGTTCATTTTGCTTATGCACACAGTCGGACAACGCTATAGGTGTTTTAAAAATACATATTTCAAAGCACCAACCGCGGCTATAATTGTTAAAAAAAGCTTCGCTAAACTTTGTATTCCAATTTTCTCTAAAAAAAAAGTGTACCTTAAAAACTGGAATTTAATGATGAGATGATTTTTTAATTAAAAATATTTCTGACAACAAAAAATCGTTACGGAAGAACCAGTCAGGCTATCTTTGAAGTCAGCAGAATTTTAATAGATAACGTCGTCACTTATTTTTAACAGCATTTTTATATTGTTTTTGCTTTATTTTAATAGAAATTGCATTAGTGTGCGTTTTGTTTGGGGCATCACATTTAAAATTTTATGAAGCCAAGGTCAAAAGAGTAAACGCTGGTTTTTTACCAGGGATTTGAAACAATTTTAGTGGGAAATGGGCTTTACAACAACATTTAACTTGATCTCTATGTTTTTGTAATAACTTTCTGTATCTCCAACACAGTTAAAACTGATAAATCGATCAAGTTGTATTTTAGTTACAAGCGCAATTTTCATTCTTACCGCATAGTTGCCTCTATTGACATTTGTTAATTGCGTTTATTTATTGCAACTTTGTTTATTTTATATAACTTTGAATAAATGTATCTCTATTTTAAATACTTTTTTACATAGTGTTTCCAATGGCTGGTCACTATCAGTGCTGAAGGGATTGTTCATTATTAAATTTTACATACATTGTTGAATACATTTTTTCAATAATTGCCATTTTAATTATAAAGATGCAATAAAAGTTGTCTTTTACAAAAAATATTATAAAAGCAGCTCTATTATTACTGATGTAAATTAATAAATAATTACTGATGTAACAATTATAAAATGTTAAAATGCCACAGTACTCGCATCTATTTTAAATAAAATCAGTTTATTTTAGAAAAAAGAATTAGAATTGGTAAAAACCGGGCGTCCTTAAACTTTTTGACTATGGCGCAGTTAAATCCAAAGCCGTCAGTATACATATATGTCGATATTTTTGGTTGTATGACTTGCGACGGGGTTGCGTTGCACATTTACTGCAGTATTGGTATCGGCGTAAAATCATAAGTGTTGTTAGACTTGCATTTTTATTTCAAAAGAATGATTCTTGCATTTACAATAAATTATTGAAAAGTCCAGATAATATCGAAGAATATATAGAATAAGACCAATTTCTAGTTCCAAAATATTTTCACAGGCTATGTCAGCTTAAATTGTTGAACGATATTTTTTAATATTGATGGTACTTTTAAATGTTGTTGGGCATTTTCGCTGTTAACTGTGGCACACAAATCTCTCATCTTGGCATTTTTATGGCACATTATATTAATGGCAAAAAAACAGCGGTAGGATCAAAAAATTTTCGCCCCTTTGTATGTATTTATTAATAAAAGAAACCATAGAAAGAGAATCTCTTTTTTCATCTATTTGATCCCATGTATGTTATCAGAAAGTTGATAGTTTAGAAACAGGGTGCGTTTTATATTTCAGGCCAATTTTGTTTGGCCGCCATTTTAGTTGTGGATAGTAGTCCATAACAATTTATTATAGAGCATCTAACGTCGCAACAACGGATTTTACAGCTCGGTATAGACGGTCAACTTTTATGGGAAAAAATCTTTTTGAGTGACGAGGCATATTTCGACTTGATTGGCTTTGTTAATAAACATAATACCCGCTATTAGGGCATTGAAAATCTTCAATTGAAACACGGAACAACGACCGTTACACCCACGTACAGTGACTGTATAGTGCGAATATTTTGACGAGTGGCTACATAAAGGCGGCTACACACGTAACTGCATGCTTGACAATCACGCATGTTCAATATTTTTGCACATGCTTGCACAACTTCTCTGTAGCCTTCACACGACGCGATCATGCTTGAATAGCCGCAGTTTATCCTTAAAGGTCTGTTCCAATAGAGAATGCGGGATCCCGCGGGACCAAGAAATCACCCAATTCCTGTTCCAATAGAATCTCATGCTCGGAAAAGCGGGGAATTTTTTACTTCCCCTCGACCAAGAAATCGCAGGAGATTTTTAGGTGGAGTGAAATCTTACGACGTTTTCAACATGTCAAAACAGCTGTTACTTGTCATGTTAAACCAAAATGATTACGATGTGTTGAAAATAATTTCTTCGATTGGTGCCTTGCTACAAGATTTTGAATGATTTCATAAATAATTTATTAATTTCAATAGTTTTAGGTCATTATTTTGAAGACCACAAGTGATTTTTAGGTTATGGTCTTGTTAATTTGCACGAAACATCCCAGAAAGCGTTCCTTGACTTTTCGGGATTTTGACTAAATTTTCCCCCACCAATCAAGTAACTTTTCGCAGGCTACGACAGGACAGGTTTTCTATTGGAACAGACCTTAAATAAAGTCGTGTTCGGAAAGTGACGACGAGTTCGCTCACACTCACACTTTTGTTTTCAAGCCAGATTTGTTCAAGCATGCAGATGAAAATTCGACCAATCTTGAGGCTGGTGTTCAATCATCATGCTTGCGCAAAAAATCTCATACACACGCTCAAACACGCTTGCACAAAAAGACTGAACATATGTGCTTGTCAAGCATGCAGTTACGTGTGTAGTCGCCTTAAGGCTGTTCTTCGAGAATGCTAAAGGCAATGCTGTGACAGTTACCCAGTGTGCCCGAATTGTGAGAAAAAAATGTTAAAAATTTTGAGGTCGATGAACTTTGAAATGGTGTAACTCTTGTATTTTTTATAGCACAAAAAATGCTTTGGATCTCTTCTATAAAGCGAGTAATTTGCACTTGGTTTTGCATCTGCAAAAGTTTAATTTTAGCAACTTGGGAGGTGCCTTGATATGCACTGAATTGGAATAAACATTCGCGACATTTTTCTCCATCCAAACCATTTTGAAAGCTATACTGTTATTTTGGTTACAAGAAAATTAATTTAAGGGAACAGTGTTCTTTTTCTTTAATAACAAATTTTCAAGCTTGTATTGCACCTCTTTAATACGCATGGCTGGATTTAATATCATCCCGTCAATTATCGATAAATGTTAATTTTGACAAATCTTTGTCTACTGGTAAACATGACATACCCGATAGAACCTATGAAGGACATAACTAAATGAAAACCATCGAGACAAACGACGGCGTTTAAAAGATCCAATTCTGGATCTGCAGCGCTATAAATATCGTTTCAATAGAAGGACTTCCAAGTAGTTATTTGAATATACTATATGGGAAAACAACACTCCAACCCCGAAAATTTATTTTATACTCCGATCGCGCTAAAAGAAGTCTTAGGCTATATGAAATTCACAGTATCCCTTCTTTTCCGATCAATTTACTGGACTAAATAAATACTCGGATCTGTAGCCATCGATTGTTCTTCATTAGCATTAGGGGTTAGTTGTCCTTCGGCCAACATCTCGTTTACAAGGGTGTGAAAACTGGGTTTGTTATATCTTGGAAACACATTTTTTGTAGATAATAAGATTATCTAAAACTTTCTTTAATAGTTTTTTTTCCGTAATATTGATAAAATTGATTTTTTTCATAATATTGATAATAAAAAATAGAACCTAAGTAAGACTGATAAAATTTTTGGAAATGATAAACTTTAAAGCAATATAACTATTTTGTTATTAACCAATCTTACATGAATGTCATAAAGCTTTCTTGTAGTCACTTTTAAAATTATAGTAATAAATTACTATTGCAGGTGAGGCATACAGGCATAAAAAGGAGGCGTATTCTATATTTTATAACAGAATTAAAAGGAGGCGTATCTCTGTATTTTAAAATATTATTATAGGATATCAACATTCACATTACCTTGTGTTTTAGAGAAATTAGTTTAGAATCGACGTCATTCCCACACCACTTGTAAGATAGTGAGTTTGACGCGTTTTTCTATTCTATCTCCGTTAAAAATGTCTTTACAAAAATTCTATATCACCCACGGTTGCGGAGATATACCTGGAATCAGTTTTCGTCCAAGCTAGCTGCTTCCTTACACCGCTGTAATAATTGAAATAATTTTATTTAAAAACAACCTCATTAAGTTATTCATTGCAAATCATTTTATGTAGGATCAATAATAAAAGAAGTATACCGCTTTAAACCTCCTCATACCCAACATTTTTATACTAAATAGCTCATATATTTTTTGTTATTAATATAACAGAAAAAAGTTGTAGATAATTTTCTTTATTTGCAAAAAACGTCTTTACCAGACTTTTCCAAAATATAGCAAAAACCAGTTTTCATCCTTCTAAGAAAGAAGATGGCTGCCGAATGGAAGCAATATAAGAATTTAGAGAAAACTTGACTGCAGTAAATGAAAATATCTAGACAAACAAGAAGGCGGCCAGAGTATTAAAAGAATTTTTTGAAAAGATGCCACATGTGCGTATTTTTATTTATTTTACTGCAGTTGTTTAATCTTCTATATAAATATAATTGGAGTGTCTGTCTGTGATTTCAAAATAATTGTCATTTTCTGAGCTCATATGGTTATTTACATGATATTAAAACAAAATCCAGTATTTTTAAAATTTTTGTCTGTCTGTATGTCTGTCTGTCTGTTTGTCCGGGCTAATCTCGGAACCGGCTAATCCGATTCCGATGCGACTTTCACTGTAAGATTCAGTACTTTCCTGGGCTATTTTTTTAATGTATATATTGTATGCATGTATATGTATGTATGTATGTAGACAAATTTTGCAACTTGATTTTTACCCACTTCCATATAACCGATCAACTTCAAATTTTGCACATATGTATAGTTCGCGTGGCAATACATTTCGACCATTTTGTAACGAAATCAAGATGGCGGTTCCAAGATGGCTCTTCCAAGATGGCGGCCGAATTTTCCAATTGTGTTCCCCGACCTCTAGGGCAGTGGTTCTTAACCTTTTTATACTCACGGCCCCCCAAATATTTCCAAATTTGTTTGTGACCCCCATTTTTTAATAATAATTTATCGCTATCGATTACGTTTTTTTGTTTTCATATCACCATAGTTGAGAAGCCTTTTTCTCACAAATATGTATTAGCGAAAGGCAGCAAATTTTACATTGCTGCTGAAAACAGGGTGGGATTTTCTGCATTAATTTGTATCCAAAATTGGGACACACATTTAGTTTTGAAACCAGAATTCAAATTACAATCATTTATTAATTCCAATAATGTATATTCCTCAGCTATACACTATTTGCTCGCTTAGATTTTTTCTCTCTTGAACTCCTGCTAAAAAATCAAATTAAGCATAACCATCATCAAATAAATACTCCAAAAGTGTGGTTATGTTGTTCTTTCCTTTCCGTTCGTTCGTCTTTTTCAAAATTTCCCAAAAGCTCTCGCTTTCGTTCGTCTTCATTCCTCTCCGCTCTTCCTGATGTGGACACTTCCATATGAAGTGTACAGCATTAAACTCGCAGACTGAAAGAACGAACGAAAGAGAACGAAGCTATGTGATTCAGTCTTTAGAATTATTTTGGGGTAAAGAATTAAATACTGCGTTGTAAGTAGCATATTTGCATTTATTTCTTCTGCACTAACAAAGTTATACGTACATCAATTTTCTTTTCATTGTATTCTGAAGGAAATTTTCATAATTTGGCGGCCCCCGCAAATCTTCTTACGGACCCCCAGGGGGCCGCGGCCCACCTGTTAAGAATCACTGCTCTAGGGTATGACAAGTAGATAGCTATGTGGCGTCATTCAATATTCAAAATGGCGGATTACCTTTTTCTTTATAACGCCTTCGGTATACCCATACCAAATGAAATCGTGTAACGAGTATAGTACAGTAAGCGGTGGCGGTCACTACAAAATGGCGGAAGACATATAATAAACTAAAAAGGAGAAAATACAAAATATAGTTTAAAAAAAAACTAAAAAATAAGCTTTTATTTTAAAATGAACTAAAAAGTAAAAAGTATTTTTCAACGTAGTTTTTATTGCTCCAGCCAGTATATAAAAACAACCGTAGAAAAACATTATATGGTGTACGCTCTTACTTGTTCCAAATTGCTCGCATATGGAATAGACTATCCCTGTGTATGCGGAGCGCGTCCTCTTGTCGATTATTCAACAAACTCCTGAAGGAATATTTAGTAATTAATAATTTGTAGGGTCACTCACATTTTGAATTTTTGTCTTTTTTCTTTATTTCTTTTCATTTTTCTTCTTTTTGAATATTTTTACTTTATTTTCTTAATTTTTCTTTTTCTTTTTGTTAATATTAATTTACATTGTTAACTTGTAGTTCTTAGTCTATAATTTTAAATTTATTTTTGCCTAATGTTTCACCCAATAATTTTTAATTGTACGCTAATAAGAATTTTTCTTTTCTTTTGTACAATGATTACACAATAAATTATTATTATTATTATAATATAAAAACAATCAATCTTGGCTAATCTTGGAAACGGCTAAACCGATGGCGATGGGACTTTCACCGGAAGATTCAGTATTTTCTTGGGCATGTTTTAAGCTTCAGTCGGTTCCGACTATTGGTTCAGACAAAAAACTTGATCCGATAGACGGAAAAAAGCGAGTGGAAATTTTTTTTGTCATTCTAATTGTAAACCTCAAAGCTCGGAACGGTTAATCCGATTTTAGGACTTTCACGGGATGATTCAGTATCTTCTAAGGCGTTTAGCCTACTTTTCACTATTATCCGACTATCGGGTCAGACCGAAAACATGACTCGATAATCGAAGGAACGCGAATGAAATACTGCCACGGTGAGATATCGTTCTTTCAATTTGCGGAAATAATGTGAAGATTATGGATTAAGGCCACCTCCGCCAATGATAGATGAGTCTGATGATAGTTTAAACAGGGAATATATCGAACACAATGAACAAGGGGGAACAACATGTTGAGGACGCCATGGGGCAAGTTCTGCACAGGGTGAGAGACGTGTTTTGAATAAGATTGTTGGCAATGTAGCACAAAATTTTTTCAATAGGTGGCGCTCAACATCGAATTTTAAAAAAGTTGTAACACGTTTTTATGAGTAACTCTAAATTGTTTATTTTTTTATGTGGCAGCGCTAAGCTCAGGAATCACCCTTTGTACTACCAGTCCAATATGTCGTTTGTCAAGTCATGGTGCAATGTCTACCAGTGAGCTTAGTAAGGGGGAATAGGTTAAGGGTTATGGGGTTCGGGAGGTGTTGAAGAATGTGGCGATGAACCCTTCGTTTGAACTCTTGGATGTTGTAGGAGTTCGGAAATACTGACTGCGAGAGATTATTCTACAGTCGAGTTATGTGCCCAAAATTATGTTTTGAAGATTTGTTATTTTTTTCATTATACGTTTTTCCTATCTCGGACTGTGCACACATAAGTTTTTTTATTAAAAGGCGTTGCAACGCACGCGGGTTTTTGCTAGTTGTAAAATATAAAGAAAAACGTTAAAGTAAATAAGTAAAGTGTATGCTATAGGGATAGGGGTAAGTCCGATCCATCTAATCCACCACTCTGTCCTCGCCTCAAACCGGTTTATGTATGATAGATATTAAGCTCAGTTTGTGTAAGTGGAATGGACGGTTAGTCTGACAAATCAAAGGTGAGAAAAAACACATTCCTGCTACCCCTTGTCGAAAAACCTTCCAAGTTAAAGCTTTTGATATAGCCTAAAATTGATCCAGGATTATACTTAGATACTTAGGGCCGTAAACATTATCGAGGAATACCTTTAACCGTGATTCAAGGATTACCTTTACCCACAATCGGTAGTATGTTTGTATGCTTCGAAAATCACTGGGATTTTGTGCGCGATTTCGCATATGGATCTCCGGCTCCTTCTTCTACATATTTCAATGTAAAGCTCAATCTCAATTTAAAGCTCACTCCAATATTGTTAAGGCTTGTTGATGCAAAATAAGAGCTTTCAGCGCCACGTACGTCGGCCTCTCCTCACATCTCAAACCTCGGGGCCTCGGTAGTCTAGGGAGTTAGGCGCCTGGCTACCATACCAGGAGCCCCGGGTTCGAATCCCGGCAGCACCACGGTCCTTTGCCTTTCCCACTTTCCCCACCTACATAACTTTCATTTCCTCTTCTTCCCTCTTTACATTTCTGATTCCTCCTGTCATAGCCTTCCACTAGCCCTCCCCGCACCACCAGCGCATGTCATCGGTTGGTTGATGGGATTCAACTCGTTTCAGGAGCGAGTTGTTTCTCGATGCTCCGATGCCAGAGGCGCGATAGTTAGTTGGGAGTAGGTGGAATAAAAAAATTTGGCTTCTCTCTCTCTCTCCATTTACTATCTTCCGACTAGAGCTTGCTGTTCGACCCTTAGCCTTCTTTGAGAAAGGAATTTTTGTACCATCTAGAGAGGGAGCTTTTAAATATAGATTCCTAGCGTAGTACATGATGCGAAAAAAGTTTTTGTGGGTTAATACCCAAGCTTTTGCTGAGACACCAGCTCAAAGTCTAGATATAACAAGTCTTTCATCGTCATACAAAATCTTTCCCCGTTAGTTGTGTGCGTGCATATATGAACATCATTGCTGAGCACAACTCAATAAAGTATGCAGAACAGAAAAGGAAGGAAAATTGAATCAGCTGTTTTTTTTTCATAAATAGTAAATAGGCACCAATACATCAAGTTTATCCCCGTATACAATCATAAAATCTTCCGCTGGCTAGTTCTGTGGGAGCGTGTATAAAAATGTTGCATTCTCTCTCTGGTACCCTGACCCTGAAGCAATGTGTGCATATAGCTGTTCGCCTTTCACTCACTAACCATATGAAGATGAAAGACTTGTGCTTTGAAGCCCCGGTTATTTAGTCCCGCAAGAAGTGCGTCGATTGCGACTGACCATAGGAGAGATGATAGGACAGCTTTTCGAAGTATGGACCAGCGCAAAGGTACCCCGGCATAGTGATGCCAGGATTGGTAAGGGCTCTTCCAAGCCCTTCTGAAGGAGAGGCGCCAGATTTGATCTTTCTCAGTAGCCTTGAAGGTGCAAATGGCACATTCGATCTTAATCGCAGTGAAACTCCTGTTTTTCAGGCCTTTGTTCCTATTCATATCGTCTAATTTGCTTCATTTACATCATACACCATATTATAATACTTTCATTCCAAATCACGAAAAACGAAATATTTAGAGGAAAGCGGAATTGGTAAAAATTTCAAAAAGCTAAATAACTACTCTAAATTATCAACTTTCAAATATTTCCGGGTCAATTTTGGAAGATTCGTGATCCATATGGACGTCCTCTCTCAAACTTCGCGGCTCGTCTATCCTGAAAAATTCTGCATGATGGCTATTGCACAGCGAACTTATACGTCTGCAGCAGTTTAAGGGTTATGTAGAATTTTGATTGTTCTTTTTAAAAAAAAGAAAACTATAGTAATTTCTATTGTAAGAAGTATTTAATTAATAATTGATAGGACAGGGTTTAAGTCTTCAAAATTGTATTGACCGAAGGTAAATTGTTGTAATTTTCATTACTTGCTAAATCATTTAATTAATATCATTCAACCCATTGTGTATTCACTGTACACATTGCGAAATCTTTTATTTTCTAGAAATACTAGGTCGTGAATTGACCAATTAAAATATACAATTATTCAATTAAGAAATTGTTACAACATGCCAAATTTGAGAATTACTTCACTTGTATATTGAAATTGCGACTGCTCTCAGTGTGAGATCGTAATCAATAAATTTAGTCATACGCGCTTGCTATACTGCAACTAGTTGTGCCGTAGGTTATGATTTTTTGTAAACGTCAATGTAAGTCTAAACAAAGTATTTATCTCTTATACAATTTTTTGTAGTTTTCTGGTTTTGACGCTAGCTTAAGGCTAGCACGCATCAGTGTGTCTGTATAGTGTGAATATTACATAAAGCTTTCATAAGTTTTAGAATAATACAACTTGGTAGAGGTCGAACGTATAAAAATTTACGATCAACTTTTATTGCTGAGCTTTTTTTTATTGAAGTTTGGATCCAAGTATGATAAAAGTACAATAACGGTGAAAGGAATGACTGGACACGTTTTGCAAGACAAAACAGAAGATCATTTTGCTTTAATTCCATTAGCCAATACTAAGAAATGCAGCTCTGCTTAGCATTTACAAGGTTCGTGATAGTACCACGTCTCAGTTTTCGTTTTGTACTTACTATCATCCTACGTCAATGTCTTACCGAATATCACAAACACTTTTTTTTAGCAACGTGGCAGCAGACAAAACAACATTTTGTGATTACAGAAGAGATTCAGCATTTTTTTTTATAAAATAAAACTCGAAAACAATTATTAATATCTTAAAAATTATTGTGAACGTAAAAAATAAGTACTGCGTTCTTAGACTCTCTCAACTTTGTAAAATATAATCGGCTATAACTGTAGAACATCCTAGATGTTATAAGGCAAAATTTTGGAGTTTTCTAATTTATTTTGAAATTGCTCTCTACAAGTAGCAGCTTTTTTCCAAATTGATAAATTTTCTTAAGTCGTCAGTTTTCGCCTCTGTAAAGGCGCGATTCCATTGAAGCAACACTGAACGACATGTGGCATGATACTTGTTTCCTGCTGTTGCCTGGTTACAGGTGTGCGACTATGTGCCACAAAATTCAATAAGGTAGCCTGCGGAATTTGTCTCCCCATATCGAATACGTTTTGTCGTCGATACTTGTAGCATGCTTCTAAAACGATTCCATTTAGGCAACTTCAGTTTGGTGTATCATGTCTTTGCAACGTAAATTATAATTTCATATACGTTAGTGTTGACTGCGAAGACTGGATATCTGACGGAGGTATTTCTAGAGAAACGTCATTTTAATAAGAAGCTGGCTAATGGAAAGCTAAATTGCCTCACCCAAAACCACTTCCTAATAGCAACGAGTTACGCCTTATGCAAACTCGATGGATGATGCGATCCCTCTTCAGGAACCCTTTCATGAAACCCTTTAACCGTCACCACACAAAGGCGCTATTGCCAAAGACTGCACAATTATAGGCATTCATACGCTCGTAGAGTAGTGGAAAATACGTTGTAGCTTCCCAGTGGGAAAAATTGGGAGTGCTGTTCAGGGGAGCTTACTTTGAGCGCTGTTAAATATGCTCCCGAGGGAGCATTAACGGAGCTTTCATAAATTTTATAGAACGAAGAAAATGAGCGATTATCTTGATGACCATAAAGGGTGGCATTGGCATACTCATTGGAACGGCTCTCGTTCGACAAGCAGCTTAAAAGTGGTTAGAATTTAGTTGGGGGACTGCTTTGATAAAACCACACTCGCGCTTGGAAAGGAAAAGCCAATTGCAAAAGATAAACAAAATAAAAGCTTTTCGATACCAAGATCACATATCCACAGGCGTCCAGGAAAATTCTTTATTAAAAAGCTTTTTTATAATGCTCCTAGAACGCTTTTGAAGGAGCATAAAAACGTATGCTCCCTCTGCAATGACATGCAATGTTAAAAAGTATATGGAACTGGAGCGTAACGGGAGTGCTGTAAGCTTTTTAAGGAGTGCTCAAACAATGCTATTGGAGCCCTCCATTTCCCACTGGGTTGCTAGCAAGTGTGTTTCGTGTATTTAGAAAACCACTAATGATTAATTTGGAAAACTCTGAAATTGTCGCAAAAACATACATTTGTCTTCATAATTTTTTGAGAAGGAGAAAAACATCGCGATCAATATACTGTCCTCAAGGAACTTTAGATAATGAAACGCAAGATTGGAATTTCATTTCGGATCATGCAGGGCAGTGTTGTCCAAATCGATTCTGGTCTGCAGAGTTTGTCACATAAACCATGAAAGTCAATTTTTCAAGCTAAAAAAGTGAGAAATTAATTTACGAGATATTTTCAATCAGATGAAGGCGGCCTGCACACTAGCAACTTTTGTTATGGGCGATTAAATAGTTTAATCAATGAAAAATAGCCTAATGTAGTGAAATAGCCTATGTGCGGACTCACGTTTACTTTAATGCGTTCTATTTTTGTGATTAAAAAGTTGCTTCTTTATAATCACTAATTTTGTTATTCCCTAATTTCGATGAATCTTCATAAATGAGATTGTTTACACAATTCCATTTCATGTCGTAGGATACAAGCCGCACCGATCCGCTGACAGTTGGATAGCGACGACAATGTTCGACACGTTGAATCTTGTCGAAAGGTGATGCATGCGTCCTGGCAAAAAGTATCAAATCGTAGCAGGCGGCAAGGAGACTTATTTTTTGTCGCTTCGTGTTCCTTCAATGGAAAGACAGTCTGCAGCATGCGTCAATGCCGCATGCTACATGTTGCCTAAAAGTTGCCTCAGTGGAATTGCGCCTTAACATCTCGATTAGTGGTTATATCCGTTTTTATAAAACTTTTATCTTCATATTTAACTATCAATAAATTCCAAATCCATTTAAATTAAATACAATTGAGCTAATTTAAAGCGTTATGTGTTTTAATGTAAATAAATAAATTAATTCCTCTTTAGAATGTTATAATTTTTCCTCATTTCAAATCAAATTATCAGAAACTCGTAACCTGTGCAATATTTCTTACCTGTCATGGAATAGTCATGTTTTCTTCGATGCTAACTTTAATAAATCTATTCCAAGTCCAGTAAAGATAAATATTAAAAAACTTTCCTTCATAAATTCTTGTTTTAGATACATATGATCTCCAATTATCTTGCAATATATGTTTATTATTTCTATTATTGAAGTGTCACTGAGCTAAATTGTATGAAAAAAGTAAACAAGGTCTACCCAAAAGCTAACGACAACAACAATTTTGAGCCCTTACACCGGTAGCGCTAAAATTTTCCCCGCTGACCTTGTTTTTCTGGGACGTTACAATCAATAAAAGCAATACTTTGACTATGGATGAAAATAGAGAGAAACGATATAATAACTTTGCGATGTGGAGTATACGCATAGCGCAAGGCCCGTGCAGGCAATTGAAACCTTGAAAGCTCGGCGAGTTTTGGGTACACCGCACATAACCGTGGCCATAGGTTTTTATTGGGGTTTATATATTGGCAACAGAACTGTAAAATCTACGACGGCTCCAAATCAACCGAAGGTCTGGATAGGCGTGTACGACATAGAAAAACAGAAGAAGCACTTTGGATTTATAATATTTATGTAAAACCTGAAAAATAACAGAAAAAACTAAAGCTTCCTGAATAAGTAGCAACTGCCTTGTTTTCTATTTTGCCGAGAAAATCCAATAATACAAGTACATGCTATATAACAGAGATTTATTTAAGAAAAAGATAGAGTAATGATGTTATCAGCAGGGAACCGATGTCTTACAAGAAAACTTTATCAAAATTAGAGATAATTGAATAAAAACGAATATGAACACAGACAATTACCCCGGCATCATAATTATTTATATAGTCGCCCTAATAAGCCTTCATTCATCATCTGAAATCCCCGTTATATTTGAAAAACCCCATGTTCTGAACATTTAAAGTGGTTTGGGTGAAAAAGCTTTGCAGGGAAATAGGGACGAGTAATTCGAAGGAAGGATATGCTTACTTGTTGTGCTCGACAAGATATCTTTATATTTTGCTTTACACAACAACTCAATAAAGTAAGTGGCATGTTTTCTTATTCATCGCCTTGATGTGTTTTTAAAGTCGTGGACAGCAAGAAAAATCCTTCTATTTTTTTTATATATATGTATAGTATAAGGGAAACTTGTTTTTCAATTTAATTGCGCGTCATATTTAAATTTTTCGTTTGTAGCCAATAAACTCTAAATATTGCTTTAACCTTTAGCATTATATGATCTGATTTCCCTTTTTCCATTCTTTACAGTAATGGACGAGAAGCAAGAAATCGAGCCGAGAAAAATCGAAGAGATAAGCTCAATGGCTCTATACAGGAGCTATCAACTATGGTGCCACATGTTGCGGAGTCCCCAAGGCGAGTAGATAAAACTGCTGTACTTAGGTTTTCAGCTCATGGGCTAAGGCTTCACTATGGCAAGTTATTTTTTTTTATTTATAAATTGGTTTTTATTGTTTTTATTGTTTATAGTGTTCGGGAAAACCATTAACAAACCTCCTACGGTAAAGCCCCAAGTTACAGATTCTCTGATGAGACTGTTGGATAGTTTTCTTTTGACTATTACATGCCGTGGACAAATAGTGCTAATATCTCCAAGTGTGGAACAGCACCTTGGACACTGTCAGGTAATTACATTGAAACTAAAATATCTGCCATAGTTGTTCTATAGTAAAGTTTCTAAATAAAATCGAAATGCTTGTAGATAAAAAAAATAAAACTTTTAATAATCATAAGCAAATCAAGTATTGATCTCTTGCAGATAGTGCTATTTCTATTATTCTTCTCTCACTGACTACACCATGAATTACCAAAATAACCAGTTACATATGAAATGGGCAGTTTCAAGGTCTGAAAACTCATATCAACATAATTAGTGTAAATTGACCGTGACTAACTAACAAGAAGAAAGCCCATCAAAGAATTGAAAGATTTTTGAGAAAATTGAATTACTTTTTATAATAGCATTACGTTATTGAATTCGCTGCTTTAAAGGTGGCCATAAAGGGAAATAATTTTATTTTCAGACGACTGTCATCAGAATGGAGATCTCATTCACACACGTGAATGATTCATTTTTATACTTTCTGCCGGACAAATGTAGAAAATTTATTTAATATCTTATTAATCAGTCGAAGTCTTGCAATAACTTAAAAAAGTAAAAAGTCAAATATTTGCAATTTAATTAGTTCATAAATAAATATTTGACGTAGTGCAAAACTTACTGCATATTTCATAATCAGCAGTGTGCCAATAAATCCTTCGTTCCGTTTTGCAGAAAGCATGATTATTTAAAGCTGAAGCAATTCTTAAAACATTGATCAATATAATGCAAATAGAACAAAACAAATTTTATTTGCAAGCCCGTTACTTGCCACAATAAAATTGTGGACAAAGCATGGAATATCCATGAACTCTATGCCAAATGATGCACTTGCACGCGTCGATTTTCTACGTGACATTCAATAATATCGACTATAAGTTCGTGATTTCGTGCCAATCAGAATCTTTTCAAGATGAAAATGTAGAGTTTCTGTACTGCAAGCTAAATGTTAGAAAAGTCCTTGTTTATTAAATGGTTTATTTTTGTTAAGGGAAATTAAAATGTTCGTGCTTGAGTTATAGAAATTCTTTAAATATTTTTGTAGACCGATTTATTTGGACAAAATATCCTGCACATCACTCACCCTGATGATCATACAATGCTCAAGAAGCAAATCATTCCAACAGATCTGGAAACTCTTTTTGATATTCAACCAGAAGATGAATCAGGGGAGCCAAGGCCTAGAACACAAGAAGAAGAAAATGAAATTGATCGGAGGCTGCGAGAGGATAAACGCAATTTCACCGTGAGGTAAAGGAATGCAATTTTGTTCTATGTAAATTATGCTAGTGGAAACCACATTTATACATTTAAATGATAATATCTTATATAAAAGATAAACAGAGCTGAAGCATTCAGCGAAATTCTAAAGTAGATATTTGTTGGTTTTACTTATTCAATAAAATGTATTCCTATAACATAGTATAATAAAATATTAAATTATAATATAGGCTTGCGCGAGCTGGTCCACGTTCTGAACCAACTACATATGAGATAGTTAAAATTGATGGCTGTTTCCGTCGAGCGGATTCAGCACCAAGGGGGATTAAATCCAGCAGTTTTCCATCTGGGCTGCAGTTAATAAGACGAGCTAGAGGAAGAGATGATTCCATCCCTCTACATACAATAAGTGGCAATGATATTGTAAGAAAGTTAGTTATAGCTAACAAATCTCAATTTTAAAATTTTCCAGGTTCTTGTAGCCATGGCTCGCGTTATTAAACCTCCAAAGATCTGTGACAGGCTTTTGGAGGCCAATCATTATGAATACAAAACTCGCCATCTAATCGATGGAAGAATAATTCAATGCGACCAAAGAATATCACTTGTGGCTGGTTATATGACAGATGAGGTAAATGGACTATCACCATTTACTTTTATGCATCAAGACGATGTAAGATGGGTTATTGTAGCACTAAGACAAAGTAAGTAAAATTAAGTTAGATGCTTTCAAAATATGTTTATTGATTATAGTTACTTAACTTATATAACAAATAATTATTTTACAGTGTATGATTGCAATAGTGCATATGGGGAATCATGTTACCGCCTTCTGACACGTACAGGAAAATTTATTTATTTAAGAACAAGGGGCTACCTTGAAATAGACAAAGAATCAAACAAAGTCCATTCATTTGTTTGTGTAAATACTCTTGTAAGTGAAGAAGAAGGTCAGAGGCGTGTGCAAGAAATGAAAAATAAATTTTCAATAATAATTAATGCGAAAATTCAACCTTCAGCTATAGATGCACCGGCGGCTGAAAATCCGTCTCAGCTAGAAAAAGCAGTCATTTATTTAATACAAAACTTGCAAAAATCTGAGGATGATGACGATGATACAGATTCACGCAAATCTAATAATGATGGCTCTGAAAGTGATAGCAGGCATACGAAAACGCCACCACTTTCTCTAATTCCGCCCAAAACTTCTTCAATTAAATCATCTATTTCCAAAAGTGTAGATGTTGTGAACATTACGATTGCCAAAAGCATGCGTGTACAGAAAGGCAAAATATCGCCTAAAAAAGAAGATAATGGCGGAAGATGTATTGAACAAAATGAAATAACAAATCAAACAAGGCCTTCTGTGCTTCAAAAAAGTGGAAGTTCACAAAGTTTTAATGGAACGCGATCAGAAGATGAGGTCGCTCATACTTCTTCAAGCAGTTTTACAATTAAGCGAGAGATTTCTGAAGATAACAGAGTACCACCTCTACCCAATTCTGAAGGGTATTTTGAAATGACTACTTTTACGACAGTAAATGCTACAAGCCCCAGATTAAAGGAAGCCGCCTCAGCCGCTGAATATTCCTACTCTCAAATAATTCACAGGCAATCTTCTTTAAAGAGAATTAGAACTGATCGAGACAGTAGTGGATTATCTAAAAGAAGAGTCTTAGAGACGGAAACGGAACGATTTGGATCACCTCCCACAATTCAAGACTTGACAAATCCAAGTGCAGGTAAAAACAAATATTTCTTTTAAATTGTTATAAATTTGGATTTGAACAGATTTGACGCGTGTATTAACAAATTCCTTCGAAGAGATTGATCGATCACTTACCCACATTGAAAACGCAACAACAGAATTGAAAGGTCAGTGCACCACATTTCGAGTTGATCCGAGTTCTCAATTTCAGTTAGAAGAAATTATTGTAAGTTATATAAATGTGTTTGCCTCAGATATAACGTAATCCTCCATTTTAGGAAGAGCATCAGGAGCAAAGAGAAATGTTAGAAAACATACAAAGCGAATATCAAGCCCACTTGCACAGGGCTGCTGAGCCAGAAAGTTCCCAGGAAGAGACCTGCCATCGAAAAAACGAACTCAAGCCAAGATAAAATTAATTTGCCCCACATGTTATTATTATAGCAGTTCCTTATTTGTTGCTGAGCAGTAGAAGCTATTCTACATGAGAATTTCTTAGCTACAACGCAGTGTCAGTGCAAAACCTGACAAAGCGTAAACAGTGGGGCGATTGTTGCAATTTTCTCATCTATTCTGCAATTTTTTATTGTTAAGTTTTATAGATTTTAAGTTGAGTTAAAACTATTTTTACTAAAATGAAAACAAAAAAAGAAAACAAAATAGAATGAAGAATTGAAATTTATTCGCCTTTTTTCGTGCAATGGATAAGCATACTAAAATGTATGATCGTAGCCTAATGAACGATAAGATAAGCTCGCAAAACTTGCGTCGAAAGTAGATTTTTTATATTTTGGATATTTCCAAATATTGGAAATTGAATTAGTGTTATTAAATTTTGTTATGTGCTATTGTAACCTTTGTGACATTTTATGGATGAATTTGGTAATGAAAGGTTAGTGATAAATAATTGATGAGGGAAATGAAAATGTGTGTTTGTTATGCCTTAAGATATATTTTCCCCTAACGAGTAAACAAGATGTATTTGGTATAACAATGTCGTAAACGAAAGTCGTCCATGCCTGCTCTAGTTTTTTTACCGTGTGAGTTTTTAGAGTTAACCATATCTGCAAATGAAAATATCAAGAACCATCATTTGAATGTATTCCAATTACCGCGTTTACATTGCAACACGCTAAACGACAGATCGTCTCTCGACAGTTTTTGAAATAAAAATATGTATTTATGCCCATAAAAATTGTCAAATTTTGAGTTTATGTTGACTTTTTCTAATCAATTTCGGTGAAGGAGCAATGAAATAAATGCGTTGAGTAAAGCTAAAATATATTTTTTTTGCTTACTTCGATCACTTTAATTTCACAGGTGATGCCGGAAGTCGGCATGATATAAAATATAAATGTTTTAAGAAAATAAACAAAGGAAACTGAATTCGAAATTTTAAAGCAACTTAGGATTTTTATGATGATGATTCTTTTTAACTCGATCAAAATTGTACCAAAATTCTTGTAATTTACCTTTACTTGTTGATTTACAGAGGGAGTCAAAACTTTGTATACACTTGATATTTATTATTTCTGATGTGAAATGCTCCTAAGTAACAAATAAAATGCTGTCTGGACATATCCCCTTTCGAACACACCTATGACGCTCTATTGCATTAAGGTCGGTAGCCTATGAAGGAGAGTCAAGCCACTTAGGGGTGTTGCCCACTAAGCATTCTCTCACAGTATGCTTTGGATCATTATCTTATTGAAATTGGCCTAAATTGTTTTTTAAAATATTCAGATAATGTTGCTCAAGGAAAATAAGATTCCCTGTCTCCGCAGTGGATGTGAGGTTTTGCGGAAGAAGCTCGCTGTTGGTTGATCTCACGATTTTCCCCTTGTGTTTTTGACCAAATATCTCAATCTTGTTCTCGTAGGTGAAAAGCACATTTTTCCGATGTTAAGACTTTCACGCCGTTAGCCGCAGGGATACATGATTTTTTCTACATCCATTGGCATTCAAACTTCGCAATGCTGATGCACTTACTTCATTTCCGCGTTTTTGAGTTGGACTTTTACTGCTTTTATTCTTTCTTTGAGGGGGCGTCTTTTTAGGCACTGTGACTTATTTGGTTTATTGCGCCAACCACGTGGTTTAACCCTTACCTTGGTAAGGTGTGTCCATTGGACACATTTCAAAATTAAAATTCTTTAAACTGATTTTTTACAACAAACAAACCTTAAGACCTTTTTTGTATTTTATTAGTATAGTATTGTTTACATAAATTTGTATGTTTCTATAAACAAATTATGACCTAATTTGTGTTTAACTATTGCAAATAGTAATATTGTTCCATATGTGTCCATTGGACACACGTTTACAGGTTAAGTTACTAAAATAGCTTACCAGGTTAAGAGTTAAAATCTTCGAGGTTAATGGCACGTCCACGCGATACTCTTTGGTCGTGCACTCTTTTGTACAAATTTCATATATTTCCTACATACACACTACACTCCACCTTTCTAGCACCGGCTTTTGGTTGCACAACTATGATTGCATTATAAAAATTGCATAAAATTGTATGGGAAAAAAGAGTGTGCATCCAAAGACTGTGTCGTGTGGACGGACCATATGCTGTTATGATGGATTCATATCCCAAATCTTCCTGGGGACTCAATCCTCGCTGTAGCCTCACAATCGCAAATGCTTCGCTGCTTCGGCAGCTGCTCCACATAACGGACAGGTAGAATCAACTACCAGCCCTATTCTGCTTAAATATGGCAGTCTCTGTAGATCTGTCCAGTGGGTAGGAAAATTGCAAGCAGTGGAGTGGGTTCCCTGCGAGATCCATCCTAATGCTTTGTCTAAAACCTTCTCCATCGTTTTCAGAAGAAAGGGTCGCTAAGATTTTGCTTCTTTCCATGATCTCCTCGCTTTGGGAATAAAGACCACCCTAACTTCCCTCCAGCACCGAAGAATATAGATCAATATTGATCCCACAAGTTGTGCAAGAAAGGACGGTCCCCCATGGGAGAGCTCCCCATTACCATGGGAAGGCTCAGTTATATCGAAGGTGGCCTGATATCCGGAGTCCATCATTGGTAACACATTCACGCAGTGCCATTCATCCTTTCAGCACGATTGTTTATACCGTGGAATTTCGGGTTTTATCGAGTGTACTCTAGATCAGCCGTATTCAGTCTGTTCGAAGGCCAGGCAGGGTTCCGTATTTCGACTCACTATTAACGAAATTTTCGAAATCGAAATCTTAATTAAACCTAAAGAGACTAATCGTAATGTTTTCAAATTAAATTCTCTATATACTAACTTTTGACTGCATTTTTCACATTTTTTCTTTCTTTTTTTAATTATATTCCGTGAATTTAGTTGTGTGCAACTTATAATATATTAAATAACAAAACCCTTTAGTATAAGGTTTACTTGTGCCTCCAAATATTTCCTTTATTATTTGTTACATAGGGAGTTCTTAACTCAGATACATACTTTTGGCTCCCACTGTATATAAAAGTCAACTTGTGTCACTATAAGCAAATTTAATTGTTTTGTGCAAATAGTTTAGTACATGACAGATTTTCGTAACTCGTACGATTCGTTTAAAGTATTATATTATAAAAAAAACAGGTTGTTCTTGAGGCCTATATTCATCGACATGGATATATTCGTGGTTATTTCTTATCCCATATATTTCTGTGAAAATTTTTTGCTATTCACCGACCGCGTTAGAACTTTATACGCATTGATTCAATACTTGTATTTTATTTTTTTAATTTTCACTCATAATTTTGTTCAATTTTGAGGTTAGAAATCGACGAATAAACTTATTGGCCTCGATTCCCGACTACGGCCAATCGGAAGTGAGTGCGAATTTGACACTTATGTCCAAAATGCCGTATGTTTAAGTTGAGATTCCTTAATTTTGTTCTCGGATATCGTTTACAGGTTGGCATTGCTATACGTTGAGATTCACGATTACACACAAACGGCGGATTAGGGAATCGCAAAGGGTCAAATCCGCACTCACTTCCGATCCGCCGGATTCGGGAATCGATGCCATTACCAGATCGAGTACTTTATGCGAGTACCGAAAATCGCGGTCGTTGAAAACGAAATATCCATGATATTTATGTGCGGTGAATACGGGCCTAAGAGTTTAGAACTACTTACGACATACATAATGCTACATATTTTATTAAAATTGTTATTTAAATATTATCCGCCACCAGTCAAATAAAAGGGAAAACAATATTGACTTAACGATATCGAAGAGTTGAAACAAGTTAGCCAGCCTTAGGGATTAAGGCGCCCGAGTAGCATACCAGCGGTCCGTGGTTCGATTCCACTTCGCGGCACGGTCGTTCGTATTTCTATCTTGGATAACTTTCCTTTTTTCTTGTGTTTTCCCTCTTTACAAAAAAATTCCGTGCCGTCTCTCCTACGCCTATAAGAATAATAAGCCAGAAAGCCCACTCATGTTCGATACCGACCTTTCTGTAGATTTGGATAAGAGCTGATGGAATAAAATCGCGTGTTGGCGTTGTCAGATCTTTCTTCTCTGCAATCGTTCCGACTAGAGCTTGCTGTCCGGCATTGCACCCAAGAATAGAACCGTCGGCAGTACGAAGGAGCTTTACCTCTGAATGTTAGTATTTCACATTAAAAAACTCGAAATTCTTGCGTTAACAGCGAGTGTTATTATTCAAAACACGTGGATGCTATGTAAAGGACGAAACAATTTTTTTATGTATTTGCTGAACTTGGCTGAACAACTTGGTAATGACTAAAAGTTTACACGGTGGTGAAATGCACAAGTGATGTAAGTGGCAGTCAAAAGGGTCTTGGCAGATTAAATATTGTCAGATATTAATTGAAGCTAATAGTGTTAGCTAAATATTTTGCTGGATTTTTTCAATTACTAGAAATTTACCTTACTTAAAAGGAAAAAAATATTACGCAAATGAAATATAGCACAATTATGGTTCTGCCCATGTTGTCAATTAAATGCTGTTGGGAATTGAATCTTTTATCTTTTAGTGCTAAAATATAGCATGGCTGTTCCATTAATGAGGGTCGTAAAGTATGGGATCGCAGTGAACTGATGGTTTTACAAGCAAGAAAAAAGTGTCCAAGTAGTAAATCCGATATATTAACTTGTTACTTGATAACCATTTGCCGCCGATGCCGAGATGTTTAAATTCTGAAACATTAACAGCGGAAAATGGAGTGCTGCAATATCAATCTTAGAACGTTCCTAGCATATGCAGCTGTTGTGTGCGTAAACCCAATTTGTTGGATTGATTAAATTTAAGCGAAGTCGGTGCAATCCATGAAAGTTGCAACGAAGAATGCCTTGATTATTATGTTTTAATCGTTTGTTGCACATCATTTAAGCTGTTATATTATTAAATAATTTTTTTTGTTATTTTATTAGTTTTATTATTTCTTTTAAAATGCAAAGTACAAAGTAGCCAAAGTTAAATGGCAGAGAAGATGAAGGTTTGTTATTTTAGATGAATGTTAAAGAATTAGGAAAATGAATATTGAATTATATACATACATAAGTAATAATATGTAAAGTGTGTGTATTACGTGCACTTCTCTTTTGTTATCATTTTTCATTCAAATTTTGTTTTTACTTTTTTTATATCGGGTTATTGCTGAGGAAAAACAAAAAAAAACTATTTTAATGCCAATCTTGAAGCAAACAGAAACATATGTATATCACGAATTTTTGTTAAGCTGAAATTTATACAGCGTTGCATAACTAAATTTGTTCGGTTATTTATTAACCGATACTATTAAAATTTAAGTTAAAGCCTGGTTCATTTTTAATGGACGCGAACTTACTAAATTGCAATTTTATTAAAATCTGTTTCTTCTCAACACCCAAATACTCGAAAAAGGCACAGAAAGCAACACAATACACATTTACAATATATTTATAAAATAAAATATTAAAATTCATTAAATAAATTTTTTGTAAAAGAATAAATTAATATATAAAAAATACTTCAATGAATGAAAAAGTATATAATAAAGACTGCCTGAGAAATGTTAATTATTTTACCGTTTGAAATTTTCGAAAAAAAAATATATATACAATATATTTCTTAAAATATAAGAATAAAGCTAAACAAACACATTTTGAAGGGAAATTGTATAATAAAGAAATAAAAATAAAATAATAAAACGTATTAAAGATTTGTTAATTACAAAAACCTTTTAGGAATAAAACCAAACGTATGGCGGCTGGAACGTTAACAAATTGTTGTATTCGAGCATAGTAGATAGAATAAATCTGCATTGTGTCATTCTTTTCTTGGTAGTCGAGATTGTGAACCCGGAGGATACACAAAATTTGAATAGCAATCGCTGTTCCAATAAGCTGTAAAATTAATATGACATGGCATTAGTATTGCTGCCAGCATTGGATTGGAATAAATTCAATATTGCCATCTCTACAGAAATTGCCTTACCTTGTCTTCTGCTCAGCGACTGAGAAAAAATTACAGTTTTGCTATGGCGTCATATCATTTCTTCAGAAATTCATACATGTTACCGGTCTCGGTAGGGGTTAAGGCGCCCGTCAACATCCCTGAGGTCTGTCGTTTGAATCCACCCCGCGGCAAGGTCCCTCGCCTTCCCATTTTTCCAACCTAGTTAGCTTTCCTTCTTTCTTGTCTTCCCTCTTTGCAAAAAATGCTCTGCCCTTTCTGCTGCCAACGCCTCTAACCATAATAAGCATCTCCTGTGCGATCACCGAAGTCAGCGTTCTGTCACAGTAGTATTGGATGAAGAGCTGGTGGAATAAAATCGGGTGTTAGCTCTGTTCGTTCTCACTCTTCTCTCTACCATCTTTCCGACTAGAGAGTGTTCGACATTGCACTCAATCATTACCTTCCATCGTCCTAAGGACCGTGCGCCTCACCTTTAGGCAAACCTCTGCGCAAACTCTTTGCCCAATTCTGCTCCTCCGTAGTTTATCCAAACTCTTGAAAACTTTCTCATGTTCAACCTATACCGGAAAAAGGTGAGTCAAGCAATACCTTCAACTACCGCCCAATAGCAATTACCTCTATTCTTTCCAAAAGCATGGAGACGATAATCGACAAAAGGCTTATGGGGTACATAGAGTCAAACCGAAAAACAAAGTACTGTCTTATTTCCAATAAAATCTGCAAAATCTCCATTTGTGTCAGTGGATAGTGTAGAACTAATGGCTGACCCATATCTTAACAACTTAGGCGTGTCATTAGCCAAAGATCTGCGATGGAATGACCACTTATTCCAAACCGCCAAACAAGCATCCTGGGATGCCTGGGATTTCTTAATGGGTAAAAGTTCCTCCCAGCCATCGTCCAGAGCTATAATATACATTCGGCTTTTTCTCGTACGTTCTTATTTGGGGCGTTGTTAGATAAAGTTCAAACTAATCGGAGACGACACGGTCTGCTCCACGATCGAGCCTTTGAAACATCGTAGGAATATAAGAGCTCTGACAAAATTTTATCACTAATATCGTTCGGCTCATTCCCTTTGCTTACAGCTACAGGCAAAGAATTTGTTCATAAATAGAATAACCCGACTGTGGAACAACCTTAAGCGTGGTCCACATAGCATACGTATTCTGAGTTCCGTCTATCCATTTTCTGTCTCTCCGTCTTTCTGTGTTCCGATATTTATTTTTATGTGAGCCACAAGCGTCCGTTTCAATGGCATCTTTGATTTTATTGACAAGTGACTGCTTTTGCTGTTTCTATTTACTCAATCTACAAAAAGTGAGGTAACGTTTCCGTCAATCCGTTCAAAAGTTGAAATTTGTTTATCTTCTCCGTTTCCTAGTTTTCATCGTTCCGTCCTTTTTTTGTTTATCTGGTCAAACAGTACTAAAACATTGTTATCAACTTTGACAGGAAACGGAGAACGGAAGACGTGTGCTATGTGGCTCGCGCTTTACACAGTTCCAAACTCCTACAACATCCAAAAGTACAAACGCAGGGTTCACCTCCGTCTCCTTAATCACCCTCTTTTCTTCTCGTGACATTTATTCTTCGAACTAAGCGTACTACTAGGCATTGCACAATAAATTGATCAACGACATAACGGACTGGTGGTACAAAGGGTGATTCCTGAGATTAGAACTGCCACTTAAAAAAATTATAAATATTTGGTAAGAGGTTGATCTGTTCTTTCTAAAACCTGCTTGATATTGATAATCTCTCATTTTGTCTTCCATATTGTTGTTTCAGTCTACTTAACAAGATATGTAAATTACGTACGTAAGCTATTTTCAACAGAGTGATTGATCTGCAATTTTTCCAGTTCCTTTTTGTGGACCGGAACAATTGTGCCTAGGAGGCACTCACGCGGCACATTTCTGCTTTTCCATAGTTTGCAAAGAGTAAGTAAGACGTGCCATAGTAGATTCTAGTGGTTCCGAATTTTCCAGCTGCGTTATCGCATAAACATTTTGGCTGTGTTGAACACTGCCAAAAAGAAGTGAACCTATATACATATGTGACCTGGTCTATGAAAAGAGGGCTTAGGTGTCAAAAAATCATTTTCCACTTTTTTGCCGATTCGGATCGAGTTTGAGACACTGGGCCTTATTGTTGAATCCGCCGGCGCGGAATTGTTGAATCGCCCGGCGGGAAAATGAATGAGAATTTGACAGTCGAAAGTGGAAGTTAAACTAAAAAACCACTTGTTTGGAGTTGTGTATCCAATGCGAACTGTCATTCGATTGTGATTTGAATTTCGAAAATGAAATATGTCACTTCATATGGAAGTTGCGCTCTGCGGATTTAACAATCGCAGCGACAAGTGAAAGTGAAACTCTTTAGCGGCGGGAATCCAAAATCCGCCGGATTCAACAATCAGGCCCACTCTTTCACATGGTGAAACCAGAAAGTCATAATTTGTGACCAGAAAGTCACAATTTGTGGAAAAGCTTACTAAAAATGAATAGAAGTGATAACGTAAAAGACGACCGGCGCAAAAACAATGTTGACATTTGTAAACTCCACTTAACATTATTAACTACGTTAATATTCCGAGCGACACTAGACGTCCTTGAATACAGTTAGACACCAGGTAACGCGGAGAAAAAGGAACAACTAACGCGAAACTGCGGCACCGATTTTGTTACCTTTTCTGCTGTTTTCTTTTATAACTTTTTTTCACACGTAAGTCCTCTTTTCATAGACCCGGTCACATATGTTGGCTGTGTTGAGAACCTGGGTAGTGATGTGGGCAACTTTCAAATATATAAACTGTACCTATATGAAAGTTTTTATCAGTAAGACTGAAAGAACAATGACTACACAAGAAATATTACGAATAAAGTTTAGTTAATCCATTCCTTCTTTTATACAGATGTACCAATTCTGATTTCATATGCTTATTGATCCTCCACTCCTCGAATTGATTTGGAGCAACTCGGGGGGTTATCCTGGAATGTGATCCGAAAGTGAGAAGAAAACGGAAGCCAGTTGCGATGCGATTTAGATTTTGTAACGCTGAATGCGATCGCATCGTATTGAAATTACTGCCTGATAAATATTCGAAAATAAATTATTTTCAGCCAACCAACTTCATTTATCAACTTAATTTGACATTTTAATGCTGTTCGAATATTTAAAGAGCTTTCAGAATATTTTAAAACGAACAAATAAATTCAGCGGTTCCGTCAATGACTTTACTCACGGACTGAAATCCGATGTCAGACGGAGAAATTTAATTCGAATTCGCATTGGGGAATACGATTTTCTTATTTCCGAATTTCATGGCTTTCGAATCGCATTCCAGGATAACCCCCCAGATGTCAAGGCATTGGTTTACGAACTCTGCTCG
This sequence comes from Thereva nobilitata, assembly GCA_963855945.1. Classification (NCBI taxonomy): domain Eukaryota; kingdom Metazoa; phylum Arthropoda; class Insecta; order Diptera; family Therevidae; genus Thereva; species Thereva nobilitata. The sequence goes on from OY979696.1 coordinate 726,478, forward strand.
TTAATTACAGCATGTCGACAATTGAACAAATGGAGGCTTCCTGGATATTGTAACTTAGCAAAAGTTGTTCAATTGTTTCATCTATAAGTACAGCAACCAAACGCGGAAACTACTCAAACTAACCCGGTCTTGAAAGTGATAAAGACTAGAACGACTCGGCATATGAGCTTTCTCTATCAGAACAACAGATTGATCAGGTCCCACTAGATATACTTTAAATTAAAAAGGATTGGAAAATGTAAACTATTTTGCGTTGTATTTACAAGATTTATTTAAATGTTTTTATTTAAATTTTTATAGTATATATAGAAAAATTTCTTAAAATAAATCCTTAAAAAAAACAAAACATCTGAGCATTCACAAATCTAAATGAAATTTATATTAGAAATAATACTTAACGAACAGAACTTTTTATTGTACAAAACATACAAAAATAATAATGCGTATATGTATATACAAATAAAATGCTTTTAAAGAAAAGCTGTAACTAATCAAGACTGCACATAAATTAATTTACATAAACGTAGATGTATACATATTATTTGATAAATTTACTTCCTTTTTCCGACATCATCGGCATAATATCCTCACCGCAAACATTCTTAATGGAATTCAAATTCTATCTACAAAATACTTCTTAGTTCACAATTTTTTTGGTTAACGGATTTTAATAAAACGTTAACAATATTTTGCTTTATCATTACTTTATAACATTAAATATTTCATTTTTATTCTTGGGCTGCTATTTAGTTTTAAAAGGTAATTAATATAACGCTGCTTGTCGCATTTTTTGGTAAGAGAAATTTAAAAGCCATTAGAACATTTTGATAAATATACTGGCTTTAAAGCTTGTCTTTTTTGGGGGTTTTAATATAATATAAGAGCTTAAATTACACTTACATATTTAAGAGTTTAATCCTATAAAAATATGTTTTCTCTTCACGTATTTCTTTGTTTCTATAATGAAATGCACTTTTCTTTTGTTTCATTGACATTTTTGCTCACAAAATTTTGATAAACCAAGGAAAATCTTCACCGCTTGAAATAACTCAAGAAAAACTGTATCCATTTTTACCGATTTTTCGAGTTTTTTGTTTCCAATTCTTTAAAGCATAGTATTTCTATTTCAATGATACTACTAAGGCATAGTTTTGATCTTCAAAACCCATTAAACCTTTGCTGATATTTTTGTAAACATGTCAATGCTATCAGAAATATTTATGGGGTTTACAGTCAACCCTCCTATAACTCGTTACTTTTGTAACGAGGCGGCCGGCGGTTACCTTTCAACAACATTCCATCCACTTTATTGGCTTAAGAAGTTCCTCTACAGCATGAATATTTTGACTTTGAAATTTAATGGGGAATTCCCTTCTTTTTGGTGAAGGTAAATCACCATTTTCCAATTTCAGTTATCAGAGAATTCCCATATAATTCGACGCGCGATTGTTCACGATACTGTACATTTGCATGAATTTTATCCAAAGCTGCCGATCTGAGTTTCTTATAGCGCCGTTGCCATATAACGCGGTACGAATTAACCGCGTTAGGGGGGTTGACTGTATAGGAAAACGTAATGCTTATAGTTCCTTTCTCTTAATTCCAACATTTCTTATTTATTCCCTTATTTGTACTGAAAGTAAATATTGCTACAAAAATTATTCAAATCGAAGAATTCGAAAGTCGGATAGGTCGAATTTTTTATGAACAAACGGACAAAGACCGATTGGCGACCACACTTTCCCTCTGTCTCAGAGAATTACAATCCTCCCTTTTTCTTCTAAAACTGAATAAAACGTGATTAAAGTTGAACCGTTATGCTATTTGTGTCTAACTCTAACATTGCAATTACAAAAAAGTTTACTTTGAGCGTTTGGTAGATAATTAGTTAATAAACAATGTCAAAAGATTTTCCTTGTTTTCTGTTTTGTTTTTAAATAAATGCTAAACTCTTAAAAACTTGTTTTAAAAAAGTTCTGCAAATATATAGTAACATAATTCGAGATTGTCTCACACATGGAATACATTAAGAAAATGTTTTCAACTAAGATGGAAACTATTCAGAGAAATTCTTTTAAATAATTCAAGCGACTAGTAATAAACGTTTATAATACTGAATTGATAAATATCCTGACTCAATAATTTTTTCTATCCACGATTATCAAAATTCGAAGACGCAGATGATAAAAGGTAAAAGCTAGTATGACTTACCGGTCGTCAACAAAACGGTTTTCCTATTCTGAGAACTGTACTGCACTCTGTTTTTTTCTTAATCATTAAAGCTTATCTAGATACAAAAGTCTTGTGTCTGCCTTAATAAATAATGCTTACTCAATGTAGATATCTTCAATAGGGTAAGCGGTCTCAATAAATTTTTGATAGAAACGTTGAAAAGCCCGCCTAAAAGAAAACAAAAAACGGTATTAAACTGCTAGTTTCCAACAAATACCAATTTTACCCCACGGCTTCAGCTACTGGTCGTGTAGATTCAATGCCTTTGAAAACATGGCATGCAAAACGTTGAACAGTTGGATGCTTCGTTATGAAGCCTATGTATCTATGATCCCGAGGATGAAAAGCACAGAAAGATACATTTTTGAGCGAGTAGAAGTAATCTATGCAAGGTTTCTTCTCCTTTTTGTTCTATTTTGGGATAAATATACATATATTAATCTGTTTCAAATAGAATACTCTCACCTGTGGCCTGGATCTATCCACCATTCTTAGGCCTTGATCAGAAACTTCCAAAATGCATGCTTGTCCAGTCGGGGAATCTCCGTATTCACTGACAATTTTCCTAACTGCTTGACAAACAACTCCTGTTCCTTTGTGAGCAAGGGTTTCCACAGATCCCAAGTAACCCAACAGATATCTCTCCTTCTTAACCTGGACTGAGCAAGGATCGAAATCATTATAGTCCAAGTCAACAGCATACGCAGAAGGAAAAATTCCTTGACGTCCTGTCCGTAAATTTACTCCTTCACACCACAAATCGTCGGCTTCTTTCTGAACGTAGATGGGATCTCCAATCTCCACTTCGATTTCGTCATGGTGTCTGGGAATAAACTTGTGCAAACCCCTATGCGTTGCTTCGAGCATTTCAAGTTGACTAAAAGGCACGCCGCCAAATGGAGGAGGAAAGGGAGAATGTGATGTGGGCGAAGCTAACTGTGGTGACATGCTTTTAAAGTCTATTGGGGAATGTGCCGTGCTATGTCCACTATCAACGTCACCCAAGCTTTGCAGCCGCTCGGAATCGGGGCTAGAGTCTTCGTCCAGTAGGTAACTGCATTTCAGTGATAAAAAAGCCCTTTGTGAGTTCAAATTAGTCAGATAAGAATTTTGCTGTCTTCCTCCGCCCAACAGTTCATCAGCAAGAGATGTTTGGCCACAGAGAAGCATAATGGAAGCTAAAATTAAATAGAGAGTTAAACCCACACTTAATCACTAATGCTCGATTTCTTCACTGCCAGCTATACCTCGCATAAAATTATACCCCGTTTAGCTAAGGAAACCTCATAACCTAAACCAGATATATTTTCATCTGAAGTATAACCGGTGAAGAAATCGAGCATAACAAAGGTCCTTTACATTTTTTATTTTTTGGGATTTCCGGAAGCTTTCGTCTACGTCTTTCGCCACCAAGTGATTGCACAGAATTGGTCCGCTCGAGGTGCAGAGTGTGCGGATGTGTGCTAACCTCTGCAGGAGGGCCGGTTCCTGTTTTAAGGCCATCTCCTATTTCGTCGTCTTCTACTTGCCGTCCCTTATTACAGGGCATCAATGGTGGTTTTTTATCACAAATAACTGTTTCCGAAAGGTTTCCATCCTCTTGGTCAGAGCTGTCACTCTTTGATGAAGGCGAATCTTCGAGATCATCAATTCCCGGAATTAATCTGTAAAAATGGATAGTGTAAGGATGCCATCTCCCATCAAATACTGATAATTTATTAATAGATCGAAACTAGGACATGGACGCCACTGGCCTGCCATGCATGAATAAGTGAAATGCTCTTTTTTAATTGAATATTTGATCACAATGGGCTGTTTCTTCTGCAAACTAATTGTCGATTTTGGAAAAACTCTAATTACGCAAATTCACTGCACAAGATGCTTTTCAGCTAAAACCCAATGGCACCCTTTGCACTGAATGAGATGTGGGCGGACAACAGATAGAGGAGGATTTGCAAAGGATTTAAGTAACTAAAGGATTAAAACTTACGAATAAAATGGTGTCGAGTTTTTGCCGTATGTAGGGAGCTTCTCAAATGTTTTGCGGAACTCTTCAAATTCCGTGTCTGCCATTTTTTACAGGAAATCCCAACTGTGAACTGCCACTCCAAGTGTTTTTACGGAATCGATTTTACCCCTCCATGTGTTATGGCTAGGAGGGTTGCTGGCGACAAGGGCTGATTTGTCCTTCGCAAAGTTCGTTTAATGCCCACAGTGTAAAAGCACAGGGTGAGTATAACTTCGAGTTTAAAAAATTTCAACGAGGATAATAGAAAGGGGGGTTTTTAATACTTTAACGGGTAAAATATAATTCAAATCGATTACTTTAGCAGTATATTTAGAAGTAAGCCAAACAAAATTAATCGTCTCCTAATTAAATTTATAATATTATATTTTGTGGGTTAACCAAACATAAAAATCTTTGCGATTTTGATTTTGTAAGTCAGTACTTCGTCTTGGAACCATTGAATTCGACACGATTCTAGCGGCTCCAATCGAGAATGAGTTCAATATCCTGTTGAATGAGATGGCCATATGTACGCGATCAACGAGACAGGATCTGGCACGCACTTGTCTTGCATTATCGAAGGCGTAAGAGCAAAATACTTTTATCAGCTTCGGTGAAGTGGATTGAATGGGGCCGACAGCAGGTTGTTAAAGTGTTAAAATTGATCCTTGGAGGCACCGGCAGAGATTTTTTTAATAGAGTTAACCCTTCTAACCCAGAAGGTGTACTTCTTAGCTGGGCCAAGAAAAATTTACCAGCTCAACACAAGGTAGCACTAACCGACTCAATTCTTCCAACGTGCGAAGAGTAGTGAGGAGACCAAACCTGGGACCCATACTCGAGTAATGGTTTGACAAGATAGATATAAAGGTGTTTTGTAACCTTTTTATAAAACCCAGGACCAAACTACCTTTGGAAGCGATATTGTTAATGTGAGCGGAAAAATGGAGCTTACTATCAAATCTAATCCCGAGATATTTAACAAAATTAACACGAAGGACACTCTCGTTAGAAAAGGTGTAGTTAAAAATTATAGGACTACGACTTCTACCAAAAGTCATGGTTTCACATTTACTAATATTGAGAACAAGGTTGTTGTTCGCACACCAAGAGTAAAAGGTGTCAAGGTCAGGTTGCAAAAGTTTGCAATCCTCGATACACTTTATGTGACGGTATAATTTGATGTCAACAGCGTAAATCAAGATTCCACAGTGTCTTAACAAGGGAACAATGTCATCAATTGATAGAATAAAGAGCAGGGGACCGAGATGACTTCCTTGAGGAACACCGGATGACGCTTCAATGGTTACTGATATGGATCCATGAAAAAGAACTTGGTAGGTCATGCCAGCTAAGTAAGACTGGAACCATGCTAGAAAGGCTCGCGGAAAGCCTAAGATCCTTAATTTAAGAAGTATAATGGAATGGGAGAGCTTGTCAAATGCCTTTCTAAAATCGGTGTAAACACAATCAGTCTGGCAACCGGAAACGAAGCCCTCGACAGAATGAGAAGTGAACTCACGAAGATTGGTGGTAGTGGAACGAGCTGCAAGAAAGCCATGTTAGTTAGTTAGGTTGGTAGTTAGTTAGTTAGTTAGGTGGATGCATGAGGAGGAGGCAGTGAGCCTCGCGTTTGAACTCTTGGATGTGGTATGAGTTCATTTTTTAAGCAGCCGGCTGAGCCATAACCGTCAGGGTTGGCGGGAAACAGCCTTGTCAAGTGAATTCCGGTAATCAGCCGACAAAGGTTGTGACGCAGGCAGTATCAGATTACCAGGTGAACAAGGAGGTGCACCGTCCACTAGGTGAAGACCCGACGTAAGCGGAACTTGGGTACCCTATTATTAAATGGTTAAGCCGCGGGTTGCCTTATAAGGGCGGCCCCCAAAGACGCCACTAGACCAGGGTTTATTGCTTTCATACATTTTACGTAAATATAAAATACTTTTAAAGAAAAGCAAGTAAAATTGTGTTAGTTAGGCATACTTGAGTCATCTATCCCAGCCCAGTATTTTGGCTTGTGTTGATAGTTTACACTTTTTGTATAAGTCATATAATTCGTGAGCCATTGCGTGCGGTGACAGATAGTATAGAAGTTTGTCTATTCAAATGCGACCTCACAGATTGTTGCATGCATCGAACGCATGCAACGCAAGAGGCTGTCTGTCTACTTTCAACTTTTTTACGTTGCCGCATTCCACCAAGCACACACATGCACCCGTGGGTTATGTATGAAGGCGGAGACAGAACGCAAACACTCAATTATGTGTTAGTGGAAACTCGTCGATACTGTGGATCCGCCTAACGTAATGCTCGCAGCGCAAAATTTGTTTGCTAGCTATAGATAACTACTCTGCGTGTGATCTCTGAATTTAATTATTGGCAGCAGTGAGAAGTATTTTATATTTCCAGCGTTTATTATACTCTGCACGTCGTCAGTTCATCGTTGTCTTCGCTGCCTGTAGGCCTTAGATAGTTAAATTGGTTTATCCGTTCGATTTTATATCCTCCAGGTAGTGCTGTGGTGTCTCCTTCTTCTTTCCACCCTCAACTGAATTAGAATATTGTTAGCTTCACTTTCTTTAAGGGAATGTTTAGGTCTAGCATTGTCGCTGTCATATGTTTGCTTGAAATCGACGAAAAGTTGATACACGAGGACCTACCTGACGGAAAGAAAATAGTTGGTCCATTTTTGACCTATTCCTTCTAAATCCAACTTGGTATTTACTTTACTAATCGCTGCTTCCGCATTGGGCTCCATTCTCGATTTAATTATGTTTGTGATTAGTTTACATACTGTTGAAAGAGATATGCCTCTGCAGTGTGCACAGTTGAATTTCTTATCTTTCTTGTGTCTTGGGCAGATAACGGCTAACGAGAGCACCAATCTTCCTTCGGTCACACCACAGGGGAGGAGATGTGACTCCTCTTTGCGGTCATCTCTTTGCTATGCGGTCATCCCTCCTGAATGAGTGCCAATAAACTGCGAGTTCTCAATATAAAGTCGATTAAACCGCAAAGGTGCAGCCTAGACCTCCTCTTTTTAGAACCCTTATAATGTCAAAGGATATGTTGTCGAAGGCTCCTTTGAACATAGCCCTTTTCAGTTTAGGTGCCAGGCCCTATCAGCAGATGTCGACAATTTTGTCCATTCTCTATAGCATTTAACCTGGCTGTAACCAGAGCGCCTTGGCTTGGGTAGGAATGCAGACTAAGGTGGGCATTAGAGCTGACAGACATCAGGTGGTACTTTAACTATCAAAGCTGACACCATAACTTATACCGTAAGCTAACTGCTGCTGGGATGATATTTTTGTACTGAAAATGTAAAAAATGCGCTGTTTTTCGTTTATCACTTGTGGGAAGTATCTATAGAAAACAGAAATTGCAAAATTATTTACTTTTCTCTCTCTCCTTTACTGTTCTTTCTCTGTGAACAAGATACCAATCAGAGAAGCCGCAATTCTAGGAAAACAGGTTAAAAGAATTCTGTAAAAAGTAAAAACTGTCATAATTAATAAGAGCTAAGAACAAATAATCTAACGAGACTTTTTAACATCTTTGACAACTCGGAGCCCTTGGCATTGAAGCGCAATACAAAGCATTTGACTCCTTAATCACTCTAAACGCAAACTTTGAACTGGAGATATAAAAGTCTAGGATGTGAAAAGGCTATGTAACAAAGAATCCTAAATGGATGAAGAAAGAGCCACTTAACCCACATAGAAACTGCTACTAAAGTAAACATTTAACAACTCCTTCGGCGGCAGAGGTTCGCGTAGAACATTTCAATCAAACCCAACCCATGATGGGAACTTTTCTGGGATTATTTTATGGAAGAAGGAACTACCATAGTCAATGGTAACAAAAGATTCTAACGGCATGCATTCATAAGGACGATGTGATTGCAAATCACTCTCTACGAACTATTACCCATGATAACGGGCTCATGCGGGCTGCCGATCTAAAGCCAGTTCCTTTGATATTCTTGTCTCCTTGACAGCTTGAAATTAGTTAAAAGCATTTCCCCGATTTGCAAAAGACGTCTCCACCAGAAGGGGGAAGGTGTTCAACAGTTAAAGCGATAAAAGGTGATAATAAATAAGCAACAGCTCCGAGGCGGCGGGTTAAGCAGATACAGCACTCCAACTCATTAAGCAGATCCTGCCATTCATCCACTTCACCGGGCAGAATGGGGTAGCCCCATACAAGGATAACTTTTAGTGGCGAAAAACTTACCTCGTCCTTTAGCTGAAAGATGACTTCTGTGTATCTTCTCCGATTGGAACAGATACAGCTGTGGCTATGTATCAGGATATCTATATGCGTAGGAGAAAACAATGAAGTCCTGATTTCAGTTGATTCGGCCAATCAAATCCACTTGTTGTATTCTCTAGGCAGGCCTCCCCTTTCGTCGCAGCCTTGCGAGCTTTCTGGAAACTGCCGAGGGTATAAAATGTTGCTGTTCAAACGAATCTGTGTCAGTCCTTTCGGTCCTAGTGCAGTGCTACTAACTCGATCCTTTGGTGAATTTGTTGGTTTTGATAATTTGCAAAGAAATAATTTTCCGATTTAGTGAGCTTGGATACCAGTGCTTTTGCTCCTGTCGTTTTAAAATGAGTGCATCGGGGAAGAGTTTGTTGGGATTATGGCTGTACCGAAGTGGAGAACAGGAATGGGCAATTAAGCAGGGGAGTCCTCTTCACAAGAAAAAGGACTTCATTGTACGATTTCTTTGGCGAAATCTCAATTTTGTTTATAAAAGATTTTTGCTATTCAGGAAATGGAAGCGCATCCCTCTGCGGATAAAGGCCGCAATGACCGCATTTCCATAATTTTTACATTGAAAAATCAAGTGGGAAATTTGGCCAGAGCTTTACAAGTCTTCCAGGAGTTGGGAATCAACGTCCTTCATCTAGAACTGCAGCCAGCCAACTCTACTTCGAAACAAGTGAATATTGCGCCCGATTTAATTTAAATTGTAGTCATAACGATTTTCAACAGGCAGACGTAGTAGCAGATATTGAGTGCGACTACAATTCATTAGATAAAGTAGTTCGAATGCTCAAGAGGGAGGTGCATTCAGTGAACTACACTTCAGCTCAGCCAGAAGGAGAATTTGCTCCGCCCACGCCGCTTTCGGCCTGCTCTAGTTTCGGTGAGTTTTATTGAAATATATTAAGTTAACGGTTTCCCTATCTACAAAGTTGTTCTTATTATCACTCAAATTAAATATTGGTGAATGACATTTAATACCTCTTACCTACGTAACAGTGAAGTATTTCGAAATTGGGATCAGCATAATCAGTTTGTTAGCACTTTTCACGCTATCAATTACGACGCACAATTATTTTTTTAGTTTTATTGCGCAAATAAAACAGGAAATTCCATTTTGATAAGTCGCTTTTATTGTAATTAGGTTCATATATGCCATTGTCTTACTATGGTACCTACTTTATTCTCTTAAGAACATAAGTTATCCTTCCAGTTGATCGACCTCTGCGGCTGACACCTGGTGGTTTCCACTGAACAGAAGCTAGCCTTACTTCACTAGAGTCTATCCTCAATGCGTGAACAAATCAGCCTTTTGAGGATCTGTTTTATTTAATTCCCTTGTTCTCTGAATTAAGTCCTGGGGCCAATTAAGTTCGGTACTTGTAACTCTATTCTTAAATAATCAGCCCCAATGTTTAATTCGTGGTTAGCACAAAAGTCTATAAAGTGCTCGTCATTGTGCTCATCCATAAGCTCTCGAGGCCGGTTTCATCTGGTTCTATATGAGCATTAAAATCGCCAATACCCAGTTGTAACTGGAATTGATTCAGGATTAATTCAGAATTAATTATATCGATTCTTACCATACACGTAAATAATGAATTACTTTTACACGGGGATGTCATAGGCGGTAATAAATTTATTACTCCCTGCATAACTTGTAATCAAATCAAAAGCGATTACCTATCATGTTTTTACGTTGGATTTTAATCTTTCTGAAACACAATAAATCTTTGATTCTTTTCTGCATTACCAGTAATTAAAAAAGGAATCAATGGCTTACTTAGCTATTAATTCTGAACTGATTCTTCTGGAATCAGTACAGTTTTCACAACTGGGTAGGGAAGGATGAGAACATTGTTTTTCTTGATTTCGTTTAAAGTGACATCTAAGAGGCTGTAACAATTTTTTCAACTTCTCCGTTGGATCTCAGTAAATAAATAATGATTCGCTAGAGAAGAGCGGTTTTATCTCGAAACTTATTAAATAGCATACTTTTAACAGATTTTGGTGACATGGTTTGGTTTCCCCGAAAGATATCAGATTTGGATAAAGCTCAAAATGTATTAATGTATGGCTCCGAGCTTGATGCTGATCATCCAGGCTTCAAGGATCCAATATACAGAAAGAGAAGAGAACAGTTTTCAGCAATTGCAAACGCTTACACCCAGTATAAGAAATTTGTATTTAAATACTTCTGAAATAATCAAAATTTTCATTATAGCGGCAATCCAATACCGCGAGTTCAATACACTCCAGAAGAAATTAAAACTTGGTAAGTAAACTGGAAAACATGTGATATTATCATCGAAAAGTTGAGTACAACTGTGAGCTCATTCTTAGGGCAACCGTTTTCCGCGAGCTTCACAAACTGTATGCAAAGCATGCCGTACCTGAATACATGGAAAATTGGCCACTTCTTGTAAAATACTGTGGATATCGAGAGGACAATGTTCCACAGTTGCACGATGTGAGCAACTTCTTGAAACGCAAAACTGGCTTCCAATTAAGACCTGTTGCAGGATACTTGTCGCCGAGGGACTTCTTATCTGGACTGGCATTTCGAGTGTTCCACTGCACGCAGTACATACGCCACTCATTTGACCCGTTTTACAGTCCCGAGCCGTAAATTCAAAAACAACCAATTTCATTATATTGATTTAATGTTATTATTTTAGTGACTGCTGCCATGAACTTCTTGGACACATGCCATTGTTAGCAAATCCAAGTTTCGCTCAGTTCTCTCAAGAAATAGGCCTAGCGTCACTGGGAGCATCCGACGAGGACATTGATAAACTGGCAACTGTAAGCATGCGACTAACACTCCATATCAATATGAAGCAGTTAAAGAATATCTATTTCATTTTGCAAGCTTTACTTCTTTACTGTCGAGTTTGGACTTTGCAAACAGGACGACGGTTCGTTTAAAGTTTACGGAGCAGGACTGCTAAGCTCCGTTGCTGAACTGCAGCACGCAATCACTTCTATCAGCAAAGTGAAGAGATTTGATCCTGATATCACCTGCAAAGAAGAATGCATCATTACTGCCTATCAAAATGCATATTACTATACGGATTCCTTTGAGGAAGCGAAGGAGAAAATGCGGTAGGTTCCTTCATAGTCGGCTGAATTATTTTAATTCATTATTCACATATTCATCAAGTGCATTTGCTGAGACTATTCAGAGGCCATTTGGCGTACGGTACAATCCTTACACTCAAAGTGTTGAAGTCTTATCTAATGCTAAAAAGATCACGGCCGTTGTTAGTGAGTTAAAAGGAGATCTGAGTCTGGTTTGTTCTGCACTACGAAAGGTCTCGGCTCTTGATGAAAATTTGGATGTTGAAGGAATTTCAAACTTGCTTCAGACTACGTTGAATGTAGGTCTCGTATTAATGACACTGTTGCACTTTCATAATAACATATTCTTTCAGGTTTGTGGCGATCGAAGTCCTATTAGCCCTTTAAGTCCAGATAATTCCTCAGACACTTCTCAGAATTCTATCATGGATAAAAACTAAATGAAAACACCGAGTACCGTAACGGAGGGACCAAAAACTGGGATCAAAAAATAACACTTGTTCTCAAAAATTTGCATATGATTGTTTTGTTAAATAGATAATAGAGTAGAATAATATGTTCTAGATGCAGCAAAAGTCTTGCCTAAATTTTATTTAAATAGACCAGATTACGCCCGAAAACAAAATACTAGAATACTCTTTAGTGCTCATGTGGTTCCATTTGTAATAAGCCTTGGTAAAAATCTAAATATAAAAATAGAGTTCAACACAAGAAACCGCCAGATTTTGTGTAAATCGTAGAAAACGCAATCCTTCTACGTTTCAACAGAAATGCAAGTATTTTTCGAATATTTTTGAGTTAAACTTTTATAGCTTGTTATCAGGGTCGCTTGTTTTTCGTTTTTGTTGACTCAAATCCTCACTCACTTTGAGTATTCTATTACGGTTGCTGAAATTCACTTTTTAAATAAAAGACCCAAAATCGATTTTCAGACTTACGAGGTCTGTTCAAAAAGTAAGGTGAATTTTCAAATTTCGCGGGCTGCGCACATTCGATTATCGATTTTTTTATTTTGTTATGTTGGTATACATACATGCCCCTGAAGTATGATAAAATATTCAGCTCTATTCATTGTTTACTTTGACTGTGGCAGCCGCTAAGGTAAGACGTGTTTTGCGTGTTCGGCGATTTTTTGCTGTCGAATAAAATGGATCAAAGAACTTGCATCAAATTTTGTGTAAAAATTGAGTTTTGATGTCATAACCATACATCCATGATTGGTCACCAGTTATGGCCCTTTTAAGCAAAACTGGATCGTCGTTGACGTCATTCCACAATTCCTGAGCGATGCTCATGCGACGGTTTGTTTGGTCAAAATTCAGCAATTTTTGAACGAACTTCGCTGCCACACGCTTCATGCCCAAAATTTCCAAAAAAATTGCATGGCATGAGCCAACCGATATGCCGACATCCTCAGCAATTTCTCTAATAGTGATTCGACGATTCTCCATAACAATTTTCTTCACTTTCTCAACGTTTTCATCGGTTGTTGATGTGCTGGGGCGACCAAGGCGAGGTTCGTCATTGACATCTTCTCGGCCTTCTTTTCTTGAAACAGATTGTACCACTTATACACATTTTTTTTGACTCAGAGTACACTCACCGTATGCCACTGTCAACATTTCAAGAGTTTTAGAGCACTTAATTCCATTTTTTACACAAAAGATGCAAATTCTTTGATCCATTTTTTTCGATAGCAAAAAATCCCCGAACACGCAAAACACGTCTAATCTTGGCGGCTGCCACAGACAAAGTAAACAATGAATAGAGCTGAATATTTTATCATACTTCAGGGGCATGTATACCAACATCGATAACCAAATGTACGTAGCCCGCGAAATTTGAAAATTCACTTTACTTTTTGAACAGACCTCGTATATTTTATTTGACTAGTTTGGATGAAAGATCAAATAAAAGGGCCTGACTGCTCCGTAGTTAACGCCGATCGATAATCTCTGCTACAGTTGTTCCCGTAGTGCGGGTTTCTTCGCTTATTTTATGTAAAATTAAAATTTGTAATTTTTTCTTCCTTAAATTAGTTTTACGTTATTATACAAAAAAGGATCTCCAGCGCCTTCCTGATGAGGTAAGATGATAGCTAAATTATAAGCTTTAACGGACGGCAAAACAGCTTCGACATAAACGCGGCCATTTTCAGTCCAAAAAAGTGGCCATCATACTGATCATCGACATATAGCCTGCTGCTCTGCGACCGTAAACATAAACCCATAACTTTGAACCCCAGAATATTTTGATCTGAAACTTTCCAGAAAACTGATTCAAGTATTCGACTACAATTAAGAGGCGGCTGAATTCACGCTATACTCACTCGAAAACCATTCACACTCGCGTTCACGCTTGTTCGCATGTGCTCACGGCGTGAGTCTGGAGTCAGCTTAGAATAGAAAAAACATTCTTTTCAAAAATATATGTTCATATAACACAAAAAATATCACGAATTTGTTGCAAAATTTTAAAAATTCGCCATTTTGTTTCTAATTCATATAAAGAGTTCGGATAAAGTTCTATATTTAGAGAATTAGTTAAACTTGATTGTGTTAAAATTTGAAATAACATCTGCAATATGAAATAATATATAGCGAGATGAAGTGTAAATACCGATTAATCAGGGCAACAAATGAATTTTAATAGTATACTAGCAAAAACCCGCGTGCGTTGCAACGCCTTTTAATAAAAAACTTATGTGTGCACAGTCCGGGATAGCAAAAACGTATAATGAAAAAAATAACAAATCTTCAAAACATAATTTTGGGCACTTAACTCGACTGTAGAATAATCTCTCGCGGTCAGTATTTCCGAACCCCTACAACATCCAAGAGTTCAAACGCAGGGTTCATCGCCACCTTCTTGAAAGCCCCTCGAACCCCCATAACCCTTAACCGGTTCCCTCCTTAATTGCAATGTCTAGCAGTGAGCATTGCACCATGACTTAACAAACGATATATCGGACTGGTAGTACAAAGGCTGATTCCTGAGCTTAGCACTGCCACATAAAAAAATAAATAATTTAGAGTTACTCATAAAAAATTTGTTACAACTTTTTTAATATACGATGTTGAGCGCCACCTATTGAAAAAATTTTGTGCTACATTGCCAACAATCATATTTAAAACACGTCTCTCACCCTGTGCAGAACTTGCCCCATGACGTCCTCAACATTTTGTTCACCCTTGTTCATTGTGTTCGATATCCATATTTCCTGTTTAAATAATCACCAGGGTCATTGATCATTGGCGGAGGTGGCCTTAATCCATAACCTTCACATTATTTCCTCAAATTAAAAGAGCAATATCTCACCGTGACAACATTTTATTCGCGTTCCTTCGATTATCGAGTCATGTTTTCGGTCTGACCCGATAGTCGGATCAGAGTGAAAAGTAGGCTAAACACCTAAGAAGATACTGAATGATCCCGTGGAAGTTTTAAAATCGGATTACCCGTTCCGAGCTTTGAGGTTTACAATTAGAATGACAAAAAAAGTTTCCACTCGCTTTTCTCCGACTATCGGATCAAGTTTTTCGTCTGAACCAATAGTCGGAAGCGACTGAAGCCTAAAACATGCCCAATAAAATACTGAATCTTCCCGTGAAAGTCCCATCGTAATCGGATTAGCCGTTTCCAAGATTAGCCCGAACAAACACGCTTTTTTGCATTTCGAAAGGTAGATTGTTTTTATATGCTGGAGCAATAAAAAGTAAGTTCAAAAATATTTTTTACTTTTTTAGTTCATTTTAAAATAAAAGCTTATTTTTTAGTTTTTTAAACTATTTTTTGTATTTTCTCCTTTTTAGTCTATTAAGGTCCGGTTACACGCAAGGATCTGCTTGTGCAAATTGACTGGCGCAAGTCAATTGGTGCAAATAAACTGAGTGAACATGAATCGGTTTACACGCAACGATTTATTTGTACAAATTGACTGGCGCAAGTCAATTGGTGCAAATAAAATGAGTGAAAATGACACTAAACGACACTAATTTGACACGATTATTATATTATATTGATTATGATAAGGTCGGAGGAGCGTCATAAAATTTCACCATTCACCCAAGGGCATGCTGAGGGCTGTAGCTCGTCTTGAACATCGCTTAAACGCTCATGCCAAAACACCAACCTCAAGCCGATTTTCTAAGAACACATATTTTGCACAGGGCAACCTTTTTGGCTTGCGCCTGCCAAAAATTTGCGTTTACACGCAAAGATTCACTTGCGCAAATTGACTTGCGCAAGCCAATTGGCACAAGCAGATCGTTGCGTGTAACCGGACCTTTATATCCCAGCTAGCACAAATTAGTAGCAATGGAGTTAATGTAACAAGTAAAAGAGTCGCAAGAAAGGATATGTAATGCAACTGTAGCTCCATTGCGACTGAAAAAGCAGATTTTTAACGTTTATTTTGTAACAACTTTGATCGCAATGAGGCCACAAATGTGTTGTAACTATGTTTTAAATGCGTTGTTCCTACAAACTGAAGTTGCACGCAACAAGATGAAACAGTATTGGTACATCTGGAAAAGTTATTGTTCTTTTAATCGAACATGTGTAATATTATATTTGTAACAAAAAAATTTTCGAATTTTTTATATCAGCATGGAATTTTGAAAACTATTGCTAAATACATTTTTTTAATTTCCTAGTGTCATATTGCACTGAAAATTGTTATAGAAAATAGAAAAAAACCATAGAAAATCGACTTTTTTCAAATAAAACTGCATGGTGTAGGAAAAACATAAAAAAAATATGGCGAGCATGCAGCTTTTAGACAGATTTCTTCCAAATGATTGTAAATGAATAAAACCTCCCTGCAGCATTCTTGTAACTAAATGAATTTTATTAGTCACAATGTTCGATCAGCTTTTTCTTACGTCATTGCAACAGAATAATAACCTCACTGCAGCGTTTTGAACATTTATTTGTACAATAGTAACTTGATAAAAACATAGCAACTTAGTCACATTAAGGTTGCTAACTTGTTACTCTATTTGTGACAGTTACAATATAATAACATTTTTGAGATGTACTGCAAAACAAAAAGTTTTTACAACGTTAATTTAATTTAAACGACTTATTTTTTTGCAACTTCTATGGAACATTTTTACAACAAGTGCATTTTTCCGTAACAAGATTAAAACTGAAGTGTAACTGAACCGGATGATTTGTTGCAAAATGCTAATTCGAAACAGTAATATAACCAATATGTGACTAAATATGTTCAAAAAAACTAGATTACAACCCAGTTGTAACATATTTTTGTTACAAATTTAAATCTGTGCTAGCTGGGATGTCTTCCGCCATTTTGTAGTGACCGCCATATTCGATTTAAAATGACGATGCACCGCTTACTGTACTATACTCGTTACACGATTTAAGGGGTAACACCACTGTAGAGGTGCGAAAAAAGGCCAAATTTTGGGAATTAATTTAAAAAGTATGGAAAAAGGGATCGAAATTCTTTTCAGGCGATTTATCAAACATGTATTCAAGAGTAAAAAAAAATTTTTTATTGACTTTTTGTTACAAAATGGTGGCGCCCCAGTCGTTTTTCGAAATCGCCTTTTTGTTAAGGGCCTCCATGGGTGGACGGATTTCTCCGAAAGTTGAAGACCTGGAACAAAATCCAAATAGTTTCCTAATCTATTTGACCTTGCCTATAAAAGTACGTAGGATTTTTTTTTTAAACTGATTTTTGTAAAAATGGCGCACTTATGAAAAAAAAATTGATTTTCGGCAAAAAAATGAGCAGTAAATTGTTTATAAAAAATTTTTTTTACAACGAATCAAAAAACGGCTACGTACTTTTGTAAAGAATGCAATTGTGAAGCTAATGTCAAAATTTCAAACCGATCCATGCAATAGTCTCCGAGTAACCCGTCCACCCAGTTCGAAAAACATGGTTTCTAGATAATCGCGCTTAAAGTTTCGAAAGTACTCTAATCTTTGAAAATTGTATTTTACCTTCACTGTGCGATGTAATGTAAAGCACGTTTATTATTTTGTAGCGCACCCTGGTGGACACCTGGGGAACCCAAATAACCTTTTTGCTATAGCAGCACTTATTATTTCGACAGGTAAAAGCAATATACAAGCAATAAGTCGGACCAACGCGTGCTCCGAGGCGCCGGGGGAAAATCGAAAATTAAATCCTTCAAAATTATTTTTCTGTTACAGGACCAACTGCACATTGTTTTTGTTATCCTGAAGTATATTTCAAGCCAAAAAAACAAAAATTCCATTTTTTCAAAATCCTACAGTGGTGTTACCCCTTAATTTGGTATGGGTATACCGAAGGCGTTATAAAGAAAAAGGTAATCCGCCATTTTGTGTTGGCCGCCATTTCGAATTTTGAATGACACCGCATAGCTAATTGTATTCTACTTGTCATACCCTTTCATTTGATATCCGTGTCGGTGGTCGGGGAGCACAATTGGAAAATTCGGCCGCCATCTTGGAACCGCCATCTTGATTTTGTTACAAAGTGGTCAGATTGCATTGCCACGCGAAGTATACATATGTGCAAAATTTGAAGTTGATCGGTTATATGGAAGTGGGTAAAAATCAAGTTTGCAAGATTTGTCTACATTCATACATGCATACAAACATATATACATTAAAAAGAATAGCCTAAAACATGCCCACGAAAATACTGAATCTTGCTGTGAAAGTCTCATCGCAATCGGATAACCCGTTTCCGAGATTACCCCGGACAAACAGCCAGACACACAGACATACAGACAGACAGACAGACAAAATTTTTAAAAATACTGGATTTTGTTTTAATATCATGTAAATGACCGTATGAGCTTAGAAAATGACAATTATTTTGAAATCACAGACAGACACTCCAATTTATATTTATGTATACAGAAGATATGTCAATTGTCCAATCTTTGACCAAGATCAAACTGTACACGCGTTTTTGCATCTACTATCGATTGCAATTAGTTTCGACCGGCAGATACCGAATTTAATGAAGATAAATTCGTAGGACTGGTCACTGGACACTGACTCCACTTCCAACTAATCTGAGACTGATTATGATAAAAGAGCTCTAACACTTACCGTACGTGCTATAACCAAACGACTTGCATTGCAATAACTAAACAAAAGGACTTGCAATAACAAAAGAACTGAAAAATTTCTTTGTTGAGAATGATCCAAACATGGAAAGAAGTTTAAAATTCGCAAAGGAATTGCTCAGTTTCATATCAGGATATTTCAGGGCCGGAGTAAAGATTTGAGACTATCGCTGTTTACCGATTTTATCAAAACAGGGCTTGCCACACGATTGGAGAATGAATAAAAAAAATATATAGTTTAAAAAAACTAAAAAATACGCTTTTATTTTAAAACTAGCTGGAATCCGTTGGGCCTCGCTGCACCCATCGAAGCGGATTAAAGGAAGTAGTAAAACATGAACTGTTGTCGAAAATTGGTTTGATGATTTGTTTGACCGTGGATGGGGGCCTACTCTCAAAGTAGAAGCGCTGTATAAAACCATGTCCCAAATCAACAGTTTCGCTCAGCTTTTCCCTCCTATACCCAGCTAAATTTTGTGTAGCAAAGAAATGTAGCCATGTATCTTAAATGTAGCTGGCTAGAGCGAGGCAACTTTTGGTTAAACTCCAGCAACACAAGGAAGCGAACGAGCAGCTACGAGGAGTGCGAGGGATTGCGTTTCAATGTTGCAATGCAGACGTCACTATCAACATTCATTTCATTTTGCTTCGCACAGCGTAGGATCTCACGCTTCTGGCTGTGTCTAGAGTTCGACCAAAAGTTGTCATCCAGCTGCATGGATGCATATTTAAACATTTCGCTTGGATTTCTATAACGCTTTCAGCAACATGGAGCCACTACGTTTCGTCTATTCGACTGGGCATCTTTATTTTACTTATCTGGGTTAGTAAGTTATATCCCAGTTGTAACTGGAATTGATTCCACATTAATTCAGAATTAATTCTATCGATTCTAAATCGATTCCACTTCGGATTACCATACACGTAAAGAATGAATTACTTTTACACGGGCATGTCATAGGCGGTAATAAATTTATTACCCCCTGCATAATTTGTAATCAATTCTAAAGCGATTATATGTCATGTTTTTACGTTGCATTTAAATCTTTCGGAAACACAAGAAATCATATTTGATTCTTTTCTGCATTACCAGTAATTAAAAAAGGAATCAATTGCTTAATTCTTCTGGAATCAGTTCAGTTTTCACAACTGGGATTATATCAGTAGGGAAACTGGCAAGAAATTACATGCAGAATTAATTTTAGAGCTGCTTCATATTTCTTTAGGTCTCATTTCAGAAAATAAGAGGTATTTATTCTTGAAAAGTACTTCCTTGCTGCATTACTTCCACATAAAAGTAATGCAAGGAGTAATGATTTGAGCGTTCTATGTAATGTAGTTTGAGAGCTGTATGTAATGCAGAATGGAAGCGATTGGTTACCGCATACGACATCGCCCGTGCAAATGTAATCCCTTATCACCACTTGCTGTAACCTGAAAGAGAGCTAGTTGCCACTCCTTAGAAGTACTTAAATGGAATATTCATAAACAAAATTTTTTCTTAACAGTGACCTGGAATCGTTTGAAATGGCTTCTGCTAACGAAAGTAAGTACTTTTAAACGTTATTTCATATTGACAATAAATTTTCTTAATTATTTTGCTAATGTACCATTCAAAACTAGTTTTTTTATAACTTCGCGTTGTAAACGCCAATGCTTAAAATTACATTACTCAAAAGTCCCACCACATCCCACTCTCTAACAAGTTTTGCCGCATTCTTGAGATCTTTCTTGGAATTTTCAAAAGTTGCCCCAGTTTGCCCCGATTTGCTTAATTTAATTAAATTTAATTAAATTCTGGCCACTTTATAAGAACTTTGTCCGCCATATTGATTCCGCCATTTTGTTTTTTTAAATTTTGAGTAGCAATTCGTAATCAGCAGCCTCGAAATACTCTTCATACAAAATTTCATAAAAATCTGACCACTTTATAAAAATTTTGTCTGCCATATTGGGTCCGCCATTTTGTCTTTTTTATTTTGAGTGAAGATTGTAATCAGCCACCTCAAAATACTATTTGGACGTAATTTCATACAATTTGAATAACGTCCACATATTTTGGCCACCTTTTCGGCATTTGGAACCACTCTGAGCGCTCTAATTGCTTCCTTGGTAGCACTGCGATTAATTTTCACTATTCATTGTTAGAAAAATAAGACGATTGAAGGATTATCTTGGTAGCTTAAAATTGTGTGTCATGAATAGCCATATTTTACAAAATATTAAATGAGGACGTTAGTTCAACCGCCATATTAGATTAGCCATCTTTAATTCTGAAATTTCAAAATTCGGGCTCGATAGAATTAAAGGCAATTTTATAACGAATAGTTTACAAAAAAAATTTAAGTTTCATCAATTCCAGGCTTGGGAATTATCGTTTGTTCAAAAAATGAGCTATTTGCCCTTTTATGTCCGGGTTTTACCAGATTCCGATAGACCTATCCTCGCGCAAATATACAGGATTTGTGAGGCATGCACTGTACGGCGCAAAGATTATTTTTTCTCTAATTTTATATTATGTAGAAACTCCTCCTTGTGCAATTGCAGAAAAAAATGTCTATGTACATTTAAAGCAATCAAGACAACATGGTGTTGCTTTTTAATCTTTCCCCATTCCGGGACAATTACCAAGTTTATAGCAGCAAAATTAAATCGATTTAACTTAAAGTTACGCCAAACTTTCGAATTAACGTATAAACGGGTATTTAATACGCAATCGATTTCAACTTACATTCTTATAACTTTGGCTTAAGCCGAAAAATTTCGGTTTAAGCCATAATTCGTATTATCCCGTTTATACGATAAAAAATTTTGGATGATCCATAATTCGAATTATTTTTGGAGGAGCTATAAACTAGGTAAATGATTGTCAAAATAGAAAATAGGATTTTGTCGCATTGAGATGGACCGCAAAGGTCATCTGCCGCTGTTTTTAAACAATTCTCATAAGAATGCATGGAATCTATTCGAGCTGTCAACGTTGTCGCACACTGCCGCTATTCCTGTAATTGAACAGTGCTTTTTTCGAGCTATAAAAACTTTTATATTTGACGGTTATAAACAGTTTCAAAACTCTCGAGCTTGCATTTTGAGAAAGCTCAATTTACGTACTGCACACAAATAAAATTATAAATTAACACACCTATTTTGGCTACTTACCATGTGATGACACCAGTTGTACACGTCGCAACGTTAAAGCGTCACGATGCAATGCGTCGGGCGTAAGACATCTCGTCTCGGCGACGTCTGATGCCGCATCTCTTTCTGGCATGCACTATAATACCTCGTTCCATGTTTATGCAAACAATTCCAGACGTCGTACGTCGCAGGCCACTAATTCCAAGTGTCATCTTTTGCAACGCGGCGGCGACGCCGTATTTCCATTTTCCTTTTTTAATTGTTTTATTTACTTTCGAGTTGTGTTTGTTTTTCTAGATTTCATTACTAATATTTGATAACATTTGCTGTTGTATGTATTTACAAGTTTATGGTTAACATACACTAATTTTGAAGCGTTTTGTGAATTTGATAATGTAAGTATTTCAGTGGTGCCGCCTGGCCATTTGGTTCATTAGGTTCATTCATGCCGACCTGTTGATTCGCTGCTTTTGTTTTGACGCACTTTTTGCTATTGAAGCTTTCCAAAAGCTTTTCAAATTTAGTGAGCCTTGGATAAAATTAATGTTCGTAGACAATTTTTATTTTAATTGAAGTTATTTAATCGAGTCTATAGTGTTCAGGGCGTTTACAGTGGAGGAAAAGAACTCCCGAGTGGCCCCTTTGGTCGTTAATTTCGCACACAGGTCTCCTGCTCCCACTTTTAATCCAACCTAAAGCTCAGTACGAATCTCATTCTTAAAATTGCGTTTATCCTGAAAATGTCCGGTAGGTGTCATCAAAGGCAAATTTCTTAATGCTGCTTTCATATTGGAAGAATGTTTGGTAAATATTCAGATTAACTCCTCCACGCCCAATTTTGATGAAATTTTTACACAAGGTACAGTTAATTATGTACAACTCAGGTATGTTAACAAAAAATGTCGGTCAAGTCCCGTTATCTTGTAATTCTACTTCAAAGTGCCAAAATTTCAAAAATTCAAAATGCAATTATTGCCATATTATTTCACCAATATTGATGAAATTTACACACATTGTGTATTTTAATGTTGACAACTTATTTTTGGAAAAAAAATTGGCACACATGCGCCGTTACTTTTTTATTTAACTTTATAATACTTAAATTTCAAAAATGCGATAATTGCCAAAGTGCACCACGTTTTTTTATGAAATTTATATATAATGTACATACATATATCTTTCTCTGTATAATAAATTGGTTTTAAAAAAAAATTGCCTTCTATATACCGTTTTTTTTAATACATTTGTAA
The DNA here is from genome assembly GCA_963855945.1 of Thereva nobilitata. Classification (NCBI taxonomy): domain Eukaryota; kingdom Metazoa; phylum Arthropoda; class Insecta; order Diptera; family Therevidae; genus Thereva; species Thereva nobilitata. Next base: position 749,556 of record OY979696.1, read on the forward strand.
AGCACCGCATTCTATGGGAGTATGAAATAGTAACTGTCACATTTGACTTTTAATTATTTTAAAATTTATATATTTCATATATTTCAAAGTGTGAAATTAAATTTTAGCCAATATATGAAATATGTATATAAATTTTAAAATAATTAAAAGTCAAATGTGACAGTTACTATTTCATACTCCCATAGAATGCGGTGCTTTACAAATGTATTAAAAACACAGTATATAGAAGGCAATTTTTTTTAAAACCAATTTATTATACAGAGAAAGATATACATTATATATAAATTTCACAAAAAAACGTGGTGCACTTTGGCAATTATAGCATTTTTGAAATTTAAGTATTACAAAGTTAAATAAAAAAGTAACGGTGCATGAGTGCCAATTTTTTTTAAAAAATAAATTGTTCACATAAAAATATACAATATGTGTAAATTTCATCAATATTGGTGAAATAATATAGAAATTATGACCTGTTCAATTTTTGAAATTTCGGACTTGGAAGTGGAATTACAAAATAACGGGACTTGACCGACACTTTTTATTAACATAACTGAGGTGTACATAATTAACTGTACCTTGTGTAAAAATTTCATCAAAATCGGGCGTGGAGGAGTTAATCTGAATATTTACCGAATTTTTAACATAAGCTTTTAAATTCGTTTATGGAAGTTTTTGTGGAAAAGTAATGTCTCGCGTTGTTTTTGTAAGCATAATTTTTACACTGCACAACAAAGAACGGCCCAGGCAACAGGCCTTCTAAAAGACCTCGAAGAGACGTTGACAGAAATACGGCAATCATCATGTGACAGTGGCACATAGGGGACCACGCTGCATAGCTTGGTATGCCGCAGAACGTCTGACTTAAAAGAGATCTCCAGACTAGGTCAGAGCACTGATAAGCATCCTAAACTCAAGCGGTCAAACGAACACCTAACTTTAGGTACACGAATTTGTGGAATCAAAACGGCGCCGCCCAAGGGCTAATCGTGTTCGACCGCACTGGAGGCAGCCCTACACCTAACCTATCCTAAAGTATTGCTGTTTTAATGAAAGTGCTATTGGTAATAAATATCCTTGCCATTATTGCTACTGCCTAAACCTAGCATTTGTAAAACGCCCGATTTTTCTAATTAAAAAAAGTGCGACGTCGCGTTGGGTTAAATTTTAAATCCTGGATTCCCACAAATTCTTCGATTGATTGATTCTTATACATTTAGAAATTATTCATAATATAATTTTTATTTCGAAAGCGCTATTATTCTCCATCAGCGGTCGAGTAGGATGAAAGCGGCAAACACGAATACTAGCAGCCTTATTTGTTGTCGAGTGACGTGACAGCTGTCACTTCGACCTTAAATTGGTATTCTCATTGTTAATCTAAGAGACTCCTGGCGACTAGAAATACCAACGTCGTATTCTAATTGTCGCCAGGTAGGGTGTAAAGTGACATTTTCTTCAATACTTAGGTATCGACAATTTCATTCCACCGCATCCCTCGTAGTCACGTCACTCGCCAACGAGAATACCACCCTGTTTCATATTCAATTTTTATAGGTCCGTGGATCTCTGTCACCCGGAGTTGAAAAGCAGACCTCTTTCTGAACGGTAAAGTTGAACTATTGGGCTCTGTCTCAGCAATTTTAGCTGCTGCTGAATGTCGCGTGGTTTGCAATTATATCTTAATCACAGCGTTGATGAGAATTAGTTTTTCTTTCGCATTGATCAAAGCTCGAATGCGTCTTCTGAATTACGGATTGAGTATTTCTTAAATTGCTTACTTTAATTATTTAAAAATTAGCGTTGTTGTAGAAAAGCGGCAGTGACTTCTGCAAAATATATTTAACTAAAAATAAAGCTGGGAGTATATTTCATTGTTACATGCACAAGAGCCGGCGATATAGGTGTATTTCTATAAGTTAAATGCTAAGGGGCTGTAAAACAAATAGGTTCACTAAAGCACCCTAAAGTGTAAATGCTCCACGAATTTCTATCGATGACGAACGCAAGTAATGCCATCCAGGAAGGGTGAGAATGGGGATACCAAATGGAAAATGAAAGGTGGCCCTTTTCGTGACGGCAGTGGATACTCGCGAAAAAAGGAACGTGGAACAGAAAAATTGGTTTTCTGCTTCGATTCCGTGAAGCGACGCGCGGAGGATTCTATCTGGCTCAGGGTGAAGGTGGTGATGGTGTTCGTGGTGGTGAAAATGTGCTTCGTGGGATGCTTTTAAAAAAATTTTGCTACTGCTCCGATGGATGGAGGCCCCCGTTCCTGTTTCTGGCCGCGAATTCTAGTTCTGATGCTGGTATTCCTACCGCGTTGTTGCTTTGGTTCCTCTTGCCTTTGCCTTCATAGTGGAAAGCAACATCACCGATAGGAGCACCAGGACTCGGGGAAAACAGTCGCGACTGGTATAGGTGATGGTGTTTAAGGAAGGGGTGTTCGGGTGATTTAAATTAGGGGTTGAATATATAAATACAAGGGGAGAATCGTCCAGTAGTCTCCATACAAAATTCAGAATGGATCAATATTACAGCACAGCCACCCCAATGCCTTCATTCTTTTCGCCTTATCTATGCCGCCAATACTCTCTCCGATATGCCCTTACAGGACGTGGCTTGTCTCATGCTTTTCATCGTGTGCATATACATATATAATATCATATATATACATGTCCCAGCATCTGACTTTGTTTTATATTTTTTTCGCGGACGTATAAATTTTTATTAAGTACGACTTTATGTGCTTCACGTTACACCATCCTTTTCCATACCAGGTTCTGATCATTTTTGGTCTAGAGCTTTCCTCCTTTTTGGGGCTTGGTTTTATTTTCGGATATTGTTCAAATTTTGCTTTTTTTGGGATGAGGATGAGTTACGGGTTTAAAAATCAAAGAGAATATTTTACTATTTGAAATCTAAAGCTGAGTCCATATTGATGGTGCTGCTAGAACTAACAATCGTACTCCTGAACTAATAAGCTTTAATCGTGTTAGTATGAAGAAACGATGATGAAGATTAAGCAGATTTCAAATTTTCTACTGAAAATGTTTTTTATTCTAATTTCAATAGTGATCAATAGATTTCCCTTCGCTGCATAAATATGGAAATGAGAAAAATGGTTTAATATGAGCTAATGTCAGAGATGCCTCATCAACATTGAATTTGAATCATGACATCCAAAGTATTTTTAAGTAATTTTTATTTCAAGCGATTCTCTATTAACATTTTCCAAAGGATCATTCAAACATGGCTTCTTTGGAATTTTGCTGTCTGCCAAGTCAATCAAGGGCTCAAACAAAAGGAGGTCTGCCACCTAAGCTATTTAACCTAGCATTGGAAACAGTCATTAGAAAGAGACCAGTTTCGTAGAAAGGCAAAATTTAAATTATATAAGACCCGGTTGTACCGCACGGGAGTGAATCATGGACACTCACGTAAAAGATGGAGGCTATGCTAAATTCCTTAACAAGGAGTTATATAAAATTTACGACGATATAAATCTAGTAATCTTCGTAAGACTGAACAGGCTTCTCAGGGCTGGACACGTTGAAACTATTCCAGAAGGAAGAGTATGACGGTGATTACACTGTTCGTTCCTACGTACGTTCCTCACGAGCTTTGTAGATGAACGGCGAAGTGGAGATGATGAAGGGCGTCATCTCCACTTCCCCGTTCATCTAAAAGCTCGTGAGGAACGTACGTAGGAACGAACAGTGTAATCACCGTCTATAAAGTTTTCACTGGCAGTATACAAGGAGAAAGACCCATAGGCAGACCGAGAAAGACGCGGAGTTATTTCTCTATAAACAGCGAAACGGAAATCGAGACGATTGGAGGAGAAGAATAGAGGAGGCCAAAGCTGGAGTTGGGTGGAAGAATAAGATGAAGAAACCGCCTTCTATAGCCTAGGGGTTAAAGCTTCCGACTACCGCCCCATTGGTTTGCGGTTTGATTCATCGGAGCGGCATAGTCTATCTTTCTATAGTAGTTCTTCCATTTAGCTATGGTGGCATTGTGAACTGTCCTAAAAATCGCATGCTGGCGTGCTGGTATTTCTTCCTGGCCAGAGTTTCCTATGTTTGACACTGAATTCTACGATTGAATTGTCGGCGGTACAAAGATGTGGTTTGTACCTTCTGAGCATCTACTTTTTTCCCATCATAAAAAAACCAACTTGAAGCTGTAAAAATCGAGTAGTATATTTTTTCAGGTTGAACTTTGAATTTTTTGTTTATTATTACAAAAAAATAACACTTTGCGGGTCGTAAAAATTTGAAACTTTAAAAAATGCCGGAATTTCCTTTATCCTTTTTACAGTTTCTTTCGTGTATTTAAAATTACCTAAGGAATTATTACGAATCGCCAATATCCAAAAGCTTGTAAAGTATTTGATCTTCCTTGACTAGAAACCACTAGTCTCATACTGCTCCGATTTGTAAGGTTGCAGATCCCAAGGAAATTGCTTTGGGTAGAGTCGGCACAAGCCAAAAACTTTTCTGTCGTACTCTCATTCACACTCTGCTCCAATAAACGCTTTCAGTGTTTTCGATCAATCACTTCACACCTTGGCACTTTGAGTGCGTGCCACCTGTTTACAAAGTGCTCTACACCCTTAAACGAGTTAATTACACTTGTGCATGTGCACTTTTGGCCTCCACAGGTGCCTCTGATACGTGTGAACAAACGCTCAGCTAACGCGCCATAAAACTGCATCACGGGCTGCATTTTTGCACCCGATACTCCAGATCTAGTATCCGACAACTGGCAACATATTTAACGAGTGATTTACCATCAATGGGCTGGGAAAAAAGGCTGAAGAGGGATCGCAATGCATTTTTACCGGGCTCAATGCATCCCTCCGACTTAATACTGCAAAATGCATCGCGGTGCACATAAAATACGCGAAATGTAACCCAAACCCCAAATTTGTGGTCACACCGGTTGGCATTAAAAGGGAAACGGGTATTTCCCTATAAACAGTGTCGAGGTATGTTTGGCTTGTTGCTTGGGGTTGGGTCGGCCTACCCAAATCCAGGTCGGAGCCCGGCACGCGAAAAAAGTCACTTCTGCACAGTGGATGAATGAGGTTGCAGCATGTCATGCCGCGATACTGCGATTCTCCTGCGATGATATGTTTTCGGTTGCAGTTTTGTGTTGCACCGGTTTTCGACGGTATCAACAGTACATGACAAGCCACACGTTTAGTGGAGCCCCGCTTTCGCCGAAGTCCTGCTAGGCTCAGGGCCAGGCGTTCGTCAATTCATCCATCGGTGTATGCCCCATTAGTGCAAATATTGTGCGAAGTATGGTAAGTGGTGGCAGTAGTTGTCAATAAGGTTTGGGATAGGATAGCGCGGTTGCGAAGTGGTTCTCTGATTTTCGAATTTTTCGACAATTGGTTTTTCGTGTAATGACACGTGATTACTGGCTATTAAATTCAATTCGAGCAATTAGCCCTTCTGATCCGATTAATTCGATAGTTCTGTAGCGGCAGTGTCAGTTGCATTCACTTTAAGAGCGTGAAGTGGTGAGAAGGCGAAAGGCGTGAGTGCACGAGCCCTTCTGCGATACAAAATTTATGAGGGAAGCACCGATTAATATTTCCCACAACGCCTGTAATCATAACAGGCCTTTTTTAAATTCAATTCGCATCCGCAATTCGTCACTCGCCAGCAAATTTAAGGTCGCCTTTAAAGAGCTTACAACTTCAAACCGAGCTAAGTCCTTGAACACCTTCATAAAATCTAGGACAATGATATATTTAACCCGATAAGGGAGACCTTGACTCGAAAACACTTATCAGTATCAAAAGAGGAAGGATTCCATTTCCTCATGAAAAAGGCGACCTGAATTACAAAAGCCAGTAACCCCAGACCTTAAGCGGTAATCCTTTTTATTCGCTGGGATAAATCACCAGGGACGGAGCACGAACTGTCTGCAGACTTGTCTAGTCCCACCTACAGAAACTGCGATAACCGGAGGACAGAATTGACTCACATTACAAAGCTATTCCCAGTTCCAGAGTTGAGAATCAGGACAAGAGTACGACCGCCACCAGAAGTGCACGGGGCCTTCCAGCATGTCGAGACCATTTGTTGCTCCAGATAGGCTAAGGAGGAGAAGATTGAGTTGCCGACTGCCAAAATGAAGGCACTACTTGGCGCTTTAAACATGCCACTTTACACCCCGGAGCCTCCGCTGAAAGCGAAAGTTTGCACGGAAGCTCCATCATGTCAGGAGCCAACAAAAAACGACCCAAAAGACGACTACACAACTCCAGAGGCATCCGAAGGATCCGCAAGAAGGACGAAGAAGTCTCATGCACATTCTCAAACTTCCATTCACAAGGACAAGCCGGAGCAACAGGGGGCTGATGGCTCTGTGTAAAGCGATTGAATCACTCGACATCTTCATGAGGAGGTGAGGACGTATGCTTCATGCTGGTATATCTAGATACATGGACGTAGGTTGAAAGAGCCAAGCAGCCCAGCTGGAGGATCCCGACTCCAGAGTAGCAGATACTTTCCTTGCACACAGCCACCAAGGAGAAGGCGGCGGCGGCGAACTTGATGGTCGGAATGGAACCGAGAACAAAAGTCGGGGGTGCGGAGCCCCGAGTCTGGGTTCTGGGAGCCAAGTCAAAGGCAAAGCCATCGTTGTCGTTGATGGTACTTTCAAAGTGGTCGAGGGGGTGTATTATCGTATTGTAGACACGATAAAACATGCGGTGTGAACAACCGAGACAACTTTGTGGCTTCATAAACGGAGCCAGATGGAGGAAGATGCGGTAATAAAATTGGTGTAAAGAGATTTCGTACAAATTCTCACCTCGGAAGGGCCGTGTGCGATCTTTGTGGTCCTAGGAACTGGAGCATTAGGTTGTGCTCTGTCGTTTATCTGCAGCCCGGATCTGGAATCTTCTTTCTTTGAGGCTTCAGGAGTTGCATTGTGCTGGCCAGAGGATCTCAAATTGTAGGTGTGCGGTTTACAGCCAATTGACTCGATTGCTGTCATGTGCCACTGGTCAACAGGAGAAACAGCAGTTTATGGCTACGAGCATTTAAAAACATTTGCAGTTGTGTTGTATGCAAAAGAAATTTTTTATCTGTAGTTGTTAAATTATTATTATAATGTTTGAACAAGGTAAAAGGATCTGTTTGGTCAATTTGCTTTCTTCTAAGGTAAAATATATTTGGTATTCCGGATTGTGTGGCAAGATTTGGATGAATTGTCTATAAATTTTCTGATGTTCCATAGAAGCTGGTTATCTACATATATGTGACAAGTTCTAAGCTTAGGAATCGTCCTTTTGCTACAGTCGTTAGTCACGCCACGGTGTAATGTTTAGTAGAAGTTACAACAAGTCAAGGATGCGTTAAAGGAGATGGCCACGAACCTTACGTTTGAACTCTGGGATCGTGTAGGAGTTCGGAAATACAGACTGAGTAAGGTGGTTCCACAATCGGGTTGTTCTATTTATTCGAATTTGGCCATGCTGAAAAAGGGAGTGTCGGCAAAGGAAATGAACCGAACCGAGCGGGTAATCTGGTCTGGGTAAAAGATTGTCGGACGTCCAAACCCTTACGCTACCGAGGCCGCATTGGGATGCTTGTTTGGCGACTTGGACTATGGGATTTTGGAGAATGCCGTGCCGTCCTTCTGGCACCTGAGAGATGCTGCGTCGTCCTTCGGGAATCCGGACCTGAAAACTAGTAAAGGGGCTGTACCTCTAACGGTATATAAATGCTTACTGAGTTCTGGTTCTCTCAATATCTCACTGTTTATTAATTAATTTCTGAATTGCTATATACAATTATGTATATCCAAATCTTCAATCATAAACGAGTTACAATGCTCTATATACAACAAAACTAAATCTAACTGTGAATTATTTACTACAAATGATCTTAGCTACAGTGTCGACAGTGACAGTAGTTTTGTACAGTAGTTTACATAGTGTACGTATAGTGTTCTTTGTATATTAATTCGTTTCTGGTGCTTCGCCACATGGTCATTCCACCGCAGGTGTTTCCCTAGGATGTAAAGGGGATGGGGCATCCAGTAGTTTTACACTATCCGTGGAAATAGTGTAAATTCCTTATGTTGGATTTACAGGGTGGAGAACGATTCACTCAAGGAACTCTTGTCCGTTCTGAAGGCGGTTGCTTTAGCTTTTATTGCGTTCTTGCATTTCTGATTGAACTATCAGTTTGGCCTAGGCTTCACAAATCAACAAATGCATTCCTGCCTGACTGGGGTAGCGACGGAGTTGACTTTTTTATACTGCATGTTTCTGCCATGCTGTAATAAATACCACCGATGATTTCTGCACTATAAGCGAATCTCCTTCACGGGAATACACCTTTCAAGAAAATTGAGAACTCGTAAATCTTATACTGCATCTCAATATATGCAATGATATTCCAGCACGACATTTTCAGGGGTGCAGTTTGCAATGTTTGCTTTAGCGAATAATTGCGGGAGTTACCCGCCTTTCTAGGCAACATTAGAACTGTCTTGGTTAGTCTTATACATAAATACGATTTTGTGCAGGACTAAAGTTGGGTTGCGGACTGCGGTGTCATCAGTTCGAATACCTTAGGTGCCACGTGCTTTTCGCTTTTACCCGAGTCCGGGCGATGTCACGCGTGCAGGTATAATCCCATTTCAATAAAATCCAAACTCATTTGGCACGAAAGGGGAAAAACGCGAAACAAGAGCCTCGGCTCAGTGCAGCCGAACGAACCGCTCTGCCTCGATGGAGGATTTTTTATTTTGATTCCAGCTTTTAATCATATTTTCGCATTTTATTCAGTAAATTATTTAAATTAAATTTTTATGGGTCTGATTTTTCGGATACCAGATTCATTCCGATGGCGAACGTTCCCAGGGCGCCCCTGTCCTCTCGGCAGCTTATGAATCACCCGGTGACATTCAATTGCCAGCCAAAAGGTTAAGCGGATTTTACTTTTTTAATTACTTTGAACTTTCGGTTTTTAGCTCTCATTTATTTCTGACTCTGATTGTTTCCATAATTCTTTTTCATATTTCGCCTTTTCCGTCCTCATTAAACGGTTTCTGCCGAATCCCAGGCGAAAATTCGTTGAAAGTTTTTTAATTAGGGTTTTATCATTGGAGATTTGCGAAGGCCTAAAAGTCGCACAAAAATTTGTTTCTAATTTGTTGCTCGTTTACGTCGTAAGTTTGGATTAAGTCGGTGTTGATTTTTGCTTTCTTCTTTCCTCTTTATTGAATACGCTGTATGTGACCAGAAATTGGTTGGGTTTTTTATCATTGCAGCATGTAATATACGTTCTGTGTAAGGCATGCGGAAACAATTAGTATAATTCCTTAAGACTTAGTTTACCGCCTTCACAGAAGCACTGTCGAGGGCAATACAACTACGCCGGCGCTTGAGCTAATCGTCTATGGATTTTTTCATAGGTTGATCGAAGTGTATCCATCGGATCCTTCAGGAAACTTTCTTTTGTAGTCTCAATTCACTCTGAACGCCTTCCGCGAAGTAAATTTAGCTTCTTGAGCAGGAAAAGGATACGGGGGCCATATGATGCCTTTTCTTATGTGGCAGTTCTAAGATTCATCCTTTGTACTAAGAGTACGTCATGTCATTGGCCACGTAATGGTCGATGTCTAAGCTTAGTACGAGAAAAGAAAAGGCTTTGGCATTATAAGGAGTCGAGAGGATATTGAAATAGGTGGCGGTAGACGGTGCGCTTGAGCTGTTAGATGTTATTCGGGAATACGTACTGCGCAAGATTGTTCCACAGTCGGGTTGTTCCATTTAGGGATTGAGTCTGTAGAGTACGTGATAAAGGAGACTGTAGTTAAAGGAAATAGAGCGGAGAGCGTTTTTAGCGAGAGCTCAACGGGTAAATGTTACAGAAAATGTCACTTTTGCCGAAGAGCTTATGGGCCGTTTCTGTACTTCGTCTAGCCATGTTAAGGTACTTTTTGGACCCTTGCGCCAAATAAATAAGTTGTTTTCGAGTAGAGACCGAATGTTGGATATGTATATTACGGCGAGTGTCGAGGGCTGGAGGAGTCTCTTAAGAAATTCCAGGCACTGACGTGTTCCTTTAGGGATTTGAAATATATGGTCATTCCGTCGCGAAACCTAATGTCATGCCTAGAATGTTAAGCGACGATAAGGTTGGGGCGACGACATTGTTCCAGTTTTTACTTTTAAACTGTTCCACAACAATGGCTTTGTGCAATGGTGCATTCAATTGATGTGTTTTCCTTTCGCAAATTCGTTTTCGGTTGATATTTTTTTGCAACCTTTTCCTGTCACCCAAATAGTTCGCTGCCCATTTTTGATGGCCCATTCCGGAAACTATTGTTTTTTTGCATGTCGCTTACGCGGCTTATAAGGAGTGGGCCATCTGTTGGGCTCTTATTGAAGTGCGTGTTGCTTCGACAGTTGGCAACACAGGGAAAATGTTAAGGACCGTTGTTACTCCAAATATCCACAAAGAATTGACACACTAAGGAAAACATCCGTCGAGCTATTCGCGAAATATTGCCACAAACAATTTCACTATGCCCTACAAAATGGGGTGAACAGTATGGGCTACTGCCGAGCCAGCGGCGGCAGCCATTTGAATAACATTGTGTTCCATAAATAATCTCTTCTCTTCTTTCATTCATTGAAAAATATTTAACGGAGCACTTTTTATAATAATTTTAAAAAGAAACCAAGAGATGGTCCACATTTTACAAGCTGGAAATATTCCCCAGCCCACGTGGATACCTTACCTTTTGAGGAGCGCGTTCAAAAACCTTACTATGGTAAACCACGAGGTATGCTGCACTACTTCAGTTCCAGAGATGTGCAAAATAGTTGAAGAAATGTATTTAAATACAAAATGCAAATCCTTTTTTGATTTACTATTTCAAATGCAAAATACCAACTAGTCCTTATCGCTCATGTTCCTTCTGTGAGGTCGCATTATCATGCCACCATATGAAAAAAGTCTTTCTACTGGTGCTGAGCTTGGTAAGCATGTGTTGTATTTTAAAAACACTTTTTTTATTGTAGTATAAGTGTTTAATATCGCCAGCCTTGTGCACTCATCCTTTAAATATTGAAGGGTTTCCAAGTCGACCGTGGTATTGGAACTAGGGATGTTACGAATGTCATATTTTTCATATTCGCGAATGCGAGTGTTCGGAATGCGAATGTGCGAATGCGATTGTTTAGGAATAGCACTAAAAAATTAAATTAAATTAAGGCCTAATTTTTTTTATTACTTACAATAGAATATGAAAAAATATTAGAACAATAGACCAGTGTTATATACATTAATGGTATTCTTTCTTCTCGTCTTTAATAGTCAAAGTTCAAGAGAGGAATATTATATTTCCATGAGGCGATTTCTACAGGCCGCCGGCAGGCCATGGCTTGAAAGTTTCTGGCCTTGAGGCCAAGTATAACCACACACCGTCAACTGGATGGGGCCTGTATAGTCCAAGTCCAACAAAAATCTTTATGTGTGTGGGTATTCATCGTCAGTCCGTGCCTGAAGATCTGAACTTCTATTCAGTCTGAAATTGTCCTTGAGGCCATGAACATTTTTGCACATCAATTAACAACCTGCTACGCTATTCTGTCGTTTTCGCCTGCGTGTATATAGGGAGTCATGAGGTCACCTACAGTCCACGGCCTGTCGGACGTATGCCTCAGTCACACTGAGTAATGTATGGCCTTCATCGGGCGGTACCTGCTGACATGGCCTAAAAGGCTACGGCCTAGTTAAGGCCATATCTGTCAATTTGTCGTTTTTTAATTTTGTTTTCCACGAGACACGTCACGACCTACACACATTCGCATTCGCATTACTTGATGCGAATGCGATTGTCGATACGAATGTTCAAAATGGTTCGAATCATTCGCATAAGCGAATGCGAACATTCATAATATCCCTAATTGGTACAACCACCCTAACTGGTTGCTGAGGAGTCTGAACCCTGGAACATGTAATAAGACTCGTTTTATTCTTTTTTTTCTTCTGATGTCGGTGATGTGACTACGAGCAGCGCCTCTAGTAGCCAATACAAGCACCATTCGTTCATTTTATATGAAATTTGACTGGTAATGTTGTCTAAACTTAATCACATAGTATTTTGAATTTTTAAAATGGAAAATATGTCTCGAAAGGTATTTCAAATAAAATACAAAATGCTTTTTTTGAAAAGGTATTTAAATGCAAAATACAAAATAGGTATTTTGCATTTTGTATTTGCATTTTAAATACAAGTATTTCAAATAAGTCGCATCTCTGCAGTTAACCACGAAAGTTTTTGTTTAACCATGGAGGTTTTTGAACGCACCGTGATTAACAACGAGTTAAACAAAAAGAAAAATTGTTTCTCATAAAATAGTCTCCGTTACTTGCTTCAATTATTTCGTTTGTGTCCATTAATTATTTATTTGCAATAATCCCACAAATCCCACTTTGATGTATTCATGTGTTTAATAAGTCACAGAGTTGCTTTCCTTCTTCTGCTTAACTATCGCTAACAAGCTCCCGAGCAGGGGTTAAAATTTAACAACACCATATGGTTAACCACGGAATTTTTGAACGTCAAAAAGTTATGCCCGTGGTTATGATGTAGTTAACCATGGAGTTTTTGAACGACATAAGTTTACCATAGTTACCCATGGTTAACCATAGTAAGGTTTTGAAACGCGCTCCAACTAGCTGCCGACACAACCTACCTGGGTTCCTACAGACTCACTCAGGCGACGATTTTTTGCACCCGCTTTTAGATTTTGCCGATGTTTTCGTCGTTCGTAGATGTGGACGTTCGGCTAGAACCAGGACGATCTACTATCATTTCTCGATTTTTTGTGAATGCTTTAGACATATGTATGCTTTTTTGGCAGGCACGATTTGCCGTAGCTCCGCTGCAATATTCAAGGCAAACTCAGCTCAATCAAATTCAACTAATTTTATCCCTTGCAATAGTCGCGAAACTCTTAAAGGTGTGATTAACATAAACAACTCTTGTGAACCCCATGAGTGACAGATGGGGCTAAAATTCCCCGTTGCAACTCGGTATACTGAGTACGCAGCTAGTTAAATAAAAGATACTTTATTCAATAATAAAGACACTGTGAATTTTGCACCTCTGGAACAGGTTATATTATGAATGCATGTTATCTTTGGAACTGCAGTAAGAGCTTCAGCAGACATCCGTTTCAAACAGTTCGTGCTTTTTTACCAGAACAATATATTAAGTTCTTCGTAAAAGCTCATTTATTATTTCAATGTTTTACCTCTCAAAAGGTGACGAGCACGAACTCACCTTTCGCGAACTAAATGGTCAGACCTGCACGCGGCGGGTGCTCACGAGTGGGCCACCCGCCAACCACTTGCTGATGTCGGTGCATGTGTGACGCGTAAACGGATTGAAAATAAAAACGGAATCGGCTTTCAAATCGAAATTAAAATATCGCACTGTGCGGTTGCAGATTTCATTGTAAATAAATAAATGGAAATAATTAAAACAATCATTCAATTGCCGCCGCGCGCAGTATTTACAGAGGGACAGATGCGGCCCGGCCCAGAGGGTGCAAGCGCCCGGAGTGGGGGTGGACTGCAGGTGCTACACGGCATATGGGTCAGTGAATGAATCCGCGTATGTGCATTGTCAAGTGCACCGCGAAGTATCTGATAGCGGTGTTTACGTTCATCGATACACTGGATTGACTAACTTCAGCCAGCGTGATCTCTGCGACGAAGGAGGAACTGCAGCGCGACTGTGTCGGTGCGTGTGTGTCGCGTCATAATACGTGCCGCAGGACCCCGAGTCGCCGTTGCACCAGAATCGACCGCGGGGTGGGGGGAGTCCAGTCCGCACACCTAATAATAATTGAAATGAGTTTTGATATTGCTCATAATTGTTTTTATCTGGAGGGCGGAGGGGATTTTTTGCGGCTCGGCAGTGTGTTGGCTCTGGTTTCGCGGGTTTCTGGCTTCTGGCGGATTTCGGTGGTAGCTTTCACACATTGCACGTTTTTAATTATGAATCGATTTGAATGATTAATGACTTTCGCTTCCATTCAAGCAAATATTTTAGGCAGCTTATTTATTTGCGTTATAACTAATTACACAGGACAAGCCCAGGAATAAATTAGTGCACGTTATTGCTCATCATTTATCACCAAGAATTATTGAAGGTCAAAATGGACTATTTTAAAAAAATGTTTCGATACAAGATAAAAACAGGGTGGCTTCGAAATTCAGGTCGCGTTTGCCGTACCCGTGCAGCACTGAGGCCCTGCTTTACTTATGACGTCGCGTTTTCCAGTCGTGCTTCTTTCGTTTTATTATAAATAATTCGATATTTGCCCAGCATTGTTGGTAACGATATGAGACAAAGACACGTTATTAGCATCAGTGAAGATTTAAATTACGGTGGGACAAGAGCCGCTCTATATCTCAAAATAACTGACATTGACGCAGCATTGTTCCCTTCCTGTCATTGTTCCCGGCGAGATTCTGATGTAACTGTAGCGCAAATACTCGCTTCTTGTATATTGGTAAACTCTTTTATATTGTTATTAAATTCCCATTGAAAATTCTCCTTCGGGCAACGCGAAATGTTTTAATTCCAATTTTATTATGACATGCCACAACGTTAATGGCAAGAATGACGAGCAACTTTTTAATTCTCTTCGTGCAGGGTCTTTGTTGCTGTTTTTTTCTTTTAGTGTTTTTACGTTTTTATTATTTTTACATATTAATTATTTTTGTTATTGTTTGCCGTATATTTAGGCCTTACCTTGTGTCTATTGCAACAGACGGGGCAATAAATTGTGCTATAGTATAAAGGTCTGCTGGTATGCACTCCGCTGCTATTGTTTCGCTTGATTTGAGATGGAATCGAGATAAATTCTAGTAATAAAAACGCATGACATGCAAAGCCCGTAAATCTTATTACTTACTGACTTGCTTTTAAAATATAGAATTATTGCCAGTGTGGCATGAAAATACTTATTATATTAAATTGTGTACTCTTTCGCTGGCAAATTGAGGGCTTGCATTTGTAAGACAAGATTGTATTTTATATTCGTCATCCTATTTTTCCGCTAAACTGCGAACCAAATTTGATTAAAATTTTGTTTACTAATGTGGCCGCCAAATGTGAACGAATGTTTTTTGAAATAAGCTTCTTTTCCATTAGCGGTCGAATTTTGCCTTTGTTTGCTCATTGCCGTTAAATTTCTAGATCAATTCTTGTAACGGAATATTCTTTTTTTCATTTTGTTGCAACACAGGTACAGGAGTCATTTTAAATCAAGAGAAAAGCATAATAACGGCTGTATTTCTCCAATATCGGCTCTAATGCCGTCTTTAAGTGCTTAAATCGTTGCTAGACCATTGGCGTAGCCCAAAAAAATTGATCGCACGAAATCGGCGGCCAATTGAAGTCTCCATTTCAAAAAATCACACGTCCAGGAAATTTTTCACGCAGCTGTGTGACAGGTGGCGTCGTCCTATAACAAATAAACGTCGTCCACACCCGTATCAGAACCAATGCTCGCTACAAGCACAAGTGTGTCTAATGGCTGAGGCTGGTATAAAGACAAGCAAAGCAGCACAATTTTTATCTCAAAAACTAATTTTGTTGCATATGAAGCACTTTTGACATTTCATTTTGATTCTTTTAGAATTCGTGTGTGCTGCACAGCTATTGCAACTTGGTTCTGATTGAGACTGCAGCAACTTGCTTTAGTGCTGCTGCTGCATGAGATGCGATAGTTTTGCCTGTTTACGAACCCACACAGATAAAAAAGAGCCTCATCAATCAGAAAAATTGAGGCGTTGATTCCAAAAACAACCTTTGTCCACTTTTTTGATATTTCATTTTTTGGCTGCTGGCAATACTTTGAAACGGGGTCTTTAAAATGGTAAAAACGGCTCTTACAATTTCAACCTAAGTCCAGAGTTATCTATGATGTAAAATATGGTGGTTCTACAAAAACAACCGAAATCATGATAGTGGTAGAACGTTTTTTATCTCTCCTGAAAAATTGTAATTTTGGACAAAGGTTGTTTTTGGAATCAACGCCTCAATTTTGTATAAATCATTGTTCATTCATTTGCGCCACCCAATCAGCGAATGTACGAGGTTTAGGGTGATCTGCTGGATTCAATTATCGTTGGAGAATATCTTTGTGCAAAATACGGTGCACACGTGTGGATACCCTCAACTTCTGTGATCGTCTTGAAATGGACAAGCCTCGTTTTCACTATGTCAATGCGTTTTGCGAGTGTGAATTGATCTCAAAACCTAATAGTTTTTACTTGTCAAATGCCATCGTAATGACAGTTGTATGTTGACAGTTCAAAAATGGCGCGAAACTTTAAATGACAGCTTTTGTTGAAAGACCTTTATTCAAAAGACTTCTATTTCACTATATCTTTTTCTACATTTTCTATTCTAAATATTTGCACTATCAACATATACATTATTATAATGAGAGTGTGGGTGAACAACGCGGCCAAATTAGGCCTTTTGTGTGAATGTTCCACTAACGGAAAAGACCGTCGGCCCTCCGAACGAAAGAAAGGTCGTTAGTTGAAGAAGACCGGACCTGAGTGGCGCTCAGAAGCTCTCTATAAATCTCAAAATACAATATTTTTGACAGCCCAACCTGGCAATTTCTAAACTAACGAAAATGAATCCGTGCGGTTGCGGTTGAATCCGTTTGTATCCCGTCATTGCAATCGTGAGGGGGAAGACGCACTTTACGCTTTTACTTGTTTCAACAATTTTTAATTTTTTAGTTTTTGAAGTTGCACGTTTTTGACAGACTAAGTGCAATTTGCTATAAATAATTTGACATTTACTTTGCGCTTGAGGAATGCTCAAATATACGTTCAGGTATAATTTTTATTTTTGAATATCAAATCACCCTTTTAGGTCGGCGTTGTCCTTGAGCAGGCCGAACAAAAGCTGCTGTTGCTCATTAATTTTCATATTATGCAATTTCGGAATGGAAATAAAGAAATTGTGAGCCCCGCGAGCCAACGGTAAGCTTTGAATGGGAAATATGGAACTGCAGCAAGCAAACCTCAACCTTTCACCCAAGCCCCATTGACAATGGTGAATTTTAATAGAAGCGAATATTAATTGCGATGCATGTAAGCAATTTCACCGTTGCCAATATCGCCACTAATGTCGCAAGGTTACCAACTTGTTGGCATTGTGGTCTGGATATTTTAAAGACGCAGAAGTACAGCTGTTCTATAATTTTTACGAGTGCGAATAAATTCTCCGACTTGGGCTATTAATTAGTGCGTTAAAGGTTTAAACTTAGCACGCCATTTTAGATATTTTGAACAGACTTTGTCTTTGTCTTTTCAGCAATTAATATGAGTCGCAACTACAAATTTATGTAATTATTTTTATTTAAAAATTGCACCAGAGGTTCAAGTAATTATTACTCCTTCCGTTCATGGAAAATGCACACCCACACACTACAATCAATCAATCACCAGCCATTTTGCAATCTGTCATCTTCTCTCAAACCCGTTTTCTTCCCCCAAATAAAATTTCCTCTTCCTTGTGCGACTATCTGAAGCCACAAACATGCATCCAATAGGATCTGCTTTCACACTCAACCTTGGAGCTGTCAACCCCAAAAACAAGTCTCGTGACTAAGGACAAATCGTTTATCAGTATCCTTCGTAAACGACAACAAGAAGGCACCAATCTCATTTTCCTGATCCGCAGCACTTGTATCCTTCCAGCTCCTCTTGTTGAATCTTCTTCTTGGTCTTTCGCTTTAATGGTTGAGGGCTACCTAGTTCGACTTCCACAGCAAGGAGCCCCAAATGCTCGGTTCACGAAGGCATGTTCACAGGCTGGCAAGAGACAATCCGGCTGGTGGCGTGGAGTTGTTGCTTTAATGGCTACAGGAGCTGATCTTTTGTCGTTGGCTCTTCTTCAGGAAAGTTTCATCAGAAGGACACGAGGCAAAAGGCAATAACCCCCAATTCATACCAACTCGAGGGACTGAGGTATTCGGGCTGGCTGGGAGGACAACAACTGAAAAGGGTATCACAAAGGTTTGATGCTGCTTTTCTGGTTAAACCGACGATTGTGATAATGAAGGGGTTAGTGTAAAAAGGATTCAACTCGCAAAATTGGAATTTCGAGTAATTTAGCTTCAAAGATCTATTACAAAAATTTGATGTATTGCTCGTAATTGGTACCAAAATTTTTGCGTTTTTATTTTATAACTTGTATTGAGTTATTATGTAACCCTCCTGTAAAGTACATGAATAAGAAAATAGTACTTTCTTTTATAATTAAAAATATGTTCTTAAATCCTTTGAAATTTAAGTGCAATATTGGTTTCGTTCAAGCAAGAAGGGGTTAATAGCACAAAAATCATTATTGCATTAGTGGATTTGACTAACTATGTTAATATTGTTATAGGTTAAATGACTTTAAACCATTTCTTTACTTTTTTGAAGATTTGGATTGACAGAGTGAATGGAAATGGGATTCAATTAATGAAATTTATGTTCGATCAACAAGAAAATAAGCGTCAGAAAAGTACATAAGCTGTATATTTATTTATTTAACTGCAGATATTTCTAGGAATTTTAAAGGGTAGAGAATGTATATCCTTGATTACAAAAATAAAAATTATAACAAAACCAAACATTCATTAAAAGTTACAGAAAATAAAACTCCAAAATTAACATTAAAAAAACAATACAATTTAATACATTAGTTATTAAATAAATTATTATGACTTCTTCAATATAACAATTAAAAAAACAATTCAATATTCTAGTTATTGATTATATTATCATAAAAAAATCTTTTTTCCATAGGAATATATTTAAGCTGTTTTCTAATATCAGCCTTTTTTTCATCGGATATGACAGCACGCAATGTGGTCAGTCGTTGAATTTCAATATTTGCATCAATACTTGATGTTTTTCGTTTTATATCAACTTTTAAAAAAGGTAGTGATCGTAGCTTTTTTTGTACAGGTAACTTCCAAATTCTTCAACTCTTATCCACCTCACCTCATCCCTAAACTGTACTTTATGACCGAGAACATTTGTCGTTCTATTGACTAGCTGCAATAAATGCTTTAAACTTTCAATATCATAACGATGATGCATCATATCTACAACTTGGGAATTTTTTACAATAGATTTTTTTATAATTTCTCTATATTCTTCCGGGCTGTAAATTTTCTCATGTTTTCTGAGAGCTTTTTCAGTGCGACCAAAATCTCGATCGGAGTCTAAGTATGTATGTCCAACAACAGGAAATTTATGGTCAATGATATCAAAATATTTTTTATAAATTAAATATTGATATAAGCAGATTACATTAAAATTTTTATTCTGCCCAGAACAAGAGTCTGACCATATAATGAGATGCTTTATTTTATTATTCTCGTATTTACTCTGAAGATATAAACTTAAATAGAGTAAAGCACAAGATACTTCCACGCTGCCTTTCTTTGCTATATCTTCAGTCCATGTGCACATTACTACATACTTGTGATCTTTATTGACTAAATGAATACCCAAATTATAAAACCAAATTTGGCGTAGGTAAAAAGCTTCACTAACAGGCATTTTTGGTAAAGGCATTGTCTGTTGAATATCAACTGTACAATATAGTTTTTCTTCATTATTAGAACAGTTATCTCTATCCAATTTCATCAACTGATAGGCTTCATTATATAGTTCTTTATGAAAGTCAATATTTTCAATTGGGTCTATTGTTTCACATTTCGGACATACATCACTCCTAGGTAAGCCGAATGACAAATTAAATTCTGTGCAAAATATATGTCTGTAGGTACATTCTTTTATAAAGTACTCTAGTTCTTTGTTATCATTTTCACACTTTTCTGTGTACAACTTGCGCATGATTTTAATATTTAGTAGAGGCGACATATATTGTTTATTCGGATTTACATTCCTAGAGTAGTGAGAATCTTCTGAAGGAATAGTATATTCTGTAACAAGTTTGGAATGATGCATATTCCGCACAAGTGGAAGTTTGGTGTCGGTCCACGAGTGCGGAATATGCCATTCAAAACGTGTTGCAGACTATACTTTTTCTACGCCTCTAATTAGTTTTTATTAATATTTTGTAAAGACAAACATACCTAATGTAAAACTACTGTCAAAAATATAATGTATAAGGCACAGCAACACTAAATAACATATTAGTAAGGAGTGTTCATTCATAATAATTTTGTAATTTAATAATTTGTTAATAGATGGCCGCCGCAAAATTTAATAAAAAAATGCTATTATTTTCTGCAATTTAATAATTGAATAGTTTATTTAAAGCAAAAATATTCTAGCAGAACATCATTGATTGTTTATTTATTGAAACAATCCTTTTTTCTTTAATTAATAAATATTTTTTTTCTTTAATTAATAAATCATATTCTTGATTAAGAGAAACAGATGTCGCTACTAGTAGTCATTCCATAACAAGTGATGGAATGAATATTCCACACGGTTGTGGAATGCTGCTAATTCCGTAACTAAAAGTGATATCAGAATGCCTGTATTCTAACAGAGGCGTAGAAAAAGCTTTTTATATGATTCTTAACATATTCTTTTACATCCGGGTTCACTTGATTGGGGCGGGAATGTAGTTTTGTTTTGGTTCTTGAAAATAAAATATCGTACAGAATTATCGAAGTCTGACATACATATTGTGTCTCTTTCCTTCTTTCATGAATGTCGCATCTTATTGTCTTTGTCGCACATACAGCTGAGTGAAACGACTCACAGCATTTGATGCAAGAATCAAAGTGCGTTGCGAATTAACGTTTTATATCGAGTGTAAAAAGGGTTTAAGTGGTATTAATTCTTTTTTACACTTTCGAAGTAATAATATAAGCACTGCTAAAAAATGTAAAAAGATGTGAAATACATTAAACCCTTGTTGAATAAAAATGTTCATATGAATGCATTTTTCATATTATCTATGCAATCTTAACCCTTTCTTATACTAATCATTTTTCATTTGGGCGTACTTCAATCCTTTTTAAATTAAATTTTTTGAAACCTTTACAAATTTTTGACTTTTTAACAAGAGTAATGGGTAGAGTATTGGGCGACGATTCCAATTTTGCCAAAAAATTATAATCGCAAAAATTGTTAGTTGAACCCTTTTTACACTAACCCCTTCAATTGTGTTTGCGTCTTTCACACCCCATTTTTTCGGGCAGCCTCAGGTCGTCCGTGCAATAATGTTTAAGGCAACCCGATCAAGGACCTGTGGAAGGACGAGGAGCTTGTCTGCAGCCAACAGAGCTTGCGACTTTTGGGGTTTTTGAGTGTCGTGGCAAGAAATCACTTCAAATCAGATTAAGTAATAGCCGTGAAAGCTCATTGCAGGTACTTTTTCGGAGGAAGACACATTCTACGTTCTAAGCCCGGATGATCCTCCATTTCTACTTGCAAATAGCACACTTCCGCCCCTCCTAAACAGGCGTTCAAGAAGTGTCAGGTAAATCCTCCTAAAACCTTCAAATCCCTCCGACTGTGAATAATAAAACGCTCACTGTGTGTAGACATCTCGGGGCCTAATCGACGTACTGAGACGTGTAAGGGAATGTCTGTAATATTTTCGGGACAATTTAGGAAATCAGTCAACTCAAAATGAATTGCTGATGCAGAAATGGAGGACACTGCTGCCTAACCGCAAACTCAAAGTACAATAGCAATTCAACAACTCTTTAAGCCACAAAATATCCGCATTGTTTACGTTTTCGAATTGTTCTCCAGAACTAACCCGAGTACTCGCCGACTTCCATAAATATGTTACTCTTCTTTAACGATAAATTTATTCGAAAGGACCAAATCGATTTCAGTGATGCTGAAGAGTACTTTGGGGTGTATTCAATCAAGCTAGAGAGGCGCGCAGAAACAACCCTCAGAAACCAGGAAGCCTAAGGGAGTAGAATCAATTCCTGAGCAAAGGGAAATTTTTCAACAATGGCAGCAAAACTTATCGTCCGCCCTCTTATGGTTTTTCGCTTCATATCATCCATAAATACAATTTTGATTGATTTCCGCGAGCAAAAGTTTCCCGGAGATTTACGCCCCCCACGGCCACAAAATATTAAGGGCTCTCATAAATTTTAGGATTGCAACCAATGTTCCATCTGTCGTCTATTCTTAATTAACTTAGTGAATTTTCTCTTTCGGGGGTTATTTGACAGTGGTTTAAATGCAAGTTTCTGAAATGTTTACCTTCTTTGGGTTATTCCCTTCCTTTGATAGCCAAATAATGACTCACAATTTAGAAAATACGCCCATTTAGAAATAGACATTTGATAGAGAAGTGTTGCGGCAACGATAGTCTGTCGAAAACGAACTTATATGCGTGGCACGAACACTTCAGAAGAATTCCGAGTCCGTCGAGGATGACAAAACCAAATAAGAGTTGAACGAAAACCGCAAATTGACCATAAGAAAGCTGTCAGAGAACTTGGACATCGCTTTTGGATCCGCTCAAGAAATTTTGGTTAATTTTTTGGCTTGAGAAGTGTCGCTGCAAAGCTGCTGCCGACAGATCTAAATTTAACGTCGCGAAAGACATGATTTTGGAGACTGAACCGAACCAAAATTCATCAAACCTAGTTTTACTGGAGACGTGACGTTGATTTATAAATATGCCACGCAATCCAGGCAGCAAGCGAGTGAATAGCGTACACCGAATGAATGAGCCAAGACAGAAAAACCACGTCGTTTTCAGCAGAAGAAGGAGGATTACCAATCGAAACCGTTTTAAGGACTACAAGGTTGTTGTGCATCATGAATCCTTGTCAGAAGATCAGATCAGCAAGGAGTATTTTTTGGCCGTTATGAGACGTTTGCATGAAGCAATCCTCCAAAAAAGACTGCATTTCTGGGCAAACAACTCGTCGATTTTGCACCACGATAGCGCACCATCGCACAATGCCATCGTTATCTATGATTTTTCGGCCAAAACAAAACGAATACCATCCAACACTCACCAAATTTGCGCGTTTAGCAACCGAGAGGAGATATTTTAAATTTTGAATTTTTTGAATAAATTCCTGAAACTTTTGCATTAAGAAGCTCATGTCCTTGCCATATATTGTGAGTCCCTCGTGGCAAATGAGCGGCATTGCGTTAGAGGCAATTATGTTGGTGACCGTGAAGGGTTTCTTTTAGCATACTCTATAGACCGGTTCTGGTTCGATTATAGAGGTGAAGCAGCATTGACCGTGATTAGTACTCAGCTGGGGGCCGCATTGGTAAAACGACACTCGCGTTTAAAAGTATAAATCTTTCGACACCGGAGCAGTTGTTTGTTACTCACATATCCACACCGAAATTCTCAAATTTTTCGGCCACCTTTTTCCACTGGGGATCGGGTAGCAATGATTTTTCCTGAAGGTGTCCGAATGGGGCATTCCTTATGATAAGGCGCGAATGAGGCAAAGCGTTAGATGCCCTGTGTGGGCCTTAGAGGGCGATCTACACGGGATCCACTCAAAGCTATTGGTGTTGATTCCAGTTCTACAAATCTGGATTGAGAGTATTCGGCCTGGCTGGGAGGACAATCATCAGGCCGTTCAATTAAGGTAATACTGGATGGCGTCAAATCTAAACCCCACCCAAGCCCTGCCTGTGTCCCCAGGGGTTAATTTTATAACCTGCTCTATTTCTAATATTTATATTGGATCTACTCCCAGTCCGTACCAACCCCTTTCACAGATTTTCTGATGACGGTACTCTGCGTTACTCATACGGCTTCGATAACGCAAGGCAAGCACGTCCCAGATCCTGTCTTGACGATTGCGGACTAATGTCCAACCTGAACTCATTCTCGACTGGGCCCAAAAAATCGTGTTGAATTCAATGGCTTCACCCGAGTAAAAACGAAACTCGCCCGCACCTAGCATGCAGCAGGCACGCATGGACAGTGCCAATAACAGGTACAACACCTCTGAGATGGAATGACCCATATTCCAAATCGCCAAGCAAGTATCTCAGCGTCTGGGATGTCGGCGCCCTCCTGACTCCTCGTAAGCTAAAACCTCTTCTATCGAGGCTCTATTATTTACATTTTGTACTCATTAAAACCAATTTGAGTCACGCCGATTTAAATCTTTACAAAACTACAAGATCAATTCCTAAACTTTTAAAATAATAATTTGGAAATAGCTTCCATTACAGATTTCCTTCGTGGTCGCTTCTGCCCACATTTATTTTGCGGACAGCTGGAGGAACTACACGTTTTACAACAACCAAGTGGATTTCAATAATCTCAAATTTTAGGTAAGTCACTTTTTTCACGAGAGTCACAATATTGTGGTTAGTGCCTGTGATCTTTTTTATTATTGACGATCTCTCATTTGATGGCAAATCTCCAGCTACAAACACACCAACAAAACCAGAGCTATTTAGCAACTATCGCAGCACAAAAAACAAACTCAGCCGCGATCTTCGAATCCACTTAAAATGGATCGGGCAAAAAGTATAGGAAAAGTTCCCATGGATGTGATAAGTTAATCGAATTGAATACAGTGCAGCAATAGCATTCTTATTACCTGAACTAATAATACCTGAATACTGCGGATCGCGGCGCGCTTGTGTTGGTTACGGCGATCTATTCGGCCACGTTTTAAAGTCCGACACAATTGAAAAGCGATTTTGTATTTCTTTGCTGGTACGTCTGCGAGCAGAGGCTGAGAACAGGAAACGATTCGTTAATGGCTGGCGGGAAATGGGGGGACGTGACCTGTTGTATGATCTGCAGAGCAAACGAAACGGTAGCATTCAATATGGACATGTAGAAGTTGAAATTCTTCTTTGCACTGGGAATTATCATCTACGTTTCAATTTAAGAAATGTAAGTATGATAGGACAGTAGACAGTCTTGACTCTGGAACGTCTTGCGCTCGGCCGACATATTTATTATGGTATATCGATGGTAGTGGAAGGGTTGGGTGCGCTGCACGACTTCGTGTTCATCGTGTGCGATCTCATAAAAACAAACAGGCAACTTCAGCGACAGCTAGCAAGGAGTATTGAGCTTCCAGAACTTAAGGCTTTAGCAGGAGATCAGCTCGAGCCTGCGTCGTCCGGCATCTGAAAATGAATTGAGTCCCGAGACAATATACTGTTCGCGTCTTCCGCAGAAACTGAGTCGACACAGAACGATGTCGATTCACGTCCAAGCGAAGAGGAGGTCGAATCGGCCCCTGCCAGCTACTTGTCCCCGGCATATCGATAGCTGAACCATTTCTGTATTGCAGCTTGTCTACTAGACAATTGGATAAATTGACTTTTTGTTTCTTGTGTTATTATTTTATGAATTATGCAAAATGTAATTTGATTTGAATTCTGCAAAATGGTAAATACGACGGACGCGTATGTAGCGCAGCGACCGCAAAAACTGGTAGCACATGTACGCGACCATAACAAGAAGAGGAAATAGTTTGTTGCAACTCCAGTTGAATTTATGCAGATAGAAAAAGGGATAAAAGTCTTACGTGCAGTAACAGAAGTCTTTCGCAAGATTCAGTTGTGAAAGATGTGAACTGGTCCGCGTTGATTTCAAATTTGGGTAAGAACGGACGGACATGCTGACAACGGTTGTAATTGCAGAGTTTGCCAATTTCCGCCAATGGTAAACAGAATCAATATTTCAAATCCGCCTACAGAATCGCTGGGCAATCCAACATTACTCCTACAATGGAATGCTCACACGCCTGAATTTCCTTTCATCCACAAGAAGAAGCTAGACGAAGCTCATTGCTCGCGACTCTATTTACTTGACAGGAGATGAATTTTTCACGGCTAGGATTCCACATGCGCTCCATTCCAAGTTTTCAGTAGGAGCCTATGGGCCTACGGAAAAAGTCCAACAAAGCAAAGGAGAAGGCAAAAGTAGAGCGGAGCAAAAAATCGGAAAATTCGCTGAAAAATAGCCGCGAAATAACCTGTAACGGAGCCCTGCTCAGCTTAAGGACGAAACACCCGTTTATGGCGGCGTACAGCGAGTCGCTCCAACCCCTTCGGTCCACCGCCCCGCCGTTTTGAGTTATTATCCCCACCCTGGTTGATATATTTATGAAATAATAAAAGTTTGTGTATGATTAACGAGCCGCGCTGTTTGTTACTGTGGAACTGCTGCCGGCTTCCTTGTTCCTTGCTGCCCAAATCCCACATTGGAAAAGTTTCTACAGCTTTCCACGTTGAGACAACTTTTTTAATTTTTTCTGACTCGGCTAACGGTGTATTTTTATACTAACGGCACAATAAATTCTGTAAAGGATGGCGTGATACGGCTGTAAACTTTTACAATGCTCAGACACAGATGCAGGCGGTAGGGCCTATGTGCATGTAGAGCCTCCGCTAAGTGCTGTCTCATATTCAAATGAGTGGAGGCGGGCCCCCTCTTACGGCTTGAGGAGTAATCAAAGTTTTTTAGGCCGTTTTATTCTACGCCCCCGTGTGCAAGGCTAGTGTAGACGACTATGGACGTTGTAAACGAAATGTTATGCATAAATGGCGCTAGTAGTGCGGCTTGTATATATTTTAATTTCAAACAAAGACGCCGTTGCAGCATTGAAGGTTCATTTTTTTTAAAACAGGCGTGTGTGTGTGAGACGTTCAGCTTTCTTCTGCTGAATGCTTTCGATGCTTTAGGAATTGGTCGCATTTTCTTTGTTTTGTAAGGGGTAACAACCTCTCCAACCAGAACCAATGATAGTTTGTTGATAGTTTGTTTTGGGCTGGCGATGTAATCCGGTCATACGTTTTTGAAACTGTCGCTGGTTCGACCGTCACAATGAATTGATTGCGCTACCAAACAATGTCCTTCTTCTTAACGATTGTATAACAGGATCCTTTCCTGGGCACTCGCAACTGGTCTTTCCACCGGTCCCGATTTTGTGTCCTGGTTTATACCATCCACCTAGCGGAGGCTGGGTCTCCCTCGCTGACGAACCACATAGATCTTACCGCAGCAAACTTTCCGAGCAGGTTCGATTTCGCTCATACGAGCTTGATGCACTGCTCACCGGAGCCTCTCAAGCTATTTTCTTCACACCATCAATGTCGCGATAGCGCGTCTTTGTATACCCTCCGAAATCGTTTTCCCGTTTTCAAACTCGTGTTCTTGTACCTTGATTGTGGGACCAATGTTAGATATTCTTGCAGACGAGGCCACCATGGACCTTTTTCTCTTTCTTTTATATGCAGTTCCAGATTTCCTGCCTTGTCCGCTCAATCTGGGTGAAAGCGTCCTGTACAGCTGTTGTTGTTCTTCCAATGATGTCAATATCGTCTGCATAAGCCAGTAATTGGGTGGACTTGTGCCCCTTGATGTCGCCCCCGAATGTCGGATTACTTTCTCTAAAGCCAGGTTGAAAATGAGGCAGGCCCGACCGTTCCCTTGTCGGAGTCCATTATAGATGTTGACTGGTTTGGACAGTGCTCCGGATACCTTAAATTGGCTTGTCCATTGTCAACCTACATAGTCGTGTCAGCTTATTGGGGATGCCGAATTCTCTCATGGCTTTGTACAGTTCTACTCTGGCTATGCTATCATAGGTGACTTTAAAATCTATGAAGAGGTGTTAAATAGAGTTTTGAAACTCTAGAGATAGTTCCATCGCCTCCTCAAGATGAAAATCTGATCGGTGGTTGATTTGGCTGGGCTAATAGTCCAGTGGAAGGCGGTTTTTGGCTCCGAATTCTTTCGGACAGCACCGATTGACGTGAAATTTGGACAGTACGTAAGTAGAATCTCAAGGAACAAAGGTTATATTGTGTTGATGTGTGCTTTTTCTCTGGGGGGGAATGCCGCTCCTTCTATGGGGTGGTTATTAGCACACTCAAAATAACTGCAGAAATCGATAGAGGGATGGATTGGAAGCAAAAAATGTTCTATGAATATTTTTCTTTAAATCAATATTTTCCGAGCTATTCGCGATTGAAATTGTTGATTTTTCACCTAAAAAATTCATGTTTTAGAGCGGTTTTTCACGAATAACTTAAAAACTTTACGTTTTTCAAAAAAAAATAATTGTAGCAAAAATGAAGCTTTTAGAATAACGAATCGATTGGTGTTTTATTTATTTCTAAAGATGAAACACAACTCGATTTATGAGTCGTTAAAGATGACCGTTTGCTCGCCGAAAAATTCACTCGCATCATTCGACGTTAAATAAAGGCAAAACGGCGAATTTTTGGAGAAAAACTTATTAGACCATATTTAAAGTACGTGAAAAGACCTTTAAAATGAGCTTTGGTACAACTCATTAGCACCAAAGCTCAAGAAGTTATGATGAAAATAATATGCTTGTCTCCGTTTTTCGTCAAAAAAATCAACAATGGAACCAATGGCTTCACGGCAAGAATTGGAAGTAAACGAAACCCTTGAACAATTAACTTTGTTCTAACACAAACAATATGTTCTAAAAGTTTGAACGGTTTAGAATGCCTATATTTGAAAAAAAGTTAGATTTACGTTAGTAATAAATTTTGAAATTTTTGAAAAAAATTCCTTTTTTCCGCAATAACTAAAAAACTAAGTGAGATACGAAAAAAATGAAAAGGTACAAAAATGAAGGGCTTTTCTTGAAGAAGATTTTGGTTATTGTTTTGATTCTGTACGATGAAAAGTAATTTAGTAATCTTGGTTGTAAGTTCGCATGTGAGTGCGAAGACCACCTTTCCCGAGCCATTTAAACTTTAAAATCTCAAAAACTAAGGGTTCAAGACAGTTCAGCTTTGCAGGCCTTGTAGCCGTTGAAATTCCCTGCAAATTGAATTTTAGAGCGGTTAGATATCTTTAAAATTGAGGAAGTAATCGTTAAAAAACTAATCGCGTTTTCGTTGAAATTGCATGTAAATTGTATTAATCTCAGTAGCATTTAACATTTACAAAAATTGAGACGGGTTCAAGACTTGTCAGCTCTTCTGGAACAGATGCGGTATGCATCTTTTGTAAAGGCTACCACTAAGAGCAGCGCTGTAAGACCAGCTTACCTTGTACCGACAGTTGATGCTCTGAGTGAGCGCATTAGGAGAGTTTATTTACAAAACCCAGATCCGCCAATAACGGATCAGGAAGATGATTTTGGTAGTGATGATACTTCTGATGATTTATAGATTTATTTTTAATAAAGCATTTTATTATAATGTACATCATTTTATTTTCCCGCTATACTGAGTACATGATGTACTCAATTCTGTTTTTATTTTACGTATTAGCATTGCAGTTAATTTAAAGCACAAGGACAATTTGTAAGAAATTATATGTTGAAATAAAGCAAAGAATATTATACGCACTCTCCTCCGACCGACCTGGGCACAATCATGGTACAATAATTACAAGGTAAGCTCCTAAGGGTCCCGTGACGTCACTCAGATCTTTTCTCACAAAGGAAAAAAGCTTTCCCGTCACGTCACTCAGATCTTTTCTAATGTAAAAGGCGCAAAAGCTTTTCAATATGGAAACAGAGCTCATAATCATCCAATAACTGACACTCAAAAATCACTCTGAAAACCTTAACAGTTTTTTGGAGCATTTTGGTTTGGAACCACCTCCCTCCTGACCGCCAAAATTGCGATAGCAAAAATATATGTCCCCGCCTTAAAATTACTATTGGAGCCCTCAAAAATCGCTGTGAATACCTTAAAAATTTTTTGGAGCGATTTTGGCTTGGGGGGGATGTTGCTCGTTCCGTAATAGTTTTTTTCAGGTGAGGTTATCAGCGGCTGCTATGAATATGGCCGACGTTTATGGACGGCGCCACATAAACCTCTATGTTGCACGAACGTGGATTCCAGACAAAGAGATGCGATAAAAGAGCTCCAATTTGCGTTTTAAGATGTAAACGGGCTATTATGGGTTTAAATTTATATCCCATCCCGAGGATATCCCATCCCGAGACTCGCCCATTCTTAGCCTGACACAGCGTCCGAAACAGGCACCCGAAACAGGCACCGTACGAATGAGTAAAAATTCTACTTTTCCACATGCAGCCCGCTACAGTCACGAACGGAATAGTCCAAACGAAGCACGGTACGCCCAGCCATTTTAGACTAAAGGGAGCAAAATTGGATAGGACGAAGAAAACGGGCATCCTCAGTAGACCGGTTCTCGTTCAATTGAGCAAGTCAAGCAGTACTGGACGTGGTTAGTTCTTAGTTGGGGGACCGCTTGGTAAAACGACACTTCCGTTTGGAATAGTCGATTACGAATACATTCATATGTGTAACACAGACATGCATACTTCTGGCGTGCGCATTTTTAGGTTTCAATGCCGGTAGCGAGAACTTGCATACTCGTGGGCAAGCGCATTTGTTCACTATGCGTGCTAGTTGCAGGCGCGTATATGCTTTTCAAAAAATTCACCAACTAAGCCATATTTAATCGGGATGTACGCTACATAGGTATTTGTAATCTATCTCAGCCGAAAATCGAGTAATGTATACGCTAAGGCAGTTCGCAGAAATACCAAAAAAGTACTCGTCGATTCTCAAAGAAACGAGTACTTTTGAACGAGTCAAAAGTAGGGGAAGGGGGCATGACGGGGACCTTAACGTTTGAAGGGCATTAAAACGCTCAATTTAAATTATTTTGAATGATTATTTATTTAGAATAACTCTTACATTATTAATCTTTTGGAATTAGGAACTTAAGGGCTTTACTTATGCCAGCAAAAGAAAAAAAAATTATTTTGTCACAGACATCCAACAACCGATTTTGACATAAGGTAGGGTAAGACGGGGTACCCTATGGGGCAAGATGGGGTATGGGTAGACATATTTTAATTTTGATTACAATACTCTCCGTTTTTCTTTTATAATTCTTCACCATCCTAAAAAAGATAAAAATCAAATAAGTTATTAAAAGTTAATCAAAAACATACCTATGTCATTATAAAGTCATATTTTATTTTCGAAGGGCAAGATGGGGTAAAGTACCCCATCTTGCCCTTTCATGCTTTTTTGAATAAAATAACGTACCATAAAAAACAAATCAAAATATTGAAACAAACATATTCTTACCTGCTAGTATAAGTATGATAAACAAAAATAACTTTCAGTGAGTTCTTGATAGTTTATATTGAGGTGAAAAACACATGTTATGCACAACGCGAAAATAACAAGCAATTTGACAAAAACAGAGTTTTTGGCGCTAGGTTACAAACGCGTATACTCACAAACCGGTGACAGTGCTGACTGAGAAACAATACAACGTCGCGTCATTACAAGCCAGAGCGGCTGTGATTGGTCGTTCGTACGACACGTGAGACCCTCTGTCCCGTCTTGCCCCCTACCCCGTCTTACCTCCCTACTTATTGAGTAATTTTCTTTCGATTCTACTCATGAGTATTTAATCGAGTACTCTCCGCCGATTCCGTACCTCTACTCGTGAAACAATAATTGCGTTATGCTTCTGTTTGATTTAAAAATAACTATTTTTGAAAGAAAAATCATGTTTAAAAATTTTAAGAAATGATTCGATTCGAAGAACTTCGAGAACTATGTTTTTTGAGAAATTCTGAAAATTTATAAAATTAAGTGTGCGAAGCCATCTAAAATAAATCGTATTGTTCAAAACCTAATATATTTTAAGATGACTGAAATACGTAAAAACCGGTCTTTAAGTATAAAGCCAAATCTTACGCATATTTGGATATTCATGGAAAGGTATTTAAGTAGACATCTTCAGTCCAGCCCCTATAAAGGTAATATCGACTTCAATCTCTATAATAATTCATAAATTTTGAGTTTTATTAGGCGCAACTGAACGCCGATGCGTTCCTCTCTGTAACTTTTACGCAGGTGTGTGTGTGTGTGTTTACAATCAAATGTAAACAAGGCCAATGCATAAATTCGCGATATAATTATCTTACGTCCTGCTCCGACACCACCGTGTAATCGGCAACTCCAGCGGGGATGAGTTGTGATTAAAACGAAAGAAAGCCAATATCCGACGGGCGTTATTTACCCAAGGCGCGTCTGTGCCTTTCCTCTTGCAATTAAGGTCGTTAATTGAAATAATTTGTTGTGCATAATATCAATAATTACACCTTCCGCCGTTATTTGTGCTCAAACATTGTTTCTACGTCAAAAGTGAGCTGAGCGGAGGGTAAATGTGTCTACGCTGCCTGTTCGCCAGAGAAGGGAGACGGGCCACAGAGAAGTTACCATAAATTCGTCCAAGTGCCTAGGTTGGTAGTGGTCGTACTATTGATCGCGGACTGGTGTCCACCAAGGTGAAACTTCGCATTTCAGCTAGTTTTGGTCAGAAAATTATGTTTTAATGCATATAAAATGCACGAGTGAAGTTTTCGCTATTCTGGCCCGACCAACAGCCTTGAGTGGTTGCAGCAGGCCTGCATACTTCACCGAGAAGCGTCTATTAAAATTTAATCCCACAAATTGCGAAACTTTCAGAAAAGCCCATTCGAAAGCGCTCTGCATGCGACAAAAAGTGCCTGGAGCATAGTCAGGACCCCCGATTCTGTACACCAATTTCTTTCGAACGATTTCATACGTCGCATCTGCGTGTCCAGTTTGTGCAAAACTGCCACGATTCTAGGCTAGCATCGTCAAAGGCGACCCTATACCCTGAGCCACCGGACCCATCTCCCAGCAATGCATGTCTGCCGTAGGCTTTGAGCTCTGAAAATATTTTCTCCAATTCCCTCGCGTTTTCTATGTCAAAAAAGAAAACGAATTGAGTGTGCAGGAAAAGTATCGGTGGAATAAAAAGAAAAAGTCGGGATAAAAAATAAAAAGCAGCTGAAATAGAAAGAACTCGGTACTACGTAACGCTTGCACACAAATTCCGCGCCCTCTGGTGTTGTCAGAAAATGAAGGGTGCTCGGAGGGAATGTTGCATAAGGGCCCCATCCCCGGTCAGGCACAGATAGAACGTGAGATACACCGAGCAGGGGACTCAAATGCATGATCTATGGCCCTTCTCGCTGGAATTTCTGTCCTCCCTGGCTTGCACATATCTCAGCGCCGGGTAACAGGCTGTGCTCTCTCCCATTCCTTTTTTTATAAAATATTTCGAAGGATTAAAAATTGAAAGGCTGGAGTAGAACTGATGGGGTGGCTAAACTCAAATCAAGTACGAGGTTGAAGGCTCAAGCTCAAAGCCTTCTTGTTGTTCCAGCGAGCGCTCCATACATCATCGCTCATATGAGTTCCCTGGCAAAAAAACGGTCGCCCGGACAAAGACTATTTGAGTTGATGGACTCAGGGGGAGGGGTGGGGATAAAAGCCTTGCCATCGTGGCATTTTCATTTGTAAAATGGAGGAGAGTAGGCAGGAAAAAATTCGAACGATGGGCGTTAAGGGCACGCACGTGGGTAAAGTTTTGAAATTTCTTTCTGAGTAGACAAATTGTCCATCGAAGTTCTACTAACCTTAAGATCAAAACTATAAACCAAAAACGGTTTACTGAAGTTTTCCAAGAAAATAAACTCAAAACTCTGAAATCGCTGGTTGTGGACCATTTTTTTATAAGGCTGAGTCTGTTTATATGTATGTCTGAGCTCAGGGGTTACTTTTTGTACTACTAGTCCGTCATATCGTCTACGACATGGTGCAATGTTCAGTAGTAAGCTTAGGACACATAGAAGGTAGCTCAAGTGCAGGGGATCTGGGCGTAATGGAGAAGAAGTCGAACTTCTGGATGATGAGTTTGAGCTTTTGAATGTTGTATGAGTTCGGAAATACTAACTGTGGAAAATCGTTCCATATACAGGTAGTTCTGTTTCTAACCCCGGGTCTCCACTGGAAATAAAGTATTGCATGCAATTTCGAATTGCAATGAAATTGCTCGTCGAGATGCCCATATTATCTCTGAAATATTGCATGCAATTGCAATATGGGTATCTCGACGAGCAATTTCATTGAAATTCGAAATTGCATGCAATACTTTATTTCCAGTGGAGACCCGGGGTAAAGGGATGCCTAGCCTGTAGCGTGCGACTTATGGGGCTATCTTGTGCGGCGGGGAAAACATGCGGGGAGGCAAGAGGATCTTTATTTCGATGGGACAGTCGCTATAGTAGTACTGGCGCTTGGGCTGCCACAATCCTGAAATGCAAATGGCACGATCACCAATGAGTTTAGTGGCTCAGTGTGTTGAATCAGAGCGAAAAAATTGCCAAAAAGCGGAGTGTGAGCTGCTCGGACATTTTTAGTTTCGAAGATTTTACATTAAATAATTTTACTATCACGTAATCACTATTTCGCTGAGATCAGCTTTGTGTTTCGGAACATGGGGCTCAAATTTTCTTTATTTGATTCACTTTCTTTGAGAGTGAGCATCCAGAAAAACGCCACAGAGAGCTAAGACAGATGAGAATACTCTCGGAAAATATGCCCGACCACATTGACGGCATGTAGACATTATTAAACGAGTTCTGAAAGAATCCGCTGAACAGACAGTAGGAGTAGCAAGGTGAGAAATGATTGGTTCGACGCAGATTTCAGTGGAGCCATCGCCGAGAGGAGTACAAGTTTGAGCGAATACTTATCCAGGCCAACAAGAGCAAAACTAGAAGCACAAAGAGTGAAAAGATATGCCCCAGATAAGTTTTGCAAGAAAACAGAAAGAGATATATTTAACAGACAATTCCAGAATATCCATGACAACTTCGAGAATAATATCTAACATCAGATATGGTTACCAGGAAGTTAGGAAAATCAGTAGTGGCTGCAAACCAAAGCCGACTTTAAGCAAGGATAATAATGGCGGCAATAAAGTAGTCTGAAAGTCTGTTCAATAAAGATGCTGGCACCATACATACCCATTCGAGCACGCGGACATACCAGATGATGGTACGAACTTGGAACAGCCGACGCTCGGAGAAATAATGGACATAATAAAAGCCTTAAAGAATAAGAAGGCCCTCGATGGCATGCGTAGCTCTCGATAGGATATAAAATATTCGCAACCTATGTAAAGAATATGTTGGAACATGTATCAGAAGATTACTAAGGGAATATCAAGATGGAAAGAATGGTCCATCACTGACCAACTGTTCACTTTGAAACAACTCCTAGAAAAGTGCTGAGAGAAAAATGTGAACATATAACATATCTTCGTAGACTTGGAACAGGCATACGACTCCACCCAAAGAAAGAAGTTACTTCAAATCTTACTCACATTAGCTTTGCCAGCCGAACTAGCACGTCTGATAGAGCTAATCCACCTCGACACAAAAGTCCGGGTAAGAGTTCAGAATACTCGATCAGATATCTTCCAAGCCAATCAAGGGCTCAAAGAAGAGATGTGCTAGCGTCTATGCTATTTAACTTGCCATTGGAAATAGTCTTTAGAAAGACATCAGTTCAACGAAGTCAAATCCCCTCACAAGATCGGATATGCCGATGACATCAATATAGCAGGCAGGTCAGACAATAGAGACACTTTGGCATCAAAGAACTATCTCAAGAAGTAGGTCTGACGGGAGAAAACCAAAGAAATGCAGCAGATATGAGTGAAGAGACTAGTGATAGGAAGCAACGACAGCAACGAGCATAAGTTGGAAGTAGTTGACAATTTTACAACCTTAAACTTGCCCGTGACGAACAAAAACGAAGAGCTGAAAGAAATCAGTGCAAGAATTATGCTCGGAAAAAAAACTTTTTCGCACATCGTAACCTGCTGAAATCTCGGCCAATCCATAGAAAGACAATATTTAAATTAGATAACCGAGCATTCACGCAGGAAGTAAACGAGTGTTTCGCTCCCGTCTGTCTTTACGCATAGACCGGGAGCTCGCGTCAAAGTCATTGTATGATTTTATTAGTTATTCCAATAGAGTAAGAAAGGTGTATAATAATGCCGAAGTCGGTCAGCGGTAATTTCACCTTGAAATTAATTTGTTATTTAGTTTTTAACAAATAATGCATGGAAAAACATTTCTTACACCTGACACGCGAGACAAAATAGTTCTTACAGCCCTTAAACAATGTAATATTTCACAAGGGTATTGCCAAATATTATACAAGGTGAACAAAATCTGACAAAATCTCTGATTTACTTTGTCCCACCATCCAGGTGTAAGAAATGACTTTAATATCGTAAGGACGAACTCTACCGAATATACAAGGTTTTCCGATGAATAAAATTTGACACAAATTTTTGTCGCGAGCTATAGGCACTTTTGTCCACTATAGGCCAATGTCTCCAAGGCAGTTTTATACCCGCAGCAACGGATAAACCCACTCGGCTCATTCCCTCTGCCTTTTCGCGCACTCTACAAGCTAGGAATTCGTTCATAAATAGAACCACCCGACTGTGGAACAATTTCACACCCAGTCTGTATTTCCGAACTCCTAAAACATCGAAGAGTTCAAACGCAGAGTCCATCGTGACCTCCTCCAACACCCTCCTGACGCCTTATAACCCCAAACCTGTTCTACCCTTGGAACTAAGCTT
Source organism: Thereva nobilitata (assembly GCA_963855945.1). NCBI lineage: Eukaryota > Metazoa > Arthropoda > Insecta > Diptera > Therevidae > Thereva > Thereva nobilitata. Next base: position 786,057 of record OY979696.1, read on the forward strand.
ACTACTAGACATTGCTCCATGTAGTTTCCAACGACATGACGGACCAAAGAGTGATTTCTGATCTTGGAACTGCCATAAAAATAAGGGAGATAATACAACTCTCCAGTGCGTTCGACCTTTGGTTGACTAACAGCAGGTGGTAGTCAAAAAGAGCGTTTCTGGCCTTGCCTATTGAACTGCCAACTACCTCAATCTCCGAGCCCGGGAGAGACTTCCTGCTTAGTCGGCTTGCTCGTTCCCATCTATGGGTGCCTTCCATTTAGACACAGAGAGACACAGTGTTACACTGTGTCCGACACAGAAGTGTTCCATCAACGGCACAGCTAGACACAGCCGGGCACAACTAAGACAATGCTACCAACCCTCGCCAATTGAAATGTGATCGTTAATTTATAATTACAACAATATTGTTTCATTTTTAAGATTCCCAGCATTTATAAGATGTCGGGTAATTAATTTAAAGGAATTATCAATATAAAGTTTTCGATTTACTTGTCAAACAAAAATAAAAACGAGGAAAGTGCGCCGTGGCGGATTTTTCGTGAACTTATGTGTTCCATTTGGGCTTACACAGAACGACACAGAGCGACACGCTGTGTCGGACACAATTGCATTTCTGTGTCTAAATGGAAGGCACCCTATGTTTCTATGTCCGGGAAGTCAGACATGAGTCACGTTATGCTTGGAGCGCATCATCTATCTTTCCATCTAGAACTCATATAGAGGCTTAGTTATCTATAAAAATACCAATGCTACATATTTGTGAATTTTCGAGATTTAGGCCTTCAGAATCGCTAGCACCTCCACTGGAAAAATACTGGCGTGCACCGGAAGGTGTCCGAATAGTTTACTGGTATCGGTCCCTAGATAGACCGCTAGGAGGAAGGTAGGCTGTGGTAGTGGCGGTTAGCAAATCCAAGATGTTACTATGACAGGAAGGTTTTGAGGTTCAGGCCTCGGATTTCCTCAGCCCAAGGGTACTGCAGGAGGCTAGGTGTTTGGTGTGAAGGTCGGGTGCACTATTTTTTACACTTTTCACACATAATCCACTACTCAACTCGGACTCGAAAAAAAATTCACTTCTAGATTCTTTTCCAATGATCACGGAAAAGGTATTGCATGTCGTCTAATTTCGTTACTAGTCCTAAGCACTCATTAATTTACAAACAGGGATGATTGAAAGTTAGTGGCCAATGGGAGTATCGAGGGCTTTGGCTGAACTTGGTTGAATCGAAGACCAAAATTCCAAATGCAAGTCGCATTTCAACTTCTAAAAATAAAAGACGCTCGTCACTCCTGCACCTAGGCGGGCGCGGGGTCCTTCCGGAGCCACCATTGACCGGCTTTCGCAGATACCATTACAACTTAACAAGACTCGGAGCCGAGAGGGCATTTCATTTCCTTAGATTTAAATGCGCATTTAAAATAAAGAGGACTGAGGCGATTTCATAATTTTTATGATTTTATGTTCAATTTATGCAAAACATTTGCACTCGGCCTCGCCATCCTCGTTCATTATAAATTGTCGGATCGGGGGCATGAGTTACGTCCGTTGTCTGGCCCACAAGGCTCTGGGAGAGGAGCTTTCGGGTGGAATTAAATCGACCCACAATTTTTTTATAAAAACCAAAGAAATTATCCGCGACGAAAAGATGGAAAATAAAACGAAAATTAAGGGAGCCCCAGAGCCGCGTGGTGGAGGAGGCAGCGCGGATCCAATACGAGATTATAAGGAATGGAATTGTGTAATTTAAAATTCATAATTTAATTCTCAATTTTTGCATAAATAAAATAATTGAAGAAGGCGAATGAGGAAAAACCGTTCCAAGGGTGGTGATTCGCGGCGGATAAAAAAGCGCGGGGCGAGCGGCCCGTGCCGTATCCATATTTCTGAGTTCGTTTAATTACACGGAGACAATTCCCAGCCTAACGGCGGGGGTATAATTACAATTTTTCGTTTTTAATTTTTATATTTATGTTCTTTGTCGTCCTTCTTCTTGGTGCTTTCCTTAACAAAAACTAATTTATTTTCTAGGGCGACGCGACGTCGTTATAAAATGCGGGCGGGTGCCAAATTAAGACCCATTTCGCGCTGCATTCGGTATAACGCCCGCAATCGCAACCCTTCTGGCATGGATCGATCACGGTGCTGAGTGCTTGGACACACGCATTCGGCCACTGAGCCCGGGCGGTCCTGGGCTCCGTCTCGGCCGTTTCTTGCTGGCACGTCCATGTGCAGAAATTGATGAATTTATTGTGCCACATACAATTGCTATGCTGGGGCAGGCTGCACCCCACGTAGGTAAAGTTTCAACATCCACGGAATGGAACATCTACATCAGCGCTGCCCGGCAATAGTTCCCTTGGAGCTTCTAGGGCGATAGAAATCGGGTTCAGGCTTGCAGGGTACCAACCTACAGCCAGGAGGACCAGACAGGAGCGCCTAAAATGTCTGTGCTTTGTGCTTCTGATAGAATTGCATAACTTAGGAAGTAAATTATGTTCGGAGGTTTGTTTGTTTGTCGGATTAATTCATTTGTGATGTTTCGCCTATGCCCAAGTATCCAGGAGTATGACCGCGTTCCTGTATCTATATTTGTGCAATTCACTATTGTCCTGCTATCTGGGGCCCACGTCCCCCTGCTGGCATACAATGGCCTCATATTTTCGCTTCTGTGTCTACCTATATACGTTTTCTGTGGATCTCTATAAATGCTCCCTCGTTATGATTTATCTCCTATTTCGTCCTCTACTGGGCCAACTTCTATTGTCCGGCCATTGGATAACACATCCTGAGCAAAAGCAACGGCAACGTCGCCAGCAATGGTAACGGCTCAGTGTTTACCATTCCATGAATATAATGTGAGGGCGTATAATTCGAATTGCCATTATTTATATTCTTTAGTGCTGTGCAGAATTCTATTAAGGGAGCACTTTTGATGACCAGTGGACGCCAGTCATTCGAACATCACCGGACATCCTGGCTATGACTCTTAATGACAGTAATTAACCCTAAATAACTCTATTCTAGACGTTAGACTCGCTGCCGAAGTAACTGTCGCACCTGAGTTTCACAATGCACGACTCATATAAATTTTATGGAATAATTTACTGAAACTATGGTCTAAGTGATTCATCACGCAATGTTTTCACAAAATTCAACGTAGAGTTATTTTTACCGTAACTGGTTGCACGTTCACTCTTTTCGTCTAAATAAAATTTTTGTGGAAATACGTAGGGCAAGTGCTAAACTTTTTAATAAATAATTGGTCTGACTAATAAACGATGCAATGCTGCGTCGATTAATGAAAAATAACGTCTTAAGTGTCGTAAAATGCTGTTTATCCTTTTCGAGCGAAAACGATTGGCCATACGTCAAGGCTAAACAAAAATGAGGCATTGACTCGATGTTTCTTCTTAGTCGATTTTTTGTTGGGATTAGTTCACGTAACCAATTGGTAGTAACTACTGGTTTGCAGCCCTTTAAAGCCAATGTAGAATAATTCCAGTTCTGCGGAGAAATAGAACACAAAAGTCGGCCTATGAGCGTTGGGTTTCATACTCATAACTATGCTCCAGCACCGTCAGCTGTCATACGCGCTATTTTTGAGGGCACGGTATACAGAAACAAGGTAACGTAAAATACTGTATATCGTAAGACGATATTTTAGTGCTGACGTCACTCGGCGACCGCTTCCCATATAAAATCGAAGTTGTTATTGTGGTTTCTGCATTAGTGCTGACGTCACTTGGAGACCTTTTTCTACGATATTGGAAGCTGTCAATCTCTTTTGCACTACCTTGTTTCTGTATACCGCGTTTGAGGGTTTCTGTAGATCTATAGACACTCGCCTTCAAAGCTATATGGAATTTAACATGCGCACAGATTTGCCTAAAGTTGCTTGACTCTCGCGTTACTCACGTGTCTAACTCCCGAGATCATTTTCTCTCGGCATCGATGTTATTCGGCCCAATGGCTTTATTGGGGGTGTATCGGTGGCCATCTTGTTAAAGGGATGCAAACAGATTTTTCAGACGCCGCAAGTCGTACAACATTTTTGTAAGGGCATTTTTTAGGTAATCATTATATCACAACTTTTTGCGGCAATATTCATAATTTTTTAAAGCAGGTCGTCGGATGCATAGGGGTACGCAGGGTATTGTACAAGAAAAAATTTAAAAATTACATCATTTACATTTACAAATTTCATAAGCCATGAAACTCCAAACTGATTCATTCGTTCGAATCCCATACAAAATAATTTCAAGATTCCATGTACATACTTATGTACATAATATCTATGGGCCCTTTTGGACGAGCGGATTCAGCTATACTTGAACCTGTTGTGAATGCTCCTCAATCTAAGAGCCTTGATATTTTTCAATGCGTAAAACATATTGAGAGAATTTCGTCAATTATCAATGAGCATCGCAAAAACGCGGACAATGAAATTAAAGACCTTTTGGATGGTGCAGGAAAGTTTGCCCAAAATATTGGTATAGAATTTTGTTTACCAAGAATTACTGGGCGGCAACAGCATCGTTCAAATCATCCATCATCGGATTTTTCGGATTATTGGAAGAAATCGCTACTGATTCCATATTTGGATTCATTGTTATATTCACTCGAAGATCGATTTTCAAATAATAATTTGGACATTTTCATCGAATTTGCTGAAGATGAACACCGAAGACTTAAGATCGAAAAACAAACAGTGCTCCGATTTCTATGACCTGAATAATTTGAACAATGAAATAGAACAATGAAATAGAATAGGAAAATTTGGACAATGAGCAGCTACAAAATTTATCAATGTGCGAGGCGGTTACGGAGGCAAATGCATTTTTTCCTTCTGTGAAACTTGCTTTACAATTATCACTGGCGCAGCGCTGTACAACATGCACCATTGAACGATCATTCAGTACATTAAGAAGAGTAAAAACTTGGCTACGTTCAACAATGGGTGAACTCGGATGGGTTTATTTATTTATTTATTTGCCAAACAAAGCACACTAAGCTAACAGCAAATGATACAATGTTCCATGAATAAGGTAGCGGTGAACGCAGAATACTTCTATCTAAAATTGTTTAAGTGACGGTTCTACACTACCAACTTCAAGAGTTATGAGTCATCAAAGTCAAAATTTAAGTTGGCAATATACATTAAGCTTAGACAATTACCTATGAATAATTGGTGCATTTTTAGCATTTGTCGAAAAGTACCAAATGTCGAAAAGTGCCAAATAAAGCCAATTTTAACATCAAAATTTGCTAATATCTTCAAAAGTCAAGTGCGTAACATAAACATCGTATGGACATTATTCATAGGTAATTGTCCAAGCTTACAGTATGTTGTCAACTTAAATTTTAATTATTAGTAGAGAGGCTTTTGGTTAGGATGTAAAGAGGGCAATCATTTTCCTTTTATAGGATGGTTTACTGGTGGTAGGGGAGAAACATGAACTGTGTCTATTGAAAACCACACAACATCTGTTGCCGGGTTCGTTCTTTGCATACTCGGTGCGATGTGGATATCCCTTTAGCAGTTTCGTATGTCTAGTGTGTCGAACTTCATCGTTGAATCTGATTCTGTGCGATAAAAACTGCACTTTAATATTGGATTATCGCTTCGGACGTCTAAGGTAAAGCAAGAAATAAGCAACTTTCTTCTACAAGATAGCGGAATGAGCTCCAACAACTTGAGCCTAACCGTGTAGGGTGCTGCATTTTGATAATCACGCAGGTCGTATAAGTTTCTCAGAGCAAGAAGAAAACATTTCATTTGCACTGATTCAATCCTGCTGCTTCTTATTTAGAATATAGGATCCCAGGTAGGGCAGGCGTATAGGTGAACAGAAACGGGTCTTGCGTCACCCAAATATTGTTGAATTCCTTAGCCCTTCTCTTTATAAGGCCTAGAAGTTTGTTGGCTTTGGCAGTAATATAGTAAACTTTTTGTCGATACCTAGATCCATAATTTGATCGACATGATTCAGTGCTTTGTCGTTGAGATAATAGCACGGGGGCTCTGCATTTTTACGGCGGGTGCAGGTAATTGCGTGAAGTTTGCTAGTGTTCTCGTGCAATGCATTCAGTTTCGACTGAAAGAAGGCTACGTCAACTTGGGACCTTATGACATTATATATTTTAAGGACATCTGCGTAAAATAGATGTGGCATATTCTGTAGTTTGACAGACAAATCGGAAATGAATATATTGAATAAAAGCGGACCTTGATGACTACTCTGCGGCACATCGGAAGTTACTTCGGTTTCTTTTGACAAATCTGACAACCTGCACTCTTTCGTTCAGATATGATTTAATCCATGCAAAGGCAGGACCTGATATTCCGAATTTTAATAGCTTTGCAATTATAATGTGATGGTCAACACGAACAAAGACCTTGCTGAAATCAGTGTAAACAGCATCAATTTGACGACTGTTCTCCATCCCACATACCAGTTCGGAGATGAAAATCATAAGATTTGTGGTGGTCGAACGCTCCTTTCTGAACCCATGCTGTTGTTCGTTAAGGCATGGCTCGATTAGAGGGACCATCGTATCAAATACAAGTTTTTCGAAGAGTTGAGGAATTGATGATAGGATGGCAATGCCTCTGTTGTTATTTACAAAGTTCTTGTTACTTGATTTGTGGATTGGTGTGAGATAGGATCTCTTCAGAGGTAATAATAAATGTTCTGAGCAGCATTTCAAAAAACAGGAAAGCAGATTGTCAAGACCGTGACCTTTAGCGACGTCAAGGCTGTTTAAACCGGTCATTATGTCGTCAATAGACAGGGATAGATTGTTTATAAGGCTGATGTTTCTGTTTGTGTTTCGGTGAAATCAGGGTGTGTAGTACCGGATTTGGGGTGGAAGACTTCACGAAACCTGTCAGTTGGCTCTTTTTTCAAACGTTTTACTAGACTAATAAAACGACAAGACAAACTTTATAAGTTAATGGAAAACACTGTTGGATGGAAAAAAGGCCTCAGTTCTTCCCGGATTTGTGAAACTTATTCCTCGGAATTTGTTCTAACCATTATTTTTAACATGTATATCTTTACTTTTTAGATAAAAGGACCAAAATAACCGAGTTGCCACGGTATTTCTATTAGTGTCTGGCTGATAAGCAATAGTAACATAAGTGTGTCATTGCTGGTTCTATGTGTGACGTTTTATATTTACCTAAGGTATATTCAAATAAGTTCACACAACAACAAATGCCTAATGTTCGAGAGGGCAAATGCACAATGGTGTAAGCACAATGGTGTAAGCTTCCTTTCCAATCACCATTAATCAAAAATGAGGAATCTTTCCGCGCTTCCTCTCCGCCCAGCGAATCCAAGAGACCCTTGAAGCCGAAAGCAAAATCATTTCACCATAAAAAAGAAGTCCTTGTAAATGAATTCCATTCGTATAAATAATTGAGGGGAGTTCGTCTACGGCGTGAAGCTAGTCGAGGCCGGTTAGGTGCTTAATTATAAATTGAAGTGCTCGCCCTGCATTATTAACACTTGCCCATACAAAAGCTCGTGCACAAGTTGCTAGAATGTGGATAATATCCTCCCTACATGTATGCAGTGTGCAGTGACTTGCTGCTTGTATATAATGCACATAGGATGTCAGACAAGGGACCATTTCAATTACATCGTCAAGGATGACAGTCGGAGCAACTGCAATAGAAATTACTACACACGGAATTATCTGAAACTTTTATGTTTTGAACTTTAAAGGAACCCGAGCAAAGTTTACTGCTTATTAGCAGCATCATTCCTGTTCGCAGTAAGGAAGAATTTCTGATGGAGTCGTTGATTCCTATTCATTGCGCTTATTGTACTCTTTATCTAAACGAACCATGCAGGGGTCACCCGCTGCCAGCGATAGTTTTCGCGGTATTTCAATGCAATGTTTTCAGGACCTTCAAGGACTCAAACTCCCATTATTAATATTATTTGTTTGAGTGATGGACTCGAATCACCACACTGCCAAACAGCTGGGCTTCTCTTTTTTCTGTAACCTTCTGGCAAATTACTTCCAGTTATTGTAGTGCATTAAAGCATTTGATTGATATTTGATGTGTTATATTAGCCGTGTTCTTTTTCTGCTTTTAAGTACTCCGGAGTAAAAAATTAAAGGAACGCAAAATTTATCGATTTGAGTAAAACCTATGAATTCTCTGTGAGAGCAGGAGTAGTTCAGAGTAAATACGAGTAAAAAAGAACAGAAAAGGAACACGCCTATTGAGCCTATTGCTGAATATGATATGAAACATATAATTTCATATGAAACATAGTTTTGGGCGACGGCTCCAGTCCAGCAAGGATCTCTCAGTTGTTGAGACGTCTGTGAATAAGGTTCTGCTTCACGTTGTTTTAGGTCTTCTACCTCGACGGTCTCCTTGCGGGTTCCAATCAAGGTATGTTTGGCTAGATTCTGAAAACTATGCTTTCAATGGTGTTTGCATCTTTAGTTTTAACCGGATTTAGCATTAAGTATACATACCACCTGTTCTAATGTCTAGAGCGCTATACGAAAGAGCAATGGCGAAAGTAGGCATCCTTGTCGTACTTCGCGTTAGACGTCTCTGATTGCGGCGATTTTGAGGCGAATAGTTGCTACTATCAAATGGTTGTCATTTTCAATGTCTGCTCCCCTAAAGCCCCTGACATCTGCAACAATAGTTCTCCATCTGAAGCTGACGGCCATGTGATTTATCTTATTTCTCGTTTTACCATCCGGCGACACCCAGGGCTCCTTGTGTATTTTCTTGTGACGAAAGTAAGTTCCACCTACCATGAGACAGGTGCGGACCACAGAAGTCAACGAAAACCTCACCATGCCGTTAGTAACTTGGCTTACGCCTTGATTCCCAGTTATATGTTGAAGGCTGGTGTTACTAGGGTCGATCTGTGTGTTTAAGTCATCCATCAAAACAAACCGATGGGCACTGTGAAATGTGATCTTTGTTGTCGCATGCACAGTCTAGTTATGAAATTGCACTGATGAAGGTGACCACTGATCTGGGAATGGTTCTTGATTTCAATGACATTACTGTTTCTGTGCTTCTTGACTTTAGTAAGACATTTGACATTTTTAGCCATATGCTTCTAGAAACTAAGCTGATAGAGATTTTCATCTTCAGCTACATTCTTATTTCGGAATTGCTCGCGTAATAGATCTAAAAAAGTATGGCGAGTCGTTCCGCAAGGTTCCATACTACCACCGTTGATTTTCAGTATAAATATAAATAATTTCAGCAGTGTCATGACTGTATTGTAATTGTAAACTGCACATGTATGCAGATGATGTCAGAAATTATTTAAACAGTCCTATTGGATGGGTTGACTCTGGTTGCAACACTAATGTTGAGTGTATCTATCAATGGTATCTGTAAACCACATTTGCTAAATGTATCTAAATCCTGCTGAATCCCAATGTCGACACTTCTTTCCTTCCACCTAGCATTCTCACAAACACGTGCTAACCTTACCAATCTCTCGTCTTGTAGGTTCTCTGGAGGGCGTAATAGTGAAAGGATGTCCACAGAGAGGAGCGTTATATCCACTTCTATGGTGGGTTGTTGTAGATTAACTCCTAGAGCTTCACCTTTTTCGCCCAAGGTTTCCGAGACGATGTTGTCATCGTGGTAACAGGTGAAACAGATGATACCGTGTCAAGGTTGCAGCAGGCTCTTGAATTAGTCCCCATTTAGTAAATCAGCGTAGGACTTAATGTCAATCCCCACAAAACGATTCATCACATGGATATTCTGATGAGTAGAACACGCAATCACCTGTTGGACCGAAAGCCATGTACTGGATATAAACCCCCATTATGCCCATGGTAACTTCGCTTTAGTGTGGTGGCACAGAACTTAAAGATTTTATCACTAAATTAAGCAAAATTTAAAGGAAGACCTGCCTGTCCATAACCGGGGCCATCCACACTTCCCGGCGGCAGCGCTGGAGACCCCCTCCCCAATATAAAACCAAACCACCTTGAAGTAGTAACACCCACCATAAAGGTGGCGCTACGGCTGAAAACGAATGGGTACTTGAACGCTGATCTTGGGCAGGACATAGAAGAGATTTCGGAAGCGAGAATACTATCGGAATGCAAGTCAAAATTGGTGCCACCTTCCGTGCACATACAAGATAGACTAAGTTGGATTTTTCGTAAAGAACCGTAGGGTGGTCTGGTATAGTTTACAAACAGCTCCAAAACAGAGAGAGATGTGGGCGTCGGAATCTGGAGTGAAACTGGCATGCACTATAAGAACTTAGAAGGAGCTACAACAACAAATGGATTTTTGACTTATCTGACAGTCAAGCGGCAATCAGGGCGTTAAGGTTCCGTGGACCCAGTCTAAAGGTGCCCTTGGTGAGCTGGGCATTTTCAATCAACTTACCCTTGATTGGGTCTCGGGTCATCGGGGCTTCAAAGGAAATGACTGACCAGCTCTAAGCCGTCTCTTAACGCGGTCTAGTAGAAGGGAGGTCAGGACACTTGTTGGCTTGATAACCGGACACTGCCCTGAATTACACATACGCTAAGTGACACTTTTAGACCCAGTACCTCACCAAAAGGGTGTAGGGTTCCATTCTGCTTTAGGTACTCGTTCAACGCTAATCACAACTCTAATATTATCATACTTCACTTACGGAAGCTTGACATTTTCGTCCCGTGACGCCTCATGCCGATCTGACTTTATCAGCAGATATGGTTCTTCCGTTCTGGGATACACCCCGGATGTCTGCTTATGCCTCGGATTCGGCAAAACTTGATTTTTTTTCGAAACAATCATCCCAGGGCCTGGAACTCGAGGATACACGTCCTAATTTCAACTATCGGCTTGGGCCATATAAGGCCTGGTCTGGAGTCTAACATGTCAATTTGGACCGAGGCTTCCAATTCTGATTCACATGCAAAACCGCCTCCTTAGTGAGTATCTTACCGAAGGATGCTATCACCCCAACTAGTTGGTTGGTGGGATTCTCTTGGTTGAGGAGGCATAACACTCCGACTAGGCTGCCTCCTGCTAACCCCGACTGTTGGGGCTCAGCCGGCTGCTAAAAAAATGAACTCACAGAGCATCCAAGAGTTCAAACGCAAGGCTCACTGCCTCCTCCTCATGCATCCTCCAGACTACCACCCTTAACCTATCATATCGTTGTTCTATCTTCGAGCTAAGCTTACTATTAGACATGGCACCATGATGTGTACGCCATGAGGAATTGGTAGTATAAAGGGTGGCAGCTAAGCTTAGATTCTTTACAATAAAAAAAACATCCTTTTCACGGATATCTCACGTTTCTTTCATCAATTGGAAAGCACTATTGTGAAGCAGCCTTCCAGAGTCAGTATTTTCGAGCTGTCGCGACATCCAATAGTTCAAACAAGACATTCGGCACACCTAACTTTAATTTAGTCCACTTTTTCTCTATCTCTAAAATATTGAGTCATGATCGGACCAGAGGCATGACGATCAGGTAATATAAAAGAAATGTGGTCGCGGTGATGTCAGTTGCGGCGTTAGACCCCGAATCAAAACCCGTTTCGAATTTATGAATGTTCCTGTTTTCCATAAGCAGATCTTGGGCTTTAACAATTTAATATAGCATCTTTCCTTACAGTTCGGTAAGGCCTAGAATTGGACGTGGTCTGTCTCGTCAGAATTCCATAAAAAGTTCCTCGTGCAGACACGAGTTGTTTTTAAGCATCTCTGAATTAATTCACCTGCGAAACACACGTGCAAGGAGAGCAAATCTAGTGCTTCCAGGAGGCGTGTGTGTGTTCGATTAAAATTCTGCCGTTTCATTGTTAGTGATTTAAGGCCACAATGAATTGTCTTATACATAATTCAAGTCTCAATTAATCGGCAGAAAGCGAAGGCTGCTCGGCAGGCAGAAATTCTTCTTTCATATGCAGCCTGGAACTGGGATTTACATCGGAGTCTACCACACTATCGGATTTTGCAGGTCTACCTGGGGCCGGTGCAGCAGCGAAAGGAAAATGTCAGGAGCTGATCCAAGGACCAAAATTGCAGAAATTCTGGAATCCGTCACATTACTTCTCAGTGCTTAGTTAGACATGTACACATGTAGCCGGGCAGCCATCTGATGTGCCCCTAATTTATGTCTTTCTATACAGGCCCAAGTAAATATTTATAGGAACGTATATTTGCAGGCTGCCTAGCAAGTCCACAGGAACTGGCCAGGCCATGAGGCATCGTAGTTGACGAGGACCGAAATATGCCAGGATGCTGGGTTCGAGTGTTGATCTGAAAGCGTCCAGTCGTTGTTTCGTCTTTAATATTTAATAGCCAAGGCTTGTTCAGCCCTGCTGTCTTCAAACATTGTAGGAATACGTTTTATGTAGCGAAAGTAATGAATTAGTGAAAGCGGTGCAATGAGTTTTGCACTAGACGAAAAATATCCTGCAAGGAAACGAAAATAATTCTCCCGGCTTTGCTTTCGGAAGTCCTTGACTGAAAGTGCTTTTTGCATGAACGAATCTAAATTGTTCTGCAACGTGAAAACCGTTTAATAGCTCCACCTACATCCTGGAAAGTGCTGCCTCTCACGCCAGGGCCACGGGCCTCGTTTTTTATTTCCAATAAAATGAAAAAATCTGATGTGATGCACTTCGTTAGTCCTACAGCCTTTGTGCCTCCGTCCAGGTCCTTGATGACATTAGGAGCCCGCCTGGCCAGCTACGGTCACCCCAGAACCAATTCTGTCTACTCTGGTCACGTAGAGGACGTGCGGCAGGCAGGAATGTCCTGGCAAGAGTATGCAAAGCGAAAGAAAAATGAAGCAAAATTGGTTTGTTCTGTCCATCAATTTTTTATTTTATGACAGTTTTCCATGAAATTTTAAGTTTCCTCCTCGCATCTTGCATCTCTGTCCTGAGGCGGCGGTCGACCAACCACTACGTCCTTTATATCGAACTTCAATTTCACTGGGCTTGCACGTCCTGAACGTCCTTTACTTTCTATGGCCATCCCTTCTACTTTATTGCTGTGGCCAGGTATTGTCCTCAATCCCGACGGTGCATTCTCCATCGCCGTTGTCACCAGATATTTTCAATCAGTCTTCGCCGGACATTTATTTTATAGAGAAGGGATGATACGGAAATTTTTTCTCCACGACGTTATTGCACTTTGCCGCCTCCTGCCTTCAAAAAAGCGACGCTCTTTGTTCTTAGTGGGCCTCTCCACATGCATATGTACTCTTGCCAGGGAGGATGGCGAGGACGTAGTTATTCCTTGCGACGGGAACCTTCTCCACCATTTGGCAGTGGCCATCCGTATTACCCCTTTTCAAAACAAAACCTTATGAACGAGCGCACAACGAAATCGGAGATAAAGCTGCGTTTCTCTTTAGTCTTGACATGAAATTGGAAATTTGATTTACCGAGACCTCCTTCTTCGCCCCTGGATCACCGAAAGCAATTTGTCTTCTGGGAAAACACAAAGACTTCTCTCCTGAAGCACCGTCATTACTTCTCTGCTTTGTTAAATGCCCACTTTTAGGGTGAAATTCCGCTCAAGGCTTGCATGTCCTCTCGGCCAAACGCCTTGAAAACGTATTGGTAACATTCGATAAGAACACGTTAAGGTCCTTCAATTAGCTAAAGCGTGTTTGAAAACGGGTGTGATTACTTTGAAAGGCATAATTCGCTGCAAGAGTGACGATCTTTCGGCTTAACTCCACGGACACACGTAGGTTCCGTTCTTATGAATACAGAATCTAGTAACAAATTGCTCATTCCATTGCCATCGTAAAGGCTCCGATGATCGTTTCTAGACCCGATTTGCTTTCTCCTACTAAGAAGATTATATTGGGATTAACTTTTTCACCTTAGCTTTGGCAAAGAACACTATTGGCTTTTAGTTTCGAAAATTTGTTTCCAATCAGTTACATAACAGCCAATAGGAAAGGATTAGACGAACTCGGATCAATTGAAACTGATTCTGGTTTGAATGGGCGAGTAAATATGAAGCATTCGGCCATTTAACGAAGATATCTTCTTCTTCTTAAATAGGGTAACGGCCTTGTAGGACTCGGGCCTCTTGAAGTATCTTCTTCCAATCGTGTCTATGTCTTGACAGTTCTTTCCAGTTTGTTCTACGAGGCTTTCGCAAATCTTCTAGAATGTCTTCCATGCACTATTTCTTGGCCGTCCGACGCTTCTCTTTCCTGTTGCTTTACCATTGAAAGTCCGGGCTAGCATTCTTACCGAGGTTCGTACAACGGTTCTCCCTTAGGACCAAATGTTCTTTTAAGGATTTTCGCTAATACTCTGGTTGCATAGAACTGGGCAGAATAATGTTTTATATGTTCTCACTTTGGTGACATTTCTTCTTCGTTGACATTTCTTGGTTCTATAGAATCGCGACCAGTGCGAAATAATGATTTATTTGTGGCTACGATCGGTCTATGAATGTCCTTTATCTTATTTTCTGCAGTAAGCATTGTCATAAGCATTTTCATTCTATGATCGCCAAGGCTGATGCTTGTCAATCGTTGATGCAATCATGTACTTTGCTTTCGTGTCATTTTTTGTTATGTGAAAAATCCAAGTTTAGGAGTCACCCTTTGTTTGTACTACCGGTCCATAATGTCGTACTCGTCGTTGTGCCGTTGAGGACAGGATAGATTAATAAGAGTCTGAAGGCTGCTGAAGGAAGAGGCGATGGACCTTGCGGTTTAAGTCCTGGATGTTGTAGGAGTTCCCACCAGAGAGAAGAAAATTGCACGAAGCCCACTGTAACAAAAAACCAAGCAAAAAATGTTGGTAGCGGGACTTCGAATTTGGAAAGTCGATATCCTAAATATCAGCCGGCTGATCCAGAAAGGCAGTCTCGTCAGATTTGCTTGCCTCCTGAAACAAATGAATGCCGCTTACCAGCCGACAAGGGTTGTGACGCCAGCAGTACCAGACTACCAGATGTACAAGGAGGAGTACCATCCGCTATGTGAATCCTCGATCTAAGCGGAAGTTTGGTGCCCTATTATTAACTGGTTAACCCAGCGAGATGCCTTATTAGGCTAACTGTGTCATCTGCGAAGGCTAGTATCCGATTGTTCCTTGTGAAGAAGCTATTTGTTACTTAGTTCTGTTTTTTTCATTCTTGCTTCGAAAGTTTGGAATTGCCTCCTTCTTCCACCAGTCCAGTCCTAGCACCAGATCCTAATTAATGACAGTATATATTTCTACAGACCCTTTACATTTGCTTTTCAAATTAGTACTGACTGACGATACATTTTACGCCGTTTATATACCCTAAAAATATCTCCTCTTCCTGAGCCGAGTTGTGGGGAGTCTCAGTAGACCACTCGCACAGTAGTTACTGACTCCTACAGTAGATCGCCACAGTGCTCCTCCTTCAGGGACAATGGTACCGTTCCGGAATTCTAATACGTCTTCCTTATCTTGAAGTTGGTATTCGTAATATATGTTCTGTGACTGGCTGATAACCTGCTGGTAGCGTTTGGGGTTTTTACTCTATGTTTGTTTCTTCTGATGAATCTGTCTGTTCCTCTTGGTTGCTCAAAAGGATCGCTGGTTTAATTTTGTCCACTGAAATCACCTTCTCGACGTATAAGGAGAGCGAAGTGTTTTGGTGTCTTTAAAATTACCTTATAAGGTCCATTATATGGTTGCTTTAACGGTCGTTTCACTGCGTCATACCGTACGAAAGCATGATGACAAGTCTTTAAGTCCTTGTGTTCTTGCCGTGTAGGTTGTGTTTCCTGTACATCTCTCATGTTGTAGTCTTCTAGCTTCTGTATGACAGCTTCGGGACTGCACGGTATACAGAAACTAGGTAATGTAATGGAGAAATGTCATTTGAGTGCTGACGTCACTTGGCACGCTTTTCCCATATAAAATCGGAGTTGTGTTGTTGTTTCTGCATTAGTGCTGACGTCACTCGGCACGGAATTTCTACGATATTCGAAGCTGTCAGCCTCTGTTACATTACCTTGTTTCTGTATACCGTGCGGGACTGCTCGTATCGCTTTCTGCGGTAAAGAATTCTCTAGGGAGTTGCAATTTTCCCCGTTCACTAGTTTGGCTGGTAATGCTACCCCCGTGCATTGATGCTTTTATTCCTAGTAGCACAGTAGGGAGTTTCTCTGTCCATCGTTCAGTTGCGTGGCATTTGACAGCGGTTTTAAGCGTCCTATGGAATCGCTCTATCATTCCGTTGGCTAACGGATGATATGGTGATGACCTATGCCTCTTAATTCCCAACAGTTTGGCCAGCGCATTGAAAGGAGATGATTCAAACTGTCGTCACCCCACATTTGGCTAGCTAGCAGCAGCTGGTAGTCAAAAATAGCGATTTTTACCCCGCCTATTGGGCCGCCAACCATCTCGATCTCCGAGCGACGGAGACTTTCTCTCTGCTTAGCTAGGTAGCAAGCGCGGATCCACCGTTGTGGCCACGATGGGCATGCCCACAACCCTAATAGATTTGTGACGTCACGCTTTCGCGGTTTATTGAGATTGATAGGCTGATGATATTATATCCTATGCCTTAATAAAATAAAAAAAACACAATGAATCGTGCGGGATTCGGAACGCAGTAATGTACTTAGTCATCGACGATATGCTGACACGTTATGTCACATTTTTGACAACATATAATCTGTTTCTCTTTGGCACATGAATACTTGTATTGGAAAAAAGAGATGACTATTGGCTGGGTGCGCAGACATCTACTTATTAAAAAGTAAGCGTGTGTTGTATGCACGCACATGTACATTGCCGTAAAAACTTCCGAGCCTCTTTTCCTTTTTGGTGGCGTGGCGCTGCGCTAATGGCGCTGACGTTAGTAGTTTGTACTGTTAAACATAGGTAACCTAAATTACCTAAACCAAATGATAGTGTCAGGGACTGGAATATTGATATCGAGACAGTGAAAAAAGTGGTCCACCTGTATCGGCTATTCATGAACGATAGTGAATCAACTGTTATAAAAGAATACCGACTCTGGGCGGCCAAATGGAAAAGGGAATGTGAAAACAATCCCGCCATACCAGAGGCGGTAGCTCATCTCATTGGGTGGTGCTACACTCGAGAAGTCGGCCGAAATCAGATTTGAGTCTCGTTATTTAATGCTACACGAGGCTGCCTTCGGCCTTCGGCTTAGAATAATTCTTTGCCCTACATCAAGACCTTCTCAAGTACAGGCCTGGAAGTTGCCTATCTCACTAACACTAACGCAGCTGCTCGTAGTCCCAGAATCTGTCACTTTTGTTGGATTTATACGCCGTGATGTAAAGTTCGGAATATTTTTGCATTAGTTTGCCGTAAAAAGTCATAAAATAATATATTTAACCAGTTTTTGTTGCAATAGGATTACCAGTGAATAGTGCTTTAGTTATTTAATTAAGAAAATTTAAAAAAATTGAGAGTTTAAGTGTGTTAAATGTGAAGGTGGCCAATTTTGTTTACATTCGCGGTGGTTTTTTCTTGTTTATTTAGGGGGAAAATGTTGAATTTGTGTAGTAATATAATAAAAAGTGCTTTTTGAGTGATTAAAGATTATTATAGAATACTTATTAAAAACATAAGTGCAGAAAAATGTGAAGGAAAAGTGAAAAAGTTATTGTTATGCATGTTGTATGGTGGTACTTGCACTTAATGTGTTTAATAACTATTCTATAATAATCTTTAATCATTCAAAAAGCACTTTTTATTATATTACTACACAAATTCAACATTTTTCCGCTAAATAAACAAGAAAAAACCACCGCGAATGTAAACAAAATTGGCCACCTTTACAATTAACACACTTAAAACACACTTAACCACTCGATTTTTTTAACTTTTCTTAAATAAATCACTAAAGCACTATTAACTGGTAATCCTATTGCAATAAAAACTGGTTAAATATATTATTTTATGACTTTTTACGGCAAAATATCCCGAACTTTTATCTCCTCCATATAATTTCTTCCTATTTGACAGATAATGGGTCTATTACCAACACAAACACAAACTCTGCTTCCAGGCCTGTACTTACGAGGGTCTTGCCTACATGAAAGCTTTGATTGTGTGTGTATACCGCGGTCATTGTTTACATCTGAGAAGGGAGACGAGAAAGAAATGTGCGTATGAGTTAGTTTTCACCCAGGGATTTCTTGGGTGAAAATTCTTTCGTTCAAGTTTCGTCATGTGCGTCCGTCTTTCTCTCCTCTCCTTCGTTTCTCTAAAACCGTGTAGCATCCCACATTGAAGCATGCGACCAAGATTTGTACCATAACATAAAAATTTTCTTACAAATACTGGCAACTCTCCCGGCCAGCGTAGCTACCGTAGAGAGACAGTTTTCTACTCTTCGCAGAGTAAAATCTTGGTTGCGTGCCTCAATGGCACAGGAAAGATTATCCGGGCTAGCTCTCCTAAATATACACAAAGATGTGAACCTGGATATCGATGAAATTATCAACTTTTCGCGAAAAAGAAAGTATGCTTGAATTTGTAATTTAAGTAAGCACCTAAATAAAATTATTTAATGTAAAGTGTATACTAGTGTTTAATTCAATTTGATATCCTTTGAAGTTGTAAAAATTTCATCAAAATCGGTTCAGTAGTTTAGAGTCTAAATGTGACATTGTGATGTGCCAACAAACACACATTTACTTTTGTAATTTTCGTGAGCGAACAAACTAATATTTTACACCTTAATTAATTTTCCTACTAGTGAACTATACACTGAACAAAATCTTGGTCAGGGCGTCATATATTTTGTAAACATCTCATTTGTAGGAATGCACTCTCTACTCGCACTTGCCCGATTTTCGGGTGGCTGTGTCCACAACCTTTTTTGAGGGCTTGATCCGCGCCTGAGTCTAGATATTTTATAGAGGTTTGGCTATCTGTGAAAATACCAATGTTACACTCTTATGTAGGTTCAAGTTTCATTGTCTGGCAGGCCTTCAGGATCCCTGGCACCTCCGTTTGAATGATACCAGCTTTCACACGAGCTGCCAGGACAGTGATCTGTTAGTGGTGTCTAGGTAGACTCATGCTCTGACGTCTTGAAGCCGTCGGTGGATATCCGTAGATTAAACTTCTTCAGGACGTCTTTGTTTCTTTCACCTCTTCCTGACAGTATTTCGACGGAGAAGTCTTTTTCATCTACCGGAAAGTAGTCTGTTCCTCTACGGGCCATTTTGTGTCTCTTTCTTCTATATACTATATCTTTTCACTAGTTTTTTCCCCTAGTCTTCCCAACAACTAGGTAGTGATCGGTGTCCGCATTCGCCTCTCGGCTACTCCTACTAACTTGCAGGTTCTTGACTACTTCTTTCCAATTCTGCAATTTCAACTAAAGGAAGATTTTTTGTGTGTTTTAATAACATAGCAGATAACGGTGGTGGCCTCCAACTCTCCTATCAATTAAATCGTATATTAAGAAGAAACCCTTTAGGGAGTTTATCTGCTTTTGTATGGAGGTGGTTTATTTACTTAGTGAACGTGATTGATTCCTGCGATTATTTACCATAGCTCTATAGTTTGCAATTTGGCGGGGATTAGTTTAACACCGTGCACTAGAAGCTGCACTAACTTGGATAGAGCTAATGCGACATTCTAATCATGCCGTTGAGGGTGTTTAGGCTATTCATACGAAGTGCATGTTTTGATATTAAAAAAGGAACCTAAAAGAGTTTTGATTGCGAATATATTGCTCATTAAATTATAAAATAACTCAAACCAATTTCACAAATGTTCAGCAACAAAAAGCCTTAAACTTCCTTAGCAGAAATTTCTTTTATCCTCGCAAGATTATAAAAATCCTCCCTTCAGCATGATTCATTATTGTGTAAGGTTTCATCTTTTGAGATGATTTTTACCCATAAGACGCACTCATCTCCTATAAAACTTAAAAGCGGATAAAATTCCTCGTTCCGTTAGAGGCGCCGTGGAAGACTCCCATTCGATTACAATACGACTCGGCTAAATGTCATTTTGGCTGCTTTAAAAATTTAAATTTTCTCTGAATAATATCATAAAATTTTCCTTTCTCGGATTAAACTTTTCTGCTCATACAATATGCGACCTTAGTACTAATAACAAAAGCGGAGCGGTGCCCCGCTCCAGTCCCCAGCCAGCACCCGCGCCGTGATAGCAACCGCGATATCAGAATGAGCGGAATCTCCACGGCGAGGAGAAAATGCGAAATTAAGTAATGTAAATATTTAAATTTTATGAATTAATATTAAAAATTTATATTTTAATTCGAATACCCCTAGACTCTCTGCGGGCGGGGGCCGGGCGCGGCCTGTGCATGGCTCACGCATCAGCTGCAGAGGCCAGGGTGCTGTCTGGCTGGGGGTGGGCTGCCACTCTGCCCGACGGGACCCCAGCCCGTGCCGCCCCCACCCTGCTTTTGCCGTTACATTAAGAAAGTGATGAATATTTATATCGCCGTCGTATTCTGCTGTTATGAGAGTTAAAATAAAAACGAGCGCGGGGCGGTCGGTACCACGGCGGCAGATAATATCGTTTACGATAAAACAAAATATCTACGGCGTTCTACTGCATAATAAAGTAATCTCAAAGGAATGTGCTTTCCAGGGGGAGTAATGAGATTCGTCCACCAACTTTTTATGCCTTGGTTTTTTCGGTTTCACTCGCAGCTTCCAAGGAGATCATTTATCAAATCTGCTTAAGTGAAACGAAATTTCAGTGCGGTAAATGGTCATTTTCCGTACTCGGGGCTGGATGTTTTCGGGAAGCTTTTGCGTTTCATATTTTAATTTCATCTTATTCTGTAAAGAGTGTGAAATTAAAAAAGAAACTATGAGCGATTTATCAAATTTGTGCCATTTTTCCATTTTGATTGACGCGAGTTTGTGGTCCTATTGGTTCTCAACTGGTCGAGGTTATTCTATCGTTTGCGCAAACTATCGGATAATTGCAGTTACTATAACAGTGCATAAGAACACCCACGTGAAATTTGTGGTGTTTGGAAACTAACAGCAACAAGGATTTCACTTCATTCACAACCTCTTTTTTGTCTCAACGCATCACGAAGTAGTAACGAACGAAGTACTGTCTCATTTCAGATAAAACGTGCTTCATCAATTCTCCCGCATCAGTGAACAGTCTACAACTAATCGCTGAACCTCTCTCCTAATATCCTAAGCATAACATAAACCGAAGATCTGCGATGGAATAATCACACTCTCTAAAAACGAACAAGTAGCTATTCACTGGTTTCCAGTGAAAATTCACTGGTTGAACCATTTCTTAGTCACCCAATAGGAAACAGTGAAATTTCACCGGTTGAACCAACATAACTGACTTGACTAACATAACTGAGCATGTTTTTGCGCTGACCTCATGACAAACCCATACATCGAACTTCTTTTTGTATCCAGCTTTGAGTAAATTTACCGCATCAGCTTTTTCAGTGATTGGGTGATCGAAGCTTGACTCATATTTCTATTACCAGAACGAAAGCGAGCGATCCCTTTCCGGACAGCCGATTTAGATAAAGTCTTTTTAGCGTACACAGCATAAAATTTTCACAGCGTTCTTCCCTTTATCGTAATAATATTGCAAAATATACCACAACTTTTTATTATTTTTCTCCATTTTCAAACGCAAACTACTTCCAACCTCTGCACCAATTTCGATGTTTCAAACTGTCACTTTTCACAACCAGGCCATCTGAAGACTGGGGAAACTTATAGGCTGACAAGAATTATGACGTAGTTCTATCCAAAGACATGGCACCAAATCAGAGTCGGGTGTAGGTGTAACGGTCGGTTATTTATTACGAAAGTTTTATGATTAATTATTCCCCCCATCTATCGGAAATTTAAGAAATTATTAGTGCAATCACTTCAGAAGCTTTTGGATGCGGAATTTTTTTTTGAATCACGTAGGCCAAGAAAAACAAAATTTTTCTTGGAAGAAAAAAAAATTAGAAATTTTGAACAGTCTGGAATTACTGATGAAGAAGTAAAGTGCGGATGTTTGAGCGTGAGCAAACGAGAAGTTTTTTTAATTTTTGCAACAAACGGAAATTTCTGCAGAGGGTCATTAGAAGTCTGGATTGGGGAGAGACCAAATAGAGGCAGTTCTCAATTTTTGAAGACCGAAAGGAAGAAGTTCTCAGAAATTGGGTTTTTTTTAAATCTTGAAGAAGATAACACGAAAAAGTTCCCAAACATAGCTTTTGGAATTTGAGGACGAAAAGGAAAAAGTTTTCAAAAATTAAATTTTTTTTTCAAATCTTGAAAAAGAACATAAAATAAACTTGCAATTTGCCGTTCCGTAGCATAATTTTCACCTAGATTATTAACTAGTGCTCCTCTTTGGAATTGATAAACGTTGGCCGATTTTTGTCTGGGTGTTTTTAATTGGAAGAAGGAATTTCCTTAGTGAGATTCTTTATCCTTAAAAGGAGATATTTAAAGTGCCAAAAGAATAGTTTTTTTGCATGGTGATCACATTGTGAGATTTCTGTGGAGTATCCAATATTTCTACATCCAGTGAAAAAGTTGATCCTTGTAGTTTCATTTTATACTTCACGCATAATACTGAATAATTTTATAATGATATGTATTTCCAACCCATGTGAATGCACCATCATGAACCATTAAGAGATGAGAACAACCATACTCCTTAAGCAGGTGCTAGGACCTCTCAATTCGAGACTATTTCGACAATTCTGAGTTGTTTGGCTAGAAGGCTAGTCAAGATTTCGAATTGAACCAGTATCCGTTGTTGTCAGGGTGTCAGCATTGCAAACCGTTATCCCCGAAGGAGGATCTGAGGAATTACTAAAGAGGCAGGAGATTCTTCCAATCCTTGGTCCGAAGTGTTTGGCGGTGGAGTAATCCCGTGAACGCTTGGCCGCGGTGTTTGGTGTTAACCCCGCTAGCGGTAGTGGTGTACCGGATGCAAGGTAAATCGAAGTAAAGAGACTACATATGTCAAAAATCCTAAGATTTAGATTGGTGCGTATATAAATAAACAAAATAGAGTTTATTCTTATATTGATTTATTATCTATATTATTTAGCTTGATTATTGTGTTTCCTAGATTGATATATATATACAGTTTGATTATATTGCTTAACACTAAATATATATTCACACCTTTTTAATTATATTGTTCTGCACTAGTTATATAATAAGTATATAAATACACTTTATCCGTTACCTGAGTTAAACCCTTCTACACTTAGCAAATATTGTTACACTGGTTTTTTTTTGGTAGGGGTGCAAACAAACATTAGACGGTTCTAACTGAACCAATTGTCCGAATTATATTGCCCTGCAACTTCGTTTGGCCAAATCGACGTTGTTACTTCTCTTGTGTTTTGTTTTTTTTGTTTGGTTGGCCAAGTTTTATGTTGGCACCGAGTTTTTTTGTGTCCCTCCTTGCCCTCAGTACATCCCACAATACACCAGTTCAATTATCAAAATTTACAAGTGGAAAAAGTGGTTGCATCCACATTACCTAGATTATAAGTATACTTTTGTTTTGATTTAATATTTATGTAATATTTAATGCAAACTTACCTTCATTTTGTTGTTGAATAATTATATTGTTTTGGGCTGAGTTTATTATAAAATATAATTGTTGTGAATTTCGTTAACTCCTCTAGTATTATTCGGAATGACCACTTAAGGGGATAAATTGTCCAGGATGGTTGGGTTGTGCTTTCTCTCCAGGGTCCTCTCAAAGTCGCGTTGAACATTTACAGGTCCACCAGGTCGATGGAAACGTCCCGCGATGAATCGCCTTGGCTAACCTAGGAAGATAATGACATGAAGAGATATCCCTTTTAAACAATAGGTAAGTGGTGAATCATAGGTGTAGTGTCCCGGTCACACAACCCCACGCCCCCACCGGCGAGCTAGCGTATACCGTGTGGCCGGCTTAGCATCCCCTATAACTTTAGGAACCTAGGGAGGATGTAGTTTCTCAAAATTTTTATGTTACCCAGAACACGATGGCAGTAACCTTGCTGACCCCAGCAAGGAGCTACATCGTGCCGGTGGTACATAGGTCCAGAGGAAGATGGTAGATGAATTAGCCAGACTAGGAACAAATATTGTAGAAACACCTGTGCAGAATGTACATACCGCTGTTTATGACGGAACGGTATCACAATGCACTTCGTTTCAATAGCAAGCTCCAGGTGGAGAAGTTTACTATACTAAGCACGCAAAGCCTTGTCGTGACTAGAGCAAGAAGGAATCACGCGACCTTTTGATCATGGCACGAAAGAACATCGCCCCAATTGTGTCCATCATCACTGGCCTTTTGGGAAAAATGCGGCCAAATGCAGAGTACCTACTGCTGTTGCCGTGAAGAGGAACAACCGAAACCTTTGCCTTGCAGTTGTTCGGCTCTGGTTCAGACGTTGTGCAAGACTTGCAAGAGGTTTCGAGGTTTAAAATAGGGGATGTAATCCGGTACCTGAATATAAGAGGCTGGATGTAAAGTCAGTTAAAGCCGGCCTCGGTAACCTAGGAGTGGCCCGATTACCACGACATGGTCCTTCGTCTTTCTACTTATCCGCCGAGATAACTTCCCATGATAAGCATGATAAGCGAGGAATCCATTTCCTGTACGATCAGCGAGGTTTTTTTATCTGTCTGTCTGTCATGTCGTTCGTAACATGGTGCAATGTCTAGTAGCAAGCTTGGTTTGAAAGATAGAAGAGGATATGATAGATCAGGGAGGGTCTGGGGGGGTGTTGGGGCAGATGGCGATGAACCTTACGTTGTGACTCTTGGGCGTTGTACGAGTTCGGAAAAACTGATTGTGGGAGATGGAGATAAGGCGGCTTTGCACCCTTGGCTTGAGATGGCGCGGCTTTGCACCTTGTCCAGCCACACTAAGGCGGGTTTCGAGGCGCCAGCCCAGATAAATGAGTTATATTCGAGGCCGGGCCGAATGTAGGATTTGTAGATTGTAGCTCTGGCTCCCGGTGGAAGAAGAAATTTGCATCTCTTCTGAAATCCTAGGCATTGCTTGTTTTGCGATTTGGATTATGTGATTATTCCATCACAAGTCCTCAGATAAAGTTATACCCAAGATGTTAAGAGAAGTATCAGCTGAAAGGACACAGAAGGAAGGACGGTGCAGGTTATATAAGTAAAGAGACAGTACTCCGTTTTAGAAGGGTTGAACTCAACACAATTTTTGCGGCCCCAGGTCAAGAATGTGTTTGATGTCCCTGTTGATAGAATTGGACATGAGTTCACGATGGTTAAGACAAGGCCTGGCATGTGCTTGTCTTATATTGTCGAAAGCGTAGGAATAACGCAGAGTACTGTCATCAGCGAAGCTGAGAATTG
This sequence comes from Thereva nobilitata, assembly GCA_963855945.1. Lineage (NCBI taxonomy): Eukaryota > Metazoa > Arthropoda > Insecta > Diptera > Therevidae > Thereva > Thereva nobilitata. The sequence continues at coordinate 811,404 of OY979696.1, forward strand.
GGTTGGAAGGGATTGCCCGAGTAAAAATAAATGATGGCCTTAGAACGGGCAAATACCGACTGTGATTGAAACATAGTCCTCGGCCATCTGGCGGTTAACAGAAGGCTCGTTGCAGGACAGTACGGCCGTACAGGGGACGACTGACGGTGATACAACGGCCTTAAAGTTCCAATAACGGCCATACGACGGTGGTACGGCGGCAGCAACGTGGATATTCGCCCTCCTATAAGAAAATATATTTCACTGCAATTAAATGTTTGATTTTTTTCGGTTGTGTTTTTTTTCAAGCCGTTAAATAACAAAATTTCCCACTAAAATAAAAATCAACACGCACCACACACTTCACGTACAACAAACCGACGACTGGCGAGCTCGTTTCTCTTGTGCCTCGATATCTGTAAGTAGGATAAATCGAAAGAACCATTGTACATACCGAAAATGATGAAGTTCCCATAAAACACAATTCAAAAATACATTTGGTGCAGATTCTTTTTTTGGCTCAAACTTCCCGTCGAATGCCCGTTTCTACAGCTCAGTACTTGGCCTTTTAAATCTTTTGGTCAATTAAAATGGTTAAAAACTCTACGGCCATCATATGCCCCTTAAAAAGCCAAGCGGCCGATGTTCGCCCGTTTTTTTATTTTTACTCTGGATACCATACTTACCAAAAGTTTTTCCGAATACGATTACCTTTCATCCTAATTGTGTCCCCGTCATCACCCTTGGATAAGGCTGGCGCCTTTACTTAACTTATACCTTTAGACAAATGAGGAAAAAATGCTAGTGGGCAATTTAGGCACTCAAAAAATGTGAGAATATAACCTAATCTAACCTGCTGGTCCTGAGTAGGCGCTCTAAATTAATTCCTATCTTATTTGAATCACCTTGGCCTGTGAATTTCCAGTGTTTTATTGTTAAACCTTCGATCGCAGAACCTCATATAAATGAAAAAAACTAATTTATTTTATATTGGACCAAATCAACATTAGCTCATGTACTTGTAATATGACGCAAAATATTTTTAGCACAATAGATCCGTTTGCAAAACAACAAGGGCAAGAAATGAGAAAACATCCGCTGTGTACTCGCAGCCGAATCGATAATAATGTATTGATTTCATCCATGCATGTTAAACTAAAATATTCAAATCTAAATATTTAACAATCACCCCTGTAAAGAATCGCATGGGATGCACATGCACCGTAGTGCATTCAGCAACACTTAAGTCCCGATGCCATTCTTCCTCACCAGGGAAAAATCAATTAAAATCGAATTTCGACTCTAGACGAAAATTATTCTTTGAACATAGTGAGCCGAAAAAGCAAAAGGAATTCGAAAACAACCAAAGAAATGGGATTTGGCTGCAGCGGCGGATATAGCCGGGAAACAGCAGGGCCTGGACCCGGCCCGGCTCCAGTGAAACAGTGTCCAGCGTCCATGGCATAAGACTGAGCCGTAGGACTTGCAGAAAAAAATTCAGAATTTAATTAGCATCGAGGTACACTGCTGTGGGCAGCACAGAATCAGCCTGAGTAGCCCCATAAATGGCTACGATGCCGGGCATCGGCTCTGACGGGGTGTCGAAGTCTGCACATGCACCCACCTCCTGTCTGCTGCACCGAAGAAGGAAGGCGCCAGACCAAAGGCGAAAGGAAAGCATACACGCGGCAGAGTAGCTGCAGCGAGATTACGTCGAGGCGATGATGATGCTGGGGGCTGCAGGGCTGCTATGGGGAGCTGCACGCTCTCCAACCATCCCGAATCGCTGTTGCCGGCAGAATGGGGAGCTGCTAGGCAAAATGTGAAATGCAGAAGACCCTCTAAAAGCTCCACGGCAATGGTGGTTGCGAAAAGGGAAACAAGAGGAGCATTCTTCGGCGTCGTAGGGAGAATGAGAGGCGCTGAATGATTGATTTATTCCGATGAAATGCAATAGACGAAGCCCTGAGTGGTCAGTAGGCGGAGTTAGCCGGTGCACACAGGCATACTTCGGTACTCAGCCGCAGATTCTTGCTCGTCTCTTCCTGGCCCAACTCCTCAGCTCTCGATAGTTTCCCCATTGATCTTCAGACTCAAATGAGAACTGCAGAAATTTGATACTACTGTCCGCCCCTTTTCTGTCAGCCGCACGCTCTTCTTACTAATTGCATGCAATCTCCGTTCTTAGGACCCATTTGCATTTTTCACAACTTTTTGGTTCGAATATAATTAGGACATTGCCTAAATTAAAAAGAAATGTTCGTTAAAACCTGGTTTGTCCTATTAAAACCCGGGATTTTACCGGTACCTGCACCTTGATTCCTATATCGCACTCGAGAATTTTCCATTTTGTCAATTGCCGCGATTTTTCTGGCAAAAGTAACAAAACTGGCAAACCAACAAAAAATGTGTTTTAAAATTAGTGTTTGCGGTCTAACTTGTTGGAAATCCGAAGTGCAAAATATTGAAATCAAGAGAATTAAGAGAAAGTAGACAACTGCTATTGACAGCGCATAAACGGTTGCGAAGTCCCATTTTATCAATTGGCCAATAAGGTCTCATTCTTGCGTGAGGAAAGAATTATTACGTATGCAAAAAGGTTGATCAACGATAAGCGCCATCACGACAAAGAATCGACTGGAAATGTACTCGAGCAGTTTCATTTGTCGTTCTTGCATTCTAAAAAATACGTTCGTGGTCCAATTTGGCGCTATAACTACATGGCTTGAAGCAAAGAATTTGGAGGATTTTGAAGTTTTGTAATATAGCCACCCTTAGTAGGTACCACCAGTCTGTCATGTCGTTCAAGTAAGGGTGCTGGAAGCTTAGTTTGAAGGCTAGAAATGAATACGATAGCTTATGGTGTCTGGCGATTGAACTTTTGGATGTTGTAGGAGTTCGGAAATACTGAGTGCAAAAGATAGTTCCACAATCGAGTTGTTTTGTTTAGGAGCGAATTCGTAGTCTGTCGAGTGTGCGAAAAGGGGGATTTGTCGGGGCAGCCACATTTCTACGGGCGTTTTTTGTATTTTGTCTAGCCATGCTAAGCTACTTTTCGGATACGCGCCCCAAATAAACGAGTTGCATTCGAGGAAAACCGATTGTGAGATTTATATACAAGAAATTTGCATCCCTTAAGAAATTCCAGGCACTGAAATACTCTATTAGTGATTTGGAATATGTGGTCAGTCCTTCGCAGCTCTTTAGTTAATGTCGCCTCTATGATTTGAAGGGGGAAGGATGTGTTGCAAGTAAGTCAATTATTCGTTTTGGAAGCATTGAATTCGACAGGATTCTTGCGGCCCCAATCTAGAATGAGTTCGTGGCTCCTGTTGATCGAGGCAAACAATAGGTCCGCGATAGTTAAGATAGAGTCTGTCACGTCTTTGGCTTGCATTATCGAAAGCGTAAGAATCACACAGGGTACCGTAATCAGAAAAACTGTAAAGTGGATTGGTGGATTAGGGACCGAATTAACCCCGGTTCGGATTGGACGACATCCAGTATTATCCAGTAAGATCTCTTGGATTCGACAACGATGTCGACTCAACCTCCGCTGGAAGGATGGCGCAGACCAGGACGTTCAGAGCTTAGGGGTATCAAACTGGATGACATCGGCTCAGAATCGGAACCGAGGGAGAGAGAAGTTGCGAGAAGCCAGGACCGAATCCCGTAGAGCCGTCAGAGTAAGAACTATCCAGATCCCAGTATATCTTGATTGAAGTCGGAAAGGAAACTCTCAATCCAGTTCTGAGTCAATACTTCTATGCTTAATTTGTTCTACAAACATTTCGATTGCAAATAAGGATGTTTCCGCTATTAATGACAAAACTATCTCGACAAGCCAAGCTTTTTGTGTTCGAACATCATGCTCTACTTTGGCAAAACTAAACCGAGCTCAGAAGAAGATCTTATTCGAGCAGCTGAAGTTGCAATAACCTACTATACAGTTAATAACCACATCTCATTTAATTCTTTGGATTTTAGTAATTCTCTAAACCAATTAACGTTTTCGGAGTCAAATATGTGATTATCCTATTGACATAGAGACGATGATACTGAAAATAACTTTTTCTCAATTTGTACCATTCGAACAGAAGCTCTCTTCTGCGCAGCCAGTGAATCCGGAGAAAAAACTAAAAAAACTAAATTTCACCAAAATGTTCGGGATTTTCGAAGATTTTGTCGTCGGCAATTTAGGTGATGGCAGCCCTATGTAAGGCACACTAAAAAACCTAGTCACTGGACCTTATTTGCCTGAAGCACGGTTTGTCGTTAAGTACAAGTTTGAATTATAGACACCCCATACACTTTCAATTTAATATTCTCCATGATTTGGGGGAGAATAGAAGAGCAATTGTAATTGGGTGGTAGTTGGAGCGGTTGTTGAAGTCACCTTATTTCGGAGAAGTTGATTGTGCAGAGAATTTGCGCAAAGTGTTATCTTAAAGTGGGGAGTATTTTTAAGGACAATAGGGGATATATTGTTGGGTCCAGAATATTTTTTGGCATGGGGCTCTTTTGGGCACTTATTTGAGTCCTAAAGAAGACCCTGTCTATTGAACACTTGCAGGCAGGGTAGGTCATAGCATTGTCTGGCGAGGAAGAGTTTGAGGACCACACAGATGCTGGTAAATGGGCCTTGCATTTTCTGCCTGTTTTCACCTCCCCTTGTAGATAAAAGAACTGTTGTGCGATGCAGTAAAATTCTTCTTGATGGAACTTACCAAAACTCAGACGTTTCTACTACCAGCGCTTGCTTTAATGAGTTTACTTCTCAACTTGCTATGAAATTTCAAATTTCCTGATGGTGAATTTACATGAATTTCTTTGTTTGATGTCTCTCGACGGAGCAATTCTCTCGTGGTGCTCTTGTACGCTCAGAGGCGGCTTCTTTAGCTGTTATTGCGTTTGTTTAAGGTGGTCTGCAATTGGATGTGGATTATTAGGTGTCCGCAAAGAGCTCGGTGTTTTTGCCACAAGCACTAGTGTCAACCAATTTACATTGTGAACGTTGAAATCACGCGAAACTAAGCGCGGATACGGAATTTAATTAAGATGAATTAACGGCACTGGCCATCGATAGCGCATATCCAGCGATTCTAAAGCAAATTTTGATGAGTTCCAACATATTGTATCAAACATTACTTTAAGTACTCTACATGAAGAGGACATGAAAATAAGTGTAAAATTTGGAAGGGAATCGCGTTATCAGAAGATTTATTAGGAACTGTGGAAAACATTTGAAATAATCTTTGATTACTGATCTTAAATAAAGTCATGTCGGAACCGTCGAATAAAAATTTAAAATAACCTAAGTGAATCAGAGAACCTTAAGAGAACGTGTTGTTGACAAAAGTGAACATTTTTAATCAAAGCATCTTTGAATTAGTGAATTTTTCTTAACAAAAATACATGCGCAATGCAAATACTTTTTTAGTTAACAAGAAATAAAATGCGACTTGTGGACTCGAATAACACGATTTCGATTTACACGGCATGGAGGTTTACGTGTAATGTTTACTAAATTATTTCGTTGCTTATTCGTGCTGTAATTTTTTCCTGAAATAATTGCAATTATTAGTTTCAAGTTTAACCAGCTGCGAAATGCCGAAATGCTTACATTGTGCCCGCCACATACCGCTAATTGACCGCTTATTCAAGGGGCAACAAAGAATTGGGTAATTGGAGGAAATAATTTATAATTGGAGAACGAAACTATTGCCGGGCCCGATTAATTTAGAGAAACTATTCCGATCGATTTCCCCACAAATAAAACTTAATTGGCTTCCACAGATTTTGGATATAAGTTATGAGCCATGCACATAACTCAGCTTGTAAATAAGGCATGTGCATCTAAAGCAGTTTTCATTAAAACTAACAAATGCCCACTCCCCGCCGACCTTTATTGTGTGCCGACGCCCCTCGCTCCCCTGTCACATCGGCGAACATCCACAAAAGAAATTCACTCAGACCCAAAGAATGGTTTTCGTGAAAGAAGGGAAATACTCCATTAGGTTGCGTCACAGCCCCGACCACGCTCCGTTTCCTAATTACCAGCTCCCAGGAATTATAATTATTTTTGTTATTTCATCGATTTTTAATTAAAAATATAAATATAGTCGAGGGAGACCAGGACTGGCCCGATGACTGCTGTTTGACGGTTGTGCAACTCGAAATGAATTTTTTATGCAGAGTCATCCAAGTCTTGAGTCGGACTGTTTCTCCGGGCTCCAGGGCCCCACTCGCCGCCTCGGCTGGCAGCGCTGGATTTGTGTAGTTGTTGACTAGGGGAATTATACGTCAGAAAATAAAACAACCACCGAAAAGTGAATAGAATGAAAAATGATAAAATTTCAAATATGTAATTCATTTTCGAAAACAACTTGTCCGGGAGTGACTCACCGATTATTAGACCTGGAGCTCGAGGTGAGTGCAGGGTGCTCCGCCGTCGACTTATGATGTTTTGAGTTGGGCTTGGCTTCGCCCGGATTTGACTTATATATCGAGCCCCAGACCTCTGCCAGTTTCCAGCTCTAGCAGCTCCACTGCTCCTTTGTGGATAAACATTGACTGTGGCAAGTCTGTTGATATCCATTACAAGCTCGAGATCTCAATTTATGTTGCGTGCTTAGCATGAATTTTAATTAAATTAATGATAACGATGACTCTGAACTATGTTTCTGGCACAATTGCCTTTCGAATGGTTATGACAAATGCATGGGAAAGGTTTTATTAATACCACTACGCTACTATCCTCGCCAGCGGTAAGATGGCACGAATAACTATCTCAAAACAGACAGATGTTTTGTAGTTTCTAATCGAGGTAATTTGTAACTTCGGAACACCAGCGGGCGGAGGGGAATTTTTAAAAATAGGATTCAAGATGTGCGCTCTACAGCTGAGGCGTCGAAGTTGAAAAAGTATTCAGCTATCTTGTTTTCCAATTGCCACGAGTATATTTCGTGTCGTATTATCGGTTCAAGTTGGAATGCATCGTTGCACTTAAAAACGGGAAACATTGTAATTAATTCTTATAAAACTCAGAGTCGTTTATTGTATCTGCCTCCGCCCCGGGAAAAATGCTTGAGAAACATTAAAATTGCTGTTTTCGGGCCTCCATTCGGGGAAAATTCACAATTACTCCATCCGAGTCCCAATTGAAGGCCAAACAATGTTCAATTGACACAGTATTGCTAGATTGTGCCACCTTTGTGGAATGTCTCCAATGGAACATATTTAGGGTTTTTATTAGTTTGAATTTTGAGAAGGATAGTTCGACACGATCAAACAAAGGAGGTGAATCGCTTTCAGCAGCTATATATGAGTGGGAGGAAAGCATTACCTGCCCAATACCCAAGAAAGGAGACAAATTCAACTGTGCAAACTGTAGAGGCATACCTCTTTTAAGCACAGACTGGAACCCTATGCGGAAGCAGCAATCAGTGAATAACAAGCTGGATTTAGAAAAAATAGAATCAAATGAATGGACCAACTATTTTCAGTAAGGCAGGTCCTCCGAAAATGCTAGGAATACAACATTGACCTGTAGATATCAACTTTTCAGCGACTTCAAAGAAGCATACGACAAGATCGGCAGGGAAAAAATGTATGCGACAATGCTGGACCTAATAGTACAGTACAGATGTACTATAAGCATATCCCTAAAGATAGCGAAGTTAACGAAAGTGACAATGGAAAAAGCAGAATGAAAGTCAAGCAAGGCTTCAAGCAGAGCGATGCGCAAAGTAAACTTACGCGAACGCAACGTTGCGAGATCACAGGAGCTAAACATAAACGGAGACAAGAGCAAGATTCTAGTTCAGTGGAGGTTGCACAGAAGAAGAAGAAACCATAACACCACTTGGGAGGTATATAGCGAGGAACCGATTCAACTACCTGGGGTCCACTCTGCAAATTAGTGATGAGCAAGACTGGTCTTGCGGTCTTGCCTGGTCTTGCGCATTTAGCAAGGACAAAACAAGACTGCAAGATCAAGATAGCAAGACTTTTAACTCATCACTAAGTGCCAAAAGTTTTGCAGTGATGAGCAAAAAGTCTTGCTCTCTTGATCTTGCAGTCTTGTCTTGTCCTGTCTTGTCTTGGTTTGGCTTTGGTCTTGCTAAATGTGGAAAACCAGGGAAGACTGCAAGACCACTGCAAGACCAGTATTGCTAATCATTATACTGCAGATAGACCATACTTTTCACTGCTGCCAGTACCGAAATCCAGAGACATTCACAGAAAACCAAAATAGAATCTACAAAACGATGATACGTACAGTAGCTACGAATGTGTGTGAAGCATGGAGTATCTCCCAAAAATCTACAGACAAGATCGACATATTTGAGAGCAAGGTTCTCCGAAGGTTATACGGCCCAATCAATGAGGACAATCCATGGAGAGTGCGGTACAATCTAGAAGCTCAAGGGAAGAGCCCTTTGTACTGTCGACAATCTATTTTTTTCGTATAGAGTGCAATGTCGAACAGCAAGCTCTAGTCGGAAAATAGTAAAGGGAGAGCGCGAAGTGAAGGAAGGAACTGCCACAACCAAACCGCGATGTTTTTTATTCCACCTACTCCCAACCATTACTATCGCCACTCTGACATGGGGCATCGAGAAACAACTCGCTGAAGTGTTATGTCTCCTGAAACGAGTTGAATTCCGTTGACATGCGCTGGTGGAGTGGGGAAGGGCTAGCGGAAGGCCGGAGGAATCAGGAATGTAAAGAGGGAAGGAGAAAGAAGGAAAGTTATGTAGGTGGGGAAAGGCAAAGGACCGTGGTGCTGCCGGGATTCGAACCCGGGACCTCTGGGATGGTAGCCAGGCGCCTTACTCCCTAGACTACCGAGGCCCCATCGCGAATTGAACGTCTTATACAAGGAGTGCAAACTATCAACACATGCATCAGATCAATCCTCCTTGTGGTGTACGTCTGTTAGCGTATTTTATTACCATCTTGTTTCCCAAATCTGCTTGGATTATTCTAGGCTAGCATTTGCGTTTATGGCTTCCAGAGCCTCTCGAATCAATTTAGTACTTAAATTATAGAGGCGTCTTCTATGTCTAAAAACGCTGCCATGGTACATTGCTTGTAATGGAGGTTCCGTTCGATATTCCCACCTTCACGAGTAAAAATAATTAATTTGGTTAATTTCCTTACAAGTACACACGCGCCTGCACATAGCACGCATAGCGAACAAATAGGCATGCCAAAAAGTATGCACGCTCCTGCCACAGGCACGAAAATCTAAAAATTCGCAGAGGCATGAACATTTACAATTTTTTTTTGTGCCAGTGCTAAGCTCAGGAATCACCCGTTGTACTACCAGTCCGTTATGTCGTTTGTCATGTCATGGTGCAATGTCTAGCAGTAAGCTTAGTACGATGCATTCGCATCGGCTTAAACCATTCCAAACACGAGTGTTGTTTTACAAAGCAGTCCCCTAGCTAAGTACTAACCACGTCCAATGCTGCTTGACCTATGCAATCGAACGAGATCCGTTCTACTGAGTACCCTTTATGGTCACTTCACTATGATAATTTTTATTCGGGTTCTCGAGCAAAGGTGTCTCAGTGAATTGGCCGCTTGGCGGATGTGAACGTCGATAACCTCCAGTGTCTTGAGCACGAAGAATCATTGACTAATCGATCTTAGTCCTGCGCGGATTTGTGGCCTCTTCTTCCCCTCCTTAGAATGAAGGCGACTAGCGCCCCACAACATAACTGAGCCACACGCAGCTCTTGTAACACTATATAATCCTCTTATTTACAAATCGACCGACTTTTTACATTCTCCCCTACAAATTAATAGAGCCCAAGCTCTGTTTGCGCCCGCGGTATTACAATAAATTGAAGGAACCAGCATTTTCCTTGCGGCGGGATCAGGAGCAGCTGCAGCTAAGTGAATGGATTCAAGCAGAATTCTGATTTTACGCGACTAACTGCAGCCAGGTGAGTCGCGCAACCACCTCTACCTGGCTGCAAATATTTGCTGTCATTAGCGCCTATTGTTCGTGAAATTGAATTAGTAAAAAAATAAATAAAACCTCTGCGATGTGCTGCCAGCCCTGGGTAGCGGGCGGTGCGGCGCGCCAAACGAGACCCGCTACAAGCTGGCGGCTCAATTTTTCTAATTAAATTGTCCGCCGTTATCTGTTGATGAATTTTTCTATTAAAATGTTTTTTAATGTCAGTCGTTATAACAAAATAAAATAATTTCATGTTTCGATAAGATACGCGATAATTTATGGACTTATCACTTACGAAAACATTTTAAATTCCGAAATTATTATCGACTGTGTTGTTCCTCGGCTGTGTTTGTTGTAGCGGCGACCCTGAAACCGAGCTTGGCGGCACCAAAACCCACCGCGCAAGGAAATGGCCCGATTCGCAAGACCCGAGTCAGCTCTGGGTCATCAGAGCTGGGCTTGGCCATGGTTTATTGACGGGGCATCCGTCTCGTAGACTCTGCAGTTTGCATTCGCATAACCCTTTTTGACTGTAATCGCGGCGATAAGACCTGTTTGAGACAATCTCGCCGGAATCTTGTTTACATCATTCAGTCACCAGTTCCTGGAGCAACACCGCGCCAGCGCAGAGCATGACGGCGTTCAGTGCGGCTAAAGGACGTTCCCCTGTCCCTGTCCCTGGCGTAACCTACTGCACTTACCGCGCAGGTATGTAGCCCCAACTTACTTAATAATTTATCTGCAATTTTCTGGAGTATTTTATTGATAATTGCAGCTACAGAAATTTTATCGATTGCAAATTATTAAGAATATGTTTACACGCGCAATTTTAATATTTTAATTTCAGAATTTCTACTTTGAAACCAGTTCCGCGGTCTGCTGGCGAATCTTTTCTGCAATTCCCCCCTTACAATGTTGCCGGCTCGGCTTCGTATTCTATCTTACAAATTCAATAAAACTAAAATTTTATAACGTTTTATTTTGCTAGCATTTATTTGTAGCTGTTAAGCCTTTTAGTTGTGCTTTGATGATAAGATTCCAGTTTTATTAATATCGCTTCAATTTTACTTGATAATGCCAGGTTTAGGTAGAGGCAGCGCGGAGTCGGTAACGTGACACATTTAAAATAACTATCAAATAAATTTGAGTTTTGAAATGGCTTCTATAAATATAGATTAAAAACAAATTGATAAAATAAAACTACGCATTACTTTACTCGGCACTATAGTTACTCGATAATAGTCTTTCAACTTCTTACAAGGATGTTAGATTAACTCACTGTAGTAAATATTGATACTTCAATCGGAGAAATTTGATTACGATTGAAAGCTAGAGGGAAACTTTATGTAAAATTAAAATCGGGGAACTTATTCTCATCTTGCATAGAAAATAACACTTAGCTTAGTAGCAAAAATTGAAGCTTAAAGCCTGAACTACATTGAAAAGCAGTGCAGTGCAGCACTGCGCAGTGATATTTAGACTTCTTGTAACTGAATATGGCAACTCACATTAACTTCACTGCCTTGCACTGCACTGCACTGCACTGCCTTGTCTTAGGCTAATTTCTAAAAAACTGCTTCGCACTGCTTGCCAATTTCTTAAAAACTTCATATGAAGTTGCCATTGCCATTGTTGTCAAAATGAATGACGAAAAATTAATCGAATTAGTTAGAAATAAGGACTTTTTATACAATAAAAGTCACAGGGACTATAAAAAATTTATATATGAACCGTCAATGTCAAAACACTGCTTATTCAATGTGTTTTGACACGCGTTCTCTAATAAACCACTGCAACATACTGCGCAGCGCTGCACTGCACTGCTTTTCAATGTAGTTTAGGCTTTACAGTTTTGCTTCCTTCGTTATTAAATAACTTATAGATTATTTTTTGTAGCATTCCAAAGTCAAAAGGAAATCCGAACAGGAGCTGGGCGATAAAAATTCACTGGACCTGGCAACATACTCGGTGAACTACACTAGCCTAAAGATTTGTGGCGCATGTTTTGGTAAATCTCTATGCAAACCCTATAATACTTCTCCGGAGTTGTTCCGAGTATTATTCCCGCTCACGTTCACATAATATCCAATAAAGGTATTGATGATAGGTATTAGCCAAAAAATAACCTTCGAGTTTGTCTATCCAACGATCTGACTCAAAGTACCCACCGTGTTGCTGAACAAGGCTTGTTTGTTCCAGTTATCTCCAAAACAAGACGGAGAATGGCACTCGGTGCTGTGGACTAAACTACATGCAAGAACTGAATTAAGCGTTCCTTTACCGGTCGTTTAAACAGGCTATGGACGAGATCGAACATAAACCCCACCACGTCTATCGGTGTTCTCGAATATTTTTTTACGAAGAAATGGTGAGAATTTCATCAGTCGAGCAGTTGCGGTATGTGATCTAACAGCCTGTAAGACCCACGCCCAAACAAGAAACACCGCCGAGGATCCGCACTTGGTTGTTTCAGATTCGTACTGATTAAACTCACCATCCTTTTCAATACCGTTTGTGTCAAGGCCAAGACCAAGATTAACTTTTTTTTATATGCAAGACTAGAGCTCAGGGAAAGCCCTTTGTACTGTCGACAATCTATTTTTTCCGTATAGAGTGCAAAGTCGAACAGCAAGCTCTAGTCGATAGATAGTGAAGGAAAGAGAGAAGTGAAGGAAGGAACTGCCACAACCACCTACTCCCAACCATTTCTATCGCGACCCTATATAAGTCTTGTCTTGTTCTTGCGTTTGCTCATCACTATTGCTCACCAGCGCCGGAACAATGGGACATACGGATCAGACCTACCGTATCCGCTTTTCTTGCCGGAAGGGTGACACACGAGACAGGCTTATTGCAGCAAGTAGAAAAGTGGCTATTTATAGAAAGCTACTAAAGCTACGGTTTCCTAAGAAAGCGGTGCCGTTATCTAGCGGCCGTAATATGACGTGAAGCGGTAGACGTAATAAAACGGCCGTCCAGACATGTAAACTTAGAAAGCGGTGCCGTTTTCAAGCGGCCGCACTAACACGTGGAGAATGAATGATATATGTAGATATATATATGTAGTTTGGAAGAAAATAAAATATTTAAAAATCGTGCTACAGAGGGTGCATTTGAAATTTGCACTGCAACGAAGGAATACTTCAGGGGCGTTTCCAGCCAACTGGCTTAGGGGGGGTAATATAAAAAAAGAGAAAGAACTTAAATAATTTTTTTATTCCATAAATACCATTTCCACCCTCCCCAAGCCACCCCTACCATTTGCACCCTCCCCAAGCTACCCCTAGCTGAAGTTGCCATTTCACCCCCCACCTTATTTAGCCCTAATAGAACCTACATACGCAGCGGCGTCGTCGATTCTCTTTTGGTGTTCGGTGAAAAATCGTATGAGCTTCTACACTAGGGAACAACTTGCAGGCAACAAAATCATACTGGCTTTGTTGTTGTTTTAGACATTCTTTTTTTGAGCAAAAGGGAATTTCAGAAAAAAACAACAGCAATGCAGGAGCTGTCAAAGTGTTCGATCAAAAATCAGCTGAATATATCGTTCAAATTTTTGTGCCCTCCCCATCGTCCTCTCTCACGTTCATAAACCACTTTGCAGCCGACTCTTGTCGTGTTGACTCTGGGTCTAATATTAGATCCTAAACTCAACTGGAAGACGAACATCGACGAAAGGGTAAAGAAAGCCTCTATAACCTTCTACACCTGTAAAAAGACTTTTGGCAAAAGATGGGGTCTTAGGCCAAAGATGGTCCTGTGGATGTACACCGCTGTGGTACGCCCAATTCTCAAGTATGGGTCGCTAGTATGGTGGCCAGCGCTGAGCAGGACATATAACCCCATAAAGTTGGGAAGGGATGAGGACAAGCCCCACGATAGCTCTCGACGTTTTCTTGCTTTCTTCAGACTCAGGGAATCCGGGGCCTGACCCTACGGTCTTTCAAGCTGAAGTGTTGGCAATCCTGAACGCCTGCCAGACAATGAACTCAGCACCTACACAAGGATGTAGTATTGGAATTTTCATAGACAGCCAAGCCTCTATAAAAGCTATGGATTCAGTAAGAATGCGCTCCAAGCTATTGGAGCGATGTAGAGCTGAGCCAGATATGCTAGGTAGAAAGCCCAACCTGACTCTCGTCTGGGTTCCGGGTCATAAGAACATACAGGGGAACGAGAAAGCCGGCTACCTAGCCAAGCAGAGAGTCTCTCTCCGGGGCTAGGAGACCGAGATGGTCGGCAGCCCAATAGGTGGAGTCAAAAACGCTATTTTTGACTACCACCTGCTGCTAGCCAGCCAAAAGTGGAGAGCACTGGAGACTCTAGGGTGACTTGGCCGACTTATAACAAAGAAAAAACAATGGGCCTCTAAAACAGACCCCGACGAGATATTGCCAGAATCACGGCAATCATCATGGGACATTGGCCCGTAGGAGACCACGCTGCCAAGTTGGGCATCCCGTTCAACGTCTGTTGTCGTAGCTGCGGAGAGACGAACGAGAGTGAAACGCTTGTTCACTTCCTCTGTAAGTGCCCGGCTTTAGCTAAAGTCAGGCAGCGCACACTAGGCAGTTAGGTTTTGGAAGACTTAAAAGAGATTTCCAGACTGGAGATCAGATCACTGTTAAGCTTCCTAAATTCCACAGGATGGCTTTAGGCATCCGTCACACCCGACCAAACAACCACTCAACATAAGGTACACGAGTTGTGGCAACAAAACGTCACGCCAAGCGCTAATTGGGCCTCCGCCGGTCGCACAGGAGGCAGCCCTTCACCTACCTAAGTTATCGTGTCGTGTGTACGCTCGTGTGGAATCAGCCATAGCGGGCCATATTAGCCGGAGTCTCGGGTATCGGTACCTTCCACGGCTCTCCAGCAGTTTTGAAAAATTCACCGTCATAGATCGCCGACTAGATAACTTAACTTGTTTGTTTGAAATATTGGTATTTTTTAAGAATAAAAATAAATAAGTGAACGAAAATTCTTAGGGGGGGTAATTACCCAATTACCCCCCTCTGAAACCGCCCCTGGAATACTTTCGCTTAACCCAGTGTTGTTTGATTATATGCTAAATCGCATAAGAGATGTTTTAACTTCAAAACTATATTATAATAGACACAAAAAGCCAATATGTCCAGAAGAAAAGTTTTGTTTACTTTTTTAGTTATGTATACTATGTTTAAAAACCGTTCACCGTCAACGCTAAAAAACGTTCATTAAATTGTTTGACACCGCTGTGACGGCCGTTATTCAAATGACGGCACCGCTATTTTACGGCCAACGCTCTCTAGGAAACCAGCGCCTACTGAGTTAATAGACAACGTTTTTGTGACGTCACCCACCGCTACTTTACGGCCGCTAGATAACGGCACCGCTTTCTTAGGAAACCGTAGCTTAAGCTACTACTACACACTTTAAATGTGTAAAAAGTGACGTCACGATAACACACTTTAAGCGTGTTAAATTAACACACTTCCAAAAGCTCAGATTTGCTGTGCAGCCTGTAAGGTTAGTTTTCGGGTTTGTTTAGATTTGAGATGTTGTAGGAGTTCGGGAATACTGACTGCGAAAGATCCATAGTCGTGTTGTTCAGCTATAAACGAATTTCTAGTCTGAAACGTGGTACTATAGCTAGTAGTATCGATGATATACTCGAGGTGTGGGAGAAATACTTTAGAGACTTCTTCAAAGAGAATATAAACCTAACACAGAGAGAAGCAGGCAACCGTAGTACAGATAACCCAGAAAATGATACGCCAGATCCTACAATAGAAGAAGTTGCAAATGCATAGCGAAACTGAAAAATTGTAAGGCTCCAGGTCCAGATGGCATACCCCCGGAAATCTTAAAAAATGGCGGGGAGAAGTTATGCCAAGTTTTACATAGCCTCATCGTAAAACTATGGAGAAGCAGCAAGATGCTAGAAGAATGGCTTTTAAGCACAATAGTCCCAGTCCATAAAAAAGGTGAATTGATGAGCTGCAAAAACTACAGACCAATATCTTTGTTGAATACAGATTACAATGAGGGAAACACAGCTTAATGGAGCATCTTCACAAGGAACATTCAGATACTAGCCTTCGCAGATGACATAGTCATAATTGGACGCAAAGCGCAAGATGTAAAGGAAACCTTTTCCAAAATTGTAGAAAGTTCAGCAAAGTTAAATCTACGAGTAAATGACATAAAAGCAAAGTATATGATCGTATCGAAACGAGGACAACGATTAGGGCGAAGTATCAGCCTTGAGGATCATAGTGTGGAAATTGTAGAAAATTTTATCTCTTTAGGGACAATGCCTACTGCGACTAGAGCTCAGGGAAAACGACTCTGGCATCGGACCAACGAGAAACAATTCGCTGGAGTGTTATGCCTCCTGAAACGAGTTGAATGCCATGAACCAACCGATGACATGCGCTGGTGGAACGAGGCAGTTCTAGAGGAAGGCTATGACAGGAGGAATGAGCAATGTAGAGAGGGAAGAAGAAAGCAGGTGGGAAAGGTGAAGGACCGTGGTGCTGCCCGGATTTGAACCCGGGACCACTGGGATGGTAGCCAGGTGCCTTACTCCGATACATTGTCGAATTCTTTAGCTCTTCTCTCTATAAAGCCAAGAAGTTGACTCTGGCAGTAATATTATGAAAGTGCAAATTGAAATTAAGTTTTTTGTCTAGGACAACACCTAGGTCGGCACTTTGATCGTCATTCTCGTTGAGATAATAAATACTATTATGCGTTATTTTTACAAGAAAGGGTAATTGCTTGACATTTGCTGGTGCTACGATGTAATTTATTGGTGGTGCACCAGTCTTGTAATGCATTGAGTTTCGACTGAATAAAGGGTACGTCAGTTTTTATATATGTTTGAGATCGTCGGCGTAAAAGGGATGCGGAGTATTCACTAATTTATCGGACAAGTTTGAGATGAAAATACTGAAAGCCAAGATGACTACCCTGAGAAACAGCGGAAGTTACTGTGAGTTTAGCAATTCCAATATGACAGTTTACTCTATCAAAGGCCTTGCTGGAGTGAGTATAAATAGCATCAATTTGATCTTATACAATGAAGGACAACGATCTGTTAAGGATAAGATGAAGAGGGATTGTACTGGATTTTGGTGGAGAAAATTTCGGTGAGCAAACATTTTTAAATTTCTTTGGTGTGCGAGGACTGTTTACTACCATTTGTCCAATTAAGGATTTTAATTTTCTCTTCTATTATACTGAATTTCGTAAACTTTCATTTTGATCTTTTTCATTTGCGCACGCCAAGTCCTTAAAAAACTGTGGACTTTGATACCAAATATCGTTTACCAAGCAAGAAGGAACGAAAGAAACTCTCAATTGTGGCGAATTGAATGCAAATTGATTTTTATACCTGGCACGTGTTTCACTGCGCATAGCGCACGCGTCATATAATAAACAAATTTTTGGCTTTTCTGTTTGTTCTCTAAAAAAGGATCGATGAAATCTTAAACATCAGTTCCGTAGCATTCGGCAGCAACTGCATTACTTCGACAATGCAAAGGTAGTGACTGTAGCGGAACTTAAATTGTTTTTGTACTCCTTCATTTTAAAGAAAATTGTTTCTTATCACGTGCTCCTCTTTGGGGCTTCTTTTAACTTGCCCCCATTAAGATTAATTTTAATACGTCATAAAAAGAAAACTTCTCCATTCCAAGTTTTTCATTTATTTTCTCAAAGAAAAAAATTAAAATTTTCAAGCAAAACTTAAGTAGATGCCATGTCACAAAGTAAAAAGGAATATTCCTCGCACACAAACACGTACAAGAGCGTCCCCAACACAGCGAGGATTTTCAGTTAAATGCAAATTAGTTTTTGAAGAAAAATGTTTTTCTTTTTTAATTAAATGTAAATACAATTTATTCGTTCATGATTTTCTCTCAAGTTTTCCCCGTTTCGGTTGTCCTGCTTCTTTTTCCATGAGGGCGCCCCAACCCCCTTCTGCCGCGCGCAACAGAACCCGGAGAAATTTATTATTTTTTTCTCTGTATTTTCCAGTGCATAATCATAAAAAAGTAAGGAACAGAGACTGAAAAGGGGGAAAAATAAATAAAGGAGCAAAGAAATGTCCTGTGCTTACTTTGCCGTATTTTTCTTTACTTTATATGCTGCATGCATAAATCATATATTCTTATTGTTAAGTAATACAAATGGCGGAAAATACTCGTGGCGACAAAATCGGGGGTAGCTGCCACGAGTTCCTTCCTCCGGAATTATTCATTTGTTTAAAATAAATTCCAGCGAAATCATGTTTTCCAACCATTTTGGGGTTTTCTGAAGATGTTTTATTTTTACTTTGTGGCGAGGAGACGATTTTTTATAATTTGCATACGTTTCAGGCGAATTTATCTGCATGTATAATGTGTAAGAAAAATTGAGAGAAATTGTTTGCGTTTTCCAAGTCCAATACCGCGCAATATATCGCATCAGGCAAGTGCTTTAGTGGTCAGAGGGAAAGGTTTGAAACGTTCACAGCTAAGCGTTTTTGATGCAACTTCTTAAAACAATGTAAGTGACACATTTATTTTAATATCGGCATCGAATATCAATTGGAAAAGTTACTCCACGATCGCTCGAAAATCAAAAATTGACATGGACAATTTGTTAATTCGAGGGCCCTTCAATAAGTCCATAGAAAATTACAGAGGTGGCGCTCATAGTACCGAAATAGTTTTGCTTTTAGCGTCATCTGTCACTAGGCACCTGTCCAAGTGTCAGCTATATCACCACGTGGTTTAATTTCCACAATCGATTCCAGCAACAAACTTTTGTTTATTATAAAAATGGCGGACTTACAGTCTGCTCCTGTGCTTGCCTTTTTTCGAAATGATTGACAAAATCAATGTCAGCGATCGACGAGGTCACAGGCATATCACAAGGTACAAGGAACGTTTGCTCTAAACGCAGTCGTGGGGTCGATTTGAAAGCTTCTTGGGCACTTTTCTGTCGCAATCCTGGTGAGGTTTTGGGTAGATTCATTACTGGGTCCGAAACATGGATACACTACTACACTCCAGAGACAAAGGAACAGTCGGAACATTGGATTAGTAAGACCGATTCGGCTTCGGTCTCTGGAATCGTCTACATCTGTAACTAAGGACAAACGATAGATGGAGGGTATTATGCGAAGTTAATTGATTTTGAGTCTGAGAGTTCTGGGTGGTCAAAAATTGCATACAACTCGCGTTGTATCTTCTTCGCCATATTGCACACTCTCGTTGGCCCTATTATACATCTGAGAACTACCATAGCACAGTGCTGGATGTATTACTGATTTGTAGGGTGAGAGTTTCGTTTTCTGTGCACAAATATCGAGTGCAGTATTTGATTTGAGCATGTCGATTGGCATTATATGGAACGTCAACGTCACGGAACGGCAACGGTACGTCAATTTTGCTGTCAATGTTACGTGAATTTTGCCGTTCAGTTTAAAAAAAATTAGATAGAGTATTGTCTTATTCCGTATTGCTAAATTAAATTGTTATTTGGAATGCCAAAATTTAAAATAAAAAGTAAGCAATGATCGCATTAATTTTGGATGAGGAAGAAGAAAATTTGAGTTTAGCAACAAAAAAGAAAACAAGAAGTTAACACTTACCTGTTGTATTTAATTCGTTGCCAATATTTGGCCAAATCTTCTCTTTATGATTATTGTCACTATACTTTTTTGCGGCAGATCATACAGCTCCTCATTTCGCCGAACCTTTTCAATCAAACTTTCATCTTCCATGATAAAGTAGTTTGAACAAAAACAAATAAATACTTGCAAAATTCGAAATGCTTCCGTAACTACGTTCACATTCAACAGAATAGATCAGTCACGTCAAGGCACGTCACGTCAAAATATAGTTTCAAACTAATCTTGACGTACCGTTACGTTGACGGTCCGTGACGTTGCCTATATATGTGAACGCGTGGTGTAAAACTCATTGAAGAATATTTTGACGCGCCGTTGCCGTTCCGTGACGTGACGTTGACGTTTCGTGTAGTGCGAATCGACCTGCTTTATTAGCCCAGTAGTAGTCGCCTAGTTATCTCTTCCTTTTCTTCGTTTCTTTTTGCAATTGTAGACCCAAGGTAGTTTTATCGACTACATCTAGTTTGTGTTCGTCAATAGTAATATTTCTTCCCATTCTAAATCCTCCAGCTCTGGACAGTATTTTGTTTTTTTCTTCGTTGATGTTCAGACCTATGTTCTTTTCCGCCTCTTCAAGTTCGACATAAGCTTCTGCTGCCAAATGGGACCTTCCCACGATGTTCACGTCATCTGCATATCCAAGTAAATGTGCAGAATGGTTTGCTATTGACGCCCTTCCCCAGGGCCGGCCCGAGGCACAAGCGAACCATGCAGCCGCTTGGGGCGCCATCGGCAAAGGGCGCCAGGATGAAGTTGAAGGACGTTTTCCTTGTATTGAACCAATAATAATTCCGTAAGCGGGAGCGCAAAGTCTAAAAACTCCTACGGCTCGTTCAAAATTAATTATTTTTATGAAGTCCTAGACGCAGCAATTGATTCCATACAAGAGAGGTTTCAGTCAGGCACAGGCAACACTAGCTATAGAAAATTGGACAGGAAGATTCTCTAGATTAGCGATGTTACAAATGTCATATTATTCACATTCGTGAATGCGAATGTTCGGAATGCGAATTTGCGAATGCGAATGTTTAGGAATAGCATTAAAAAAATCACGAGAGGAATATTATATTTCTATTAGGCGATTTCAAAAGGCCCCATTCATATACAGGGCGCCGGCAAGCCATTGCCGAAGGTTTCTCGCCTTGAGGCCAAGTATAACCACATACTCACTCAACCACATCATCAGCTGGATGGGGCCTATATAGTCCAAGAAATCAAACAAAAATCTTTATTTGTGTGGGTATTTATCGTCAGTCCGTGCCTGAAGATCATGAACTTTTTGCCCTTCAATTAGCAACCTGCTACGCTATATTGTCGTCTTCGCCTGTGTGTATGTAGGGAATCATGAGGTCACCTGCAGTCTACGGCCTATCAGACCTATGCCTCAAGTCCTCATCCCGCAGTCAGACTAGAGTAATGTATGGCCTTCATCGAGCGGTACAGCCGACCTGGCCTAAAAGGCTACGGTCTGCAGGCTGTCTGTTGTGAATGGGGGCCTTAAGGTACAACAGATTGTCGCGGCGGCTTGCGGGAGAATTCCTCATACATTTAGTTTCTCCGCGCACCCTGCCTTTGTGTTAGCACATACGGTGGTCCGTGTATCTGTTTGGGGGGCGGAGGGCGCCAGCACCATGTTCCGCTTCGGTCGAATAAATGGCTCGGGCCGGCCCTGCCCTTCCCTGGACAGACGTTTACCTTATCATCCATTCTATTGCGAGGTTGAAAGGCATTGAGGCCAGTCCATCCCCTCGTCTTGCAGTACTTCGAACTCTTCTGTTACTGCACTTTGGATCTTGGCTTTCGCCAGTGAGTTATTCGTTACTAGGGAATCCAATCCCGCGAATGCGGGATCCCGCAAATGCGGGATCCCGCACCATTTTTGCGGGATCAGAAATGCGGGACTAGACATGCGGGATCCGCGGGATTGGCGGGATTTGAGCAGTAGAATGACCTGTTAAAGAAACCGGGACTAAGAGAAATACTAACAATATTGCAAAGTATTAACAATTTATATGCTGTGCGTGAATATGAACGTGATCAATGTCAAGTAACACTACGACTACGGCAGGGGATGCCACGTGAATTGAGCGTACCTTTGCGGCTAATTGTATTGTTTGTCAAACAAAGTACTGAATCAGTCAAACAAAGTATTCAGGCCAATTCTGAACTACGCTGGAATTGAGTAGGCTGGACTTGTCTTACATCGGTAGCATAAACTCTGTTGGGACCGTATTTGGTTTCTCGAAATAAAAATTGGCATTTGGGAACACGATATCGACAACCTTATCGTGCTTTATACGTGTGGATCAAGTCGTTTGACGTTTATTAAGGCCCGAATTCATCGACATGGATATATTCTCGGTTATTTCTTATCCCGTACAATTCTACGGATATATTTTGCTATTCACGGAAAGCAAATATACCAATTTAAAATTTTTATAGTATTACAAATTCATTCATATTGATTCAGTATTTGAGCCGTTTTCTTTGAAAGTGGTGTAAGTCCACTTTACAAGATATGGAAATATATAAGGGTTTGCGTTTGAATGGATTGAAAAATATTGGTATATGTTAATAACGCTCATTTTATGTTTTTTAAATATTAAATTGATTTAATTTTATAATGTGATCGTTTTTAAAGTATTAGTTAAAAGAAATTTATAGTTTTGATAATCTCAAATGGACTTACACTACTTTCAAAGTCAACAAAATATGAAAATCATACATTGATGAAATATTAAATGTGGGATTTCAATTGAATCAAAGCAATTTTTCTTATGACATTTTTATTAAATATGTTAAAAAAACAAAGTAAAAAGGTTTTATTCCAATATTTCTTCAGGTAATGCCATTTATATTATATTAATTACATCTTTATATTAATATGATCCATTTTCAATTTTTTCATTATGAGAAAGTAGCCAAGATATATTGGAGGAATATAAACATATCTTCAGCCAAGTTACCTCTTCACATTAACTATTTTTTCCGTCTTTTTAGTACTAACTACTAAACTATTAGTATCATCGAAACAAATATCGTTCCGTTTCATGTAAAATAAACTTTTTACGTTTTCGGCATTGTTGTGTGAAGGTATAATAATCTGTAGGAATATACAGTAATTTTTTTCTTATGGACGTCTCGATAGTTCCAAACTCGGCATATTTTGAAAGTTAAGAATGTCCAGAAATGTATGTCTTTGCGAAATGAAAGTAGACTTACACCCCTTACAAAGAAATTATATTTGTAATGTCATTAACTAGCTGAATTTATATTGACAAAATAATGAAAATTTTGAAGGATTGTTTTGGGAACTATTTATAGATAAAAAGTTCATAGCAAATAGCATTGAATGTTATCATTAACTAACTTTTTGTCAAAAATGGACTTACACCACTTTCAAAGAAAACGGCTTGATACTTTATTTCTTTTTTTTAATTTTCACTCACAACTTGTTCAATTTTGAAATTTCGAAACTTCAGAGGTTAGAAATTGGCGGATAAACTTATTACCAGGTCGAACTGGGATTAACTTTATCCAACCTCCGAAAATCGCGGTCGGTGAATACGAAATATCCATGATATTTATATACGTGGATATATCCAGGCCGGTGAATACGGGCCTAAAATGCCCAATTCAGGCATCCAAAAAGTTTCTATTTTAATTAAATATAAGTGGTTTGCTGAACTTGGAGTATTATCACACAATTTGATGATTTTGTATGGCGTCACTTATCGGTCGATTCGGTCGTAATGCCAAATATAAAACTTAGAGAAAATCCACAAGCTTTTTTTGTCGAATCGATTCATCGACTCGAGAAACCAAATACGGCCCCTGTAACGGAGAATAATTTCGAAATTACAATTCATGCTACTATGTAAGAAAATTCCAGCCGATCAATTCCACCATAGTTCAGAATTGGCCTGAATATTTTGTTTGACTGACTAAAGTATAGTTTGTTTGAGATACAATACACTTTTCTTTCATATAATACTTCATAAATTCATGAATATTACTACTTAGAACAAAATCTATGATTTTTTTCGCAGTCCCGCAAATCCCGCGGATCCGCGGGATTGATGACCTCGATCCCGCGGGCTTGCGGGATTGAGATTTTGATGCGGGATTGGATTCCCTATTCGTTACGCATTTGATCAGTCGTACCAGCTTTGAGGGGATTCCTAATTCAGCAGCGTTTCTTTTTTTATAGTCATATTTGGTATTTGGTATATAAAATTTTGGTACTTTTTTTATTTGATATTTAAAAAATTTAAATTTTGAAATGGTGTGATATCAGTGTCCCAACTGAACATCCTATTGTGTAAAGGATTCTTTCGGAGGAAATGCTAAATTTTTTTTAAGGGCGGCTGTACCTACGTCCAAAAGCTGGTCCTTCTGTTTCTTTTGGCTTTTGTTTGTAAACTTGGTACTTTCTCCAGAAAAAGCCGCTAATGTCTCTGTTTTATGCACCTTTATCCACCTGTATGTGATTAGGATTTCGCTGCTTCATAGAAATTATTGGTATTATTTAGAAGTCGTCATAGCGTGATAGGCCGGACGAGGCTGGTCGTTGTTGTTTGCTTCCAGAAGGACATAACTAAACAATAGAATCCGCCGCTGGTTTGTGCAGTTTCCCTCGAATTTCTATATTTACGCCGAGTGAAAGTTAATCAATGAGGGTGGAGCTCGGCAGAAAATATAGAAAAGTTTGTTGATATACAATTGGTGCGAAGCGTTCTGCCTTCGTGTAGCGCGCAGCCGAGAAATATTTTTAATTAAAATGCTGCAATAAATTATTACGATTCCTGTAGTCAATGCAATCCCCAGAAGCAGAAAAACTTCTAGGATCGATTTTCGAATGTGTGGGTTCTGTGCTAATGAGTTTGCAATAATTTGCCCACTGTTTTTGTATTTTACTCTTCGGCAACATCCCGTGGCATGGTATCCCCGAGGATTTTGTCCTGCAACCCTAACGCCACATACATTGACCCCAGTTGTTAACTCCGGTTTTTTCCCGTGTTCGCGGACCCTACACCCGCTCCTTTAACTTTTCATGCTCGAAGCGGAAAAGTTGGGTTTCTCTTGTTTCTCTCTGTTTTTTTTCTGAATTTATCCTCACGGCTAAGCGCTTTTTAGCCTTCTCAAAAGCGTGTTATGTACTCAGCCTTAGGGTGGTAGAAGGTTAGACACACGTTGTACGGGGGTATGTAGACATAAGCCCAGAATATCTTCCCTTCGGAACCCCTCTCAAAGCTTTAGCGCAACCCTATTGTGTGTCGACATTTTGCACAAATAATTTCCACGAATAAAAAATGTAACAACGGATTTTTCCTTTTTGTCTTTTTCAGTTTACTTGACTTTTTCCTTTTTTTCTGTTCTGTTTTTTTTCATTTTGTGAATGCTGTTCGTTACACTTACAATGGACAGCAGCCTTACGACGATGTACTGCTCCGAAAAGTATCAGGCGAAATGGCGAAAGAGAATTGAAATTAATTAATAATGAGTCGGAAAAAAATATTCATCTCGAATGCATACACAGACACGTATACGAGTATAGACTTAGGCACGGGAGAACTGTTTCGTTTTCATTATTTAGATCAATGTCCATAAATAAGGCGAAATGAAAATTTTCATTAGCTTTTGTATAAGTTTTGCATGTTATTGGTTGGAATTTTTATACGCTTAATACTTAGCACACGCAACTAATACACTAACACTAATTTGTTATAATCAAAGGAGCCAGCGTGCATTATTATTATAGACACAGGTTGGTTGATTGCCCAGAAATGAGTTCATAGTTCAATTCATGGCGATAGCATCCTTATTCTGACTGCAAATTAAAAGCACCAATGCACTCATGTAATTTTCCTATAAAATACTGCTCAGCAATGTTGTTGAGCCTTTTCAATACAACCGCGCACCTGCATTTATTTATTACGCCAATCGGCATTACATGTTAACAATTAACAAATAAATTTTGAAAAAAAACATTAAAAGAAGATAAAATTAGTTAAGTAAGATCTGGAAGCGTGCTAGGTTCACTAACCTGGCTATTCTGTTTCTGGGTCATGCACTGTAAAAAAAAATATGTAAATTCACAGTGGAAATGTATAGTAAAATTACAAATCGCGGTATGAAATACTAATTTATTACACAATTATTGTAATTTTACTATAAATTTTGTAACTTCACATAATGAAATTGAGAATCTCCAATAGTGCATAACGTAATTGTTGATTACATGAATGTGACGTATATTTTACATAATGTTGTGTATTTTTCTAAATCGTTTATGTATAGGGAAATTACAATATTTCCTAGTATATTTATCAATGTTACGTACTAAAAAAATCTTTATACTTTATACTGTAATTTTACAACAAGAGGCGTAATTTTACAACATAAATTTTCAGTAAAATTACAAATTGGTTATTGCAATGTAAGGTTTAAATTTTTCCTCTCATGGATATAATTCACAAGCAACAATGGAATACTAAGCATATATACCCAATTGTTCTTAAGTTAAAGCCAGACCTTTGACTTTGATAAGGGTCTGGGCATTTCTTGTAACAGCCAAGAAATTTTTGATAGACGTTGCCTCACGTACATGCTTAGGGCCGATACACAATGAAAGCTTCAAGCTGCAGCTTCAAAAATTAGGATAATAGGGTATGTACAATGATTCACATTCACAGCTTCAAGCAGCAGTGCTCAAATGAAGCAAAACTCAGCTGAAGCTTGAAGCTTGTAGTTTGAAGCTTGCCGCTTGAAGCTTTCCTTGCGAATCGGTCCTTAACAAGGCATGGTAAGCAAAATGCTATTTTTATGTATAGGGAGAGAGCATACACAAAAGTTTTGGAAATTTACGTGAAAGCTCCAATACTGATTGTATTTTTACATCCCAGAGATATTTGTGTATTTACTACACAGTTGGTAAAAATACGTAAAGTTGATTAGGAATATTCCTAATAATATATATTGCAAATTTACAAAACTGCTTGTGAATAAAACTTCCAGTATTTTATTTGTAAAATTACCACAGAAATTTTTTACAGTGTGGCTTTGCTGAAGTTGGTGAATAGCGCATATACTTTCTTTCCTCTGCCTATTGAGTGCTGCCTAGGAACAACTATAATATTTTTGAAAACTAGGGTCAGCCGTGGTAAGACTATTTTCTCCATGAGTTAAGTTAACGATGACTGGTTGCAAATGGCCTGTTCGCGATGGATTTATCACCAGATTTGTCGCCAATGGTATAATTTGTGCACTGTATCAAAACGTCAATGATCTCGCCGCAGGTAGTTCAGGGGTTATCCTTTTTATGATCTCTTTAATGAGTCCTTTTGGCAGTGTTCTGCAAAAAATTAAGTGGGGATTGTTTTTTACTTACTTTAACGGGAATTCTTTTTAATTTAGTAATATTTGGGACGTCAAACAGTACTGTTTCAAAAGTGAAATTTGTATATCTCAATTTGCAGTTAAAACATCCTTCAAATGGGAAAAGTCCGCGAAAATAGTGGTCAACTTCGATCGGCGATAACGAAGGCAATTCCGAGCGTGCTATTGGCTTGCAACTTAAAGTATCTATCACATGTGTACATAGTGCTATATGGACCGATACAACCTAGGTGGAAATAATCAAGATCCTACGGTCAGCAAGGCCGAGAGCTACAACTTCAAGTGTGGCCAAATTCTTCACAGCGCCTGAAATCTTTGGTGAGGTGAACAAATTTCAATCCAAACATGTGTCGCTAACAACCGTAAGAAGTCGATTGGAAGATGCTAACTTGTTTGGCCTCATTCCCGTTCGAAAACAACTAGTTCTTTTCCTTAAATGGCGCTAGAGTCCGTTTTTCAGTCGTCTTTACGTCTTGCTAGTTCTCGAAGTTTTCGTACATGTTCTAGCACGTCATCCATTCACCTATTTAGTGATCGTCTTACGAAAACAGCTAATATGCCCACAAAACAAGAAGGAACGTCTACAATAGGCCATACGCATCAAGATTGGACTATAGGAGATTTTAGAAGAGTGCTTTGGGCTGGCCCATCAAAGTTTGAAGTGTTTGATTTGAAGAGGAAAATTTACGTACGACGTAGCGCGGAAAAGAAGACGTTTGTACCAGACTGTGTAGTGCAAACAAGATCAAATCAGCACTTGATGAGAAGTTGAGAAGAAAAATCCTCAACACGCGCGTAGGCAGCAAAAACTTCTGGTCCTTGGTAGCCTCCATCAAGAAGAATTTTACCTCTTCCTCAACCCCTCCATCTATTAATGGGAGGGAGGTGATAACAGAAAGCAAACCCAAGGCCGATTTATTAGCATCTCTGTTCGCCTCAAATTCTTCTTTACCTGAAACTGATGCGCCACCCCCGGTTCTCGAGCGCAACGCCCATTCAATGGATGGAATTTTTTTCAGAACTCGAGAGGTGTATAAATGTCTCAAAGAACTCGACGTCAATAAATCCACTGGCCCTGACAATATTCCCCCTATGGTACTCAAGAAATGTGCCTCACCTTTGGCGAAACCCCTGCGAAAACTTTTTGCCCTGTCTTACTTCTCCGGAGTGTATCCCGACTCTTGGAAACTAGCTCATGTTCAGCCCATTCCGAAAAAAGGTGAAGCCAGCGACCCTTTAAACTACCGCCCAATAGCAATTACTTCTGTTCTCTCCAAAATCATGGAGACAATAATCAACCGAAAGCTGATGAAATATCTAGAATCTAACCAAATTATACACGACAGGCAGTACGGCTTTAGACCTAAAAGATCTACTGGCGATCTTCTTGTGAGCCTGACTGAGGATCTCAACCAAAGCATCCATCGCTTTGGTGAGTCTGGTCTGGTTGCTCCGGATATTTCCAAGGCTTTCGACAGAGTATGGCATCCCGCTCTGCTGTCTAAACTCCAAGCTATTGGTATCGACTCAGTTCTAAGGAACTGGATTGAGAGCTTCCTTTCTGGCCGTTCCATCAAGGTAGTGTTGGATGGCGTAGAATCTGACCCTCATTCCATCTCGGCCGGCGTCCCCCAAGGCTCGATCCTCTCTCCTGCTCTCTTTCTTATATTCATTAATGACCTGCTCTCAATCCCCTCCAACCCACTTCACAGTTTTGCCGATGACGGTACTTTGCGTTACTCCTACGCCTTTGACAATATAAGACAAGCACGTGCCAGACCTTGTCTCCTAGACCGCGAACTCATGTCCAACTCTATTAACAGGGACATTGAATTCATCCTTGCTTGGGGCCTCAAGAATCGCGTCGAATTCAACGCAACCAAAACAAAGTACTGCCTTTCTCTACAAAAACCTGTACCGACCGTCCCTCTATCTCAGTGGGCGAAAAAAATGTAATGGCTGACCCATCTCTTAACATCCTAGGCGTAACCTTATCTTCGAATCTGCGATGGAATAATCACATATTCCAAATCGCCAAACAAGCTTACCAATGCCTGGGATTCCTCAAGAGATGCAAGTTCCTCCTTCAGCCATCTGCTCTGGCTACAATCTACAAGTCCTACATTCGGCCCCGCCTTGAATACAACTCGTACATTTGGGCGGGCACCCCAAAAACCATCTTGGCTTGGCTGGACAAGGTGCAAAACCGCGCCATTAAACTCATTGGCGATAGGACCATTTGCTCCTCCATCGACTCTTTAAGCCACCGTAGGAATGTAGCAGCCCTCAGCAAGTTTTACCGCTACTACTATAGCGACTGCTCCACTGAAATTAGAAACCTCATGCCTACACGGCAACTTTTTTCCCAACTCGGCTCACCCGCACACCCTTCAGCCCCCCTCTTCGCGCACATTACGTTTTAGAAGTTCGTTTATAAATAGAACAACTCGATTGTGGAATTGTCTTCCGCAGTCGATATTTCCGAACTCATATAACACCTCAGAGTTCAAACTCAAGGTCCACCGACATCTACTCACGCACCCTCCAGACCTCTAACCTATCCTTTCCTTCTCTATCCTTCACATCAAGCTTACTACTAGACATTGCACCATGACTTGAACGACATGACGGACTAGTAGTACAAAGGGTGATTCCTGAGCTTGACGTTTTCACATAAAAAAAAAAAAAAAAAACAGTGAAGCATAGTGGTGGCGCAGTCTCAAGCTATGAAACAGGAGATTTGGTACGAAAAGGAGAACTATAAAACGATTCTGAAGCAAAATGCTCTATACCTTCCGGCCTACGTTGGGGTTGTAACGCTACTTGGCGTTCTTCGCTTGATTACTGTTTTTAGAGGTATAAATTTACGCGTGCGTATCGGGACCGATGATGGAAAGCGGAATGGCGGAATTTGAAGTGTACCACATAGTGTTGTGTAGGGCACGATTATAAAATGAGTTTGTAAGAGGTGCCTCTTTTTTCTTTTGAGCCAGTACAATGTCATACTTCAAACGAAGCGAGGCGATATTGTAATGTCAAAATGACAAACACCAGCAAATTAAAAAAAGAAAGCAAACAAAAAGCAATGAAGAGCTTTTTTACGAGTTTGATTCTAAAATGCATTAAACTGCCTCAGAGCAGGTAAAAAAGCTATGTCTCCACAAGGTATATTTGAAGACTCCAATTCCAAAACTCCTTCGTTCCATTTTGAAAAACCAGTGAGGTAGTAGCGGTTTTGGTTTCTGGACAGACTCTTTTAACGAATCTGTTACCCATTTCATGGCTGAACTTGCTAAATGTGTGTTCACCAAGCTGTAAAACTGGAAAAAGTTGACCAGATTTGTTAGAGGAGTTTTTTTAGAGGTTGAAACTGTCATTGTCTTACTGATTTTTCAAAATGGAAGGCAGCATTCAGGAAGAGTCTTGATTTTGTATTTTAAAATCTCACCTCGCCGAATTTCAAAACAAGGAAGAAATGTTTCTCCAGTTCGTATTTACAATCAAATAAACATTTATCTAGATACACGCTCATATACCAGTAGGACATTATTTTTGAACCAGGACATTTCAAAAAATTGAGGCCTCAGTACAATTTACTATGGTGTAAGGGACAAATGTAATGCCTCTTGTAAGTCCGGCTCAACTCTAGTAGGTACTACAGTTCAGTAAACGGTAGGTGTTCGTATTCTTGGTCGCTTTGATTCTTGTGAATTTCCTGTAGTGACTTTTGCGTAAAACTGTGAGCTCAACTGTACGCAGGCGCCATATACTCCCTCCTCTGCGTAGCGTTAACAGAATGTCACCGCTTTGGTCGGTATTTCTTGGTAACGGCTCGTCTTGTAGCCGTTATACCAGGGTGAGACAGGCTGTGTTAGAAGAAAGAAGTGGGTATGTAAGGCCTCGGAACAATTGTATTAGTATCACACCAAACATGCTGCGTAGTGAACGGTATTGGTGCGAGCACTGGTTTTATTCCTGCGCCTTTTCTGGGGTGCCCTTGGAAAGATTTCAACTCGGTGATACTTTGTTGAGCGGAAGCTAGTATAGGTAAGTCGAAGGAGACTGAGTCAACGTTGTCGCTTCCCTTGCGGCGCGCTTCATCAAAAGAAGACATTTGGAGAGCTTTAATCGAAACCGGGAACAATATAACACAAGATACAATTGGCACTTTGATTGCTCGCATGCCGAGACTTGTAAAAAAGTGATGCAGTGTAAAGAAGGATTCTTTGATGAAAAATCTGTTTAGTGATCGTCAAACTCATTTCTCTTTTTATCAATCATGTTTTGTATTTTATTTGTATTTTTTCCCAATATAAAGACTGTGGTATCAAACTTTTCCGCGGCAGTGTAGTTATCGTGGGATTTTATCTAACTCAAAATGCTCCTGTGATCTCATCATCTTCGATATTGGCAAAATCAGAGCCACTATAAACTCAAGCCCAAATTACAGAAAAGAGTAATCATTGTATGCAATAAAATTACTAATACCGATATGTCCTCATGCCCGTAATTACTATATTTAATTGCGTACTTTAATTGAGACTAAAGTTCATTGAATCCTCGCAAAATTACATGATTAGCTGTGCCAAAGGGTACAAAACACGCTGTGTGCTTAATTTCAATGTTATCACCCTAATGGGTCAGGGATATCGCATTCTAAAATAAATTTCCCCATTTGTACCCACTCGGCTAATCGACTTGCATACTCCGCCTTACGCCAGGCCAACTTTGACCGCAAGTATTCAAGCAGAAGGCGAGGATGCCCCAGGGGTTAAATCAGACCCCACTTCCTAAAACGAACGTGCAAAATGCCTTGCTGTCTTAAGCTCAATCCTGTATGGTGTCGGCATTAAACGCCAAACGATCCGGTTTTCCGGTCACTTACCCAGAACACAACGAAGAGTCCTTCAAAAGAGAGAAAACCCTCGCTTTTCCAGCAAGTGAGCTCCAGTTACCGATCCGTCGCCCCTTCGTCCTTGTAGACGGGCGATGTTTTTCCTTTTTCCCGACAGGAATTTTTCCCTTCCATCGTCATCGTCTCTACGGAGTCTTTTCTCAGTGTGTCGCCTCTTTGTTAACATCTGTGTCGCATGCTGTGGAGTTATCCGGCTGCGGAGGAATTGAAGGCGGATTCGAAGGATCCACCGACATCCTTCCACTTCCAAGAAGGACTAAATCAGACTAAAAGTCGCTTGGTCCGACGATTGTAAACGAAAAAGTTTTCGGGTCAGTGCCCAGAAGGGGTGACCTAGACCAAACTATGCTCGGTGCCCTTTAGTCCTTAGTATTGGTGTAATGTGGCTCTGGGATCCTGCACTTTCCTCCTTGTACTTATGCCAGTGGTTGATGAGGTTTTTGTTGAGCGGACGATTCATTAACTCGACCGGAAAATTTGTGAATGGGACAAATGGTGGGCGCCAAGTGAGTCAATCTGTGGCCACTTGTGAATCAAAAGATCTGGGAAAAGGTTTCCTGAATAGGGAATCTGTTGCGCGTGCAGAGTGGGAGACCTACCGCTTATCGGGATACTTTAAATGAGCAAAGAAATCCCCCGAAACTGTAAGGCTCCGTCGTAAAAATTCAATACTTAATCTCGCGCTCGGCACCTACCCTATACCTTGCGAACGCCCACCGCCCGAGGCCATTCGCTTCGACATAGTTGCACAAAGTTATAAACTTTAAAATAAATTTTCAATAAAAAGAAAAATTTCTCATATATAAGCCATTAAGGCGGGCATAAATAATTTTTATTACCCTGTTATTTCATATTACGGATGCCAGTTACAGCAACTCGCTGCGATGAAGCCGGCGCTCCCGAGCAGGTCTGCGGCAGGGCGAGGGGCACCAGAAAGTTCCCGTGAACTTACAACTGAACCTTCTCTGACTTACGCCACTTACGAACACAAGAGTGAAATTTCATCCCTGTTCTTCCCTCGGCGGCCGGGGGTGGGGTAACACATCGCCGGCGCTATATTGGCACCGAGCATAGCCTTGTTCGAGCTTTAAAACATGAAAAATATATTGCGCCGCAGTAAATATAAGTTTCGTGGAAAACAGGAAAATGTTATTGTTCCAATGCTTAAGGAATTTTTTCTGGAATTGTCACAAAGTTGCGAGAATTCCGCGATTTTCGCAAGAAGTACCGAGGAAATATTGAGATTTTTATTGGGGAAGAACACTGCGCGTAGTGGGGATTAATGGACAAATTTTAAGTGTTTGCCTGAATGAGAATTATTTTTGAAAGTTCCCCGCTCATTGTGGTAAAGTGGGCCTTGTGTGAAAAAGTTTCGCAGGCCTAGAAATTTAAATAGATGAAAATTAAGTCGACTTTAAATGGCTTATAGAATCCCGTCCATCCTGGAAAATGTATACTTAGTAATGGCAAGCATTTGGCGAATAGAGACAATAGAAATGCAATGTGTTATTTACTACAGTACTGATTGAAATATTAAGACCACGTACTATTTTCATAAAACTCTGATTTCAAATTACTATAGCTTTTTAAACTACATATCGTCGCTTCTCCAGAATAGTGGCACAACTCAAAAATTTCCAATTTCGAGTTCTTCCAAAAATGAGCGCAGGAAACCCGCTGAACTCCAAGATCATGACAAGGGCTTGTATGAAACTAGAAACTTTTTGAGTTGTGCCACTATTCTGGAGAAGCGACGATATGTATTTAAGAAAAAAAACCTCAAAATTTAGCTTGTGTCCTAACACCGTACATCACAGGAATGAAGAACATATCAAAATTCACCCCAAAAATAAGGGTAATAGTCATAATTAACGGTGCCAGAAGTAATACGAATAAACTTTAGCGTAGAGGATGTTTCCGCGAGTAAAAATAATTTAGTTGGTTAATTTTCTTACTAGCACGCTCGCGACCGCTGCTAGCGCGCATAGCGAACAAATAGGGACGCCACAAAAGTATGCACGCTCCCGCCACAGGAACGAAAATCTAAAAATTTGTTCCCTAGAGGCACCCACTCTCCCGCCACAGGGATGCCCGCTCCCGCCACAAGCACGAACAACTGAAAATTTCTTCGCTAGAGGCATCCACTGGCACGAAAATCAATTCGAAATTCAGGCATGAACATTTATAAATAGATCCGCATCGGCATAAACCATTCCAAACGCGAGTCTTCTGTTTTACCAAGCAGTCCCCCAGCTAAACACTAACCACTTCCAATGCTGCTTGACCTCAAAGTCTAGATATTAACAAGTCTTTCATCTTCATATGGTTAGTAAGTGAAAGGCGAACAGTCATATGCACACATTCTTCAAATGACGATGTCAGGGTACCAGAGAGAGAATGCAACATTTTTATACACGCTCGCACACAACTAGCCAGCGGAAGATTTTATTATTTTATATGGGGATAAACTTGATGTATTGGTGCATATTTACTATTTATGAAAAAAAGGAGCTGATTCAATTTTCCTTCCTTTTCTGTTCTGCATACTTTATCGAAGAGAGAGAATCTGGCTTTGTCTCGCCGAGTTCACGATGTATACGTTGAGTTTTGATCTGCAGTGATGTTCGTATATGCACGCACACAACCAACGGGGGGAAAATTTTGTATGAAGATGAAAGACTTGTTATATCTAGACTTTGCTTGACCTACGCAATCGAACGAGAACCTTTTTACTGAGTATGCTATTGGCACCCTTTATGGTCACCAAGATAGTTGCCCCTTTTCTTCGTCCTCGACAATTTTTTCAAGCAATACAGGCGATTTCGTGCATCCCTGTGGCGTAAGCGTGGATCCCTGTGGCGGGAGTGTGCATGCTAGTTTTGTTCCCGAGTAAAAATAAAACTCGCCCGCCACAGGGATGCACGAAATCGCCTGTATTGCTTTAAAAAATTGTAGATGAAGAAAACCCTAGTAAAAATGTGCTGTGCGCATTTCTTCGCTATGCGTGCTAGCTGTGGCGCCGTGCGTGCTAGTGCGTACCTGATGCAGGCTAGCTGCGGGTCAGTTTTATTTTTACTCGGGTCGGTATTACTTAGTAATGGGATAACTCAATACTTAAGCAGGCGCCAGATATAGCTTCAAAGATTTGAACACTTGTTTGATTGCTATGTATGGCACGGGACTTTGAATATGAGTTCAAAGTTTGAACAAAGATTTTCACTAAAGATTTGCAGTTTGCCATGCGGATCGGCAAAGTTTCAACGAAGTGTTCAAATCTTTGAAGCTATACTTATCTGGCGCCTGCTTTAGAAATACTTTCTCATATAAAATTTTTTAAAGTATTGCAACTATTCATATAGTCTAAGATACGTAGAAGCGACCTTCAACTAAGCGACCTTCACCGATCGAGTAACCCAATGAAATTTTTTTTCATGATAGATAATATGCTAACAAAAGTAACGGTGATGGGTTGCCTAACGAAATATGTTCAAGGCTATATTTAATAGGCGTTTTTTCGCCATTTTTCGCCTTTTTCTCTATTATGCATTTTGGTGAAAATATCAAAAGAGCAAAGTTGTAGAGCATAAAATTTCCTACAAATTTTGTCTGCACTGTTTTTTTCGAATTCCGCATAGTTTCGCTAGCGGCCGTTTTGCACCTTTTTTTAGATTTTGAGCTAAAATTATGCATTTGTATGAAAAATTAAATGAGATCAAAGTAGGTAGTTGCAGTTTTTCAAAGGCTTTTCTTTGGACGCTTTGATTTATAACAGAATCTGAAAAAAGGCGCAAAACGGCCGAAAGCGGCGAAACTATGCGGAATTCGAAAATTATGATACAAGCTAAATTTTGAGTGTTTTTTTTTTCTTAAATACAACTATAGCTTAAAAAGTTATAGTCATTTGAAGTCAGAGTTTTAAGGTGGGCTTAATATTTTAATCAGTACTGTATGTATCTAGTAATTTCGTTCTTTGTGTTTCCCTCTTTTATATTACATCACTCGATCTGGTATAGATGTCTTCTCTTTCATTTGAACTCCATTATTTTCCAAAGTTTGAGTTATTGTACAGAGGGAAGATAAGAAAGAAAGAATGATGTGGAGTGGCCTCGAACCACGGACCTCTGCGATGGTAATCGGGCGCCCTAACCCGTAGGCTACCGAGGCCGGCTTAAACTCAACGGAGATAAAACCAGCTTCTTCATTGATTTATTATACCAACATAAAAAAATAGCCGCCCTGGAAAAACTTTATCGCTATTACCACAGCACATCCAAGAGTTCAAACGCAGGGTTCATCACCTCCTTTACCACCCTCCTCACCCCTCATAACCCTGCTAAGCTATTCTACCGCGCGTAATAACGGTACTACTAGACATTGCACTGCCCAATGATTTGACCGACTTGTAATTTTTTTACGTGCAGTTCCAAGTTTAGGACGTCGCCGTCCAGTCAGTCAACACCGTTCCATAACGCAATCCACTCACTGTAACGGTCGAATCAACGGCATTTTCAAAAAAGTATTGCTCGATTACCCTGCCAAACCGAGTTGTCCTCGTTGTGGTTGGAGGTTGTTCTATTATTTCTCTTTTCGGAGCCGGAGTCGTTTCGGTTTTCGGAGCCACAGATGCCATAGTTTTGGTTGTTTACATAGCCGGACATATGGAAATGAGCCTCGTCACTCATGACCTTGTATTCCAGCACCGAATCAGCGAATGTAGGGATATACCAATTCTTGCGATCGTCTCGAAATCGACAAATCTGTTTTCAGCCACACTCTCAGCTACAGCAGCGATAGTTTCAGTTGAGTTGGTCGGATGAGCACGAGTTGGAGTTTTCACATCACTAACTTGTCCAAGAATTTATTGATTAAATTTATTACACCTATGCGAGCAAGCGCTTGATGATGACCACTAGCAGTATGAACTTTAGAAAACTTTACTTCCGGCTGAGCTTACTACCAGGCTTTCACCGTGATGTGGAGACTGAATATCCGAGCTTAGACTTCCACAAAACAAATCCCTTTCAAATTAGTGAGAAGCAACTACTGCTTTTGAAAATAATCAATTTCTCAGCAATAACAAGGACAGAGAACCTAAATAATGCTTTATATTTAATCTATTCACAACAGGCTAGGAGAAAGGACAACTTAGTATGTGGGACAAACCACGCTAATCTGAACTTGGTGCTCATGCCAGGAACCCGGGAACTTCTACCAGCGCCAGAAGCCTGCTCGAGGAAGACTTTGATTCCGTTAAGAATGTGGAAGGACTCATTCGCAATTCAAATTAACGGTCGCTAATAACTTGAACACCACCTAGTACGCGACTCCTTTCAACCCACTGTGAATATTGGCCATTTGGCTTGAAGCCTCGGGCTAGGAAACGCCATCGGTAAGTAGCAGTAAAAACTGGTTTCCATTTATTCTTGAACTTCTAGTGGAATCATAGTCAATCATACTGTAACATTGTAGTACACGCTGCCCCAGTAAGTTATGAGTGCCGCTCGCAAGTTTGCCCGACTGATTTGATTAGAATTGCAAATTCGCTGGGTTATTACGGAACGTTTTGCATTGCATTAAGCTGTATATAAAGAACGTCACTAAATCGATCTGATTCTTAACACTTTTCAATTGTTATTCAACCTTAGTACCCTCGAGGTCCCCGACATAACTCCATCAAGTCCGACATTTCCTTGTAACAATTCCTCCGATGTACAGAAATCCGTCCACGGGCGTCCAGAAGTGCATAGCGGCCCTCTGTCCAATTCGACTGCAGACTGCCGCTCACGAATGAGCCCGACCGAAAGGCGGGAGCGATTTGAGAAATAGAAACGCTCTGCAAATTCATAAATAATCAGCAGGGGAGGGGGTCGGCGGATTAAATGAAATATTCTTCGCCGGTTTTATGTTAATTCCAGCAGCATTTCGCAAGCCCAATTGAAATTCACCTGGCATAAGTAAAGCAGCTATAGACGGTACACCCTGCTCTGGTTTACATGTGCCTATAGCTACCGGTCGGGAAATACCTGTTCTCGATGGACGGGAAAATATGAGTTTCCATCTGTTTCCATTCTACCTGTGCAGGTATGAGTTAGTTGTTTCTGTTGTTAAAAAATTTTGATGTACTTTGCATGACTGCGATTTATGACTCGCTGCCAGCATAGCCAACAACGAATCAGCTTCTTCGAGGAGAACTCTACTTAATTGCCTGCCACCACCTCAGTATGGTTTACGGTAAGACCCGGGCGTTTATTAACCGCCCTTAAGAGGGTGTTGAGGTCTCATGATATCAGCTCAGCGCTCCCAGTGTGGAAAAGTTACCAAGATCCAAGCTCTCGCGGAGTTCAGGCTGCGCGTCGAGTTCTGTTGATATCTCGAGATTTTTCGTCCGTCGTTTTTTATATTAAGCGCATTCAAATCCCAGTTTTTGTCGCCCAAAAGCACACGTGCCACTCGTTTCGCCTACTGCCAGTTCTTCGTTCTCCTAATAAGCAAAACACTTCCATTAACAACGGAATTCGAAAGAAGTAGTTTTAAGTCAGTTTTTTATGCAATGGCCGAAATATCAAAAAATTTCAATATTCATGATAAAATGACCGAAATCTCTAGTTTTCCAACTTCAATCATCGTTAAGGGGTCCGAGATTTCGCCGCGTTCCGGTAGACGGCTTCGTCAGGCGGGACAATAACAAGTTACAAGTAGATCCGATCGGGAGATTGCTGAGAAGTTTCGAAACAACTAATTTGTGGCCAGCTCCTTGTTTGTTGGATGCCTTAAACTCCCGCCGCTCACTTGCCAAGACTCCTCATAAATTATGCATGTGCCACGAGCTACTGACTTCAATTGTTAACCGGCAGCAGCCCATCTTCTTCAAAGTGGAAGTATTTTTGGTGGATTTCAATCCCAGCCGTGGCACTGAACTTCGGGCTCCACACTCCGAATTAATAACTTTTAAAAAGTTGGAGATTATGACAAATTGATAGTAAGACTTCAACGGTTCGACTTTTAGACAAGTCTTGTAATGCGAGATGATGGAGCACTTTTCGTCTTTCGTGGGGCTCCATTTCTCGGGCATGAAAGAGATTTTAATTACTGACAACCGTTGTTTTCGGAATAAACAAAATTGTATAGGCACGTTTTTTGAAGTTGCAACATGTTCATTTCGGACGACATGCATTTGGAGTAGTTTCGGAATTAGGTAACTTCTTCGTTGGAGCCAGCCGTAAGGTCAGGGACTGGAAGCTTTCCTTACACGATGGTTCTTTCCGTTCTGCGTGGTGAGGCGGATTATGTCCTATCTCACTTGGCAGAGCCCGATCTGCTGTATTTCTGATCGTTAAGCTGATCGTCGACTGGAACATAAACGATCCACGTGCAGGCGCGACACGAGCGTAAACAGGTGACAATGAGCGGCAGATTCCATATACAGAAGCTAACACTAATCTGCCCGCTGCCAGCGACTTTGAGCGGCGGCCGGTTGCACATGTGTTGGCGTGATCGGCTGTGTCGCTGATAGCAGCGCGTAGTCGCGTTTTCTCTCAACTGTAAGTATACGTAAAGCAGTTTCTCTCACTTCATAGTTAAGTAAAAGTAGACAATTTTTTTATCGCGATATCTCTCGGCCTCTCGCTCATGGGAAAAAGTATAAGAGGATTTTTGGTAGAGAATTTAATGAAATTACTTTTATAATAGCTTCTAATCGCGAAAAAGTTTTTCCACCATAAATAAAGATCTTCACACTAATTCAGCTTTTTTAGAATTTTTTAAATCAAAACTATATTTACAGAACTGGTTTTCTACCTAACCGAAGTTTGCGATCGATGTCGCGTGAACGCTCAGAAGCTTGTTTGCATTTCCAGTGGACGAACAGGCCTAATCGATGGGAAAGTCTGATTTGGTCACGTGGGCATGTATTTGCATGTCTTTACCTAATTGCTGCTATTCCACTTTTTATGACAGACTTGTGCCAACAAGCGCATCATGTGCACTCAACTTCGCTCAGGAAGTAAACATAGCACACAGCGCGAAGGAATGATCGCAAAGTACCATCGAGTGTTCCAGTATTATATCCTCGAGACACGGACGTAAAATGACAATGTAGAACCTCATAATGACGACATATATAGAACCTCATAATGACGAATTTTCGTCATTAATGACGAATTTTCGTTATAATTACGTTGCCGTGTGTCGAGCCTATTAAACTCCGACATTGAATAATTTCTAATGGATGCCAGAAGCTTAGTCTGCTCTGCCCTAAGCTCTTGTTGATCCCTTCAGGATTTAAATTAAAAATTACTTGGACTAATTTACTAAACTGAGCAACAAATTGGCACGAAGGGCTGGCTTGATTTGTCACAGCCATTTGTTGTGCATCTCAACGATCACCTGGTATTTTTTCTTATCTGGCTGGTCCCACTCAAGCACAATACCGGCCTTCTAATTTATGACGATCTTGGCAATCATCGCACCAAAAGACCTCCGATTTCTTTGATTCGGATTGCCCGACCGATCCAAAACGAGTGCGCTATGGCTGGCACTTGCCGATTTGGTGGGCCGTGTAAATTTTCGCCTCCTGGCTGGAGGCGAGTAATTCTACCTCTGCCGAGGTTGAAGGTTGTATATGTGCAGATGCACTATGGCTGGTACTCGCTGCACAGCTGGCGATTGGCTCCACGCTGGGCAAACCATTTTTCTTTATTATTATGTTTTCCTTGTCCATGAATTTTCCACGAATAATGTGGAAGTAAGACCATCCTGTCAGACCCGCTTATCAAGATAAGGCCCTTGTACGCTTCGACCTTGCTAGGGCTATGGGAGTAACCGCTTACGACCAACCACGGCAACGGAGCCATCCGCATGGGAAATACCTTGGCTTAAAAGTGGGGAAGGATGTGCACAACGAACAGGAAGAATATTACTACTGATATTTTCGAAAATGTACAGAAACCTAAAATGATCAAATGAGCTTCTACGGACGTGATAACAATTTTTGTAGTCACCATTAAGAAAATCTGTGCCCTTTGTTTTGGGGTTGGAAGTCGAAGCTCAAAAATCATACGGTGTACCTACTACTGCCTTATAGCCAAGTCCGAGATGCTGAAGAAGACAGCAGTGAATCTTGTGTTTGATGACATAGGAAATTGGAAATGCTGTCTGTAAAGGCAGGTTTATAGTCATGCTTTTCTACGTACGAACGAATTCCTAGGGCTAACCTGAATGGCCTTGATCTATGGTTGAATTTAGATGTTAGGTTAGCGATTTGGAATATATGCTTGCTTGATCGTAGATCCTCGGTCAAAGTTATTCTTCGGATGTGAATGGAATGGTGAACCATTTGCTCTAGACCGTTTTCCCTAACGAAAGAGAGAGAGAGAGTGGTGCAGGTTTTATTGAAAATAAGTTATTTTATTTTGAAGGCTTCGACATGTGGCACAGCAGTTGCTCACCAAATTGGCGCAGCAGTCGTTCACCCCGTGGTTTCTTTATGATAGATGTTGTCGCAGCCGCGTATAAGTTAATCGACATCAGTTTAAAAATCGACTTGCAATGCTCACCAGCAGAGTTCGACTTGGGCGAAAATCTGAGATTGCCCAATTCAATTTTCATCCCGTCCGTTCGAACACTCAGAATTCCTTACTCGTCTTCGTTTGCTTATACAAAACTTAAAGGCAACGCATCCTCGCTCGACGACCAAGTCAAAAGGACGTTTATGTGTCTGAAGCCTTGGAGGAATCGAACTACATATGCCTTCGCACGAACAAATCAATTCGACAGGCTAAAGTCAGCCTTTGGTTGTGACCGCGACGAGGACTGCAAGCCACATTGAACGATACCGGGGGTATGTGGCAGCCGCGTATAACTAAAACGATAAGTTTACGCAAACCGCCCCAAGTAAACTTTCAAAATTATCGGAACGGTCAAAAACGGCAGTCAGTAATTTGATAAATCTAAGTGGCCACCCTCAAGACTCGCAGTTTCGAAAAGTTATTTAGAGAGTTTGGTATCGGCCTCATCGCCAAGAAGAAGGAAAAAGGATATGAAAAATGGCAGAGATATTTTGCTCTATCATTTCGGCTCCGCAGGTCGCAAAAAATGGCCAAATAGTTTAATCCATACACAAACTAAAAATAATCTATCGCAACACATACTAATGCGCTTCTTATAAAATTTCTTTTTAGACTCGCCAGCCTACTAAGGTGCACATGGGCTCAGCTCCAGTTTGGACAATGGACCGCATGCAGCAAATCGCAATAACTTGGGCGTTTCTGTTTATTTTCAGGTAAAAAAACATTATTTTGTTCATTTCCTTATTATATGTTTATAAAGTAGAAAAAACCGTGTCGAATATTCATTTTGCAATTAGTGAACACACCGCAGAATAAGAATTGCGGGCGGGTCTGCTCTCTCTGTTGTGCCTGGTCAACTATCGAAGACTCTCATAAGCAGGTGCTCGGCGAACATCACACTAGACATACCCGGTGAAGCTAGCTAGAAAAAGAAGGAGGTATCGGTGCGCGATGCACAGAGCCCCGACGATTCGTATTTATCTTGCATCTACGTTCTTTAGCCTCAGGATTCGACGTCGCCCACACCTTCAGCCCGGTGCCATCCGAACGAGAGTTTTGTGGGGAAACGGACCCTCGCATGTACCAAAGGGCGCCATAAACGAATCCTGCTGTCCTGTTGCTATAATTTTTCTCTGCTGTACTTGGAGCTAGAGACTGGCCTATAAGCACAGGATCTTGATGGATGGACCAGGACCTATTTATGAGTATGCAGCGACATCTATGCGACTGCTATTGGTTTCCAGTCGATGTCGAATTCGCATGTCCGCCACCCACAGATCCTGGTTCTTGTGCAACGGGCTGCCGCCTGGCTCTTCCTGCAGCGATATTCTTTCTTCATGCAGCGATGGCTGTAGGTTGGGGTCGGTGCTGGTCCTGGATCCGGGATATATTCGAAGCGACCTTGCATCTTTTTGGTGAGGTTTTGTGTGTTTTTCTACGTATCGGGGGTGTATCGAAGCATGCACGGTTGCCGTGGTCGTTGTCTCTTCATGCATATGGATTTCTCTTTTACTAGGACGTGCCAACATACCTACGTGCCAGCACCCGCAGGAAGGCATCTGCCAGGACGAAATATGTTTATGCAAGAGCATAGCTGCAGACGTTGTTTAATTAACTTTGACTAAAAAAATAGAAAATTTCGTTTTTCTATGTGAATAGCCTGTTCGGGGTTGACGAAAAGGATCCTGCAGGACTACAGGCGTGTTTGTAGTCTCATCCCAAGGCCTCTTTATACTGCACTGTATCAAGGAATTCCTATTCGCGGTTCTATGTGTATGAGACGTTTCGGGCTAGGACAGGGAAGGAGCCGATTTTACCTCGTGCTCACGGTTTATTCATTTTTTTGTTATTGTATTTGGTGGGACGTCCTCCATGTTCGATTCTTGAAAAATATTGAGCAGGGAGCCACCAAGGGAGATTGGCGGCAGCATAGTTTGGATAAAAGAAGCCATGTGCACATAGAAGCCTACATAGAAAATTTCCTGCGTGCTATTTGCGCCTTGTGTGTTTCTCTATCGTCTCTTCGGTCCAGAATAAAAAGTGCGCATTGAACAGAATCGTGCGGATATCTGCTCATGTAACCCCTAGGTTGCCTAGTAATAGAAAAACACAGCCGTACACAGTGGCGGGGGGATTGGGGGCTCTGATCACTTCTAGTTATGGCCAAACGGGCTGCGATACCAATCAAAACAACTCCGAGCGCAATCAAATGTTTCACGGGAACTTTTCCTCTCATTACCTTTTATCTATCACGATAATCCCCAAGAGTTTTCTTCTATAGAAGCTCCGTCCGTTCCCCAGACCATCCAGAGCAGCTATTACACTGCAGTTCATTGCAGGTCACAAAAAACTTCTTCAGTATGCATAATCTCATTCCGAATGCAATTATGTTAATAAATGTAATAAACGCATTTAGGATCCGGGAACATATGTAGTTGCATGTGTCTGCTGCTCCGCATTTAGGCGGTGCATACGGCAGGGGTAGGTGTGCGGCTCTGTAGGATGGAGCGCAGCCCCGTGTCGCCTCGGCCCGGTCCCCCAGGCTCGCATTGTTGGATCTGTTTGTCTTAAGCTCGTATCGATAACCATATTATTTACTGCTGCTCCTGTTGTACGCAATAATTTGATGGAATCCATTCCTTGAGCAACCATTAGGGCTTCTCGGCATTTTTCTTGGCTTTAATGACCACTGATCAGTGCCTAGCCGGTTGCATGTGATGCAGATTGTGTGCCGATGGCCTCTAATCGACTCGACTTAAAATTTTTGAGGAAAGAATAGGCTAAAAAATTGTGGAAGCTGCGATGTGATGAAAATTACATGTCTGACCTTGACAAGTCTGCAAAAAAGAGCAACGACTTCATTCTATGTGGAGAAACTTAAGCATAAAGGAGATTCTCAAGT
Source organism: Thereva nobilitata (assembly GCA_963855945.1). NCBI lineage: Eukaryota > Metazoa > Arthropoda > Insecta > Diptera > Therevidae > Thereva > Thereva nobilitata. The sequence goes on from OY979696.1 coordinate 855,798, forward strand.
TTGTTTAAGATTTTTAGCTGAAATTATTGCAGAATAGTATTGCCAACTCGCTCTGGCTACTGTGTATAGTATCTGCACAAGTTAATGCCGCTGAAGGGTTTTAAACCTTTGTTCACATTTTGCGAACCCAAACTTAATTGGTATTTGTTGAATTTATGGCCTTCCTCCACAACCAAACGAACTTTGGAATTTTTGGTTGACAATTAGTGTGTGTACTATGACTGAATCTTAACTGGTAAGGAACTGAATTGCTTTGCTGCGTTTTTGAAGTTGCTCCCTTCAGATAATGTTATTGTTTGGATATCAAGTCTTAATTCACGTTGGTAACTAACATACTAAAAATCAGCTTGTTCTGTTATTATTGTGTAGCTTGCAGTCCTTCAACAATTTTCTTCCAGGGTCCGCGGAAGCTAGCGATATTCCTCCAATTACTTACTGCCGTTTCTGACAGACCTTCCGCGGCTTTCAACCATCTTTTCCTTGGTTTCCCGAGTTTGGCATTCTTAAGGCGTGGCCAAGCTTAATCTCTGCGGCTTGATAAACCGCACGACCTTCTCATAGTTTTTTTGTGGGAAAATCAAGCTTAGGAATCACCCTTTGTACTACCAGTCTGTCATGTCGTTCAGCATGGTGAAGTGTGTAGTAGCAAGCTTGGTTTGAAAGATGGAAAGAATATGATAGACCCCGGGAGGTCTGCTTGTTGACCGGTTGTTCCGATTCATGGTTGTACCTTCGTCTATATGTCTCGTTTTATCCTGCTGGGCCGAATATCCTTCTTAGTGCTCTCCTTTCTGTAAATACCCACAGTTCTAATTACTGCAATTATCCTTTGTGTTTTTGTTCGCAGGTATTTAAATCCTGGTACTCCTTCGAATTGTATTCGCTAATATGTAGATCTTGTCTTCTTCTCTCGGTATTAGCCCTCACGAGGAATTTAGTTATCTCTTCAACCGATTTTTTTAGCTTTTGTGTCCGTAGTTCAATAAATTTTGCAGTGTTTCCAGCCATGTTGGTGACGTCATCAGTGTATGCACATAATTGAAACGATTTTTATATGATTTATATTAGCTTGACCTGTATGTTGTATGTTTCATGTTTGTAAACAAATCTTGCAACTTGATTTTGATCCACTTCCAGGCAATGGATCAACTTCAAATTTTGCACATATGTTTAGTTCGCGTGACAATGCAATCTGACCATTTTGTAAAAAAATCAAGATGGCGGTTCCAAGATGGCAGCCGAATTTTGCAATTGTGCTCTCCGACCCCCGACATGGGTATCAAATGAAAGAGTATTACAAGTAGAATACAATTAGCTATGTGGCGTTATTCAAAATTCAAAATGGCGGCCAACACAAAATGGCGGACTACCGTTTTCTTTACAACCCACTCGATATGGGTATCACATGAATACTATTAGCTGTATAGCGTCATTCAAAATGGCCGCCAACACAAAATGGCGGACTACCTTTTTCTTTACCACACCCTCGGTATGGGTTTCAAATAAAAGTGTGTGACAATTAGAATACTATTAACTGTGTGGCGTGATTCCAAATTCAAAATGGCGGTCAACACAAAATGGCGGTTTACCTTTTTCTTTACAACGCCCTCGGTATGGGTATCAAATGAAAGTGTACGACGAGTATAGTACAGTAAACTGTGTGACGTCTTTTTGAATCCAATATGGCGGTCACTACAAAATGGCGGAACACATATAATAGACTAAAAAATATAAAATAAAAAATATATAGTTTAAAAAACTAAAAAAACGCTTTGATTTTAAAATGAACTAAAAAGTAAAAATAATTTTGAATGTAAAGTTTCTATTGCTCCAGTCAGAATATGGAAACAACCTACCTTTCGAAATGTAAAAAAAGCGTGGGCCGCTACCGAAAATTTCCGGTTTTAATAAAATAAGAATATAGGAAGAAAGTCCCACGCTGTTTTACATTTCGAAAGGTAGGTTGTTTCCATATTCTGACTGGAGCAATAGAAACTTTACATTCAAAATTATTTTTTACTTTTTAGTTCATTTTAAAATCAAAGCGTATTTTTTAGTTTTTTAAACTATATATTTTTTTGTATCAGATTGCCGCCAGGGTTTATTTCGTCAATAATTGAATGAAACACGAGGTTGAAGATAGGCGTAGACAGCGCATCTCATGATTTTGACATTCTTCCGTGTACTATTTTGCTTCGATCTTTTGTAAAGTCAAAGTGTGTCGTAGATCTGTTTGTTCTGAACGCAGATTGATATTCCCATATGTATGTATGTATGTCCTCAGAGATCCTGTTCATTCTGTCGTGGAGAATCTAGGAGGATACCTTGTAGTTTGTGCTTAGAAGTGATATATGTACCTTTACAGTTATTACAGTTGGTTATACCCCCTTTCTTGAGAATGGGTACTATAACCCTTCTTGACCCAGCTGATGGTAGTGCTTCTGTTTCCCAAATTAGCCTAATGTGCATGTTTTAATAGTTCAGAGGTAATCGTATCTTCTCCTCCAGCCTTGCCATTGTTCAGTTTAGCTATTGCATCTGTTACTTCCTCAAGGAGTGAAGGCTCGACGCGTATTTCTCCTGTGCGTATTATACGTTCGCCGTTGTCAGTGTCACGTCTAATTCATGGTGGCTTTGTAAAGTTCTAAAAACATTAGGAGCATAGAAGTTTTAGTTAGAAAGCATAACAGTAGAGCTTCAGTGAATTGCAAAAAATAAAATCTACATTTAAGGATGTAAATATCAATCAGGGATTTCTATATCTCGATTTAAGGAACGCTATCTGTAATCCGAGATATTTTAAATGAGCTTTTAGACATTAACTGTTGCAAAATATGAAAACTTTAAGTAATGTTTTTCAAATAAAGTGGCTTTCAACAAGGGGTGTCATTTTAAATCAACAGAAAAGCGCATTATTTTAGTTTAAAGTACAAACTCTGAGGTTAATAATGGAGCACAACGCAGACGGCAGTTCTATGGATAAAATTTGTCATCAAGTTTTCCCATAAGAGCGACTGCATTTCGCCAATAGCAGCTCTAATATTGTCTTTGACTGCTTGAATCGAATTATTTCCTCTTTAACGTAGCCTCAAAGAAAAATATCTAATGGGGTTGGATCGCACGATCTCTGCGGCCAATTAAGGTCTTAATTTCGAGAAATCTCAAGTCCATTTTTCACGCAATAGAACCATAGTTTCACGAGCTGTGTGATAAGTGGCATAATCTTGCTCAAAATAAACGTGGTCCACATCCATAGCATCAATTGCAGGCGGAAAGAATCAGTCAACATCGTTGTGATATTCCAAATTACTGTCGTCGTCTCGAAATGGACAAACGTGTTCACAACGGCTGTGAATTTTTAGCTGTCCTGGACGGAAGAGCCCGAGTTTGAGTTTTCACATCACTAACTTTTCCTATACTTATGCGAGCAAGCGTATATCAATGCGTTTTGCAAGTGTATATCGATCCATATCTGAAAACCTCCTAATTTTTACTTGTAAAATGTCACCCATTTTCCAAATTTCCTAGTCACTTGGCATCTTGACCAGGTCTAAATACGTTGTGACAAATATTATTCCTTCTTGGCTCATTTGCATTACTTTCTCACGGCAACAATTACACGAATAGGTATGCAATAAAGATATTTGATAGTTTCCATGACTTGTTGTTATTGTTTCATCTAATGGTCTTCACTCGATTGAATCCTTAGTGCTTCTATTATTTGCTTCCAGCTACGATTACTGTGGAAATTTGATAGGGAAAGCTATCACATGTCTTCTAATTCGAAGCTTTGCACGTGACGGATACAGGGTAAAATCATTATATTATACCCAATTCTAGATTTTATCTAGGATAATCCAAATTGATGTTTATGATAAAGTCGCGAAAAAGGATTACCTTTGTTGATGTTTACTGCCTTGAATGCGCAGAAGAGGTAAGCCATCACTACTATGGAGTACCACGAACGAAGACTATCCATAAATCTTCAAGTCTCTGGATGAGATTTAACTTCATTAACGATTGTTTTCCATCTTGATTTGGTCCGTGCCTTCTATGCGCATGAGAACTTCCACTATCATTTATTCAATATCAGCTCCACAGCCTTTTTTTGCTTTGTCCTCCATGATTGTCCATCTCTGGCCGGTATTTTCCAGTTTCTTATTCCTTATTGTCTTATGTCTTCCTCGATGTTGTCTATGTATTTTTTCTTATTGCGTTCTGCTCTCCGTTTTCTGCCGGTATTTTCCCTGTACTTTGCGAGTAACATTCCGTACCTCATTCAACATAACCAATCCATGGTAGTCTGTTTATTGCAATCACTTGCACAATGTTTGAAATTTTACTGCTTTTATACAACTCTGAGCTGTATCTTTTCCTCCAAATGCCATCCACCTTATTCCTTTGTAACGCAGGATTTTCCTTTCGAATTTTCCTAACAATGCTTCGTCTACGTTCTTCAATGTCCACAGCCACACTTCCGAACCATATTTTAAGACGGGCCTTTTTGGTGTTTCAATTTTGTTCTTCTTGATATATTTCTCGACGTCAGGTGTTTGCGTGGACCAAGGTAGCATTTATTTGCCAGTGTAATTCTTCCTCTGATTTCGGCCGATGTATCATTGTCTTTTGATATAATCGTCTCCAGGTAGAAAAACTCGTCTACTGCTTCTACATTTTAGGTGTCTTTCGTTATGTTTTGTCTGCTAGTTACGGCTTTTTTGTGCACATATATGTTGCAACGGACCTCTTCATGCATTCCAAGGATAGCAATATTGGGGAAGGCCAATCCTAGCGCTGACCTATGAAAGGTACACCCTGCGGATGTATATTCGATTCATGTCTTATCTCTTACTGCTTTTTTTAGGGCCGCGTTGAATAACAACCCATGTAGGGTTTAACAATTGGCCCAGTAATAGCCAGTTAGCCACTAATGGCGCAATAACGCCACCCATGAGTGGCCCATTACAGCAAAACTGCTGGATGATTACTTCGGCCCAGTACTGGCCACTTGTAATGGCTCACGATACTGGGCCATAAGGGTCGGAGGGGTGTTGAAGTAGATGGCGTTGACTTTTGAACTCTAGGTTGTTGTTCGAGGTAGGAAATACTGACTACGCAAGATTATTTCACAACCGTGTTTTTATAAACGAACTTCCGGGCGGTAGTGTGCGCGAAAAGGAAGACTGCAAAGTGTGGGACTGAGCCGAAAGGACTGGTCTGGTCATGTATTGTGGGAAAAACGTTGTATTACTATGAAGGCTCTATGAAACCAGGATAAAGTTTTGTCAAGGCTGCTACATTCCTATGGCGGCTCAATAACTGAATGGTGCCATCACCAATGAGTTTTATGGTGCGGCGTTCCTTGTCAAGCCACGCCACGTTGAGTTTTGGAGGCGCCAGTCCGGATAAATGAGTTGTATCCGAGCCGGACCGAATTTAGAACTTGTAGATTATAGTCCACGCTGCTGGCTGAAGAAAGGAAGCAAGGACCTTACATCTGTTAAGGAATCGGAGACATTGGGATGCTTATTTGCCGATTTAGAATATGTGATCATTCCATCGCAGACCTCCAGTACAGAATGAGTTCAATCTTCAATGTCTCTATTGATAGAAGTTGACATGAGTTCACGATCAAACAAACAAGCTCTGGCACATGCTTGTCTTACATTGTCGAAGGCGTTAAAGTAACGCAGAGTGCCGTCATCACCAAAGCCGTGAAGTAGGTTGAAGGGGATTGAAAGCACATAATTTATAAAGATTAGGAAATATGCGGATGATAGAATTGATCCCTGGGGAACACCGGAAAATATGGTGTGGGGTTGGGATTCAACGCCATCCAATACTATCTTAATTGAAAGGCCAGAAGCAAAGCCCATTCATTAGAACTAAGTCGATACCAATCGCTTGGAGTTTGGTCAGATTATAAGGGTGCCATACTTATTCAAAAGCCCTTCAGATATCTAGAACAATCAGACCAGACCCACCAAAGGATGCTTTAGTTAAAATGCTTGGTTAAATACACAAGGAATTCGCTAGTAAAACTTTTTGGTCTAAAGACGTCGTGTGGAATTTGCTTAGATTCTAGTCGAGACATTTCATCAGCTTTCCATTTATTGTCTGCATTATTTTGGAGAGACTAGAAGTGATTCGGACGGTTTGCACAGAGATCGCTTCGTATCGAAGTTCAGTTTTGTATTCTAACTCCTCCGTCATTTTACACAGTTCTGCTAGCCTTTTCGGGTAACCCGTTTCACACAACCTGCTCCATAGTCAGGCGTTTCTGTAGTCGAAAATTGTTTCAGTGCAGTATTTTTCAAATATTTTTTTCATTAAAAATGTCTGGCCTATGGTGGATATATTCTTTCTAAAAACCTTCCCAAGATAAATATTTTTTCTTCCGAGCTGGCAGCCTGCACGGTCCTGAGGCTACGAGAAGCAGACTGGCGGATGGAGAAGACGTATGGACACAGTAATATACCGCGCTTCCTTCCACTGGGAATGGTTAGATGGGCAATCTGAGTTTTTGACGTCGAAACTCAATTTTAACCCGATGTCCTAATCCTTACCAGAGACACAAGAACTGTAGTTCTACACACAGATGACATCAAAGCAGAGGTGTGTGTGTGGCACGGGAGTCTTCTTCCTCTCACTAAACCTACCAAAATACTACCGCCTGCTTAGTGTCTTCCAGGCGAAACTGCCTGGCTAGCAGTACAGACGAACCCAAGGCCAGGGTCAACGTAATATAGTTTATCGGCTATCGAATAGCTGATCGTCTACCAAGGCACTATGCGCGATTTATATAACGTCCAATCTGGTCTAAATCTGTCAAAAGGAGCTCTATTCCTTGGCTAGGAACGTCGAAGGTAACATGACGGCAAACGAAATGGCCAGACTAGGAGCATATATTGTAGACACACCAGTGAAGAATGTAGAGAGACGAGGGTATGTATATGTCCAATACACTTCTTTCCAAGAGCTCTAGGTGGAGGAGCTGCACATTATGTGCTAAGCCTAGAAAGACTTGGCCTTAACAACAAGCAGAAATCATGCTGCATGCATTGCAGCTGTAGAAGATAGCCTCTACGCTGATCTGAAATGGTTGTTAAGCAACAGAATAGTGAAATTTAACCTACCCTATATCATAAGTTCTGTTATTAAGACATTTTTCCTTCTTAGGATTGCCGATTGTCTCTGATATTTAAGGGTGGTTTTTAATGACACAAAAATCAAATAAAATTTCTAAGTGTTGCGAACGAGGAGATTGCGTCACAGAAATATGCGATTTTGTTAATATAATTTCAGTTTAGAGGAAATGGATTGCTAGCTCCGTTTTATAATAATTCCTAACTTTTTCTTGCGTTTTCGTGCGCAAATTAGTCCCTCCCGCAGCTCCACCACAGCCCACTATAGCTTTGCCGCTCACTCGAAAAGTTGAATATTCGAATTCTTTTCACTTATTTCAACTTTATACAAGGAAAAGCCAGGAGCCAATAATAGGAATGCATTTTGGACGCTTCAGAAATCTTTGCCCCCTTCGAAATACTTTCCAACAGCAACAAATGCCAAAGGGTTAAACCGATGTTTTTATTTATTGTTGTTCCTACGCGCTTGAACCCGAATAGGCTACGTCACGGGGCTCCCATACATCAAATGAAAGAAGGACTCCAGGAAAAGCAAAACAGTCCCAGAAAAACTAAGAAAAACTGAATTGCACACACGGCGTAGGCGAAGCAGACCAAAACAAAACGAAACGAAGCACAAACAACCCCCATCTGGGAGTGGCGGACTCGCAGGACATGTTACGCGGGCTGAAGGGCTCCTCTATCGCTGCTGCAAGGGAAATGGCCAATACGACACCCCGACCTGCCACCCTGCTGGTGGGACTGAGGCTCGCGGGTTTTCTTTAACTCGCAAGGGTAGCGCACCGCAGGCACCGGACAGGAACTAGCCCGCTTGTATTGTAGTGCATGCAAATAGCAATATTAGGGGGTTGGTTGGGCAGGAAGCCATTGATTATAGATTTGGCCGACGTCAAAAGACATCTCCATTGCCCAGGATTTGGGTAGAGCAGCGTCTCGGTCGCTGCATACATGTGCTCCTGCGAAGCGAGGCACGAAGCCAACGAAAACAACAAAGATTGCAAAACGCAACTCCTTCCGCGCCTTTTGGGAGCGATAGCTCCAGCTATAAACAATGTGGGGGTCATTTTTGCAAAAACAAAACAAAACCCCATCGGGAGCAACAACAAAACCCACGGCAGCCACGTGAGTTTCGCAAAGCACCGCCCCTCCCTGACGTCATCGTGACACTACCCGCGCTCCCCGTGTTCGCTCTGTTCCTCTTTGCGAACACATTCGAGCTGCGCGATTCGTAATGATTCGGGAGTCGGGCGTGTTTTCAATTTGCCTGGTGGGGGCCCAGAATCGCACACAAATAGGCTCCACTCCACACTCGAGTCTCCATCCAAGTCGGCTCTGCTCCACACGTCGGGAAACTTCATTGCATTCGTTTTTGGAGGGGGCTGCTAAAAAAGAAAAAGTCCACATCGGCGCTCACACTAGAAGCCGCGTGTATTTGCATTCGAGCGACGGGAGTGTTGGTTTGTTTACAAATGGTTTCCAAGAAATGCACACAGCCAAAACGCCTCGTGCAGTGACGACAGCCGTGAAATCGCTCGGCTCTCGGATGTTGGCTCCAAAGGCCAGGCAAGCGCAGCGTACCAGGAACCGATACGGAAGGCGAAGAATGCGAGAGTAAATCCACGTTCGCTGCCCGCAGATTGAGAGTCGAGAGCGCGGTGCGAGTGTGTGACGTTACTTGGAAGAATTCTTGCATTCCCACTGACACATTCACGCTCTAGTTCCGATCTCCACTCGCCTTCCACTTTCATCCCCATCCTCGTGCATCTAAGCGCCGAGTCGGGACACTTGACACCCGACGTGCACCGCGTGTTCTTCCTTGGTTACTTCGACGTCAGCCTCCTGAGAAACGAGAGCCGAACACGACTCGCTTCTCAGCTCTCCCGACGAGACAAACTTTTCTGTTTTCCTACCCCTTCTGTATGGTGCTCTGCGTGTGTGCGTACCGCCTCAGAAGTTTTTTCGATTATTTACACACACACATCTTGGGTTAATTAAGAGCATTTTCTCTGTTCCTATCAAATTTCGAATTCAGATTCAGACGTCGTTCACGTGTGGAAGTAGTTTTATGGAAAAATATTTTAATAATTTTGTTTTGTTCAATTGAATGGGGTTCGGTTTGCCCACTGCGCGGCGAGTAGTCTGTTCGGGCCGGACTACTTCCTCTGAGACTTTTACCACGGATCGCGCGTCGTGAAGGCAAAAACTGTTGAGTTTTGAAGATTATCCTGGATCGACGCAAGCTCTTTATGGCCGCTAAAATACAATTTGATTTCTTCCAAATATTGGGCAAGGTTTGGAAGTGGTGAAAGAACCGCAAGTTGATCATATTTCCTAATCCCGAATAAATATTGATGCTAATAATCGAAATGCAAAGGACAAAAAATGCAGATTCCTGTCCCCTCGGAAGATTTCAACTCAATCCTCAGTGGCAATCAGGGCCGGATCTAAGCATAGGCAACATAGGCGCTCGCCTAGGGGCCCGCACCACAAAGGGGCCCGCACCACACACAAAAATATTTTATGCAGTCCACCACATAAGACACATAGTCGCATATTTGATCATAAGAATGATCATAGAAATTGTTACTTCCAAATATATTTTACAACTCGAGCTATGCGAGAAGCTTGGCAAGAAGTTGCGATTTCGGCCAATTGGCGAAAAAATATTTCAAATTTATAAAAGAAGCATAGTTTCGTTTTCACATAGTGCACGGTACGATTCAATCGTATAATAATGAAAAGTTTGTTAAACAACGAACTTTTCGTTATTTGACGACCGGACAAAGATGTTTTGTAACAATCGAAGCGAAAAAGCGTATATGAGCCGTTGAGCCTTTCATGTATTCCTGCCCTCATTTTAATTCGGCGCTCCGGGCTGATTACCGATGCAGTACATATAGGGCTAACTACAATGGCCTTAAGAGGTCTTAAGATTTCTCGTCAAATTCTTTTAAGACTGGCTAATTTTCTGTCAAATCTTAACGAATCTTAAGCTCAGCTATAATAGCCTTAAGACGCTTTGACATTTGTAAAAGGTAATCCCAACAAATCGAGTCTGGAGTAAATAAAGACGTCTAGTTTAATAAAGCTATACTGGATGTAAAATTGTCCAGGATCGGTCCCTTTCATTTTTAAAAAAGTGGTTTTATAATAACCATTTTTAGAACGGTCTGTATATAATTTTCGAATACTATACGACCGCGGTTTCTTTTTTTTCGCATCACTTCGCTCACTAATTTAGTTAATGTTGTTAAATCCTTTAATAAATCCAAATATTCCATTATTAAATATCTTTTCCACAGAGCACCTTATTTGAAATAATTTTTTTTCTTATATTTCCGCTGATACTTTAATTTTTGTAAAACGCCAAATTAAATATCAATCGCAAACGCCACTTTCTTGAAGATTCTTTAAGATTCTACGGTTCTGAGCGTAGCCTTAAGACTTAACGAAATTTTGCGAAAGAGAACGAAAGATTGTCTTAAGGCCATTGTGGTTGCTTGTTCTAGCCCCATAGCCCCTGTGTTTAGAATAACGTCAAAGTATAGAGAAATGTCGTTGATGACTGCCAGATTACAGATGCACGAGCTTTTTTTATATAGTTTCCTTCCTTTTGTCGTGCGAGTAGAGTGCGTATCCAAGAGAATATCTTTGGAAAACTCATGTACTAGTTCCATTGCCAGAGTACTATACCATAAAAATGCTTTGTCCTGGTAGCAGAATTCTTCAATTTTCAATTATATTTTTGTAATCTTGACCAACGGTGAAGCAAAAATTAATAGGTTCAGAGTTTCAGATCATCATTTTCTTTTCACTTTGTTGCATTTTTCCTGCTTTACTTTCATGACAGAAAACCAACGGGCTTGCTTAGCAGAAGTGTTTCGTGCCCCAGAGTGCTCTCGAATGATCTCGGCCAAAGGGAAAGGGAAGGATTTTTTTTGGGAAGGGGGCCCGCACCACATGTTCCGCCTAGGGGCCACCAGATCCTTAATCCGGCTCTGGTGGCAATACACAACATTCACAAGTGGATTTGTCAATGATCTCACTCAATCAACTCAGTTGTCAATGGAACTAATTCTACTGCCATTGTTACAGTTATTCATCATCCCCACGCACCCTACCCAATCGTCTCGTTTCCGACCGTCCGAACTTTTGTTCTTTTCCGCGAGAACAGGAATACTTCATCTTTCAACCTTATTGTAGTTGTCACTTTCGGGGACGTGGTATTTTCTTCTCTCACTTACAAATATCAAGTGAGAGCAATTGTCACTCAATTTGCCATTTCTCGATATCATTGACAACCGCGATTTGCCTTATCTCACTGAAATCGACGACAAAAACCGTAAATGCTCGGCTCAAACGCAAAATTGTGTTCGGTAGCGAGCTCCTGTGATGGTTTCACCCGGTTGCAGCAGCTCATAATATACCACGCCGAGTTGGTCCCACCAAATACACACCACATGCTTCGGGCCATGGACGTTTAGCTTGTCTGTCGATGTTGATGTTCGTATGGCACCAATTTCCTTGTTCGTGGATCATTCGCGAGGCTTCAAACAAAGGAAATGGTTTATTGAGTCACGCCCCATGAATATGCGTTGATCTTGTTACGTTGGCATAGATCTTGCAATGCCTCGAATTCTTCGTCTTAAAACTAGCGATCTCTTTTATGTCTTCCAGAACAAAACTGCCTAATGTGCGGTGCCTGGCTCTGGCTAGAGCCGTGCATTTACACTGGAAGTGAACGAGTGTGTCCATCTCGTTCGTTTCGACCCAGCTACGGATACTGACGTGGGAAAGTCTAGTTTGGCAGGACCAATGTCCGGTGATGATTGCCGTAATTCTGGCCATTGTTCCAGTATCGCCAGCTTGGAGCGCATCATCACTAAATCTAGAGCTCTTATAGAGGCGTAGCTATCTATGAAAATGCTACATCCTTGGGTTCGTTCGAGGTTCATTGTACCCCGGCCTTCAGATTCTACATAAATAGTAATCCCAAATCTCCCGAAATTTCGTTCTTCATGACTTAGTGCAAATCCAAGCTTACATATATCCACCGCAAAAGTTATAAATGGTTTATTTTATCTTTCATCTTGGTTGCACCATTTTCTTGCGTCTTTCTTGTATCACCGACAAAACACATCGAAAAGTAGAACAGAACATCCTTTTACTAGCGACGGCAAGTAGATCCAGGCAAGCGTATAGTACCATTTGAAATGCTTAAATTTTTAATGGCGGCTTGTAGGAAGATTTTTTGTAGGTTGCAGATTTGAGCTGTCTGTCTTCAGCTCAGCTCCATTTCTGGTATCAATGATATTACAATTAAAACAGATCTTTTTTGAGGGAACAACTATCAAAGGTTAAACGCTTGAATTTAGTATATTCTTCAAAAAACGTTCCGCGTTTAGCAAGTTTTAGTAGCTTCATCCCAGAATGAGTCGTTCCTTAAACCTGCAACTCGAGAGCGTCCAATATTAGTTGCCAGGCCAACAGGGAATCAAGGTATCATCGTCTAAGCCACATGAAGCAAACATTCATAAATGCCACACCGGGAACCGTCAAAGCCGACTTCTGCCGCGAAACTTCCGCTTTGCCGCTTTTCAGAATCGATGGCGGACACTATTTTGTAATCGACGACTCAATTTCGTGTCTTGTGCGAGAATATAATTTTCACTCTCGAGAATTCCATTAATCAACGCCAAGAAGACAAATGTCGTGCAGCAAGACGCGCCGCCCCGCATTCTTTCGCTGCTTCGATTCGGACTACTAGCGATGTTCCTTCTCGCGACCCCGACTACTAGGGAGTTTGCCGTCCAATTCCTGAACACACACGCGAACCGAACCTGTGGCTGTGTTGGTGCGTGCGCATAGCATGCAGGAAGTACGGGAACTGCTTTTGCTTTTATCATCCCGTATTTACTATATCTACCTGCTGCGGGTGTAGTGGTGCGGCTGTTTCTCCCGAAATGAGGGGCATAGTACGTCCGTTCACACTAGTTCCCATCAGTCTACTTCAGACCGTCGTGTTGAGAAGCTTTTCGTGTTGGGTTTTGTGTTGTTCGGTTGAAAGTATTTCAAAACAAAAATCCCTCCCCTGCTTTTTATTACCTGAGCAATAATTGCAATAAGCCGGTATCGGAATTAACGGTTTTCGGGTTTGTTTTCCGTGTTCCCGTCGAATGCCCATCGGCCGCTGCCGAGTGCTTAGGATCTACCCAAACCCACCGGAAGCAAGACTCGAGCGCCAAGACATGTTGCATGGTGGCGTTGTCAGTGAAGGGCTGTAGCCCGTCCCATCCCTTGTATATTGTGATTTTGCCTCAATGAAACTTGATTAGTTCCCTGTGTGTAGAAATAAGAAAATAAATAAGAAATCAGTCGCTGTGTGTAAACCGTGATTATGACGTATTTCCGAACATAATTTCAGGTGCAGCTGGTAAACGTGAAGAAAATTTGAAAGAAAGAATTCCGGGAGTTGTGTGAAGTGCGTGTAACTGATTCCAACGGTTTTAGTGAGTTGTGAGCATTGAGAAGTGACGATGCCGGAAACGCCACCACCGAAAATCTCGTCGCCCGGGAGTGCCACGAATTCGGACAAGATGAGGCCCAAGACTCCGGCTGCCCATTCCCCATCCGAAACTTCCCAGAATCCTGCCAACCAGTCCCAGACACAATCCTCGCCAACAGCGTCCAGCAGTTTTTCCAGCTCTGGATCAGGCACACAGCAGTTTTGCCTCAGATGGAACAATTACCAATCGAATCTGACCAGCGTCTTCGACCAGCTCCTTCAGAACGAGTCGTTCGTGGATGTCACCCTGGCCTGTGATGGACAATCTATCAAGGCCCACAAAATGGTCCTCTCTGCATGCAGCCCTTACTTTCAGGCGCTGTTCTTTGACAACCCTTGCCAACATCCCATCATCATAATGAGGGACGTAAAGTGGCCAGAGATGAAGGCCGTGGTGGAGTTCATGTATAAAGGGGAGATAAATGTGAGTCAGGAGCAGATCGGCCCCTTGCTCAAGGTGGCGGAAATGCTAAAAATCCGAGGTCTCGCCGACGTGAACGGAGACCAAGACCCAAACGTCGCCAATCCTTCAGCCAGCTCCTCGGGAACCGAGGTAGCTGCCAAAAAAGCACGTGTCACCCGAGACTTGGAGCTTAATAGTGCAGACATACACGCCGCTCAGGGTAACCGCAATCGAAAGAGACGTTGGCCGTCTGCTGATAACGCTATCCCGGACAGCCCCCTTGGCGGCATGGGCACAAGTGGAGGACCCCCCACCCCTGAAAACAACAACGACGTACCATCGCCTGTTGCTGCTGCATCCAATGCACCGCAGATGCCACATCCACCATCCACCCCAAATACAATGCCTTCCTTCTCTCTCCCCACTCCCCTTGAGACTATGGGCCTCTCGACACTTGGGATGAGTCACGCCGACGACATGGAGATTAAACCTGGAATAGCCGAGATGATCCGCGAGGAAGAAAGGGTAAGTACCAACGCTGTTATTATTCACCTAAAAGAAAACCTTGCTCCAGCTCCTTTAGGAGCTGAACAGACCTATCTTGAAAGAGTGCGCCCCTGCTCCCCATTTTTGCAACGTTGTAAACAAAATGTTCGCCGCCCCCTCTCCGGGGTGAATTACTTTGAAAAATGAAAATCCGTAGAAGGTACGGTGCGCCGCGCATGAACAAATAAATTCCGTTATTAAAAATAAAAAAGGACAGGAAGGAGGGGAGCTGCCACATGACCCCCCGGAGCTCGGTTTTTTTTTCGGGCACCCACTTGGATACCCTGGCTCGTAAAACCCCCAGTTCACGCGCCTCTGTCTAAAGTCCACATACCATGGGGGCGCCTTCGAATTATCCCCATCGAATAAGGTGCCAAGAGTCGTGATTTGGCCCCACAGGAAAAGGGCCACGCCATTCCAGGTGGACAAGGAACTACCTGTCTTGGGAGTTGAATTCTAAGGACACTGCATGAAGGGCAATGATAACAAGGGGAAGGTACACTGCTCCAGCTTTTATTGTCGGTCTGCGAGAATAAATTTTGAGGGGATTGATTCAGTGGATTTGCGAAGCACTCAAGGAGCAGAGAGTGGGATCCTTAAGGCTTTAGAGAAATTCCTCAGTTGGTGTGGTCTCGACTCCTTCTGTTGTATAAAGCCATGTCAGGTGAGAGAGTTGAAGCGAGCATTTATCGTGAAAAGATTTTTTTGTTTATGTTCTTATCACGAGTTGCCGGGATTGCATTTGTATCGGTGCAAAACTAAATAAAGATGGTGAATCAATTTAGTCATAGTTAAAATTCCGGTAATATGACGACAATAGGAAAACTAGGAAACGGACCGAATCGGCTACGCACATTGCTTTTAACAGCTCCAAGAATCCTAATCCGCTTTTTTAAAAATACTTTTTCAATGCTTATCTAACCACAAATAGTTTTATCCTCATTATATGTTTTAATTTAGCGAAATTTCAAATTGTTGATGAATCCTTTTTCTGTGCAATCCTTTCAGTACACGCCTTTGCACGCCTGCAGTTTAGTCCCGTTTCTTGCATTGGAGAAGCTCAGCTTACAAGGCCACCAATACAAATAAGTCCATTGCAAGAGCCAATCCAACTTCTACGTCAGTTTCGGGTCCACAGTTGAAAATGCTGTTCTTATTAATTTTAGAACTATTCTTCGGCAAAGGTTCATTAGGTTTGGAATCGAATGCTGTTTCTTGGTGGATTGGTGCATTGGCATCTCGTATTTTAGATCACTTGAATCGTCCATTGAATTTCGTTGAAACTGGTATGCGAATGGTGCGACGAATATTTTAAGCCCACCAACATCTTATGCAGTACTTCTGTGCGAATTCTCAAAGGACCACAGTTCATTCTTTCATTGGGCGTCCATTTCAATAAAGTTAGTTACAGTCCGGATTTCCAGTTCGGCTGTCAAATTTGAGAACAGTTCATAATCATTCGAGTGAATCAACTTTTGGTTTCTTTCTTAACAATGGCAAAAAGTGATAACACATTGTTTCTGGGTAAAAAAAATATCGCCAAGCACAGAATTCTTTGATAAAAGATATGGCGTATCAACAACACCGAATTCAAGGACACGAAGTGTGCTGAATGTGAACTTGCACAAATGATACTGAATTTTCCGGAAGTGCGCTCAGTATGCTCACTATTGCCCAAAAACAAAAACAACGCGTTCTTGAATTAGAACTTCGATGTGATCTAAAGAAAGTTTGCACCCCGGAAACCAATAGGCAAACCCGACGGCTTGAGTTGCAAAAATACGCAACCACCGGATGGAAATATCCTGGCCGGTCCCTTTTGGGGTGCGCACCGCCTATTATTCATCGAACATCTTTTGAGAGGAAGAATGATCGCAGAGCACTAATGTGTAACTTTATTGGATCAGTTAACGGCGTTATAAAAAAATTTAATTTTCAGGAAAGAAGGTGCTCTTCGGTCAACACTCCGTAAAATCGAAACATTACGTGAACTGCATTAATTGCTTGTCTTCCCACTCACTACCATTCTGTACATCAGTACTTGTTTTCAAATTTTAAGAATTCAGCGACTTTACTCTAATGAAAAGAAACGATCTTAGCGATGGCTCGATAGGGTCTATATCAAAGGGTATTCGGCAATAAAATCTTCAATCTACAATCTTCCAAAAGAAGTATGTTCTTTCTCCTACCAAATAGCGAAAAGAGGAGTCTTCGCAAAGCTTACCTACCATGACCAGAAGTTCTCAGAGTTCTGCAAGCAATGCTATGAACAATTCGGTTCGAAAATAGCCCAACAATCTCAGTGTTTGTAATGCATTCCTAGAAACACCTTATCTTTGTTGATTCAATATTCAACAACCAGGATCCCGCCCCGATACTGAGCCGGCTGGATGTCCTGCTCGACGTGTTCGTTCCAGCGGAGGCTTGGTTTGCCTAGCTATCGCATCTTATAATTCTTACGCAATAGACTTTCTGATTAGGTTGCTCTTCTCTGATACGAGCTGGATGTCTTCTCACCAGACCCAATCGAGCATCATTTTCTTCACGACATCCATTTTATCCAAATCGAAGGATTTGCTTTTGAAAACTCGGCTATGCGTTTTGGAAACACCCATGTCTCCTCACGTCCTGATGTGAGAACTATTGAGATTGGCTTAAAAAACTGTGGATGTAGTGTGGATGGCACAAGCTTTGAGAGCCTACATTAGGCTTTACTGATTTTTAGCACCAGTGCGCATGTTTGTGGGTCAATGCTGTTGTTGGCTGCTTCTTTTAGCCTAAGGTATGTGAAGGATTGAGCTACTTTAGAATCAGAAGCTTTACCTTGACTTTGAGCCCAATTCTGGCTGGTCTCAAAGACGGGGCCAACCTGTACTTTGCTTTACTGTCTTTGATGTGCAATCTAAGTTTTCGTGCCGCCCGTTCTGTCTGGGTAGCCTTTGAGGCAGGGCAGACCGTCGCATTGTCAGCCATTATAAGGGTTGATTGACTCTTTATATTTACTCGCCTTGACACATTGGTCATAGGCAACCAGTTACCAGTTGTGCTCCCTTGAGCGTTATAATCGCACTTCCATCAGCCTGGAATATTTTCAAACTCTGCATGTAATTTCTTTAGTCTACTAATAGCTCACCACCATTTTTTTTATGTGAAAGTCTAAGCTGCTCCACCCTCTATACTACCAGTCCGGTCTGTCGTTCACGTCGTGGTGCAATATCTAGTAGTAAGCTTACCTCGAAAATAGAAAAAGGATAGTAGTAGTGTAGTCGGGAGGATGCATGAGGAGGAGGCAGTGAACCTCTCGTATGAACTGTTGGATGTTGTATGAGTGCATTTTTTAAGCATCCGGCTGAGCCACCCGACCTAAGCGGAACTTATGTTGTAGTGTTAAACATTGTACTTCAATTTTTTGATCACCGGCAGAGATGGTATGGAGCTTAGATTTGACGCCATCCCATACTGTAGTATGAGAACACTGTAATAAAACCTACTACGAGAAATATTGTACTTATGTAACGTATAATTTGGTAGACGAAGCAGGAAAGATTATGACTATAAATAGCCGTAAGAATTCTGTATTGTGGCATTGATTGCCTGACGCTCACTCCGAGCGATAATAGCGGTGAACTTGCGTGCGGGAATCGCTGTGTTTATTCTAAATAAAATTAATAAATAATTAAAAAACACTTAAGGTCTTCTTTCCTTTTATTCGCGTAAAATAAGGGTACGTCCAGTACGCAGCGTAGATGATAGAGTAGAGCATTTTTTTCTGCGTACCCTAGGCAGTCCTAGGACGCCACTCGCATAGAGTGGCTCTGCCAGCCTGGTCGAATTATCGAGAGAACACTACATAGAGTGCAATACTGCCGGGAACCGAAAACGAAAACTCTCGAACTAAAGGCTCGGGCACACAGAAAGCGGTCAGCCGCGCCCGGCAGCGATCTCCGAACGAGGCGGTCAGGCGTTCTAGTGGTATTGCACAATTTGGCATGATCTCTGTCAAACAGAACGCGGTCTGCCGCCGCACAGTGGGGCAAATAGCTCATTTTTTGGACATTCGATAATTCCTAAGCCTGGAATTAATGAAATTTAAAAAATTTTTTTGTAAACTATTCGTCATAAAATTGCCTTTAATTCTATCGAGCCCGAATTTTGAAATTTCAAAATTAAAGATGGCTAATCCAATATGGCGGACATAAATTTTGTAAGTAAAATAAAATTTTATCAAAAGATTCTTTAAAATTATTGAAATTAATTATTATTAATTAATTTTCGGTTTCCAAGAAACCCCCCAAGTAACAATTTTTTATAATTTTAAAGAATCTTTTTATAAAATTTTAATTTACTTACAAAATTTATGTCCGCCATATTGGATTAGCCATCTTTAATTTTGAAATTTCAGAATTCGGGCTCGATAGAATTAAAGGCAATTTTATGACGAATAGTTCACAAAAAAAAATTTTAAGTTTCATTAATTCCAGGCTTGGGAATTATAGATTGTCCAAATAATGAGCTATTTGCCCCACTGTGCGCCGCCTGTTAATTTTGTCGCAACGACAAGCGATCGGTACAAAATTACAGATTTTAGCATGACCGCCTTGCCGCTTTCTGGCGAAATGAGTGAAAAAACTGAAATTTTTATAGGAAATATGCGTAAATACAGGTTTTTGTGTGATACTTCACATGAAAATTATAAGAATGTTTTAAAAAAGGCTGAAGCCTGGAATGTGATAGCTCAAGAACTCAATATGATAAGAAAGTGTCTCTTCTTATTGATTTCATGCACCCAACGTCGTATTCCTTCTTCTTGCTTCGCAAAGCTAAGAGCAGAAGGAGTTGTTCTTCGTCCGTGCTCATATTTGATATAAAAAAATAAGAAAACGCACTACTACTTCTCAAGAAGAGTGCGACCAGACTGGACCGCTCACCCAAAGATATCGCGTCCTATGTGACATCCCCATATCGCAGACCGCCGCGATGACCGCTGGATCGCTGCCCGCCGCGACAGACCACTTTCTGTGTGGCCGAGCCTTAATTCTTTAGAACTGAGTCAATTCCAATAGCTTCTAGTTTAGCTAGTAAAGCTGAGTGCCATAGTTTATCCAAAAGCCTTGGAGATATTCAGGGCAGCCAAACCGGACTCACCAAATCGATGCATACTTTATACGAGGTGTTCTGTCAGACACTCTAAAAGGTTCTCAGTGGATCTTTTTGGTCTGAAGCCGTACTGTCAATCATTTAGGATTAGGTTAGGCTCTAGGTAATTGGTTAGAACTCTTGGACGCTCTGAAAACGGATTCTTTAGCTTTTATTGCGTATACATCGGAAACACATGTCTCAGTCAGTGCACTTGAAAAAAGCAGCCAGTTACCCTTCCAAAGTTTTCTTAACTGGTTAACAACGTAAAGGAAGCAGAAGGATATTGCGTGGTTTCGAATGATGATTTTAAGCCAGATGTGGGTGAAAGCAGAAGAGCTACTTTTATAAATTTTGTGTTAAGCGTCGTCATCCCTATCATAATGAAAGGTTACGCACTAAGGTGTACCCTGATACCTGATATTGACCTAGTCAGCACCAGTTGATACCAACACTTGAAAAATGGAAGACAGTAACTCACGATTCCAGTCAGCATTTTGTTAGGAATGGTTGCCTAATATATAATAGATACAACCCTACACCCCTTTTTCATAAAAATCACCAGAGCAGGCTTTGATGAAATACATTGCATTCATTGTACCGCAAAACTTTTAAATAGTCAAAAATATAATAAAGTAAATTTGGACAAGTCTGAAATATTTCACAGAACGCATCCCGCAGCAGACTAGAACAATTATTCTTGAGCCGCTACAAATGCTGCCACAAATTCTCGGTAGTGATTTACACATGCGCAGTACTTCCATGAAGAATTTTAGGCCGTCCACTTGTTTACCCAAACATAGCTGATTTTTATTACTGAATAATCACGTATTTCCCCAAATTTATATTTTATATTGATGCAGGGTGAAAAAATTTAACTAGAAATGAAAACATATTTTCGTGCATGACTAACTGGACCGATAGAAACGCCATAGACTTGCCTGGTTTCCAAGAAACACGAAGGTAAGAAGTCTCTCTTGTTCTCAGAGAAGCGGAGTTTTAGATATTATCCGAAAATTTGTGGCTTATCGCACGCAACGTTCGTAAATCTCCGCGGAACAAATATGGAATCAGACTTTGATCGCGGGCGGCAATTGCAGCCAGCAACAACATTTCAATGAGGAGAGGTACTTTTCAGCAGATCGATCAGCAGTTTCCTCCACGGAACCGCTTTTTGTGCAGGCCCGATTCCACTCCACACTGATGCATTCCACGGATTCCACCCCACCATCGCGGCCGAGAGACACGGCGCACTGCTCACGTTCGACCGACTTGGTCTCGTCTGATAACGACTTTACAACGCCCCGCGCTTCGGTTTTCGGCGCAGGGTGATTACGCGCTTATCAGAACTGCTTGTTTTTTTCCTCTTGTTTATGTTTTCTTTTTTATCTTTTCCCGGCTAGTTTGTAGTACATGAAATAATTAAATTTTGTCAGCGAAATTTTTCTGATTAATCAGCCGATTACGCCGCTCGGCCCGGCCATGCGATCTGCTGTGTAGTGGTTTGGCACCCGGCTGGTCCTGGGTTGTTTGTCTGTCTATTCTCTGTTGTTACCTTAGCCTCTCGTGCGGCGGATTTGTGTCATTCTCCGTTCGAATTAAAATTTCCTATTGAAATCTACAGGTTTTAGTCGTAAAAATGTTAATTAGCCTCTTTTATATTATTATGACTGCTTATGTATATTTAATGGAAATTCCTGTCCGTTACTGATGAGTGGAGATTGCCGTGTTGCCTATTCCACACGCCGACCGCATAATACCACACTGCTGCAGTGCTGGGCGAAACAAAAAAGTCGAAGAAAAACAGGAAACCCAAAGAAATACAATAATTATTGTTTATAGTCAGGCAGGCAATACATACAATAACCGAAACCATAAAGCATAGGGAAATTAATAAAAATTTTATCTGGTGAAATTCCCATTGTGAAGCAATAGGCCGAGCCGCCAAAGTTGTTCGCGTTCCAGAAGCAAGAGTAATAATTCAGGGAGACTTAAGTCGATTCGAAGAACTTCTAGCGGCAGTAATTCAAGCCATTTCGTGTTTGTTGGTGGATTTGAATCAGAAACAAATTTAGTATAATATATTAAAATTCCATGTTCTGCCAGTTCGGAATATGCAACAAAAGCATTGTAGTTTTTTGCTCATTTATTTACATTAAATTATAAATGAGCAATTTGTTGTTGTTTTCGTAGTGAATCATGCTCAGTTATTTGCCTTGGGCTGATTGCCCATGTAAATACTATTAATGTGTAGTAATCAGCCACTTGCACCTTGTACTCGACGCAGTATATTTGCTTCACACACATATTATTTATATCTTAAAACTTAAATCCTGAATCAACTATACTCAATCTGGCTGCGGCCGTTGCTGGCAAAAAGTTGTAAACTTGTAATATTTGCTTTCTTCCTAAACATAGGATATGTACCAGGAAAAGAAGAATAGGTTTCAATTACCCCGTATACGATTAGGTTGAAAAAATTACTTGAGGTTGACTTGAAATTTGAAAAGACGACAAACATAGGCTCAACATTTTGTGTGCATTATCATTTATTGATGTTCATTAACAAATTTCCACTTAAACTATTCCAACCAAAGTAAACAAAATAAATGCCATTTCAACTCGCATATATGAATCGATATTTCGACTCGACTCAGGAGGGAAAGCTGCCGTATATGATCAGGCTCAGCTACAGTGGTGACTTTTTCAGCTGACATGGCCGGACGAGCACGAGTTGGAGTTTTCACATCACTAACTTGTCCAAGGCTTAGAGTGAATTTTCACAATTTCAATGCGTTTTGCGTGTGTGTGTATATATGAAAACCTTTTACTTGTCAAATGTTGTCGCAATGGCAGTAAAGCGTTGGTGATTGAAATTGATCTTCTACTTGCTATATTTCTTCTACTTTCCACATTATTGCATCGGCTGGTTTCTACTTCTGCTAAAATATCTTCTTCAGTTACGTTCGTAAAAAAACCGCAAATTTTTTGTCAATATTCATGAATTCTTCGATATGGCTACTTGAGAAGAATGATCCAAAGCAGTTCAGCTAATTGATTCAGTGGAATATCAACTTCATCCATTGAAAATAATCTTAATAGAGGTTGCGGCAACCGTGTACAACTTTATTTACAAGTTTACGTCAGCGAAAGTAAACAAATTCCCGCGTTGAGAATGGTCAGAAAACGTCACCGATCTAGACTCCCGGCATCTCCGCCTACGAGACTTGCGTACGACTATCCTCACGTGACATCTCGCAGTCTGCTAGCGATCTGAAAAGCCTGCGTGACGATTAAGTAGTTGTCTATAGTGGTTTGCGGAGTTTGGGATGATTAAGAGAATAATTGTACTCCTTGTCGTGTGGTCCCACTGTTAAATTTAAGAGTCCTGACATGGCTCATAACGCCACCAGCCCTCCAATACACCTCGTAAGCGGTTTATTATGCGCCCACGACACGAATCCCGATAAATTGAAATAATTTAAACATAACACAATTAAGGAGTTGGAGGAGATAACAAGGGATCTGGAAATGGAAACTGATTTGAATCAAATGCAGAACACGACAAAAACAAATTACAGGGAACCAAGGAAGTAGACATGATTAGCGCTGAAAGAGCAAAGTTTTGTAACCGTATTCGTAAAAAGCCTTTACATAAGCCTATTTCACCGTTCTTGGGGTGACTTTAAATCCAGCCTGTCATATTCAGTTATCGGATCATACCTCTCACTTTAAGCTTCGAAATCTCTCCCAAGTTCATTAAGAAAAGGTTTCCAAATGCACGGTGTTTGATCCTAGCAAGAGCCATACAACTCCAAAAAAAATGTTGGATCGTCTTTCTGGAAATATTCTTGGAGGTTCAAGGGGAAGAAGACAACTCTTTATACACCCGCCTCTGACTTGGAGCCATCTATGTATATAGCTCTTGTTCTGTAATGTTCTTGTTCTCCCATGTAGAGCCAGCGGCCCATGTGTGGCTTCCAGTCGCATCTCTTGCCGAAGGTCTGCTTACTGGCGTACCCGGCTAGCATTTAAAGGGGGTGCAGATGGGGCCCTTATGAGGCTAACCCTATTGCCTTATGTGGTCCCCGTGTGGATTGCCCTATACAAGGGGTATCTTACGCCTTGGCCCATCATGAGTGGAAAATTCAAGAGGTTTGGCCTGGATATGCGAGTAATAAATAAATAGCTTACGTCGGCGGAGTGTCCAAGCGGTCCCCACGCAGAGTAGTAATCACTCCAATGCTGCTTACCTCCGCAATCGAACGACAACCGGTCTATCGAGTATGCTAAAGACAGCTTTCACTCCCATAAACATAATTATAATTATACAATAATTATTGTCTGAAATATGAACAACAAAAACTAAAGCTTTATGAGTAAAATTGAAGCTTAAGCTTAAAGCTTTTTAAAAAGCCTTCCGAAAACTTAAGGCAAATGTTAGGATTGCCCCATTTCGTTTGGAATGAGGCTTGCCTTATGGGGCCCTTATGAGAAATTGATAGGGCATACCTCACTTCAGTATCTCTTTGTGTGGCGGTCATGAGGAATCTAAGGGAAAAGCCCTCGTTCGGCATGTCCCTCATTTGCCACATGGGGCCCACGCTGCATGAGGCATGCCCTCTTTAAATGCTAGCCGGGTAGAAAGCTACACTGGCGTTCTTACCCTTTCTTCGATGTTGAGCCTGCAGTCCAAAATAAAGCCAAAGTACTTAGTTGATTGGAATAGGCTCAGTACACACCCATATTTCTAGGTAGACTGAAATCAGGGGTTTTTTTATAGGTGAAAATAGCAGCGACGAAAGGAGTTCTCCCTGGGGTGTGCTACGGTACGCCCTTGATGGTGACTTTATTGAAAGCGCCTTCTATGTCCAAAACGGTTGCCAAGGTGCATTGGTTGTATTTTACGGAGTATTCTGCGGTACGCACTACTTTAGGCAGTGCTGTGTCAATCGATTTTCCCTTGCAGTATGCATTGGGACCTCTGCTATAGAATTTCGGAGGTATAAGTCTAGCATTCGTTCTAGGGCCTTGACGACTCATATCATCCTTTGCCGTTTAATCTACATGCCTTCGAAATCAAGATCACTTTGATCCTTCTCCAGTAGTGAGGCATGTAATTGTAATGTAGGCCGTTCTTGAGGTAGCGTCGCATTTGAATGATTCATTTCATACCGAATGAAAATCATAACGATAATACCCATAATACCTAAGAGATATGAGTGTCAGCTACTCCAGTAGCGGTGTAGCTAAAGGTGAGATCATGTGGAAGTTGTAAAAAAATTATGCTCCGATTATTTTTATACCGTGCCAATTTTATGGGGTGGTTTTTGAGATAATTAAAAATATCTTTAACAATAGACATATATGATGTCATTACATATTAAGGGTATTCATGAAAACGTGTAAGTTTACACATTAGGTGAATGCGTATTTTTACGAGGTTTGTTTGATGACATGAGGTACATATGTATATGTACGTCATATATGTAATATATGTAAACGATATAATTGATCAACTGTTCAAACTGGACGTGGATGTCTAATTACTAAACTGAAAAATGCCAAACAATGTGAAATAAACTACCTCATTCATCTTGCACTTAAAAAATCAAAGCAGCTAATAACTTGATGCTCATTTGGTATTTGCACATTTTACTCCATATCAGTTATGCAGTTTACACAGCAAAATTTTAGCGTAAAGTTATCTAGTGTGCGTATTTTGGGCCTTTGCCAATAGTGGCTAAATGGCTAAATCTGTGCGAATTTTTAGTCGGCTAACTTTGATTTTGACAGGAATTATATATGACCCCCTTTCTCAGGTTTAATTTTATTTAAATATATTTCGACCAGGTCCGATAAATATTAGATGCTCCTTCGCAATTAGATCCATCGCAATTACGAACATATGTATATACCTTTACAAATCTGAATTTAAAAATTCAAAGGTACTAGCTTAATCAGTTGCCTAAATTTTATATTTATGTCCGTCCGTCGAACACCTAAAAGTCTAATCTCAAAATAAAAAAAGTATTAAACAATCGAAGCTTATGTATATTTTTTATTTACATATAAATTAAAAGTACAAATTCTAAAAAAAACATAAAATAACAACAAAACAACATTTAGTAAGTAACTGTCAAAGTTTAGCTACCTCGTAAAAAGACTAAATCGCCCTGCAATACCGACCTTTCCAATAATTTTGTTTAGCCGTAATTTAGCCCGTATTCGCATAGGCCCATTCCATACAAATTTTAACAGTTCATTTACGAGGTGGTAAACTTATACGTTTTACGCGGCTTACTAGGGTTTTACATGTTTTCATGAATACCCCTATTGCTTCAAAACTCTACTATTGGCCGCTCTGTAAAAACGATTTTTTAAAACACGCGTTTATATGGAATTCATCTTGGACCTCATCTTATATCCAATACCTCCTAATAAACGCTGTCGTTATATACACGTGTTTGCTTAATTTTCCTCAAAACATGCAACATTGAAAAAGCTACTTCGTACTCTCTAAACACTCGATGATCAAAAACATTAGTAGCCAGGAAAAATGTTTCAATTGAAAGCAAACGCACACAAGTTCCTTAATCTAACGAGCTTTCTTTACAATAAATTTTGTTTTTAATTATTTTACATTAAAATATGCCAAGGTCCAGCGTATCAGCACAGCGATCAAAACCAAACAGCCCAAAAAATTGTCGAGATAGAGTTTTTTCAGCGCCGAACGAACGCTGACAATTTAATTTTCGTGCACGATAATCATTTCCATTCCTTATCAGCCATTAATTAATAAAACATCTAAGATAAGGTCGTAACCTTTCATCTTTCTCGAATTCCTCTTTACATAAATTTTATCAAAAAGCCATTCTAAACTAAAATTCTGGAGACCGATGTTTTCCCCTAATGAAAGACGGATGGAGTGCAGTAACCCTAGAATTACGATCCCTCCAAATCTATCATAAGAGCCAGAAACGGGCATTCAGGGCTGGAGGGTGCGGGCCTCCAGCCATTGAAGCTAACGAATTGAATTCATATTCATTTATATGATCAGATACCAGTAGACGCGTTATTATATATCGAGCTCTGTCCTGGAAGTGGCTCATTACCCCGTCTGCATCGGTGATGTACAGCGGAGATAGCAGCTGTTGTTCGAGCTTCCCAAATCGAAAATCGTCGAGCCACGCCAATCTTATAAACGGAGAAATCTCCGAGAAATGGCCTTGGTGTGACCCAATGATGTTATGTCAAGAAGATCTTCCAGCATGTGTTTGTCTACCTTCGAACGGCTTCCAGCAGCACGGGAACGAAGTGAACACAGCAGAACCTGGGAAACGCAGAAAGACGTGATAATGATGTGTTCTAAGGGAAAGTCGGAATGCGGTCGACACATTCGACCAGGTGTAGTAGCCAACTCTGACAAGTGACGTTCCGGGCTCGACTGGATTAGATACCTGGTGCGTTTAGTAAGCGGTCCACAATTTGTCGCTTCCTTTTATTCCTCCAAATTGTGCTGAGTCTTCCTCAGGTTGAGCGACATTTTCTCTTCCTTACACATGTATTCATGGCTTTTTAGTTGTTTTCTGATAAAAACAATTTGAATATTACAACGTCGATCAAATATCAAAACTTGGTCATTAATTGTTTCCCCCTCCGCCCTTTTATAAAATTGTGATCACAATCATCATATTATATTATTGTTATTAAATCTATAAATTGCTACAATTGTTAATTTGAAACTGGTCCATCGACCAGAGAGTCCTGAACGCCCCCCCCCCTCCTGCACAGGAATCTCCATTCTTTCAGCGAGTATGGTACTTGATAGACAATATTCGTCGAGTTTTTGGCAAAAAACTCTTGCACAACGATGGCTTTGTGCGATGGTGGGCGAAAATCCTTGAAATCAGCTATCTGAGCACATAATCTATCCCTCATAGGGGAATTGCCATATAATGTATGTTAGGATAGACATACCCTTGGAGTACAGTGGTACATCAGCTGATTTTAACCATCTCGGTGTCTAGGACTACGAAGTCCTAATATTAGTAACTTGCTGGAACCCGCATAAATCCCACATTTCCGCTTCTCCTTAACATCTTACCAAAAAAACCTGGTTGATCACTTCTGGACCGACTTCTTAGAGAGTTTCAGGATACACTATGTTCAATTTTTTTCCATTTGTAGCTAGAATGTCAAGATTTTCCGATTTTCCGACTCTTGAACAACCTGCATTCAGCACCCGGGAAATGACACTTGATTGGCAAAATTCGTCCGCCATATTGGTCCCACAATTTTGAATTTATGAGGTCATAAATTCGTTATTTGCGACCTTAAAAACCTCTAGATACCCACTTTCATTGGAATCGGAATAAAATTGGCAAATTCAACCATATTTCTGCTTCCATTTTGAATTTCGGTCATATTTCGGCGGCCATTTTGAATTTCCATGTTCTGAAAAATAAAATATACCCATGTTACGCGCTGATAAAAGAGCTTTCTATTGGCGAAAGAATTTTTAAAATCTTTTCGGTAGTTTTTGAGTTTTTCCGGAACAAACAAACAATCAAATCTTTTCTCTTTATACAGGGTGTTCCCGACTAAGATGCGAATCTGATTAATCCTCGATAGATTAGCATCTTAGTCGAGAACACCCTGTATAATAAAAGTATAGATGAAACGTTCACCATGTAAATTGGCTGAATTACTCTAATGGCACGAGTTTTTCTGACAGGGATTCCTAACTTTTTGTAGAGACTTATAAGTTGCACCAAATTGCAAATCACCCCACCCGAGTTCCTGATACTGCAGATCAATGGGCCCACCTCCTTAATATTTTCGTTATCTCACACCCAACGCAGTACTTCGTCGTTGAAAATTCGGACCACTGCCTTGACAGCATTAATTTCGCAGATCAATCTTTGACGCCAACAACGCACAGTGGACTCGATCTCGGCAAAAGGCGCGCATACAGTAAAAAACTTACTTTCGTTTTTTTCGGGTTCTAATGTCGAATTCTTTAAGATCAGTTATTATGAAGATCAGAAATTGTCACACCAAGGTCATTTGACTATGGTGTGATGTGTAGAATTAACGTCAATTCTACAGTTTTTAATTTTTTTCGTTTTTTCTTATTTTTGAAAATTCGAAAAAATACTGTATCTTTCGTATGCAATGATATGCGGTAATGATTTTTTGAGGAAAATAAAGGTCTATCTTTGCTTTATAATTCCATAAAGTTTCATGAGCCACTATTTGCGTGGATATAATTGGCTGCATTAAACTGATTATTGTAAAGAAAAGTGTTTTTTTACAATTAAAAAGATCAGAACTTTTTTGTGCAGTGGAGTGCAGCGATGAGATTTGTACGAAAAAAAAGTTCTAACATTCAAAAACATGTCATCAAATTTCCAGCTGCAAAGACCTGCAAGATTGGCCTTGGTGGAGGTCCAAACATTTTCATTTTTATAGAATACCGAAAATCAAATATTCATACTTTTTGTTTCTGGTAAAATAAAATATTCCAACGTGTTAAAAGGAAAATAAATACGTATTGAAATGCTTTTTTATTGCACCATATATGATTTTTCATCTACTAAGTTACCATCTGTCCGTAAGTAGTGTTCACAGTCTCATCCCTTGTTTTTTAAATGCCAGTGCTGTGGCTCTCAAAGTTTAAGTTTGTTTATGCATTCAGAGGAAGTTAGCATCAACTTTTTTCGCACCGAGTTGTCGAAGAAGTGTCTAATAGTTAAAATTTGAAGTTGTACATCTAAAAAATGGAGAAAACAGGTTACATTATGGTTTTCTTATTTTATATTGTTGTTTTTCTTTAAAATTTAGAATGAATATAGTTCGAAAAACCTGTAGAAACATACCAAATTGCTTCGAGTAATAAAATTCAACAGAACTCGACAGTGGCGACACCTATAATTGTTCAAAATTTGTTATTGACCTCAAATTTAAAATCAGCGACCTCAAAAACCCATATAATCACATAAAATAGCACATTCTACTTGAATTAATATAAAAATCGACGGTGGCGCCACCTATAATTGTCCAAAACATGTTTTTGACCTCAAATTCCAAATCAGCGACCTCAAAAACATAAAGAAGTGTTTGTATAGCAATTTTAATATGATTTCTGCGTCCGTAAATGCGTATGCGCGCGTTTTGCCAAGTTCGAGCCCACTGTGCAACGTAGCTCCTAGGAGAACTATCTGGCATTATGGAAACGCCAACTGGCAGGGGCTTATCCCTAGCTTTCAAGCTGTTGACTGGTTTCTGTGTTTCCAGAATAGTTATACCAACTTTGTCGCTCTCTGCATCACCAAAATTATACTGGCTGGAGTAGGTTTCTTCAATCAGCTTTTGTGAGTCTAGCATGTTTGCTCTAAATATCCTCCAAGCCTTTCGACTGAGTATGGCACCCCGCCCTAATGAATATAAAACTATTGGTATCCACTCTGTTCTAAAGAACTGGATTCAGAGTTTTCCTTCTGGCCTTTAAATTAAGAAAGTATTGCAAGGCGTCGAATCTGAACTCCACGCCATCTCTGCCAGTACTCCCCAAAGCTCAATTCTATCACCCGCTCTTTTTTTCTAATTTTTACCAGTTACCTGCACACAGTTAGGAATTATTGCATAAGCAGAATCACTCGACTGTGGAACAATCGTCCACAGTCAGCATTCCCGCCCATAAACATCCAAGAGTTCAAATGCAGGTGTCAATGCCTCCGTCTCTTTCCCCCAAACTGCCCTTAACATATCCTATTCTGTCCTTCGACCTAACCTTACTAGTAGACATTGCACCATGTCGTGAACGACATGGCGGACTGAAGGAATAAACGGTGACACCTGAGTTGAGACTTTCACATAACCGTTCACATGCCCGTATTCAATTGACATTCTCGCGCAAAAAGTTTCTCGGTTAACACGATTAAAAAAACAACTTTGTGAACACACTAAGTGACAGATGGGTCTAAAATTCCGCCGATAAGTCGATACAGTGATATCTTTTGCGCCTGTTTTTAACCGACTTCAAAAAAGGAGGAGGTTATCAATTCGACGCGTAGGTATTTTTTGGTCCTGTTCACGCATAACTTTGTAACGCAATGACTTTTTTGCTTTTTTTCTTTTTTGTTTGAAAGGGTAGTTTCCCACGGTGGTCCCGTACAATTTTTTTTAAATTCTGATAAAGGAGTTCTAAGGTAGGCGTAAAAAACTGGTAAAATTAGTACACCTTGAACGGATAGAAGTATTTTCAAAGGCAACGAACAAATTACTTTATTGTCGCGTGATCGAGAAGAGGCCGGTGGATGAATCGGCAAAGGCGTTGACCTGCAAATAAAAATTGCGGGTTCAAACCGCGGAGGGCAGTTCGACTTTTTTTTTCTCTTTCTAAAATCCATTCTGATTGGATTAATGTTGTAAAGAATTACAAACTCTTCGGTGAGAAATTTCATGCATACTCGACTCATGCAGACTGTAAGAGAGTATTCCTTTGGAATGAAATTCTATTTAAAGCAGTTTCTGAAAAGCTTTATTTACGTATTTAGCCATCTTGTTGTAACAATCTCCCGTAGCACAGCGACTGAGAGGCTTGCCTCTCGTCCTGGAGGTTGCGAATTCGATTCTTTGACCTGGAGCAATTTTTTTTTCAATCGACACAATAAATATTTCTTTTTAATTTCCTTTGGGGAATTTTGTTTCATATTAAATGTTTTTTTTAAAATTGCTCCGAAAATACGCAAATTCATTACTGCAAAAACTATTTAGCTACTGCCTCAATTCTTTTCGACGGCGCGCGGCTTCTCGTAATAAATAATTTTTTTTTATATTGCCCCCGAAAAAAAATTAACGGACTAAAAAGTACGAAATAAAATAAATTTTTAAAAACCGACTTCAGAAAAACCAAAAATAATGCACAAAAAACCAAAAATAATGCACAAAAAAGGATAAAATAATTGTTTGAAATTCTTTACAACATTAATCCTTTCAGAAAGGATTTAATAAGAAGAATCACTTTTGAAGACGGTGCCAACACTTGTTTTCGGGGTGATGTAATAAGGCCTTCCGCACACTTGTCCATAACATTAAAACAAAAACCGGTTTTATAGGCAAGGGGTCGCAGGGAAGACAGTTTTTCTTCCATAATTTTCCATCATTTGTTCACCCAAACATTTTCTGGTTTCACCGTCCATAACACTAACACAAGCATGTTTTCGTTCTCGGCAAAGCTGCTTCGCTGTGCTTGCACCCCACACTACTCCATAGGCATTACAATCGTTACACGAAAATGATGGAGAAAAGTAAGTTCCGAGTGTACTATTGAACTCATGTTAAAACCGGTTTGAAATTATGGACAAGTCTGCGAAGGGCATAAGGCTAACAAAGAAATGAATACAATTTTCGCAGCAATAGTTAATGCAATGAAAGTCAACTACTACCTGGCACCGTCTTCAAAAGTGATTCTTCTTATTAAATCCTTTCTGAAAGGATTAATGTTGTAAAGAATTTCAAACAATTATTTTATCCTTTTTTGTGCATTATTTTTGGTTTTTTGTGCATTATTTTTGGTTTTTCTGAAGTCGGTTTTTAAAAATTTATTTTTCAAATATCAAGTCCGGGTATTTTTTACACATTTCATTAGATTCTGGCGAGTTTTTAACTTCATCTGGCAATGCTGGCGCTGATTTAGTTAAAAATGTCTGAGACAACCGTTGGCGAGGGTGCAACAATAATCGAACTATTTTCATCAGCCCCAATGGATAAAGTTACGAGATTTCTTAAACCAAACCGAGTTTAACTTTATCCGAGGTTTAAGCATATTGATTGTACATTGTTCTGTTCAAGAATGGTTGAGATCTACAAGTAAATATCTGAAGCTCTGTAAATGCAGGTGGCTCCTTGCACCTTAACTATTGAATTGGCGGCAAACACTTGTCAGGAGTAATAATTTCGATCCACGGCTTTGCTTCGGCCTAGAACAAACGAGGTGGCAAGGAAGACATGACACAACAAGCAAGAAACAGTTTAGCACAACTCACAGCCCCAAATCACAGGGTGCCTTCCATTTAGACACAGCGAGACACAGTGTTACACTGTGTCCGACACAGAAGTGTTCCATCAACGACACAGCTAGACACAGCCGGACACAACTAAGACAATGCTACCAACCCTCGCCAATTGAAATGTGATCGTTAATTTATAATTACAACAATATTGTTTCATTTTTAACATTGCCAGCATTTATAAGACGTCGGGTAATTAATTTAAAGAAATTATGAACATAAAATTTACGATTTACTATGCAAACAAAAATAAAAACGAGGAAAGTGCGCCGTGGCGGATTTTTCGCGAACTTATATGTTCCATTTGGGCTTACACAGAACGACACAGAGCGACACGCTGTGTCGGACACAATTGCCTTTCTGTGTCTAAATGGAAGGCACCCACAAACAGTTCCTGGGGGCTTGAAAAGAAGCTCTGTGTTTGGTGATTGAGGCCCTTTTCAGCCAACCCGCTCCAAAATCAAAAATATTCGACCGACCAGTGGCCCATAACGAGCGACATATCTGAGGATCGGAGATGCCAGCGGCGTGTTTATGAAAGTTTTCCCGCGTATCTTTTATTTATGTTTATGCCTCGTCTTGCGAGGCATAAGTCATCCCGTTATTATCATCTCCATTCAAATCCGATCCAATCTCTGTTTTCTCAGTCGGACACATGCGGTACACATGACACATGTTCGCCCGACCGAGCTGCCCGGCCTGTTAATCCGCGCCCCGTCCCCCCACGGTATTTTAATGAAAAACATATTTTCCTTCGGATATTTTAATTTTCTTGTCTCATTGTTCATTTAACACAAGAAGAAAAAAAACCGAAAAAAATTAAAAGCCGACGAGAAAAGAAATTTTTATGTAAATAAAGAACTCGCGGCGGCGGCGGACGCAGGGGCGGGGACTGGTAGCTCGGATTTGATTTGGACCCGCGCCGTATAATGAGCGAATTTATGGGGACCCCTCACTTTACGCTGGCTGGCCCCAAAGCACCCCCGCGAGCCCCTCCTCGAGCTACATGAGGGCTTTTTGTTCCACTGTGTTTTTTCGTGGAATTTTCTTCTTTTCGTTTTCGTTTTTGTTTTTGTTTTTGTTTTATTATTAATACGCGGGTTTTTGTTGTACATATTTTAATTTTTTATTCACATTTTTCTATAAAAATTTTCATTTTTCATCATTATAAAGTCACCGGAGTGGCGTAGTTTTGAGTGCCGTTCATGGAGTGGGGCACGGGGCCGGAACGCGGGTCATTTTCTGTTTTATGGAAGCGAGCATTCCTCATGGACTTTTACGACTTTCGTCGCGTGTTGATTCCCATGTTGCGTGATGATTATGCCAACGGCACGGCAACGGGGCAACAGGGTTGAACTGTGTCTCGTCTTAACTGTTCTCTTCCCGAGGGGACGACTGTCACTTCAGACCATTTTAACTGCCTCCAACGGGAGTGGGAGGGAGGAACTAGTTTATGAGGCTTCCGAGTAGACAAAGTTGTGATTTGTCACAGCTTTCGGAACGCGCATTAACACCTTGAGGCCAGATGTTGGTCCCGGAAGGCCTAACAATGCACGGCATGAAGGAATATGTCAAAACGCCAAAAAATATCGAATGGCAGCAGTGTGTCAATCAAAATATATGACCAATCACCAAAAATATATTGTGTACATATATTTTATAAATATATATAAATATTTCCGAACATAACACGTGCTTGGCATATGCGTTCTTAGGTCTTGCATAGTTTAACCTTGAGTGCGTGGAACTGAGACAAAGAAATGAGAACAAAATCTGACACTGATAATACATAGGACAGGAGTCAGTTAATACGAATTCCTGGGAAGCTGACGAGATCATTTAACACAATTAGGTACACCCGAATTAACAGTCTTATCAAAAATACCTCGTTAAGCTGTGTTTATGGGTTACTTTTAGTTCTTCTGTGAATGCTTAAGCAAATCCCTCGGAAGACTAAAGCCTGAACCAGATATGACGTGCCGGACTGTAGGCGTACGTACCGTAACGTACGAACATGAGTGTTTATATGGCATCGACCCAAATTGACTTAATGAACTTGCCGAATGTTCGTTAAATTCTCGAATGGTACGTACCGTACGTACGGGTGCCGTAAGAATGGCACAAAACCTTAGCATCCGTTAGCTATTTAAAAAATCTGTTCACATTTTAACAATTTTTTAATAAATTTGGAGCAGTAAATGACATAAAACAGATAAAGGAGATATTAACGGCCTTCTAGATGGTTTGTTTCACCAAGAAACTATGACATATGCACAACAAAAATTCAAAGTTATTTTTTTTCATTCTCGTGTGAATAAAAAATTGCGCTGAAACCAATTTCTTTATTTTTACAAATGTAACACGGTAATATCCGTGGCTGCTTCTCATTTTGTTTATTTCGCGATTTTTTTTTCTTGTTTTTTTCCGAGCACTTCTAAGTTTTTTGTACTCCGTCCACAACTTAAATAAATCAATTAAATCACTTAAATCTTTATTTATTCTCTGCATATTCATTTTTCACTGCGGTGTCACTGGTCACTTTACACTTTCATTTAGGGCTATCTGTCAAAGTGCCGTAACTGAGCTCAAATTCTTTCAGTTTTCTTACGGTCCGGCACGTCATATCTGGTTCAGGCTTAAAGCAGTGTGTTTTTATGTAGCAGCTCTAAGCCGCATGATACCCCAGTCAATGCATTGATCAATTGGAACTGTCAATTGTCAGTTTATAGGCGAGAGTAGGGTACTCAATCCCGCAAACTTCTCTCCGACCCCTTCCCTTCAACTTCGACTTCAATTGGCCGCCAAGA
Source organism: Thereva nobilitata (assembly GCA_963855945.1). NCBI lineage: Eukaryota > Metazoa > Arthropoda > Insecta > Diptera > Therevidae > Thereva > Thereva nobilitata. Next base: position 891,476 of record OY979696.1, read on the forward strand.
TCTTGCGATCTACCACCGATGATGGCCGATCTTACATGACAGCTGGCTAAGCTGCAGGAAGATCCGGGCGAGCAAGTGATGAGTTGCCCCTATTTTTGCCAGGCCATTGGCGATTTCATTACCGATGTGACCTTCGTAAGCCCAAAATTGATTTCATAGACTGGAGACAATCCAAGACAGTCTTTGATGGCACCCTGTGGGGTTTAATAGCCAAAAGAGCAGCTTGGCTGTCCTATAAAATAACAATGTTACATACTTGAATGTCGAGTGCGCCAGCTTGAAAAACAGTGGGCTCGGGCCAGTTGCCATGGATATTTTGCACCGTGGGACATATACGCCTAGCCCTAGCCCATTATAGGTTTTGGAATCGTCCGTATACCAGGGGCTTTTAATATTGAATTTTTGACAATCGACAATCACAAACAAAACACAGAAATGCTACTGTCAAATAAATTCAACTAAACAACTACTGAGATCGCGTCTATATGCACAATTTCAACTCAACCCAGGTAGAAGAGCTGAGTCGAGTTCAGTCGACCCTATCTGAACTCGACTCGCCTCTACAAGCATTTGAACTCGGGTTCAACCTGGGTTTAACTCATCATGTATACGTAGTAACTGTTACACCCTTCGGTTGCTATTTCTCCGTTTCACAAGCGAGTTGCTTTCAAAAGCTGTCGAGATCGTTGTCTGCAGATCCGCAGAGACATGGTTGCGGTCGGTCTCAGTGATATCACTTATGGGCTGGCTTCTGAACTGAGGGCTGGGCTGGGTAAATGCTTCTGGAGACCTTGCACCATCTCCTAAACCAATCCTTATGATTTCCGTTGACTCTTGTTGAAAGACCCTGCATTGCTCTAATGTGTGACATATACTACGAAAAGGCGAATTCGAATGCTATTTCATTTTATAAAAACAACCATTTTAAGTTTTGTTGCATTGGCAAGAGGGGAGGGGTGGTCTTTAATAACGATGCCCACATATGTTTGAATGGTAAAAGCATTTTTGTGCTGGTGGCCGCTTTCCCCTAGAATTTCAAGTTGCATTCTAAGAAACTCCTAAAAATTTTCTTAACATTTTTTATGCTCACGCCATTCAGTTATCGACCAGTTTAAGAGTGGACAAATATAGAAAAAAGTAATAAAAAGCGCCCCCTCCTTCTTGCTCGGCAAACTAGATACAAGGGAGTCGCTCAGGCTGAGGGGAAATATTATAAGGGAACAAACTGCTTCACAAGTCGCGAAGTGTGTGCGTTTTTCATTAAAACCGAACGTTCCGACTTAATTACTGGCGCTGCTTTGTATGTGTATGTGCATTGTGGTATTATGAATCGATAACAAAAATAGATAAAATAAGATTGTGCCACGGTGGGGCTTGTGGGAGATAAATATATAAGTACAAAACTACAGACACACCCTTGCCGGGCTACCGATTTGTACATACATCCGTGCGCCGTGTAAACACCGAGAAACAAACGAATAACAACAAAACAAAGCTCCGACATGAAGGCGCAGGGTGCGAATTGTTTGGCTGGATTTAAGCAGGGGTGGACGAGAATAAGTTCTAAGAAATCTCCAAAACCGTCGTCAGCCAGACTGGCGTGGGATCGGGGGCGAGACGAGCACATTTTTTTGGGTGACTAACAAAGGTGTCAGCAAAAATTACGGGAAGCGCCAGGTTGGAAATGGGAAAACTTTAAAGGCCGAAACGGGAAATAACAGAGGCGGATGGAATTTTTTTGCATATTTAAAGAAATATTTCGGCTGTACAAGTAACCGGGCCTCTCCCGACACTCGGCACTCCCGTTGTCTCTGAGAGAAGCCAAGACTCTATCCTTCATGAGCCAAACTACCCTCTGCGCTTTCCCCACTTGGCTTGGCTCCCCAACATTCTCGCGCTTCTCTATCAGTTTTCACATATGACGAAAGTGTGGGACACTCACCCATCGACCCAGCTACTCCAGTAATCCACCAACATTGCAAAAGATAAGAGGATACTCGATCCTGCAGTATTTGTAATAACATCCCTTCGATGCAGACTCGGCGAGCGATGATTCCCAATCTCGAACACCACATATGGGCCGGGACGCGGGGCGGGGGCAAAATAAATAAAAAAATGAGCACTACAATAACAATGAAAACGTAAAAATTACGACAACCACACAAAAAGTAAAAAATAATAAAAAATGACAGCGAGATTGATATGACGAATGGATTTAAAAAAGTTGTCTTCAAGTACAGAGGGCGGCTCCAGCGCAAAGGAGAGGGGGTGCTGCAGGAGCGCAAGGATCATTTTCAGTGTGCGTTATTGAATGTCACTCGGATACACGCGGATGACGGCTGTAGATGTACGCCGGGGATGGGGTGGTTAATGTCCTGAACTTATGATAAATCACTTCCCTCGGAACTGTTTGTTGTTCGAAGTTTTCTCGTATCGATCAGGATACGTACTTCGGGAACTCAACGATGTAAGTCAACAGGGTTAAGTGGCTGCTGGGGATCGCAACGCGAACTTTCCGATTTTTTCCTCTGCTTTCGTCTTATTTTTTAAGATGGCGAACATCAATTTTATTCTGTTCAGATGAAAAATTTCACAAGTTTTGGAAATTTTTAAGAATTTTTTATCTCAAGGATTTGTGGATGAAGTTTTATTGTTTTGTTTTAATGCAAACATTTTTCAAGGTATTAGTAAAGTTGTCTGAAAACTTGGCTATATTTTTACATACACATGCCGCTTCGAGATTTAAGGAATTGTACAAAACATGCAAGAAAATGTTTATTTCACAAAAATGAATAATACGGCAATCAATAAAGCATTTACTCAAAAAATACACCGTGCATAACTCGGCTCGGCTCTTATGGAATGGCTTATGAGGTACAGTGTGCGTTTTATGTTTCAGGCCGATTTTGTTTGGCCGCCATTTTGGTTTGGATGTCATTTGTCAGTTCATATTTGACAGTTTGGATAGTAGTCGATAATAATTTATTATGGAGCATCTAACGCCGCCAAAACGTGTTGAAGTAATTAAAACGCTACTCGTGCTGGAATGTAAATATTTCGAGAGACTTTTCCCGGCCGATAAATGTCAAAAAGCGGTGATAGCGACTGGCCCCCACGACCCGGATTTGGCCGCTTCCGGTTTTATTCTATGGGTGTACTTGAAAGGTAAAGGGTACACCAACAGGCCAGCTACAGCCTTCCTCTATGTCCTGTGTCATAGTCCAAGTCCCGCTACTGGGGCTCAATCCCAACATTACTCTGATCCCTCCCTTGGCCTATCAACTGGCAATTGACAGTTCAAATTGAGTCAATGCATTTATCTCTGTATCGATGCCCTTATAAGGATGGGGAAATCCTAATGGGACACCCTTTAAATCTGGATAGCAATAAGCGGGTATTTAATTTTGAAGGACGCAAAACCGCATATCTTCTTATTATTTGTAAACGTATATAACCTACATCATGAAAAATACTGAAACACGCAAAACTCCGTTTGAATTTCGTTCAACCTTAAATTCACAAAAATTCCACATGACCCTAATGCAAACGAATATTATGGTAAAAAAATGCTATACTTTTTTCGAATAGAGAAAATGAATTAATATTTCCTCTACAATTAGACTTGTACCTTATATATCGCGTTAGCGAAACTGAAAAATCTCTTTGATATGTTATTAGAAGATTACAAAGATAAGCGCTTGAGAAACTCCTGAACTTCATTGTGCCCACATACGGGCTCCGCGCGCCGCACAGCTGGGCAAAGCCATTGTTCAATTGTGAAATTAGTAATAATTATCGTTACAAAATCTTTTTCTTCTCTCCATCTTTTCCTCTTCTGTTGTTTGTTTTCCCATACAGTAACCTGAAAGCCGTGGTTCGTTTACATTGCGTCCAAAGTGAAAACACATTTCGACAAACATCGAAACGAATCGCGACCAGCAGCGCTCAACTCTTTCTCCAGCGTGTCGGAGCTCGGATTGGCGTTCAGCCTAGAAACTGGTCTAAATAGCAACAAATTAAATATCTGGGCTACAGGAGTGCGGGAATTATTTAAATGGCGAAAACAAATTGTTGCCTTTAATTAAGCACACGAGTTGGCTAATTGCTCTCGCACAACCAGCGCTGGCCGCTGTAGCTACACGGGCCGGAGCACACACACCATCGCCGGGTTTCCGTTGAGGCATAATTTCTAACGAAGCACAAGCTACACAAAGACGAAGCATGACAACAGCGCACAGCTAGCAAACAATCCGCACTAAAAAATAAAAATAAAAACTCAATGCCAAACAAATTAAATAAATTTAATGAAAATTTAATGAAAAATAATTTCTCACTCTCATACATGGACATAGCCCGCGCACATTGCCGAAGACACAGCCAGAGCGGCTGCGTTCGTGACTCTCCCGCGGTAACATGGAACTTCGTGACGTCCGCGACTGTAGTAGATCCATGCGTGCGCAGCTTCAATCCGCGCGCGGCCGACGGAGGGGGCTTCGAATTGTCGAGATGTTTATTAATAATAAAAGAAAAACGCCAATAAAATAAATTGAATGTAATCATATACAACAACACAACAAAGTTGCAGCGACATCCGCGGAGACGGGCCGCTTATCACGCTGAACGCCGCTGTTGCACGAGCACTGGGCTCTGGGCACTTCACCGCGGACGGGCTCTGTTATTGTTTATTATTATTTTATGCATTTTACGTCCTTGTCTGGATTTTGTTTTTATATTTTTATTGATATTTTCGTGGCTATTTATACTTTTTTCGTAGATACGCAAAACAAAAGTTTCGAGATACAAAACCGTTTGTGGGAACTTTCAAGCTCAGCCTGCGAAATCGTGGAAAAATTTCATTTACAAAACTTCTTTATTAGTTGATAAACAATTATCAAATAACTTTACTAAATAAATAAACGGAGTGCGGCCGAGATGACCACGCGGAGCGCTTTCGAGAACTTGAAATGCGGTGAAACGGCTGCGACTTAACTCCGCTTCGACAAGGTTTCGATCTCCTGATTGAAATGATATCATGGACTCACTCGTGGCTGCTATAAAGCAGTATTTTTGAAGCATTTTCATAAAATCGAATGGGTGAAAATAATGTAGAGACGTGATTAGCAATGTGGAGAGTATGTACGAGTTAATGTGCGCAGTCGCGTTCATTTTTGTCCAGTTTCAGTACAATTTTTTCCGAACCGTTTTGAAGCTCTGATCTTTTATTAACAGAAAATTCTTAACACCTCAGAGCCACATGTGAAGTGGAATTTGTTGCTCACATTTATCAGTCAATATACGTTCTTCTTTCTTTTCTTTCTTTTGATGAGGTAATGGGTCCAAATGTATCGCTTGGCCTATTGTACTACACCCCTATACCTCATTTTTGTAAGCTTCAACAGTCTGCCTAATGGCTTTTCGCGTAGACTTGAATTTTCAAGCGAGGTCTCGCGGCACACTCACAGAGAATACGAAAAACAGACTCATCCTCCTCAAGGTAAAGCTGGGGGGTCCTCCGCCCTTCCTATCCTCCATAAGTGTTAATTCAAGGCAAAGTGTCTGGTAGTTTAGACAAGAAATATCTTGACATCCTTTCTACCCAACAATTCCTTGGCCACGTTAAGAGACGGCACAGGAAGGAACTGCTTAGAATTGGTCAGTCCAGGCCTGGACCTCCTGCAAGCTGGTGGGTGCCCCAATAACTGGTTCCGGGTCGATCAATGCAATGTCAGGGTCCTGTCTAGCCAGGGTATCCGCCTTTTCATTGCATTTGAAGCCCCGATGACCCGGGACCCAAACAAGAGTAACTTGATTGAAAACACCCTGCTCACCAAGGGCACCGTTGGCACTCCCAAGCCAATTTAGACTTGGTCCTATGGGACCTTATCGCCCTGATTGCCGCTTGACTACCAGAGAAGACAAAGATCCGTTCGTTTTTGTAGACCCTTCTTAAGTTCATATGAGGTCATGCCATTATAGCCTACACCTCGACTGGTCTTTCAGTTGCTAGGGTGCCTAGGCTTATCACCAAAGGCGGCGGAGCATAATCATTGTGGGTGGGGAGCACGTGAACAGATAACCGTTAAAATTTGAAAAATTAATCGGTCAATTTATTTACCAGTGGTCTATTGAGTTATATGGTTTTAAATTCTTTAGTTAGCGGTTATGTCCGAGTAGAATTTTTGGGGGGGGGGAGTATAGATAGTCCCCCTATAAGAGACCCATCCCTAATTTGGACCCCGTGTGGCTTGCCCTATAAGGCCCATTCAGGGCATCTAACGCCTTGCCTAATTCGTGCCTCGTCATAAGGAATGCCCCACCCATTTACCCTCTTTGAGGAAAAATTCATTGCTACCCGCCGATTCCGAGTGGAAAAAAGAGGCCGGAAAACTTGAGAATTCCGGCGTGGATATGTAAAGCTGCGCCGGCTTCGAAAGCTTTATATTTTTAAACGCGTGTGTGGTTTTACCAATGCGGTCCTCCAACTGAGTACTGGTCCCGTTCAATGCTGCTTGACATCTGTAATTGAACCGGAACCAGTCTATTGAGTATGCTAAATGACACCCTTCACTGTCACCAACATAATTGCCTGAAATATGAGCAATGCAACAACAAAAACTAATACTTTTAAAAAGCTTTCGGAATAAGTAAGGCTGAAGTTGGGATTCCCCATTTCATTTGTAATGAGGTTTGCTCATAAGGCCCTTATGAGAAACTGATAAGGCATTCCTCACTTCAGTATCGTTGATTTTTTTTTATGTTCTTCCTGGGGAAATTAAGGGGAAGGCCGACTTTCGGCATGTCCTTTATTTACCACAAGCGGTCCTCACAGGGAAATCCCTCTTTCGGCATGCCCATGAGGCAATCCCCTTTTTAAATGGCGGTCGGGTGGGGTTTTAAAGCTTAGGCTATACAATTATAAGTTCTTACTAGCTCTGATATAATATATTTAGTTTTCGTATAAAAAGCCGTGCTTGCATGCGGCCTTCGATCATGTTCCGTCGTGGCCAGCGACCGATACGGCTTTCCAACATTCTGAGTTATTAGGTGTACACGAAATATTTTGGGTGTGGATTTCCCCACCCAAAGCGAAAGTGCACTCTACCTTCCTTCCCCCACGCGCTCCGCCGCCCCTGCTTATCGCTCTACTGAATCTGGGGCTTTCACTCCAGATGCCGGCGCTCACATCTGTCGCTGCTACGAGCCATCCGTGCGCCATGCTTGTGCACTCGGTGGTACTTTACGAAAAGTTGGCTTCATTTTTGAGATCTTCAAGGGCACGCAGCTGATAGTATACCCGCTTTTGGAATCTCTTCTGTAATGTTGACTGTTATAGAATGTACTCGCCCAAGACCAGCGCCCAGTCTCAGTGCCGCGTTTATCGCGGATTTCTCTAACTCAACGTGGTGTGGTACAAAATAGGGAGAGCCTTCAGCTCTGCCCTCGGTGAAGTGTGGATGGCTCTATTGATGGAACGACAGGTCCTGGTCATCAGAGTATCCATTGGAATGATTTCAGTTGGGCTTGGCATCTAGCGTCACACTCCTTAGTATTCGGGTTGATGTGAAAAGCCTATAGTGCTTCCTTTGAGGGTGGGTTCTGCCAGTCCCGGCAGTATTTGTCTCCTGGTATCTTCTTTCTTTACGCACCTTTAATCCCTTATGGGACATAGGGCGGAAACTGGTACACGGAACTAGAATCGTTTTGTCGGGATTGACATCTAGTCCTACACTGGAGCACCAGCTGAAAACCAAATCAAGTGCCTATTGCAGACGCCTTGACATGGTACCTTCTGTTTTACCTGTTAGCACGATGGCAACATCTTTTGTGTTTCCTTGGTCGAAAAAGTTGCTAGATTGTCCTCCAGAAACCCTACATGACGAGAGGCCATTCGTTTTCTCATCACCAAGTTGATCCAGTCGCAGAAAGTGCTACTTAGACTTTGTCTACTTAGAGCCCAGCTACAGGGGCAAAGGAAAGAGTCAATATACGTTAAAAACAATATATTTTTCGTAAAGAAATTTCCCGGCACTTCATAACAACGCCAATTTTGGTCATATCACAGCTTTTATTGCAGCCATTTCTTAAAAGCAATGCGGTAAAAAATATATGGTTTCAAGTTTAAATTGGACATTTTAATAATAATGTGTAATGCTTTGTCCGCTTTACAATGCCTAATCCCAAACTTCTCAAAATTATAGAAAACAATCATTTAAGAAAATCACGTTTAATTAAGGGCCTTAAATCTTGCTATAAAGTGGCCATAGACATAAATTTTCCCTTGGTAGGTGCTTAAAAATTGATCAGCCGAAATGCGATTAAGCACCTCTAGACTCACCTGTCAAAGCGACACAGCTCGAACTATCCAAACAGACTCAATTAAAACCATTCACCTTGTCACCTCTAAAACAGCTGAATTATGGCCTCTTAATGCCCTTAGAGCAGCAGTTAATAAAGGAGATTCGTTGACATGCCACAGTTTTGTTCGGATCTTCTCGAGAATGCCACGACAGACTGCTAATAGCCAAATGCCCGAAAAGTTTTGATTTATGCCCGCGACACCCTGGTGTCACCCGACGTGAACTACGCGCTGACACACGGCACGATGAATTATGAATTTCCAAAGTGCCATCAACGTCTTCCCGCCCGGTTTCTTCAAGATTTATCGGCGATCTGGCTCGTCTAGATTGCTGAGGTAATCTCGCACCGAAGAGACAACAAAGCGGCGATAACCAGCCCACGCCGTTGGGAAGCCATCCGCAACCGGTGGTGGATGCAGCAGGAACCAGTGACGCATTAATTCCGATCTTGAAAGCGAAACTCCGGTGCATTAGAAGCGAGATTTAGTGGCTTGTCACTGCGAGATTCCTGCGACGGGCCCCAGAATAATGTCTCAATTTGTGGCCATCACAGAAATTAACTTCGATTAATTTTTTCTAATTTTATGGACAATTAAAGCGGAGAAGACGGCCCTTAATGTGACCGGCTGTCAGTGGACCGTTGCCAGACGTTGCCATCCGGCACTGCATAGGCGGCGCAGCGTGGTCGCGGCCAAGCACACACTTCCTTGGAAGACGTCGCTTTTTGTCTCGATGCCGAGGCATATTTCTATATGAAAAGTCAAATTTATAATTTTAATGGCTTTATCAGGTCGTAATCGCGTCTCACCGCTGCCCGCTCTGCGCCCTTGACGGGCGATTAAGAACTGCTCCTCTCCGAGCATATAACGACTGGTGGCGTTGTCCTCGGCGTTGTTTGTACGTTTCCAATGCTCGTTTCGGAGTTTTTTTCTTTAATTTTTTTAAAGATTTCTTTATAAACACTTAAAGATGAGGCAGCGAGCACAAAAAGCAAAAAACCCGCCGAACAAGGAAGAAGAATGGCCGAGGCATTTTTCAGAAGTGAAAAGACGAAGATGAAAAACGATGAAAAAAGGTTGTTAACCCCTCGTGCATTCATCTTAACAATCCACCGAGGTCCATTTATCTGTGGTCGTTGCTCAGATGCTATTCAAAAGTACAAACACCCGCTCAATTAAATGTTTCGAGTTGTGTTCGAGGCAGGGCGGCCGGGGAGCGGAGCCGAGCACTTATTACACACATTTGGCTGGGAAATTGCTCCGCAGCACGGCGGCTTACCCGAGGGGAAGGGCCCTGGGAGCCATTTTAATTTCTTATTAAAACTAAAAATAAAATTTTTAAAATAAATAAACATCGCCTCATAAGCAAACATCGCGATGACTCCAGGCCGGGGCTGGCATCTGTAAACAAAGTTGCTGCAGGGATGCACGCAAGCTGGACCCGGAGGGATGCTCGCGGCGCGGGGACCAACAAAGAAAGGCGAAGGCGTCTATTACACATCTCGAAGGCAGCTGCAGTTGAATCGAGTAATGAGGTTTCTTTCCAATCCGCCTTAGAACTCCGAATCCGGCCCGGGCAGAGCAAATGGATTTTTTGGTCATTCTTCTGCCGCTGGAGTTTTTACGGTCGGAATTTCAAAGGCCTTCCATAGTTGGGCCAATCTGCAGGAACACGTCCGAATTCATTTTATCTCGCTTTACTCACCTGTCAGTGATTGAGATTTCTGAAGGGAATTGTTAGCGATGTTGGGAAATTGTTTTGAGGGCTCTAAAAAGAACTTAATTACATGCACAATTATTAGGATATTCTTCGCGCATTTGGGCCACAAAACTCCAATCCTTCTGAATGCGAGTTGTTCTTTTAGATTTTGTTTCGCACCACAGCTATTGACCAATCTTACGTTTACTATCAAATGGAGGAAAAGTAATATCGTATGGAAGATTTCGATTCAACTTCTATCGATTCTCGCAATTTATATTAAAGCACTTTCTGCGATTTTGTAGTGAAAAATTCTCATTTAAAAGAGAAAACGAACATTTTATTTAACAAAGATTTTTTTTGTTTTTTTTTTACCTTGGTGGGGTAATAGGTCCAAAGGTACCACGGCCACTCGCTGGGTGTACTGTACTATACCTCTATACTTCGTGCGTCTTGAATTATGGAAAATATAACAAAATAACTAATGTGGTATGGAAGTGTCTGTAAAATACCGCTTGGTTGCACTCTCTAATATGTTGTTTTTCCGAGAAATTTATTTCAATCCAAAATTTACGTTAATATAGTTATGCCGCAGCGAAACGGACCTAGGTACGATGCGTCTTCAAAAGGTAAAGCCCAAACTATATCAAAGTACGAAACAACTCCTCTATAATATCGGGGGGTGGTTTGGTCTACTACGCTTTCGCATTCCATGAACTTTCCCTTGGTCCCTTTTCACTGATACGAGGTAGATGCCCTACCCGCCTGAGCCTTCCATGCTTGATTCTAGTCACGACGCGATAGCAATACCGCTGGTAGATCTCATCATTGAGCCTACGACACGCGTTCCTTCATCAAACGGGACCGACACATCTCTGAAGTACTTTCTTTACGGCTAAAACCAGCTTGGTGCGATGATACTTTTCGATTGTACTTCGTTGAGAAGTACCTACCTATTGAAGAACGCACTGTAATATCTTCTGTGCAATGTGCTGAACACGTTGAGACTTGCTGAGCCTGAAAATGGCAACCTTAATCAATGCCTTCTTTTGTAGTCCTTTCTCCTCGTCAAAGGAGATTGCCAAAAATTATATGGGCTTGTGCCGCAGAATGTACAGATATAAAATCTATGTCATTAAATACTGCAGACCTTATATAAACAAAATTAAAAAGGTGCATATTGCTCAGCAGTAACGGACAAAAGTTATATTAAATTGAATCGGTCATTTCTCAAAAACCCCAATTTAATGACAATTTCACATTTACGCAATTGACACATTCACTGTCAAACAATAGGTAAGCCAGGTGAAGGTTTGTATTAACACATTGTCTAATTAGTTGCGAGTGTCCCCTTTGTGGATGGTTGTTTCTAAATACAATTTTCCTTTGATCTACCAACTTTAACGACAGGTCATCATGGAGTTTGAAAATTTTCACTGCGGATGATTATTTCACATTCGAATTGCTCTATTTATGTTGGGGCTATATGAAACGAGGATCAGGCCCGCCGCAATGGGCTATAAGGGGCCCGGAAATAGATTCCCTAGTAAAAATAAATGATGGCCTTAGAACGGGCAAATACCGACTGTGATTGAAACATAGTCCTCGGCCATCTGGCGGTTAACAGAAGGCTCGTTGCAGGACAGTACGGCCGTACAGGGGACGACTGACGGTGATACAACGGCCTTACAGTTCCAATAACGGCCATACGACGGTGGTACAGTGGCAGCAACGTGGATATTCGCCCTCCTGTAAGAAAATATATTTCACTGCAATTAAATGTTTTGATTTTTTTTGGCGGTTTTTTTTCAAGCCGTTAAATAACAAAATTTCCCACTAAAATATAAATCAACACGCGCCACACACTTCACGTACAACAAACCGACGAGTGGCGAGCCCGTTTCTCTTGTGCATCGATATCTTTAAGTAGGATAAATCGAAAGAACCATTGTACATAACGAAAATGATGAAGTTCCCATAAAACACATTCAACAATACATTTGGTGCAGATTCTTTTTTGGCTCAAATTTCCCGTCGAATGCCCGTTTCTACAGCTCAGTACTTGGCCTTTTAAATCTTTTGGTCAAATTTGGCCGTTGTAAGGCCGTATGTGCTCCCATTAAAAATGGTTAAAAACTCCACGGCCATCATATGCCCTTTAAAAAGCCAAGCGGCCGGTGTTCGCCCTTTATAAGGCCGTTTTTTATTTTTACACGGGTATAAATAGAAAAAGATTCTCTGCTATTCAATGCTACTAGATTCAAATTTTGCGAAAAGACAATTTGGGTAAAATTTGGCGTGACGTTGAAAATGTTGAACTAAAATGATTGATTTCTTCAAAAATCGTCAAATAAACATTCCTTTTGCCCAATAACCTTCAGATTTGTCATTCAATCTTTTTTCCAACTTTCACTGCCGAAAATTGTATACTTTTGCTTAAATCAGAAATTTTTCAAATCTCCATGTTCACTTTTAACCAAAATTGCGTTGATTTCATGTAAACGTAGCATTCAGCTGCAATTCCCGACAATTCAGCTAATCTACTTCTGACGTCATTTGACAGCTATCAGCTAATGAATATTCTAATTTTTTGTTTTTTTTTCACCAAAAATATGGAAATCCAAAAAGAAAATGGCGTAGGCTTCCGCAAAATCCACGAGAACCCCGCGAGTGAAAAACCGTGGTGAACAGGGTGCTTGTAAACAGCCAATAAAACTAAATCACAAAACATATAATATAAAAGGTGTTCAGAAACGAGTAACTGACGAGCCGCGGCCTAATTCTCTTCTGGTTTTCTATTCCTGATACGAAAAATCTCCATAGACTGCTGAGCGTCGTCTGAAGCTTGCGTGATGCCAGAGCATCCCTTCTGGCAAACATGCATCCCTCAATTTCGCACATGCAATTTGAGGCTTGCTTATGTGTGGCTATTTATGCAGCACTCGGCCCACCCACCCAGTGTGCCTTTAATTAATTTAATTAATTTTATTAATTATTTACTTAATTGATCCGGCAGCAACGGCGCCAGCGTGTCGAATCTATTATCGAAATGAGTGCCATTCCTGATGTTGCGGCGGATGTAACAGAGCCCCTCATTTCCACACCAGTTGCCTCCCTCCAAACTGGAGCTAATGAGCTTTAAGGTGAATAACTGCACTTTTATCGATTTCCTATTCTTGTAAGTGGATACAAGAAGTCAGGCCAGGGCCCTACAGTCATCCCCGCTTGATCTTAGAATACGCTCATATTGTGGAGTCTGTGCATTAACGTCTGCGCTGCGGAGCCGGACGGGGAGCAGCCAGGCTCGGGTGAATCTTGTTTCGTGAAATTTAAGGGAACGTGGCCTTCGTCAAAGAAATCGAAATAAATAAAGCTGGGCCCGCTGGAGTCTTGAGTGCCTTTATTACTTCTAAATAGAACCACGCTGTGCACACACATGTGGCGGGGGATAATATTTGTCGCCTACGGAAATTCTTGGAGAGAAATTGAAAACATTAAAAAATAATTTCGTGTTCACTTTTTGTACTCCAAATAGAGGCGAATTAATTATTTAGCTTCATGCGCAGATACGTTTGTTGTCTTTACCTGGATTCAAGGCGGCACGGCTGTGCATGTTTCATTGAATGTTGGGTGTGAGTGATTCAGGCGTCAGGTACCAAAATTGTAGGTGCCTATTGATTGGAATTCGTTTGTCTTGCGCAAATATTTTGGATTTGATAAGAGTTCAACGCTTAAAAATAACACTCGTGTCCAATCTGAAAGCTGGAGGCAAAAATATTGGGGATTTGAATTGGGAAAAACATTTGTTTCAAAGTTTTCCATGGATCCATTTATTTACTAGAATGTCGGCAACTTATTGTGTTGTTTGTCGATCCGTTAAAAGTGCCATAGTTTATTCAGGGCTGTTGGTCTGGTCAATATTTTGACAAAAGAGAATTGACCCAATGCGCAAGGGTAAAACCTCCTTCCTTTGAGTTTTAAATTCTCAATTAGTACTCAGATTTTTGCTTGTTGGTTTGACCATCTCTAAACTCTTCTGAAATCAGTTGAGGAAATAAATTTGAGCTTTTCCTGCATCCTCTTCATTAATAGCGCTTTTCATGCCATCCATTGTTTTTAGTTGTAGGTAATTTGGATTTGGAAGCTAGTCTTATCTGGCGATAACTGATAATGCAGATGTGCTATGATTTGTACTGGAAAAACGCCACCTGAAGATCGTCATAAGGTTCTCCTCCACGTTGTTTTATTTATGTCTTCCAACTGGACAGCTGGCGGACTCTAGTGAAGGGCCTGTTTTAATAGATTCCCGTTCTCGCGCCGCAAAGTGTTGATTTCGTCGTCTATCCTTTTTTGGCCGGCACGGCGCCATATGTCTTAGTTTGGCCCCTGTGCTGAAAATCGAGTCGTGTAGCGTGACAAATCGTGAGTTGAACAAAGTGACGTTTCAGTCGAATTACGACTTTCAGCACACCGGCCCGATAGTGGATGTGCTAAGTTGAGTTGCCAGTGGATTTTTAGGTTACCACGCAGGCATCTATTGATGAAAACTTGAAGGCGCTTTGTGATGAATTGGTTGACTTTCCTTGTTTGGCAACCATACAAAAGAACTGCCTTGCCGCAATTTGGTTTGGTTTAGGCCTGTTTATGTGCTTCGTGTTTTCTTTATTCTAGAGCTGACGTCTTCTTCTGCCCCACCATTTTCGGTTATAATGGTACCGAGTTAACAAAGTTCATCTACCAATTCCACGTCGCGGTCTTGAGCGCTGTGCGTTCAATGGTGCTTTCATTTATCCGCTTTTTTTAGTTGTACCCGGATAGCCTGCCGAGCCATTTAATGTTGCTTCATTGTTTAACATATTTTTGAGATCCTGGTGTTCTGATGGGCCAGCAAGCATATATGATCCGCGTAGTCGAGATCCTTAAGGCGGTTTAACAATGCCAATTGTATGCCTTGTGTCTCAGCTAGAGCGCTGACAAGGATGTCGTTTATTACTATAAGAAAGAGTAATGGCGAAAGAAGACATCCTTGTCGTATTTCTGGCTGCACCTCAAAGCTGTCGGATAATTTTCTATTATGGCAAACTTCGCATTTGTTGTATAGAACTTTTCTCAATTTTGTAATATTTTGTCAGGCCACGTTACCGTAGTCCTTGTCATTAACCGGGTCAAGCGCTTTCTCATAATCTATGAAAGCAAGAAAGGTAGGTCGAACCATAATTCAGTAGACTGCTCCACCATAGTTCACAAGGTGTTCGTATAATCTATGAAGGAGTGGCCCCTTCTGAATCCAGCGTGATGTCTTCTTAGCGTTCTACTTCCTCTCTTATCCTAGATAATAAAATGTGGGACAAGACTTTACCAACAGTTATATAATATACAATGCCTCTCCAATTGTCACATATTGTTAGAAAGTGTTCCTTTTGACTATGGTGTCTTTCGTGCAATCCTTCGGAGAGGCACAGAGGTCACTAGCTATTTCCAAATTTGGAGGTAGCGCGTCTGCTATGAAGCTTAAGTCGGCTTTGTTTCTCTGACTCGACCTCAAAGCTTTTGCCTATACCTCTCTCACTCGAATTAACAAGCAGGAGAAGACGCCTCTGGAACTACTGGGAGCTCGGGACTGCCCTGCGCTGCCTAAAACCATCCAGTTCTATGTTACGCTTTTCCTACGAGAAGTGGTGAGAAGTTTTCATAAGTCGAGCAGACGTGGGGATATCTGCTCCACCGCCTACTGAATAAACTCACCAACCCTTTTCAATGACGTTTGAGCCCAGAACGGCATAAGCTTCAAGAAATGACTTCAACGTAGCGTCATGAACGTGACCCTTCAAATGGTCCGTCGAAGGGGTGCTAACTAGAGCTAGAACAGAAGGCAGATGGATCAGCGACCTTCCGTCTTCTTTAATGGGGCTGGATCAGCCCGAATTAACCACTCTCTTGATGCTAATCGCCTCACCGGACGGTTGTTACTGTTCAGAAGGCGATCCATAAAAATAGCGATGCCCTGCATCATCAATTCTGCCATAGGAATGTAGCAGCCCTGTCAAAGTTGAATCGCTATTACCATAGCGACTGTTCCACTGAAATTTCCGCCCTCCTGCCTGCACGGTAATATTTCTCCCGCAACACAAGACTAGCCCACTCGGCTCACTCTCATACCTCTTTTTTTGCACACACTAACGTCTAAAAGTTCGTTTATAAATAGAACAATTTGGCTGTGGAATAATCGCCCACAATCAGTTGATCCGAACTCGTATAACACCCAAGAGTTCAAACGTAAGGTTCATCGCCACCTGC
The DNA here is from genome assembly GCA_963855945.1 of Thereva nobilitata. NCBI lineage: Eukaryota > Metazoa > Arthropoda > Insecta > Diptera > Therevidae > Thereva > Thereva nobilitata. The sequence goes on from OY979696.1 coordinate 907,828, forward strand.
TCCAACACCCGCAGACCTCCCCTGATCTATCATATTCTCTTCTATCTTTCAAACCGAGCTTGCTACTAGACATTGCACCATGACCCGAACGACATGACAGACTGGTAGTACAAAGAGTGATTCCTAAGCTTGGTTTTCCCATAAAAAAATATTCTTCTGCACATGAGATGTTGGAAATAGTTCTTGAATGCAATGCTGGGATCGCAGCGCCATTATTGAGGCCTTTTCGGAAAAGTTAAGGGAATCGCAGAAACATGGTCAAGTATGGAATAAAAGATAATAATCTAGGGTCGCTAAAAGCCCTCGTCCTTCGCCCTTATTTAAGCGAAATGAAATTTTTATATTGCACTGCACAAGTGTTTACTTTGGTCCATATCTGGGATGTATTCATTTATGGATGAAGTTCCTCATGCATTCTGCAGAATAAGCGGGTGGCAGTAACATCCCTACAGTAAACGTTACTCCTAAGTTGGAGTAAACAAACCCCAAACGGCGAATTAAGAATTGAAGACGAGCCCAAATAAAAGGGCGGCAGTCAATGGGTAGAGCGAGGAGGTCGGGGCAGAGGGTGGGCGCCATGTAAAGCATCATTTTCTTCATAATAAGCATTTGATAGAGTTTTATAAGAATTTACAAAAAAACAACCAAGTAAACGCTATACTGGGAGGAGTGAGCCGCCGTGTTGTGGATGGTGTGTGTCGAAGGTACAGGGGCAAAAACAAAGCCAGAGCAAGCAACTGAGTAAGAAACGGTCCAGGCGAGGCTTCCGAGGGCTACGAGGCAGCTCCTATTCAAAAATTTTAATGGCGTTTTAAATAAGAAATAACGCTTCGCCTGTGTGTGAGTGTATTTTCTAAGTAACACTCATTTAATATTTATACAACTCTAAATATTAAATATTATTCGAGAAGGAGCCCTTGATGCAGGCAGATTGAAACCGAGAAGGATACAGCGGGAGCTTGGAGTATCAGCGGTGATGGCGGCAGTCAGTGGTGTTGCGGGCACTTCAAGTAACAGTTAGTTTGAATTTGAAACTTTAAAAATGGCGTTAACCTTGAGTTAAGGCACACATCGAACAGTAAATGAGAAAATGGCGTTATTTTTGAATTTTGTTCACTTTTAGTGCGTTACTTAACAGGAAGATTTGAGAAAGATTACGATTTTCTGTTTATAATGTCTCGGGTGCTGCGAAGTGGTGCGAGGAGATAAGACTCGCCGGAATAAAATTACTGGAAGACGCGGAGAGGGGGTATTTCAGTATTATTCAATGAAAATGCAAAGTTCTGCGTAGATGAAGTTTTTTCGAGTTGTAGCTCACCCCGAAAAACTTGGGAGATCCCGTAATTCGCATGTGCTTTTGTGCGAGTAGTCGACATAAATCCCACTGTAGTCCCGGCGAGAGCGAAGCGAAGGGGGCGCACTAAATTAAACAATTATATGCAGATAGAGTCTATCCTCTATCGGAATAATAACTCCTCTAGTGTAATAAACACGACAGAGTAGGTATAATTATTATTCGTAATAAAACGACTCCATCTCTCCCCGCCCACAGGCACCGCTCCACGGCCCAAGTTTATTATAATATCGCCCCATTACAGCCGCCATTTGCTATGCTAATAAAGTGGAAACGATGATTAATTGGCTTTTCCACATATAAATTCTCCAAATTGTGTCATTTAGCGTTATTTACTTGTAACAAATATTTTTATCAAACATTTTCAGAAATTACCGTCCCGCGAAGGAGCCCCAAGCACCAGGAAGGCCTGGGCCGGGGCCGGAGACTCTGTGGGGCTTTCGCTTTGTGCGCGGGACAACATCAAAAGCGGCACCACTTACGCTCGTATTGAATCGAAATAATGGAAAATAATGGAAATAATAAAAAATTACAAAATAATGCCAGGCCTGCGACGTTTCTTGGTAGTAAACGAGCACGCAGCCATTGAGTTTTATTAGGGGGAAGGAAGAAAACATTAGGCCCAGCCGCGCAGTGCGTGTTTACACAGTCCTCGGAATGCTCGACAATCGACGTTGTGGGAGTCTCATTGTGTTCGCCTCTCTTTCTATATATCCGAGAATAATTTACATTACTCATAGCATAGCAGTCATGCAGGCATAGCAGCAATAGAGTTTCACAATCGCTGAGTCTCTCGTAATGGCGGGAAGCCGGAGACGAAGTCGTAGCGGAGCCACGTGTGTTTTGCTTTCTCTATGGATGTGAATTACTTTTATAGACGGTGCGACGTTAATGCCTAGCCCAAGAACTCAGCACTCTGCACAAGCAACGCCGTGGCTGTAGACTTGGCAAAGAACCTCCACACTAGTCACCCGCGATGTGGATATCATGTAATTACGCTCCACCGTTTGCTCCACGCCACACGTACGAGCACGGTAATTGCAGTGGTCCGTGTGTGCGTCGCTTAATGGAACTTGAAAGGAAGACGGCCGGGCGGAAAAATAATAAAATAATAAAAAGAAACAACAAAAAGACACACAAACAACTCAGAACACACAAAATATCTAAAATGAAATTAAAATAACAAAGGCCGCGGGCGCGGCGCGAGAGCAAAAACGGAAAATTATAAAAGATAAATGAATGACCCAAATAGCAGCTCGGTACGCCGTAGTAAGGCAGAGCGATCGTTTCTCGCAGCTGGCAGCACTGGAAAAGCTCCCGACGCGAGACTCGGCCCCATCGAGGGCCTCAATTGTGGGCTGCCACGTGCAGTTGAGGAATTCTCGGAGACAGAGGCCTCGAGCAGAAGCTTGCCACCTCTCCGAGTTCGTGCAGTTAGGAACCAGTGTCCAGTCGGCCACTTCCGCCACTTGAACCGACGTACGGAGGCAAATTGGGGAAATACTTCCGTGTTCCTTAAGCAATTGGAAGGAGAGCTGAGATTGTCTGCAGAATTTTCTGGTTGCTTGTGAAATTTTTACGAACGAGATGCTGTTGTGGGAGCGGGTGTATTTGGGTAAATAAATCCGACACTTGCAATCTGTCTTGTGCATCACCTCGACAGAAAGGCGGACGTGAAGTGTTATTGTGTGGAAGAGCAAAATTCTTGGTCAACTTAATCAGATGTATGTTTTGGAAAACTGGATTTCGGGAAACAGGGCGAACCGAAGAATATGGTTCCTCCTAAACAACAGGTGTTGTAAAACCCATAGTCCAATGGTTTAAAATATAAATAGAAAATTATTATTTATTAATTTCCAAAGTGCATTGATGCTTGAGTATTTCTTGCGGGGGTTCTAGGTTGGACCTCTAGTAGAGCCTGTCAGTGCATCTGTTTATAGCGAAACTATTAAAAATATACAGTAATGAAAAATCTATCCTTAACGAAAGCGCTTTCTGCAAGGTTTTACTAAGTTTGGGTTTTAGGTTGTTACTTTAGCGTAAAACGGAGAAATTATTTACCCCTTTGCACAGCGGTATAACTAGAACGAGTTCAAACGCGACATGTTTACCATTGATTGAGAGTATCCACATTCAGCAGATGGTCCTCGCTGATGCTGCTATATGTGGACCATACGGTGGAGGACTCAAAACTTTTCAACCAAACTCTCCTTTTTGGCGGGTCATAAAAGAAGTACGTGGTCGGGCGATGTCGTGATGGAAGGCAACACTTTTCCTATTATTCAATTCAAACTGTTTCCGTTCAATTGCCTGGCAAAATCTCTCTCATAGTCCACAGCAGAGTTGAGAATCAATCGTCTGATCAATTGGAAGCACCTCAAAGTGGGCGTTTTCCTATCAGTCCCACCACACACAAAGCATCACCTTTTTCGACGTCAATCTTGGCTTCGCGAATGCTTGCTACGACCCGCAATCCTTGTCCACGATCTTTCAGGCTTCTGATTGTCGAACGTTATATTTTACATCACCGTGTATGAGACGTTTCAGAAATAGGTCGATTTCATTGCATTGCAGCAGCCCATCGCAGATCTTAATTTGGCCTATCATGTTTTTCCTGTTCAACTGATGAGGAATCTATATGTAGGTACATCGAGCTTCCTTTTGTATCCATCTTTGGGTAAATGGTTCAGAACCGTTATGTGGACAATACCTAGCAAAACTAATTTCTTCATTAGATAGAGTAGAGCCCGCGCCATAAAAGAAGGGAAATTAGCGCGTATGTGGAATTGTGGAAATATAAAGAGTGACCTTGTTCATTTCTAAGGACTTGGACTCTCAGTGCACATGGAAACAGTGATTTCGAGATTCCCTTCTTTTATGGCGCCGGCTCTAGCTGATGAAGATGGCCGGTAATAAAATTAGGTATCGAAGATGAGGAATTCCTTAACCAAGCGCCTCGAGACCTTGACAGAGAAGAATTTAAAATTGATTCCGTGCGTCTACGGGCTTTCGTAGATATAACAAACTGCAAGAAAGAACTTACTGATTTCGAATCTCTGAGTTTACTAAAGATGATGTTTTCGGCGATAAACTTCTAAACTTTATTTCTTTACACTATACTTAGTCCAGGAAAATTAGACATTTTACTTCGGAAAATTTCCGGGAAAGCTGAATTTTGGTGTGGACATTGATATTATTGCTCTAAGAAAAATGTCACGAGTTCCCATCGATTTGACACTCGGACACGATTTTACGCGGGGTCAAAGGTCACCAAAAGCTATTTTTCGGAAATATCTCAGTAATGCTCACTTTTACAGAAAAGTTATATGAATAAAGTTTGAAGTTTAGGTAATCTCCTACAAAAAATATTTTATAACTTTTTCTTGTAAGAGTAACCGTTTTCGAGATATTTTGATTTTCGTCCACGCAATATTGATATTTTGATTTTCGTCCAGACAAAAAAAAGCTCAACTACGGAAAAATTCTGGGTCTTTTTTGTCTAATTTCCACTCACCACTCTGTGGCGCTACAGTCCGTGTAGCACTCGGGCCTCTTGAAACCTCTTCTTCCAATAGTCTCTACTTCTTGCTAGTTCTCTCCGGTCCAGTATACACTAGTACATTTCCATATTAGTACAATCTCATGTCTAATAATGGCTATGCTCCTTTTTCTCTGTCGATCATTTTCCTATTGCAGACAAACACTGTTGTTCAAAAACAGTGGAAACCTTTCAGAAACTTGAACTGAATATGACCATTTATAAAATTGCGTTTGTTTCTAAACGCAAAAAGTAGATTGAGATCATGCGATAACAGCAAACTCAAACACCATTAAAACGAAGAAAGAGTTGCAATGTTGGTTTTCCCCAAAAACAGTGTCGTGTTTAAAATATGATACAAAAATCTTCCAGAAATGCCCCAATTTCATATGTCTTCCCTCGATATAACAGTTTCCAAAAACATGGGGAATGACGTAAGAAAAATGTATTGAAAATGTGTTTTCTTCATTAACAGTAAATAATAATCATTCGGTGAATCCGTGGACTAGTTAAATAAAGTGTAAATAAAATGTTTAAACAATTGTTTTTCCCGTGAAGTAATAAAAATGTTTAAATGTGTCGTCAAGGCTGTCAAAATTTATGCCTTAAAAGTATTTGTTTGATCGTAAATTTACCTGAAAAATACGAGCCCGAAAATTTCGAAAGATTTTGCTGGAATTTGAACAACTTAAAGGTGGGATGAAATTGGAGTTTATATATTCAAAAGGGAAGGGTTAAATGTGAAGAAGCAGATTCTATTAAATTCAGGCTAATTTTTTACAAGCTTGAAGGTAAAGGTGAAAACATTGAGCATTATTAAAAGTTTTGAAGTAAGTGCACATTATATGAGTGTTCTTGGGCTTAAAATGTGTGATATTCGAAGATTAACATCGACTAGGCCAGCTATAATGTAACCTCGTATCCTATCATGCTACGCAGGAGCATTACTAGACGGAGACAACTACACTTTTAGTGCTGGGATGTATAGTTTCGTAAGAGGAACGCAGAGTACCGCTCGTTTACTTCCAATTTATTCTTAAGCAACTTCTTTTATACCAGTTTTCATTGCATTCACACTTTTGGCTACTTCCACGCCACATGGTTTTTGTTGTACCATATGTTGGTATCTCTCAATTGTGTTTGCATTATTACCGATTTTGTCCGTTTTCCATTTAGTTCTTCTCCGTTTCCCTATTTCTTAGCAATTCTTTGTCTTACTTTTGCCACGTCTAAGTAGTGGTCGGAGTCACAGCGCAGTCCTCTTTTTTGATGGATCTGACATCTAGAGTTTAAGTGGAGCGTCTTCTGTCGATCAGTATATGGTCAATCTGGTTGTACCCTCTTTCTCCAGGTATTTTTCAGGTTGTGTTTTTGTATGTCGTTATGCTGAAGTGAATACTCAACCTTCTCGCTCTCCGTGCTTGTTTTCAGTCGGTGCCCGATATGAGCGTAATATTTTGGAATTTCCCTTTTAACCCAAGTATACAAGCCTTACGACCAGGGGTGGGATTACAGAAGTCGTTTCAACTCATTTGTTACGAGTTTTAAATGGAAAAATTCAATTGAAAACTCGAAACAGATGACTTGAAACAACTTCTGTAATGCCACCCCAGGTCCATTAATTTATTCCTCAATGTACAGAGGTACTGAGGACTGAGCTATACCTACCCCTAAGGACTGGGTGCAGACTCCACTTAGCCATATTTCTACGTTTCGCGGCTCTCACGACTTGTACGTGGTGGTTGGATTTGAGAGCTGCCTTTTTCATATAACAGGGAATATGTTGAACCACCTGGGCAGCCCTAGATCAAAATCCATCTATCTAAGACTTAATAGCCGCTCACCTTGATCCCTGGGTGTTTGCTATAAAAAACCATTTTTATCATGTGAAAGGCCTTTGTCATCATTAGGGCAACATTTGCATTCAAATTGAAATATAAGTGTTGGTTCAGCCAAAGCCTCAGATATTTCATGTCTGATTTATTTTCTGGTGCTTGTACATCATTATTCAAAATTCGGAAGTCTTTCCAGAGTCGGGGAAAGGATCGATTCGCATTTGCTCAAAGTGATCCTTAACTTCCTATCATCAATATAACGTTCGATTTTTTCGAAGTGACGTTGCAGAAGCGTCTGGATAACTCCGACCTTCGCACCCGTCCTGTATCCAATCACGTTGTCCACATACGCCAGACCGAAGCGAAATGAACTTATAACGTCACTCGTGAAGATATTAAATAAAAACTGCAAATTTACCGCGCCGTCAACCATGAACTCCTAACTCATTTGGGGCATTTGCGATATTTTTCTTAGATATATTGTTTAAGCATATTTTTCGTTGGCATGGCTGATTGAATATGCATTTATCAGGTTCTTTATCAGTTGCATTAAATTATAATAAATAAGTTATAAATTTGTTGCAGACAGCTGCAAAGATTATGATCACAAATAATATGAAAACAATTCGTCATGTTGCTAGCACTTCCTTCGAAAAAGAACACAAGCGAGGCTTAAACTCCCCCAACTTCCCCTCCTATAAGCAGCAAGTCAATAAATAGCATAAACTGCACAGACACAGTTTCCATTAAGCGCACAAAACATCGAATTAAAATCGTCAGAATAGTGTTTTGTCTCTATCTTTTATGGTTATCATAAATTTCTATTATTCTGCGCTAAAAATAAACCCCAAGGGCAGCTTTCTATATACGTTCCGTTGTTGCTGCACCACTACATTGTATGGAGGTTGGGATCAAGCCCGCACTCCGCGCCTCGATATAAATAAAATAAATGAGAACCGAAAAACCGATTCTCACTCGCATCTGGCTACACTGGAAACTCCTTCTTTTATATTTGTATCGCTGTGTAGAGTCGGAGCGGGCGAAAAAGTTTATGTTGCATTTTTAATAAATTAAATTATACTCCCGTCCGCCGCGCCTCACGCCAAGCCGCCCTCTCTGCCCTCCAACGTTTATAAAAGAGGGAAAAGATATATTTCTCCACCACCCGCGCCCCGACCGCTCCAAACATGTTCTGTTATATAAAATTTATAAAACTCGTCTTTTCTTGCATTTTTATCACAGTTGAAAACTTGGAACTGGGCGGGGAGGAAGGGGTGACCCAGAATAAGAACAGTGTAGGAGAAAGGGTGCAGGATTAAGAAAATAAATTGACGCAAATTGAATTATGCATTTCAAGAAGAATACACCCTTCAGCCACCCCCACCCCGACACATGAGAAATGAAGGGAAGAACTGCAATTAGTCATGAAAATGAAAACGGGGTGCTTGAGTGGCCCGAAGGGTCAGGAATGGGGAAATAAGTGCATCATCCACGATTAACTTCGTTTTGTTAATTTCTTATTTAATGCAGCCCCCGCTCTCCGGCGCTGCCCGACAAAACTTTCCTCCAGATGCTGAGATGTGCAATAACAACACGCCACCAGGACCAAAGAAAGCTGCAAGAAAAAGGTTGAGATCGATCGATTTCGAACCGAGCTCCGTTCAGCTTTTGAGGCTATTCCGTCTGGGTGGTTGGCTCTCATCCAACTGTGGCGCAACCTTCCAGACTGCTGGATAATACGCGACAATTACAGAATCGCAAATATGATTTGAGTCGTTTGTTATCCTTTCTTCGGCAGACAAATGAAGAAGACGATAAAGAATTGGCCATGGGCAATTTAATGGATTCGCAGTTAGTTATTGCAGTGCAAGATTGAGTCATTGCTTTGAATTATGACAGTCGAAGCTTCGCCGAGCAGCGCGGCCTATTGTGGTCCGCACGGTTTGGCGGCTGTCACGATAGCCTAAAAAATCTGAACAGTTCGAAAAAAGCCAACAATTTTGCATATTTCAAGAGGATATACAGTGGTGCTAAAGGTGTCTTCGAGGCTACTTCGGACCTGGTTACGAGTATCTTATATTTGCATTAATCTACCGCTTCAGATGTAGTTGTTGGTCCCGCCTATTGCGATGTCTAGTAGTTAGCTTGGTTCGAAGGATAGAAACGGTTTCAGATTACGAACAGCCAGGAGGGTGTTGAAGGGAGTGGCGATGAACCCTGAGTTTGAACTCTTGGATGCTGTAGGAGTTCGGAAATACAGACTCTTCTATTTATGAAGGACTTTGTGTGTAACGTGCGTGAAAAGAGGGGCTGTAAGCAAACGGAATGAGCAGAACCGCCTAATCTGGTGTTGCGGGTATAAGCCAGCGGTGAAGACAGAAGAGCGTTTATTTCGGTAGCGCTAAAATATTGTCAGAGTTGCAACATTCCTACGGTGGCTCAAAGTGTCAATCGTGGAACAAACGGTGTTATCTCCGATAAGTTTAAGAGCCCTTGTTTGCACTTGATCTAACCACGACAAGGTGGTTTTCGAAGCCCCGCTCGTTGTCAATACCAATAGCTTGGAGTTTAGCTAACTGAGTAGGGTGCCAAACTCTCTCTCTCTCAAAGATTGAAGAAAAGAGTGAAAGATTCACTCGGAGAACTTTTGTACGTTCTAAAGGCAGCTTTTTCATTCTCTTCTCTTTTAAATTCCCGATTAAACTATCTGGACATCAGGAGCGCGTTCAAAAACCTTACTATGGTTAACCATGGTTAACTATGGTAAACTTTTGTCGTTCAAAAACTCCGTGGTTAACTACAACATAACCACGAGCATAACTTTTTGGCGTTCAAAAACTCTCGTGGTTAACCATGGTGAAGTTAAATTTTAACTCTGCTCGGGAGCATAGTTAGCCATACTTAAGAAGAAGAAGAATAAAAACAACTCTCTGACAGTTGTTTTAATGTTAAACATGTGAACAAATTAAAGTGGGATTTGTGGGATTATTGCAAATAAATAATTAACGAAATAATTGAAGCAATTAGCGGCGACTATTTTATGGAAAAATTTGTTTTTATTTTTTTCTTCTTCTTTAACCTGTAGTTAACCACGGTGCGTTCAAAAACCTCCACGGTTAAACATAAACTTTCGTGGTTAAGTGAAGTGATGCAGCATAACCACAGCTTACCTCGTGGTTTACCATAGTAAGGTTTTTGAACGCGCTCTTGCTCCGCCTAGACTTCACAGATTTGGTTAAATGGGGAGTGAACAAATGCATTCCTACCTGCGAGACCCTGGTAATACCTTTAAGTTTTTTTCATCCAAGAACACCCTGCAACAGTATCTACCAGTTAACTCTGATCGATCCATGCTTTTATCACCGTTTTTAGTAACCAAGCTTATCTCGAAAAGAAGATTTATCATTTTGCTTTGCTTCTAACTTTGAACTAATAACGGTAAATTCAAATTTTTGGTACTATCCCTGCCCTCCATTTCTGAATCGACGGCTGTTCCCTTTCTGAAGGACTTTTCGATACCACAATACCTTTTCGGTCAAAAACAGTCTTCTCTCTTTTGGTGGTCAATCGTGTGGTGCTGTGGTGATCTAATGTCGTGGTCTGCACCAAATTTCTTTTGCATAACGGGAAACCTCAGGCTTTGCTCAGTTTTTCGATGTTTTTCAGCACAATCGCGGCTGTGGGGAAATGTCGATTGTCGCTGAAAAATCCACTTTGTAAATATTGCGGAAAAACTAGAAATCGTGGCTTAAATTATCGGTTCCAAGGCCTCCGAAGTATTATTATTAATATTAACAAAAAATGAAGTAATGAAAAAATCGCATAATGGATCTCAGCGAGACAATGCTGCTCGCTTCCTTTCTTCGGAGCAGCAGCGCTATGCAAGAAGATTCAGCTCTGGGCCCGATCTCGGCTGCGGAGTCTCTTGAGAACTTTTTTGTCGGCGCAGCTATGAAAAATGGCAAACGTGGAATCACCAAGGGAACCGCAAGTATTTAAAACTTTTTCCGTTCATTAATAATTTGCTTTTTTATTATTTTAATTTTTACCCTTCTCTGCTGCCTGCTCCGTCGAGCGATCCGTGTGTGTGAGTGTGTTGTTATTTCGCTGCACAAAACACATTTCTCATGTTGTTTTACTTTATAATTCGCGACCGACGACTACAATGCCAATAATAAATTTTCTCTGTCTCCACTCGGTGCTTTTGTTTTTCTGCTAGTGCTCAGCTCCGCTGCGTTGACGCTGAATAAATGCCAGTGGAGTTTTATGTTTATCCTTCCATAGTCCTTGCCTCATTCCCGAGCCGGTCCTAGAAGGCTGCTCCCCTTGCCCAGCCCGCCGCGCGTCGGTCTTATCTCCACCATCATTATTAGGAGCAAGGACAACAACAACAACAACAGCAACAAAACAAATAAAATATTTTAAATAATAAAAAAGTTATAACATTTTTTTACCACTGGCGATGCGAGGATACTGATTGGAAGTCGGCCAATGGTGGCCATTGTTGTCTCTATTTTAGAGAAGGTTGAATTTCAGTCATATTTTCTGAGAAATGGCAGTTTTAGGATTTCTTCGAAGACAACTGTCGTAAATTTAATAAAAGAAAGAAAATTATTTCACTCGAGTCAACCCGGGCCTAGTTTCAGATTGCGTGATTATCTTTCGCTTTTTATCTTATTTATTTTATTTATTTTCGTGACTTGTTTCTTTGCGAGCGCTAATAATTCTTAACGTGGCTCGTACCAAATTTCTTAAAATGAATAATGTTCTGAGAGCGAAGAATTAAATATTTTTAAATTCCTGTGGCTAAAAGACTTGGCTACAGGATTATCAGTTATTATTATAAAAACTGGTGTTGAGCAGCCGAAATCAACGCCCAGAGAGTTTTGAAAGGCAGCACTGATATCAACAGAACATTCAAATTCATACTTTATTTCACAAGTAGAAAACTGTGCAAATGAAGAAATATTACATTGAGCTAATATTATTTACATACGCATTAAAGAATGTTCTATGTGGAAAACCCAAGCTTAGAAATCACCCTTTGTACTACCAGTCATCATGTCGTTCAGGTGATGGTGCAATGCCTAGTACTAAGCTTAGTTTGAAGGTTAGAGGGGTCTGAGGGTTGCTATTGGGCGGTAGTTAGAAATTTTTTTGGGTTCACCTTTTCTCGGAATGAGCTGAACAATTCCTTGTTTGATCAGCAAATCTGTCACATTCAGTGGTGCTCCACAATTCGATTTTTGTGGAATATATCTGCCGTGCAAAGGGCAAAAGACCTATCTGCACAAAGCTCGTTTCGAGAAAAACGCGATCAAAGTTTTCAAAATACATGAAACCGAAGCAAATAAAGCAACTGTTCAAAGTAATTACTTTTAATTAAAAAGTTCAATCAGTCTGAAATTTTTTTTAAGGATAAATATGAATATTTTATATTCAAAAATGCATACAAAGCCATTTTGACCTATAATGCATATAGGTCATTTGTCCTTTGCACGGCAGATATACACTTCGACCCAATTCCATTTACCTGACAGATTTAATTCGAGTGAAACTGAACTCCGGTTTCACTCCAGTCGAAATGTGAAACACGTCTGAATCTGTACTTCTGTCCGCGTAGCTGCTTTTGTCAGACTTGCGCATTCAAACCCTCTAGTTTCGCGTTGAATTGACATCACTGCTCTAGGTATACTTTACTTGTCTAGAGCTGGGATTCTCGGGATTTTTAAAATAATTGGACATTAATCGCTGCTCAGAAAACACATTTTCAAAACTCTCTCAAACGACGGCATTAACGCAAGCCACATTGTTTTACTGTAGCCCAGCAGTTTCTGATATTCTGTCAGTTGAATTACAGAATAAATTTTCACAATCATGATTTCGAAGTCAACAGGAAGACAATCTGCGGCTGTTTTGATCCCATTGTACTTCCAAAATTGCAGTTCATATTGTCGTAGTGTTTCACCGAGACCGAGACGAGGCGAGATTTGAAATTTTCTCGTTCTCGTTCCGAGCTTTTGATCTTCATCTGGTCTCGTCTCGGTCTCGGACAAGATTCAATAAAGGATTTCTCGTCTCGTCTCGTCTCGGTCTCGTCTCGTACGAGAATTTCTCGTAAAACCGAGATTTTTTAAAAATAATAAATAAATTATATAAATAAATAAATTAAAGGATAATAAATAAATTAAAAGAAAATAAATATGAATAAAAAAGTAAAAAAATTATATTTATTAAAGTAATATATTCAATACATTATATATATTTATTAAATTAATATATTCAATACATTATGTACTAAAACAATTATAATATTACGTTACATAAGTATTAAATTACGTTACATAAGTAGGGTAACTTCAAAAACTCATCATTCCCGCATCACTGCAGAATTCAGCTGCAGACTTCCAATTGCTGAATTCTGCAGTGATGCGGCAATGATGAGTTTTTGAAGATACCCAGTTAAACATAAGTATTAAATTCACAAATTTCTTTGACTAATTCTGATTTTGTCCATGCGTTTATGCAGAGTAGAGCTTGCATTGATTCATCTTTGAGTCTATTTCGACGTGGCTGGTCGATTAAAGATGCTTTAGAGAACAGGCGCTCTACTGGTACCGACGTTGCCATTATACCAAATTTATCCCGTGCAATTTTTGCGAGCACTTTTGCAGCGAATGTAAGATCGAATACTAACTTCGCTTATTTCACGGCACACGGATTACCACGATATACAGAAACAAGATAAAGTAAAAGAGACGGACAGCTTCGAATACCGTAGAACACTGTCACCAAGTGGCAAGTTCGTACGGTATGCGGGAAAACAAATTTCACGAATACTGGATTTTCCCGTATGGGCATTGTGGGAACATGCTAATGTAATTATCATTGCCACTGTTCTATTCGATAAACTCCCGTATACGGTATACGGGAAAAAAATCACCGTCTGAACGTAGCCTGGGGGATTACAAAATGATGATTTGACAAGAAAAGAGAAAAAACGAGAACCCGAGAATTCGAATTCACTAACTCAGAGATGGAAGCCGGACGCTTTATCACATGATTCCAAGACAAATTTATCTACCTCCGGATAACCATAATAATTAATAAAAATATAAAATATAAATTATTAGAGAATAAATTATTAATAAAAAAGAGTTTCGAATTTGTCATATTCTCTCATATTGTCTCGAATTGTCTCGAAAAAACGAGAATGAGAAATAATAGAAATAATCTCGTCGAGACGAGAATCTCGTAAGGGGTGATCTCGTTCTCGTCTCGACTGATCGAGAATATAATTCATCGTTCTCGTCTCGTTCTCGATACCGAGAACGAGACGAGAACGAGATTATCTCGAGTCTCGGTGAAACACTATATTGTCACCACAAGGCGTGTGTATATTTCCTTGTTGTTGGATCATTCCCAAGGCTTTCAAACGATGGGAAATGGCTTGCTGAGTCACTTCTAATGAATCTGCATGTTCTTTTTGCGTTTCTCATGGATCTTCATCCAATTCTGCGTCTTCAAACTTTGTCACACGTCCGGGACGCTCCTTAACTTACGTCAAAATCACCACTTTTGCATTTTAGTAATATAATCCTCACCATAAGTTTCTACATTCATTCAACGTCGCAGTTTTTTTTTCAATTGAAGGCAAAAAGCCGAATTCCTCGCAAATGACGCTTATTTGGCTTCAAGAACGACATTTTCACACACAAAAAAATATATTATGACGCCGATAAAAATTCACAAATGAAAAAGGAAACTATCTGACAGAAGATACCTGACAGAACCTCCTCATGCTTTATTGTCTATGTTATAATTTGTTCCTTGAACTTTTTGTTCCTGCCTGCCATATTCTAATACATCGCCACAGTGATTCAAAACGTCCAAAACACGCCCAAAACTAGAAGGGATTGAGATAATTCTTTGAAATCTGGTGTCCGGGTGTTTTCGAGGTCGCTGCACTGTAAACTCAAGTGTTTAGTTTCTAAACTCTTAAAGCGTTTAAATCATTGCAGTCGAATTTTAAACACTTAGCGGCGTTTAATGAGTAAACACTTAAGTGTTTAATTAGTAAACGTTTGTAGCGTGTTTTTGGTTATGAATAATAAAAATTATGTTCATAGAACTATTAATCAATATTATATTAAAACATAATAAAATCATTGCAAAAAGTGAAAAAAACAAAAAGAAAATCCAACCGCGAGTGCCGAGTGCCGGCTTTTCCAAGCGGTCCCCCGACTAAATACAAACCTGCTTGACTTCCGTGCTAGAACGAGATGCGCCTTACTGAATATGCTAAATGGTACCCTTGGCGGGCATTAGCATAATTGCGTGAACTATGGGTCACTCATATTTTTTCTCGTCTTATACTGATAATTTTAAATTCGTCAAGCTTAAGAGTTTATGGTTTTACTTTCATATTAAAAAAATACCTGTCAACAAAGGCGTAAAAATTTCAGGATAAACTAAGTTAAATAAATGAAAACAACAAATGAAGGAAAAAAGGCCAACAAATCAAGAATAGGTAAAGTTATGATTATATACTGTTTGCGGTATCACCAGGAGTATATTCCTAAGTTTTGAACCTCGAAAACCTTGTGCTACTTTTTTTATAAACAGTTTTTTTTACCGCGTCTTTTGAGCTTAAAATGTGGATAACTCCGGTTTTATAAGTCGGATCGGGGCAAACTAAAACCAGACTCTTCGTAATAAAATTGCCAATAAGTCCTTGTTGGTTTAAGTCTCTGAAGTACGTACATAACCTACAAAACTGAAAGAACGAGAAAAAACAGTATTAGACCAATTTGCAGGGAACTTTCAGAAAATATATTTTTTGATGTTATAAAAAGACCCTGAAAAGTTGGTGGCAAAATATTGAAGGCATTGACAAAAATTACATTTGTTATCTAAACTTTGAAATTCCCGCCATATTATGCCATTAAGTCCACAATGAAAAAGTTTTTTTTCAAAATGTAGATCTCGACGCCAGCTTTCGAATGCTATTAAAAAGAACAATTTTGAATGTAATTTTGGTTACTTTTTTTCATTTGTTTATTACACAAATAACAACAATTGCATTCTTTTGGCCATTTTGAAAAAACAATTTAAATTTTTTTATCAGATTTCAAAAATATTAAGTTCATTTTTGTTAACGTGAACTCGAGATATTTAACTTTTTGTATTTTGGCCAATTGTTAATTAACAAATCCATATTTTGAGCTATAATTTGGACTGTATCGTTTTGAAACCTATTATTTCATGTGATCAATTCAAAAAAATTTTAAGTTTTATAGAAACTTATTTTCAAGCATTATAGTGTAACTATTGTTAATTGAGTTTTTTTTTTGTTTTTTCATAAAGCTTATTTGCAAAATGCAATAACTTCCTTGTTTCTTAAAACTCTAGTTCTTTTGTATGACAATAAAAATTACCCGAAAAAATTACATGTTTTTATTTTTTTTATTTCTGAAAAAAGTACCTCTAAATCGACACCCAGTATTTCATTTTTAGAGAGACACTTCCCACCCCTAAACACTTTACCGTTTAAAAATAAAACGCTAGAGCGTTTAGTTCCCCTAAGGTGTTTTATCGTAACTAAATGTTTACCTTCCCTAGTGTTTAATTGGCGAATAAGTGTTTTAATTTTAAACACTTGTGCTTAGGTTAGAATTTTTTGGTAAACACCATTAGCGTTTAATTTCTGTTAAACGCTTTACGTGTTTAAGAATAAAATTCTTTAGCATTTAGATTTTGTGCATTAACCGCTTCTGCTGTTTTAAAAGTAAACACTTCTCACCATTAAAACGCTTTATCGTTTAGAAATAAAACACTAGAGACACCTGCTAAACACTTGGATTTGCAGTGTGATTACGAATCAGTTATAACTTTTTCGAAAAACAAAATCGCGGTCTCATTGTTTTCCAGCTAAATTTGTTTTCCTGCACGAACCTTGGTTTCTTGGGCTTTTCGATTTTGAATTTGACAATATTTTATACGAAAACAAAATGGCGGCTAAAATATTTAATCGGTCACTTACCCACTGCACGCGGAGTCAATTGGATAAGAAATGCAATTTCATTCGTGAAGTGTTCTTGTCACATTTCTTCCGGTCTTCTTCCTTTTGTCCCTACACTGGCTTCAGCGAAACTTGTAGATTTAGAACCACCACACCATCGATTGTTTCCATATTTCTTACCGAATCAATGATAACAACGTGCTTCTCGAGCCCCAATTGATTATTTTCATAAAAGCGGAACTTCGTTCGATGAACTTCTTGCCATGTAATTCGAATTTTGGTTAGCTCTTTTCTTACTTGGCTCTTTTGGTTATCCGACACTGTTCGACCGATTTTAAGTGGCATGTACTCGTACTCCTCCCAAATACGAAAAACTTCCGTATTATTCTTCAAATTTTCCTGAACGAGTTCGAATATTTCTTTCCACGATAGAGAAATAGTTTTTCCGTCATCCCAATCTTTATGACACAATAATTTTAATAAAACAAATAATAACGAATTCGGAATCTAAGACCTCGAAAACCCCAGACACTCCTTTTCGTAAAATTATGATTTTTTAACACGTCATTTTAAAGCCGCCATTTTGTTTGTCGAAAAAGTGATAACTGATTCGTAATCAGCGACTTCAAAAACCCCCGGACACCAAATTTCAAAGAATTATCTCAATTCCTTCTGATTTTAGCAGTGTTTTGACGTTTTGAAGTATTGTACTGTAGAATCGTTATATCAAAAGAGTCCTAGAAAAAAATTGGGCAAACTTGGGCAGCTGGATTTGGGACAAGTTTTACCTGAGGACTGTATAAACACATTAAAAACAAAAGGAGGCCGGGATCTAGCGTTGTTCTTTCAGGCCAAATTAGCGAAATATTAACTAACTCTTTTATCACACATACAGTAAGCAATCTGTTAAGACCCCCATACACGGTCATGCTACATCGAAGTACGAATGTACTATACAACCAAAACTATCCAAACTCGTTGCGGGCATGGGTTTGATAAATATCTGGATGCACATCCAATTTGACCGTGTATGGGGCCTTTACAGTTACATTCATGAGATGAAACTTTTTGCAGAATTGATATCGAACCAATAGATTACTTTTTATGCACGTCTTATTGACTCACTTTCCATGGAAGCTACTGCTCCGAGCGTCTTGCAACATTAGCCGCGATCCATTGGGCAAGTTTTTCTACTCGCAAGTACTTGCGGGCGCATCACCAATGGCACACGATTTTTGACAATTACCAGTAAAATGTATCTGCCCAAAAACAAGGGCACGAGTAGTTGCGAGTAGCTAGCAGTAGTTTTGAGTAGTTACCAGTCCCAATGGATCGCAGCTATTGTCAGAGGCAAGGCGCGCTTTCCGGACCCCTTTATAACCCTCAGGGCCGGATCTAAGCATAGGCAACATAGGCGCTCGCCTAGGGGCCCGCACCACAAAGGGGCCCGCACCACACACAAAAATATTTTATGCAGTCCACCACATAAGACACATAGTCGCATATTTGATCATAACAATGATCATAGAAATTGTTACTTCCAAATATATTTTACAACTCGAGCTATGCGAGAAGCTTGGCAAGAAGTTGCGATTTCGGCCAATTGGCGAAAAAATATTTCAAATTTATAAAAGAAGCATAGTTTCGTTTTCACATAGTGCGAGGTACGATTCAATCGTATAATAATGAAAAGTTTGTTAAACAACGAACTTTTCGTTATTTGACGACCGGACAAAGATGTTTTGTAACAATCGAAGCGAAAAAGCGTATATGAGCCGTTGAGCCCTTCATGTATTCCTGCCCTCATTTTAATTCGGCGCTCTGGGCTGATTACCGATGCAGTACATATAGGGCTAACTACAATGGCCTTAAGACGTCTTAAGATTTCTCGTCAAATTCTTTTAAGACTGGCTAATTTTCTGTCAAATCTTAACGAATCTTAAGCTCAGCTATAATAGCCTTAAGACGCTTTGACATTTGTAAAAGGTAATCACAACAAATCGAGTCTGGAGTAAATAAAGACGTCTAGTTTAATAAAGCTATACTGGATGTAAAATTGTCCAGGATCGGTCCCTTTCATTTTTAAAAAAGTGGTTTTATAATAACCATTTTTAGAACGGTCTGTATATAATTTTCGAACACTATACGACCGCGGTTTCTTCTTTTTCGCATCACTTCGCTCACTAATTTAGTTAATGTTGTTAAATCCTTTAATAAATCCAAATATTCCATTATTAAATATCTTTTCCACAGAGCACCTTATTTGAAATAATTTTTTTTCTTATATTTCCGCTGATACTTTAATTTTTGTAAAACGCCAAATTAAATATCAATCGCAAACGCCACTTTCTTGAAGATTCTTTAAGATTCTACGGTTCTGAGCGTAGCCTTAAGACTTGACGAAATTTTGCGAAAGAGAACGAAAGATTGTCTTAAGGCCATTAGGCCCCCATCCACGGTCAAACAAATCATTAAACCAATTTTCGACAAACAGCGCACACATTTATGCTTTGACATTTGTTGGCCATCAACGAGGGAAACTTTCTTCAAACATCCCGAGCGACAATTCCTGTAAACAAAACGAACTTTCATATGCTTTACATGGCACACATAAAAAATGCACACACACATTTAAGCTGTTTGAAGGAAATATTAAACCAGACGAATATTTTCTTCAAACAGCGGCCAACTTCGAAAACTTGTATTTTATACACGCACACTTAGAATTTTTTCGATGTTGGCCAGAAATTTGATGGTTTGTTTGACCGTGGATGGCGGCCTATTTTGTGGTTGCTTGTTCTAGCCCCATAGCCCCTGTGTTTAGAATAACGTCAAAGTATAGAGAATGTCGTTGATGACTGCCAGATTACAGATGCACGAGCTTTTTTTTATATAGTTTCCTTCCTTTTGTCGTGCGAGTAGAGTGCGTATCCAAGAGAATATCTTTGGAAAACTCATGTACTAGTTCCATTGCCAGAGTACTATACCATAAAAATGCTTTGTCCTGGTAGCAGAATTCTTCAATTTTCAATTATATTTTTGTAATCTTGACCAACGGTGAAGCAAAAATTAATAGGTTCAGAGTTTCAGATCATCATTTTCTTTTCACTTTGTTGCATTTTTCCTGCTTTACTTTCATGACAGAAAACCAACGGGCTTGCTTAGCAGAAGTGTTTCGTGCCCCAGAGTGCTCTTGAAATATCCCTAGCTTGTTTATCTGATCAGAATGATCTCGGCCAAAGGGAAATTGGCAGGAGCTAAAAAAATACAAAGGGGAATCGTTCCAAATGTCCAAAACTCATATTGTCTCGCCTGGTTGATGCTCTAGCTAGGTAAATGTAGCAGTTTTTTGAGTGTGACAAATTAGGATTTTTTTTGGGAAGGGGGCCCGCACCACAGGTTCCGCCTAGGGGCCACCAGATCCTTAATCCGGCTCTGATAACCCTTATAACATGCCAAGGCTATCACTCCAACTTTATACAAAACTTTCTAAGACATGATTTAGTATTTAAGAAGACCGCTTCAGTACAAAATGGACAAATTGGATTAATATAGAAAATGGACAAATATATTTCTGTAAAATAAAAATTCTTCAAAATCCTAAAATGTTACATTTCCAACACGAGTAGAAACAGAATTTCTCAGTTTGTTAATTACTTTTAATACTTTAATGAATTCGCAGCTTGCCATTGT
The DNA here is from genome assembly GCA_963855945.1 of Thereva nobilitata. NCBI lineage: Eukaryota > Metazoa > Arthropoda > Insecta > Diptera > Therevidae > Thereva > Thereva nobilitata. The sequence continues at coordinate 928,269 of OY979696.1, forward strand.
TTGCACCGTTTTTTAAGTTCTCGCCGAGTTTTTCAATCAATGCTATTAATCTTGTTTCTAATAAATTATTCTAAAAAGTTTTTCGTTCTTTTTTCAGGTGAGTACCAATACATGCAGCGTCATTTTGCAAATGAATTCATCGCAGTCGCAACAGCGAATGGAAATCGTGAGTAAATTAGGCAAAGTCAAAGTGATTTTTTGCCTTTTTAAACAGCATAAATCTCGAGGAGACATTTTTGCATTCTTAACAAAAGTTCCTTATCGAGCGGAAAGTTTAGCTCCAAACAAGTTTGTTTGCCAGTAATCACTTTTATCTCCCGATAAATCCATAAATTCTGCTATTTTCTTGGTAAACTCCGTTGTTTACGATTCGGCTCGATAGTTGGCTTGATTATCCTGTTGTTCGCCCCCACCCCTGTCTAGTTCCTTTAACAATCACCCGCTCGGCCCACCACTACAGCACAGCAAAAATGTGCGGAGCGCCATCCCAACCAGCTCACCTTCCGCACTATCTTCCACCGCCCCCGCAGTGGTGTATTTTTCGCTCAATTCCAACAATATTCACCTCATCCCCCAGTAGCTTAATTCAATGTTTCAAGGGAAAATCATAAAACAAAGCCGTCGAATGGCACTAGGAACTGGGCGCGGAGGGCGGGCAAACAAAGATACAGAAATAGAGAACACCAGCCTGACAGAACAAGCAGGCCTGCCAACATGATTTAATAAAACCAATTTAGAACATTTTCCTTTACATCTCCGCAAACAACTAAATTAAATTTGTTTGCTTAAATTATTTAATAATTCATTCGGCAAATTTATCAGGGCCGGGGCTGGTTGCGGACGCGCGTGTGTGTGTCGATGTACATATATTAATGGGCTGGGTACGGAGGAGCGCTGGGATGGGGTATACGAATCTCGTCCCAGCCCTGAACTCTAATTTTGGGGGTTGACACACATATGAAAAGAAGGCGATTCGCACAAGTTTTACCGCTGGAGTGGGGTCCCGTGGAAATTATTACGATGCCGCAATAACAATTGTTGTGTTTATATACGAAAACTTGAGGTTTGGGGTGCGCAAGGTGGCATGAGTTAACCAGAAGTATTGCCAGCGTGTGATAACAACCGAATGTGATTCGGAGCTGGTTTTGGAGTCTTATTTTTCAGCATTTGTCATATAGGCACAAGCACCCCAGTAAATACCAGTTAATTACTGCTAAAGGCTTGCCAGTTTTCTGGGCGGACCATCCCTGAAACAGGGCTGAAATATAGCATAATTCCTCCACAAACTTCCAATTCTCAAACTGTAACGAAACTTTTCGGCACCTACCAATAAATTGCAATAAGACCTCTTAGAAACTGTGCTCCGGGGATTTCATGGAATCCTGCACATTTGCATATCACAGGGGCCTCCTGGAGTAATGTGTCGCTTGACCAAACTAATTACCACGAGGCCCGTAATGACCTCTAATTGCTCGTAATCTTGCCAATGTGCTCATCTAATTTCGAATGTGGATCTTTGTGCGTGAACTCGAAATTTTCAGAGAGAGTTGGTCCTGTACGTTATCTTCCATCGCTAGTATCAAAGATATCAAACAATGCACCGGAAAAGGATAATACAAGTCCGGATATGTACAACGGTGCGTTTCACAGGGTCTGGGTAATTTGTTTAATTGAAATTTTAGAACGGTGCCCAGCCCGTTTCAGCTGTCATGTTTCTTTACCAGAGTAAAATTTGCTATATATGCATATGTATGAGTGCTCCGCTCCTGGGCAATTCGCGTCCTTGCTAAAATGTATTTTCCAGACTACATCGAAAACGGTGTGATAAGGGCGATAACAGGGAAACGTAGCCATGGAGGAAATTCAATTGGGAGGGGGGCTGAAAGTTTACTTGAATCCAGCGGAAAATGGCAACCTACACAAACAATGTTATGCCTATGCGGACAGAACGTCCCCTGGCTACGAAAGAGCTGCTGCCTTCCAGGTCTAACTGAGAAATTTCACGTGATAACTAGAATTTATCCAGCTGGACGAGAAGAATTCCATGGGGTTGGGACGACTGAAACGGACCCTCAAGCAATTTTAATCCATGGAGAGTCTCCAAACCAAACATTCACGAACGTGAACACCCCTTCCACATTGATGAAATTGAGCGCTGATAATTAATATTTGACGATGATAGGATTTCGCTTCTTCTACCGCCATATTGACATTTATGAGTTAGCACTTTTATTTAGATACTTACAACTGTATGTGTTGCAGGAAATACGTAGGAAGTTTTAGTGTTTTTAGCTTTTACTTAAATTCGTCCACCACCAGAAATATCAATCAGTCTTAAAGTATTTCGCACCTAACTATTAATATTTCACTGTGTGAGTTATTTTTACTTTTGTGGCATGAAATTGTAGCGCTTTACATTGAAAACAATCGTTCAATTGTGAAAACTGCTCATTTTACACTCTCTGGCGGAGTAAATAAACAACACTGTCGAATTGGGGGACCAGAGACCCTTACCCCGGGACAGAATGAGGCCGACAACGACAATTCTCATATAAATTGTTGTTGTTTTCCCGTAGAAGTTGACGTTGTCGGCCTCATTGTGTTCTGGGGGTTTTTCTTTTCAAAGTTGGAGAAATCGTCGACAGCGCACGCTATCGTTGGATGTTGGTGCACTTTGTGTGTCCGAAAATTCTTGAAAAAGGTCTGACGAATTACGATGAAGAACGCCCGAAATGCTGGCTAATGATTTGCAGGATGCCCGAAAATGAGCTGCTATTTGCGTATCGAATGCAGGTGGTCATTTAATCGACATTGTTGTATTCAAAAACTGATTTAAAATAAGTGGTAGAGAACTTTCTAAATAAATTTTGCATATTTGTCAAAATCGGATAAAAAATGTCAGAGTTATTCGATGTTGAAATACCGAAGGTCTAGATGGCGCACCGCATAATTTGCAAAAATCTTTGATGGCGATTTTCTCGAATCACATATTTTGCACTTATGTACTTCTGGCTATGAACTGTAGAACATAATTGTATTTAAAAACTTCATTTTATAATAAATAACTACTGAACTAAAATAAGGGGAAATGAGTTGCACAGTATTTTTTTTTAAATGCTTGTTGCACCGAATGCTAATTATTTAGCGATGTAAAGTATTTAATAACAACAGCTTACTACGAGCCATTGTTCAATTTCGTCCAAGGTGGACAACTCGAAAGTGCAAAAGATTTGAACTTTATTTGATTTAGAAATCATACAAAACTCACGCTCGTTGTTTTGCTAGATTTTTACCTTAGGTACCATTAGCCGCAAAGTAATACAACTATTTAAAACACGTTTATTCATCTGCCTTTGCTGTGTGTAAAAAACACATCCCCAGCACATTAACTTAATCAAAGAGAAATAAACGTTCAAAATCAAATCTTGGCGATTAGTTTTTTGTGCTTTTTTAATAAGTCTAACATCTGTTCCGTGTTGCGTCTTTCTTATACTTCCACTAAATAATCAGATTTCAACACTTTGTTTTGCTTCAACGATCCATCATGTCCAGAGATCCCATTTGAGTCAGACCTTGTTCACTAATGCAACACCATTAACTGGCGGTCATTACTGGCGATCTCGAAAACTCCACGTCATCCATACATTGCGGCCCGTTAATATTTTCATATATCAACATCGGAATTATCTTTCCTTACATACCACGAAAGCAATCGGATTGGTAAAGTAGATTGGAGTCGGATTGGGCTCTTTCGAGAAAAGGAAAGGAAAAGCAAAAAATATTCTTTAATTCCGGCTACCATTAATGGAATAAATCAGCAGAACAGATATAAAGTAGCGGCCGGGCCGCGAGCAGGGGCATGGGAAACTTGCACAACATTCAGTCAATTTAATGTTTTTTCTCTCGTTATTTAATTTTTTTCCCTCAATTTCCTAACATTTAATTTTTTATTCTTTGCCTTATCCACAATATATCGTACTCGCGTACATATGCTTTTTATGCTGGGACCATGTGATGCCCGTGCCCAAGAGCCGGAGCCGGAGCTGGAGTCGGAGTCGGAGCGGCAATCATTTCGCATTTAAATTCGCCCTCGATTTCGAGTCATTACTCACCGGCATCGTGTACGAACAGTGAGCACTGAATGAGCGTTTGTGCAAAGTTCGTTTGCAGTTGGCTCATTCGTACGTTCACATTTCTTACCGCGCGGATTGGAACACCGCAATTAATTCTGTGAATTATTATAAATATATAATTTCCGAGGCATTCACTGGAAAACAGGTGGCCGGGGAGCAGAGACAGGGTCTCATAAAGAGGTCGAAAAATTTTAATTACCTCTAAATGCAACTTTTTATTGTAATTCTCACGCGTACTGATGACGAAACAGCGGCGGCTTGTGTCGGGAGCGGGAACGAGCAACAGTGTACCTGCAAAAGCCTTCCTCATACGCATATGTCGGATGACGACGTGGCGGCGGGGGACGTGCTAAGGGAGCGAGACTTTTAAGAAAGTCATCAGTTCCATTCCCAACGAGGAAAATTATTGAAATCCATAAAAAACAGAAAACGCATAAAGAAGACAACAACAACGAAAAGAAATGATCCGGAGATTAAGAGATACGAGCAAAAATATTTTTTACGATTATTTTTAAGTGAAAACAAGAATAAATTTCCCCGGTTCCGTTGTTTTTTATATTTTGTAATTAAAATACGTTGAAAAATATATTTACCCAGCTGGGAGGGGGTAGGGGGAATCATCATAATCGCGGAGCCATTCTATGACAGCGGAGCAAAGCCCAGAGGTATTCAACGCTGGCTTAATGAGTTTAATGATGCCCGCTCTTTTCTGGGAAGTACAAAACAGTTACGAGAGAGAACACAAACCAACTTGGAAATGTTCAATTTGGCCGTGCCGATCCCATAAAAGGAATAAGTACAGGACCCGAACAGTTTCCTTGCGGTACCCCGCTTCTTATGTACTTTATACATGTATCAGAAGAGCATCAGCCTTGTACGACGTATGCCCCTCTTCTCGCCGGGCTTTAATAATAATTTACTTTTATATCATTGTAAATTGTGTAATAAATTCACGTTTAGAGTTCTCCATATAAAAAAATATGAAAGAGAGAAAAATGGAAAAAATATAAAAAGGCGAACAATAAATTCATATTACGAGCTTATTTCCAATGTGTTGGTTGTGTGGAGGAGGCATCGAAGCCGGAGCCACGGCAAGACTGTGTATTGTATTGCGTCCCATTCTCCTTGAAACTTTGTTGCAGGACCAAGAAACTGCGAGAGACGCGGGGGGAAAACGTAAAGACAGCAATAAAGAAATTTCATAAAAATGTTGCGATATCAATGGCATTGCTCCTGCCTCTGGAGAACCCGGCTGGGTTGGGTTTCTTCCTACTTCCCCTTTTTCGGAAGAAAAGAAATTATCCCTTCCCCTTTCGGCATTCTGCGATGGGGCTGCGATGCCGAGCGGGGCCGAGGGATTGGCTACATTCATATACACTGCGTAGCAAACAATGATAATAAAAACATAAAATTGAAATGAAATTTCGCCCTTCGCAAGAATTCTGCAAAAAGTATAAAAATCTCGAAAGCGAGGGTAGGTACCTATATCTAACAAAAAATAATAATATATCATAGATATGAGTAAATATCCTCGGGCGGAGGAAGGGGTCCATGGATCTCTCTGCTTTCTTGAGGACTCGCACGCGGGCATGTGTGTTTCGAGCACAGTGTTTGAATGCAAAGCGACAGAGGCGGAATGAGGAGTGTGGCGGGCTTCACTCCAGCCGTTCGAGCAATTCTAATCCTTACTTCGGAGTGAATATGTCAATTTTTTGAGAAAACGAGCACTGCTGCTTTTAGTTGCGAAAATAATTAATTAAAAGTAATCTTCATCGAATATGCTACCTAAAATGCTAGGGGAGATTTGGCGCTGGTTATTGGATTGCTCTGTTTGGTTACAAATTTTAAAATTTATTGTAGTTTTAGACATATTGTTAAATCGACTTTTGAACAACCATCCATCCACCTGCGCTACAGCCAAAACCGAGTCTTGGCCTCCTCTACTGAATTTCTGCAAGTTTGACTGTCCCTTGAGCATGACTCCATTTCCGAATGTTCATCACGCTACAGCCGTCACAGAGTCTATCCATGTTCTCGTGGGTCTGCCTCACGGTATACAGAAACAAGGTAATGTAAAAGAGACTGACAGCTTCGGATATCGTAGAAAAAGGTCTCCGAGTGACGTCAGCACTAATGCAGAAACAACAACAACAACTAATAGCTTCCATCTATGACCCTGCAGATGTCCGTTCTTATACTTATACTTATTGCTGATCTGGCGTCTTCCTTTGTAGTTTAATTTACCCTTAATCGAATTCTTCTTGTATCTGTAGGATCCTCCTGTTTATATGTTTCCTGTATAGTTGTGATCGCTATATTGCATATTTTAGTAATATTAAAAGCGAACGCAAAGGGCCCGTCATGTTGAGCGTTCTGAGGGCTCCAATTCCCTATTTCAAACTCTATAATCCGAGTCGTTGCCGTTGAGTTTGTCCTGTTCGAGCATACCTTGAAGATTCGTGAAAGGTGCGTTTTTTCGGTGAGAGGTTGTCAACCAAACCAATATGCACTTTTGGTCAATCTTGCAATTTTGAAGCTGGAACTTCTTGTCATATTAAAGTTGCAGGAATATTTTTCCCCAATAATTTTTTGATGCTTGCCTGAAATATGACAGAAAACAAGGTTAAATTGTGTAACATTGTGGCAACGTGAAAACTGTTCATTACTGCTTAAAGTTAATCACAAGGAAAACTGCACTTAAAAATGCTGTAAGTACACAAACAATTGAAACCCTACACAACATAAGTCTAAGAGTTTTACACGTGTTATAATTACCTGCACAGAAAGCAGCGCTGAGTTCCCAGCAGACTGGCGTTGGTACACACACAGCTAGCATTTTTCCCACTTGCTATTTAGGGTATCTGATTTCGCCCCCATTCTGCTACCCTCGTTGCTAGAATTCATGCCGAAAGTACATTATGATGCCGACCATTACGATAGATTAAAAGCTCCTCTCACTTTGGCCACAGTGCAAGTGTTCAGGTGTACAAAAATGAAAGTGCGCGGAAAATGAGAGCTTTTCCTTTTCAAAGTGCAGCTCACAGCATATAAATATATAGAAAACGGTAGCTGCATGGCTGGCATAAACGTGTTGCGAAGGCGGGATGCCGGGATACGGGATACCTGCCACTGTGCGGTTCCATAGTGCAATCTGAAAGCCCATCCCGTGTGTATGCTGTGCACATCATGCTCAACAGAGGCACTCGAAGGGAAAATAGCACCAAGTGAACTCCCAGCGTGGATAAAGAAATTGTGTGGAAAGCGCTCATGACAAGAAAAGTGACTGCGACTTTTTCTGTTTTGTCCCGCTTTTATTTTACTACGTTTACATGCTTACTTGAAGTATACTTGAAGTAGTTTTCAAGTAACAAAATATGCATGTAAACTCGTCCTGACTTCAAATATACTAATAAATAAATTTCAAGTCAAGAACTCAAGTAAATCATGTAAACGTAATAATAGTCTCGCAATGAGGGTAATTTAACGACGATTTCGTGTCTGGGAAGCCGGTCCAGCGGGGAGCAGGTAATGCGTAAATAATGCCTCTTCTGCCCTGCGAGTTCGACACCTCGTTTGGAATGTCCACTCACGATAGATACAAGTGCATCTCTGAATAGGTCCGTAATGACGAGCAGCTCCTGTCACAGCGACCCCTTCTCCTTTTCGCCCTGCACTACTGCAAGTAAACAACTTTTGCATTTGCATGCTATGCTCACAAACAATGAGAAGGCAGTGGAAGCAGCGCCGTAATTAAATGGAGATTGGTCCAGCTTCAGGTGGCGCCCACCCCTTCAGCATTGCAATCAGGACTCCAGGCTTTAGGCTTAATGGAACGATCACATCCTTTCCTGCCGAAGAACTGGGCTGAAGGGGAATTTTATTAATTTTGAAATATAAGTCGTTGACTGGGGGTGGCTCGGAAGGGATCGATTTCAAACAATGTGAAGGCTCTATTCGGACTTCCAATGTTTTATGCATGCAGCTGCACCGAGGACTCCGGCTTGGCTGGGCTCGTATTGATTTCCATACGTAACCAGCTTCGATTGCTCCTTTTGTGGAGTGGTCCTTTTGATAATTTTCCACACTGCCGCAATCTCCCCTGCAGCCTCACGGTTTTCAGACAGAGTTTAACTTTGCCGAACTGACGAATCTGAAATTTTCGCCCAATTGATAGCTTGAATTCTACGCGAAAATTTAATTTTGCTTGGGAGAAAATGATTAAGGGCGGCCATCGCTGAAGTCTCGGGATGAATTCATTGTTTCTGATGCAATTTCGATTGCATCTGAGTTCTGCATGTAGCACACCCAAAACGGAGTGGGTGAATTCTAAGTAAAAATTTTGGGGAGGAACTTTTTGCGAATCGATTCTGATGAGAAACGAGAATTGTAAAATATATCACTATCGAACAATAAACTCAATCAATCTATCTAAGAATTTTAATTAAAAGTGGGGAGCCTACATCGAATTAACGAAAATTATTTTTCATGCTAGTTTTTGGAATAGTTAGGAAAAATGCAAATTATTTAAAGATTTCTTAAAATAGTTATAACCAAATAGGCAAATTGTTATAGAATTCCATTTTATCACATTCCTTCCCTTTTAATATTCGCCTTAATTAGTGCTTATGGTACTCAAGGCCGTTATTAGAAGTAAAAATTTATGATCAACAAATTGAAACCCGCCATTTAGAGTAGGACGTCCTACCAAATACACAGCATGTGTTTCGATTTCGATGGCAGGTTGGCTTGGCCGTCGATGTTGAAGCATGGCCGGCGCGGCGCGCCCCAGGTTTTTTTCGCTTTGATTCGTAACACTTTTCATCGCCAGTCACAGCAAAGTGCAAACAATCCTTCCTTCTGTGCGGCGGTTCGCCCATGAAAAATCAATGTTCGACGTCCTCGGCTTCAACTCGTATGGCACCCAATTTCCTTGCTTTTGAATCATTCCCAAGGCTTTTAAACGATGGGAAATGGCGTGTCGAGTCACGCCCGATGAATCTGCAAGTTATTGTTGCGGTTGAAGTAGATGTTCATCCAGTAATGCGTCCAATACTGCGTCTTCAAACTTGTTCACCCTTCCGGGGCGCTCCTTAATTTCCACGACAAAATCACCACTTTTGTACCATTGAAAACATTCGCAAAACGTTGGTTCGACGTGCCTCAGCTTCAGTTTTTTTCAAATTGACGCTGATTTGGCTCAAAATTCGACATTTTCACTCACAAAAATCTGTTCTGACTTGTTGCTCAGTATTTTACTGCTGGCGCCATCTATTGGAAAACGGCGGTTTTCTATTTGTAGTTCTATTTTGTGCAATTTCCTTTTGCGGGATACCACCTTGCTCAAAAAAACATTTTCTTGTACTTAGTTATTTGCAGCGATGGCAAAACTGTTTTAGTGGACAACGCACCCAACATTTCAATGTGTGCAGATCATGTTGGATAACTAGGCCAATCATTAGTGTATCACTCAACGAAAGTCCTGGTTTTGCAGGAGATATTAAATCGCGACACTTAATAATGCCCTTAAGGCACGTCTTGAAGCAGATATTTCCGCGCAGCTACTCAAGTCTGAGTTAAAAAATCACCTCTAGGCGATGTACCGAGAAAGACCCAAAGAAAGATGAGACGAGAATGTTTTATTATTTCCCTTTTCACTGAATATCGAAGCTTTTAACGAACTCTTAAAATTAAGAGAACTTCGAATGTAAACTATATTTGAGAAAAAATGATATTAGCAATAGAAGTGGATTCGATTTTGTGTAGGTTCACACAAATAAAGTGTCAAAAAATGTCCCAAATGTAGGCCTCCTTAGAAACCAACGGTATCACTGGAAAGCTCCTGTATTTTAACATTGGAGAGTCTTATCGCAATAATGGAAATGTAGGACACTCAAGTGGTAAGATTTCCAAGAACTTTTCATCAAATTCTTTGTTGTTATTTTCATTTCACAACTATCTGAAATTTTCGTCTAATTTGGGCTCTTTCCTTAGATATGGACATAATAACCATTTCCGCACGCAAGTTCCTTTCAAAATTGACTTCTTTAATCCTTGCCGTGGCTACTTTAAGAAGCTGAAAAGCAGCCCAAAGAATTCCTCAACCCGGAGCCAGCAGCTCTCCAGTGACATTGGCCAAAACGAGATTTGCAGCGTGCTTGGCCCGAAATCTATCATGGCCCAATTTTACGAAAGCAGCCTATTCGCCACTCGTGCTCTAAAAGCTTCCGTCAAAGGTGAGTCGCCGGCTTCTTATCTCTCATGAAACGGACCTAAGGCAAGACGAGCACCACAAGAAAGCTTCGACGACAGAACGTAGAGCTCCCAAGTGCCAGCCCGTCCCCTGCGATGGCGATAAATTTCTCAATGAACTTCGGGAAATGTCAGAAACATAAGACGGCGGCCCCAAACGTAAAACGTTCATTCATGAGCCCCAAACACATTTGCATACGGTCGCCGTACACAGTCGCAAAGGGAAAAAACGTCCGACAGCCGAGCACATTTATTCTGCCATGTTCTTGCGAAAATGTAGGCCACCGGAGCTGATTACACACATAGAGACGACAGCAGACATACCCGAAAGCTCCCAGTCGGCGGGGCGTGCGGGTTGTATAGCTATAGCACTCCTGAAGCCTCCCCAGCTCTAGTGCACTTTGCCCTATTAGATCCGTTGGGCACCCAACCCCTTGTGGGGCAGACAAACTTTCTTTCGGAGCGAGGGTTTTCTAAATGTCAGCGGAGATGGTCCCTAGCCCCGATGTTGTCGGAATCGGTGTGAGTTAAGGCTTTGGGGCAATGGACGTGACTCACCGCGCGAAACACTTAGAGGCAGCCCCGCCGGCTGGGAGCTGAGCAGACGGTCAATCAAGCGGTTTCGATGTCGTCATCACTGCGTTATCGGCCAGGTGTGCTTACGTTGGTGGAAAGCCCGGCGTCTGCTGCTCAGTCACCAAAACAAAACACGGAAACGGATGACCTTGCAGGCGAGTTCAGTGCTCCTTGGGTACTCTTCGCCGTGGTGCGTTGGGGCGCGAATTCCGCCTCTAAAATCCCTTTGAACGCCCAATCCTCCCGAATTAAGCACCGCACCGGCCCATTCCCAGCTCTTTCCTTACATAATTCATTGGCCACCAGTATGTCGGATGGAAAAGGTCCGAGATAACCCCTCTCCCGGCACGTCGGTCTTGTATGAACATAGTTTCACCGGCTGTAAGACATCTTCCGGAGACTCCCCCTCCGTCGTGGATCATTCAATTTGCATGGCTTCGTTAATTGATATAAATACACACGGCCATGCTTCTTCATTCGTGCGTCGTTATTTACTGTGATATTCGAGCGGGGCGGGCGGGCAGCCGGGCGGCCAGAGAATTATTTCTTAGTTGCCTTAAGTAAGCCAACGTCTTGTTAGAAATTTATTATTAACTGTACTTGGACAATGGTCGTTCATTTCGTGTTTTGTACTTTGTCTACTCTTGTAAACGTTGGACGTGGCTCAGAGTCAGCATTCCGCGACCAAACTCGGCATTTGGGAGCTTGTAATCGGCGGTAGAGATCGGCTGGAGGAAAATGATTACTCGGCGGTGTATGTGTGACCCCAAGTGGGGTTTATGCAAAATATTCTAAAATGGGAAGGCTACAGCGAGTCGGAGCTGAGCAGTCGCGGCCATTACAACAACAAAAGATTGAAAAATTACGCTGCTGAATGGCAAAACTTTGAGATTTCAAGATAAATTCGTGCTTGGTTAATAACGCGCTGGCATAGCTGGATTGGAGCGGATTGAATAAATATTTGGAAATGTGATTATGCGCCAAAGTAGCGGGCCTCTTCAATAAGAGCTAAATTCCTGCAATTGTAAGCTCGCAGTTTTTAATTTACCTTTATATTGTTGTAATATGGAAATCGTGGCCTGTGTCATAACTTCGCTGTGAAATGCACTCTCAAAATAAGCTGTGGACTTGGATTAAGTCGTAGTTGCTTTTATTGTACGCAACTGAACACCAACTTGTGCCTTATGTGTTCAAAACCAGCAAACCCCTTTTATGCCTGCCTTTTCCGAGCTCCCTTGTTGTTGCTGACTTGACACGGTTTTGCTGCTCTATGAAAATGTTATTATTCAGCACACTTTCCATTCTAAACATATCTTCTAAATTGTCATAAAGGCATTTAATTCTTATGTAACTGGTTTGAAAAAAAATTGAGCGAAAATGGATTTCTTTATTGCAAATCAGATGTAAAAGACATGTGTAGCTTAACCTCCAACACTTTTCGAGCGCTGAAGCTAGTGACATTTTGTGATCCTTATGTCAATTCGCAGCGGCATTCTTGATTTTGTATCAATGCTTAACTAGACTACGTCAGACTCACTTCAATTCAAGGTCTTGGCACTTGGAAGTGGCACTTTAAATCAACACCAAAGCGCAAAATTAATGCACACAATATCTGCCAACTGTCAAATGGTCTATTATACCAACCCCGTCATTAAAAACCTTTCGGGTTAAGGCTTTTGATATAGCCTAAACTTGACTTGGGATTCATATCGGCGTAACATTGTTGCTCCTGTTGAGGGCTTCCAGATACAGGAGGCAATCTAGGATAGTCTTTGATGACACATCTCACAGAGAGGGCCAACAGGGCAGCTTGTCTGTCCGAGAAAATAATGATGTTAGAGGTTCTTGGAGCTCTTCTAATACAAGTCTGGGCACACTGTGATCGTCTCAAAATGGACAAACCTCGGGTTTCAGCCACACTCTCAGCTACAGTGGAGATATTTTCAGCTGACCTGGCCGTACGAGCCGAGTTGGAGTTTCAGATAAACAGCTGAAACGAGCTTCTTTGTATGACATTTATGCAGTGCTGCCAACTTCAGCCAACTTATTGCTTCTTGACTCTACCACCCGAATGTTAAAAGTTGTCGACACTCTTTTATTACAGAAATACCTGTTGGTATATTATCTCTGAATCTTAACGAGTACGTGCGACTTTATATAAAATTACCAATGGGGTCGAATCTACCATTATATCTTTTCATAGCAGTCCACAAACTGACAGTATGATTAAAGTGAATAACGGGTCTTTCAAATTCTCGCAGCGATTTTCTGCCTTCCGCAATAATTGCAATATGTTCCGATTCCATGCACGGGCTTAAAATAAAAATTGTCAATCATTCCCGGACAAAATAACCGCATCCCATACTTCAGCCATAAGCAACACAAAACTTGGGGAGCAGCACTTGAGAAAATTTCCCTGCCAGGGCGCTGCTCGTTGCATCGATTTATGGCGTTTTGCAGTTCTGCATTTATGCATTTATTATTATTTATCCTTTCCCGTAATATCAAAGCTGACAGGCTACACAATGACTGTCAGCTAGAACGCTGTTCTCCAGGAAATTTCCTTGAACGGCGCGACACTGTGACTTGTGGTTTGTTGCATACTTGCCGATTTTCAAGTCTGGAAAGTTGGCAACTTGGTGTCTTCGACATCACGAATGTGTGACGTTGCAGGAGCGCTGCAGCAAATCAAGTGCAGACCTGTTCCATAACGGAGCGAAGCTAACAATCTGATCGCGGAGCACGCTAGAGCCGCCCCAGTCCTCGGCGAATTAGTATTTATCGTAAATTCTGATTACTTGCACTCTTAAATTCACGCTGAAGGACGAGAAGGATAACCTTTCTGTGAAGGTATAAAAATTCCACCCCATTCGAAGCTGCATCCTTCGTGCTACCCTTGATGCAGCTGCCAATAAAGAGGGACAGAATTAAATTCGCGGAATAAAGCGCAACGAAATGCATAAGGAAAAAGCGGGGGTGGGGTAAAATAGAAGCGGGGATAAAGCGGGTGAAATTGGGTTGAACGGGCGCTGAACCTAAAAAACGGCGACTGCGATTTGAAAGGGAGCTGGTGGTGGGCAAAATCGATACAAGTCCCGCGGGGATGCTTGATCGCCATTGCTAAGGGTGGCTGGCGACTGCACTCGAATCGTTCGTTTTCTTATGATTCGATTTCGAATTGTTTCGTGTAGAACAAAAATTTCCCGGAGATGGAGTTGGGCGACCAGGCCATAGTCTAAGCGAGCGCCAAAATAGGCGATAGCGGTGTGTGAGGAAGACAGCGAACAATTGCCAACTTTCGCCGATTTAGAAAAAGGGGTGCTATGGGGGCGAGTTCGCTTGTTTTATTTCAGTTGTTTTCTGCAAATTTTATGGGGAGGTTCGAAGCTTTAACTTTACAGCTTTCTGCTAAATTAATTTACTTTTCAAGTCCTTTTGTTTTTAGGGCGTTGATGCAACGATTCGTTGAAGAATTAATGCTCGAAATTTCGCTTGATTTTTTCTTGTCAATTATTCGAAAAGGAAGGAAAAATTAAAAGAAAATTCTCGTGATTATGAAATCGAGCTGCAATTGATTTTTTAAGCAACTTTAATTTAATAATACTGCTCACTCTTATTTTCAATTTTCCATGCGATATATAGAGTAAAACTAAATGTTCGGAAATGTCTCATCTGTTAATGGACATGAGTTAGCCTTGTAAATATTCTATCTCAAATTTGCGTTTATTCGAGGGTTTTGCTGCTCAGTAAGCTCAGAAAATAACTTTGTACTACAGAATTCAGGAGGGTGTTGAAGGTGAGAGGGATTGCTCTTGTGTTTGGTGTTCGAACTCTTGGATTTTGTGGATTCAGGAAAAACTGACTGCGGAAGGTTGTACCACATTTGTTCTTTTTTGAACGAATCCCTCGTCTGTATAATGCGCAAAAAGGGCAGCTATAGGTAGTAGGAAAGAATCGAGTGGGCTTTTCTGGTGTTGTAGGTATCGCATAGGCAGTAGAGCCATTATTTCCGTGGAATAGTTTTGAGAGGGCTGCTACGTTTTTACGGTAGATCAAAGAGTATATTTTACATTTGTATATTACAGAACGAGTCGCTGGTTGCACGATGAATTTGCTTGGCATTGAGATGCCTGTTTAACGATCTGTAATGTAGTGTGTTCAATCGATCGTTCGAGATAAGACAGGGGTGGCAGCACAGAAGTCGTTTCAACTCATTTGTTACGAGTTTTAAATGGAAAAATTCAATGGAAAACTCGAAACAGATGACTTGAAACGCCTTCTTTGCTGCCACCCCAGTACTTCATCTGGGATGCGTTGAATTCGACGCGATTATTTCGACCCAATTAACGATAATTTCAGTCCCTGCTGATTGAACATGAGTTCACGATCAATGATACAATATCCGGCACGTGCTGGGTCTTGGAATATCGTAGGTGTAAGATTAACACAGAGACCATCTTCTACGAAGCTGTGAAGTGAGTTGGATGAGACCTAGAGTTGCTATTTATTTACTTATTTAGCCAAACTAGGCTTGCATAAATTAAAATACAGATCAGTAAACTATTCCAAATTATTGAAAGAAAAACAACTTGGTATATTATAATTGAATAAATACTGAAAACGACTTAGCGATGTACACAATATTGTTGATTTATTGAATATCTTACAACAAATAAATAATACAAATATTTTTCAAATTAATAGCATGTGTATGTATTTATTTGCTGTGTGCGAACTTTTGTGATGAGAAAGCTATAAATCACACGAAAGCAATAACACACTTTCGTACCAATAATGTACGGCTTTAACATTATGGCAATCGTGAAAATTTAGTAAGTGAGCACGGAAATGGAAGATTACATTGACAAATTCAAATAAACAAAGTTGCGCTAAAAGAGCTTAACATGTTTTTACCTAACAAAGCCCTGCAGTTGCGCCGCATCACCCAGCACCACGTACACAGGCCCTAATCCCTACAAAAATGTCTAATATCCACTCCCAGCTCAGGAGTATAACAATGGACGTGAAGCTTTTTATCGCATTCATAATATCATTATTTCGCTTCAGATCCGCACAACAAGCGACCGAAACCGAATAAATCTCTTATCCGGCGAAACTTTGTTTTACTTGCAAATGCGCCAAGGAAAAATCCCGCCGTACATTATTTCGCCGATGAAATCGATAATTTCCATAATAACTACACACGTAGCAATCGCAATCGCGGAATTATCCGGCCTACGAAATCGGCTCTCATACGAATCTGCATATTAGATAAACACGCGCTGGAGCGGGGGGTGTTCCCAGATGGGGAGCGTTGCGATAGAGCGCTTTCCGCCTGTTAAACGGAGTGCTCCGAAAGTGCAGCTCCGGGTTGGGCGGCGAGGATAGAGGACCTACTTACAAATTTATTTCAATTCCAATAGGTGCTGGGCGGCTCGGAGGCTCTGCTGCGGCTGAGATGCAGAAATGAAAAGCCGCCGTGCTCCTGCTCCCTCCACCAGGCGGCCCGACCAGCGCGGAGCGTCTTGCGTCTGGCTCGCATGTTGCACTGCACGCCATTACGGACAATTAAATGCAAAGTAGTTTCCTGCTAAATGCTCCGGTGTTCATATTTTTCGTTTGTATCTCATTACGGACACCTCAGCCCGCGCCCCCGTGCCAGCCTTTGGCAACTTTGATTTGTTTCTCCTGTTTCGCTGAAATATTTTAATTGTAATAAAAAATAGACGATAATAGCGCATCTGGCAGCGCCAAGTAATGAGGAGTTGCAGAAAAAACGGAAAAATAAACATAAAAGCGGCGAGCTACAGCTGGGAACGGGCAGGTGAGCAGGGGCTGCGGGGTCGTCGTCAATCATTCTTCTCGCGATTTTTCCGTTTCCCATACTCGGCGGCAGCCTCCGCCATGCGGAGGTTCGGTTGGGCAACCGGGGAAGAATGCCGGCGATGGCACAATTTTGATTAAAATTACACATTAAAAAAATTCAGATTTCCAAGCTAGGACGGCGGAGCTGCGGCTAGGAGGGCGGGTCATCTTACTCCGTCATGCTACTTACTTCTACTTCACAATTGCAGCGGCGTTTTGTGAAATAAATTGATTCGCTTCATGTCGGTATAAACACGCTTGCCAGTGTTCGCTACGGTCTCTCAGCATAAATTACCGAAGTTGGAGCTGGAGATTATCTTCCGGAACTTTGCTTTTACACTTGGTCTCGTTTCATAACAGAAGCAAGAGGCAGATCTCTATCGACAAGAGGAGCGGCGGCGATCCCTATCCCTGCAACGTATAGAAGAAGAGGGATTACCTTGTCTGCGACGATGTGGCCAAACTGCAAGCTCGAAATATCGTAATTGATAATTTCAAATTGTTGACACTTATTGCGGTTGAAAACGTTTAAAAGAAAAGAAGTCTTGAAATTTCCCCCGGCATCCCACAAGTGATTGAATGTCAACAGAAAAAACTAAATGAGGAAAAAGAGACTGATGTAAGGATTCTGCACTATCACACAGACAGGAAAGTGTGTTTTCATTTGTCATTATACCAAATCTGGAAGCCTACTCTGAATAGAGGTTTAGTCAAGAATGCAGGAATACAATAACAACAAAAAAAATTATTCCGAGCGAACAAGCGTTCTCCGGATGAAACATTTCGTCGATCTATCATCCATCTATCACTTACAAAGCCTAATCATCATTTGCTAAACGGTTGTGAGGTGAAATATTCAATCCTGACGCTGGCAACAACAACTTTTGATCCCTGAACTAGTGATGAGCAAAAATGGTCTTGTTCTTGCAGTATTGTCTTATTCTTGCACATTCAACAAAACCAAGAACAAGACTTAGTTATGCTCGCCAGAACAAGACTAACTGTGCAAGAACAAGACCAAGAGCAAGACTTTAGCAAGAGTCTTGCAAATTTTTCACCTAAATTTATTCCTTTAAAAACAAAAAATATAAAATTGATTAGGAATTTCAAGTAATTATGATATAAATATATGTGTGTATTGTATATTTACTTTTTAATACGATAATTGTAAAAGCAATTATTCACATTTGTACATAAGTACATAATGACTTTGCATGCATTGTGCGTCTATCAATATTTTTACATTTCGAAGCAAAATTTGCCGAAGTGATTTAGAAGATGTTTTACACTGTCAAGTCTTTTTTTAATCAATTGGGTGCTCTGTTACTTTCCTTCAATTACTGGTTTCTAGGAAATGAGTCCTTCTTCTTTTAAATCTTTCAGGATTTAAATAGAAAACCATACAAAAATTAGGATTCGTACGTTTCTTTTTTTAATAACCAATTTATAAAAATAAGTACAATACATACTTGACGAGCGAAAATAGCCTTGGTCTTGCAGTTTTGTCTTATCTTGGTCTTGCACATTTAGCAAGACCAAGACCAAGACTTAGCTATGTTTGCAAGAACAAGACTGAGCAAGAACAAGACAAGACCAAGACTATATTAATCTTGTCTTGTTCTTGCTTTTGGTCATCACTACCCTGGATGTGATAACATACGTCTTAAATGCGCCTCGCGTTTGGCTAAACCTCTTCGCGAACGCTGCACTCGTTCATAATTCTCCGAAGTTGGAGACTTGCACATGTTCAGACCATACTGCAAAATGGCGACAATAATCAATAAAACATTTACAGAATATCTACAATCCAACCTACCAATCGTTTAAGACCAGCTTTAAACAAAACAGGTCCACTCACGAATTTGAGGTTAGTTAACTGACAATTTGTAAGGAATGTTCTCTTTACTACTTTAAAAATAGTAATTCTCAAAATACATATTACAAATTAAAACAACTTAAAAATAAAACAAAAGACATGCCGAATATAATACCTCACTTGGCATCTCAGATGCAAATGAAGCTTAAGTGTGATGTGCCATACTGTACACTGTAAAACAAAACTTCCAAATCCGTACTGGAGGTTTTATTCACAAGCAGTTTTGTAAATTTACAAAACTTTATTGTTATATTACAATAAGTGCACATGTAGTAAATCACTATTTAATATAGCGATTTGTAATGTTACTGTACACTTGCACTGTGAATTTACATATATTTTTTTACTGTGTAATTACCTTTACCATTATAATGACAATTACCATCATGTAAGGTGTGTCAAAGGTATAACACTTGAAAGCAAATATGATGACGTGTTTTTAAATCTTGCGTTTCAGTGTTTGAAGAAGAAGGCACATCAGTACTACCATATATCTATCTACACTGTAAAAAAATATGTTAATTTACAGTGCAAATGTACAGTAAAGTTACAAATCGCGATATGAAAACTGATTTACTTCACACTTATTGTAATAATAACTATAAAGTTTTGTAACTTCACATGAAGAATTTGCGTGGATGGGGAATTTCTAATTTACACAACTGCTTGAAAGTTTTTACAGTGTATTTTATTTGTTATTTATTTAGTGTGCTGTTAATGCTATGAAAGTAAATTGCTATAATATTATCGTGGACAAAGGCTCAGAAATGAATTCGTGTGTATATTATGTAAGTTTTTCTATCTAAATCATCAGAGATTGGAATGCCAGCTACGGTTATTACAATATTCCTATTGGAAGGGCTAATTTTACGCATATCAGCTGACAATCTTAACATGTTTATTATCCTTCCTTATTATCCTGGGCTTTTCCATCGGAATCTGTTTTGAGCTATTCTCGTAGTTTCAATCCGGGTTGTGTATAATTTGCAATTTCTTTCATTACTGTTCTTCTCGAGGTGTTTTTCGGTCTACTCTACCTCTACTTACTTGCTGATTTCATTCAAGAGATCTTTTTGTTAATTCTTTTCGTAGGGTGTGCCACGTCCATTTTCTTTTCTTTGTCTGTTTGATAATTAATTCTTGTTTTGCCAAATTCCTATGTTTGTTATTTTTCTAGGCCAGAAAATTTCACATGCGTAAAAATGTATTAACGGGAAAGGGGAATTTTGTTTATGTCGGGTTGGCTCATGAGCCAGGTTCCACTGCCACAGAGTAATATGGATTTCACGTGGGAGTTGAAATTTAATTTTGACATGTAGTAATTATTTGCTTTTGCAAGTGGTTGTACTTGTCATCAAACGTCATGTCATGTGCAAACGTCTAAAAGCAACTTGTATCATTGGGAACACCCCATATGTTTACGCACGTCAGCTGTGCATTTCTTACGTGCATTGCAGTTAGCCCTTAACATACAACACATTTGACGTAACTCTTGCTGTTGTTCTTTTAGAAAACTGCCCAGGTGTTGTATGAGACCAATTTGTGTAAAAATACAATTCAAGGCACTCGAGCCGAAATCACCGTTCTCCATATCTCCTAAAACGCAAAAAATCAAACGCGAAAATGCTGCTTTGTAAACAAATGCTGTTGACGATAGACAAAGCCCGATCGACCAATACCAAGGTTCATAGAAGACCCACTGGGAGGCGTACCTTTCGACGTAACTATACTCCACGATCCGAGCACCGCAGTCAGAACGGAGCAAGACGGCGCGCGATTCGGCACCGGCAATTGAAGCTCCATTCACCCTAGTCTTAGCGGAGCACAAAAAACTTCTTAAAATATTCGAGATTTTTTGTTTGCAGTGCATTAACACATAATTCCCTAAAAGTCTGGTTTTTTTCTTGGTTTTTTCGTATATAAATTTTTTTACATTATCATCGCTTCATTGTTCCCGCGATGAATTATGAGTTTTCGAGAAGCCACAGCCCGGCGAGCCAGCGCTCCCCGAAGAACGCGGCTCAATCTCAATCCTTTCCGCTGGATCTGTGGACGTGGATTCACCTTGAAACTGGAAAGATTCCCGCACTTCTTAGGCATTTCTTGGATTCTATTCGAAGAAACTTGATCTTAGGCGCGAAGAGGGCAAGGCGCGGCGAGGTCGCGGGGAGTGATCCGTTTATATTTCGTACAATAAACTTAGACCAAAAGTAAAATAATAAAGCAGATAAGGTGCGGGCGCGGCGCGCCGCGGAAGGGCGGGAAAAACAAATTTCTAACGTTGGACGTCCATTATACATGCGGAGCCATAAAATCATTAAAGTAATTACACTTTATGACGGGTGAATGTGTTTCTGTAATAAAAAAACCGACCGCCATGAAAATCGCTTCTTTTCCATTTTATTTTATTTCATTTCGGTTTTTCTTGCTTTTATTATTTATATATACGAGAATGGGTCCGTCCCGCTTCCCGTGCCGCTCGGGACTTGGTTATTTTTATATTTTTTTCCATTTGTTTTGTGCCTCGGCCGCCCCTCCCGGGCTCCGTTCCTGCACGTTGCTCAAGCTCCAAGTAGAAGTCATTAGGAACGCACGTTGCGAAGGGTGCCGCTTGGGGCCGCGGGGAACGGGTCAGGGGTTACCAGTTTAATACATATAAAATTATGCGGGTTTTTTGTTGCTTTTTGTAATTGCTTTCAACAAATGTTGAAGACAGTTAAAATGTGTTACTCGCGTGCATGTGGAGCGCAGGAGTGCAGGGGCGGGTGCAGTTCGTTTTGTTTGCCGTAGGGGAAGGGTGCTTAGTGCACGGTCGACGTCGAGTTCAATTAGAGTTCACACATTCTCGAGGGGAACTGGCGATGATTAAGATCGAACGGGTACTTGGACTGCTGTTGTCTAACTGAGTTTTGAGTTTGCTTTATTCTTCGCCAAGCTTTTTATTAATAAATTCGCTTTATTGCCACATAATATATGTTGTCCAAAAACTAGCAATTTAGTACGTGATTGTGCCAAAGTAGGAGCAATGCTAGCAATTCTAGTCCAACCACTAATGGACTTGGTGCTTGCCCGCACTTTGCGAAAGAACTAAGGTTGACGTGAATTGGCATCAGTGGAGTGGTCTAGTAGTGGTTCTTTGTGCTTACAAATCCCAGTTAGCGCTGCAATCAAGAAACTTTTGGACACTGTCAGTATTTAGTCATGTTTCCCAATTACATAATTCAACTTCCTTAACACTAGGGCTGGGAGGTGCACTATGCTATGGCAACAAACGCATTTTTAGCTATAAATTAATGCCCGGCTTCAGAGTAGGAGCTTTAACGCAAGATTTGCTATACTCGTTTTGTAGTGTTGGGCCTTAAAGTAAATTTAGGTTGGTTTCTAAGTGCCATTACATATCTTGATTTTATTAAACCAGGATTTTGCGCTTTTGTGAGTCATTCGAGAAAAGTTTATCCACTTTGGACTTAATTCTTGTTTAACTCTTTGCACCATTTGGATTTTCCCTCTGAAGGTAATTCACAGTTTAGTAGTGATTACGGAAATCAACTTATTTCGGCAGAATTTTCTGAGAAATGCAGGTTTTCTTGAATTTTTTACAAGTACTAAGAAATATGAACAAAATGTCTGCATAACTAGTGATAGCGACGAAAATGGTGCGGAAGAAGACATACCAGTAAAGGACAACACATCGCCAGTGAAGAGTGTACAGTACCGAGTAATAAACAAGAACCCATAGACTGTTTGAATTAGTAGGAAACGAACAATTATGCCAACTAAGAAACAAATAACTCTCACGCAAATATACTTGGCATAGTTGGTAAGACGTTCCCAAAGAAGAATTTTTAGCTTTCATCAGCATTATAGTATTTATGGGATTGATTCTAGTGCCATATGTGCGAAAGTATTGGTCTACTACTTCTAATAGTATAATTCTTTTCTTTCCCGAAACATTCAGTGAGTAGACATGTCTGCAAATCTTTTGGATGCTTCATTTGAAGAAAGATACGCAAGTAGATTACAATTTGTATTCAAAAGGCTATAGCTATTATTTGGAATGTATGTATTCCAAATTTAGACACCAAATCTCACCAGATAAGGCCATTTATGTCGAATCTGTGGTTAAATTCAACGGCAGTATATCGTTTGTCACATACAATCTGAATAAGTGAACCGAATGGCTGATTCAAAAACCAGATACCTATTCTCAATACTTCTATATTTTGACAGCATAACATCCGATATCATTTCCCGGTCTGATCTTCCAGTAAAATCGCAAGAATTCCATTATATTTATATAAGGGCTGGGAAAAAGTTCGTGGCATTTTTTAGTAAAGTTGAACGTGTGAAAATGAATTTATTTGAACCAAATATGCTCCATTAATATCGACAATGTTTCGTAATTTTTCGGGCAGAGTTATGATGCCAGCAGTGAAGAACTTCTGTGACTTCTGAATCAAGTATTAATCTTTTGAAGCCAACTTAATTCCATTAAAAGGGTTATGCTGAGATCGAAACAAGTGATAGTCAGAAGGTGCGATGAGGACTTCCCAACCCAAATCTGCTTATTTATAACGGGTCGTAAATGGAAGACAACACTTCGAACCGTTTTCGTTAATCTATTTCCACACCAATGCGAACGTTTCTGACTGCGAACAACTTTCCAACCATTGAACCAATTTGTTTTGATGTTTGATGTTCATACATTCAAATAATAGTCGAACTGTCATCTTTCAAATGCTTAGTGGTGTCGCTGCAACCAGTGAATTGCTAATTACTTGCAACTGACGCCATCTATACGGAAAACGCCACCAACTTTTTCCCTGGATTTTCATTATCTTTTTAATTTATAACTTTGCTGAAGTGTTGTTGATCCAAATTAATTTTATGTGTTTGCATTTCTTAGAGGGCGTAAAAACGACAAAAAAAGTCAACCCTGGGTTTAAAGTTCGTACCGAGTTTTACCTGACCCCGAAGCGTATGCCCAAAGCCGAATTTTTGCAATAGATTTTAATGTTTATTCAAAAATCAACAATATCAACAACAACAAAATCTTAAGAAAAGGTTTTTGCTGAGTGAAAAATTAGACTCTTCAGAAGAAGTTTGAAGGGAACTTGTAACCATTCAATTAAGCCTACGTACAGAATTATTGTTGTGCAGAAAGTAGTTATCTGAAACAACAGAAACTAACGGGACAATAATGTAAAAAGAAACACCATAAGCAAAACATAGAAAGTACTATTTTTGAAAAAAGTAGTGTTCTATGGAAAGAAATCAATATAACTTTGTACACGACACACCAAAGCTAATTTGTCTGATAACTTTATTATTCTTACCTTTTGTTTTGTGAATACTCCTAAGATGAATAGCATTCTTCTTGCCAAATCTATCAGGGGAATAACATGTTCCGTAACAAAATTGTATGTTGAAAATATGGATCAAATCTTTGCCTTCCCATCTTTTTCGTTGTTCTAATAACTTTTAAAGTGGCTTTAGTGAATTCATGAAATAAAATAAGCACCTTCATCCTAGTTACGTACGGGAGCATTGGGAACATCGCTGCTAACTTCGCAAGAAAAGTAGCGCTCCCAGAAGAGTTCAGTTGATGTGACGCACTTTTGCAGGCAACCCAAACTTGATATCTGCCAAAACTGATTCAGGATTTAAATTTGATTACGGCCGTGTTAAATTGTGTTAAAGTTGAAAGTTTGGTCAATAAACGAAGTCCCCGTATGCCATCCCTCACGGAAAATGGAGATAACCTTTTGATGTTTCCCGATTGCCAGACTAACTTTTAAACAAAGTTGCGGAAGTGGAAGGAGCAGCTGGGTGCGTGCGTTTAAGTAGTTGCCTTTGAAAGGGTTAATTTTATAAATGCTCTACAATGGGAAGATTGTGTTACAGTGTAAGTTGATTGTGGTTGACCGATGGCATCAAATTATGTTATCCCTTTCGTCCTTCGCAAAGGAGTTGCTGCCGGAGCGACCTTTTCTATATAGCAGCAAATCTGTGCCTAGGAAATGTTTTCCTTGACTGAGTGCTGCCGAACTTGAGCTTCAGCTTTCGCCAAAGTAGGATACAGCTCCATCCGCCATTAACGCGCATATATAACACTTTACCCAGTTCGGTAGGGGTTAATTAAGTTTCTCTTTGACTAATTAAGTGATTGCATTGTCGATATTAAAAGCACTATAAACGTTGCCACTCGGCGAACATGCCTCCGATAAATCAATTAAAATTACATTTCGGCTGATTTTGCCAGAACCTGGCCCGAATTTGCACATCAACTGGCTCCGACTCAGGTTGCAAGTCACAGTCTGAAAACGCTGACCACCTACTTTGATGGGGCCGAGTGCCGGGGGTTGAGGCCCTAGTTCCTCCTAACTAGAAACTGATGATTGAATCAGACTGTACAATTATATACATTTGCTAAGGAATGGCAGAGGACGGAGATTTGAATAGCGGCAGAACCTCGCCCAGCGCCCCGCTCGGGCCATGTCACATGTCGCCGATGAGATATAGAAAAAAGGAAAATTGCACCAAAAGCAATTAAAAATCGAGAAAATTCAATCGGAAAATCTAATTTGATTGGCCGTCGCAGCCTGTGCCTGCTTCCTGGGACCAAGAAAAATCTTACAGGCGCCGACAGCAAAGGTCCTTTGAGTTGTTGCCCAGGAGCAGGATTTTCCGCGGAAGAAAATGGCCGCCATTACGAAAAGAAAAAGAAATGAAAGGGCGTTAAATTAGTTTTTTATTTAAAAGGGAAGAAAAACGGTAGAAACTGG
Source organism: Thereva nobilitata (assembly GCA_963855945.1). NCBI lineage: Eukaryota > Metazoa > Arthropoda > Insecta > Diptera > Therevidae > Thereva > Thereva nobilitata. The sequence continues at coordinate 953,753 of OY979696.1, forward strand.
CGAATGGGAGACGACACTCACGGCTACCAACTTCCCAGACAGCGGCAATTATAAGAAATTTGGTGGAGGCTCAGCAACCCTCTCCAGCCCCAGCCACTTTCAGACACATTTCGCGATTGTGCTAAGTAGGACAAGGTTGTAGTGAGCTGGTGGCTCCCAGCTTATGGCCCGTCGTCGTGAATTTCGACTGAGGCAGACAATCGCATTAGGGGCCCCATTTGATTTCGAATTAATCAAATCAAGCGGCAACGACGACGACGTCGAGCACGAGCCAAACAATTCGCAGTGGACAGTTGGTCCCCATGTCCGGATGATATGTGGCCCTAAGACTCCAGTGGGGAAACCTACCAATCCAGCGGATGTTGTGCCAGCAGCCGCGAAGTCTGATTGCCGTTTAAGATTGGGCCGTTTACTGACCTCCGATCATCTTGCAACGCCGCCTTTAGATGTTCACAACCAGCGCTGGGACAAGTTGGCCAGATGCCGGGTGCGCGATAATCCACGGAGTTGCTCGAGACAGCCAGGTCGTGGGATCGCCCCTTTATTGTTATTAAAATTATTTCTCTGGAATCCAGACCCTCGAAGTATTTTAATTAAACTTTTTATGAAAATAAACATTTCTCTTTTCCCGATGGCTTTTGTCTACTCATCGTCATCGTCGTATCTCGGGTTCTTTTCGAGGTTTTTCTTTCGGTCCATTCTTTCTATTTGATTCCATTAGAATCTATGAATACACCTGGTTTGGCCTGTTAGCTCGGCTGCATATTTACGTGTATTATTATCGCGTTCCGTGCGTCCGCACCAGACCTAGGTTGGCCTCGAACCACCGCGGGCGTTGCATAGTACTATGGGTTCTTGTTCAAAGGCCTAAATAATAGCCTGAAGCCTTCTGTGCTCTCAAACCCAAGCTTTTCAAATCACGTCAATCAGCATTAAAGGTCGCGTGGAGTCTAATGAAAGACACTCTCAAATTCTACAAAACTTCTCCATCCTCGTTACAGGTACAAACATAATGATCACCAAGAGATTATAATTTGAGCACATCTCTCCAATCGCGTTGGCCACCTCCGGGCATCGGAACGACCATACCGCCTTCGTTTATTGGCATGTTGCCATAATGTTGCCGATAAGTAACTACTGAAGGAGCTTCAAACGCGTTAAGGCAATTCTAAGCGCGCGAAGTGCTTTGGCCGCAGTCTTTTTTTTCAATTGCTGTTGCAGTTGCTGTGATATCATAAAAGTTAATTGTAATATTATGTATCATGTTGTACTATTGTATTATTTCGCATTCGATTTCGTGCGCTATTACAAATTTGAGAAGATTTCACCCAAACAGCTCATAGTCCAGTCAAATTAGTCGAAAAAGAGGATGAGGATGGGTCAAATTAGTCAAAACTGATGATTCTCAGCTATTATTTCCCATAATTATAATTTTCCAAAGTTGTTAAATAGCTAAAAATTCGTAACCCTCTCGGTTGACATTTGACCCGCTGTATCGCGGACATGAAACGACATAGAGTTTCGACCTATACCTCGTTGGAAAGATATTTTCATTGCCCGTATTCCTGCCATTTACTACTTTTTCATATAAGCAACCGTTAACGAAATATTCAAAAAAAGGGGTTATCCGTTATTTAAGGCACGTCCAGTGCGAACTTTGGAGTTGGATTACGCGCAAACTATATAAGCGATAACAACGATTAAAGGCTCATTCTAAAGGTAATTACGAGGACTTTAAATTTGTTAATGGGCATTAAGCCAAAAAAATTAAAATTTTGCGGGTTAATTGCAAAAAACTGCATTCAACCCTCACCACACGATCTTTGTTGAACTTTGACCGGCCATTACTTGGAGCCAAATCAACTTACAGAGCTCCTTGAAAGCTCATTTTTTAGATAATTTTATTCTCCACAACTTTGCCATTGATCATTATCAGCTATCATTGCATGCAAACGAGCCATTTAATATAAACAAGCTTTCCCTCCTTTTCAAGATGGCGGCTTTTTCCAAGCCACTGCGACCCCACAAACTTGGTTTAATCATTGTCATATGTACCCGAACAAATGCCAAAAAAAATTCTGTACCTCTTAAAATGCAATTTCCAGTGCGACCGTAGGCCCACTCAGCGTTTTGGCGCGCCACGCCGTTTTGTTGCCACACACTCATGTACCTAATATTAGGTTAGGTTTAACTGCTTGTGGCGGATGTCTCAAGTCGTCCTGTGGACATTAAGAAGCTTTCTCTGGCCTCTTGTCTGGAGATCTCTTTTAAGCCTTCCAAAACTTAAGTGCCTAGTTTGTGCTGCCTGAATTTGGCTAGAGCCGGACATTTGCAGTGGAAGTGAATGAGTGTTTCCTTCTAGCTCGTTTCCCCGCAGTTACAGCAACAAACGTCGTGCGGAATACCCAGCCGACAGCGTGGTCCCTTATGGGCCAATGTTCCTTGATGGTTGCCGTATGTCTGACACTGAAGTGGTGAGAACCTTTCACCAGTCGTGCAACGGGGAGATGTTGCCGACGGCCTCTAGGGTCCATGCTCAAAACAGGAGGCTCCGCCGAGAGTCCGCAATCAGTCCATGCCCATAAAGGCATTACTGTGTTCTGGCGTCATTAACTTGACCCTTAAAAGGGTCCCTCGAAGAGATACTCACCAGAGCCGGAGCAGTAGTGCATATGGATCAGCGATTCCTTTGTGGGAAAGGTGGCTTCGATGAAGCTCGCTACTCAATTTATTATCTACATAAGTGACCATAGGTGTGTCGGAAAGTGGGGACATTCTACCGAAAAGATCCTCCCTACATTTCTTTGCCTTTCTCCGGTGTTAGCTGCACTTCGACCTCTGTTTCCAGTACATCCCTTTTGTGCCTATATGGTGCCAGCCCAGTGAACTGTCGAGTGGTGTCTAGACCGTCGGTGAATATCCGTAGATCAAACTTCTTCAAGACATCTCCGTTTCTCCACTATCTTCTTAAGGGTATATCGACGGAGAAGTCCTTCTTGGAGATCAATCTAGGGGAAAGTAAGCTGTGGTTGGGGCGACCAATCTCTCGGGTAGAAAATGCAAGATGTTTCTATGACCGTAGGGTTTTGAGGTCCAGGCTCCAGATTCCCTCAGGAGGAGGTACAGGAGAACATCAAGGACATTCGTGGGTCATGTTTTCATGTCCCCCCTGTTGAACTTATTGTTGTCGTGCTTGGGACCCTTCCCAACTTTATGACTTGATAGGTTCTTCTCAGCCACACCACACCAGCAAATTGTACGTGAGCCTTGGACGTACCACGGCTGTGTACATCCACAGGACCATCTTTGGCTTGAAACCACATCTCTTTCCGCAGCCCTTTTAAAGGCATAGAAGGCTATGCAGGCTTTCTTTACCCTTTCCTCGATGTAAGACTTCCAGTTCAATTTTGGGTCTAAGAGTAGGAGGTTGATCCTTGCATGGTTTGGGATTAGGAGGTTTATCCTTGCATATGGTTTTTCTGATTGCGATTGGTAACACTCCTAACACTATTATCACTAGGTATGGGCATTGTACTACCTTAGCTTTTGTAGTATACTATTTATCGTTACTAACCACAGTGAAGGGGAGACCACTGCTCCTTTTTTGTGTACCTCTGTTGGGGTATTTGATTACCATCTTGGTTCCCAAATTCGCTTGGATTATTCTCGCGCTAATTCCAATTCGAGCCAGCTTGTCTCAGGCTTCCTTCTACTTTGAGCGCTATGAAAGCTTCTCGAATCAATTCAATACGTAAATTGTTAATGGCGCCTTGTCTGTCTAAAAGGACTGCCACGGTATATTGTTTGTAATGCAGAGTTTTTTCGTCTGTTTCGCTCACCTCGTGCTAGTCGTGCAAAGCTGACTCAGTGGATCTATCTCTGCGATAAGCATGTTGAGCTGGGGACAGTTAAGTCACATCTACAGATTGGCGGATGTGAGAGTCGATGACGCTTTCCAGTGTTTTGAACACGAAGGAGGTTAGGCTAATCGGCATATAGTCGTCAAGCCCGTTCACTCAAAATTGTACCTTAAAGGCCTCAAAGCAAACTCCAGTTAGTGTGCCAAAAGGATTGTTTTTAGTGCAGGAAATGCGGCTTTGAAATAATATTGTTTATCAGAAAATTAGAATAGTTTAGATAATTATTTTAACATACAATATATACAAGTCAAGTAGGTTTCGTACCTCAATTCCACCTCGATCGCAATGTCACGTGCTTGAATATTTTCGATTTGAATTCACCCAAAAGCGAGACACCGGCACGAAGCCCCCGCTAAGAAGTGCCCCAGTCTCAGCGCCTTGGTATTCGACTGACTTCAGCTGGACGTGTGCATTTTCCACCGGAAAAAGAGGAAAACCGGAAACTAGTGCAACAAGAAAGGAGGGCGAGAAAACCTTGTAGCCGGCTAAGTGCAGTATAGTGCAAGGCGATGGAACATAAGTTCTCAAACTCCTCGCCAACATAAAGCATGGCCAAGCCGTGGAACACATTAAATCATAAACCGCCTCGGGTTTTATGACCGAAGCATTTCTCGAGTTTTTCATCGCATAAAATCGGCCAACACTTAAACAAACTGCTTGCAGCCGGGGGCCTGGGGCAGGGTGAGGCATTCATTACTGGCACATTGCAGCCACTACATTAAGGGTTATTGCAGTCGCAAATGTGTTTCTGAGTTGCAACAAAATTTCAAAATTTTATAATATTTCCGCCCTCTGCACCCGCCGTCATTCACCACGCAGTTGAGCGCCGCGCCAGTTGCTTTCTTTTTTCGCTTTGTATTCGCCGCCACTTAACAAATCCATGATCTAGGATCCGACGAATAAGGGATATTCGAGGGAGAAGGAGAAGGCTGTAAAGTTTACATTGGGATCAATTCGCCTTGCCATCGCTGCTCTATTGCGGAGCGTATAATATACGAAAGATACGCGATTACGAAAAAGTTGTAAAGGGCGCTTTTATAGCGTCTTAAGTGCGAGCATCTGACTCCTTGAGTATTTCCTGCAAAGTAGCAGGAGGGCATAAAATAGGAAGAAATTTGCAAGCATCTAACAAAACGCGAACCTAGAGGTTGAGGACTTTTAGGTGAGAAGTTCTGGCTTTATTCTGGAATTATTCTAAAGATGTTCACATGCAGAGGGACTTGCTTACTCAGTTTATAAATCGGTTTATTGTTAATAAACTGTCGGGGTATCATGCGAGTGAATACAGGAATTTCTGTAATACTGGTTACAAAGTAGCTGGATTTAATGTGACTTGAGAATGCGCTTAATTCGTAATTTTACTACTGCAATTTTATCTCATATTGCGAGTAACATAATTAAATTTCGAATTAACAAGACAAAGGGTTTAGCACTCGTATGCTATTAGTTTTTAACGTTAGTCGTTTCACCGTTAAACTAGGGAATGGTGGAACCATCGAAAGTCACCTCCATATTTATATCACGTCTTAAAAAAAACTACGTGGAATTTGTTGTATTTGAAGACAGATCAGCCCACTTCGCAAAAAAATTTTAAAGCTTTCTTTGAATTCACTCTAGTGTAATATAATCGTGAAATTTATTTTATTTATTTTTATCATGATCTTTATAAAATAATTTAACAATGGTAAAATCTGACAGAGTGTTAGGCGACCTTAACGCAAAAGTGTAAAGAGTTACCGAGCGAATGTAGACACCGATCACTACCTAGTTGCTGGGAAGATTAGCGACAGATTAGACAAGACATAGAAGAGACGACAACAGTCAAACAAAGTGACACAAAGAAAAATTAAGAAATGAAGAAACAAAACAAGAGTATGAACGAATATTAACAGGAAAGGAAAGGGTATGAACGAATATTAACAGGTAACAAGAAGTCCGGAAACGTTAACTGATCTGATCCTGATGTGGGACTGGATACAAGAAATCTTACAGAAACAAACAACAATGTACTAGGCACACAAAACAACGAAAGAAGAAGGCACTGGTTTAAGGCTCGATGACATTGAGCGAGTTTACAAGCTACTAGCCGGCGAGTTTAGAAACCTATGAGTCAGCTAGTGCGATAGTCACGATGACACACAAAACTTTCCACTCGCTCAGTAGCCAACTAGATAGGGAATTGAACCCACGTCTTGTTTTGATTTTCCTTTCTTAAACTTTTGTTTCTTTAACCTTTTTAACTACCTTTTGATATGAGCTAAAATAACGACTCTCGCGCGAACTAATTCCGTTATTTTGTAAACAATGAAACCAAATAATGAGATACTCGCAACTAGGATGACACACGGCTAGTTTACTAGCTAACAAGCCCACACGCCAGAGAGTAGCGAGTAAAGTAGCCCGGCTTTCAACTTTCTCGGCAGATTGTTTACAATCTGCTAGTTAGCTAGTGAGCATGATGACACAGTTTATTAGCAGCTAGTGGCGGCTAGTAGCTTGTAAACTCGCTCAATGTCATCGAGCCTTAAGTAATCAATGGAAAAGAATCAAGAAAAAAGCATAGCAACTCGAAGAAACACGAAAAAGTTATTAAGGTACTAGTACACAAATAAAAGCAAAAAAAAGAGCAAATTTTTAAAAATTGATTTCTCAGAACCCTTAATAATGTAAACTTTTTTTTAAAAAATTATTCTATTCTTAAATAAAACAAAACAAAATTTTTTTTTAGTTTCGACTATTTGTACCATTTCTAGATGGCGCCGAAGTCAAGGTCAAGGAAAAATTTATGCCTCCATGGCAGAGAGTAGCCATAGTTCGCCATCTGACCATTTTGTAAAAAAAATGAAGATGGCGGTTCCAAGATGGCGGCCGATTTTTGCAATTGTGTTCCCCGACTTACCGACATGGGTATCAATTGGAAGGGCATCACAGGTAGAATACAATAAGTTGTGTGGCGTCATTCCACACAATTGGAGACAGAATTGCAAAAATCGGCCGCCATTTTAAAGCCGCCATGCTGATTTTTTTACAAAATGGTCGGATTGCATTGTCACGCGAACTATGTGTATGTGCAAAATTTGAAATTGATCGGTTATGTTTTCTACTTTTTGGTCTATTACATATATTCTGCCATTTTGTTGTTGCTAATTGTAATCTACCTGTCATGCCCTTTCATTTGATACCCATGTCGCAGGTCGGGGAACACAAAACCAAAAATCGGCCGCCATCTTGGAACCGCAATCTTGATTTTTTACAAAATGGTCAAGCAAACTACGCATATGTGCAAAATTTGAAGTTTATCGGTTATATTTTTTACCTTTTACTCTATTTCATGTCTTCCGCCATTTTTTGTGGCCGCCATTTTAAATTTAAATTGACGTCAAACAGATTACTGTATTATAATCGTCATACTCTTTCATTCGATACCCATACTGAGTGCGTTGTGAAGAAAAAGTTAATCCGCCATTTTGAATATGGAATGACGCCACACAACTTATTGTATTCTACCTGTCATGCCCTGCCTTTTGATACCCATGCCGGTGGCTCGCGGAACACAATTGCAAAAATCGGCCGCCATTTTGGAACCGCCATCTTGATTTTTTTACAAAATGGTCAGATTGCATTGTCAGGCGAACTATGCGTATGTGCAAAATTTGAAGTTGATCGTTTATATTCTCTGCTTTTTAGTCTATTATATGTAGATATTCTTCCGCCTTTTTGTCTTGGCCGCCATAAAGAATTTAGTTGTTAATGCTAATTGTATTCTACCTGTCATACCCTTTCATTTGCTACCCATGTCGGGGGTCGGCGAACACAAATGCAAAAATCGGGCGCCATCTTGGAATCGCCATCTTTATTTTTTACGAAATGGTCACGTTCCATTGTCAAGCAAACTACGCATATGTGCAAAATTTGAACTTGATCGGTTATATTTTCTAATTGTTAGTCTATTATACTATGTCTTCGGCCATTTTGTGTTTTGGTCGCCATTTTGAATTTGGATTGACGCTACACCGCTAATTGCATTCTACCTGTCATGCCCTTTCATTTGATACCCATGAACACGAATGCAAAAATCGGCCGCCATCTTTATTTGTTTATATAATGGTCAGATTGTAGTTCATATTATGGAATCCAAGTAGGAGAATATAAAACAGGGTTTACAAAGAACAGATCAACAAGAGATCAGATTTTCATAATGAGACAAATACTTGAAATTGATTGATAGAAGAGTGTAGAGCATAAGTGGGAATACTAGGTAGTGATTCATTTAACTTCCCTCAAGAGTCAGATCAGGGGTAAGGAGTGGCGAATCTCAGCAAAAGTTTCTTTCGCAGATGTGATCGTCATAATTGGACGTAAAGCGGAAGAGCTGAAGAAAACCTTTTCAAGAAAAAGTCTAATTTAAGAATGAATGTCACGAAAACAATGGACATGGTCGTATCTAAAAGAGAACAAAAATTAGGACAAACCATCAATCTTGAAAAAAAAGTTGAAAACATACGTGTCCGCTTATTTTAGGGACTGCGTAAAAAAATTTCAAAAATGTTATTAATAAAAGTTTTCTCATAAAATAACAAACTTTACCGCGTTTTCGGCACGGGTTAACTGCAAACAATTGAGATGAAATTTGAAACTTTTGAAAAGAAGGGCCACCCTAATGTACATATATTCCAAAGCTGGAAAAATATTACACTCGATACATTTGACAATTTGGTTGCTCGCATGCCGAGACTTGTGAAAAAAGTGATACCATGTAAAAAAGCACTCTTTGACGAAAGATCTGTTTAACGATCATTAAACTCAGTTCTCTTTTTATCAAGCAAGTTTTGTACTTTATTTGTATCTACTATTCCCAATATAAAGACTGTGGTGCCAGACTTTTGATCGGCAGTGTATGTGTAACACTAGGCGCGTTTCATTTTCATTGGAGTACGTACTCCGGAGTAGTTCAGCGCACATTCAGCTGTGGCAGCATCTACTCCGATGTGCGCCCAACTACGCTGGCGTACGTACTCCAATGAAAATGAAACGCGCCTACTGTGACTCTTCCTGCACGAATATTGTTATTTCTAACGCCATTTTACAAGAAGCGCCTGCTCCCCTTTATTTCAAGTTTCTTAACCACATCATCAAATCGCTCCAAAAGTAAATCACATCCCATTAAAGCCCACCACTCTGCAGAGCTCATCTATCTGTCAATAAATATTTAAATTGTACATCTCCCCTGACTACCCGGATTTCGCCGAATCTAAATTACAATAATAAAAGAAAACTCAAACTGCGATACCGAATACGACGCAATTAGATGCACACTCGCCACCCCCATTACAGCGGCAGCAGCATTTTTAAAATAACTCCGAGACGTTTAGAGGGAATCTCCCCCTTAAGATTATAAAAATATCCACCCACTGGCACAGATACCGGAAGGCGCGGGGCGATAAATTTATAAAAATAATTTTTTTACACTACTCCACGGTATTAGAATTACATCGTCCCATCCCCGGAGCGGGGGAGGGGAGCAAGGGGCGAACATGACGGAACGAGGCAATTTCAGAAATGGAGGGGTGTTGTAGCGCTCGGAGTCGCTATAACGAGGGCGCAGCACCCGCACCACAATCCTCCTTCGAGTACATGATTAATGAACGAACTCGTCATTTGGAAAAATTTATTTAAAAAAGCCAAAGTACGGCGGAGAATGGAAATATTAAAATTTTCCATTTCTTAGTCGGGCCCTTTCTCATTTGTTTCCCTAGGAGGAGACAAGCTCTTGGCGGGCGAACAGCGGTTTTAATCTTAAAATTAATTCTCGTGATTCGTTTACATAAAAAGACGGAGCGCTTCTCGCTGGAATACGTCTGGCAGCCAGGTGATGAGGACTCGAGTTCCGCTGTTTTATTATTTCGCAGGATTCTGCATAATCAGGTAAATGTATTTGCTTGTCGAATGTAAATGGAAGCGGCAGTGCTTTTTGGAAAAATAACTGTAATTAAAAAGGCGCATTTTCCCATCTAGCCACCACCACGCGTGCATGTCCCTGCATCGCAACCAATCAACCTCCACAGGGACCTTATTTATAGCCCGCTAGGTGCGAAGCGTGAAATTATTTTCCAAAATTGAAAGTGAAATCGGTCAGAAAACATAAATCCCACCCAGAAAGGAGGGCGCTGATATTTTGAAGTGAATACACCGTGAACTGCCGCGAAAAGTAATGAAAAACCACTACGATAGTGGGTTATCACAGGTGGGATGGATCTCTGGTTCCGGGCTCCGCATTCAACAGTTGGCTCTCTACGGCAGACACGTGAACGATTTGTTGCATGTGGAAGGGAGCGTCTGGTACGTGCACTGTTTATAACATAGCAGACACCCATTTGCCATATCGCCCGTCGGCATCTGATATGTGCACGTCAAGTGTACCCTTACATACCGATCCTTTACCCCTATTTACTGAAATGGCTACATAGCACGTAACCCAAACATTTCAAGGTCAAGACCGAAATTCACCCCAGAGAACGATTGACGGAACACGTCTGGCGCATACCAAGTACTTCCCAGCCCGGCTTCCTCTGTCTTTTGCGGGTCGATGTCTTGGGGTGGCCCGGATTTGTCCCACTTAGCCATACACTGTGGCCCCTCAGCCCTCGCCTGCGATGATGGCAGAATCTACCCTAAGGAAACACATTCACGGCCTCGGCTTTCTCACTTTAAGTGGAGCCATGGTCTCTCAAGCAAACCGACGACAGCCCTCAGCACAGTCGGGACAAGGATTAGGGATGCACGTCAGAAAATGCGGTCTGTGAAGAAACGCCTGCTCTGCCCTTATCGTCTCTCCGGTTCTGATATCATTCCGTGCAACTTATGTCCTTAGGGAACCCCGCTTCAATTACAGCTACTTCTACAACCGGAACCGGGAAAGCGTTGCTGCCTTTTCTGTTGGGTTGTCCCTAAATGGAGGAGGATTTCCACTTTACGTGATACGACGTAACCTTGGATGGTGGCGTAACCTTGAAATTGACATGGAGCCTTCCGATGGCGGCTGTATAAAAACGGAATGGGGGTTCTTTGTTGTCGAGCCTTTAAAGAGTTAAAAGTCGTAAATTCAAATTAAGGATTATTGACGAAAATTTAACTTTCAGATGAACTGCTTGCTTCAAACATTCATTGTCATCTGGCTTTGGGTTTATTTACTGTTAAATAAATAAATTTCACATCAATGCACATGCACACCATGCACAACCTAGCTAGCTTTAATTGTAAATTGGCAACGCCGCGATCAGTCATCAATCCAAAATTTTCGTAGAATTAATTAAGATTACCTACTGTGAGATTATTTCGAGGAAGCAGAAACAACATAATTTTCATCCACTGGAAGTGCCAACGTTTGGGATTGTTCTACCCAAAAGAACGACTCCGAATACAAACCCTTTGCACGATTTCCCAAAATATAGAAAAAGAGACTGGATATCCCAGAAACCAGTGGCCATAACCATTGTGGATAATAAATCTCTTTGTGTACGGATAGGAACCTGCAATTAATATTTTATATCTCCACCTTTAAAAAAAATAGTAGTTCTGCCATTTAATGCTGCTCTGCTAAACCATTAGTAAACATTGTTTTTTCTTTTTTCATGTGACAGAATTGTGCTTAGGAGTCACTCCTTGTATAGGGTGCGCCATCTAGGTTTTCGGTATTTCAACATTGAATAATTTTGACATTTTTTAACTGATTTTGACAAACGATTCTGAAACGTCATTCCATATCATTTTAGCTATGAGTCAATATCAATACACACCGAAAGAAAGAGCTTTACATTGAAAAATGAAAATAAAATACGTTTAATTGTGAAAACTGTGCGTGCTTATCGTAACAAATATGGGAGAAATTCGACTGACGGAGCCAATAAACAAAACTGTCGAATGAGACCGCCCACGGCGCACGCCATCGATGTTGGCGCACTTTGTGTGTCCGACAATGCGTGAAAAGGGTCTGACGAACTTCTATTTTCAACAAGACGGCTTCGATGAAGTTCTTGCAGCGCAAGTTCCCGAGACACGTTGTGTCGAAAAATTGGAATTCTACGGATTTAGCGGCATTTTCTGTGGGGTTATTTAAAAAGTAAAGTTTATGCCTGTCGAAGACCATTGACGAACTGAAAGCTAACATACGAGCCGGAATAACTGCTATAACGCCCGAAATGTTATCCAATGTTATGCAGGATGCCCGAAAATGCTTTTTGCGTATCGAATGCAGGTGGTCATTTAATTGACGTTGTATTCAAAAACTGATTTGAAATAAATGTTAGAGAATATTCTAAATAAATCTTGCTCATTGTCAAAATCGGCTAAAATATGTCAGAGTTATTCAAAGTTGAAATACCCTTTCTGCTTTTCTTGTTAACGTTACGATAGAATGGAAGTTACACAAGAACTACCTAAATCTGTTGCCTCTCTTTCTAATTTAGATATATGTATAATATTCCTGTCCAGTGGCAAAATTTTTTTCTGCAGCATCATTAGCATGACAAATAAATATCTTTTATACCAGACCACCTCGCGTTAAAGAGGTTTGTCTTTCAGCATTCTTTTATCAAGCGGCAGTATTCGTCATCGTGTTGTGCGTTTCGTATACTAGAAAGCAATCCATCTTCCAGCGATAGAACGGACGGGTAGCGGCTAAGTGCGTCAACAGGTTTCTTGCTGGTTCCAGATCGGTGATATACGCTGCATTCATTCTTCTCAAGAAAAAGAACTCATCTTGTTACATGGCTGCAAAACTCTTTTCTCTTCATAGCAAGCTGAACAACTTTGCAATCTGTGTTTATGCCAAATTTCAGTCCAAATAGATTCGTTCTCAACTTTTTTAGTGATTTGGCATTGGCTAGAACCGCAGTAAATTTTTACCGGAGCTGTTACTTTCTTACGGTGGCTCAATGTTTCTATAGAAGAGCAAATGGTGCTGTCTCCGATGAGTTTGAGGGTTTGGTATTGCACCTTGTCCAGCCATGACAAGGCAGATTTCGATGCTTCAACCCAACCGCGCCTAATTTCAAGTTTAAGAAGTGAGAAATGTCTCTTCAGTACGTACTCTCACTTCGCCTCGATTAGTAGGAGTAGGACATTATTTTGGAAACGAGACATTTTAAAAAAATGAACCCTCAGTACAATTTGCCGTTGTAAGGGACAAATGTACTGGCTCGTGTAAGTTCAGCTCAACTCTATTGACAACAACATTTTTCCTCAGAAGTTCAAGCAGAAGTGACCGTGTTATGAGCAAATTGCACACTTAAATAAATTTCAAGAATATTCTCTTAGTGCTTAATAATTTACTCATTCCATTACATTAGAAATGAGCTGATTAGAATGACAATTGAAATTAATCACAATGCAATTGCCGAGGGTGGTTTTGACTTTACCACCTGAAAAAAGCGATATAATAATTTAAGATAAAGTAATTTAATGTTATTTGGAATTATGTATTATGAAAGAGATAAAAGTAGTGCACCTAATAATGCTTTTTATCTTTCTCTATTTGGACTAAGTGATAACATTCCTCCGACTTTAATTTACCACCATCACGATGTCAAACTGATAAACGATGATTAATTCGTCGTAATAACTAAATCGAGGTTTATTTACATATCCATGCGATAATTCGACAGATAAGTATGTGGCTATTATTGAATTCTCCATCTTCCAGCAGAGTCTGGCCAGAGAAGCCGGTTGAGGTAACTTCTTGGGTGCATTGCACCTGTCCGGACTATTATCAATTTGAGAGAGTAATTTACAAAATCAATCACTTTCAAATGTCAATCTGCATATACAGTGTCAGTTATTAACGCAATTAATTCAATCATTATTCGATCACATACGTGGAGGCCTACTCCAGGTCCCAAATGCACCGATTCCAGGCTCTACGTCTCCCGCCTTTTGTAGCTGGGAAACTGACGCCGCCATATCATACCAATCCTCCCTGATGCCCTCGCCCCATTATGGATTATTGAATTGGCTGCTGATACCCCGAACATAGTGCATACAGTAGCGCTGTTCATCCATCGAGTTAATATCTTGAAAATATGCAAAATTGCATTTCATTTTATTATACACAGTTTTTCCCTTATTTTTTCATTGATGTCATTTTTTTTATATTTTATTTACAGTATGCCGGCACTTTACGAGTGATTTTTCACACCGTCACCGCGATGTTTTCGAAATTTTAATACCTGCCCTGCCGCAGGAGCGGGAAACCAATTATGGCCCAGAACATTTCAATAAACAAATTATTCGATAATTTTCGAAATCAATTTAAATTTTTTTAAATATTTTATTACCTGCTGGGATGGGACAATTACCCCAGGGAATTATTGGGCCTTTTGAGAATACAGATTTTTATCAGTTCTGTGTTTTTACTTCATTTTGGAACTATGTATAAGAGAAACAGTCATTGAAATGTGAATTCCGTTGGAGCATTGCATGAGTAGCTCTCGTAAGGCATCTCGCCGGCTTAACCAATAATAGGATACCACAGTTCCGCTTAGGTCGGGTTTTCAACTAGTGGACGGTACACCTCCTTGTTCAGCTGGTAGTCGGGTACTGCCGGCGTCAAAGCCCCTTTCGGCTGGTTAACGGAATTCCGACGAGGCTGCCTCGCGCTAATCCCGACGGATGCATCTCGGGCTCAGTCGGCTGCTATTGAGGATATCGACTTTGTCACGTTACAAAAATTTTTTGTTTTAAAGTTTTGTTACATCCGTGGGATTCGTGCATATTTCTTCCATTTTGTGTGAACTCATACAACATCCATTAGTTCAAACGCAAATACCATCTCTCTTTCAGCACTCTTCGCACTCTCTTTAACCTATCCGATCCTCTACTCTTTCCTTCGAACCAAGCTTGCTACTAGATATTGCACCAAGACGATTACGACATGACGGTTTGGTAGTACAAAGAGTAACTCCTAAGCTTGGACTTTCACATAAAGACAAGTTTAGTTAAAATAAAGATCGGGTAGACGAATCTCGTATCGATTTCTCATGGCTGCCGGCTGTAACTTGAACGTAATATGTCAGGGTCAGGGAAACAACTCGTGGATTTTGCAATAACGGCCGATAATGCGTCGTCACGCAATGCAATGGTTAGAGGTAAAACCATAAAAGAAGACGCCGCTCTTTCCATCCCCTTTGGGTGTTTGAGTGAAAAAGCTGCGCTTTCAAACAACCAGAGCGAATGGGGCACTCTTCTTTTATACTTTTTACTCTATTTTCTTTTATGCTTTTTACTTTTTTTGTGATTTTTTGGCCAAGAACAGAACGAATACCATCTAAGAGCCACCGAATTCGTTTTAATCCACTCCCTGCGATTTCTTCAACTCAAGAAACCGCTCCGGAGGACGCGTTTTAGGAGAGATAATAGAAAAATTGAGGAGGACTTTGATGACCATACCGAAAATCCAGTATAAAAGTGTTGAGGATTGCATCAATCACTGGAATAAGTCTCTAGCCAGTACTTTGAAGAGCACTGCCGGCCTCGATAATCTAGGAGTTAAGGCGCCCGACTACCATCCAACAGGCCCGTGGTTCGAATCTTCTCCGCCGCATGGTACTTCGCCTTTTCATTTTCCCGACCTCGATATCTTTCCTTCTTTCTTGTCTTCCCTGTTTACACAAACATTTCCTACCCTTTTCCCTGCCGTGGCCTCTAAGCATAACAAGCGAAGAGCCATCTCCTGTTCGATCACCGAAGTCAGCGTTCTGTAACGATAGTATTGGGGGTGGGGGGTTGTTGGCGTTTTCAGTTCTTTTACTTTTCTCTATTCTGAAACTACAATACAAAATGCCGTTGCAGGAAGTGACCTTTTCTCGCGACTAGAGGTCCAATTATTCGTCTTACATTTATCTAGCCTCAAAAAGGGCAAAGAGTCGTTTCTTGTTTCTTTCAGCAGAACCTTTTCTATTAGAGTAATAAAGTATTTTGTAGCGAAACATTCCATGCTCAATTTAAACAGCTTCTGAAGGTTTTAAGTCGAGATCTGTTATGATCCGTCTTATTCCATTAATAAATGCCAAAATCAACTTTCTCGCATGGCCCTATGATTCGGCAATGGCATTGTCAAGATCAGTATTAGACAGGGCCTTCTTCCTGTCCAAAATGGAGCCCTAATGTGCTTAAGCTGCAGTAAGAGTGAACTAAAAACAGTTCATTGTTATATCCAACGGAAATCAAGTAAAAAGAAGCAACTTTATGCAAAGGGAAAAAATAAGAAATTTGCATCCATATCACTTTCGGATTCAGAGCTGCAATTGCAATTTCGTATCCCGATGCTTCTATGTTTGATATTCATAACTTTGCTGGGAAGGTGCCCTTTGAGCCACACATTCATTGACAGAAGTCTGCCATCCAGCTCCAATCTCCATTCTAGGCTCTGAGTTCAGGTATTGATTTATGAATTAAGATGCATCTATGCAATTGCAATCTCGAAATAATAATGCTGCATATTTCGTATCAACTCTTCAAGATTTTTTCCTCGCTCTCTCCTCGTTTATGCATTCTTTTTTATGTTTGCGAACAAAGGCGCGGTGCACCGGGCGGTTGGGTGGTTATGGACGACTAAAGGGGGCTGCCAAGAACGGGAGTTAGCGAAAATCAAAAGGGGAGGAGGTATTTATGCAGAGCGTTGCAACGGGGAATCTAATTCCCTTTGATGTTTTTAGCCTACCGACAAGTCTCTCCCTGATGAATATGAAAACTCTTTTGGGTGCGTTTGTGTCGCCCCCTTTCGCGCATCCTTTTGGATAGGTGCCTTCTTGCCGCTCTCCCCTTGAGCCCCGTGCATTTGGGCCGAGTCCGTTTCGTATGTCTTCGTTGGTTAGCATCCCTCCGTTCTCCTTATGTTTATTTGCATTAAAGAATGCAAGGCCTAAAATATTTTTTTTCTTAAGACTGCAGCTCTTCTTTTTTGTTGCCGCTGTATTTGTTTTTCTTTTTCGCTATTTTCTTTAGGCAAAGCGTTTTTAATCTGCTATAGCGCCAGGTTTTTCCTTTAGGAGCCTTTTGGTAGGACTTATCACATGTGATGTGTGCTGCTTTTCCTTTAGATGCAAGGAGCCTACGTATCCTGCACCTGCTCACCCTCCCCGGTCTTAACAAGAACAGACCGTCGGATGGGGCGGGCCCGGCAAGTGATATGTCCTCGTTGCCTTGCTACCAGCCCCCTCGACTCGCAGTATGCTAGCGGGAGGTTGAATCGTTGTTTTCGCTTCCTTTTGGAAAATTAAAATGGAAACTCAAAGACTTAAATTTTTAATATGTCCTCTGTGTATAAAATATGAGGACGGGAGATGTGCACTCTCTGAGAGCTTCAAAAACGATTGAAGAAGTAAACTAGAAGAAATCATGGTGCAGAGTCACAACACGCGATATGGAAATTATTAATAGAAGGAAAGACGATGCCGGTTATGGAGGCACAGATGGAGCTATTGGGCTCGTGGAGTTGCCGGGGGTTGTGCCACTGCACTGAAAAGCGATGCTTTGAAGCCGACAATGAAACATTTCAAACGCTTTTTATGAATTCATAAAAATGAAAGAGAAACAGATAAAAAAGTGCTCTTCATGTTTTTCTTGTATATTTGTACCGTGCATTCAAGTTGTTAGTCTGGGCTGCGCCTTAGTTACAGAGACGACGATTCTCAGGGACCACAGAGCTTCAGGAAAACTTTGACAAATTCCATCTCTAAAGTAACATTAAGTGTCTCATTTAGGAAGGATGAAAAATTTAAAAAAGGTGAAGTATTTTTTCATCTTCTGTGAATTAGTTTTAAAGTCAAGGGGCTTGTCTACTTGTTATATTTGCAAAGCTTCTCACCGCTTTCTCTTGTAAATGCATACGTGTTTGCAACTCTGCTAAACAAATTTAAGTTATCGCCAAGTGCACGGCTTATGAATTAGTATTTCTTTAAGATATTTCCATGTAACAATTCCAATGTTGTTGTAATTTTATTATAACGCATTCCTTTTGTTTCTGCTTGTTCGCGTTATGTTTTCTCATGCTCCATTTGTTCGACATGTTAGCAAATGAACTTTCTCATTTCTGCTTCAGTTGATTAAAATGATTTGCGATGCGCCATAATTCAGAGAACTCTAGGATCTCTATTATCGCGTCATTTTCAACATAATATATCAGTAAAATTTCGGACAATATCATACGGGTCAAACTAAAGTACGAAGAAGACCTGCCAACTCTGCTGTAATGTATTGCAGAACTTCATTTATTCAGTAACTGAAATACTTGGAATTCCAAAGAGATAAAGGATCCAAAACCATAGCCAATTGATAGCCAATTTGATAAAATAGTAATGTGCTCCCTTGTCCTTCTTACCTTATTTTAGATGCTACATTTGTAATATTTCTCTCTCACCTTTCACCTTATATTTATAACATCCGCAAACGACTTGGGTCTAGAAATTTGTTTAGAACAAGAACAACTCGACTGTGGAACAACCTTCCACAGTCAGTATTCCCGAACTCATACAACATCCAAGAATTCAAAAGCAAGGTTCACCGCCTCCTAATCATGCATGTCCAGGCTCCCCTTAACCTATGCTATCCTGTTTCTATCCTTCGAGCTAAGCTAGACTTGACTTGACATGACATGACGACATGATGAATGGCTTCTATTGAGTAAAACGAAATTTAAATTTTTTCCTGTGCTCCTTACTGCGCAGTCCGACTGCTTTGCCGAACGAGATTACTTACATAATCGATGTCAAAAGTGTGGCTACAAAACTCAATTTCGGATCCTCTACCAATCACGCGCGGTGTTCCCCAGGGTTCCATACTAGGACCGTTACTTTTCACTATGTATATAAATGATCTCAGCAGTGCTGTAACAAATTGTAAGCTGCACATGTATGCTGATGATGTCCAAATTTATTTAAATAGTCCCATTGGATTGGTAGAGAACTGTGTACACAACATCAATGCCGATCTTGAGCGTATTTATCAGTGGTCTCTATCCAACCACTTACTACTAAATGCATCTAAATCCTATTGTATTCCAATGTACAGGAGTCCATTAGACTTTTCATTCCTTCCACCCATCATCCTCATGAACACGTACTTACCTTACCAATTACGAGTCAAAAATCTAGGTGTCTATCTGAACTCGCAATTAACCTGCTGTGATCAAGTTTCTCATACCCTATCTAAAATATATGGCAATTTGCGCCGTCTGTGGCTATACGCCTCTATTCTGCCCATAGAAACTCGATCAAAGCTAATCAAAACATTAATTTTACCATATATCACTTACGCCAGCCTGGTTTTTCCTTCTCTTGATGCCTCATGTCGAGATAAACTGAATGTAGCATTTAATGATTGTACAAGGTTTGTTTATAATCTTCGTCGATTTGACCATATCAGCCGATATCGTTCTTCCGTTCTGGGTTGCACACTTGGTGTATATTTATCCCTCAAAGCAATGTCGTTTGTTTACAAACTTCTACACTCTGACCGCCCATCATATCTCCATGAGTATCTTCAACTCGGTCGTACGACTAGAAGAGCACTCCTAATTCTACCAAGATTCTCCCATTTAGTTGCGCAGAGATCTTTTTTTGTTCATTCTATTCAATTATGGAACAGTCTACCTGCTGAAATACAGAGTTCGGGGTCTTTGAGTGTGTTCAGGAAACGTCTCCTTAGTTACTTAACTAGTCAATAATATTCCTTCAATCTCACTTCTTGTTAGTATTCTTTTCTTTTTATTTGTTTTGTTTTAGTTTCTAGTTTACAATTTCCCAACTATTTAAACTTTATTTTGTTCTTTATATTTATATACATTCTTTTAAATATACATTTCACTCTCCTTTTAATAGCCATATTGTTAATTTTAAGTACATACGCTTTTAGCGTTATAAGATAATAATAATCTTGATGTACTATTTTTAAAATAAAGTAAATGTAAATGTAAAATGTAAAACTTCCTCATGGAAAAGCTTCCACAAAATGGATATTTACTTATACCCGTATAATCAGATAAAAATACATGTAGAGCCGAATGAAACTCCACGAAACTAGAAGTTAGTCGAGAATGTTCCTTCTAATCTTTCTATTCTCGGAAGAGGAATAAAATTTCATTTTTAAATCGATTCATACACTTACGTGAAAAAATTTAAAGACACACATTCATCTGAGATGAGAACATAAACAGGAAACAAGAAGAAAAGGAAAAATAAAGGAAAAAAAAAAATTGAAAATAATTTTGCATATCAATCACCGCCCTCGCGAAGTTTTCTCTCGGCTGTTTTAAGGAAATTTTAGGGAAAGCATTTTCCTGTCCTTGTTATTCTTTCCCTTTAAGGGAAAATGCCTGAAAAAGAATCAAAAGACCGAACCGAGTCGACAAAGGAGCATTATTCACTTTGAAAAGGAAATTTTATATGACCGTATGCAAATTGAAATTTACGAGCGTTTTTATTTAGAGCCTGACGTTCTCTTTCGCTATAAACACGGCATGGAGCGGTTTCATTTTATTTTAATTCATACACCTACCCGGGACCGGGTTCGTTCCTTCCCGGCATCACATTTTCACCTAAATGTGACCAGGGTTGAGGTCCTGAAACGGGCCCCCAACCCTGCCCCATTTCACTTCGGAGCAGAGTAAAACTCTCTTGTAATTCAAATGTATGGTGGGGCTACGGGTAGGCCGGGCTCTAAAAAAATGAAAATTGTGAATTTTTGGAACAACTAGAATTGTGACAAAAAGGACGAAGAGAAACTGCTTTGAAAAAAGGTGCACATCTCTTGCTTCCCCTCTAATGCAAGGGCATGTTCCGAAAAGTTGCGAAAATATCTAAAAAATTATGGGCGCGACACGGTGTGATATTGAGTAAAATAGAACCTATTGTCGGCTTCATACACAAAACTTTTCAATTTTTTTTCGCGGAAATGCTCCTAGGAACATCGACTCTGCACTACCTTGCCACATACTCGTGCGCTTTCATTTTACCCTGATAAATACAAAACGTTTTAAAGGAGCTCCTCGCATGCATAATGGGGATGAATTCTTCGAATCGAACAGTTACCCCCAATGAACCCCCGTCTCCACCCCAAAAAAAGGGGTGAAATAAATATTGAAGACAATCAAGGTAAAAAGAAATATTTTTCGTTCCCAAACCTCGAAGCGAAATGTTTCAGGGGTGTCTAGCTGTAACAACGCCCGCCGCCCTTCATACGACTGCAAGAAAAAAGTCGAAACTTTTCTACATTTTAAACAAATTTATGCAAAATAATTTGCAGCACAAGTTTACCTGTTTTGCTTCGTTATCGGGAAGAAAATGAATTTCCACACTGAATTTAATCCGTACAGCAGGAAAACAGCGCCACGAAGAACTTTGCGGAACCAAAAGAAACAAAAGGAAATAAAAGTAAAAAAAGTAACGAGAAAAAGTATTAAAACTGTACCTGTCCAGTTTCGTTCACAGGAAACAACTTGCATTTTTGTGCGCTATTCAATTCGCTCCTCAGCGAAAGCAGTTTTCTGGTCATAAACTTGATACAAAAGGATTCGAATTTGCATGCCAAAGTGATGCATTTCAAACAGGACGACGGAGAAGGGTACTTAAATGAAAATCAGTGCCTTTAACAGAACTGAGTAAGCCTCTTGAGCTCTTACTTTTTCCATTTCCAGTAATGACTCGAAATCACCTGACAATTGAACGCATTACGATAAAAGAAAGAGAAGAGAGACCTTGCACCAGGCGCGTACGCAAGGGGGGGTTACTGGGGGTTAAACCCCCCCCCATGATTCCAATAATAATAGGTAAAATTATAATTAATAAATATATCAACTTATTAAACAATTAAAAAAATATTCCGAATAACGATGTATAATATATGGTGGATTCTTTTCAAACGGGATAGCAAAAAAATAAATATCTCTCAAAATTTGGGAATATGTTCGTGAACTCGATGTGATATACCAAAAATATTTTTAGCGCAATTGGGTGCGCCGTTTCCGAGTTACAACTGTTATTGAAAAAAACGCGATTTTTCAAAAATCACGTATTTCTCATTTATTTATAGCTCTCGACAAACTCTGAGTTTCGTGATGGCCATATAGATTTTTGTAGGAAATTTTCCGTCTTTTCAGATGAAATTACGCAAAAAACAATTGGACGCATTTTTGGCCAATTTTTTGGCCTTTTTTGTCCAAAATTTTAAAAAAAAGGAATTTTTAAATTTTTTTTTCATGTCACCAATCGATTTTCTGACTCAAAAACTACGCGCCACCAAGTTTTCAGAGTAGTTCCCTTCTTTTCGGTAAAAAAATTGTAAAAATGCCCTAAATCAAAGTCTAAAGTCTTGCGCACACCACGAGACCATGATTTTTGGAGAAAAACAAGACATTTTGTGATATTCGAAAAATGGTCAAAAATTATTATTTATGTTTCTTCACAATTTTAAATAAAAAAATTGCGATAAAAATATACCTATAGGTAATTATTTTTATAGTGAAATAACATAAAATATAATATAAGTACATAGTCCTATTACATGAGAAAATTTTTTTTTACCCAATATGTGTACAAAATATGTTTTGTGAAACCCCCCCCATGGTTTCATCCTGCGTACGCTACTGCCTTGCACAGTAATGTAGGAAGCTTATCCCGTTAACTTTAAGTAAGATTACGCTCGCTCCTCGCTGGAAACAAGATTACGCCAATAGCAATAGTTCGGGGGTTTATGTTATCGATAATGTCGGAATAAGTGAGGTGTGGCTATTAATGTGTTTTTAGCAGTCGAAGGGCCCTTTACCCACTATCCTTATAGTCCAAGAGCTGGCTGCAAAAAACTTGACCTATCGAGTAAGAGGATAAAATGTTTTTGAAATGTTAGTACTCACAGCGACCATAAGAAAAGTCTTGGTCTGCCTGGGCGGAAGTGCGGCTCAAGTTTGGAATGAGCGTTTTCCGGAAAAATTTTGGGAGCGCTCCGTGACCTATCGAGTAAGAGCTTGGAATTACTCTTAAAATTTAGTACTCACGGAGTAAAACAAAAATATGTTGGTCTGCCTGGTCAAATCTGGGGCTAAAGCCTTGGCAGACCACTTTTTTTGTTGTAGTTTTGGGACCGCAACTGACCTATCGAGTAAGAGGTTCAACCGAAAACCGAATTAAAGTTGGAACATTTTTATACTAGAAAACACAGGTCTGCCGGATCTTAGCCGCGGCCAAGTGCTTGGCAGACCACCTTTTATTTTAGTGTTTCATGACTACTTAAACTTTAATTACTCCTACACCGATTAATCGGTGTAGGAGTAATTAAAGTTTAAGTAGTCATGAAACACTAAAATAAAAGGTGGTCTGCCAAGCACTTGGCCGCGGCTAAGATCCGGCAGACCTGTGTTTTCTAGTATAAAAATGTTCCAACTTTAATTTGGTTATCGGTTGAAACTCTTACTCGACAAGTCAGTTGCGGTTAGATGGATTATTTGCAAAAGGTGCGTTTTTCGGTTTTTTATCACTTTTCCCGTTTCCGTTCCCGTTAATGCTCACTACCATGGAAAGTGTACGACCTAGACCATCCTTGTGTATGGAACTATTTTAGAGAATGGTTTGGTGCATCAGAAAGGTAAGAAAAAAAGTACTGTTAATAATGCATTTTTCTGAGAAAAATGCAAAAAACGATAATTTTTGGGAGGCTCAGACGGAAAATATCGAAAAACCTTCTAAATGGAGTCCCTCAAGTTTGTGTTGTTAATAGCACATAAAAGGATTCACAATTACCTAAAAAACAAGCCCAATTATGTTGCTCTACGATAATCGGTGTAGGAGTAATTAAAGTTTAAGTAGTCATGAAACACTAAAATAAAAGGTGGTCTGCCAAGCACTTGGCCGCGGCTAAGATCCGGCAGACCTGTGTTTTCTAGTATAAAAATGTTCCAACTTTAATTTGGTTTTCGGTTGAACCTCTTACTCGATAGGTCAGTTGCGGTCCCAAAACTACAACAAAAAAAGTGGTCTGCCAAGGCTTTAGCCCCAGATTTGACCAGGCAGACCAACATATTTTTGTTTTACTCCGTGAGTACTAAATTTTAAGAGTAATTCCAAGCTCTTACTCGATAGGTCACGGAGCGCTCCCAAAATTTTTCCGGAAAACGCTCATTCCAAACTTGAGCCGCACTTCCGCCCAGGCAGACCAAGACTTTTCTTATGGTCGCTGTGAGTACTAACATTTCAAAAACATTTCATCCTCTTACTCGATAGGTCACGTTTTTTGCAGCCAGCTCTCGCTCTATTAGAATTTCCCTCCAACTACATAGTTTGGAGTTACGTAGATGATTTTAGTTCTAAGCTCCAGGAATCACACTTTGTACTTACAGTCCATCACGTCAGTTGGTAGGCCATTTAAAAGATTAGAAATAGAGCAGTTGACAGAATTTACCCCTGTGGGACCCCGGTAGAAACGGGTTACGGTTGGGATTTGACGCCATCCAATACTACCTTGTTTGTATGGCCGGAAAGGAAATTGTCTACACAGTTCGGAGTCAACACCAATAGTTTGGATTTTAACTAAGAGAGCTATCAAAAGCCTTTGAGATAATTAGTCGGCCTTGTGTGTAATCGACGTAGTAAAATTCTTCTTGATGGACGTTACCAGAGAACAGAAGTTTTCGTTGCTTACTTCTCAACCTATTATCAAATTATGATTTGACTTTCCCGATGGTGGCTTTACAGGAATACAGGAAAAACGAGTAAGCCCCAGCCAGTTGACCTTCCCATAGTGCCAAACAGTTCTGCTTTGGTTGGGGTTGGAAAGTGATATTGGAAGTTAGCGCTAATTAGGCGGTGGTCCGAGTTATCTCGAGATCTGTTCGGAAATAACATCAAAAGCTCAAGTTAGGGCTTCGTTACTTATGTTAAGACTTCTGTCTAGGAAGCAGAAGCATATTAGAGGTAAAAGCAGAAAATATGCTTTTATATGCTTTATCGTAAGCCACGTCCTTCTTAACATAAATGGCAAAACCCCTATGGGCGGGAAGGTTATTTATCATGGCACCTAAAGCAGCATCATTTGAGATTTACTAAGCACAAGTGAAACTTTGCCTACAATAATAAACATATATTGTAGCAATATTAAAACTTGATGTCAATAATACTATATTAACGAAATAATAATCTTTAATACACAATCTTAATTTTTTAAATAACCGACTCCTCATTTTTAACTTACCGATGCCTGTGCCATCTATGAACAAATTTAAATAAATTGTAAATATTTTCCTCCTGGTTTGGTAGAATTTATTTATATGGCATCACTTAATTGCTATCATGGCTGCGCTGTCAGCTAGTTTGTTGAAGCAGTGTAGAAAATTGCTTTTTTGGCAAATCTAAAATGTTAAACGAAATAAATTCGAAACTAAATTGTTTATATACTTGTGCATTCATTCAATTATGAAATAAGTGTTACAAAACTTGCACATTAAAGTGACAGCTGTAAACGATTGAGAAGGCAACTTCCGTTTCATACAACTGTCCTTGTTTTCGTTTCCAACTTTGAATTCACTCGTACCTGCTCGGATCCCCAGAACGGGAGAAGGAAACTTTCACTTCAAAATCCCCGGAACGAGAGCAAGGAGCACTTCAAATATTCGCACGAAACCCCATCAATGTTACAAAAACTTATACAAGATTGTTTACAACTGAGCTTCAGCTGCGCGGGTTCAATCGTGACAATTACTATGGTCCTGTACCATATCCATCACCCATTTACATATGTACATCTGTAACTGAAGTGTTGTATACTATATTCATTAATACCCTCGGCATTACCACTAAAACAATTTGAAGACTCTTTCTTAAATGGAGCGCCTTCGAAAAAGGAAATTCTGACGAATTAAATTGTTTGTTAAATCTTCGCAGTACGAATTCTCCCGTAAAGACTTTTAAAAGGGCCACTTTCAAAAAGCATATCTCAATATACATAAGTGCCAAACGTAGGCCTCCCACTGTAATGTTTGTAATTATCTGTTAGCCGTCAAGAATGTTTTTTACGAAATACCGAACGGAGATTATCAAATTTGATTACAACTTCCTCTATCAAAACACCTCGATTTATTTAGTAAATCACAAGTCATGCTTTGCCAAACCAAAGCTGGAAGTTATTGTCCTAAACTAGGGGCATAACGAAAGGAAATTAGTTTCCTGAAACGAAACGAAACAAAATACAGCCGATAAGAATAACCTTTATCTGGTCCCAGAACAATAATTTGAAATGTCTGAAAAGTATAAGCAGCAGCACCGCCTAAGTGCCTACCACTACGACGGAGCACACCCACCCTAGACCGCCCCAACTAAAACTACCCTATCCAGCCATCAAATAATGAAAACAGAAGTCAAACTCTATTTATTATGAATTACCGAAAATCCATAATTCGTGCAATTCGTACAACGAGGACGAGCGATGTGCTCAGGTGAACCCGTCCGTAGATTGGCCATTAGGTTCTTCCCAGGTAGGCACGAAACCCATAAAAAGTTCCGATAAAGTAAAAAGGTCTGTAAATTGCGATTTTAGTGAATAATTAATCCGACGATTCCGTAGTCGTACGAACCGCTCGTATGCCATCGCGGACCGGGGTCGAAGTCGGGGGCTTCAAGTCCTGAAAGAGTTGTCCATACACGAAAGGGCGATCGAGCACCAGAGGACTAGGGGCCTGCAGAAGGAAATTAGGCGGGGAACGCTGCCGGGGTGGATTTTATAATCAATAATTGTTTTAATAAACTTTTAATGCAAAGTTACTTTCCGCTCCTGATGCACCCATCCAAGTGCCTTTGCCCGGGTTCCACCCTGCTTTGGAGATGAGAGTCGGCGATAAACTGCGAGTTATGGAATCGATTTGCTCGAATCGTGGTTGATGATACTCTTGTCCTGTATCTGAACACAATTTTCATGCGGGGGTGTATGTTAGAAGTTACGGGTCTGTGAAAACGCCAATTGATTACACATAGCATATTTTTATGTTTGTTAATATTTCCCAAGAATGTGTAGCATGGGGTAGTTTAATATTGAAAACATTAAGAGTTAATTTGTTAGTAGAAGAACCTTGCAAAAACAAACCATAATTTTTGTAACTTTCCACATTTGTTTCTAACTGAAAGTGCTCCGCTGCCCTATTCTACTAAGATAGTAATTGATCGAACAGCGGACTCTGTTTTGCGCGACAGCTCTCAGCTCTGACCAGGATCTCCCAGTTGTTGCGGCCTCTGATAATAGGGTTCTCCTCTAGGTTGTTCTAGGTCTTCCGACTCGACGGGATCCTTGCGGATTCCAGTCAAGGGCCTGTTTGGCTAGATTATCGTTTCCGCGTCGCAAAATGTGGCCAATCCAATTCCATTTCCTTTGCCTGCCTGCCGCATCCCCTACGCCTAGTTCCTTCTTCATTACTAGGTGGAGCGGAGGGATGTTCAATAGCGCCTCCATAGCTCCGGTCAGGTGATTTTAGCTCCAGTGATACTAGTGAGGCAGGCCAGCCTTTGACCCTTGACAGCTTAATCATGGGTCTTGTCGCACCATGCAATAGATGTATGTACATATATGTGACCATGGGCGTTATAACCGTCGTGTATAGCCAGAACCTTAGCTTTGGTTTAAGAACCCAGGTTTTGCCTACAAACGATCGATATGGAGAAATGTAATTGCCTCGGCAAGATTATGCCTAGACCTCCTTTGAGGCCTCACTCGCCGCCTTTGAGAAGGAAATTTTCGTACCAAATATTGTAGAACTGTGGTATAATCTTCCGCAGTCAGTTTTTCCGAACTCGTACACAAGTTTTTCCGAACATCTTATGGTGGGACCACACACTATGAGCTTTTCAAAAGCGCGTACGCCGTTTCAAATGAGAATTGATTTTTTCTCACTCATGACTCAGAAAATTAAAAGATCACGCGCGCTTTTGTCTGGTCGTACGGCCAAAAGCACGTGGGATCTAAGTCCGCGTAGTGAGGACGGGCCTTTAGAGTGACTTAGCTTTCTACTTGTACCATGGCCCGAACGAGGTGGCAGACTGCTGGTACGAACGGTGTTTCCTTGGTACTTCCACATAAAAAATTTGTTTTTCGGTTATTAAAATTACAGTTAGTTTCTTTGTTTCTGCGCCTTCCACTAAGTAAAAAACTAACTGTGAATGGTCGCTAATTGAATTACCGTTGAAATGAACAGCAAATATTTTATTTTTTTAAGAAAGAAATCCTTGAGGTAAACTCCGATAAAGTGCAACTTCTGTCAATCCTGTTAAGACGTGTCTCAAAATCTGCTTTAGCGAAAGAATTATTTGATTCGGTCCAAGCGAAGTGCAATAAAACCAAACGCCTTAAATGTTCGGTCGTGCCATTATATCCGCAGGGAGCAATAAATAAATAGCCGTGGACTCGCAGGTAAGCTTCCACTGCATAACACCTCGCCGAAAACTAGACTTTATGCTGGTTAAATGGCAGGTGTCGAAGCTTAAAATTTGTGAAAAGTACAAGTTAAAGCTGGCCTGACTGACGGATTCATCACCGCTCAACAGGTTTTCAATAGCCGCTGAACACAGTGTGGTCAGTCATGGCGATAATCCATACCCGATTAAAGTAATTGTCGGGGCTATCGGATTGCTCTCAATTGCATTTCCCGTAGGTGTTCCGGGGGGTTACACAGCGACTGCGACTGCATTTTTCATTCATGAGTTTTTTATGCGATTTTTATATTATTTCGGCCCAGCGTATGCTTATCCGTGACAATGTGCTGCTGGACACGTGGATAAAAGAGAAACCGTTTGTTGAGTCATTAAATGTTGGGTGAAGTTGAAAATTAAAGTCAGGATGGAAACAGGTGAAAATTTTCGTTTTTCTGTGCATAGTAAAAAAATACATATGCACAGTGTGATTTGTTTATCTTTATCTAGATATCGGATATAAATTTCTGCAAGTGACACAGTGCATTGAGAGTAGTGATGAGCAAAACTCGTCTTGCAGTAGTCTTGCATTCTTCCAAAAACCAAGACAAGACAGGACTTTTTGCTCATCACTGCCAGACTTTTGGCACTTAGTCATGACCAAAAACTCTTGCTATCTTGATCTTGCAGTCTTGTCTTGCCCTATCCTTTCTTGGTTTGCTTTGGTCTTGCTAAATGTGCAAGACCAGGCAAAAATGCAAGACTAGTTTTGCTCATCACTAATTGAGAGGCTTACTTCATCAGTGCTGCCACGGTTCTGATAACCAATGTATTTTAAGTGTGTCAGATATATTACATTATCTTTATCTCTAAGAGCCAATAAGTATGTTAACCTTTTTAAGGTGAAAAGCTGATAAAATTTGTAGAAAGAGAAAAGAGACGTGAACATGCAGAGGAAACTTATCAAAGCTCAAGATGACTTTCAAGAGGGAAGAACAAGAAGTGCATATCAACGAAAAAGACAATGCTGTAGCAAATTTAAACCAAACACTGCCATATGTAAGGACGCCAGATGAAATATCTTGGACCCCTAAGAAGGGAGACAAGTTATCCTGCAAAAATTACAAAGGAATCGCGTTACTGCCTGCTGAATACAACATGTTCACCAGCTTGACCAGCTAAGACAAATCCTTGAACAAAGCTGCGAGAAGAAAGTCAATATTCCAAATCATCGTGGACTAGAAACAGGCTTACGACTATGTACAGAAGAAAACTCCTAGAAATTCGAATGGGTCCAAGAATATACTCAAAGCTGATAAGATTGATAAAATGCTCAGTAGAAAGGGTGACTTCGCAAGTGGAAATACAAAACTCACTCACGGGTGAATTTGAAGTCACACAGGGATTAAAACAAGGGACAGCTTAGCTCCCAGGCTATTTAATTTGACGCTAGAATGGATTATAGTAACAAATATGTAAAGGAGTGGCACTGTCGTTAACACATCAATTCAACTATTAGGATATGCTGACGATGCTCACAACGTAGGACGATCGCTGCAAGTAGTACAACAATCTTACCATGGCCTCCTCTAGGGCATTTCTCCAAGTTTGGCGGTCCCTTGCAGCAGTTCTCCAGTTCCAAATGTTAAGCATTGTCTCTGCGTCAGCCGTCACAGAGTCTATCCATCTCCTCCTTGGTCTGCCTACTGGTCTACTATTTTCCGAAATTTCTGCCGCCGTTTTGGAATACGGTTGTCCTCCATCCTCTCTTGTTGGGCCTTTTATGCACCTGAGGACTTTTATTTCAAACCTGTTGACTCGTTCCTCTATGTCCTGGGTCATAGTCCAAGTCTCGATACCATAGCGCAGTACTGGTCGTATTACTGTTTTGTAGAGTGAAAGTTTCGTTTTTCTGTGCACAAATCTTGAGTGCAGTACTTGTTTTTGGGCATAAAAGGCTCTATTAGCCAGTAATATTCGTCTTGTTATCTCTTCGCTTTCGTCGTTTCTTTTTGTAGTAGTAGACCTAGGTGGTAGACCATTAGGTAGACCGAGAAAGTGATGAAGGGACGCTGTAACAGCAGACGCAGGTTGATCCTAGGACACCGTAACTGGAAACCAGCCGCTAGAAATCGTACAAACTGGAGGAAATCTGACGCCAAGGCTTCATATGGGCTGTAGGGCTACAGGAAGGCAGGAAGGCAAAGGAAATGTCTCACTGAAATACTCCTGGGAATAAAACCATTATTTCGATTTCTTAATTGTGTAAATCTTGATTTTTTGCGTAACCTCGCACACGACACAGAATACCATTTATAAATTATCATTCGAGTTGTGTAAACTTTCATTTTTAATTTACAAGTTTTCAGTATTTTAATCGCGTCTAAATGAAAACAAACACGAAAATCATATTTAAAAACACAAAACAGAAATTCACTTTTCCCGTCGTTTGTCATGAAGGACTAATTCCCGGCAAATGGCATCAACAATCGGCCAGGCACACGTTCCACTACATTTAATTGATTGGGTATTAAATAATTTGCCAGTGGCGAGTTAAAAACCGAAGCAGATTTCCTGACTATTTTTCTGCAACAATTCATGGACTGATGTTGGTTTTCAGTGAAAAAATGGATTTAGTGGTGGAAGCCAGGGTGGCAATGGTCTACCGCATTATGGGCACACTAAGCAGTAAATTTCGACTTTTTGGTCGGCTATGAACATTTTCAGCATTTCCAGGACACCAGTTGCTGTAGTGGGGGTGGATCGAGTGCTCAATTTGGCTGTAATTTTTCCTGTTTGGAAGTGGTTACTGGCTGGTGGACCACTTAATGACAGCCTATGTTTTTTTAGTTCTGAGAAAATCATTTTGGAATTACTTTTTGCGGAGGGCAATAAATTGTAGTTATATCGAAATCTACCGATAGATTATCGATGGACCTGCACAAATACGAATTGCACAATCAGTCACGATGCATATGGCCTAAGCTTCTGCAGAATTGCACTTACAACGTTTTGTAGACCAATTACCCAAGGCTTGTCCTTGTAACCACTGCGGAATAATTTTAATGATTTTCCACCCCTTGGGCCACCATATGCCAAACTGGAATAATAATTATGTGACATTCGGATTCGGAGGGATGCTGATATATTGGCACTTGTGTGGCTACAGCATTCACCTTATGTGAAACTGAATCAGGCTTCAGCAGCTTGTGTATGAGGCAGAATTTATTTATAACTATGGGGGCAAAATTGCACTACCTTCACTCGTATCCTGGCTGGTACTCCTACATCAGGAATCCTATCCGTAAGTCGCAGTGAGGTGATATTTTGTGCCGGAGCGGCAAAACAGTGATTGGCAATTTGCACTTCTAATATATTTGGAACTGATTGAGTTTTGACGTTGAAACAAGAGGATATTACCTTCGTCGTGTACCTCTGTCGTGATTAGGGTGGATGCACTGAGGCAACCCTCTCCTCGATATGAATTTATGCTCTATAAATTGAGTTGTTTTTCTTCTTTCAAAAGTTACATCTCCCGGAGACTCGAGGAGATTCTGAGTAGTTGCACTGGGCGAATTAAAATTTTGGATTTACACGCAATTACTGCAAAATTGTAGTGCTTGCGCTTTGTTACATATTACTACAGTCAGTAAACACCATTAAAACGAACTCTTTATGCACCTACAATCACTAAGCTTCCCAGACAAAAATAGCCGACGGCGACAGCAGCATGAAATCAACTCTGCAGCGTTTTAGCTAAACATCCGCCGCAGTTTAACAGCGAAATTACGTGAATTATGCAAAATGATCAATTCGACGTTGTCAATTTGTGAATTGCCAATTGATTGATTGAATTCGATTATTATTTACTTCGAGTCGTAATCGTATGTTCCATTGGTGGGCGGTGTACATTTTATACAGCCTAAACGTTACCTGACCCTGCAGTATGTATGGACGTACTCATCCATTTTGTTTGCCTTATCGATGGATTTCTCCTAATGTACAAACACTTGCAACGCAACGTGACGTAAAATGCATTTTGTTGCATTAACATCCATCTACTTTCGGTTTACTGGATTAATTAGAAAGCTTTAAATAAAGCGGCTTTTAGCAAACACATGAAGGTTAGAATTGATTTTGCAAATTTGATATATTGCCCTGCACTAAATGTCCGAAAAAGACCTCTGAAAAATGTGTACGCCACACAAATTATTTACCACCAGTCTGGCCAGCAACTCATGTTTTTAGTTATATTAAATTTAATAAATAATTTGGAACAATCTTGAGCTGTAATTTCTTGCAGCTTGCGTTTTGGTTAAAATACATGGAGTTTTGTATAACTGAAAGTTTCAGAAATGGTTTCGATTTAGGAAGGACCAGTCTTTTAATTTGTTCGTAAAAGTATATTTCAGGACTTTTACTGCTAATTACAATCTACAGAAAAGATTTTTAAAGCTACCTTAAGACAAATACTTAGTTAATACAGGGTGCCTCGTGAAAGATTTGGGATTTGTAAATGAAATAAAATGATCCCCAAGTGCAGCGGCTTGCTTGCCTCTCCATTACTGGACCTATGCGGACCTATCCCAAAGTTGCGATGGAGGCAATCATTGGATTGGCACCATTGCAAATCTCCTCCACCAAGGGCCTTGAGATTCAGATATCATCGAACTGGCCCAATCCAGTCAAAGGACATATGGATATCATCATCTCCTCAACGGTATCACAACGCGCGTATCCGACCATATAATTGGTGAGCTGCAAATCAAAATGAAGTTCAGGACTCATCCTAGGGTCCAGGAAACCTCTACCGATTTACCGACAGGTCAAAGATTGAACATAGTACAGGGACTGGTGTCGCAGGACGCAACTCCAAGGTATCGATTGCAAGGGGTAGGTATGGTCCTCTGTTTTCGAGACTGATATAGTTGCCATTGAGACCTGCGCTAGGTCCTGCCTTGAGAAAGGTCTGAAAGGCGCCAACATTAGAATCTTCAGACAGTCAAGTTTCCATCAAGGCAATCTCAACGTAGAAGTTTTCCCCTAAAACAGTTGCAGGTTGCTTTGGCGAACTCCAGAGCCTGGCCGCGCAAAATAGGGACTAGTTCTGATTGGTCCTAGGACACTCGGGTACCAAGCTCTTGAGGGTGGGGTCTGAAACCTGAACATTTCTGTGGCATCTCATGGTCCACCTCCAAGCCCCTGATAGAGAACTGGGCTATGGGACTGAACCCAGTAGAGTTGAGCCGGACTTACACGAGGCAGTACATTTGTCCCTACACGATGGTAAATTGTACTGAGGCCTCAATTTTTTGAAATGTCCCAAGTTCAAAAATAATATCCTACTGGTATATAAGCGTGTATCGAGATAAATGATGCGATGTGAATACATCCTGGAGCGACACTTCTTATTTCGCGGACCTTAGGCTGTTGGTGGGACTAGTTAGACCATTTGGCGCTGCGGTAGACCTCCACAACGTAGGACTGCCTCCGAGACATGGTATCTGTGAATGTTCGTTGGGTTGCTTGGTGCCCAATTTCGACAGTTTTGCGTGTTGACATCAGACCCACTTAAATAAAAATGTGTCGCGTCACTGAACGGTTACAGTTCCAAATGGGCTTAACATATTTTCACAGAACTCCTTAGGCGGATGATACACATGATGCATTAACTTAATTCCTACTTTAATTTGAGTTGATTGGTCAGAGGAGGGTGCCAAATAGCGCAAACTTCACTCCGATCCCTCCCTTGGCCTATCAACTGCCAGCCGATTGACAGTTCGAATTGATCAATGCATTAACTCGTGTATCATCACCCTAACACACTTTGTAGTCAAATTGGTTTTGGCAGAGCCAAAGTTGACGCTATCTTATGCCTGCACTACACATCGGAAGATGCCTCAGCCCTGGATACATCAGCCGATGTGTAGAGGGGGTTTTTGCTCGTCTCCGGACAATATTTAACATCCGGAGATACGTCTGTCCTGAATCCATTCTTGACGGATTTTGTGCCAGACGTCAGAGCGAACGCAAGGCTTGTGTCCACAAATCTGCCGACGCATCAGTGTTGTGCGCATTTTGAATGCAGGTGGACGCGTCGGTGTATTGTTTTGAAGTGTATTGTTTTGAAAATGGCTACAATGACAATGAGCACCGAGGAAACTTTCAAGTTTATAGAATTATACCAAGGTGAGAGCTGCTTGTGGAACCCCAAAAATAAGTACTTGATGTCTTGCGTCTTCCGATGATCAACACAGACTGATTGATACGCGGACGTGTGGACGGCTCGCGGATTTATTCCCGGATGCATCTGTGGATCATCTCCCAGATGTATCTTTCGATGTGTAGTGCAGGCATTACGCACGAACTTGCGCGGATGTTATAGTACGCTGGTTTCAACCCGGTTTCTTTGGTTCTTGACCTTCTGCTGGGGGCTGGCCATTGGTTGTTTGCGGTTGAACCTGTTAAACTTCTGCACCCCGTTCTAATTATATTTTTACTAGATGCGTCACTTAAACGACGAAAATCAAAACGTGTACAAAAAACCTCTTCTGCAGGCTAAAATGCACGCATCGTTGGCCTTAAAATACGCTTCCACTGCGAACTCGCGACACTTACAGGATCACTGCGCCATCGTGATGACTAAACAATTTGCACGCATGCCGCACCGAACTATATCCCCCTCCCCCTCTCCCTAATCGAATTTCAAATCCTAAATCTGCCACGGGACATTCTACATATCTATACGAATGGTTGCTACTAAATTTTGCAATTGAATGACAAACAGTGATAATTAATTAATAATTAAACATTCACAGTGTAACCCGTCAGTGATGATATTCCATTACCGAAGAGTTATATTTTTTAAAAAACCTATATTTAAAATTCCAGCTTTAAGATTGCTTTCCTAGACAGAGATTAAATTATGCGAGCCAGCATCATAATTAATAAAAACAATATATCTTCTTCTTCTTATTTATATTCGTTAAAGTAGAGACCGAGAAAAGCAGAATAACATGTAATTCGCATCTTAACTGACTAATTTCAAATTCCACCGTTGTTGTTACTCCGCTGATATCAAAGCTTTCCAGTATCAATTCATGTCAATGGCTTCTATATTTGTAATCCCTCGGTATTGGATGCATTCAACGCTGCAGATTTATGAAGATATGCATGACGAGCTGTTATTTATGTTCAAATTGTTTAGGTGAATCCATAAATACATCACTCAAGTAGCTTGGGTAAAAAGCGGCAACTGGATAGCAAGGCAAGAAGAGCAAACTGCTACCTCGGCATCAGAGGGGCCGAAGCTCTATGAGTCCCCATCCGAAGTCAAGAAATGATTGGAGAACATTTTTACAGTCTACCGACTGTAAAATTACTTGGCGTCAAAAAACGCTTACTACAGAGGCACCTGGACAGATTTACTATGCCCGCGCGATGGCAACGTTGGTACTCACCACGGTAAAAACATCCGTTCTCCTCCGTTTAATGATACGCAGCATATATCCCCGCAGTTGCATGTAAGTTGCATATCGCCGAGCGTTTGTCCATACATCAAATCTACTGTTGACAGCCCGAAAGAGGGATGGCTTTGTTCTAACACAGTGACGGTAATTATTACGGCAACAGTGCCCTACCCTGAGCAAAATTAACCAGCCGGATTGCGTGCTGGCAAAGCTAAGCGTTTTGCTAAGTCATTTAAGCGTTTTCTTCTTTTCATTAAGAGAATCTGTAACATTGTGTAAATGCACACGAGAACAAGGCACGATTAGATATGTATCAGGGTGACGTGCAGACAAAGCATTGAGATAGGCAACAAAGGTTTTCGCACTACGACGTGAGTTATGGCCACGTGGAATTAGCAATGTATAAACAAACTTTGGGTTCCCTAAATCGTGAGATAAACGTATATACCTGGAGGAAGCTTTTATCTCGTGGAAATGCCGGTTGCGGTGGTAAGGTCACCAGCACCAGGAGGAGGAAATCAAAGCAACAATGAGTTCAAACGGCCCGTCATCCACGTATTATCACTGCTGCATTAAGTCACGCTGCTTTTGACTGCAACGGTTCCCAACGCTAAATCTTTTCTTAACAAAATTTAGGGAATCATAAGTTAAAAATACCAAATCAATACTTTTCGTGGCTGATTTTGTAGAACATAACCGTCGTGAGATTTGACTTTAATACTGTAAATAGTTTCTCCCTTAGTTGCAGAAAATGCCACCCCATTGCCAGAAATGTGGTTTCGTAAGACTGCAAGACACCAGCAGCTACGAGTCATGCTGTATCTCGGGTGCCTTAATTGGGCCAAGTGTCCTCGTCCCTGGATATGCTCCAACTGGTTGACGGCAGTCATCATGACGACTCTCTTGGGCCCCCATTTCTGCTACTTCTTTCCGCACCTCATTTGGTAAAAAGTGTGCCTTTAAAGGGATCCACAGAAGGGCGAAGTATTCCCTTTGAAGTCGTCTTCCGTTACACTGCTGCAGTCGGGTCTTACAATCTACTTAACAGCTTCACTTCTTAACTTGACTATTTTTCCTTTTCTGAATTTTCCAAGAGAGTGTAGAAAAGGGCTTTCACTTATATGTGCAAAGGTTCACTGAATTATGCCTCAAGTATGTTGAGATAGGAAAGGGCTAAATATCGGAGCACAATGAAAGCGAACAACGAACCGAAAGTAAAAATATACGCGCTTTGCAATTGTAGGAAACTACATGAGAATGAACGAGTAACGGAAGACGAGAAACTTGCAAACTATTTCTATTTTGATCGACGTTCATTACCAACACCAACAAAATGAAATTAATTGAAAAGCGCGCTAACGCGTCGTTCGTCGTATTGTGTTTTCTCATTTACCGGCTGACCGACAGAATTCGACATGGTCCCCACAGACTTTTGTCCTACAGACATCTATAGAATGTTGTCTGTGTAAGAAAGCAGCGCAGACAAATGCCGGTGCGTAAGTCCTCTCATGTCTGCAGTACTGGAAAGTCCGCACAGACTTTCCGATGACATGTTGGCGCTAACCACTTAAACTTCACATCTGTACGAACAAGAGTCTGTGTCTCGTGGACTCACCATTATTAGTTCGCCGTTAGCCTGTTCGTTGGCATTTCGTTTCTGTTAAAGAACTGTGATTGAAGAGGCGCCCTTGATTATTCTTCCAGCTATTGTCGAGGTTTTTTACGAGAGAGAAGTAAAAGAGAAAAGAGGGAAATGTTGTAAATGTTGTTCATACCAAAACTATACAAAATGTACTTCTCCTGCTTTGTATCCTCCCTATACTGATAACAGGTGAATGCGTTCGTGCAGTGATAGATAAAGTTCATTCAAATGTGACATGAACCATCCACACGCAACGCCAACGGCAACGTCTCAAATTCGTCAAACGAACACGCAACAAATACATGCACTCGTCTTTTAGCTTTTTGGTTATTACGAGACGGAACGCAAGCAAAGCAATTATTTGTCAGTGAAAACTCGCCGCATTCTGCAGGATCACTGCACGCACCGCACGCATGTATGTATCTATATCCAGCTTATCAGCATGCACAGAAATTAATATATCTCAGTAAGAACGACAAAAAATTTACTCGTGGTGAAGGAATACCTGTGTCCAGGGGCGGCGCTTTCATAGGTGCGAATGGTGCACTTGCACCGGGCGCAATTGGACGGGGGCGCTATTTCAGATATTCAGTTTTAAAAAAAAAATTTAAAACTTTGAAAAAAAAAATGTTTAAAAATGTTTTTCTTACATCCTTTTCATATATTAAAGGATTTCATTTTTATTAACACGACTTAATTTTCCAGTTTATTTTCCCAATAAAATATTCTATATTTCAACTCATGTAACAACACAACACAAATTCCATGCAAAAAAAAACCTGGAAATTTTACTTCCTCTCGTACTACTTCCTCTCGAGACTTTTGCTTCGTGATTTTCATATAATTTCTGTCCAGAGAATCAGCAGAAGTAAAAATTCAGGAGAAATATCCACCAAGTGAGAGAAAAATCCCTCATTCTACTGATGTTCTCAAATTTGAACGTGAGATGTAAATACAGAACTAACCAGTGGAATGAAGGAGACGAAACACATAATAATTTCATTTTTACTACGCTGGAGCACTTTTTGAAATGTTTGTAAAATGCACCATATCAACTCACACAAAGGAAAAAATTGTTCCGATGGCTCTGTATTGTGTATTGCTGTTTACTGTGATTGATATAAACTTCGGGGCGCTGGTGGTGCACTTTTAAATTTTGTTCCAAGATTTGTTCAAAGAGGTAAATAAACGAAATGAGAACAAAATATCTTGCGATTTTCTAAATATCTTGCGACTGTCGAATAAATTAATATGTAGATTTTTTTTTATGTTATACGAGTTATTGATGGTGCAAATTTAAGTTTTGTGCCTGTTTCTCTGGAAGAATTTATAAAGAGAAAATTGAGTGAAATATTTTTATTAGATTTAAAATGTTGAGTTATAAAAGTAATATTTTAGATTTAATAACAATTATTAAATTACTAATTTCAGGTAATACATTTGTAAATTATATTATTTATATTTATATTTTATTGGAATTAATTTGTTTATTGTTTTTATGTTACGAAATTTAAAATATTTTACTGTGCCGCGAATTATGAAAATGGTATAGCAAATATAAATAGAACATACAATTTTCCATTAATTAACTCTTCAACTCAGACTTAATTGATGCATCGTTTGATAATAGGTGTGAACTTCGAAAAAAACGTATGTTTCTAAAGGCAACTTCTTGTTTTGATACTATTCAAAATTTATATGCTTATTTCTCCAGTTCGGTTAAAAGATTATTATTTTGAAAAAGAAGACACTAACAAGCTTAGTAAGACTAGTAGAGAAAGTAGCATAGACGCGTTCGATTAGTTCGTCAATTAGATGGTGTCTACGAGGCGTTGGTAGAACTCGTTCAGGTAGGGAACCCGTATCGAAACATACAGCAGAATTACGAAATAAAATTACTGAGTTAAATTTAATTTGTTCCATAGTAATCTAGTGTGATATTTTAGAAAAATAAATATACTTACAAAGCCCAAATGTCGGCTGCAGTTGATATATTAAATTCCACAAAAGGTTTTTGAAGTGAAAACTTCTATAGGCACGTTGGGCACTTTTTGGCCCGGGGAAAAACTAAAAACTCGCGTCACGCTAACGAACCATCATCACGCTACCGTACCATGTGAGAAAAAATTTGCCTTTGGGGGTTTTAGTTTGTATTAAGTGTTATAAATTATTATACTATATTACTATGTATTATATATTCTTATGTTTGATTATATATTATTTTTTTTTTATTTGGAAGACTAGAGCATATTATGGATTTTTTAATGGTTTTATTTAGCTTGACCTCGTATATTTGTTTGTTTGTTTGTTTCTTTGGTTCAATTCTTCCGACAGCTTTTTTAACTACTTCTACTAAACCGATTTGTATGAAACTTTGCACACACATTGAGTTCCCATGACAATGCAATCTGACAACTTTGTAAAAAAATCAAGATGGCGGTTCCAAGATGGCGGACGAATTTTGCAATTGTGTTCCGATTATATTGAAAATCGGTATCAAGATGTTTTTATCAGCGCAAATGACGATTCTGTGCTCAAAATTTGAAAATTCAAAATGGCGGATGAATTTTTCAAATGTGTTCTGAATCCATTGAAACTCAGTATCGGGGGGTTTTTAAGGTCACAAATGGCGAATATGTGGTCAAAATTTTAAAATTCAAAATGTCGGCGCCAATATGGCAGTACGATTTTGGCAATTACGATTCGATTTCACCGAAAATCGCTATTTGGAGGTGTTTAAGGTCGGAAATAATGAATTTCTTGTCAATGATAGAAAATTAAGAATGCGCTGGCAATATGTATGGTATGCATAACAAATCACTTCACCAGAATTTTGTAAAAAGTAAAATGCATAAATACCTGTATAACGACTGTATAATTAAATAAGTCCACAAAAAAAATATTTCAAATGCATTCACATTCATAGACAAAATTGTTTGACCATTATCCTCCTGTAATATTAAGATTGAATAGGAAATACAGAATGGCCATAGAAGTTTTCACTTCCATCGTATGGTCCTACGCACACCAGTTTTTTTTTGATAGATTTACGATCAGAGCAAAATATCAGGAAGTTATTGAAAAAGTCAAGCAAATTGCTACCAAGTTAGAAGTGCCTTGTGTATTTTCCGCTTCTTCGTCCTTGCGATCCAGACGAAAAAAGTTTTTTTCATATGATCAGCTGATGGGGCGCAATATAGCATAATGCACCGGGCGCAAAAAAACCACGCGCCGCCCCTGCCTGTGTCTGCTTGAGTAAGATGTAAAACCAGTGCGACAACCAACAACAGTATTGAAGAAATAGTTGTATGTGCCCCTGGTCTGGTCAGATGCAGTGAAACTGATGAGGATTCCCCTCTGTATCAGTTATTTTTGTCGAGCTACTTTTCGAGTTACCATATGATCATAGGCTGGGTTATGTTAGCTTAGGTGTAGGGCTGCCTCCAGTGCAACCGGAGCCCAATTATCGTTTTGTCGCGCCGTTTTGATGCCACAACCTCGTTTATCTAAAGCTAAGTCGTTGTTTGATCGACTCTGGCCTCTAGCCTGGATATCTTCCAGAACGTAACTGCCTAGTGATCGTTGCATAGCTATGTCTAATACCGAACATTTACACAGGATGTGAATGAGTGTTGAGTGGGAGAAACGGATAAAAAGGTAAATAAGATAGACAACACACAACTTTTTCCTATTTATTATCCGATTCTTCTCCTACATTTCCACTCAACTCGGTCATTCACACAAAATTCGCGACTTGCTTCCTCGTCCCGTTCTGGAGCCTGTTAAATTCGTTTAATTCGAACTAAGCCTAAGATAAATAAACGTCGAGGCTTCAGAAAAAATATAAAGGGAATCGAACTAACCTATCTGGAATAAATTTGTAATAAAATTATTCTATTTTGAAGCAACTGCCAACCCTGGAAGTAGTGTCCTCATTTTCACAAGTCTCACTACGTGTAGAATAATATCTCTTTTACTTTGAAATAATTCTCAAATCCACACATTTGAAACCGGACGATTCGAATATTCTCGGAGGCACACAACCATTCTTTTAAGACCGGCTTGCCAGAGACGAACATAAGAATTACTTACGTAGACATTTGCTGAACATGCACCCGTGGACTGGTGGCAGAATTAAGTTAAAACTATCGTCGGATCGAAGCTACTTAAAGTTTCATTTCATGGAATATGCACCCGTTCCATGACGTCCGACCAAGTTGATTTCAGCTCCTTGAAGGTCTCCTGAAATTGATGTATTTATAAGGGCAGTTGAGTCTTCAAGGGCCGAGGATGTGTCCGCCTACTGATAAATGCATTACCATCGATTTTCCGACATAAAAAGTTGAATTTCATGCAATTTTAAAAATTGTGAAGAGTGCCTTATGTAATATGGAGCAGTATCCCAAGAAGGACGGCGGCAGCATGGGCAGCCGTTACTGGGAAAGAGCCAATCCCTTTACGGGAAGTTAGTTGAGGGCGGTAACTTGCTAAGAAATTTACAACACACGACTGTAATAGATACAAGCGTACCACAGTATGGCCCGTAGACAAGCTCCGATTCATAATACAAGGAGGCAAATCTAAGTACGTCAGGAGGAAATGCGCTCCGGAGCCAGAATAGTTTGCTTTCTTGAGAGAATTACAGTTGATTGGTACAAGTACAAGGTATAGCGGGCTACGGTTTACATGGTCTACCGGATTCCTCAAGCAAAGCGCCATTAGGCGATGAATTATTCATCGGTCGACATGCATATTTCAGTTGAAACTCGTGCAATAAAAGGCGATTAAATATTTATCGGGCCTCTTTGCCCCCTGTGTACGAGTTCCATGCGAAGAGTCGGCTTGGAAGATAAAATTTGAAGTACCAGAAAACAAGCAAAAGAATGGATTCCCGCTAAAAAAATTGCTGAGGATTGTGAGGCATTTTCGGCATCGCACCAGAAAATTTCCTTCAAGCACATCTCGACTACAGAAACTCGTTGGCGCCAAAAATAGCAATCGTACTCCATTCAAAAACAAGGCGGCAGCTTGTTATGAATGAAGACATAGAAGTCCCCAGGTGGGCTGGGAGAGGTGCTCCCAATATATATAGGTCGTTTCTCTACCCACATTTACGCAAACCGTTCTCTGACACGTGATGACGAAGTGGGCGGCTTCTGGCTTACCCACTTATTCCAGGCATTCAGGTGTGCAATTCCAAGACTAGACAGCTTCCAGACGCTTGCACAAGTATACTCTTCCGCAGACTTGAGAACAAGAGTTTCTGGCTGGTGTGGATTTGTCGTCATCGCCATCATCACATGACATGATTGCCACCCAACAAACTCTGCTACACTCCACACTCCGCCCCTCAGTCTGCATCATCGACTGGGCCCTCTTGGCTTCAACACTTTTAAGGTATCCACGTCACAGGATACTGGGGATGGCCAAGATACAAACATAAGATTCCTACCCTAATGTAGATTTGATAGAAGAACACTACCGCTTGATACCTGAGAATTGTGAATGGAGGTCGACGGGTTGCAGTTGGTAACTAAAATCGAAAGGAGCTCGTGAAGATGTTAGAACTGAAGCCGTGGCAGAAGCTAGCTCCGTTTTAATTCAATTTTCCACGAGAAAAATAATTGCAAACACGCGGAAGTTTTTAAGACAACAAGCGTCAGTTCAGATTCGTTTACTTTCTTTTTTCGGAATTGTTGTTTCAGATTCGTAACTAAACAATGTTAAGTTTTATAAACTGTGAAAGGAACTATCAAAGTTATTTTGTGGTTTACGGAAACAAATATGTATTTGGAAAACAGGGCTTTAGGACGGGATTCGAAAATTTGGACAGCTTTATTTGCTTGTCCAATATTTATCGCCTTTTTTATGTGAAAGTCCAAGCTTAGGAGCCACCCTTCGTGCTAACAGTCCGTCATGTCGTGGTCATGGTGCAATGTCTGGCTTGGTTCGAAAGAAGGAATAGAGGATAGGATAGGTTAATGCGATTCCGCAGGGTACTGAAGGAGGAGGAGGAGCTCGCACCAAAGTCCTGCATACACTTGAGTGTTGATAAAAATAAATTTTAAAATTTCGCATTTTAATCGAGCTCGTAATTTTCTTTAAATAAGCTATCGTTTAACCTATGTGGAATGTACCTGTATACACCAAGAGACCGGTAATAAAACCAGGAAAAATGCGCGACGAGTCAAACCCCACGGCAAAAGCTCTGTGATACCTGGAAAAGGAACAACCTCCAAGGAATTTCGGGGCAATCTTACGTTGGCACGAAATATCGCGTTCAGCATTTTCACCTGCCCATTAAGAGCCACCCCTCGGCAATTCTTGTTTCGTTTGATTTCACTTTAACGTGCACTTAACACCGAGTACTTATGCTAAG
Organism: Thereva nobilitata; assembly: GCA_963855945.1. NCBI lineage: Eukaryota > Metazoa > Arthropoda > Insecta > Diptera > Therevidae > Thereva > Thereva nobilitata. Next base: position 997,594 of record OY979696.1, read on the forward strand.
TTTGGTGTGAAACCTCAAAATTTGTGGCTCCCATTGAATGCTGCCTGCCCAGGAGCTGGTACTGGTGCTGTCGGCATACGAAACTGTTCACCAGAGACTCACCCTCCTTATCCTCGGCCTTCCAGTCATCGTTGTGAGGAGGCTCTTCCGGTTTAAGTACCCTATGAAGTGGTTCCTTAAGACCCACCCTTTGTGGGGTGGATTTCGTGAATTCTGACATTTGAACCTCTTTAAAGTGCGATGAAATGTGCTTTTGTGTACGGCTTTTGTGGCAGTCTGCATCGCGGGTGGTCTGTGCCCAAGGCCCTTACGAATTCGGGTAGTGGGAGTTCAATTAAAACGATTCCAGTTCTTCTCCTATCTGCAAATGAAAAATAAGAAATTAAAAGTCGGATAGGCAAGACTGGCTGCTGGTGCATGCAATTCAAGCTGCTCTCACGATCTGGGAATTCTCTTTCGTATGCGGCACTCAACCAAATTTTTGCATATTACCCCCGTTTCCTTTTTTTAATTCCAAACAGCACTCAAAGCCTCATGTCTTCTGTAGAACACGCTTTTATGAGAATCTTCATATTTGAATTGCAATTTTGGAAGTTGTTTACGCGTCCAACGATTTTTATTTCGCGGCCTCCAGCTTGAGACAACGAAAAAACCCTTGGCATGAAAACTTTTGCAATATTTAAATCGCAGCAACGTAGTACCTTCGAATTTATGAAGTAATGGCGAAAAACATAACATAGACGAACAGCAGCTCCTTAATATTGAGAATAGGGGGTTTGGGTTTGCACTTTGTTATTATGGAAAGCAACCCTTCGCTCGTAATAGAGTAATTTAGAAAAATTACCGGGTATAAAGCAGCTTTCCAAGATATACGCCAGCACCTGCCCCCCGCGCTCTGTTCTTCTATATAAGAAGAAAAGGCATGCGATATGGAACGGAAAGAATAACTTCAGTTGGAAACCAAATGGAAATGTACTCACCCGTAGCGGGGGCGGGGTTGGCGGTCTTACTCGTAATGTTTCTTAAGTACCTAATGTGTATTAAGCAGATCAGATTTGCATACCAGCCGTCAGGGCAATTGGAAATTGAGGCTCGACTGGGGTTCAAACAGAATTCTAGATTATATTCAAATGCTCGGGGCCCAGCTATGCTGCTCCACTATACGGCATGGAACACCGTTCATACTGCATACGTATTGCAGCCATACTGTTTTGGGAACGTAAAATATCCGTGCATATCCTAGGAGCAAAGAAGCCCCGTACAGAATGGAAGTAGATTCTTGTAATATGAGAATATTACGATAAACTATGGGCCCTAAAAACCTCCTTGCTCTAATACCGAAAATTGTCGGATTTTCGAATTTTCATGAGTGGATGGGGCGGAAAATAATTATTATAGGAATTTATGAAAATGTGGAGTTAGACTCTGATTTAACATGATCATCGGATTTGTTGCGCTTAGACTTCTTATGTATTGCATAATTTCAGCCTATTCAGCCTAGGGTTGTCTATGATATTGGTCTTTTCAACAACACGGTCTATTTAGATCAGTGATTCCCAAACTTATTTCGGTCGTGGACCCCTTCCTATAACAAAAACTTAATCATGCACCCCCAAACCCCAGTGAATCAAATTTTATGATATAATAAAACCTACTAAAAATACTTTAATGTGTTCTCTCTGAGAAGACAGTTGCACATAGCTAGGTAAATGAATTAGGTAAATATTTTCAATTGTTATGAAAACAAAAGAAAAAATGCAATTGTGCTTGAAAATATAGGTACAAAGGTACTTAATACTTAAATAATTTTAAATAAGAAGGAGCGGGAAAAATTGGGAGCGCTGCTCGGGGGAGCTGATTTTGAGCTTTCTGGAGTTTTCAGAAATTTTATACAATGAGCAAAACTGGCAATTATCTTAATGACCATAAATTGTGCCATTAGCACATCTCGTTCGATTATAGAAGTTAAGCAGCACTGAACGTGGTTAGTACTTAGTGCGGGGCCCGCTTGGAAAAGCGACACTCGCCCTTGGAAAAAAACGAGAAAACAATAATTGGAAAAGGCGAACAAAAATAAAAGATTTTCGACACCCGGAACTTATTCACATATCCATCAACTTCAAATTTTGCACATATTATGTATGTATAATTCGCGTGACAATGCAATCTGACCATTTTGAAAAAAAAATCAAAACGGCAATAGGCATGTTAACAACGGCATAAACGTCAATTTATTTAGCGCTGTTAGCAAACTTATTTGTGCTTTTTGGCTTAGCTAAAATGTAGCACAGCTTCTAACTTTCAAAAGGGGTTGACGTTTACTTGTGAATTCTTGTTGTAAGCAAATAATTTAGTAATATTTTAATACAGAATGAAGATATTATTAATTTTTTTTTTTGCTTCTTATTATTTATAAAATGAGAAATGTTATAATTTTTGGTTGTTATTAGCTGTAAAATTTGAACTGTCAAATGGTATCCTAGGAACGGTGTTAACAGCTATAATTTAACAAAGTTAAAGTAACTTGGTCCTAAACGCGCCCTATGCCAGGTAGAATGCCATTAGCTGTGTGGCGTCATTCTAAATTCAAAATGGCAGCCAAAACCGAATGACGGAAGACATAATAGACTAAAAAGCAGAATATTTATCCTATCAACTTCAAATTTTGCACATATGCATAGTTCGCGTGATAATGAACTCTGATTTTTTTTATAAAAAAAATAAATATGGCGGTTACAAGATGGCGGGAAAATTTTGCAACGGTGTTTCCCGACCCCGCGACATGGGTATCAAATGAAAGGGTATGACCAGTTGTATAGAATTAGCTGTGTTCCTCCATTCTAAATTCAAACTGGGTATCAAACAGTGTTGGCATCAATCGATTAATTTCATCAATCAATTAATTAATCGGTTAAAATTTTAATCGATTAAGTTAATCGCGACAAAATTAATCGAGATTAAAATATTAATTCTAATCGCTTTTAATTTAATTAATCGTTAATCGTCAATCGTTAATTTGATTGATATATGTATGACTAGGACATATCGTGCTAGTTTCGACTAGTATGAATCCATTAAAAAGCCGATTAAATTGAGTTAGGTTGAAAAATAACAAAATGCAAAAACCAAAAAAATAATGCCAAAAAAATAAGTATATCTATTTACCATACATTTATTTTTAACTATATATATTTGTTATTATGTTGTGCAGTACTGTGCGTTCTAAAGGGCGCGTAAGCAAAGGTAAATAGAAAAAGCATGCACTAGGCGCCGTATACCCTTGGCATGGCACTGATGTTGGGCAGCATAACTGCGGTCCCATTTAAGGCCAAACCTAAATGAAAAGTAACGCAGAAGTGAAGTAGAAGTGAAGCAGACTTACTTCAACAAGTAGATGTAACTTCCACTTCACTTCAATTTTGGTCACTCTCATACATTCATATGCAATGGTACCTAGCTTCACTCCACTTCACTTCACTTCCCATTTAGGTTTGGCCATTAGTCTTGCACAGAAGTTTTAGTAAGACAGAGGCATACTGCAACAAGTGGTATTAGCAAAACAATAACCAAGATAAAATCAGAGTAGAATAATGAGACGACGTAACAATGACAGCATACTGTGTTGTCTCATTCACTCACACTGTGTGAGGACGCACTACTCTAAATATGCTTATCTCTTACTTGAACGTATTGTACTTTACGTAAACAAGAAAGAATCGTTAACTTCCGTGAGTTCCGGTCGATGTTCGATCTATACGTCTTTTCATTTGCGTATTATTTCGTGCGTTTGGCGGTTAGTAAATTAATTTTTGCGTACACATGTCGTAATTACTATGCTGGTATTTTTCTCATTCCACGTAAAGTTAAAGTTACTATGTTATTAACAATGGATATAGTCGATGTAGTCACCGTACATAGCATTCTTAGTACTTCAAGTTCTAGTAGACAGAACGAAATTGGCAATGGGAATCAAACAACATCTTGACCCAAAACACTAGGAAAAATCTGCCAAGTGAATCTTGTTCGTCATCTTCTGTTTTATTTGACGGCACCTTCTTCAAATTTGATCCTGAGAAATCTACTGACAATATTCTTGCAATATGTATCAAGTGTTCATCACAAAAGGAAACAGTAATTAAAGGATATGGACAGTAACACTTCCTTTAACAAGATAAAAATTCCGAAATTTTGTAGTTTTTTTGATACGAACGGGAAACAATTAATCGTAATATTGATTAGCGATTGGCGATTAGATTAAATTAATCGTCAATCGGCGATTAACGATTGAAAATATTAATCTTTAATCGTTAATCGCGATTAACTTTTTAATCGTTAATTTTTAATCACTAATCGGATTAATTTTTTGCCAACACTGGTATCAAATGAAACGGTATGACGAGTAGAATATAGTGGCGGCTGCCACCAAATTACGGAATACATATAATAGACTAAAAAGTAGAAAATAAAAATAAATAGTTTAAAAAAACTAAAAAATAAGCTGTTATTTTATAATGAACTAAAAAGTAAAAAATAATTTTGAATGTAAAGTTTTTATTGCTCCAGTCAGTATATGGAGGTTGTTCCTTTAAAAATCAAGCTCAGAATGAAATTAATGAAGTTATTGGTAAAATTTATAAATATAACTTACTTAAATATAAAAAGCGTGGGGCGTTAACGAAAAGTTACAGTATTAATAAAATAGGAATACAGGTAAAGAGCGTTCCACCTGCGATGGTCTGAGAGCATTCTCCTCTGCCCAACTTCTGTTTGCATAACAAAAGTGTTTTTAACAAATATAATACTTTTAGTTTTGAGAAAATTTAATTGATCACCTTGTAACTTTAAATTTATTTCATCAAATTTGGCGAATACGTCAGTGAAATAAGCTGTTTGCTTTTCGATTTCGTTCGCTCCGCGTGATCACGCGGGAAACATCGGTTTTTAAATTTGTGTAATTTTTTATATGAAACCTTCGATCTTTTTCGCGGACCCCCGGTAGTTTTTCGCGCACCCCCAAAATACTTTTTAATTATCACGGACCCCCTGGATCATCCCATAGACCCCCGGGGGTCCATATGGACCACTTTGGGAATCACTGATTTAGATGGTCCCAATTGAACTTCTGCCAGTTCCTATATATACTTTTCGCAGAAACCCAAAAGAAATGTACTTATGCCTGGAAAAAATATTGTTTTATGAAGGAATTATTTTTAGCGAATGTAGTATTATTCTAATGCATGAAAGTCTATAAAACTCTTGTTAAATGTCGCTACAGTTCTTGAAGGACTGCCCTTGAAGTCTCTTGTTCCAGTCGTCTCTACGTTTTTTTTAGTTCTCTTCAATTCCTTTTACGAAGTTCTCCTGCATCTTTCAGCAAGTCATCCAACATATATCCTGGCTAGCATTCTTTCTTCCGAAGCTCGTACAACAACGTGTCCGAGCCATCGTAGTCTGCTCTATTTTATGTGTATAACTAGCTTCAAGCTCTTCGTTAGTTCTAAAACGCCATTCGTTTGGATTAACCCTTACAGGCTTAAATACTCTTCTTAGAGCTTTCTTATCGAAGGTACTTGGACAGGGTATCGCTGCCATGTTGGTGAAACTACAGCTGTCAAATTTGGAGGTTATAGTAATTCAAGTTGGGCAAATCACCATGGAAAGTTACAGTGTTGAGAAACGCCTGCAAATCATTAAACTTAACTATCAAAAGTGTCCTGTGCACTGAGGTGAACGAAAGTGTGCAGGATAACCCGAGGCTGTAATTTCCTCTTCGCGCCCAAGAACTTAGCGTATTTTGCGTCAGGTGTTGGGCCTGGACCCGTACATATTTTTCAATAATAAATATGTGGTTTGTTCTTTCCTAAATCCTGCTTGGCAATCCTACTTTTTCTTCCATGTAGGGTTTCAGTCTACCTTTGAAAATCCAACCAAACCAAATACTAGACCAAACGGAGTACGGCTTTAGACCGGAAAGATTATATTGTTCGCTTTCTTGTCTGTCTCACAGTGCATCTTAACAAAAGTGTACATCGCTTTGGTGAATCTGGTTTGATTAGAGTATGTGGCCCTGCGCCGCTAACAGAACTCCCACCTATTGGTATTGACTTGGTTCTAAAGAACCAGATTGGAAGTTTTCTTTCTGGGCTTTACATCAAGGTAGTATTGGAGGGCGTCGTATTTCGGACGGTACTCCTCAGGGGTCAATTCTATCACCCGTACTTTTCCTAATCTCTACTAACGATCTCCTTTCAATTCCCTCCTATCCACTTCACAGATTCGTTGATGACGGTATTTGGCGTGACTCTTTTGTCCTCAATAATCTAAGTCAAGCACATGCCAGACCTTGTCTTCTTGATCCTGAGCTCATACCCAATTCAATAAGAACTTCGAACTCATTCTTGATTAGTGCCGCACGAATTGTGTTGAGCTCAACACTTCCAAATCGAAGTACTGTCACCTCAAATAAAACCTTATTCACTTTCTGGACGTAACACTAACTAAGGATTTTCGATGGAATAACCACTAAACAAGCTTCCTAGTCCCAAAACATAGGGCTATCTCACTCAGCTCATTCTCATAGATTACAACAGTCATTTTCGTGCCCAAGCCAGTCAATGGATTCGTTCATGAGTAAACAACTTGCCTGTGGAACAGCCTTCCGTAGTCAGTATTTCCAAACTTGTACAACTGAAAGTTCATTGCCTCCCCTTTAAAGTACCTCCAGACCCCTCTTAACCTATTGTATCCTCTATCCTTCGAATTAAGCTTACTAGTAGACATTGCACCCTGACTTATACCACATGACGAACAGTTAGGACAAAGGATAACTTCTGAGCTAAATTCTGTCACATAAAAAACGCAATGGCACAAGGAGCCAACATGAACGCTAAATGTATTTATGTTGGGCGCTTATTATTTTTGTAACCACCACAATTCGCCTGTGCAGTAATTGGCCATTGCGTAATTTCTGGTTTAACAAATTTTAGCACCAGTCGATGCACATATACCGACGATTCAAAAGAACTGGCAGCAATGGGGCTGAACAATTGTGCGATGCGGAGAAGATTCCTGGCTGTTAACATGCAAAAATGCCTTTCTCCGAGTAGTGGTGGCTAATTGCATTCGAATTTGACGCCTTTGAGTTGCGCTCAGTCTTGTTGCTGGAGCTTATTAGTGGTTTGCGTAAAATTTTTTATAACTGGTAGCATTCACGTGAATTTTTTCGGAGAACCTTAGACCTCCAATGATAGCAATAATCCGTATATTAATTCTTTTGTTATTTGACAAGATAACAGTTCATTCATGTTGTCGTGGTTGAGTTGACGCCCCAATCAATTGTAGATCAGGAAAATAAATACCTCTTAGTAGTGTAGTTATGATACACATAGTTAGAGCAAACGTACATTCTGTTGACCCGCCTGCTTTCTAATTTGCTGCGTATTGTAATGCCGTACTTTTGAAGGTGTGATAGAGAATAGATACACACACGATTTTCTACCATGCCCAAACCGGAAAAAAGGAACGCACAACCACTAGGACGCGTAAAAGTCGGCTTTCAGTTGAACAAATGAAATTTTTCCGATTTTTCTGGCATGCAGCGCGAGACTTCTCTTCCATGCAAAGCTGGCAACTAAACTTAACGAAACTGTCTTCTTTTTTTACTTAAATATGAGAGAGCACCTCTGACAGCCCTGAACTCTTATCCTAAAATTTATTATCCTGGAAATTTTATGATTGCTACTCTTGCCTTGCAAGTAATCCGCAGCAGCTGCAATCGTGCATCGGAAGGAGCAAATTCGTCGTTTTTGTGTCTGCAGTGTTTTTCCTCAAAAAGTGGTCGTTGATTCTCCGATCGGATGTGCAACTTGTAATTTTGCAATCCATCGAAAAAACCTCCGTCTCACGGTTTCGCCCTGGGTCCTTCCACTCGTGGACTAATCCCAGTTCGAGAGACTCCGCTGCCGTATTGGAGGGCTCGTAACCGGTGTGCAGAACTGGATTTTTTTCGTATTCTCCACTAAACCCCACTAAAATAATTCATTTCAAGATTTGTTGCCATTTCTGTGGCGTGTTATTTGCATAAATCAAAATGATCAAAGCTTTGTTGGCAAAAACTATTCACGATCATGGTGCACTCACTAATCACGGTTTTCTCTGTTTCATTTCAGGCCAAACTTATGGAAAACTCTCACGCATGGCTGGGAGCATCAACATCATCAATAGCTGGTAAGTGTTCTTTAGTGATTAGGACTTTAATAGATGGACGTTAATTTAACGTCTTTAATGGTTCATTCTAGTGACTATCTGGGTCTTTTAGGGGAGGAGTAGAAACTCACTATCAGAAGCATGGCTATCAGTGCATGAAGGGATTTTGTTTAACTTTTATAAGCTTCAGTGCACGTTGTTAGTTTTAAATGCCATCTGCATTGGCTCTACAATTGTGTGTGGGGTATTCGTACGATAGCATACGCATTCCTTAATCATTAAAATAATTTCCCTGTCATCCCCTCATTAATAATATTGCAATAACACCACCTATTCACATCTTGGACAATATCTTCTTTTTGTAAAATTGTTGTAACTTTTTTACTGTTTTGGTTTGCTTAGGGAATTATACACGAACAGCAAGCAGAAATTTTACTTAGGCCAATATTCTCTTGTGATCGTAATGATCGTATAAAAGCAGGCGTTTTAAAACTGTTTTTGGATATGTCCAAGACTGCCTCAGGCGCTTTCGAGAAGGTCGTAGTACTAGGTGCGTTTCATTTTCATTGGAGTACGCACGCCAGCGTAGTTGGGCGCACATCGGAGTAGATGCTGCTACACCACAGTATGCAACTGAAACAACGCCGATGTGCGCCCAATTACTCCGGAGAACGTACTCGTACGAAAATGAAACGCACCTACTATTGTTTCGAAGCTTAATGATTGGGCTTCAAGCCAATATATTTTTTTTAATGTTTTATATTTATATTTAGAGAATGAGAATTGTGCAGTTACACGTAATGGAAATAAAAATAATGAAGAACAAAACAAATAACTATGAAAAACACGTAACATTGTGCCGATGTTATAGAGTAGTGATCTGCGGTCTTGAGAGAATCATACACTTGCAAATTTGAACAATCACTTACTTATACAGCTTGTCACCCGGCATTCGGTCCTAATCTCAACTGATACTTCCACCGTTCCTATCCCTAGGCGATGTCCTCCAGTTTGGCATCCCTTAGCTCGAGAAGTTTTGGTCTACGCCATCCTTCAGCCGTAGTTTGATCTACATCGCTGTCGCATCCCATATCCCAACGACGAAGCTCCCCAATGGGAAATTGAGCGCTAGAATATCAATGATAGAACACTGCTTAAGGAGCTTGGAGCGTTTTTGAATCAGTCACAAAAGTAGGAAAGAGCTTTATATCCGACCAATGTATAGCGCCTGTGGATATGTGAATAACAACTGCGGTGTTTAAAAGCTTTATATTTTGATCTTCCAAACGCAAGTGTTAGTCCCCAACTAAGTACTAACCACGTGCAATGATACTTGACCTCCACAATCGCACAAGAATCGGTCTATTGAGTATGCTAATGGTATCCTTTTCTGAGCTCTTCGCATTCTTCTTCACGGCTTTGAGACTACTGAAGTATTACTCGTTATATCTTCAAGCGGCAGGCTGCAATCGTCTTTAAACCAGTTGTTTAAATCTCTGCGATTTCTCTTGATTCGAGACTAATTCGTGGAAACAAAGCTTTTTTGGTTATCAACACGTGGTCTATTTGATTGCGAGTGGCTCCATCAGGTGAAATCAGGTGGCTTTGTGAATATCCTTACGCATAATCATAGTACTCGCAAAGTCTAACTTCTTACTTGCCGCCATCTCTATTTTCCATTCTTGTTAGTGTTCTCACGCAAGCTGTGGGTGACAACGTCCTGCCTATATGCCTATTATAGCCTTCAAGTCTACAAGAAGATTTTTACGTCATACCTTTATCAGGCATTGTTAAGTTTCTGTTAAACTACTTCGACTCTTCTGTAGATACGTGAGCGTTTGATGCTTTCCAATTTTTTCTTGCACGCGAATGGTGCCGTCTTTCGCTTATCCGCCGATAACGACGGGTTTGATCCTTTTCTCACTTAAAAACTGCAACCACCCGGTGTCTTTTATGACAGCTACAATATAGGTCATAATCAGCTTTTTTGTCGCATCTTTTGAACAATTAATTTTAAAATAGTAATTTATTAATCTCTATCTGTTTATCCACTAGATGAGTTAAAACGTTTAAGTTTTATGTAGTGGATGCTCTACATTATTCCCATTTCGGAAAATCCAACACTTTTATTTACAATATTCAAATGCACTTTTACTCATTCGGTGGTTCACAATTAGCTTTTTTGTCTCGTTTTGTTTCGTTTTGATCCCAACAACGCTTCTTGTAGAGTTCCCGACCCCTACTTAAAGTAAACTCTACCGAAGTGATTTTCTCATCTAATGGCCGACGGAAAATTGCCATTTTTAATGAATTTCATTAAAATTTTGGAAATGAAATACGATTAAACCGGTGAATTATGTATTGGGCCCACATTTCTTCGGCATGGAATGGAAGAGGTAAGCCTTACGAAGTAACAGAGCCTGCGACGGATCTGGCGGGCGTTGTGAGGGCAGAGTGCTATGTTGGTGCTATCAATCAAAAATAGAATTTTAGATGCTGTTTCACGGCTTATTTAACGGTGATTAAATACTTTCGGACAATGAGCCGAAGTCGCGGAGCTGCTGCAATCCGCGACAATTCTCTAGTTTTGCGGCGTAGTTCCGGCGAAGTTAAGCAAACATTTACGCAATTATCGCAGGGATAAAATTGAAAGGCGAAAAATATAAATAAGAAATGGTAAAAACTAAAAAGCATTAAACTCGCCTGGAAAACGGATTAAAAGCGCTTTTATGGCAAAGTAAACATTTTTAGTTAATTTTTACTTGACTTCACAGCGGGGCCATAAACAAACTTCGCTCGGGGAAATAAAACAGAACCGTGGCGGGCGTGGAAGGCCTCTCTTTACGGGCTGTTTTTAATTTCTATTTATTTATTTAAACATTTCATATCGCTTAATTAAACAATTTTTATTTTTAATTTGCACTGATGGAGAATGACTCAATAACATTTTATTCAGAGGAAGAGTTGAGCTATTGTTCTAGTTCGCCTTTAAATATGGAAAGATTTTGATTACTTTGGAGCCTTTCCTTATTACTTAGAAGATGTTACAGCGGTAGTAAAGCCGTAAATTAGTTCCCATTCACAATCTCTGCCAATCATGTCTCTTCAATAAAATAATTATACAATATTTAGGCTACTTCTAAGATTGTCTGGATTTAAAATGTCCAGCGACCCTATCGTTAGATCGATGAATTGGCTTGGACAACTGGTCTTTGGTAATTTCTATTAACAAAAACATCATCGCTGTCATAGCTCCTTCTGTTATGTGCAAAAGCAGGGTGGTCATTAAGGACCAAATTCGTAGCATTTCTGGTGGTATCAAACTCTTCTCTGCCGGACACTTTTATGCCCCTAATGCACCAGTTTATAAGTCAATAAATCGATTGGACCGATAATGTACTTGCTATGGTCCCAAAAAGCTAGTCAGGCTGGAAATTAGTTAATGTTTATCTTTTATCTTCTCAGCTAATACTCTTTTCAAACCATGAAGAAAATAATCGATAAAGAAATAAAGAGTCATGATACCACTGCAGGCAGTAAAACCTTTTGGTCCTTGGTAACTTCCATCAAGAAGAATTTTTTGTCTTGAAAACGCATCCAAAATAAAGTACTGCCTCATCTCTAATAAAACCTGCTGACTGATCTCCCTTTTATCTCAGTGGAGGGCGTGAATCTAACAGCTGACCCATCTCTTAGGTTCATTGGTACCCAAGTACCTGAAGATCTGCGATGGAATGATCAAATACTGCAAATCGCCAAACAAGAATCTCAATGCTTGGGATGTCTTAAGACATGCAAGGTCCTCCTTCAGTTGGCAGCCCAGACTACAATCTATAAGTCCTCCTTTCGGCCCCGCCTTGAATACAACTCATTTATCTGAGCAGGCGCCTCAAAATCACTTTGGCGTGGCTGGAGAAAATGCAAATCTACGACATTTTCCCGCAATGCTAGACTAGTCAGCTCGGCTCACACAAGTAGTACAAAGTGTGATTCCTCAGCCTGATTGTTTCATATAAAAAACAGTACACAATATTTTTCGCCTCTTCATTAATAATCACGGACTCCACTAAACCTATTCTATTCTTTAACAAGCTTTCGAACTTTCTATAGGGTAGCTCCAAAACTTAGATTTCCGACAAAAACCCCTATAAGGAAACCACGATGCGGTGTATTCCTTGCCAACTTGACCCCATTGAACTTTATGCCTAGGACCATTCAATAGATTGTGGTGTGGTTTGTGTAAAGGCCAATATTTCAATGTACCTACTTTACAATAAAATACTCTTCAGCAATAACCGCTTAAGGTATAAAATCGACTTTAATCTATAACAACGTACACTACAAAACCGCCGACACTACTTTGAAGTCAAGTACGAATGAACAACGCTATTGCCATAACCTTCTATATTTACAAGCCACGAACAAGAATCTCAATTGAGAGAATCGGACTACCAAATTCTCCCAAATTCTCCAAATTACACTAACAACATAACGTGACTTCACCGAGTTGTAGTCCGATTGAGCGGAAATTCGCTCTCAATATTTTCCTTGTTCATGGCTTGTAATATAGAAGGTTATGCTATTGCGTATAAATGAACTTTTTGGAGTAACTACATCAGTATTCAATACTTCCCGTTTCTTTTGTGAAGTTTTCAGTGTAGGTTCCAAGAGTTACATCAAAATTCTTTCCCGTTAACACCAACGAAGGCTGACAATAGTGGAACACCAGAAAAAGTTAAAGTATATAAAACGCAAACATTTTAATACAGAAAGGCCGTTATCGAAGACCTACTTGAAATTTAATTTTAATAACAAACAAGAAACTTTGAACCATCGCCTCCATTCAGAAATAACACGATGAATCTGGAAGGCAAATGAATTCCACCTTGTTGACAATAGTTTCAAATTTTGAATCTAAATACGAAGCTTTTGTAGATTCCTTTAACGATAATTTAAAGTAAATAAATATCGCCTAGCATCAAATAAATCCCACCAGAAACCCCAGTACGATTTATTGGAAGTGGAACCTTGTAAATAGTCTCCGCCATCTGATGAAGCACCAAACCCGGCGGACCAGACCACGGGGACTGTTTTTCTTTCTTCTTTTCCTTAAAAATTTTCTTGTTAATATTTACTTATCAGACGTTCACCAATTTATATTCCGCTAGAAATTTAAATAATTTTTTTTCCTTTTTGTTATTAAAAAATAAACAGAGAGCAGAAACGCAATTTCTCAAACAGAATGGTTGCCTGCAGCCATAGGCTGTACCGATGGTCTGCGGTGTCTGTGGTGGTCCTCTAGCTGGAGCTCATTATGCCACTATTTGCGCCGCGTATTTATTTGGTAAATATCACTCGGCCTCATGTTATTAGCTGGCGGCCATTTATTTGAGAAAGTACTCCTCGTTGTCGTGGTCCTCGTTTTGTTGTTCCCCGTTGCTCTTGTTGTAGTTGGGCTTAAGGAGCCCTGTCCCTCCCCTGCAGCCATGCGTCCTGGGGCTTGCTAAGTACGCTATTATCGCTGCCACTACCAACATCGGTGCCGTTGACCTTCGCGCTAACGACTCCGGGTCGAGTCTTCTATTACTGTTCAGTGTTCACTGCTCGACTTTAGACAACACTCAACACTATGCCAAGCAGACTGTAGAAGCCACGGCATTATTTTTTCCGTTTTGTGTTTGCTTTATTGATTATGATGCTATCTGCCACTGTCGATGAAATGTGGACATTCCGGGCTCTTCGAGTATTTTTAAATGCGCTAGTGGTTTCTACCAGCATCTGAAATGTTGCCCTTCGTTGGGAGGGTCCTGCGAGTTAGGTTTCCATTAAGGGTGTTATTAGAACCCTCCGCTCTTAGTGATCTTTAATTGAATTTAAATCGGTCCATTTACTGCTATTGAATACAAAATCTTAGTTTGTCCTCCCAAGCACAGAATGGAGTAATAAACTCGGAATTGCATGTCGTCTCGCGGCAAAAGAAACTCGAAAATCTGTGTCTTGCAAAGCAAAAGTCCAAAAACTCGCTATCGATTTTGCAATCAAGCAACCATATGCAACCGAATTCTGTATCCGGATCAACAAACGAGTCGCAAGCCTCCCCATTAGTCAATCACCATAGCCACGATTGGGACCAGATGGCTGTAAGGTCCCTTAACCTGCTGTAATGGCTTTATGGGGCTTTATGCCCCATTTATAAAACATAAACAAATCAAAGATTCTCATGCTCCAAGTTATGATATCCATCATACCTTTAGAAGAAAACTCGGAATAATATTCGGATTTGGATTTAGACGAAGCGCGTTAGAAGTTCGCCGACGAAACAAGAAAACGACACAGAAAGTCGCCGTAAAATTTCCATACTGGCACCCAGGAAAATTTTAAAGCAGAGTTTTGTTTACTTCTTGGAACGGATCAGGGCGGAAATACACTTTTTTCTCTATATCACATTTTCTTACTTTTAATTTTATTTATTTTAACGAAATCACCTCTTTACAAACACAACGGCATCGCTGGGTCCTTTGATGTTGAAGCGCTCGTTTTTGTGTAATTATTTACGTTAGAACTTGTAGCGCGATTTTTAGGAGTACTCAAACTTAAAAAAAGAGTTTTTAGTTCAAAAGAATTAAAATTAATAAAAAAAACAAAAAGCTCAACAAGATTATAAGAAATACCAAACGTCTTTCTATATTACTCATAAAATACTTTTATGAAAAATAATTATTAATAGGATATGGATATGTCTGGAGTTTCGTATTTACAAGGAGTTTGTATGTACAAAGCTATGCTGAAATATTTTTCTTTATTTTCAAAAAAAACCCTAAGTCTTGGGTCCAACGAATTCAAAATAAAGAAAGTACCCTCCTCGCTGCGTTTCCGATTTATTGAAATTAGTGTAACACTAACTTATTTCTAGAGTTAAAAACGTTGGATCAATTTAGTAGAAGTTCGCCGATTGCAAA
Source organism: Thereva nobilitata (assembly GCA_963855945.1). Taxonomy (NCBI): domain Eukaryota; kingdom Metazoa; phylum Arthropoda; class Insecta; order Diptera; family Therevidae; genus Thereva; species Thereva nobilitata. The sequence goes on from OY979696.1 coordinate 1,012,758, forward strand.
GCTCGAATCTCGAATGAAAGCCAAGCGTGGAATTTAGGCACCCTGTCTTTCAAGTGGAGGTGTTGCTATATTGTCATTCACCTATAAAACAAACAGATTTTTATCATCACTAAAACAGCCCTGGCATACTGTATTGATCGGTCCGTAATCGGCTATTGAGACATCAACTTGCTTGGTGCAGAGGTCCTTGACCAGCGGAGTCGAACGCTGCATGCCCGCACCAGGTTTGGTCAATGCCTTCTTAGCAGAAAGAACTGGTTGGTTTGATTACCGGAAACCATTGCAGACTGTGCCACGAGGAGGATGAGTTAATCTCTGCCACTGTTCTACCCTAGCTCGTTATTTGTTGTTGGTCTCGTTGTTTCGCGCTACCTTACTCGAACTAACAAGGCTGAGCGAAATTTCGCTACACAGTCTGCTGGGTCTGTTCAAGCGGTCTGGCCTACAAATGGAGGTATAGAGCCTGTTAAAAGATCAATAGATCTAATGCCGGGGTTACACAGTACGAGTTATGCCGGGGTTACACAGTACGAGTTAGCATGCGAGCTGGCCTAGTCAGTTACTGCAGTGCAGCTACTCGCACCGTGTGACTGCATCATACGAGTTACTGCCATGTGCGTGTGGTGTGGGTCAGTAGCTCGCATGCGAGTTACTAAAACATTTTTTGCTTTTACTCTACTCTCGCCTTCCCAACACGCCACAAGCAGCACCTCGCATACGACTCGGACGCCAACTGGCACGGTATTGGGAAATGACAGAATCTCGTAAACCAGGGACTATGCCATTTTCATTACATTCTTCGAAACTACTGAAATCTTTGAAAGCTACTGACATGCGAGTACACAAGTACATCCACTGTCAGGCGTGAAACTCGTACTTCTGGGGGAGGCGAGTCGAGCTACTGTCACGCGAGTATACATGTGCAGTAGCTGTCCACTGTCAGCAACTCGTATTGTGTATCCACGCCTTAAGTATCGGCCACGATACATTTTGAATCCGGTACTTTAAAAGTACATCAAAGGTAGAAATTCCATACATATACATACATCTTCTATATAAAATGAATGTGTGTATGTATGTTTGCAATAGGCTCCTACACCGTTCAACCGATCTTAATGAAATTTTAACCATGTGCTATTTACATTAAAACTTAGAACATAGGCGATTCTATTACTTTTCAAAGCCACTCCTAGATGGCGCTTTCATGCAAAGCTTCGTAGAAAATCAGCGCAAAGCTTTGCATTTTTGCATATAGGTCCCTGGGGGTCTCCCATGATGCACCTCAAAGCCCAATTTTCAATATTAAAAATGGCCGCCGAAATATGACCGAAATTCAAAATGGCCGCAGAAATATGGTTAAATTTACCAACTTTATTCCGATTCCAATGAAAGTGGGTATTTAGGGGTTTTTAAGGTCGCAAATGACGAATTTTTGGTCAAAACTTATAAATTAAAAATGGCCCCGCCAATATGGCCGACGAATTTGCAAATTGTTTTCCGATTCCAATGAAAATCGGTATCTGGGGGTTTTTAAGGTAGCAAATAACGAATTTATGATCAAAACTTAATTTCAAAATGGCCGCACCAATATGGCCGACGAGTTTACCAATTGTATGCCGAATCCAATGAAAATCGGTATATGGGAGTTTTTAAGGTAGCAAATAACAAGACAAACGAGCCAGAGCTACTTTGAGAATGAAAAGATCACGATTACAGCATGCCAATGCACCCCAATGTTTTGATGGGTCCAATGGATAAATTAAATTTCAAAAAGCACCTGGAATCTGCTGTTGCAATTCCAAAGCTAATTTGTCACAACTGAATATTCCATCTGAGTCACTTGGGGCTTACGTGGATAGAACTTCTTCGTTGTCCTAACATGTTTTACTACTTCCTTTATTTCGCTTCGATGGGTGCAACGAGACGCAACGGGTTGCAGCTAGTATGGAATAAAAGCACCCTTAGAGAATCATAATTTTTCAGTTAAGTTTTTATTAAACATTCCGTAATGTGTTTCTTTAGAGAGGAATATTAACATAAACCTGTGGAAGAATCCGTGTTCGTGAATTGACTGCGATTGTAAAAATCTCGCTGAGAAATTGATCGTAGTCGTATACTTTACCAGATATACAGGGTGCGTTTTATGTTCCAGGCCGATGTTGGAACCACATGTACTATAGGTCCAAAGGATTCAATTCAATTGCACAAGAAAGTTTTTCAACATGTCACGGCAACGATCACCACTGCCTGTTACAGTATTGCATCTCGAGGATGCTAGACGTCGCTATCATGTCGCCAACGCAAATGGCGCACCGTACAGTCACTCTACGAGGGTGTAATGGTCGTTGGTATAATAATTGAAGATTTTCAATGCTTTTTATTAACAAAGCCAGTCTAGTTGAAATGTGCCTCGGGCTGAAAAATTCGTTGTTGTGACGTAAGAAGTTCTATAATAAATTGTTATCAACTACTATCCACGACTGGCAAATGACAGCCAAACCGAAATGACTTCTTCTTCGATGGCTCTACAGCCCAATTCGAGCCTTGGCCTCCATCAGCTTCTTCCTCCAGACCTCTCTCTGTTGCGCAGCTTGCCTCCAGTTTCTGATGTTTAGGAGTTTTGCTGCATCAGCCTTAACACTGTCTTCCCACCTTGACCGTGGTTTGCCAACTGGTCTTTTGCCATCTGGTAGTAAATATAGGGCTTTCTTTGGTATCCTTGAGTCATCCATTCTTTGTACATGGCCGGCCCAACGTAAGCGCAGTAGCTTGGCATGTGTTGAAAGTTTACACTCTTTGTATAGATCGTACAATTCGTGATTGTAGCGTATTCTCCATGCGTTATCTTCATTGGTTGGGCCGTATATCCTTCGGAGAACCTTCCTCTCAAATATATCCATCTTATCTGCGGACTTTTGGGAGAAACTCCATGCTTCACACCCATACGTAGCTACTGTGCGTATGATCGTTTTATAGATTCTTATTTTCGTTTTTCTGTGGATGTCTCTGGATTTCATTACTGGCAGTAGTGAGAAGTATGTTCTATTTGCGGCGTTTATTCTTCTTTGCACGTCTATCGTCTCATCGTTGTCTTCGCTGACTGTGGACCCCAGGTAGTTAAATTGGTTTACTCGTTCGAAGTTATATTCTCCCCAGGTGGTATTGTGGTTTCTTCTTCTTCTTTCCACCCTCGACTGAATTAGTATCTTGCTCTTGTCTGCATTTATTTGCAGCCCTATATGTTTAGCTTCATCTTCTAATTCTGTGAAGATTTCTCTAAGGTATGACAGTGATCTGGCAAGGCAGTTTATGTCATCGGCATATCCTGCCAGCTGTTTTGATTTGTTAAGCAGGGTTGCGTTCGCATCAATGTGTACTTTGCGAATTACTCCTTCTAGGCAGAGATTAAATAGCATGGGTGCCAACCCATCGCCCTGCTTTAGGCCTTGCTTGACTGGGAAGGATTCCGTCAATTCTCCTTGTATTCTGACTGCACACCTTGTGTTCTCCATTGTCATTTTTGTTAACTTAACTATTTTGAGGGGGATGTTTAGGTCCAACATCGTCGCATACATTTTTTCCGTGTCGATGCTGTCGTATGCTTGTTTAAAATCGATGAAAAGTTGATACACGTCAATGTTGTATTCCCAGCATTTTCGGAGGACCTGCCTTATTGAAAAGAGTTGATCTATTGTTGACCTATTTCTTCGGAATCCAGCTTGGTACTCACTTATTGCGGCTTCTGCATAAGGTTCCAGTCTGGCTTTGATAATGTTGGTCATTAGTTTGTATACCGAAATGACGGCGAAACACATTCAGCCTAAAACATAAAACGCACCCTATTTAATTCTTTGATGACAGCTTAAAATTAGTATCTGGAGAAGATCTATACCTAACGCGTATGGATTCAAGCAGAGCGGCACAGACTATTGTTTGCATTCAGAGACAAGGGATTGAAACAATAAATTTAATTGTACACGCATAAGATATATTAGTTGCAATGTAAATCATCAATCCTAAAAGATAATTTAAAGAATTCCTTTTAAAAAAACATTTTTTGTTGATTTGGGAGTAATTAAATAGACAGAAGATGAATGTGGAAATTTTTACAACTACCATTTGCAATATATCAACAAGAAAATAAGGAATAGTGCACTAGATACATGCACATGCATATAATCTGTTTATTGGGGTAGTTTCAAGTCAAGAAAACATCTTGACCTTTCGTTGCATACTCTGTGTAAAAGTTCATTAACACAATTAAGTGCTTTACTCGCTAACAATCACATATTAGAATAATTCCAACACTAACAATATTATGAGCTTGCTTTCAGTTCGCCTAAAAAACTACATCGCTCTTAGGTACGGATCATTTAGTTAAAGCTAAACCTCTAGAACAATCGCCAATTTATAGTTTTTATGTTTTACATGTTGCTATACCACTACTTTCAATTAAACATCAGCACACTTTGTTGCAATGGCTTCTCAAAGCGCCCAATTCTACTTAGATAATAATTGAGCGAACAGTGGCCCATCAGGAGCTCTGTTATTCTCGAGTTGAATGAATCTTTGTCTTGACAAACGCCCTGGTCTTTTCCAGCTATGACGAAATAGCTGCAGAAACGCTCCGAACCACCAAGTGATGAGATTTTTTCCATTGGAGAATGTTACATCTATTTATTCTTTAATTTCTGTCAATTACAATAACATAAGCTTGCTTTGGTAAACTGCATAATTTATATTCTTACCTTATTTATTTCTTGCAAAAATACTAACCTCGAAACTAATTTGTTCAAGCGATATTTGTTTTATTTATTTTTTAAATGAATATTTTTACTTGAATTATTAATTTTTATTTATTATTATTTTATTTATTAAAAATTTATACTAACAATAGATTGTTCGTCGCCTCTTAAAGTTAAAGTGCCATCATGGAACCAAACGCGCCTTCGTGAGGCTATGTACGCAGTTATCACACAAAAAATGCGTTTTACTCAGGCATCAGCCCATTATCACATACCAAAAGGAACTCTGTACGACAACATTTTAGGAAAATCGAACCGTATGCAAGTTTTGGACGAAGCCGGTCTTACCGCTAAGGATGAAAAGGTTATCCTTGAATATTGCTGCGATGTGTCGGTGTCACCTTATAATCGTCGTACGAAGAAGCCCTTAAATGTAATTTTAAATTTTGTCAAAATATTGAAACAAGAGTCCAACAGACACACCGAGGCCAACGACTTTGATTTTAGTGGAAAGAATGGATTCAGGTGGTGGTGGGCATTTTGCAAGAAATATTCAATTGTGTCACTGTACTATGGAAGTAGTATAAAAACTGAACCTGGAAGTTCTAAATAATAAAGAATATATATTAGTTAAGTTAGGCATTAATAAGTTAATTGACCACATTCCTTGTCATTGCTATAATTAATGTAAATGTAAATATATTTTTAAAGCTATTCTAAAGCAAAGCAGTAGCAATACGGCACGTTTGTTTTACAATAAAATTCTTTGATTTTGCTATTTGATATAAAAAAATAAATTAAATAATTCATAAGCTTGGCTAAAGCGCTTTTACCTTACCTGCACTAGTTTCAAATCAAATTATGATAATGCTGCCATAAACAGGGAGTATATTTTAGTCGAAGTAATAAAAAACTATTTCTTGAGTCTATGTCATCCTATAAAGATATTAGATGTTAAGACTGTCTTTTATGGATTAGTTTATAGAAAGTCTAGACCGTACTCATGTTACTACTCTCTTAATAATTATGAAAATATGTCAATCTTCTTTCTGACTAGTATCTAAATTTCTTGAATTTTATATTTCCAAAGGTGAAACCCCTAAGTTCGCTTCGCTTGCTTGAACTTGGTGAGATTTTCGGGTGCTATGTCAATCAAGCACATCAAGTAAACCCAAATACAAGCTTTGCTTTAATTACTTGACAGTTTACTTTAAACAAACATGCAGTGAAAAAATGGAAGATGTAATGGATAATTTATAAATTTTTGAATTAAACCGAAAATTAAATTTTTTTTTAGAAAGTTCAAGATTTTATCAAATTTATCTGCTTAAAGTACCTTTACATTATGTGATTGGTCATATGACTTTACTGTCAAAATTACGATTTGATAGTCCATCTGATTTCGTATTGTGTTCACACTTAATTTTGACAAGTTAAAACAGAAATAATCTATGGAAATTTTGACAGATAGTCGTATGACATGTCATTTGACATTTTATGTTTAGGTTTGACTTCATTGACAGTAAAGTCATATGACAAATCATATAATGTAAAGGTACCTTTACTATCACTAGATTTCGCCAAATGTACAAAGTATCAGAAAATTAAACATTGGTCGTTTCAAGCTTTGCTGTCCCTTAGCCGCTTTGGAATTTGGTTTTGCCTCTTAACAAGGCATTGGTTTATTTGGTGTGTCAAAACAGAAAAGCAAGCGAAGTGTATATTGGGGGACCTTAACGCATACTTCAGTCATTGAGCTGGTAATTTTATAAAAAACTTGAATACCCAAAATATGTATAATTTGTAAGTCATTATTAAGATGAAACATTTTCATTCCGGTAAAAAATAACCTATTAAATAAAAAAAACTAAGCCAGGTGGTATTATGTTGAGAAACCTCAAATACAATTCTCACGCACAGCCAACCTTAAAAAAGATTATCTTTAACTGGAGCAAAAATACAACAAAAATTGAACACTTGAGCTTCATAATAACGTAAAACTGAGAAAAAGGTTCAATATTCAAAGGATTTGGAAAACTATATGAATTATACATTAAATTTATTGCATTTTCACAATGTCAAATGTCGAAAATCGTTGAAATTTCGCTCGTACCATTTTGGTTAGAATACCATTTTTATTTAACTTGACACCAACACTTATACACATTATTCGTTGAACCTCCTTTTCTCTTTCTTTTTTCACCCTCGAAAAAGCATTAACATGATTTTCAGAAGTTTTATTTCCACAATAGCTAAAATGAATTTTTTTTATAATGATAATTCATTACAGTTCAATTAAAAATGCCAAGTTTTTAAAAATGTATTCCTCTTTCCATATTTCATGAGGAACAAAACTTTTGTCCATTTTTTCTTTCATAAATTATAACTCGTTATCAAATTAATTATCAATAAAACCTTCGGATTGCATGTCAGTATTTCATTTTTACTTAGTCCAAGGGACTTTGAATGCTTCCAATAACAGCAAATACTTCATGCCTTGTAATTAGCTTAAGTTTATTTCGTAGGACATGATTATAGTGTTTTTAACAGAAACGAAAATGGGTTGCTAAGCCCTGCACGACCTGTTCTCTCTTGAACCAACACACTGGTTAGTACTATAGTTTCACTCGATCATAATCAATAATTGATGAGGAGCGTCCCACGATAAAATCGCGGTTATAATTTTTAGAATAACGTCACATAAACAACAAACAACACATTAAACACATTAATTATAAACAATTACAAGTGCAGCTCGCAACTACAACTGTTATTGTAGCCATATCGTTGCAACGGAATACCTTTTGTCCCAGTTCCTCTGCGGTAGCTTCAAGTAAAGCCTGGAGACACGAAGGAAGTCGAGCCGTCAAACATTCAAACATCCCCCCAGTCTAGCAGCGAGTCTAGGAGAGCTTCGGCTGCGAATCAGAGCTACTATTACAATAGTGTTCGACAGTGAGGAAAAACGAGCCCAGCCGGGCCCAAGTCCTCCCCCAGGATATGGTGTTTAATCGAATATTTAATTGATATTGTTAATTAGTGATTATAAATTACCGTGAAAATGCGCCTGCTGCTACCTTACCTGCTAGCTGCAACTATGTAGAGGTGCCATGGTAGCTGTTAGGGTTTGGGGTTTTATACGTGCTTAGATCAGATCGGAGCTGACTAAGTACCACATAGTATAGCTACAATTCATTGCTCCATGGAAATCACGCCATTGCCTTACTCTTGCTTCGCTGCCTTCCTAGTATCACCATCGCGGAGAGTGGAATCAGAGCCTACTTGGTTACTGCCGGCAAATGTGGGGCTCTCTTGTTCCATTACATGCTGTAACGAGTGCCCCATGTGCAATTGATGTGGCGCTCTATGCCTTGTTTAGATGTGCTCTACATATTTAATAACTTTGCTTAGTTGTTTGTTAATTTATATAAATTCTACATGGCTGGGCTTGGTGAGGGTAGGATCACGACCGGATGAGTTTGTGTATGTGCAGCACTGATATTGCAGGGGTAGGCAGCTATAACTTTGCACAACTCTTCGAAACGAGAGAATATGAAAGGCAGGAAATTGCATACTTGACAAGCCCTTTACATTTTTAATTTTGAAATATAAAAAATCAAAATACAACAACCACGAAAATTGATGAGAAGTTTCAAACTTTGGATGTTGGTTTCCATTTTAAACATGCTGCTTTAAATATATTTTCTTATATCTAGTAATAAATAATTTACTGAATATTATCGTATGTGTTTCAAAAATAGTCCTATACAATTTAGCGCTATTCTTCCATATTTTGTATTCTTTATTAAACTTACCAAATTCAAACGTGCCAATGCTAAGCAATGCGATAATCAACACCACATACCGCCTACTGATTACTAGTGCATTAGTTTAATGTAGTTCGCTGCAAACTCTTTAGCTTGATAGTCCAATAACGCTTACATAGGAAACCAGCTGGACAATATCAAAACCTAACTTGATGTCTACATACTTATAGGTCACAAGGAGAATCAAAGCGAAGCTCAAAGAAATATTGAGTAACAGTATAACAGCATTGAATTAATAAATGAAGTAAATAGTATTTAAATGAATAGAATGAAAACCTGTTGTTTTGGCATAGTAGTGTTGAATATTACATCAAAAACATCAAAAGTATAAAATAGATGATTAAGATTGGAAACAGGTATTTGTTTTATATTTATAAGTTCCAATTGAAGTATGGAGCAATAGTTCTACTTGTATATAAATCAAATGGATTGCTTAATTCATTCCAAAGTAATTTAGTAATTTTTGTTTAAGTACTAAAGCTAGACTAAGAATGAGAAAACATCTATTGACACATTGTTCAAAATAAATTTTCGATTTTTTGTTGTTCTTGTTTTTGTTTTATTTATTTTGTAACAAGTTTCACCAGGTACCACCAATAATGCTGTCTTTTTGGTAATTTTTATGGCGCTATTTTAAATTCCATTAATCTTAATCAAGTATTATTTAAACTAATATTCTTCCTTTTTCTCACTTTACAGACAGTTACCAGTATCAACTACAATCGATGTGGCAAAAATGTTGGAATACAAATCAGAATTTGATGCACCATTTAAGATTTCGAGAGCGAGGGCCTCTGAAATCTTGGCGCCCCGAAACAATGGCGGAGGCAATTTTTAGTGTATTAAAAGAAGGTCTGTCACTGTCACAAGCTGCCCGAAAATATGACATTCCATACCCAACGTTTGTTCTCTATGCAAATCGAGTTCATAATATGCTAGGACCTTCAATTGACGGTGGAACTGATTTACGACCAAAAGGAAGAGGCAGACCGCAACGCATATTGTTAGGAATTTGGCCAGATGAGCACATCAAGGGAGTCATTAAAACTGTAGTGTTCCGAGACGCCAAAGAGTTAAAAGAAGAAGGGATGCAACTTTCTTACGGGAGACACTCGGTGAGTGTTAAAAACGGTACTGTCACTTCATTTTGTTAATTTACTCCTTTTTTAGCCTGTTTTTCCATTTCAAGAAGGATCATTGAACTATGCGGGTGCACCATGCACAAACGGACTACCACCTCAACCTAACGTATCCGTTTCGGACTCTATGTCTCCAGAAGCAACGGCAGCAGCGGTAGCTGCTGTAGCACATGGTATACGACAGCAAATGCAGATGGCAGCAGCAGTTCATCATCCAGACGCAGCGTCTAATATATTTAACCTTCCGGCTCACTTGCATTCAAATAACGGAGGCATCACACTACCAAAGCAAAACTCACCAGCATCCAGTGTACAGGCAAACACAAACCAACATAACCACCACAACCAACAGCGGCATGCATCACCATCAATACCAGGTCTTCCGAATCATGCTGCGCTAGGTCTGCCTGGACTTCCCGGTATGCACTTCGTATCCGGCCTCAATCCCAACACTAGTCAGGCGGCCGCTGCGGTGAGCTCAGCATCATATTCTTCCAATGTTAGTAACCATCATACAACAGTTGCGCCGGCACACATGGCTCTTAACACCTCTGCGTCCAATGCCCCATCCAATATTTCTCGTAATGACTCACCGCCGGAATCAGCGCACGACTTACGAATGAACAGCCCCGAGGAGAGCCCTTTAAATTCGCCACTTGACATGCCGCTTGAACCTGCTGTTAATTTAGCAGTGGGTGTTAGTGGGATGGCATACAAACCATCTCGAGGTTATTCATCACCTCGCCCTGAACACCTATTCCAGGAAGATATTGCCGATCTGGTTGGTAATACATCCCGTAACTGTCCACCGAACATGAACACCTTTAAAGAACCTCCACCAGGAATTAAGATCGAGCCGATGGCAGAGTGCCGTAGCGAGTAAGACGTAGCGCCACACATTTAATATTAGTAAAACTTCAATGTGCAATAGGAATAGTTTGTCTACCTGCCCAGATTCTTGTTTCAATTTTAATCCCCACGCGCAAACTACACAACCTAATCCCACACTCTGCTTGCAACTTACCGTCAAGCTGCACCCCACTTGTTAACGCCAGTCATTGCAGGAATTTGTTCCTTCGATGAGACCACATCTGCAAGGATGCATCTCTGTTCACATCACTACTCATAAACATTCCAACAGTTACAAAATGAGCTTCGCAACATCACTCTTCTAGGTGGTGAATTCTTCTATTCCCAAATCTCCGGTAAATAATATTTTAGCAACTTTGTATTCAATACAACTAAACGAATAAACCAGTGAAAATTTAAACAAAAACTGAAATTGTGTGCGTCTATGATTTAGGAAAAATTTCGAATGTACAAAAATTGAAAACTTATTTAGACATTGAAAAAACGACAAAAGATTATAAATAAAAATTGCCTTTGGAAAATGTATTCAAAATTACAAAAAAAGAAACAAAACTGAAATTTTTAAGGATAATATTTAACAAAAAAGAAAAATTTAAATTTAACCAAAAAGGATAAATAAAAATTCTACCGACACAACCTCTAGGGTAGTCGATTTTTATATATAAACAAAAAATGTTATTAATTTTATTTTTGAGTTTAAGTAAAAACCGTCAAATACTTCGCTCGTATATATAAAAATGCAAAGAAAATGAAAAATTAAATCAAATGTTGTTTTGTGTAAAATGTAAATATTTATTCATAATGCAAATAAGAAATGCGAAACTGAAAAATTAAATTTAGGACAAAATTATTATATCGGTAAAATGAAAGTTTAAATATAATTTAAATTTTGTTTTAGATCTTTAGTTGTTAAGTGGATGTATGGTGCAAACTGATGGAATATCATCATGATCTAAGAGCTAAATAATATTTCGTTTGGGAAATGTTTTCTGAGAACTGATTTTTATAGAAAACATTCAGAATTTGTTATAAATGTTAAAGAAAATTAATTAGTATCAGAGTTCTTTGAAATTTTTAAATTATTTCGTTTTTATTTAATTTATTTTCCATCTACTTGGCGTGTTCGTCTTTTCTTGCTTTTTATTTGACTAGATATATACGTTTACATTGCAATATAATGGCAGAGAAATAGTTTTATAATTATTATATAAAATGACAAATGGGCATCGGCTTAATAATTTTAAAAAGATAGTATTATCTCATGTTTTTACTTTCATTAGGCCTTTTTCTTTAGTTATTTTTACTTAAATTTGTGTTTAGGGCTAATAATTTATTTACTATTTATCCAGAATATAGTTCAATATGCAAAACACCTACATCTTAGCATTTGTTTTGGGATAAAATGATAATAGCTATGGTAATAAGTTACAAAAAAGATTGTATAAATTGCAGAAAGAATAAATAGATAAACTATATTACAGCTAATATTTTATGACTATTCGGTTAAATATATTCGCAAAGTTTACGGGTTTACAAATCGATCATTCTCAATATCAAGTATCTTTATTTGACTAAAATTTGGGAATGTTTAGGCAAGCTGCTTTCATTGCATTTCCTCTATGGAATGAACACCTTTTCTCGATTCAATGATCGAAGTCAATAAGACTTAGCTGAAAGATAGCTTAATCTAATAATAAAGTATTCTCTTTATTTATTTTTATTTAATAGTTTAGTTCGGAAATAGTTTTTAATAGGATTTGAACCCTAGATTTAGTTATACTAACGGGGAAACTCTTATATCATAATATATCAAATCAGCAATATTATATTTACTTTAAAGCAGTAAGTGCAGAGACTTGCCTGCTGGATCACTCCCACACTCTGCAGAACTTCTTTTCACGCACACTGCAGTCTAGAAGTTCGTTTATAACTGGAACAACTCGGTAGATAGGTAGGAACAGCAGTCCCAACCAAACCGGAGGCTGGGGCACAATTGGCGCTGAATTGCGCTGTTTTGTAACCGCACTCATGAGAAACTTTTGCGTAAGAAAGGCAGTAAGCTGCGAAAGATTTTAAGTCCAGCCAGTTATATGTAGGTCCGGATCAAATCTCCTATTTTCGTCTTTGAAACCTCCCCAAATCCTTAAAGAAGGCTTCCAAGTACAATTAGCCAGTGCTCAGTAATTATCGAGTCGATTCTGGTGATCCTTACGAGGACAACCTCAAGAGTTTGTGCGATCTCTGATTATTATAACCAGGTCAAGGCTTCCAAGCCTTGACACATGATGATAGGCTTCACCATCTGGAGCCCGCTACGAGAGAAATTACAGGGAGACATCTTTCTGCATCATATGCATCTGCATATTCTTCACCAGTATGGCCGCGAGAGTTGCACCCATTCTGGCCACATCATCTGCCTTCTCGTTTCCCTCGATTTTCCTTTCATCTGCTACCCACTGAAGACTGACCATGGCCAGAACAATTCGACTTTGAAACTATCTTCTACAATTTGTATTTCCGAACTCGTACAGCATCATCGAGTTCAAAGATAGGGCTCATCGCTACCTGCTGCAGCACCTTCAGCGTCCCTCCTATTCTCTTCTATTCTTTTAACTAACTTTTGACAGACTGGTAGTATATAGCATGCTTCCTAAGCTTGAAGTTTATAAATAAGCTGATTATAAGAATCCATAGTTGATAATATAAAATGGTGAAATATCATTTTATTTATCATCGCTATTATAATTCAAGGAAATCGTTTTGAATAAAAAATGATTCATGTTTGAACTTCCTCATTCAATCAAGTTATTTTGTCGGGGGAATAATTACTTACTGATCGATACTACTAGATTTGATCCCGGGTACACAATATCATAAATGCCTTAGGCAGATGACGTAATCTAATTCATATTTTTGTTTAAGTTACGATTATAACACTAATCGTAAAAGTAGTATAGAAAAGATTAAAGACTTTGTTTACGTGGATAAAAATTTCCAAAGTTTAAGATATGAAGAGTCCCAAGATTAGATTTATTTTTTTCGTTTTTCTTTTTTTGATTTGAGGCCCTACAGTCAGTGTTTAGACCCCTATATTTCGGTCAATATGGAAAACATGCCATTTAACAAAATTTCAAGTAGAAAGTGCCTTTTTCCTAAACGAAAAACGCCAAAAAAGAAATTCTCTTGATCGCCACCATGACCGCATTCGACATCCATCAATCTCTGATTGGTATTTTTAAAAAAATTGTTCGGATTCTAAAATGAAAATTAAGAAAACAATTAAGTTAAATTTATAATTAAAATATAAATTGTAAAAATGAGTATAGTTTAAATATTTCAAAAAATAAAAAAAAAACATAAAGCATAAAGACGAGGTTGTGTCTCATCTTTGGTTTTCGTTAAAAATGTTTAGTTACATTTAAAAAACAAACTTTCGGCTGAACTTTAGATACCATTCGTATTATATATACATATATATTTTTATAAACAAATCTTTTGTTAAAACATAATTTTTTTATTTATATTGAATTTTTGTCTACAATGTTTCATAGATTTTAAGATAATTAAAAAAAAACAAAATACAAAAAGCACACAGGAACAAGAAAATAACCGGTCTTTAACAAAAACTTTTTAATTACCAATTATAACAGACTCACAAATAAAATAACGCTAAGCAGAGACAAATTTTAGGTTATAAAAATCTTTATATAAAAAGCAAACAAAAATAAAACAGAAAATTAATTTTATTTATAGCTAGACCAGAAACTTTTCGTAATTTATTAAATTAATTAGCGTATACCAATAATTATTTAAATATGTATAAAAGTCGGAGTGTGTTTTTAAGACTATACATAATTAAACTTTACTTAATAATATCTACAAATGAAAGCAACAGACTTTGTTTGTTAAATTTTGATAAATGTGAATTTTGTGAGCTATTCATTTTTTCTAAAAAGTAGTAAAATAGTAAAATTTGGAAGTTATATTTTAAAAAATTTCTACAGAAATGTTTCGAAGCTCAACTTTTGAAGCAAATTATATTTTTTTTATAGAAAACACTCTGACTTTATTCCTCTCGTAAGATTTATCTCAGATATTCCAATTTCCTCCACAAAAAATATAAGTCGCTTGTATATAGGATCTACAGAACACATACAAACACTACCTATATATTATAATATTATTAAATTATTGATTTCGAAATGTTTGTAAATAATCATTTTACGTAGTTTTTCCTCTCCTCTCAATCCCTTATATAATAAAACCAGTTACTTATAAGTTAATTTAAAATTTTTAGTTAACCCTAGGCATTCGTTTATTATTCGATTTCATTATGTTCTATTTTAAGTTAAATTATAAAAATATCTTTTTGTATTCTTAGATATAAATGTCGTTGCAATTTATACCACAATTCTGCTTTAATAGGCGTGAAAAGATATGTGTAATGAGAGAGCATTGACTAAGTTTCAAAAAAATGTATTCATTACCATAATTAAACGGCAATAAGTTAATAAAAAAAATGTGTTGTTAATTTGTAAATATTATTTCCTATCAATCTGAAAAGAAAAACCATAAAAATACTATTTCCAATTCATTTACATATTTTATTTCCAACTAGATACTATGACTGATTGCCAATGCAGTTAATACACAGGCACAACATCTACCCTATTGATTTGTAAAAACCCTTTACTATCTTCAAAATTAGAATCAAACTGCATTCTGCAAGACCTATGTTAATCTTATCTTCGCTGGTGATAAGATAAAAGCCAGATCAGCACGTCAGTGTCCCTCAACTTTCGAATAAGTATTAACAAATGTATATTTTTGAGTTAACTTTTTGATGGTTATGCAAACTTAATACTACTTCTCTGTCTTCCTTAATGGGGCTCAAGTCCTTATAGGAGCCTCTTGAAGTCTCTTCTGCCTGTCGTCTCTACTTCTTGCTAGTTCTCTCGAGTTTGTTCTACGAAGTTTTCGTATATCATCTAGTACGTCACCCATCGACCACCATCTCGATCGTCCTTCGCTCCTTCTTGCTGATAGTCTACTATTGAAAATCTTGGCGAAAATTCTTTCTTCCGAAGCTCATACAACGGACCAAATATTTTTATTAGGGTGATGATCCAAGAATCAATGCATTGATCAATTTGAACCGTCATTTTTCAGTTGATTGGCAAAGGGAGGGGATCGGAGTGAAGTTTGCGCGACTGAGCACTCTTAGGAAGATTTTGACTCCTTTCGAAAATTTCGAGCTAATTATTCTGTTTGTTTGGCCAATGTCCAAGAATCAGACCGGTACCATAGAACTTGGCGGATTAATGTTTTATATTATTCTCACTTTGCATTGCCTTGAGTTTTCTTGGGTCTTTAGAATCGGGACTGGTGCGAAATATGATTTATTTGCTGCTAGGATGGGTCCATGAATGTTGTCCGTTATCTTATTTTCTGCAATAAGCATTGTCCCTAAATGTATTAAGTTATCTGCAATTTCCATTCTATGATCGTCAAGATTTATTCCAATCTTGGTTCTATTATTATTTATTATTATTACTATGCCAATCTTGGTTCTATTTTTGATGCGATCATGCACTTTGTTTTCATGTCATTTACTCCATCTTTTCTGAAGTTACTACAATTTTTGGTAGGATTCCCCTCATCTTGCGTCTTGCTTTCAATTATGACTATGGGACTACTATATGTCATCTGCGAATGCTAGTATCTGAATGTTTCTTTTGAAGATGCTACTTTCTCCATTAAGTTCTGCCTTTCTCATTACTCTAAGGCATAAGAAGTATTGGTGAGATCGTATCACAATGAAAACTTAATACTACTTCTCTGCACGGGTTAGAATTAAGAGAATATACCTCTATTCCACATAAATGAGTGGCTTTTCTTGATTTATAATTTTGTTTTTTATTTTTTTAAAATAAACGGCTTATTGAGCTCGATAGATGTGGTTATTTCATACTCTATACTACATATATTTAACACTTAAGTCTAAATTGGTCATAGTTTTCCTTCTTTTTAGCAAAACCTCAATACAATATAGAATATTCTATTTTCAATTCCTCGCTCTAGGCCAACTCGAAGAAATCCAGTTCGCGATTCTGTAAAAAAATTATCTAATACCATTCCAATACCTCCTACCTTTTTTTTGATTTTAGCAAATCTTTAGCTTTGCTTGTTTATGTGCCTAAGGCAAGTATTTTTTTAATTACATCTATACGAATTTGATGTTGATTTCATGTTTTTACTTTTATATTTTTAAAATCTTGTTTTTTTTTCGTCCTTAGTTTAGAAATTATTAATAAAACAGAACTTCTACTTAGGTACAAAAATTACTTATTCAGCAAACAAGATAAATAAATATTAAGCTACAAAACAAAACATTTAAAAAAAAATATACTCAATGTTAAAAATATCGATTGCAGCAGTTTCACAACTAAAAATCATATTAATCGAAATATTTCTTTTGTAAATTTGTTCGAAATAAATTATATGTGGCAATCGCAATATTTCGACGAAATTTTTTTATTTACTTAATTTATCAAAGAAAGCCGAAAACATATTCCTTATAAAGACTTCATTTAAATTTTCTTGTTCTTTTAAAATATTAAAAAAAAATTTATGTATTGTGTACATGATTGTACGAATTATGGAAATAAATTAATGAACAAAATTTAAGTAGTTTGGATTACAACAAACAAATTTTCATTGCCAAAATCCGAAAATCTCGAATTAACGAATCAATCGCTTTACTAGATAAAATTGTGACCAGATCGATTACGTTCTTACTGGCGGTAGGCACAGTTCGAACATATTAGATGTCAGATCAGCGCCAGCAGTGGCGCGGCATCCATGTGTGCAGACAGTGCATTTGCACTGGGCGGCACTTGGGAAGGGCAGCATTTTGGCGAGCGAAGCTAGCGAAAAATTTGTACAATATATGTATTTTATAAATTTGCCGTTCCGACGGCAAGGGCGGCATCAATTTAAATGGGCGACGACAGCCGCCAAAAGACAAGGCATTTTTGGCGATGAGCGCAAAAATTTAAATGAGCCGCGACGATAAACAAAAAGAAGACAAACATCAAGCACAACACTCAATAGATTACCAATAATTAATTAGCACACGCAGCATGTTCACAATAAACAAACGATGAACGAAAGGCCACACAAAAACAACCCAGTAGGGAATAGAAAACTTCTAGAGTCGACTCCGAACATTATCCTTCGAATGCGTAATGTCTACTTTCTAGATCGAAATATCTCTTCGATTAACATTGCGAGGTCCAAGGGTCGAAAACATAACGACAACCTTTTGCATTACCATTTATTTCAATAAGAAGGTATAAGCACAGATAAGTAAAATGCAGATGCCTAGTCAAATAGGGTAAACGTGTTCCATTTTGCCGAAAGCGATTTGCAGCCGTGTAGCTGGCTAGAGAATGGCAACTTTTGGTGGAGCTCCAGCAACAGACTAGTTGACGTTAACGTTAATCCCTAATTATGAACCGCGAAACGGTCCTTTTCAGGACCAAAAACCGGATTAACCGATAAATGATAAACGGATGACGAAACGATAAACAAAACGGTCCTTTTCAGGACCAAAT
Source organism: Thereva nobilitata (assembly GCA_963855945.1). Taxonomy (NCBI): domain Eukaryota; kingdom Metazoa; phylum Arthropoda; class Insecta; order Diptera; family Therevidae; genus Thereva; species Thereva nobilitata. The sequence goes on from OY979696.1 coordinate 1,030,955, forward strand.
CAGTTTGCGGAGCTGAAGGCTGAGCAAGAAGTTTCGCCGAAACGAAAGGCAGTGGCACAGCAAGAAGTAGGAGAGAAGTCGCCATCCGTTTCCAGCTGGTCAGCGCAGGTCTTATCATCGAAAGCGAAGAAATGAAATTAAATGAATTACATATTTCATTTAAGTCGATTCTGAAGTAAGAGAGGAACTGTACTAATAAATGACTTGGTTGACTTTGCCAAATAGAAAGAAAATTTTTTTAATTAACAATTCCTTATATACTAATTCCTATAAAGAACAAAAACCCGCGAGCGAAGCGAGTCAAAAAAAAATTTTGCCCTTAAAGGGGGCGGCATCGGCGGATGTGCACTGGACGGCAAAGTGCCTAGTCGCGGCCCTGAGCGCAAGACTATCTAGTACAAAAAGGAAGGATTGTGCACACCAAAACTTAACATACCAAGTTTAAAAGGTGAGGAAAAAAAGGGAACTTGTAACCAAGTTAAACGAAGCATTAATTCGGTCCAAAATCTACGAAGCAATGGTGGAACTGAACTTTCCAGATCAAGCAATCCAACTCACTGAAACCTCATTGTGTTGAATGATAAACAGAGTGAGAGTTCAGAAGAAAGGATCGGTCTTTGAAACGAACAGAGACCTCAGACAATGAGATCCTGATCCAGCTTACTATTTTACATTGTATTAGAAAAAGCAGATCACGTAGTCATCATAGGCAGGACGATGCCCTTGCCCTTTGTAGCGGTAGAAAATGCCACATCGGAAGCTGGACTTATCATCGTTCAAAGTAAGACGAAACATGTGTGGATCCCTAATAGAAATAGCTGAGGAAGAATAGGACAAAATGTAATAATCAACAGACTTAATATAGAATATAGAATAAGCAAAAGTATAAAATAAATAATCCTACAAAACTGTAAGAAAACCAGTACTCATTTACGGATCGGAAGCATGGGCTCTTACTAGGTATGATGAGCAAATTCATCGGAAGGTGCGAGTGAAAAATTCACCGCAGGATCACAGCCGCAGTAAATGTAGAGAAAGGATCAAGATCTCACTTCCGGATAGGACATGTAATGAGAATGCCTGAACAAGCGCCCCCAATATTCCTGTTCCTCCAAATGCGAGAGGGAAGGCCACAAGAAAGACCTACGAAGAGATATAAAGACGACATAGAAATGGACTTACAATTGGGATTACCAACCAACTGGGAGAGTAAGGCCTAAAACAGAATGAATGCAGAAACATCGACTTTACTTCACAGCGCACATTCATTTCAGTAACTTCAAAGTCGATAATTTGGCGGATAGAAATTTACAATTGCGATCAATTGCGATAACTTTGAAAAGTGGACCAATTTATTTTTATTGTATGCGGCCTTTTCACGTGTGTTAATTTTCAATTTTGCAACAATAAACTCAATCAATTTAAATTTTCTAATTTGGCTATAGTGACAAAATTAAGTGTTGGTAGTTCTGCAAATTTTAAAATTTTCAATGTCCAAGTCGGCGCAAAATTTACTGCATTGGTTCTATTAACTGAACGTGAGTACTATAGAAAATGTATGAAACTGTCAAAACGCAAAGTTGAAGTTTCTGATTCATTCTATTTTGGGATTAAGACGTAAGACCGAGAACGATGGAAGAAGATTCATGAGGAGGCGAAGGCTTGCAGAGTGCTATAGAGCCAGTGATGTTGAATAGTTTCTTGTCTTTTCATTACTAGCTCCCATTAATGTTTAATGTTCCGCCCTATTTCCCATGAGAGATTAAAGGAGCATAAGTATACTAATGTTTTCCTTAAAGCCTGTAAATAACATTAAATTGTCCCTGATGTTTCTGGCAATCTTACCAATTTTAGGTCAATCCCTGTAGCTAACATAGAAATGGCATTGGCTGAAGAAAGTTGCTGTACAGGACCCTGTTATTCTATGGTAAAACCAATAAACAAAATGAATGCAGTATAGTGTAACCTTTTAGAAATTATTTAAAAAAATTAAAAGTGCGTGTCAGCTCCGACGCGTGACTGGAGTTTACTCCTAAAAAACGATTGTCTTAAAATATATAATATGTACAATAGGCAGAGGAAGTAAATAAACCAATATATTTATTTATATTAATTTGATAAAATATATTACATAAATTTTATTTTCTACTTCTAGTCTATTATACCTCTTCCGCCATTTTGTGGTGGCTGCCATATTAGATTTAAAATGACGTCACACACATTACTGTATTATAAATTGTCATACCCTTTCATTTGATACCCATACTGAGGGGTTGTGAAGATAAAGGTAATCCGCCATTTTGAGTTTTGGAATGTCGCCACACAACTAATTGTATTCTACCTGTCATGCTCTTCCATTTGATACCCATGTCGGTGGGTCGGGGAGCACAATTGCAAAAATCGGTAGCCATTTTGGAGCCGCCATCTTGATTTTTTTACAAAATGGTCGGAATGCATTACCAGGCGAACAATTACCTTGTTTATGCGGTCTTAAGTCGAAATTCGTCTCAAGCTTAAATTATTTCAGCTTAAGACGAATTAGTATTTGTATGTGTGAGGAGTTCTCAAAATGGCTGATCTTGGTCTTACATTAAAAGAATAATCCCGCTCTATTCCGGTTAGTGATTAAGGTTATGTTAATGCATAATGTAGAACGTATATTTTCAATTATGTGGGAGAGAATCCGAATCTGTTTATACACGCAATTCGTCTTAAGCCGATTTTAAGCTTAAAACCGTCTTGCGCATAAACAAGGTATATGCGTATGTGCAAAATTTGAAGTTGGTCGATTATATTCTCTGCTTTTTAGTCTATTATTTGTAGATATTGTTCCGCCATTTTGTCTTGGCCGCCGTAAAGAATTTGGAATGACGGCACACAGCTAATTCTACCTGTCATACCCTTTCATTTGCTACCCATGTCGGGGGTCGGCGAACACAAACGCAAAAATGGGCGCCATCTTGGAACCACCATCTTTATTTTTTACGAAATGGTCACGTTGCATTGTTAAGCAAACTACGCATTATGTCCAAAATTTGAACTTGATCGGTTAAATTTTCTACTTTTTAGTCTATTATATGTCTTCCGCCATTTTTTGTTGGCGCCATTTTGAATTTGGAATGACGCTACACCACTAATCGTATTCTACCTGTCATGCCCTTTCATTTGATACCAATGTCGTGGGTCGAGGATCACAAATGCAAAAATCGGCCGCCATTTTGAAACCGTGCTCTATATATGAAACGTTTCTTAAGGAGTAAACTCCAAAAAGTAGCGACGTTTCCTTGCTTTTGTTCGTTTTTCTGTTTAAGACTGGTTCTACACATTCAATCTTTCATTTCACTTTTTTCTCTTTCACTCCAATGCAAAGTTAGAAAGAGACTCGACTTGAAAGGAGAATGGAAAGCACTCTGAAAAGAAGGGAAATTTGCGCTCAAGTTTTATGTTGTTCATATTCAACTTTTTTATGAGGGTGCGTATATGTATGCATGAGTGTACACGGATAGCAGGATGAGCTCATTTTACAAGCTTTATATTAACTTCGTTTTCTGTGTGCGACAAATCTTGCGATCGATTTTTCGATTACTTCCCGACATCCGGTGATGCTCAAAATTGGCACACACCTTTGGTTCTGAAGACAATGCAATGTAATGTATTCAATTTTATGGTACTTCCAATATGGCGGCCACTATCAAATGGCGAATATTTCTCTGTGTCGGACAAATCTTGCGATAGATTTTTCGACTACTTCCCAGATATCCGCTGATGCTCAAATTTGGCACAAACCTTTGGTTCGGGAGACAATGCAATATAGTATATTCAATTTTATGGTACAACCAATATGGCGGATTACCGTTTTCTTTACAACCTCCCCCAACATGGGTATCAAATGAAAGGGTATGACGATTAGAATACATCCAAGCTATGTGACATCATTTTAAACCCAATATGGCGGCTACCCCAAAATGGCGCATGAGAAAAAGTAGAAAATAAAAAAAAATTTAAAAACAAGCTTTTATTAGATAAACTAACTAAGTTTTTAAATATGCGTTAATAAGATGAACTAAAAAGTATAAAATATTTTTTTTAATCCACTTGTATGTAACTACAAGTAAAAGCTTGGGGCGCTCCGTTAACAAATGTTTCAGATATTATAACAAATATGAAAAAAATATTATGATTTAACTATTAAATACAAAAATTAAATAGTATCGAGTTTGATAAAGCGCCCCAAGCTTTTACTTGTGGTTACCCAGCAAACCAAACTTTCAGAATTCCTACAAGTCGAAAGATTTTCGGAAGCAATACAACAACAAAAACTAAAAGCTTTGTATGTGGCGTTTAGTCGAAACTAATTCAAAAAGAATTCGGAAAACAACCTCGCAACAGTGTCACGAAGAAGCCGGTAGCAATTTTTCTTAAGGAAGTAGGAAAGAAATCGGAACATTCCTATCAAACTTCCATTGTCAAATCGTGTGTCTTTTAAGTGAAGTGCGCAAGTGCATTTGTGATTTTTTTTTATAATTCAATTTAGTTTAGTTTTTTTTGAATTATAATAAAATAAATATATTAAAATATTATAATGGAGTTAAATGAATTTCACTAGCCATGTCCTTGCCCTATAGCTAAAGTGTAAGATAGTTAATGAAAATGTCCAGTAGCACTTGAGGTAAACGGCCTATAAATCTAACGCTTTTATTAGGGTTAAAAAGCTTTGCTAAATCATTACTAAATTTCGTAACGATTTCGAAAAAGAATTTATTTAATGAAGTCGTGTCAACCCCTTCATATATTTTTCTTTCCGAATTCGTTCAGAAATCGATTGCGAATTCGGGAAAAATTTACAAATTTCCGTAACCAATTCGTTAAGATATCTTAAAATTTGGTTTGCTGGGTACATACAAGTGGATTTAAAAAAATTATTTTATACTTTTTAGTTCATCTTATTAACGCGTATTTAAAAACTTAGTTAGTTTATCTAATAAAAGCTTGTTTTTAAAATTTTTTTTTTAATTTTTTTTACCTGAACTTAAAAATTGAAAGATAAAAGTTGAATATGTGTAGGCACGAGTTTTTTTCAAGCCAAGCAATATGACCGGATTGAACGTCAGAAAATGGAATGAAAAATTGCAGATAACCGGTCTAATTAGCCAAGAATTCTAAATGCTTCAAGATAAATGACTCCTTCTTGCAGATGGGTATCGCTTGCGAAGTTTTTAAATTTTATAACCGCGGTAATACTGCAATGGCTGGATTCGCTGTAATTGTTTTATTGCTAGGCATAATAGATTCACATTTCCATTTTAAAAAAAAAAGCGCGTAGAAAGAAAAAAGTTACTAATTATAATTTTTTTTATAATTTTGACAGTCATATACTGAGTTTCCATGAGAGTTCAACCAAAGTTGAACCCGAGTTATACGTCATGTACTGTGTTTCCATGCAGAGTTTATCCTGAGTTTACTCAGATTAAGCGCCCATGGAAACGGGGATTGAGTAAAGTGTCGTTAAATCCAAGTAAACTCAACGAAGTCAGTCCGATTAAGCCGGGTTTTGTATATGTGTGTGTTTCAGTATCCTTTACTGCACATATACCAACGGCGACGCAATGTAAAATGAATTATCTGTCACTTTAACCCAGAACCGTCATGGAAACAGCAATGAGTGATCTTGAGAGAAAAAGCTTTCTGTTTACTTAACGAAAACTCTACCCTGGCTCATGGAAACACAGTAATTGAAACAGAATGAGTTAAGAGTTTTCGTTAAAGATTTTCAACTCTGCTCAACTCAACGAAAATAGGTAGGTTGAATTGAGTTCACGCATGCAACTAAAAACGGCACACTAGCAAAGGTACAAAAACTGAAAATGTCGCCTCTTTATATTTAATAACTACTTTTAAAGAAAAATCTATAACAAAATTAATTTATGGAAAAAGATATAGGAAGACGGAAGGCAAATATGGAAACGCATAGAGTTAATCGTTGAGTTGAAGTGTCATTTCAACTCAACCACAACTCTACTCGACTCCCATGGAAACTCGGTAATAGACTAAATTAATAATATTATTCTTTTCAAAGGTGCTCCAAGACGGAATAGTCCTTTCTTTATTTTAACTTTCCGCCATTTTGCTTTAAAAAATGCTTTTTCCGTTGCCTTGATAATATTTTCGGCAATGTTGTCAATTGAGACTCGTCCAAAGACTGGCGGGGGGCGGGGGGCAATCGAAATTAAAATCCGCTAGAGTCGGCCATTTTGAGTGTATTGTGAATTATGTTTCATTTATTTAGTCTAGATGGCTCCCTCCTCCTGTCAAGTACTAAAGGAAGGTAACTACTATGAAGAAATGGTTCTTGTCCTGAATTTTTTTTGACAATTTCATTATAATTCATTTGTGTGCCCGAGTTACTTAATATTTGTAATTAAATACCACATTAATAAAAACTGTTTTCGTTTATTATAAATATGTATTAATAAAAAAAATTTATAAATTTCATATGCATTTTCTAATTCACAATTATACTGCAAAGTATTGCAATTGGTGCCGACCATCTCATGACGTTTTGTGTGTTGTATGTGTGACGAGCAAGAAGAGTGATTCGAGTAAATTTTCAAACATTTCCAGTGAATCTCATTAAGAATTTAATGGCCTAAAAGTAGTTGCAATGTTAAAAAGTAGATTTCGAAGAAAAAGTGTCGGAAAATCGTGAAATAGTGCCGGAAATCTTATCTTAAAGTTTCAAGATGACAGATGCCACTTTCAGCGACAACCAGCTCTTTATTGATCTTTAAGGTAGAAGAAACTACGGTGAACAAAAAGTTTTCAAGAATCTCTCTAGCGGCATAAAATTTGTAAAAATAGACCGTGCTCGTTGAATTGTAAGGTTTTTAATGTGTAAAATATTTTTATACGTGCAGTAGGTTTTAAGTGGTAAGCCCTGCAGCCGCTGTGGCTGTTATTATGCATCTCCGGAACGGAAATGACTTTGTTTTGTTTTGCATTCCATAGATAAGTTCGGCGGTTCTTCACTGGGCTGGACCAGTTATGGACGGACAAAGGGCTCGCGATATTTTATCGCTGCTCCAAGAGCGCATTGTTTATCTGACTGGCGGACGGGATCGTAGAGGTGGCCCTTTATTGATATTTCCAGCGAATCCTCGTAGGGAAAGGCTAAAACCAGAGGACCTTCGCCGCCTACTTAGTTATTTAATAATGATTCCAAGGTAAGTGTTGGTGCCTGTTTATGCTCTTCGTACAAGACATTTTTTTAGTGACTCAGCGAAGAACCTCGGATTTACGGTTGTGATAGATATGCGTGGTAATGGTAACTGCGCCACCAATGTCAAGACAATACTAAAAGTGCTTCAAGAACACTTCAGTGCTAATATTCATAACGTAGTAATAATAAAGCCCGATAATTTTTGGCAAAAGCAACGTGCCTCGATCTCTAGTCACAAGTACAAGTTCGAGACGACGACTATTTCAATAGATGCTCTCGGAAAAATTGCAGAGCCCCATCAATTGACCTCTGACTTTGATGGCTGCCAAACTTATGATCACAATCAGTGGATGGACTCACGTTTGGCCATTGAAGACTTTTTCTGGCACACTAGTGACATGGTAGACAGAATTGACGACTTACAGGAAGATCTCAATCGAAACGACTTCGCAGAGGATGTAAATGGAGCTAGACACAGCCTGGATCATCACAACGAAATGGAAAAGAAAATACTCAAATTGCCTATCGAAGAGCTTGAGTTGCAAGGCCAAAAGCTATTTGCGAAACTCAACGTACATTCTCAGGAAGACGGATCTCACTCCTCCTCACAGATGAATTCGCAAGGTTTCAGGTCTGCTCCTGGTAATCCAGATATGACGGCCGCCGTTAATAAGGCAAAGCGTCAAATTGATCTAATCCACAATGGACAGCAAACTCTATTAACATTATGGCAGCACAAAAAGACCAAGTTAGACCAATGTTTTCAATTGCGACTTTTCGAGCAAGATTGCGAGAGAATGTTTGATTGGATTTTGAAGAATCGTGATATGTTCCAAATTAGTTATGTGGAGATTGGCCATAATTACTCTGTGGCTAAGAGCTTACAAGAAGAACATCAAAGATTTGCTGTGGCTTCTATGAACGTGTCGGTCAATGTCGATCGCGTTCTAGCTGTCGCAGGGCGGTTTGTTGAAAGTGAAATTAATTTTTGATTATAAAGTTCCTTTGATTTAATGTTTTAATTGCAGGCAATCATTATGCAACACAGCATATAAAGACACTGGCAACAAGGTTAGATCGTATTTGGAAGGATTTTGCTGCCGGATTGCATGAGAGAACTGCGGTTTTACGGCTAAGCGTCTTGTTTCATCACAAAGCGGAACAGTATTGTAATAGTGTGTCTTCGTGGGCAGCTGCATGTCAGGCTTCGCAGCCACTACCATCAGATATTCAGAGCCTAGAAATAGCAATAAGGACGCATCAATCTTTGTATGAGGCCATGTGCCAAGCATACACAGAAGTACATTCCACCAGTAAGAAACTATTATACCAACTTGACCACCTAGTTCAAGTGTGTAATCAGCCGCCACCTCCTGGCGTACCTGATCACAGAAAGAATAGCAGTTTCAACAAATACGAAACCCAAAATCCTGCTGCTGACTACAGTGAAGCAGCGTCTCATGTCTTGGCACTTATTCACCAAATACTTAGTCATCATCGTTCTTTAGAAACTAAGTGGCATCAAGAAAAAATGCGTTTACACCAAACTTTGGCCTTAAGATTATTCCAGGAAGATGTAAAACAAGTCTTAGATTGGCTCAAAACTCATGGCGAGGTATTTCTGCGTAAAAACACTGGTATTGGACGGAATTTGCAAAAGGCTTGTGTTTATCAGAAAAGTCACAAGAATTTCGAAAATGTAGCCCAAAACACGTACAGCAACGCTGAGAAACTTCTATCTGCAGCGGACGATTTAACTAGATCCGGCGAAGCTGATCCAAATGAAATTTACTCAGTAGCTCGCGACCTAGAAATGCAGGTAGCTTCCTTTGCTGAACGGGTGGAACAAAGAAGACGCCGTCTTGACATGGCGGTTATATTTTTTACCCAGGAGAAGGAGGTTACGGCGTGGATAGATCAACTGCGCACGGAAGTCTCGACCGATGAAACTATACTCTCTCAAGAGGCTCTTGAGGGCATAGAACGCCTCCTTCAGCAGTATCAAGATCAACAAGAAAGTACCTTGAATGGTTGCATGCAAACTATTGCTCAGGGCGAGGCTTTACTGCAAGAGATGCGTTCGTTGGAATACGTTGACAATACCGGCTCTATTTCTGCTTTAGAGACGACTCTGGAAAACCTAACGAAACAAAAGGTTGAATTAGAAGAGCTTTGGTCTGCAAGAAAATTTCGAGCTGATTTAATTTTGAGGTTACGATATTTTGAGCGGGATTCATTGGAAGTCTCCTCACAGCTGGAAATGTGGTCTGAAGAACTGCAACATGCAGAGCTATCAAGAGACTATCAAAAAGCTGATCAACTTTTGCGAATCCATAACGAATCTGTTACCCACATGCAAAATATTACTTATGAAGTTCTCCAGCAAGGACAAGAACTATTGCAAATGTTTGAATCGGCTGGGTTTATTGCAATGGCAGATGCTACTCATACTGCTCAAGCTCGAATTCAGTACCTTTTGGACTTCCTACATGACAGGGAAATGGATTTGGAAGATCTTTCTGAAATGAAACGCTCAAAACTAGAGCAGGCTGTTCAATTATGTCAGTTTCAAAATGATGCAAATCAAGTTATTTCGTGGATTCGAAATGGCGAATCAATGCTCGAAGCCAGTTTTGTAACACCAAACAGCTTGACAGAGGCTGAACAATTGATGAAGGAGCACGAACAGTTTCAAGTTGCAATTGAGAAAACTCACACTTCTGCTTCGCAAGTCAAGTATAGAGCTGATGTCCTTATAAATGCAAGCCATTACGATCCGCAGTCTATTAGAGAAATTTCAGATGATGTAACAAAGAAATGGCAACAGCTGGTTACTTGTGCGGAAGAGCGTCACAAATTAGTTACAGCTTCCATAAACTTTTATAAAACGGCAGAACAAGTGTGTAGTGTTTTGGACAGCCTAGAACGGGAATATCAACGCGACGACGATTGGTGCGACGGAGGAGGCTCTAATGAAAAGGCCCAAGCAATTTTTCAACTACTATCTAGGCATCAGGGACAAAAAGAAGCTTTCCTCAAAGCATGTACATTAGCTAGAAGAACGGCAGAAACATTCCTCAAGTACGCAAATCGTTCTCAACAGTACTATAAATATCAATCGCAAGGGAACTGTGAAAGCCGCGTTAAAACGATTTTAGACAAACTTTTAGCGCAGGAAACGCAAGTTTTAGATTTCTGGACCCAACGCAAGAAAAGTCTGGACCAATGTCAGCAATTCGTGTTATTTGAACGCTCCGCTAAGCAAACAATAGAATGGATACATAACACTGGTGAGGCTTACCTATCAACGCGGACTAATCTTGTCGGTAAATCTAAGGAGGAGACGGAATCCCTATTAAAGGAGCATAATGAATTTCGGAGCACCGCCAAAGAGACCAGGGAACACGTTAAAATCTTGCTTCAACTTGCTGATAACCTGGTAGAAAAGGGGCATGAACACGCTAGCTCAATTAAGCAATGGGTAGCAACGGTAGACAACAGGTAATTAGCAATTACTTTCTTAAGATACTTTAGAATATTTTAATTACTTTTTCGAATTTCAGGTATAAGGATTTCAGTAATAGAATGGACTCGTATCGAGAACAATTGGAAAACTCATTAGGATTGTCTGTTGCCCCGGATGATGCAAACTCTTCATTGAGTTCTACTTCAGGTAAGGCCAACTAATATTTAATAACTTGATTTAACATGCAATTGCTATTGATTAAAATAAGAGCTGCAAAAGTACAGCTAGAAACTTTCTTTGTTTTTTGCATTAAGAGAAAAGTAGGCTTTATAATATTTTTATTCCAAGGTTCTGCTGGTGACCGTCATTCGGATCCTTCTCTTGAAGCTAAATTAGTTTCGACGGCAGCAACAAAAGAAATTAATGAAGAAAAACGAAAATCAGCCCGCCGCAAAGAATTTATCATGGCAGAACTAATGCAAACCGAAAGGACTTACGTGAAAGATTTAGAAACTTGTATTAAATGGTTCCTGCAGGAATTCCGTAATGGAGCGAGTGCGCCTTCGGCCTTAGTTGGAAAGGAAGACATCCTTTTTGGGAATATGGAAGAAATTTATAATTTTCATGAAAACATTTTTCTGAAGGAATTGGAAAAATACGAAACAATGCCTGAAGATGTGGGTCATTGTTTTGTAACTTGGGCTTCCAAATTTGATATGTATGCATTCTTATTCTATTTATGTTATCAATAGCTAATTTACTAATATTTTCTGTAGGTATGTCCACTACTGTAAGAATAAACCGCTTTCTAACAACTTAATGGTGCAGCACAGTGGGACGTATTTTGAAGATTTACAACGTAAACATAAAATTGAACATCCTCTGCCGGCTTTTCTAATAAAACCCGTACAGCGAATAACCAAATATCAACTTTTGCTTAAAGATCTACTTGCTTGTTGTGAAGAAAGTCACGGGGAAATTAAGGTAATTAATAAAAAAATTACATTAAGAAATTACATGCGTATTTAAATATCACAGGAAGGCCTTGAAGTTATGCTCAATGTACCGAAAAAGGCAAATGATGCAATGCATTTGTCTTTATTAGAAAATTGTGATGTTTCCATTGACAGTCTTGGAGAAGTAGTGCTTCAGGTACTTTTTAAATATAATGATAGTAGTAGTTTAATAGTATCACTTGTTTCACAGGATTCCTTTTTGGCTTGGGATACTAAACAAATCATTCGCAAAGGACGCGAACGTAGAGTTTTTCTATTTGAACTTTATTTACTATTTGCTAAAGAAGTTAAGGACTCGAATGGGTCCGTCAAGTACCAGTTTAAAAATAAACTAATGACGACAGGTATGAACGTAGTATAAATAAAGTAAATGATTTTTAACTTGGGCTTTTCTAGAACTTGGAATTACTGAACACATTGAAGGTGATGAGACTAAATTCGCGGTATGGACTGGAAGAGCTCCGATGCTTTCTGATTACAGAATTGTACTGAAAGCAAATAGTCTAGAAATAAAACAGGTATGATAGAAAGATATATTTCGAATGAGTAAAATTTATTTATTATTTTAAATTATATTAGATTTGGGTGAAGAAATTACGTGAAGTTATTCAAGAAACTTGTTTTTCGGGAACTTCTCTTACTTTGCCAAAGTCACCAGCTAAGGGATCTGCTTCGGGATCGTCACAAAGATCTTCGCGTGATTTAGATGAACCACTTACTGAAACCGACCATGACAGATGCTCTCTAGCCAGCTTTGGTTCTGGAAATACTACTGACAGTGATAATAAGGTAAGTTTTTAAATATTAATTCTTACTATTTCATACAATTTGAATAATTCCTATTTTATTTACAAACATTAAATGTTCCTATTGTTTTAAAAATGTCGCCTTTGCAACAATTACAGTGTGTTGAGTACTATCGCATAATTGACCAATATAGACTAGATTGTGTTAAAAAGCATAGGAACAAGATGCTCTACTATTTAATATTTTAGAATTTATTTATGAGATATGTATCTCTTCATGGAACTTTATTTTCTAAATTGATAAAGAACTTATTATATTCTTTGAGCATTAACAGCTAACTAGAGCTTAGATAAAACTACATTTTGCGCAGAATGCTCTAAAGTATTACATATGGTTTACAATTATCCTGGTTTTTAATTCAAGCCTCTGTATATTTTTTATTAAATAGTACAACGTATTTTTAATAAATTTGCGTTAGTTTCGATTTTGATGCATTAAATGTACATGTACTAAAACTTAGGCTTCATATTTTTTACAAACACATATAACGGTGCTTATCATTCGGGAATGATTTAAGCAACTTTTATTGATTTGCATTTAACATAATAGTCTTTTCTTATATGCAAATCTGGCAGCACACTTTGGCCCCCGGTAAGAAATTTAAGCTTTTCAGCTTAAAGGAATTACGAGAATTTCCGAAAGCTCATTGTGGAAACGAAGATCTACTTAATCTGTGCTTTGACCTTTAGCTTCCTAGGACATCCTTAATAAGTTGGTCATAGAATTTGAAGGTCAGGAGATTTGCTTTTTTTAAAGTTTGTAGTGCTGTGGCATTTTCTTGGCTAAAATATCAAAGATTGTTTCGTTATACATGACCACCTTCAAAAAAAATCTGTTGAAAATTGTGTTTTATCGCAAAAATAAAAATTATGATTTTCAATCATCAAAGTTCTTTAACACGCATGTGTGAAACAAAACCCCTTCAATTATCATCAGTTAGATGCTACTTTTTGAAAGCTCTTTTCTCCGAAACTACGGAGTTAAGCAACAGTATTTAAATCCTTTCAACAGTCGAAGTAAAATAATATGCCCTTTAAATAAAATAATTTTTTTTAAAAACTTGAAATACAATGAGTCTCGCCATGCATGACAAATACAGAAAACAGACGTTCGACCTTATTTTTTTCAGCGAAAGACTAACCCTCTAACTCTGTACTGTCAACGGTTCTACCATTAAGTGCATATCGGACACCAAGCTTTGTTCGGAAAGATTGTAGGGAGAAAAGACCTGACAACACCAAAATGAGATTTTATTCCACTGGCTCTCACCCAATCCTACCGCGATAGAACGCTGACTTCGGTGATCGAACAGGATATGGTTTCCTCTCTTATTATGTTTACAGGCGATGGCAGGATAAAGGAAAGGAAATTTTTGTGTAAAAATGGAAGACAAGAAAGAAAGAAAGTTATCTCAGTGAGAGAAATGGAAAGGCGAGGACCACCATGCCGCAGAGTGGTTTTGAACCAGGGGTCTCTGGGATGTTAGTCGGTTATTTTAAATTTATAAACATACGGTGGTTTTACCTAAATTATTTTTTAAATTTCTTAGAATTTTAAAACATTATGTTTTTTGGAGCACAAAAACCCCCAATAATTTAAGAAAGTCTCTTCTGCTCCTTGATTTTTCACGACTTACTTACTTTCAATAAATTATTTTGCAAATGCGACGCTAGTCAATTCTTCTTGCTCTGCAATTAAACGCGGTAACACTTTCACTACAACTAATTAAACTTATTAAAAGAGAATTTTATACTGCTATGTGGTCGTATTCACTTAAAGGAGATACAACTTATTCCGTAACTTTCGAACATACCGTGATTGACATTTTTATTTAATTTCTACTAACAGACATCCCTAAATAAAAAATCATAATTATACTATTTGAAGTCTGGTCTGTCGAAATAATGAAATGACAACTATTTTACTGAAAAATGGTATGTATGAAGAAAGTTCAACAGTTTTCGAGCATAAAAGCATGATTTTTCCAGTTCGTAATATACCTTTAATTACCCACCTCTTCATTTGAGAACAAGCAGTAATCGGTAGGGATTATTTTTCGGTTATACGGATATGCAGCGTTTTGGTAGAATGGTAATATTTTATTTAAATAGAGCCGGTTTACTTGATTTCGTTATTCAGACAGTGCAGTAGTATTATATTGTGCTGTGATATTTATTTATTTTATTTATTTATTTATTTAAACATATTTGTACAAAATAAGAACAAGCCTTTACATATGTACATAGGCCAAAGGAGGTGTTGAGCATATATGAATTTGGTAACCTTCATTACTTTAAATGAAACTACAAACAAAAATTAAAAAGAAATCGAAAAAGTTAAGATGAAATTACTACTAATACTAATTGACTAAATTAGGGGGCTGAGGGATTGATTTTGATCGATCGTTCGACTGCGTATGCAAATGCTTATGTAAAATATAAAATCTACTTTCTGTGCGATGTCTGCTATTTCACGCAGTTTCATTTTTCGATCTGGACAATCTGAACTTTTAGCATTAACTGTTTTTCGGCAATATTTAAATATAGAAAATCAATGCATTATCGTTATCGTAATTATCGCAATTATCAAGCCATGCACTTAACTTGAATGATTGCAATTCAATTCAATTTCAGTGAAATATCCTAAAATTATTCTAGAGTTTTGGACAGAAAAATATGTTAATATCAGTTAATATTTATTGTTTTATAATAAAAACTTTTATTATTATTTTATATCTCCATTTTTTTACGACCCTCGCCAATCGAGCGGGTAACTTTATATATTCCACTGTGTAAGAAGATTCGTCATTTAGCGCGAGCCAATCGTTGCTCAAAAGCCGAGCATAGTTCTTTAGGGATCTGAACCAATAAAAATTCGATAGAGCAATATCTAGTGAATATGGGTGTGAGGTAGAATCTGCAATCCAAGGTCATGTGTTCGGGGCGTATTTTGCCGTCTTCGGTAGCCTAGGGGCTAAGGGACACTCGATGAATCGAACCGTCGACGGTACAAAGGTGCTTTACCTTTGAGTGGTGTTTTTTTAATGAACTATATAGTTCTTCCATCGAGTTCTTTAAAAAAACGACAAGGGAAATTTTACTAAGCGCCATCTTCAGTGCTTTAAATATATTAAAATTAAACCGAAGTTGCGTGTTAGTTAACAACTGTTACATGAATTCCCCTCTAGAAAATAATAAATAAGTTTCTAAAAAATAAATTGTTGTTATTGTTTCCTATTGCCTATAAATTTGCTCTCGTCACTTCCCTGTTGTTTTTATTTTAAATGACGTTTTTCCGACAGCCGGTAAGTATGCTACATTCCGAAAAGAAAGGGGAATTTTGAAATTTCCCAAAACCCCGATAGAGACCCCAATGAAACCTGGGTTTTCAGATATGGGGAAGAACTATATAGTTCATTTAAAAAACACGGCTAACGTGTGATGGGCATATCCCATGCCTTTAGTATAGGCTAAAGCTGGACTTTTCTCTCGACTGTTACGGGCTAATTCAGTAATCGACAGTATGTTTCAGTTGACCATCAGCAAATAATATCAAACATCATTCTTATCACACCATAGTTTTTGGTTTTCCACAGACCCTTTTTCTCGCAATGTAAGCAATCCATTTTTTATCTCCAGTAAACCTCCTGGCCAAAAATGGCACACTTTAGTGACCTCTCAGAAGCCACGAACATAAATACCTTAATTTTACCTAATGGTTCAATTGCAAATAGAAAACCTGACAAAACTGTAAAGTTATGGTAGTTATAATAATGAGTATATAAAATACTTGGGGTGTTTATCACTACATGTACTTAACAAAATACTTGATCCAACAAATTACATAAAAACCGACGCGGTATTTTATGCATTTTTTAAAGAAAAGAGCCGGTTTAGACGGTGCGCTCCAGCGCATGTGCCTCACGAGCTTTGTGGATAAAGGGAGAAGTGGGGTGGTACCTCTCTTCATTCCCACTCCTCCCTTCATCACCAAACGTTCGTGAGGCACATGCGCTGGAGCGCACCGTCTAAAACAGCTCAACGTTATCTATTTATTTACTGAAAACTGTTCTTCTAGAAGTAAGAAACAATAATTTACCACTAAGCCGGGATATTGAAAATTAGCGTTCATGAGCACAACTAAAAATATTCATATAAAATTCACGTTGTTTTTACTTATCTTCGAAATAGTGTACATACTGCTCTCAGAGTAACTTATGATAAAGTCTCCTCCTACGTCATGAAAGTAGTAGACTTAGGCGCAAAAAATGGTAAGGAAGCATATTAGTTCTCGCTGCACGAAGAATCAAACGATAACAGGAGTAAAGTGGTTGAATTCAAACAAAGTGCCACGTAGAAAAGAATATTAGCAGAAAAGTTAGAGGAAATAACAAGGAGTCTGGCGATGGAAACTGATCTGAACCTGATGTGTGGAACTCGGTAAAGGAAAAAATTGCAGAAACAAACAACAATGTATTAGCTACAAAAATCAACGGAAAATGAGGTTTTGGTTTGATGATCAATGTATGAGAAGCAAGCATTGAAATAAAAAACCAGGCAAGGCAGGTGTACTTAACGAAATTGATAAGAGGAAATCACGAAAAATACGTAGCATCAGGGACACGAACAAGTTATAAAAGAAGAAAAAAAGAGACTACTTCAGAAATAGAATTAGTGCAATTAAACAAAGCTAAACAAAGGCAGAACTTAATGGAGCAAATATCATCTTCACAAGAAACATTCAGATACTAGCCTTCGCAGATGGGAGAGTCATAATTGTACGTAAAGAAACCTTTTCAAGATTTGTAGCTCAGCAGAGTGTAAGAGTAAATGACACGAAAAGAAAATACATGATTGTATCTAAAAGAGAACAAGGATTAGGATGAAGTATCAGCCTATAAAATCATAAAATGGACATTGTAGATATAAGTTTATATATTTAGGAACAATGCTTAGGGGACGTCCATAAATTACGTGAGGTGTTTAGGGGGGGGAGGGGGTCGAGCCGAATCTCACCAAATCTCACGTGGGGGAGGGGGAGGGTCTCCGCAAATCTCACGTAATTTTTTTCCGCAAGAAACAGTGTAAAATCGCGAGAAAACTGGGTTAAATTAATAGTACAGGTAAATTAAGCCGAAAAAAGCGATATAGCGGAAATAATTAGGTACAGGCTGAAAATTGGCAGAGAGCTTCTTTTTAGGCTTCTTAATAAGGGGTTATAAAGTCTACCGATTTTCTACCCCGAGAAGCCCACTTTTTAGGGGGTTTTAGCCTTCAAAATGGGTATTTTTCGATTTTTCTGTAATTTTTTTGCAATATTTCTTAATATCTTTTTGTTTTTTTTCAATTTTAACAATATCTGTAAATGAGAAAATCTTTAAAATCGTCTTTTCGGACCCGCACTTAGATTTCATTCACGAAAATCTTGGTGCAGTATCAGATAAACATGGTGAAAGGTTTTATCAAAACATATTGCAAATAGAGAAGGAATAATGAATCAAAAGTATACGTGATACTATTACTATATTTCGACTCAATAGCAATTGGGTATAAAAATTTTGCACTGCCGTTTACACTGTATTTGTTCACTGTTTCAAATACCATCCAACTGGAACATCCAAAAAAAGTAAAGAAAATAATTTAAATATCTGGGAATGAAGACGTGATGAAAAATTCTTATCTTTTTATACAATGGTCTGGGAAAAACTGCGAAAGTAATGTATGCATTGACTTATACCACCATTTTTGGACAGATTGCGACCCTACGATGAACTAGTGTGGGGGTCTAAGCTTAAACAAAACAAAAAGGCCTAGAAGCCCAATTGAAAAACCTGGAACCTAATGCGCTCCTAAGAATCTCAAGTGCATAATGTACCCAATCCTACTGCAATCATAGAGATTATATTAAGAATCGGCTCTTTTCACATCAGTCAGAACACATTGCGGTGCATTGTCACTACAAAAATCAGACATTTGCACCAGACGACATAATTAGTTATCTAAGCATCTTACAGAACTCGAATTTTGAATCGACGACCATCTGCTCTGACATACCTACTAGAGGCCAAGATAGATTTTGAAAACCTTTTGTTATCATTATCGAGAGTTGTGAGAAATGGAAGTCTAACAGATCCGCACTTCTTGAATCTGTATCCTGATGTACAGGCGGCTCAAACGTCAATTTGAGAAGCTGGCTGTAACTTCAGACTCCGCTTTTCTAAGGCGATACGAAAGCAGGAAGCAAACGGAAGGTAGTAGTGATGCCTGATAAATCTTCGAAAAGAAATTATTTTCAGCCAACCAACTTCATTTATTAACTTAATTTGACATTTTGATGCGAACAATAAATTGTTTCAAGAATATTTAAAGAGTTTTTAGAATATTTTAAAACAAACAAATAAATGCAGCGCATGCGGCAATGGCTTTACTCGCGGACTGAAATCCGATAACAGGCGGACAAATTTAATTCGAATTCGCATTGGTGGAGGATACCATTTTCTTATTTCCGAATTTCATGACTTTCGAATCGGATTCCAGGATAACCCCCCTGGGTCTTTCAGTCACAGGTTTTTTACCTAACGATGACATATATAGAAGAATGCTCCGAAGTTTGTATATCTCCAGAGTCATAAATGGCTCTACCATTACTATTCAAACAGTCAAGTCGTTACTCTCTAAAAACGAATCAGTGGATGCCAAAGCCAACCTTCGTATGTCAATATATTGTAAAATTCTAAATTTTTTTTATATTCCATATGCTTGCTCTACAAATACACGAGTTTTCTGTTCTCTTGTTAAGAAATCATTATCCCTGTAAGGCACCCTGAGGTTGGTTTCCAAAGGGTAGGCAGAATCACCTGCTAAATGGTAATCCACAGGTATTGTAGTTTATATTGGGTGCATGCCTAGTTGGTGCTGTTATGATTTTGTGGTACTGTTCTTCAACACAAATTATGATTTCTAAAAGCAATCAAGCACAGATTAAGGTATTTACACTAAAAATACGCATAATAGTGTAAATCCTACAAATTTTTTAAAATTTTAAAAATCTCACGTGAGATTGAGGGGGGGGAGGGGGTCGAGCCAAATCTCACGACATCTCACCAAGGGGGGAGGGGGGGTCGAAAAATCGCCAAAATCACCTCACGTAATTTATGGATGTCCCCTTACCGCAATAAGATAAAGGTTAAGATCCATACTACGATGCGTCTATGATACTAGTCCAAATACTAAATAACCCAGAAATCTCAAGGCAATGCAAAGTGAGAATAAATAAAACATTATTACGCCCAATCCTATGCTACGAGTCTGATTTTCGGACATTGACCAAACAAGCAAAATATCAGCTCAAAATCTTCGAAAGGAAAATCCTCAGAAGAATATTAGGGCCTGTACGAGTTAACCAAAACTAATTACACAGTAGAACTAGTGTCCAACCGAACGTCAGTTTTAGGCCGAAGACGAAGGTTCAATCACACTTAGAAATCTTAGTATATTGACTAAAAAGTATGACAGAAACCTGAAAAAAACATATTTCCTTTTTTGGTAATGGCCTGTCCACACGACACAAGCATACGTAGAACGTGCTTTTACCCATTAATGAATTTTATGTAATTTTGCAGGGGCACGCCCGTGCTTTTTGTGGTCATAAAAAAGCCATAACAAAGCAAGTTGCAGGCCCAAACATACTTGTGTCGTGTGGAAGGGCCATACTGCACTCAAATAAATACAAAACTGCGCACGCACTCGCAGGTAAATCCTTAACTCGTACAAAACTTAAATCTCTCTTCTAAGGTAAGAACCATCTGGATATCTGTCTCGTAGTGCGTAGAATACATTTACGTTTCAATTGCACACACAATCCAATACCTTTCGTTTTCGGTCGGTGCGGTGCCTGGATATAAAATCTTCGGCTTCGGCGAACCTTCGGCTTGTTTGGCCGAAGCCGAATGTGCAGCCGAAGGTGTGTTTTTGGCCGAAGCCGAAGCTTCGGTCGGACACTAATTAGAACGAACGAAGACCTTGAAGAAAATAAATATAGGTATACACATAAAATTGAGCTCGGACACATTATACGAACTTCGGAAGAAAGAATGCTAGCCGGATTTTCAATGGTACACCATCAGGAAAAATAACTGTAGTACGACCAAGAAATAGGTAGATCGATGGCGTGCTAGAAGATATACGAAAACTTCGTAAAACAAAATGTAGATAACTAGCAAGACGTAGAAACGTAGAGAGTTCGAGTGGCCCGAGTTCTACATGGACTGTAGCGCCATTTAAGGAGAAGTGTCCACCTTGGGGTTTAACGAATAAAGAACTATGTACAATGAAAAACACTTAATTGTTTCCTTTTTTGCGCATAAATATAAAATCATATAAGGCTAGCTACATATGTATCCACCTAATCGGTACCTACTTAATTGAATTTTGCTTGTGAAAACATCGTCAAAAATGTTGAGGAATCGATTTGCTTGAATTTAAAGGATTTAATTACACCCCTGTAAACTGCATAATATACATATAAATAAATTCATTTCATAAAAGAAGAATGGAGTTTACATCAAATTCAGAAAAACTATGTTTTGTTTTAATACTATTTCGTTATTTATAATTCTTTTTTTGATTTTTACTCATTAAAAATCCCTAGTGATCACGGCGAAATAAATAAAAGGTTAAACAAATTTTGACCAAATGTTTTGCCAGTTATTTTAGCCAGTACTGTGACAAGGTAGACTTGTTTCAATTGCCAGGAATTACGTATGTTCCTACCCAAGAAAGAATAACATCCCCCTTTTGATTTGAAAGTATTTGTCATATTCAATATAAGAATAGATTTTTCATACTTTGCCAAATAGTGACTTCATTGTGCCTTTTATCAATGTTGCATTAATAATTTGAATATTTAATTTCCGAAGAAATTTCATGGCTAAAATGACCGAAAACCACCAATTATGACCATTAAGATATAACCGATAAAATAATTCCGTAAACTTCAAGTGGTTGTTATCACTAGCGATTGTGACGTTGCCATTTCTTATCAGCAGTATGTAGTATGTGTTATAAAGATACTTTCATATTCGTATCGAATTAAACAATTTCTCCAACGAGTTTTTTTCTAATTGAAAGCTTTTTTCTTGCATAACCCACAACATTAAGCTCATATTTTAAGGAGTCTGCTCCTTCCTGCATTCGGCTTCATCAAATACGACCCTAGAATAGCGTATATATAATAAGAGGCGAATTAACCCATCCACCCTTCTGGCCCCCACAGCGAAAGCTCCTCCAGGTCGTGCAGAGCTCCTCTAACTCACCATACACTGGGGAGCTATTCTCTTCCATCTCGACTGGCTCACTTCGATTTCGGTTTGAGTCGAAATGGAGTGGTCCTTACGCAGAGCGGTCGCATTAGCAGCTTCTAGTATCTAGTTCTGCCGCGAATCCAATCAAAGGAGGTCATTTCAGTCGATTTAATTTTTGCGGCGGTGATATCTAATCTTATTTAAAATTTAGATAAATATTGAAAAGCGATGAAGTGAAATACGGCGAAATTTTTCAAGATAACTGTTTGCTCAACAAAATGCCGCATTTCGAACAAATTGTAGCCAGAGTACCGCCGCAGTTGCTACTTTACCGAGGATTCGACTCTTGTACGGGAAATTGTGAAAATCCAGGTGGAAATTAATCAAAAGTGGAAGAAATTAAGTGCGGTTTTTCATTTTTACAAAAGAAAGTGGGAATTGGTCCGGTGTCACCTGCTTTGATTCGTTGCCGTTCCTCTTTCCTTTAAAGAAAGCTCCTCTAACGAGAAGAAAGTTCGACGCTGCAGCAGCAAAAGCACAACCGAAAAAATGAAAAATCGATTCTGCTCAATTTTTATATCGAGGAAATAGTTTATTACTTTATTATTGTTATTTTTTTTGAGAGGTTTTCGGCCAATTTGTTCGCTTTATGGTTGTTGTTATTGTTGTTGTATTTTTAAATTTACAAAGCCAGGTATCACTGGGTGATTTGTGTACTATGAGATCTGTTATAGAATATTAAAAGAGAGAAACAAATTATTTATAACAAAATGCCAAGATATTGCCGTGCCTGTAGTGGAGTTAAGTGAAAATTTGATTTCACAACCTCAGAGAGGCCAAATAAAATTTTTATACAGTCAAAAGTGTCAATATAGTTAAAAAAACGATGCTCAGTTATTAATTTTTTAAATGTTTTTAATTTCGTTTTAATTAATTGTGATAATATAAGTATTTATCTTTAAATGAAAAGTGTTAAAAATTTTTTGTATGAAAGAATGAGTAGTGATAGTAGCAACAGTAATAGTACAAAAAATCCTCCGACAACACCAAATTCAATTGGTGGGCAAACCACAAATTCGACCAAATCACCCTCACCAACTTCTATTGCCGCAAGTTCAATATCATCGTCTCCATCTTTACCCCCATCAGGAGCAGCCGGTTCATTAAAGCAGTCCGCAGAAAAGCCCACTTTCGGATTGTTCTCAAATAAATCACAGAAGGGAAGACGAAAAATTTCGCTACCATGGTTTCGTCAAAATAGTGTTTCTGTTCCACATGCAGCATTATCCCGCCAACATACAATTGATTCACCTGGATCTTTTCGATTCTTCCGTCAAGCATCTACAAATTTGCAGAATATACAGGTTACTTTTGAATTTCTTTCGTAAAGGGTGGGAGGGGTTGGGGTTGGTAAACTCCTTGTTAAAAATTCTTATTGTAACTTAATAAAATTCTTTATGTAACAAGATTATAAAAAAATTAGTGGCCTATGATTAATTAAATCAAATTAACAATTATAATTATAGAAAAAGGGTTTTTCTTAAGAATTGCAAGAAGTTTAACCAAAACAAGTTTGAGCAATTCAGGTAGCAAAACGTGAAAGAAGCTAGCTAGATATCAATAGTTCCCATTGTTCGAGACCTATTTATTTTGTACCCTATTGCGTACATTTCTACATTTCAATATTTACATAAAAACTTTTTCCGGTAAACTGTCCTCTGAACATTAGAGCATAATGGAGATGTTATTTTATTTCATTTGTCATCGATGTTTACAACAGAATTATTCACGTTGTTTGCGTTTACAGCTTGTTTTCTACGCATGTTCAATGAAATTTTCGCAAATTGTGGCGGAAACTGCATCGATAGTCTCTTTCTCTACTGTCTCGATTAATCATCTAAGCCGAAAATTTACCTCATTTTGTGTTAGCTTTCTTGTTTTTTTTGTGAAATTCGCTTGCACTGTTTTTCGCATTTTACCATTCAACTTCGAGCATTTCCACATATGCTCGTATTCTTATAGAATATGCAGTAGGTCGATAATTATTGCCGAAATTGTACCTTCAATATTTCTATGAAAAAACAATCTTTAAATGTGCTTTTGAGGTTCCTTGGAACACACTTCGAAAAATAGTTATCATCGCACTTCAAAAAGAGTAAGTACTGATAACAAACCCTCATTCAATTGGCCACAAACAAAAAAATTGTGCAAATATTTAAAATGTACAAAGATAAACACCGATTAAAGATATTGCTTGAAGGTCTTTCGCACTAAAAGATGTCGCATATGACCATATTTCCCACTAGAAATTTAAAAATAAGCTTTCAGATTTAGATTTGGGAGCTTTTTTCGAACACATTCGTATAAATATATTTCTCTTTAATTTTGAAAATGAGCTTTAATTAAGTGTAATATAAAGACAATAGGAAAAACAAAAAATATTCACGCAATTAAAGATCCCCCGAATGCAGTCACAGCAGTATTCAAACCCAATTGCTGAAAGCATAAAGTTCAATATGGTTGAAAATCTTTGTGGTGTACTTTAGGAGTGCAAATGGCATATTTTTAATATGAGGCGATGCAGAATCTAAAGAGATATTCAGTTAAAAATACAAGGTTGGGCTGAGAGAGTCTCGCTGTTGTGCTGTTTTAAATCTGTCGTTGCACCGAGCTCCTGGGAAAATGTTTGTGGAAGCTAGAGAACCTCAATTCTCTTACATCGGTTTACAACCTTGCCCTTGGCCAAGGGCATTCTTGTCATGAAACAATCATAAATTTTCCTCGTAACATCTTTGTGTGTCTCATAATTGTGGTACATATTTAAATTATTTTTAAAATATTTGCGTTACTGTTTAGCTCCACAACCAAGTGTTCGTATTTACTTTAGCTATTTATTGATAAATTTTCATATGCCAAAAAAAATTTCGATGTTATTTTCGTAACTATATTTTTAAAAACGAAACCTTCGTTAGTGTATATTCCGTGAAAATAGAGAAAGTTAAAATATTTGTGATATTAAAGCGAGCTACCATAGTTAATTCAGTCAAACTTAATTGCAATCCTCGAAAGTCCTTCATTTATTTGTTTTATTAGAAACTAACTAAATATTTTACGATGCATTCAATCGTCAATTGACGTATGTTTAATGTGATTCCAGATCTTTTATCGATTGTATTTCAAATAATATGGATAGCCCAGCCCTACTTAAAAAATATGCACAGTGACTCATCGGGTAAATACTTCAGACATTATTGGACTTTAGTTGCTAATATCAAAATATATGTAAAATAACATAACATAGACACAACATAGACATAACATAAACACTATATATAAACGAAAATCCACAATTCCGTAGAATACAACTAAAAAAGAAATAAAAACCATAATGGAGCCAAAAGAGAGCTTACACTCCAAATCGGACATTCACAACAATTGTCAATTGTAGAAGAAGCAATAAACCGTTATCCAAAACCGCCACTTTCGCGAAGTAAAACTACCTTTCTGCAAAATAGGCATTACTTTTACTTTGAAATCCAGGGTCAATTTTGCCACCTGCTCTATTTCTAATCTTTAAAATTGACCTACTCTTAAAAAAGGACATTTTTTTTCAATTTCTCAAAAAAAATGCATGTGATATATTGGTTTTTGTTCCGACGCTCCTCTCTTAATTGCCACCGCAAAAATCATGTGGAATTTAATGCTGCCAAAACGAAGAACTGCTTTATTACTATTAAAACTTGCAACATCGCTCCATTCGTGCCAGTAGATGGTGTAAAACTAATGACTGATCCATCCCTTAACATCCTAGGTGTTAAATTAACCAAGGATTTGCGATAGAACGACCACATACTCCAAATCGCAAAATAAGCGTCCCAGTGTCTGGGATTTCTTAAAAGATGCAAATCGGCTCTGGTTGTAATATACAATTCCTATATTTGCCCGTTCCTCAAATACAACTCCTTTATTGGGGCCGTGGAATAATCTTTTACAGTCAGTATTTCCGAACTCCTATAACATCCAAGAGTTTTTCGCCTTCTCCTTCAATATCCCCAAAGCTATACTATCCACCGTACTAAGCTTACTACTAGACATTGCAGTTTGATGTAACGCCATGGCGGACTCGTAGTGCAAAGGGTGATTCCTTAGAACTGCCACATAAAAAAAAGTTTAACGTCGTTGGTTCGGATAGAAGGCGATATGTGAGGCGGTAATCAGGGCAAGAATTTTTGAATAAACAATT
Organism: Thereva nobilitata; assembly: GCA_963855945.1. Lineage (NCBI taxonomy): Eukaryota > Metazoa > Arthropoda > Insecta > Diptera > Therevidae > Thereva > Thereva nobilitata. The sequence continues at coordinate 1,057,004 of OY979696.1, forward strand.
CAAAAATATTGTAAAGCACGGAAGAGGCTTTGTTATGGTTTGGGGGTGTGTCTGCCGTCGGGATGGGTAATTTACATAGTATTGAAGACAACTTGTATAAACAGATGTATTTAGACATTTTAAAAAGACATCTGGAAGGAGGAGCGTGCGCAGAAATTGGGTACATTTGGCAATATCATATTTTGTCTGGATAATGATCCGAAGCACATATCGCTAGTTTCTAAAGAGTGATTAAAACACCAGCCCAGTCTACAGACATCAATGTAATCGAGCACTTATGGGACGAATTGCCCGAAAAATACAAGATCGGCGGTGCTCATCTAAAGAAGAATTGCGGAGAGCAGAAAAATGGTTCAACCTAGAGCCGTTCGTGTGTAAAAGCCGTTAATGTTTAAAGCTACACGAATGTTAAAAGCTGCACAGTTCCAAAAGTATTGTTCACAAAGTAATGAAACTATATAATTTTTACAAGGCCCGATTTGAAGTGTGAGCTCTTTTTGTGTCTCCATTTGGATTTTAATTTATTTTTTTAATTGTTATCAACGGAACTGTTGATTTTTGTTTAAAATTGTGATATACAAAATGTATAGTATCTATGTTACAAAATTCTTTTAATTTTTTTCATATTTTGATATTAAAAACTTTAGTCAAAGTTTCAGATGTATTTGCCTATTTTCACTGTAAATCACTGTATATTGCGAAATTAAGATATTTACATATTTGAAGTTGACGTTAATATAAAAACTACACTTAAAATTGATTGTGTGGGAAAATTTTTGAATGAATCTGGCGTACAAAACTCACAGTGTGTTGCAGAATCGCATGAATCGAAAAAGTACAAAACGCTGTGACTGGAATTTCTTTTGCTGTGCGCACAGGCAAACGGTGCACGCTTGCGGAATCCGGCCCCTGATAACTTATACACACTAGGAGCAGGAATACATTTTTAAGTATGATGTCTCGCTATTGTTTAAGTATGAGGTCTAGCATGTTTAATGAAACAAGACAAACCGAAGTCGATCACTGTCCTAGTGCTGAACTCGAAACATTCATAATAATAAAACTCTTTCAAAACCTTTCGCGTAAAGTTGGTGTTTGACGAGAAGTAATTTCGTAGAACAAACATTTCTCAAAACTAGTCCTTTTGCAGTGACGAAATTACTTAAGGAATGTAAGTCTTTCAAAGAATAAAGAAAGATTTATTCAAAAAATACACCAGAGAATCAACAGGAATCAGATGTGGGGTAACGAGATCTTGAATACACGATGATATCGCACTTCTCGCTGATTCAAGAGAAAACATGCAAAACAAAATAGATAACTGAGCAATAACCCCGTGATCAAAAAAATACATGCCATGAATTCAAAATGTACCACACCAAGTTCAACATCACCTTGATTTTCGACTTGCTTTGACGTGGTTTTGTTCAGTCTTAGATCACCTTCGGTTTCCGGGTCGTGTTTGTAGATCCATGTCCGATATGCCGTAATAATGCGTTTGATGATGTTTTGGTAGTCAGAGACCATTGTTTCAGAGGCCTTAACAAGACGCTCTTTTTCGAAAAAATTTATTGTTTTTGAAACCAAACGAAATGTAACGCGTCTGAGTCCCAAATGGTCTTCAAAAATCGATTGTATCCACCCAAACGATATTTGCGTAATGTCAACAAAATCTCTTATTATCAATCACCGATTTTAGAGCACCAAACCTTAGACTTCCTTAACGTGCTGTTCAATGCAGATGTCTTTAAATAACTTATACCAATCAAAAACAACAAATCAACTTTTCCAACCCAGCCGAAATTCCATTTTGAAGCAAAATTTAATGCAACTTCTTTGCTGAACTTTTTCATTCCTTTTAAAAATCGAAAAATGCACTTTTTTAGAACACGAGATAGTTCGATGTAAGGTTCGACAGAATTCAATTTCCTCGGTAGTAAAATTACGACAGAAGGAAAAGGATATTTTAAGTTGGATTAAAAAGCCTACAACTTAATTTGTATTACTTTACGGCGGTAAAACCTAGGTCATAAACCAGACGAATATAAACAAAATGCAAGTTTTCGTCAAGAAGTCCTTCGTATTGTATGATAAATCTTTATATGATAAATCTTTTGGCCTATAAAAAGTACCAAACAGAATAATAAAAGAAAATGTGCATGAATAGGGCACGCAATGCGAAAACAGTATAATATAATAAAAAAGGAGCCCTCGAATCAATTCCGAAAGAAAGCAGATGGCTTGGTAGGCCTAAAACACGTGGAGAAAAACTGAAATGAATGAAATCGAAAATCATGATAAAGCCTAAACCGAAACCGATGGAATAGCTCAAAACGAATAGCCTGATGCCTTAAGCCGTAAACAAACTATTGTGTTGTGGTGCTCTGTGTCCAATCAGAAACGCCAGATCGAGATGCGCCACACCACAACACACCATAATAATGTAACCAGCCCCATATAAAATATATGAATTAGATCACGACACAGAGCGCCACGACACACCACAACACAATAGTGTAATTCCGGCTTTACCTATGAAACTCGAAATAAGTTTTCATTTACCAAAATCTTCCATAGGTGCTCCTGAGATTTTTCTTAATTTCGATATCTCTACAAAAAGCATATAACATGCAATAAGCGGAAATAAGTGTTAATTTTTTTTTAATTCAATAAAGATTTCGTAAAAATTAGAAAATCTCATTCTTACATATTTCAATAATAAAATAAGCACAATCATTGGGCGCATCCAGCGCACTCAGCCGCTGAGCAGCGGCTAAGTGCTGAGCTCGTTGGATGGCTAGCTGAACTAAGCAGCTTAGCTCAGCGGCTGGCAAATTTCTCAGCGTAAAAATTTTATTCTAAGTAGCTCAGCGGTAGTAAATTGACGTTAAAATAGGAAAAAAATTTAGTTGTCAAAATAAATTCTAACTGAGCTAGCTATCACATCCAGCCGACACACACCGCTGAGTTACTTTTTACGCTGTGCTGTTCAGCTAAGCGGCTTTTCCGCTGAGTGCGCTGGATGCACCCATTGTTTCCCGTTTAAGTACACCTTAAAATTAAATTAAGTGTGAGAAGGTTATTACCTCAAACTACTATACCTCTTCTTATTCTTTACACTCGTGCATGTGGGAAGTGATAATTGCATGCAAATAAGCATTGCGTGCATACGGCGTGCGCTTAGGCTCATTTGATTTTCCCCTTCGAAATCTGTTGCGTCGTGACTGCATCCGCCGCAGCATCTGACCAGGAAAAGAGTGGCATTGCATGTGGTGCTATTATTCTTTCAACTGATGTCGAACCGGTTTTTTAGAAAGAGGAACGAAATTTTTTGTTGTGAAAACTAAGACGCAATGTGCTTCTTCTTTCTTTTTAAATCTTCTCTATTATACTTTAATATCTCCGTGTAAAGACAAGGTGTGTGGCAAGAGTATATTGTAAAAATCCAACGAAGACGGTTGAAGCAATACCCGTTAGTGTGCCTGCCCATTGAATTATGATTGGGGAGGCACACGCGATTATTCTTTCAATTGTTGTAGAACTGGTTTTTTCTACGCCTCTGTTAGAATACAGGCATTCTGATATTACTTTTAGTTACGGAATTAGCAGCATTCCACTACTATTGGCGACATCTGTTCGTCGTAATCCAAGAATATGATTTATTAATTAAAGAGAAAAAAGATTTATTAATTAAAGAAAGAAAAGGATTGTTTCAATAATAAACAATCAATGATGTTCCGCTGGAAAATTTTTGCTTTAAATAAACTATTCAATTACTAAATTACAGAAAATAATAGCATTTTTTTAATAAATTTTGCGGCGGCCATCTATTAACAAATTATTAAATTACAAAATTGTTATAAATGAACACTCCATACTTATATGTTATTTAGCGTTAACATATCTTGCTGTGCCTTATACATTATATTTTCGACATTAGCTTTACATAAGGTACGTTTTTCTTTACAAAATATTAATAAAAACTAATTAGAGGCGTAGAAAAAGTATAATCTGCAACACGTTTTGAATGGCATATTCCGCACTCTTGGACCGCCAAACTTCCACTTGTGCGGAATATGCATCATTCCAAACTTGTTACAGAATATAGGTTAGGGTTAGGTTGAAATGGCTGCTCCCCCACTAGGGAGCCCACTTAGGCACACCATTGGGCCCATTGTGATGCCATTCTAGTGTTGGGACAAAATTTAGGCCATTTCAAGCCATTTGGAGCTTTTAATAAAGCGACAGAGGTCAAAAACACCAGTGTTTTGCAGCTCACTCAATCCATCAAGGAAAGGTGAGCCAAGGAAGGTCCCTCTTTTCCTCGCGAGGGCCGGGCATGTACAGAGAAGATGGGAGACAGTTTCTTCCTCATCCTCATTGCCACAACTTCTGCATAAGTCGTTGTGGGGAAGTCCCAATCTTTCGGCGTGTGGGCCAAAGGGACAGTGACCTGTCAGCACCTTCACTACATAGCTTATCTCTTTTTTGTTCAACTGAACTAGAGATATTGTGTGGAGAGTGCGGCACACTGTTGCTGTGGTCCATCTCAGCCCGGCTCGAGCTAAGCTGATTTTTCCCACAGCCAGTTTATAGGTGGCTAAGGGCATTCCCATCTGGGTTAAGTGGGGTGTCCTTTCCACTTCGGTTCCCTGTCTAGCAAGCTCATTTGCCCTGCAGTTTCCCCTAATCCCTCTGTGCCCAGGAACTCAACACAGAGTTATATAAAACTGAGTGGCAGTCTCACACAGAGACCTGCGGCAGTTCAGAACAGTCGGGGATGTTGTGAAGACAGAATTAAGAGCCTTGAGGGCCGCCTGGCTATCCGATAGAATACATATATTCTTATGAGATATATTATTTATCTTCAGCCATTCGAGAGCCTCCCAGATAGCAGTGACTTCCGCCTGGAAGACACTGCAATGATCGGGTAAGCGAAGAGAGGTATCTATATTTAATGCCTCGGAAAAGATACCACAACCTACGCTGTTCCCAATTTTTGAGCCATCTGTATAAATACATAATGACCCAGTCGGGATAACACCATCTGTCCAGTCATCTCTGGCCGGAATGATGGTATTGAAACCTTTCTCCAAGGTCCACGTAGGTGTAGTGTAATCTAGGTTGTCCGCAGCGGTAGCGAACTTCCTAAGGATGGATGAGTGACCATATAAGTATGGAGTCCATCCAAGAGAAGCCTTTGTCCTAGCAGCCGTCCAGGCTGCCATTTGCTCGGCATATATGTCCAAGGGGATAAGATGCAATAAGACATCCAGCGCAGCTGTTAGGGTGCTTCTCATTGCACCACTAATACACAGCTCGGCTGTTCTTTGGACTCTTTCCAGTATCTTCCGATACGTAACTTTCTGTAATGCAGTCCACCATACCGATATGCCATGCATAAGTATAGGTCTGATTACGGCTGTATACAACCAGTGGACGATATGGGGTTTAAGGCCCCAATTAACACCGATCGTTCTTTGGCATAAGAAGAGAGCTGTTTTGGCCTTATTGGCTCTCTCTAAAAGATTCGGTCTCCACGTTAGTTTTCTATCCAGTATGAGACCCAGAAATTTCGCATCCTCCTTAAGTTGCAATCTTTCATTGCAAAGTCTTAGAGAAGGGAAATCGGGAAGTCTATGCTTTCTTGTGAAGAGCGCTGCTTCAGTCTTAGCTGGGTTAACGCCTAGACCCTTTGTAGTAGCCCATTGAACAAGAGGGTCCAATGCTCGTTGCATTATATCTCTTATTGTTGAGATGTACTTGCCAGTCACCACCAGCACAATATCATCAGCATAGGCCACAGTAGTGCTGCCAGACTCCCTTAGGGTTACAGAATATACTATTATAACATACTCCAAATGCAGGTATTCCTTCCGCATGGGTGTCTTTCTTTTCTTACTAGGAGATATGTTGTAATAGCTGTACGACAATAGGTGAAGGAATACATGTGTAGTGCTTCTATGACAATAATTACACTGTTCGTCGGATGGTATCGTATCTTCTCTATTGCATCCTCATCGATATCTACTTGTAAATTCAAGAAAGATTTTCGCTGAAGACGGTACTGTTCGTTACTAAAACACCTTCGATAATTCCAGACAAGTACGTGCCCTTCACGATCGCGGACCTATGTCTGACCCAATCCACAGGGACATTGAACTCATTCTCGTATCCCAGAGCCTGGAGGTGCAAGTTTCTCTTCCAACCACCTACCTGTGCTGTAATACACAGAACCTACAATCGACCTCTTCTCGAATACAACTCCCTTTATGGGGGGCTTCGAAAACCACCATGGCGTGGTCGATAAAGCGCAAAAGGAGTCCTCGAACTTATCGGACGCGGCGCCGTTTGCCCCACCATCGCTCCTTTAAGCCACCGTAGGAATGTATCAGTCATCAAGTCTAATAATATTAAAAGATTTTATTTTTTTACGTAGTTAAAATTAGCAATTGCAAAAAAATTTTACCAAACTAACGAAATCATTCTGAATTATTGACGATAGGTTTACGAAAGGCAAGGCAACAATATAAATTAATATAATGATTTATCAAATTGGGAGCAATTGTCACTTCATTATAAACACACAATTAAATAGTCCCTCATTAATCATCACTTCCGCCTTTTCCATTACGAACTACGAATCTGATTACACCCAATAGACTTTCTAGTGGCTTTTCTGAAAGTTTATTGATTGCTTTAAGCGAATTAAGTTATTGGTCTCCAAGATAAAAATTTTAGTAAACGATAGTCGCCCTTATGATGTATGTAGAAACGTATCTTAGCTCACTAAAATGTATACTTTTTATTGCCTGTTTATAAATGAGCATATACAGAATTTTTTTTTTATTTTAATTCCAGGTAGGTAGTTTAGAAGTGACGTGGGTGGTTTCGGACTATACCGCAACACCTGGATCTAATGAGCTCACAGTGACTAAAGGCCAGCAAGTAGAAGTTGTTGACACTTCGTGTTCTGGCGAACCGGACTTTTGTTTAGTTCGATTAAATCCACAGACTGATGATGGCGCTGCACAAGAAGGACTTGTACCTGTATCAATACTTAAACCACCCCCTGGCTCACAGAAATCCAGTTCCCGGAAAGAGAGCGAAACCATGCAGGAACAAAGTAAGCAGCTAACACACTGACAACTATATATAATATAAATAATTTTAATAGGCAATAGCCGAGCAGTTAAAGGGGAATCATTCACAACTTCTTCAAAGAAAGGACGAGTGTTTAGCTCGTAAGTAATTTTGCTAATTAATTATTACTTGATAACAATATTTTGTAGTATTAAGTTTCGTTTATTAGAGAAATTCGATTTTGAAAATATTACTTAAATATCGTAATTGCTGAGGGGCAGAATACCGTTCGAGCTGGAAATTTCTCTTAGAATCTTTGTGTTGCGGAAGGAATTTCATATATATTTACATTGCGTCAAAATTTTATCTATTCAAGCTTTGGTTTAAAAAATAAAGTCATTCATCACGGGATAGCGCTATTGCATAAAAATAACAAATTTAAATTAAATGTAAACCTGTGTTTTCTTAACTGTATTCAATCCTCAATTCACAAGAAATTCACTAGAGTGGGAATTGGTAATACATATGTGATATGTAAAACGTTAAAATGGGAATTAGTCGTGAAAGAGAGGATTTGGTCACGCACATACATTTTTTACTTCGAAACCATCGCAGCTCGAATTAATTTCAAGTTAAAAATGTAATCAAACACAGACTGTTATCTATACGATAACTCAGAAGCTCAATCTTTTTTGATAACGGGCAATTCTTATGCCGTCGACATAGCGCAAACTTTTTACTATTTCGTAGGGAATGGTTTTTTTTGTAAGTTTTAAGCTAAACATTTTTTTGATAATTTGCAATATAAACAATAACAGAATCATTGATTTGCATACACTGCAGTGGATGCTGCTTGCCTTAAAAACAAGTAAAACTAGTTTAAATTGTCCTTCTTTGCTTTTACGATTAGAATATAACAACCCGTAATTAGGCATTATTATTTATTTAAAGTATGTTAAGCATGCATATCCGTTCCAATATTTTTTTCTAAATCAATATCTGAAAGGTTTAAGTTCAAACCATTAATTTAAATTGTCCTGCTTAGATAACGACTATGGCTGCATACATATATGGAATCTCATAAATCGCTGTCACCTTCAGTTTCATGTGAATTATTTTCGTATTAATAGAACGAAAATTTGAGTGCTTCTTGTTATGTAAGAGTTCACGGTCGAAACAGGACCGTAAAATTTAGCTTCTAAGACAAGGAGCATTTCTTGTCTCTTACCGATATGATAATTTTTCTTGCTGCATCACTAAGCCCAAATTTATATGAGTGGTTGATTTCAATTATTGTCAACTAGCCAATTGCGCAAGAAGTAAGAACAATTCATGCTGTCACAATCATAGAAAGGGCATGCTACTAGCATTTGTTATTTTGATTGCATCGAGGTGAGGTAATTAACGAATATGAAGTGCACGACTAAAGGTAATAAACGGTAGGCTAATGCCATTCTATAGAAATAGTTGTGAGTTACCAATATGTCAGGGTCGAATGGATTAACTGGCGGATGAAGTAATCGCTGTCATGATGTCAAAAATGCTAAAAATCCTCTCAATTCGATTAATTTGGACACTCAAAAGCGTTTGATAACCACCGAAAGCAGCGGAAAGTACTATCTGTGCGGCGTTGAAATGAGCTCATCGCACCCACTCTCAAAAACAGAAATTGATTAATCCCTAACAAGTGTAAACCCTCAACCTCAGAGTGGCTTCGATATCCATGCAAACTTGTAGTTAGCACCTTGTTTTCGTTATCAAATGAATTTAATTAGATGAAGTAACATATCTAGCATTGTGCATAGTGAAAAATCTCCGTCCCATTTCTTCTACCTTTGTGCTTCTACTTCAATAAGTGTTCTTCACGCCGTGATTACAGCTAAACTAGACACTCGCTGTGCGGCTCTGTGGGACTTCCCAGTCTCTTCTGCGGATGTCGTCATTTTATTTCTTTGCTTTTGCTGCGATTTAATTTGTAAATAATGCGACGAATGAGAACTGTAAAAAATGAAATGCAAATTGCGTATATATGTGTGTAGGCCTTGCTCTGAGCTTTGTTTGACTTTTTGCATTTAATTTTCCATCTCATTCAATTTGAGTGGCCGAAGTTGATTTCAAGCATAGCGCGACATTTTATTACCAAACGAGACTTTTTTAGTGTTCAAGATTAAAATTATTATTTTTTCTTTGATGCTTTCCAGGCGGAAATGGCTCCCACAGCCGCTTAGAAAACTATCGCAAGGTAAAGTTGACAAACCTCCGGTAGAGAGATCACTTATCAAAAAGGGATCTGAAAAGAATATGAGAGTAAGTGCTATAACTTTTTTTTGGAAAGACGATTTTCATGATATTTTTTTTAGCTTTCTGAAAAACAAATTGAACAGGAAGATGAATTGACAGCTTCAAACTTAGTCCAGAATACATCACAAGCAGACTACGAGCCCGAAGAAGAAGTAGCTCTTGAGCTCCCTCCCCCCATGAAACCAATTCAGGAGCCGTGTGTAATTGCTAATTCACAACCTACATACAAGGATTTAAGAGAAAATTCAAGCAATCTAGTAAGTATTTTTTTATTTAACCAAAATTTACGCGAGTTCATTATTACCTTAAACATTGTTTAGTAAGTCATAATAGTTAAAAATTAATTGACTGACAATGAAAAAGTTGCTTAGATTTCTCAACATTCTATTTGTATTTGCTTAGAGAATTGACCCAAGCTATAATTATATGATTCCAAAAACGTTGCTTTTGACAATTTTATACGAATGTTCCTTAATTACAATTTAACCTAGATAAGATTATTAAAAAACTTCTGTTATGGTGCATATTAGGATTTGTGTCGTATCTATTCCGAATATTGGAACAAATTGAAAATATAATTTATTCTAAGTTATAGCGCTTCTGATTATACAAAAAATGACGTGACTTATTAAAAAATGACTCTACGAAATTATAAAATATGAAACATCTAATTTTTTCTAGGTTATTGTAAATTTTAGTTATATGACATATCAACGAAGAACTATTTCATTTTCTATTTTAAGGGAAACAGTTATAAGAAACTAGAAGGCAATGCGCCCACTGATTTATCTGAAATCGAACAGTTCGTCAAAGAGAAAACGGTGAGTAGTCAAAGGATGAAGGAAGTAATTATCGGCCTCCCACCAAGACCCTTCACAATTACAATCTGATGGAACTCATTATCGACTTCCGACTCAATTAATTGTAAGAACATCGGCAAATTGTTCATTGTGGGTGACAATGAGTGCAGGGAAACCTGTTTACAATCCTTCCTACCCTTGATAATTAATGACCCCAGTTAGTGGCAGAGTTTTATCACCCTTCACTGCAGATGTAGCGCAAATCGATTACGTCGCAGACTTTTTTTTTACTTTATTTATGTGTTTGATTAATTTTGTTGTTTTCTTATGTACAGGAACAACACGAAGTAAAGTTCTTCAAACCGCCAGATATTAGAAGTGATAACTCTAAAGAATTAGAGCCATCCTATTCGAATAATGACAATTCAAATGACAACAATGATGAGGTAAAAATATATTGTTTATTGGAATAATTTTTATATATAAATTTTTCATATTTGCAGAGTAACTCGGAAACAAATGATGTTGAAGCTGCACAAAGAAAACGTATGCATGCAATGAGCGAACTTATTTCAACAGAAGAGCTCTACATTCAAGATTTGTCAGAAATTGTTAACGGGTGAGTATATTAATTTATTTAGTACCATTTATCAATCTAATCCTATGGATGGGCTGTCACTGTCTTACTGCTCACTGACATGTCACGGTATAGCATTTTCGCCGGGGAAAACATGACCAATGCGTCGTGTTTTTATTTACGAATAACCAGTCCACAGAAAAAGACGCTACTTTGTTAATATATAAGATATAAATAACTATATTGTATCTAACTGATTTTTGTTTTCCCTGCGTAAGTGCCTTAGCTTTATCAAAATGCGGCAGTATAAGACAGTGTTCTGTAATTCCTATCATTCATTGTCATTTCAAGAAAGAGTTTAGCTGTAATATTTTAATCTTAAGTAAAACAAATCTTTAAATTTTCTAAAAATGGCGATTCTCAAAAAAAGTTTTAGTTTTCATAAACATTGATTACATTAAATTTTTTGTAAAAACCCGAAGAAGAGTAAAAAGAGTATATTTCTAGGTATATGGCTGAAATGAAAAATCCAAGTAGTGAAATTCCATTGCCAGACGATTTGAAGAGTGGTAAAGAGCGAATGGTGTTTGGAAACATTGAACAGATATACGAATGGCATCGAGAGTAATAATTTTAGTTTTATTCAAAAAACAATAATAGAAAATATATTTTCATTTCCAGTAATTTCTTAAAGGCGTTACAAAGATGCCTAAAAACACCGTCCGAGCTTGGTCCAATGATAAAGCGATATGAACGAAAACTCCACATGTATGTTGCCTACTGTTCCAATAAACCAACTTCAGAGCATATTGTTACCGAGCATATGAATTACTTCGAGCTTGTCAGGCAAAAACTTAAACACAGACTAGATGTAAGTGAAAGTAGAATAAAAAAAGATGAAAATGTTAATGTTTGTCGATCCCTTTAGCTTAGTGATTTATTAATTAAACCTGTACAAAGAATTACTAAGTACGAGCTCTTACTCAAAGAAGTCACCAAGCAAACAGAACGTGCTGGTCTCGTAGATGAACTTTCTAGTATGCAGGAAGCTTACCATGTTATGAAGGCAAGCGTATTTCCAAGTTATAATAAATATTAATATTGATTATTATAGATTGTATGTAAAGCTGTTAATGACATGATGGATGTAAGGCGATTGCAAAAATTCGAAGGCAAGATATTAGCTCAAGGTAAACTACTACTTCATGGACCATTAGTGTGTGAAGAACCTAAAAGTGTAGAACGCACAACAAGTGTTGCGCAACGACCCAGAGAGCTTCAAGTATTCCTGTTTGAACAGTGTATTATATTTTCCGATATCGTAGGCAAAAAGACTCAATTCACAAGTCCATCGTACGTATACCGCTCGCATATCCAAGTAAGATTACAAATTTTCGAAAATATACATAAATTAAACGGAGACATTTTAGGTTAATAAAATGCAATTGGAAGACTTGCCGAACAGTCGCTTTTTACTCAAATCAACGGATCCACATAGGCCCGAACTAGTCAGCTTTATTTGCAGTGCACCAACACCAGAAGACAATCGCGAATGGGTGGAAACAATTCGAAATATTTTACAATTCCAACAAGATTTCCTTAAAGCAATTCAAAGTCCAATACAATATGTAAGAGATTTAACAAAAGAGTCGTGAATTGTCGATTTATTACAATTCATCCACATAAACTAGAAATTTCGTGATTTTTTTTTCTTTTTTTGTTCGATTTGTTAATCAAAAGAGTGATTCGGTTAAGGGTATTTATTGTAACCGTTCGCGTTAAAAGCGAATCCGCATGTTTTGACTAATCTCAAAAATGTGAGAACTTGTATTGCAAGTAAAAAAGAGACGTCAGTTAACTATTTGTTTTAGTGTACAGTATACTTAATAAAAATTGACAAAAATGCACATGAACTTTTGTTTTCTTTTTTTGTTTGTTTTTAGCTTTTATACTTTCTCAACGTATTTTATTTTTTAATTTATGTTATAATTCCGTATTTTGTGTTCACTATTATAGGTCAAAGAAGAAATAGACGAGAACATTTTTCGGTTTTCAATGCACTATTAAATGGTTATGAGTTAATTTGTATGTTTTATTTTATAGGAACAAAATAAATGCATTAAGTACAAAATCATAAGTATGTATATGACTGACACAAAGATTTTCCTATACATAAGAGATGAATTTTAAACAATATCATAATTTTGCATTTTTTAAGTTGTCGCAATATTGCGTTGGTGTTTTAAAATAATTAAAAACTATCTGTGAGTTATATCTATAGTACATTGTACTAGGCTAATTACTTTTATGTTTAAAAATCATAGTTCTTAAAGGAAAGCTTCATCCATAGAAAATAGATTTTCATAGAACAAAGTTCGATATTTAAGCCAAACTTCTATGCTTGATCTACAGCCAAAGTCTATTAAGCTTATTAAATGAAACTACTGTCATAGGTGCCCGTGGCAACAAATACTTCTTGTAAATTTTAATTACGAGAATGTCCAACTTATGCTAAAGCAATATTGGATTAACGAGAATGTGGGAAAATTACTGAACATAATACATCGGTTATAAACCTAGTTGTATTACTTAATCAGCATATAAATATTTTTTGGCTTGAAATAGAGAGAGCAAGCGCAATGGATTCATCTCAAATAATAATAATAGTAAAATTCTGTTTACAAAGGTAAGTCTTTGGCCGTAAACAACTTTAACCAAAGAGGTAGATTTAATTTTCAACTTTATTTTGAGTTTTTTAGAATTGAACAAAATTCTAGACGAAGTTCAAATAAAAATTAAAACATTAACATTCTGTTTAAGGCAAAAATATTTAAGTAATAATCAAAAGAAAGAAAATATCAAGACAAATAAGTTAAGATAAAATAAAGATAAATTCTAATTTTAGTAATAAAATACTACATTGTGATGATTATAGAGCCCTGCAAATATTTACTCATCTATATATATATCCCAACTTAACATAAGTATAATCCTGTTTTGGTTAATTGATCGTGCATACAAAGTAAGTTGGAATTTAGTCTACAAAATCCAATTCTTATTGCTTTATTTAAACAGGGTATGTTTGTTTGTAATCAATTTTACTAATTTATGTAAGTTCTTTAACTAAAAGATAATGTTTTATATTGTAAATAAAATTTAAAATGTATATTAGATTTATGAAATAAGTTTCATTAGGAATTGAGTTCATGTGTTAAAAAGCTGAGTAATTTTGGATATTTTTAACAGCACTTGGTTTATTGTTTTAATGCCGTTAGCAGAGTTTTTAAATAATTGCAAATATTACACAGTACTACACATAATCTTAAAACTATTTTTTCTTCCTTTAAATCAAAGTGTAACTTTTCTAATAAATATAACTGCCTCATTCTTATTTATGGTGCAAATGTTGTCTAATGTGTTTCGAGTTTGTATGTATGTATTCGCATAAAGATTTGTTATTAAGTTTTTAACAATTTGTTAATGTCGCATAATTACGTTGCTTTTCCTGAGAATACTCATTTAGGGCTTTTAATAAATTAGTCCATCCATCCATCCAATGGCGCTACAGACCAAATCGAGCCGTGGCCTCCTCTATGGCATTTCTCCAAGTTTGACTGTCCAGTATGTCTCCATTTCCGAATGTTAATTATTGCTTCCTGCCGTCACATAGTCGATCCATTTCCTCCTGGGTCTACCTACAGTTTATTTCCCGAAATTTATTTTATCATGAGCAGTTTCGGTATATGGTTGTCCTCCAATTTCATACAATTCGCTGTTGTGTTTCCTTCGTCCACAAATCTTGATGGCAGAAATTACTTTGGCATAAAAGGCTCTATTAGCCTGGTCTAGTTATCTCTTCCTTTTCATCGTTTCTTTTTGTAATCCTAGACCCAAGGTATACTGTTTTACCGGCTACTTCCAGATGGTGTTCGTTTTTCCCATTCTAAAGCTTTGTTTTTACTTCGTTGAGGTTGAGGACTACATATGTTCTGTGCCGCCTCTTTTAGTTCGACAAGCTTATTTTGCTACCAAAAAGCACAACCCCATGATGTTCACGTCACCTGCCTATCCAAGTAATTGTACCGAGTGTGTTGCTATTGACGCACTTCTCAGGACTCTTCCTTACCATCCATTTCTATCAATGTTCATTTGGTGTTTACCTGTATTACCCCAGTCGTCAGAGACAAATTTAGACCGAAAGCTCGCACAAAATGTGATCTCGCTGAAAATTGGGACTGGTACTTTTTTGGATGTAGAAAACGATAAAAAAATCTTTGCTTCGCTCAAGTGGATGCTAAGTTCACAATATCGAACACAAATTCGGAAATTTGTTTTTTGCGTTATATGTATATCAAAAAAAAAAATTCGAAAAACTAATAGCGCCACTTGAAAGAGCGGAAAATTTTACTAAAATTTATATTATAAGTTATTTTAAAAAAAATTGTTTTATTATTATAAAAAATTATTAAAAATAAGAAGCAAATTCGATAAATGTAAGCGCCAAAAGGCTGAATTTAAATATTCTAGCGAGGCGTTCGGGGAAAACTAAAGTATTTTTGCCTAAAATGTGCGCAAAAATAAAAATAAAAAAAGCTTTTTAAAGAGGAGACTCTAAGCTTTCTAAGGAAGCCATTAGTTTTTAATTTTTTGTTTTTTTTCTCATAGAAAATTTGACCGGAAGTTATAATTTGTAAAATTCTCACTGTGTTTATAAAATTGAAGATACATATATATTAATAGAGGCGTACGAAAAAAAATCATTTATCATCATTAGACATTTACTTTTGATGTAAAAATAATTGAAATGATAAACATTGTCTCTCTTTAACAAAATTTATGTTTCAAAATATTCATTTTTTCATACAGCATTCATTCGACGCCATTTTTATTTTCAAAAACAGACCAAATTTATAGCAGCAAAATTAAATCGATTTATCTTTAAGTTACGCCAAAATTTCGAATTGACGTAAAAATCTGTATTTAATACGCAATCGATTTCAACTTACATTCTTATAACTTTGGCTTAAGCCGAAAAATTTCGGTTTAAGCCATAATTCGAATTATCCCCTTTATATGACAAAAAATTTTGGATGATCCATAATTCGAAGTATTTTTGGAGTAGCTATAAACTAGGTACATAAATGTTTATCATTTCAATTATTTTTACATCAAAAGTAAATGTCTAATGATAATAAATGTACAAGGATTTTTTTTTTCGTACGCCTCTATTAATATATATCTTCAATTTTATAAACATGAGAGAGAATTTTACGAATTATAACTTCCGGTCAAATTTTCTATGAGAAAAAAAACAAAAAATTAAAAACTAATGGCTTCCTAAGAAAGCTTAGAGTCTCCTCTTTAAAATGCTTTTTTTATTTTTATTTTTGCGCACATTTTAGGTAAAAATACTTTAGTTCTTCCCCGAACGCCTCGCTAGAATATTTAAATTCAGCCTTTTGGCGCTTACATTTATCGAATTTGCTTCTTATTTTTAATAATTTTTTATAATAATAAAACAATTTTTTTTAAAATAACTTATAATATAAATTTTAGTAAAATTTTCCGCTCTTTCACGTGGCGCTATTAGTTTTTCGAAATTTTTTTTATTTTTCGATATATAACGCAAAAAACAAATTTTCGAATTTGTGTTCGATATTGAGAACTTAGCATACACTTAGCGCAGCAAAAATTTTTTTATCGTTTTCTACATCCAAAAAAGTACCTAAGTCCCAATTTTCAGCGAGATCAGATATTGTGCGAGGTCAAAGTCTCTGACAACTGGGCTGTTTATCATATCACAAGTTGTAAAGAAAAAAAACATGCGTTTTTGCTCAAAATATCCCTCACAAATTAAAATATTTTATAACTTTTTCTTGTAAGAGTAACCGTTTTTGAGATATTTTGATTTACAGAGTTCGAAAGTGGCGTACCTGATTAATGAGAAACATAAAATTTAGAACTCTGTAAATCAAAATATCTCAAAAACGGTTACTCTTACAAGAAAAAGTTATAAAATATTGTTTGGAGGAAATCACCTAAGCTACAAACTTTATTCACATAATTTTTCTGTAAAAGTGAGCATTACTGAAATATTTGCGAAAAATCGCTTTTGGTGACTTTTGGCCCCGCGTAAAATCGTGTCCGAGTCTGAAATTGATGGGGACGCGTGACATTTTTCTTAGAGCAATAATATCAATGTCCATACCAAAATGCAGCTTTCCTGGAATTTTTCTGAAGTAAAATGTCTAATTTCCATGGACTATTAGGAGTAGTATGAAGAGCCTCAACTGTTTAGTTTATTCGTTGTCGACTTCCGCCGATAAATGAAAATTGATATTTGACACCATCACAATGGGGGAGGGGGTGACAAAGACCATGAATATTTTGCAATTTAGGCCATATACGCCCAGCCCTACCCGTCTAGAGAGAGAGCTTTTAAATTTAGCTTCCTTCCTTGACACCTTTTACTATTGGTGTGTAACAACAACCTGGTTCTTAATATTAGTGAATGCCAAGCCATGACTTTTTGTAGGGGACGTGATCCTATTATTTATAACCCTTTTTAATGAGGGTGTCCCTCGTGTTAAGTTTGTTAAAGATCTCGGGGTTAGATTTGATTGTAAGCTGGAGTTTTCCACTCACATCAACTATATTTCTTCCAAGGGCAGTCTAGTCCTGGATTTTAAAAAAAGGTGGTCCAAAGAATTTAACAACACATTGATCACGAAACACTTATACATTTCTCTTGTCAGACCTTTACTTGAATATGCGTCCCAGGTTTGGTCTCCTTACTACTCTTTGCACGTTGGTAGAATTGAATCGGTTCAACGGAAGTTCGTCCGATTCGCGCTGAGTCATCTTCCTTGGGATGACCCATTAGTTCTTCCATCACACGAATACAGGCTTAAGTAACCCAACTTATCCACTCTCTACAAGCGTCGTGAGGTGGCCGATGTTGTATTCGTTCATCAGCTCCCCATGGAAGAGCTGATTCAGCTTTCCAAGTCGCCGTGTGTCGTTTAGAGAGCAGGTATAATCTGAGAGGGTCACCTCTCTTACACATCAACTCCTCTAACACCAACTACGGCAGATTCGAACCCGTAATCGTATGTGTATTAATGTGAATAAAAATATTAATGTTTTTAGCGTGACTTTATAGTAACTACTTATGTGTCTCGCCCCTTGTTGCACGCTTCTCTGTGTGTTATTTTTTATTTTTTTTGTTATATGTTTTGCATGCTTTAGTTGAGCCTCATCTCAGCACTTGCTTGTGCTGAGTTGGTAAAATTTTCTTGGCCCAGCTGAGAAGTGCGCCTTCTGAGTTAGAAGGGTTTATTCTATTATTATTAATTAGTAAATGGTACGATAACAGTTTTTTATGGGTTAATACCGAAGTTCTTGATCTGAAACCAGCTATGCACATATGATAGAGCGACTACTATGAGCTCCGAGATATCCATCGTGGCCGCTGCTGATCGTTATAACGATATCATCTGCATAGGCCTGTGCTTTGAAACCCCGGTTATTCAGGTCGGCAAGAAATTCTTCGATTACGATTGACCATAGGAGAAGTATTAGGACGCCTCCTTGAGGACAGCCTTTTGCAGCCATTATCGTAATCGATTCACCATTTATCTCAACAGTTATCAATCTGCTGCTGAGAAGTAACGTGATCAATCTCGCCCCGGGGGAGGTTCAATGCCCTTTTTCTGTGGTTTCATTGATCGCGCCAAAGGTAATGCTGTCAAACGCAACCTCGTCATCTGCAAAAGCGAGATATTTCCTGGCCCGGAGGGACCTCTCGATATCTCACTATCACGTGAATGGCAGTCTCTGTAGATCTGCCTTGTCGTTTTTGTCGATTTGGCCGTAATGAATTAGGCAGTATTTTTTGTCGACTCGATTCATCGAATCTGTGAAATCAAATATGGTTTTAATCGTTGGACTGGTTTAAAAGGTAAAAATAAGGCACTCACTATATATAAATTTTATGTTGTTTAAATGGTATTATGTTTTCAAGTCTCATGTTGTTGATGTTAATCAGTAGAAAGCAATAATAATTCTAATGTAAAGTGTAAAACAATCCTCCTCCCAGCAGGATTTTTCATTTTCAATATCATTCGCGGCTTTTTTTGCCAACTTCAATTGTTTACAGTTAAATAATCATGAATGAGAGCAGTTAAAAAATAATATTCTAAAACAAACATAGTAACTAATTATATATTAATGTAAAAACGGACAAAAAATGGAATACTAAGCAGCAATTAGTAGTGCTGTTATAACTGGAAAAATAAATGAACAAAACAAATTCACCAACAGACTTTTATGCTTACAGCTGATGAAATTGTTTTTTTTTAATAAATGAAAAGAAAATCATTAATGTAATTTGCGGCTATATTTTTACACAAAATCATCATCGCATATAAATATATTTACCTATAAGTAGCGAATAGAACATTAATAGTTATTCAAACACTAAGATGAGGAAACAGAAATGAGAAAAGATGTTTAAAAAAAGTTTTGTTTTGGAAGCATTCATGGAATAAACATAGTATCGCTGTATATTAAACATCAAGAAATTACTAAAACAAAGATATGAATAATATATAATGTAAGGCATTCTTGTAACGAAAAGAGTGGAAAATTTGTTAAGCTCTGTAAATACAAAAAATAAAACAAATAATAGAGAACTATGCAAAATACGAAACAACATTATAACAATGTATTATAAAATACACCAAAAATTATTGAAAAAGTAACAAAACAAAATATTAAGAATAATAAACCATCCTTATGAATATGACTTTTTTTAATTTATACCTTACAATTGCCCAAAAATACATTGTGCATTCTTACTGCACAAATACGATGACAAATCAAATTCAAAGCGTGATTATCCGACATGATATTAATTGCATTTATCTGTAATAACGACACATTTTTTAATTTGCGAATTTTGTAATTGCGGTGTAAGTTTATCATCTCGAATTTAATTTACCAAATGGACGCTAGATATTTTAAATAGTCTTAAGTCAAATTTATTAGTTCATAAATTTTAAATTAAGTATTAACTCCGCCAAAGCCGGTCCCAAGCCCGCGTTGAAAAAGGAGGAGGGACAAATACCAATTATTTAAGAATTGGCTTTAGCTTGCACGGCTTTTAAAATTTCGACTAATTTCTAGCTTCTTAATTTGTGATTTGATGATTATTATGTGAGTATGAGGGTAACCCATATGGTGAACAACAACACGACCAAGTTGGGCCTATTGTGTACATGCCTCACAACCAGGACATTCAAAGAGCCAAATCAAGCAGGACCTTCACAGAAGAGCATGTGTGGAAGTCTCATAGCCTTCTATGCAGAGTCGGCATTCTTTTCCGCTTCGATACCAGAGTGCCCAGGGATCCAGCAGATCGAGACCTTATTTGTTCTGAAGTACGCCAAAGCACCCTGCAACTATTTTAGAGGAAAGTCTTCCACAAAGAGATTGCGTTGATTGCAGCTTGGTTGCGAAAAAATTGAACGACTTTCAAACTTTTCTCAAGGTTGAGCTTAACGGAGGTCTCAGTGGCATGTATTTCAGTCTAGAAAACAGAGGGCCACCTACTCATTGCAATCGAGACCTTGGAGTGGGGTCCTGAGATAACAGCCACCACTGCACCAAGTTCCATCGCTTTTCTTGAGCCCCCAGGAGGGATGAGTTCCTCCCACTAAGAACCATCGGGAATAATCGCCCTGAATTTCCTTTGGAATCACAGTTAACCAACCCTACAGTCAGATACGCGGCATATTGAAATGTTAGGGATACCATTAAGGATATCCATATGTTCATCGAGATCTCAAGGTACCTATGGCGGCGGATTTCCATATGGCGATGTTCAATGGAGTCAATACAGTGATTCCCTCAATCGCAACTGTAAGACAGGCCCGCGTGATGCAAGCCGTT
Organism: Thereva nobilitata; assembly: GCA_963855945.1. Lineage (NCBI taxonomy): Eukaryota > Metazoa > Arthropoda > Insecta > Diptera > Therevidae > Thereva > Thereva nobilitata. The sequence goes on from OY979696.1 coordinate 1,077,716, forward strand.
GCAGTCTGCTGCACTTGTGGATAGCGATGACCTGTTGGTCTTGGGCCTTCAGACCATAGCGGCATACGTGACTACTGGTTTAACGCTCGTGTCATGCATCCAGCACATCATTTCTTGTGTAAGAAAAACCAAAAGCGTTTTACAGGCCCATATTGCCGATCCTCTGCAGAGCCGATGACATCGAAATCAGATTCGTGTAGTTTGGTCAGCAGGGCAGGCCTTCAGGGCAGCCCTTGATAGTTTTGACACTAATGGTGGAGTGACCTAGGGTACAAATAATGTCGCGCTTCACAAGAATGGCGTTTATCCTCTCAATTATGTGCGGGATTCCATTTTCTGAGAGCCATTGCTCTAGAAATACAATCATAGGCAGTTTCCCCAACGAGGAGGCAGAGTCTGCAAGCTCTCACAATCCTTTCTTCAGGCAATCTTTTGGAGTGGCTCAGTTCCTTGTTGCAGGCTGTAAGGGTGATGCTGTATTCTTCATATAGCCCAGCATGTTTTGCCCTATTGAACAATCTCCTAACTTTCCTACGCATTGCAGCAAGGCTGTCATGGGTAGGGTAATTTCTAAAAAACTTCAATCAACACCCTATTATTTGTTAAGTTACTCAGTTAGGGTGAAAGTGCCGGAAAAGGGATAAGAATTTTATAAATGTGAAGTCTTTGATATCTTGCCAATCGACTTTTGTTGAAAATATAATGCAAAAGGGAATTTCGTTAAACAATCATTAACTTTTCTTAATAAAGAGGGCATAGGCGTATGTAAATTATGTGTGTTTCAGCAGGGCCGTCAAATTGGTTTGATTATTTAAAACGCGACTTATCTTGTTGGTGCCAAACTCGCCGTTATTTATTAATAGGAGCGCGAACACTGTTTCTCTCGCCCTGAACAGAATCTGCTATTTTTAGAAATCCACTGTCAGACATATGTTATTTTATGTGTCGGCAAATCTTGAGGAATTTCATTTCGTTCTTTTGTACTTTCAGAAAAGTGAGTTGTTAGTACAGCTGAAGCGAATCTATATCAAACATGATTAGATCGGTTAATAAGTTTCAAAACGTTCTCATTATTGTTATCCGAATGTGATGAGAGTTAGATCTGAATTAAAAGTATTTAATAATAACAAATAACAAAGTTTACTTATCTGCGCTTTATTTCAACTCAAAATTGTATAATGGAGAAAGTTTGTCACTGTTGATTAAAAGTGTCGCAGTGTATAATGTTTTAGCAATAAATCAAGTATGTAAAACGATAAAAAATAATAATATTCGTATTGTTTGCATATAAAACGTGATCATAGTGAAACTGAATTTGGTATATATCACGGAATAAAAAAAATAATGTGAACATTTTACATCAAAGTATTTTTATATGAATTACAAAATTCAATTCCATAATTTACTTGCAATGTAGTTCATTTTCGGGGTCACATGATATCAACGAATTTTAATAAACTTCGGCGGTCAACCAACTAATCTCTTCACTGCTTTTTACTCCAATCGTAGAAAGTAGCTCATAGCTAATCATTTAAAATTATTAACCTTTCCATGCTTTGAAAAGCCCCAAACCCGGAGAGAGATGCCGATAAGGGAAACTTATCAAAATAAATGCATTATCATAAGCATGTGTATGAGTGAAACAAAGTTGTTCGAATACATAAGAGATGAATTTTAAACAAAAATCTTTCATAACTGTGCATTTTAAAGTTGTCGCAATATTGATGGTGTTTTGAGATAACTAAAAACTGTAACTTGAATTATATTTATAGGGCATTGTACTAGGCTAATTACTTTATGTTTAACAATCATAGTTCTCATAAAGGGAAATTTCATCTATAAAAAAACTAATTTATCATGTAACCAAATTCGATGCTTGATCCATAGCTAAAGTCTATTTAGCTTTTTAAATAATTGTACCTATTACATGATAATTTTTTCTTGCAAATTTTAAGTTCCCCAACTTATGCTAAGCCAATATTTAATATAAACATCATTTGAATTTTTAAACTGTATTTCATTAGCGATTGCTTTTTATTATTTATATGCATTTTTGTGTGTGGGAAACTTTCACAAATATAAAAAATTGACTCGCAATCAAATCGGAAGAAAAAAAATAGTGTCACCACTAGATGCAGAATCTTTTGATAATCGTCAATTCCAGCGAGGCATTTTGCAGCAGTTCCACTTGGGAATAATCTTATCAAGACAGAAGCAATCCAACCATGAAGGAACTAAAATTCGGTTTTCGCGCTTTCTTATTCTAATACCGTAAAAAATTTAAGCTCCAGATACCTAAAATGTTTAGCTAGATGGGAATTGACCTCTTCGAAATTAACGAAAAAATCACGACATTCACAAGTTTCTCTGATTCACAGCGGATGAGCCTACGCAAGTTCTCCTCGTAGATTTTTCCTCATTTCAGTTTCTTTCACAGATGCGACCGGAGGTACCTAAGGCTTGGATAAGAAACGATTTGTTAATAGTGGAGCTTGAAATGTTACCAAAAACTTAAAAAGATATTTCAAAAGTTTCTTAACAAATCATTTAACAATACATAAGTTAATAAAAAGGTGTTAAGTGGGTTTTCCTCCACAGTGGTGTTAACTTGATTATCATAGTTAAAATGAAATCTATTATGTGCTTTACTGGACGAAGTTCGGGCAAAGTGATTTTTTCAAAAAGTACGTTGAAATATAAGCGTTTAGCTGCTTTAAATACTAGAAACGTAACTACTACTCAGTGCGTTCAGGACAATAATCTAGCTGCCCATAAAGTGCAAAAGCATGACTGGAATCGAGCAGTTAGTGAGGCAGAGAAGATAGTAGGGTATCCGACTTCGTTTTTGAGCCTGCGGTGGCTTCTAAGCGATGAAATTGCAAATGTCGCTTTACATTTAAGAAAGCTAGTGGGAAGCAACCATCCCCTTCTTAAAACTGCAAAGTAAATATTGTAAATACAAGTAGCTTCTTAAGAAAAGGAAATTTAAATATATTTTTCAGATATCTTTTATATAACGGCAAAAATGCCACACAAGCATGGGGCTTAATTGTGCTCTTAATATCAAGAGCAGCCGGACATGCTCCTTCCATACCAGACGTTGAACAGGATAAGAGCGCAGGTGTTCTGCATTCGCAAAGGGCCCTCGCAGAAATAACGGAAATGATACGAATTGCACACCTCATACAAAGGGTTTGTATTTTTAAAACTTATCATCGTAACAATCATAGTATCTGTATTAACAATAATTGCGAGAGTTTTAGATTGATTTTGATAAGTTTGTGCAGAACTTATTGCCATCAAATTATTAGACACTAAATAAGCAATTTGAATTTAAATAAATATTGTAGTATTGAAGAAACTAATAGCTTCAGTTAGAATTTGAATTTAGCTTGCCTTATTGCAATAATGTCGTGTCGATGCCCATCCGCATTTGTGATTCTAATTATTTTAATTTTGTGAGTTGCTTTTGTGGCCTTCGGTGATGATTTCCGGGTACACTCCCAGAATAAAAACATTTGAAATAATAATCTTAAACTGATTTGAAATGATTTATTATTATCTTTCTTTACTCTTTACTCTGGTTTGAGCAATTCTTTTAGTTTCAACCCAGGTTTTGTCATAATTTTTATTTTTCCTCTCCAAGTGTTTTTTTCGGTCTACCAACACTTATTCTAACGGAATCCTGTCCTCTTGTTTCTCTGCTGGCTTTCTTTATTATGTGGTCAAATACATGGTGAATGGGGCAACCTTGCTTCACTCCAGTTGTCGTTATTGGATCACTTAGTTGTCCATTAGGATTTCTAGCTTTGCTTTATCGAATAGCACCATGATTTAAGTTTGAATTAATTTTGTTGGCATTTTCTTCCTTTTAAAGCTTCCCAAATAGCTCCTCTATGGATTCTGAAAAATGCTCGTCATCTACGAAGATAATTTATAACGGTGGACTTCCATTCTAAACATTGCTCGACTACAATTTTAGGCTGTTTGAGTTATCTATACATCCGCGACCTTTCCTAATTCCTAATTGGTGTTCTCTTAAAAGACAATCTATTTTTATCTTCAATTCTACAAAGAATTATGGAAGCCAGTATTTTTGCTACCATGTTTTGTTATTGATACCTCTCCAATTTCCACATTCTTTTAGGCCTCCTTTTTGGCAGGTTAATAACTATTGCCTCCTACCATTTATTTCGCAATCTTTCCTCGGGTATGTATTATAATGGCTACTCCACTTTCGCTTGCTCCTAAATTTATGTACGAGCTTGTTATTATTTTAAAAATTTATTTATTTATTTATATAAGCCAAACAAGGCTTACTTAAATTACATTACATAGGTATTATCTGCTAGGTTTATTTTGCCAAAGTGCAGGCATCTCGTTTCACATATTCCAAGTATTCATTATTTTGTCGTTTTTCGTCTCTTCTTCGACCTAAGCGAATCTTATTCTAGTCCTACTATGTGTATCAAAAGTCGTTGTTGTCCGTCCGATTCCGAGACTGTGCTTCAGTTTCTGTAAGCGATCATACTGTCGTGCAGGTGATTAGCCTACAGCGACAGTTCATTGTAGTATACCCCAATGAAAGGGCGGTCCGGCTATATCTCACTAGGTCCACAGCTCCTGTTAGCAGTATGCGTTGCTCAGCTCTCACGACATGGACGTAGGGTTTGGAGATTGCGCATTCAGACGCCCTACAATTTTTGGTTGTTTGAGGTTTTAAAGAAAATTATGATTATTCAGACCTATTTGATAAATTCTTAAATCTCAACATCATTATTATTGCTACTACTAATTCTATTGAAATTATTTATCATATCATATTATATTATATATGTAATTGCAGAGTTTAGCAAGCTTGCAGCCAATGTCACAAGCTGATAAAGATATTTCTGCCTTATCAAACATGACCTTTGGAAATAAAATGGCTCTTTTGAGTGGCGACTACTTGTTAGCACATTCATGTGCAGAACTATCAAATCTCAGAAATCAGGAACTTGTCGAGCTTATGTTGTCAGCAGTTCGAGATTTTACAGAATCAGAATTCATTGGAGAGAGAGATGAACAAAATAATGCACTTCCTTGTAAGCCATCGCCTGTAAAAAAAACACCAAAATATGAGATTGACGAGAATTACGTTGAAACTGATGTTTTAATCCCCATGGACGTTGAGAATGTCATGGGAATAACAGAAAAAGAATGGGAGTTACGACATATTCTTAGCGCAGGAAGTCTCTTAGGGAAAAGTTGTCAAGGAGCGATGAAATTGGCACTTCAGCCAGAGGAAATGCAAAAGCAAGGATACCTTTTCGGAAAACATTTATCTTTAGCATGGCAAACTTGCCTTGATGCCGAACCGTTTCAAAACAGCACTCTGCCAGTTGGTAAGGTATATTTGAATTTATTATGTATTATTAATATTTTCTTTATATTTAGATACGAGTTTTAGTCTAGTAAGTGCACCCGTTCTTTTTCATCTGGATTATGATCCAAGTTTATATGCAGAAATAGAAAAAGGACGAGTGTCTGTAGATAACGTAGACTATGAAAAGATTCACAGGGAAATCATACGAGGCCCTGGATTAGAACAAACTAAAAATCTACAAAATACACATACGAATGCCGCGATGAAAGTATTAGAAAATTTTCCACAATCCGATGGTCGAACAGCTCTACAAAATATTCTTTTGGCTATGAGAGAGCTTTGAAGTTGTGACGGACCGAAAAATATTTCATAATTTAGGATATTTGAAGTTTTCACTTTGAAAAAAAATCATTACCATTAGATTACCCCATAACGTTGTCGTGTATATATTTCATATTGAATAAATATATTTGTCCACAGGTTTGGGGAATTTGGCATTTCACATTCAATAAAATTCATGAGATTTCAAAGTGATCTAGCTTTACGTTTTACCGTCTTGAACCGCAGCTGGGATGCTTCCAAAAATCAGTATTCCTTCAAGTAATTTTAAAAGACGCAAGAATATTTCAGGAAATTTCTGTGTGAAAGAAGTTTTTAGCGATATTCTTATAATTTATTTCTCAGGTACAAAGTGATATTTCCAGGCGTCTTGCTAATTATGAAATTTTCGTTACAAAGTTAGGGATATGGATGCTGACAATCTGCCAGTTAAATTTTATAATCTTAGGAAGAATTTTAAATTATCCTCTTACAAAATTAAAGCGAGTAAAAGGTAAAAAATATATTTATTAGTATAATAAGAAAAAAAATACTAACATGCTTACTAGCAACTTTTATAAACACAATGACTCTTGTAAATAATAACAAATTTAAGATGTAAAAAAATATACTATCATTACAGATCCTGCATAGCCAGAATGATATTCTCCAAAGCGGTACGGGCATCCGATGGAGGAAATTTTTCCAAGACCCTCATGGCTGCCTTAGTATGTTTCCTTTGAAGTTGTTTGGTATTTTCTAATCCGGGTCCTCGAATGATTTCACTATGAATTTTCTCATAATCGATATCCTCGACTGAAACTTTTCCTTTCTCAATTTCTTCATATAAATTCGGGTCATATTCAAGATGGAATAACACTGGAGCGCTTACCAAGCTGAAACTACCGTCTAAATATTGAGAATAATTAGTTATTTACATTCTTCTTTTAACAAAAACATACCAACTGGAAGTGTACTGTTTTGAAAAGGTTCCGCCTCTAAGCAAGCTTGCCAAGCCAATGATAGATGTTTACCAAATAAATAACCTTGCTTCTGGATTTCCTCTGTTTGACCTGCCAATTTTAATGCACCTTGGCAGCTCTTTCCCAAAAGACTTCCTGCACTAAGAATATGCCTTAGTTCCCACTCCTTTTCGGGAATTCCCATGGCACTCTCTGCATCAAGAGGAGTCATAAGATCGTTGACTTCTCCAACATTATTACTAATTCTCTTAATTTTCAATGCCGGTCTTGTAGGTACGGGATTGTTCTGTTCATCTCGTTCTCCAACGAACTCAGACTCAGTAAAATCTCGCACAGCAGAAGAAATCAATTCCACTAACTCTTGGTTTCTTAAATTTGCCAGTTCAGCACAAGATTGTCCTAACAAATAATCACCACTCAGGAGACCAATCTTATTGCCAAAAGTCATGTCGTCATAAGATGCCAATGCTTTAGCAGCTTCAGAATTCGGTTGTAAGTTGACCAAACTCTGTTCAAATAGTTTTAATAAGTTATTAGAGAATGTTACTCACATATGCATGAAATTACCTGATGTACTAAATGCGAAATTCTAATCATTTCTGTCACCTCAGCAAGAGCTCTTTGGGAATGAAGAACCCCGGCGCTCTTGTCTTGCTCCATATCAGGAACAGAAGCAGCGTGACCTGCTGCCTTAGATATCAGAAGTACAATAAGGCCCCATGCTTGCATTGTGTTCTTTCCATTATAAAGAAGGTACCTGCGAGATTAATACAGGTCACTTTTGCAATTTTACAGAAAAAAACGTACTTAGCTGTTTTCAGAAGAGGGTGATTGCTACCAACTAACTTGCGGAGATGTAGAGCAACGTTAGCAATTTCATCGCTTAGAAGCCATCTCAAACTCAGAAAGGAAGTCGGGTATCCAACAATTTTTTCCGCTTCGCTAACCGCCCTGTTCCAATCATGTTTCTGTACTTTCTGTGCTAGCCTTTCATGCGAGTTTTGACTTGTTGATAGATTCCTAATACCTGCCGAGCCCAGGGCAATCCTATGACAAATAGCCACTTGTTGATTCCTTATCAAAAGGGTTGAAGCGATTTTACTCAACATTTTTCCTCCGTTCGCGTATTTTCCACAAAATTAAAGAAATTCTTACGTGTTCACTAACCCAGTGCCAAAGTCAATAATGTAGAAAGTGGGACATCAATGAAAGTAGGGGGAGGTGTACTTTTAGTTATTGTTATTCAAGGTGTTTTCTCTTGGAGTTCGTGTTGTGTATGCGAGCTTGACACTTGATGTCGCATTTTGGAGCAGCACCAACAAGAACGATATAAGTGCATTTACTTTTGATTTTAAAACTAAATCAATGCTCCTCAACACAAACTAAATCAAAGCAATTCCGTTTATTTACTGAACTGTGACACTTCACTGCCGACCTTAGAATATAGAACTACAGGAAGGGCCCTCGCCGAATTTTAGCGTAGTGAAATCCTTTTTGTGTGAGTGCTCACGTTTTAGTAGTTGCTTGTCCATTACAAGCGGATAAAGCGAATGGAATAGAGGAGGGGCAAGAGCGAGTTGAAATAATCAGTTAACTAAAATAAAATATTGCCCCTACAAATGAACTTTTTACACGCCGTCACTACGCATTCTAATCAGCTGATCCCCTTGAATTTTGGGTGGCATTAGTTAATGTAAACAAAGAAATCCAAGCACACAAAATTTACATTATTTCGAGTATTTAGCTCAGTGATTTCCACAATTATTAAAGGAAATATGTAATATATATGTTTAGGAAGTATTTGAGTTTACCCACTTACCTGAAAAAGGATTTTCCTCGCGGAATTAGCGAATTTTTCGTACATCCAAAAACTGCACACTTCATTGTTCTTATTTCACTTAAAATTCACTTGTAACAACTTTAATCGCACTGAAAACAAATTCTTTGAACTTTCTTTTTTCTTTTAATTTAGTTTTGAAAAAAAAACGAAGTAAATTTGATAAAAAACACTCGTTTCAAAGAAAATGCACTACCGAACGCGAGAAACAATTTATAATTTGACAGTCAACTAACAAACAAATAGCCCAGTTTGACAGTTGTCTAATACCCGGATTTCACTACGCTCACGTACAGGGATTTTACACGCGAGGGCCTTTCCTGTAGTTCTCTATTCTAAGCTGCCGACATATGATCCGCTTACAAGTTCTTCGCAACTTATTTCGCAGCGTCTGTTAAAGCCGGAAATTAAGCAAAGCTTATTCAGCACGGGCTTAAACCGATTCTCTAACAGCCAGGATACATCGTTATTATAAAATAAATGATTGGGCTTACAACAATAAGTCTGTTCCAATAGAGAATGCGGGATCCCGCGGGACCAAGAAATCGCCCAATTCCTGTTCCAATAGAATCTCATGCTCGGAAAAGTGGGGAAATTTTTACTTCCCCTCGACCAAGAAACCGCAGGAGATTTTTAGGTGGAGTGAAATCTTACGACGTTTTCAACATGTCAAAACAGCTGTTACTTGTCATGTCAAACCAAAGTGATTACGATGTGCTGAAAATAATTTCTTCATTTGCTGCCTTACTACAAGATTTTGAATAATTTCATAAATAATTTATTAATTTCAATAGTTTTATGTCATTATTTTGAAGACACAAGTGATTTTTAGGTTATGGTCTTCTTGATTAGCACGAAACATCCCAGAAAGCGTTCCTTCACTTTTCGGGATTTTGACTAAATTTTCCCCCACCAATCAAGTAACTTTTCGCAGGCTACGACAGGACAGGTTTTCTATTGGAACAGACCTAATATGGGCCGATTCACAATGAACGCTTCAAGCTTCAAAAATTTAGGAATATAGGATTTATGTACCAATGATTCACATTCAAAACTTCAAATGAACTTGAAACTATAGAAAAAAAATTTGAAGCGTTCATTGTGAATCGGACCTATCTGCTGCACACAATTTTTGTTTTTTTTTTCAACTTCCTAATGAACTAAAATCCTAGCCGTGTTTAATGAAACCGAAAAAAGTCAGAGCAGCTGTCAAAAAAAGTAGGGCAAGAAATTTTGCCCGAAGATGCTCTACCAAAAAAGGTAAAGCATAAGACCGTGCTTTAAGTTGTTCCAGTTCATCCTAGAGCAGCTCATTAAACATGGGTTTTTAATAGCAGCATTGATGTCTCTCTTCCAAATCACTCACAGTTCCAGCAAACCTGAAAGCTATTTTTATGTGGAAAAACCAAGCTTTGGAATCACCATTTGTACCGCGAGTCTGCCATGTAGTTCAGGTCACATGGTGCAATGTCCAATAGTAAGCTTAGATGGAAGGATAAGGACAGATTAGAGAGGGTCTGTGGAGTGCTCGAGTAGATGTCGATGAACCTTTTGCTTGAACTCTACGATGTTGAACGACTGCGGAAGGAATTTCTAGACCGTAGTGTGCCCGAGAAGGGGACTGCAGGGCATGAGAGTGAGCTGAGCGCTCTAGTCTTGTGTTGCGGGAAAAATAATGCGAGCGATAATTTTAGTGGAACAGTCGCTATAGTTCAGTCGGATGTAATTGTCGATTGTAGACGATGACTTGGAGAGAACAGTTGCGAGAGCCAGGGGCCGTATTTGGTTTCTCGAGTCGACATCGAGGTCTGTCGATAAACAAAAATTAACATATGGCAACACGATATCGACAACGTAATCGTCGCTTTACGTGTCGATCAAGTCGTTTGACGTTTATTAAAAAGCTAAATTTATGCATACAATAAACATTTAACAGTTTCTCTTTTAATTAAATAAAAGTGGTTTGCTGCACTTGGAGTAATATGACACAATTTGTTGGTTTTCTATGGCAGCGCTTATCTGTCGATTTGGTCGTACTGCTAAATATGAAACTTAGAGAAAATCGAGAAGCTTTTTTGGTCGAGTCGATCCACCGACTCGAGAAACCAAATACGGCCCCAGGCCCGGATCCCGGTTGTAGAGCCGTTAAAGTAAGTAAGGTATCCCAAGTATTGAGATGCTTGCGGATTTGGAAAATGTCATCATTCCATCGTTTGTAGGCTACAGAAATGCTTATGACGTGTTTTTAAAAAGGTGGGTATCTACCAAGAGTTTTGTCTCCGCACTATCTCCATACATTATCCGCCGAAGTGTCTTCACCAAAATCAATGTGCGGAGTTAATAAATATTCGAAGATAAGATTCCGGTGGATACAAAACGTATCCATTAAAAAATGTTCTGTATCGGTGCGGAGAACTTCTGTAGGGACTGTGAGCGGATGAGTAAATGCACTGGATACTTGAAAAAAGACTTCGCTAAGTCTTAAAGTTGCTTGTTGAGGCCTATCTTTTGTTTTCCAGTGAATATGGAAAACACAAAACATCTTAGTACAGACAAGGGTATTATTTTCACGAGAGTTTTCAAATTGGGTTGGCTTGAGGCGTAGATTGCCTCGAGTGAACTTATTTTTTTTTGCTTTTTTTAGTTTTTCCTATTACTTGTTCAGGCCTGGTTTTTAAATATGGTCTCACCCAACACCGCAGTGCTTCCGCTTTTTTTTGAATTTGCCACAATAATAAATGCTGCAGAGCACATTGCTAAATTTTCGTCCTCAAAGTAATTTTTTTTATATTTATCGTCGACCAAATAGCAATTGAAGCCTGGTAATTAGATAAGACTAAAATTAGAAAACATAAAACATTGCGCGCACACAAGAACTTTATCATTCAAGGTCGTATCCATCTAAAGTCTTGTCTCTGTAGAGTACGCGCACAGTCCTTTAGAACATAGTTTGAGACTTCTCACATGCTTCCTGCAATATTTTAGTGGATACGCTATGAAAGCTTTATCTCCGCACAGTTTGAGATTTTTCGTTTTTAGCTCTATTTGTGCGGATTTTTATGTGCACGCATTGTCTGCAGACCGCAGTGGAAACGCACCTTAAAAGAGAGTTGTGGACCAACATGTGAGAAATGGGTCTCCCGAAAAAATTAATAAAACTGTGCAAAATGACGACGGAAGACGGACACAAGTAGGAATACGATATTGTAATTCAATAAACTTCCCTCAAGAATCAATTATGCGACAAGGAGATGCGTTATCACCAATACTTTTTAACATTGCTTTGAAATAATAAGAAAATCAAAACATAATCGAGCAGACAGCATCTTCACAAGAAACATTCAGATACTAAAGGCAAAGCGCAAGACGAAAAGGAAATCTTTTCAAGAATTGTAGAAGGCTCAGCAAAGTTTAACCAAAGAGAAATGACACGAAAACAAAGAACATGATTGTGTCAAAAAGGGAACAACCATTAGGACGAAGCATAAATCTGGAAATTGTAGATAATTTTATATGTTTTAAGGGATAACAACATCAAGGATAACATTCATAGACGCATAGTAGCAGCAAATAAAACCTATTTCGCACTAGTTCCAATTCTAAGAGCTGTTTTAGACGGTGCGCTTCAGCGCATGTGCCTCACGAACGTTTGGAGATGAAGGGAGGAGTGGGAATGAAGAGCGGTACCACCCCACTTCTCCCTTTATCCACAAAGTTCGTGAGGCACATGCGCTAGAGCGCACCGTCTAAACCGGCTCTAAAGCACCAAAAATGTCAAGATAATGCAAAATGAGAATATGTCCGCCCAGTCCTAAGCTACGGATCTAAGACTTGGATATTGACCAGAACAGAATATCAGCTCAAAATCTTCGAAAGGAACATTCTAAGAAGAATATGATCCTGTAAGGGTACCATATTCGGAAGAAAGAATGCTGGCCCAGGGGCCTTATCATGAAATGCGATACGAAAGTAAATACGAACCGAAAGTAAATTGCGATACGAATGCATCTACCGATCATCGGATCCGTTTGCTACGAATTCGAATCGCTGAGAGAGTGCTGCCTACTTAACTTAGGAATTCTTTCCAATACTGGGAAAGCAGACAACTTCATGCCAATATTTGACATTTCTAAGTGCGTTAATAAAGTATAAGATTATACAGATTCTGAACGAGGCAATATATCTATAAACATAAGGAATAATATTTAAATTCAATTGTTCGATTTCAAAGCAAAAATACATATATTTTTTTTTATGTATTTTTTTTTATTTAAAATAATTCAAAATTTGTAGTTCATAACATAAATAAAAATTGTCATTCATAAGCATTATAATAAAGTCACTTTCTAGGAATAACAAGTTAAAAGTTTACAGCATAAATAAAAATATTCAGTCATTAATTAATATTTTGTTGTCCTCCTTGGGATTCTTTATTACTGAAGAGCAATTCCCCAATTTCTTCTCCTCTACCTCTAGTTTTAATTTTTTAACTTCTAATGTTTCCATGTAAAAAAGTCAAATGCGATAGCTGCACAGCTATCGGATAAATTTCCGATACCAATCGTATTAAACCGATTCGAATTCGCATTACATGATCGCTTTTTTCGATTTTCGCACAACTTCACTTTCGTATCGCATTTCATGATAAGGCCCCAGATTTTCATTGGTAGACCATCAAGAAAACGAACCGTAGACGACCAGGGAAGAGATGGGGATGACGTGCTAAAAGCTATACGAAAACTTCGTATAACAAACTGAAGAGAACTAGCAAGACGTAGAAAAGATTGGAAGAAGGGTCTTCAAGAAGCCAGAATCTTTATGCCCGTTAAAGTTATGTCTAGGGTGTTAAGAGATGGTTCGGCGTTTAGATTCACACCGTCTAAGACAGAAGAAGGTCCGTGCAGGTTTTGTTAGAGAAAATCGTTGGCGTTTAATTCGACACGATTCTTGTGGCTCCAAACAAAATGTATTCGACATCCCGGTTGAATGAATTGGACATAAGTTCACGATCATGATTGAATTAGCCCCTAGGGAACACCGGCATTAATGGTGTAGATTCGACTGACGCCACCAAATGCTAGTTTAATTGAATAGCCAGAAAGAAAAGTCTCAATCCAGTTCCGGAACTAAGTCCATTCCAATAGCTTGGAGTTTAGTCAACAGAGCAGGATAACATACTCTCTCAAGAGGCAAACGACTCACCAAAGCAAAGCGTTTAGACCTTTTTGGTCTAATACCTTACTATTCCGTGCAGAATTTGGTTATATTCTAGATATTAAACAGGTTTCTATTGATTATCATCGGGAATATGCATAAGTAATTGCTATTAGGCGGTATTTAGATTTGTTGGTTATTTGGTGGCGCAGAAATTTACCCAAAGATTAGGCACATTTCTTAACTTCCATAGGGGAATATTGTCAGGTTTCGGCATAAACGTGGCCATAGACGGTTTTGCATATTGAAAACACTTGGAGCACGATTTTATAGATCGAAATTCGTCAACTTCATAGATATCCGCAATTTTATTTATTCTGATATGTCTGATAATTTCAAGCATGTTGGCCGAATACAACCTGTGCTGCAACTATTTATCTTTACAATCAACGATTTAAAAGTATTTATCTTTACAATCAACGATTCGCAAAAGTATGGCTGTGAGATTCGCGACATTTAAATTTAATTCCATATTTACGTGTTAACTAGGAATCTTCGTATTATTATATTCGCAACATAACAGTTTGCATCGTTCTCCAACTTATTAAAGCAAAGATATGTACAATGAAAGAATTAGGATTGGGAAAGATGTATGGCAGTAAAAAACTGATAATATTTTAACAATGCTTTACTATATATCCAATATACTATGCTACACACTTCTTACTTTATTATTTATAAATTAAAAATTTTGTAAAAAAAGCTTACATAATGATTAAAAATTGAACTGAAAAATTGCTATAATGTAAAATTATACCCGAGAATAGCGTGATTGCCAGAACACATGTTTTGAATCTCTCTTAATTTTGTTAAGCTCTATCTGTACATCACTATTATATACTACTGTAATAATATAAACAAATCAAAGCTTAAATGCTTCTTTACTTGCGTGTATTTTATTTGAAACCATTTGCAACTTATTAACAATTCGGTAGGCTTTTGCGAATCCATTAACGCAAAATAGATTTTATTCGTCGGGGTGTGCACGAGATGATACAATTTGAAAACTAGTAGATTGGTAAATATGTTAGGAGATATGTAAAATAACTTTTAAATTTGTCATGGATATTGTCTATTTAAATATCGGCAAACTTCTTATTTTTAGCAGCCTTCAAGAAAAGAATCACTTATAGCAATTGCTTTTCACAAAAACTGGTGGATTTTCATTTCAATTTGAGATTAACTAATTCGAAAAAATGTATTTTTTCACAGATTTTCGTTTCACATTAAAGCTCGACATATTTCTTATGGTATACTTATATTGTTTGTTATGAAATTTCATTTTTAAATGAAATAAATTATTTCGAAACGCAGTATAATTAATGTCTTCTGTATAATGTTTTTTTGTCAAAACTATGGTCGGTTATTTTGAATTGAAACTGTTCTTTATTTTCGCATTTACGTGGTTCAAGGAGAACACCTTAAAATATGAATGTTAAACTAACGAAAAAAAGACAGATTTAAATGAAAATGGTAATATATTTTTAGTGATCTTATGTAGAACTTGATGGCATTCGCAAAAGCTAGTGGATTTGTTCTATTAAAAAATTACGTAATTTATCTGTAGAAATGTACTTTGTTTGCAGATTAATTCGTTTCACATTAAAGCTCGCATGTTCCTAATGATGTACTAAAATCGTTTTTTTATGAAATATATTTTTTTTACTGGTATGTTTGCTTTCTTTTCTTAAAATAAAAAAAAATGTTTTGCAAATATGAAAGCTTTATATCGACTATTTGGCATTTGTTTAGAAATGTACTTTATTTTCTTCCTCTTATAGTATAAATGGTCCACACGGTATTAAATTAAGAATGTTAAACCAATGGAACAGATCTAAGAAAGCTTTCTAATTAGGAAGGAAAACAAGTAATATGTAAGCCTTGTCTTATTTTTCAGTGGTTCATTTTAGGCGAAGTACTTATGTTATTAGAGGTGTTAGTTGTAATCAAAGGCCCTTTTCATAATTGCATGATTGGGATTTAGTGAGATCAGATGGCACGATACGAGAAGCATATCCGCCCAAACGGTGAGTCCTTATATTCTGGCAGGGTCGGACGAAATATATCATAGTCAAAATATCAAAAAAAGACGGACCTAAGAATATGCGACAACTGTGGAGGCATCTGTCTGTGGGTAAAGTCTTGTCCTACATTTCATTATCTAGGTCCTAGGATAACAGAAGCAGTAGCTCGAACCCTTAGAAGACAGAAGGCTGGATTCACAAAAAGAGGCTCCTGCATAGATCTAATTAACACCTCCAGAATCATAATGGAGCAGTCTACTGAACTACAATCCAAAGTCTAGATATTAACAAGTCTTTCATCTTCATATGGTTAGTGAGTGAAAGGCGAACAGCTATATGCACACATTCTTCAAATGACGATGTCAGGGTACCAGAGAGAGAATGCAACAATTTTATACCCGCTCGCACACAACTAGCCAGCAGAAGATTTTATGCTTTTATATGGGGAAAAACTTGATGTATTGGTGCATATTTACTATTTATGAAAAAAAACGGCAGATTAAATTTTCCTTCCTTTTCACTTCTGCATACTTTATCGAAGAGAGAGAATCTGGCTTTGTCTCGCCGAGTTCACGATGTATGCGTTGAGTTGTGCTCAGCAATGATGTTCATATATGCACGCACACAACTAGCGGGGGGAAAATTTTGTATGAAGATGAAAGACTTGTTATATCTAGACTTTGCCTATACCTTGCTTTCATAGATTATAATGCAGGCTTTACCGCAGCGTGGACTGTCTGACAAAATAATCGAACTGATAAAAGCTCTATACAACAATTTCATAATGAAAAATTATCCGACAGCTTTGACGTAAGCTCTTTCTCTTAGTAATAAGCGACAACAGAAAGTAGTTCGGCGGGCTTAAGGCTAAATCCGATTAAAACTAAAGAAATGCGGAAAAATGCAGACCACTGAACGCACAGCGCTCAATAACCGCAACGTGGAATTGGAAGGTAAATTCGTTTACCGCATTATTACCGAAAATGACGGGGCAGAAGAAGACGTCAGTTTCAGAAGAGACAATATAATGAAAAGGTAGTACTAACATAAATATTAAATAAGAAACTAAAGAAATTTTTCTTAAGAAAGCGATAAACTTACAGTTGCATATTTTATTCAACCTTATGCGTTCACGTACTTCCATTTGTTTAACATTCTGTACAGAACTGAAACACAACCTCATGGAGGATCACGCTTTCACTCAATTATTAGTTATAATGGGGAAGGCTTAATTGAACTAATATTTGATATTATAAATCTAACTTTTATTAAAATCCTATCCAATAGAAAATCCTGAAAATACTATGAATTAATAAAATAATAAACGTTATAGAATATATTACCAACCTTTTAGTGTATTTCCATTATTTAACATGGAATTAACTGAAAATTTAGATAGCGATTAATCAAGGGGACATTCTTGAAAAGTTTCTCACAATCATATTTACAAAAATAACATTTGTTATAACGAATCAACACAGAAAATAAGTAAAAAAAATGTGAATGTAGAACAAAAAAATTATCGTTGCTCTGTAAAAATACGATTTTAAGAAAATAAAAAATTATGTACGAAAATAGTTCAGTTATATTTTATGATTATTTACTTCTTCTTTTTACGTAGGCACAGTTTAAAGTTTTAAGTTGCACATTTAACACATACTCATGTATTTTTATCTCAAATATTCTTATCTTAATCATAAAATTAGTTTCTGAATGCTTTTTAAAATCAATAATTGCATTGAAAATCTACTTAAATCGTTGCGCTGATTGTTGCATTGCATTTTCTTTAATATTCATGATTAAGATAAAACAGTTTTTTTTACGAAAAAATGCATTATTATTAATTTCTCATTTTAAATTAAAAAAGTACAAAAATTACAATGCCTGAAATCACATTATTGCACCATTTATGTATAATTGTTTATATTTTTTAATATGCGATTTTTTTTAAATATTTTTTATTATTTCTTCATTTTGCAATACTTATAATTACAAATATTCCTTTAAATATCTTTTTATATAATTAATTATTACGAAGACACAAAACTGAACTGAAAGAATTTTAAAAGCACATTCGTAACTACATCTAACAAGTTTAATCCTAAGCAAGAAACTGCAATCTGTGGGCGTATTCACAGCAAAAATTCTCCTTCTTAACACAAGCAAGTTTTGGTTAACTTTTATTTAGTATTTTTTAATGAGATTATGATATCGTTCCTTGTATTTTAAAGTATTGTAAAAAACCCAAAAGGAAAGTTCTGGTCTGAAATAAATTTACCCTTTCACTTTTGTTGTTAGGTGGCGAAGAAAGGTTACACCTAAGTTTACAAACATATTTCAGTTGCACTTAAATTTAATTTGTTTCTTTCATTGTGCATTATATTTTTAGATGATATTGGTATTAAGTTTCCAACAAAAATTATAAATTATGCGTTTTGCGGACCGAATGAGTCGCCATCGTTTACATTTAGAAGTGGGATGTATTTCCCTGCTTTCGAAGTTTGGCAAGAATTATATTATACTAAGAAAACACTAAACTTTTTATTTGAGAGGATATTCAGTTAATTAATAGGCAAGTTACAAAAAGTATTAACTATTAAAAAACCACAAGATGCATTTACTCATTTGCAAGAGAACACAAAAAGTGCCCTTAATGTTAACATAAGGAACAAGCTGTTATATTCTTTTTGTTTTATCAAATTGATTTAGCTTAAGGAGACATAATTTTTTTATGTGGAAAAACCAGTCTGTCATGTCGTTCAGGTCATGGTGAAATGTCTAGTATTAGGTTTAGTTTAAAAAATAACAGAGAATAGGACAGGCTAGAGAGGATCTGGGGAGGGCTCGAGTAGATGTCGATCGATGAACTTTTAGTTTGAACTCTAAGATGCACGAGTTCGGAAATGCTGATTGCAGGAGACTATTCCACAGTCGAGTTGTTCTATTAATAAACGAACTTATAACCGTATTATGCGCGAAAAGAGGACTAGAGGGTATGAGAGTGAGGATGTGAGCCGAACGGACTAGTCTTGTGTTGCGAGAAAAAGTCCCCTTTATATAGTAGAAGTAGAATCCTTCCAAAAGTAGGAAAAAGGAGAAGATCGGAGCACCTAGAACAGGCATTTGAAAACTCCGGTTAAATCAGTTAAAGTAATTTCTTCATGCAGAAATTGAAAATGAACATAAAGTTAAATTAGCTTTGGGAGGTTTTGCTATGAAAGGAGATGACAGGAAGAAAGAACATAACAATAGAGATGCATCCAATATCTATTCTAAGAACGAAACCGCAGCTGCAGAATTACTAACTACGAGCACAACGTACAGCAGCAAGGAAGATGACCACATTTGATGTATATAAGTACTTTAATTTGACTGATATATATCCTTTCAATTAAAAAGTTATTACTTTGGGTCTTATAAAACAAGAAAATTCATTAATAAATTTTTTTGAGCAATTCAAATGTCACCTAAACTATAAGTTAACATTTAATATTTTTGATAATTTTTTACAATTAGGTACCAAAGCACGATATACCTATTTCAGATGCACTTATCACTTAATAATCAATCCTTACAAACTATTATTAGCTGGTAAGCTAAACGATTTTTAGTTTTAATGAAATTCAATGGGCGATTTTCCAATTTAAATATAGGATAAAAAACAAGAAGATAAATAAAAAACTATTCAATAACACTTATCGACAATTATTATTACAAATAAAAATTCTTAACAAAGCCCATTTCTGTTTCGTGGCACTGTTTTACTTTTGAAATATTTTCTCAAATTTTATTACAATATCTCATTACGTTTATTTTTTTAAAATAAAATTTAAGCCAATGAAAACTTTATCAAAAAATATGCCTCGACTAATATATTTTTTATATTTCGATTTTTTTTTACAATTTATTTATTTACGTCTATTTTTATAACAATTCTCTTAAACTGGGTAAATGCAAATTTTTATTCTTGGAAAACCTAAAAAATATTGCTCGACTGTATTAAAGGTAGTTTGTTCTTTTCACTGGTCTTTATTTATTTTATTCATATTTTTATTTTGGAGGATTTGCCATACATGATATAAGTAGCTCTTTTATAATTTCTATTGACCATAATATATATTTCAACTAAAGTGTTCGTGCGTTGGGTAAATTTAAATATCACAATAGAAAGCCATGTGCCGCTCTATATGCTTTCTTGTAGTGGTAAAGTATTACTAATTCTTAACTGGAGTTTCTTCGGAGATCAGAGTGATTTTTAATAATTGATTCGCTGATATGTTGCCTTTGATTTCAATGCCGAAATTGGAAGATGAGGTATACTTAGTTGAATGACAAGCGACACAATTATTGCATAGAGATCAAGAGGAAAGAATAAAATACTATAAAGGTTTAAATTACACATTATTGAAATTAATTGATTTATCTCTGCATGGAACTACATGAAGTTTGAACATTGCAATAAGCAGGAAGTCTTGATTTACGTTTTATTCTGTTTTTAGCCTGCTAATGAACATTCGCAAGAGGTTTTTTCCTGTGGATTATTGTAATATCATTTGATATTTACCAGGATTTGACGGAATCATATCTGTATAACATAGACACGAGAACTTGAAACAATTTATGTAAGCAAATGAATGAATTTTAAAGGCACAGAATTTAACAATCTGATATAAAAGAAAGGTACAGCTTCGCCCCTGGAACTGATGGTGGTACTGTTTGTAACCCAATGGCAATGATTGATCGAACTTAGAAATAGAGCATTCCCTACAAAAATTGAAGTTGGTTCAGGTTTCCTATTCCATATATTTTACATGTAGCTAGATTATTGTTTTAGTAAAAATTTCAAATAATTCATACCAGTGATGCTTGATATTTCAATCAGTTTATTAAGTTTCACTATCACTTTTGATTTTGTCTTTCGAAAAAGTTAAATCATATAGAATTAAATGTTGGATTGATATTAGTTTATAACTTAAAATGTTATTCCGTAGACAGTACATGTGAGTAGTTCTTCCGTAGCTTCGATTGCTTCCTACATATACACAGCTATGCCAATTTTTCGCCGTTGCAGTTCGTATAGTAAGAAATATAATTGTTCGTACTGTTAAAAAAACCAGACAGAAAAACAAATTCGAGCTATTGTTGGTATTATATATAAAAAGGAATTCTAGGAAATGAATTACGAGAGCGGAAATAGTTATAACATATAAATGAATAAATTCAGAACCCTTTTTAGTGAGTGCTAAGAAGAGAGACAGGATATCATACGTCGGGGCAAGTAGGAGAGAAAAATGCGAGGAAAAATATAATAACGCCGTCCTCAATGAAGAACAAATAAGGGAAGAATATGTTACAGAAGTAAATAGAAGGTTCGATAATGAAGCCGCAAATATCAATTCCAATGGGTAGTGGACTAAAGTCATAATCATGAAAGCCGCAGCGACCAAACTAGCATATGAAAGACGAGTACGGCGCCAAGGCTGGTTCGATGAAAAGTGAACTAGAGTAACGAAAGATAATAATGATGCATATGCTAATATTCTGCAAACGCGCAGAACTAGAAATTCCGTACTAACATAACGAACTCGGGAACAGTAACGAAGTAAGAAAGTTTTATGAGAAAGTTAACAAGTAACGCGAAGAATTTAAACCAAAAGTACAGATGTGTAAGGACAAAAACGGTAATATCGTTAGCCAAAAAGAATGTCTTAGAAAGATAAGAGGGAGTGTTTTAATCTGCTACCTAATAGGGCGACGAAAATGAAAGGTATGTGAACCAACCCAATGGAGGCGGACTTCTCGGTAACGATAGGTGACACTGGTAATGCTAATGAAAATGAGGTGCCGACAATTGGCGATGTAACTATGGCGAAACTTAAAAATAATAAAGTTCCAGGTAAAAATAACATAGCAACTGAGATGTGGAATTATGGAGCGCCAAGAATTGATGAGTGGATTACACAAGTTTATAGAATCGACCTGGCATCAGAAAAATATCCTACTTGAATGGACGGAAGATGTGATATGTCGCCTGCGCAAAAAAGAAGGCAAGGTATATGCGAACTATAGAGGTATAATCCTCCTCAAATCAGCGTATTAAGGTACTGTCCACAATATTGTACAAGAAACTTATACCGATCGGAGAGGGCACAAAAGATTTTCGGCCAAGAAGGGCCACTGCAAACCACAGTTCCACCCTAAGAAGAATTGTGAAAAATCATGGGAATGCAACATTGATATTCCCACACTATTTATAGACTTGAAGCAAGCGTATGGCAATGTGAAGCGTGAGGATTTATGTAAAGCTATGGAATTCTTCCAGTTTCCAAAACACCTGATCGAAATAACAAAAGCCAACAATCATAGGTAGGAATAACAATCAAGGTAGTACGTGCAGAGTAGGAGTTGAACGAGACCTCTCAGAAAATTTCACATCAAAGAGCAGATTCGTCCTAAGATTATGTCTAACGGGGGTGGGATGATCGGCAAAATTATTAGTTTTTTATTTCGTTAGAACAGGTTATGTATTTGGTTATTTTTGTCATAAAAATGTTTTTAATAAAAATAACTAATACAAATAACAAAAAACATAACACCAGCAAAAATTGCCGCCGAAAGCAGCTCTTCTAGGCAGTTTTGAAAGATAAGTACTACATACAATATTTGGCGGTGTCTGTGAAAATGATCAATGGAGGAGATATGATCATGAATTATATCACCATTGTCAAAAGTATAAAATTAAGAAGATTAAGATTGGCAGCACACATGCAAAGGCTTGACAATAGTGATCCTGCAAAAATACCTATAAATCGAATCCCTGATGAAAAGAGAAATACCGGTCGACCAAGGCAGCTATACATGGGCTCAGTTGAAGAAGTAGGCATTAGCCAGGAACCGGATGGCATGGAGGAAGCTAAGACCAGTAATAGGCTGTAGTGCTAGGGATGATAATAAAATGAATGAATTACTTAAATTGTTTCAAACGAATTTGTGTTAATGTTACAACGCGTTTTAAATGGTCTAACTTAAATGTACAAGGGGGCGAATAATGAAAATATATATTCTTCTATTTCGAAAACAAGAGGTAGATTAAAGGCATGATATGTTGCATGTGCAATCGAATTTAACATATACAACACCAAAAAGAAACACTTTTAAATAATGATATTTAGATTGAACCTATTAAACCTGTAAAAATCTACAGTATCAACTGCATTATGAAATTTTAGATTTGCGGAGCACAATTAAAAATATTTTACCATAAAAATGAAGGAAACTTGAGTAAACAATTTCAACTGGTTCAAATTAAACGAATGCATATTTTGAATTTATGAACAAATGCATGCGCGGTTATTCAGGGTATTTTTGTTTTTGCAAAATTTTGTGTTTTGCTTCTGTATTTTTTTTTATATTTTACTTCTTTAATCTTTACTTAGAAATTTATCTGGGGCTCGGATCATTTTAAAATAGTTTAATATTACTTTAAATTATTCATTGTTCGATTGTATGTTATATACTAGGAAAACTTTTTCAAATACACATTTAGTTAATATTAAGCTACAAAATGTCTGTAAGTTATTTAAGATTTGTATGAGTAATATGTGATATAAGGAAATTTTTAATAGACATCAACAAGTAGAGATTAATCTTTTGTTATTATCATTATTCTTTCTATTTTTCGAATGGGGCATAAAAAAGGAAAAATGAAGGAAATGGAATTCAAGATGACTTTAATTCGATAAGTAAAAAATGTGTAAATGTTTATTCTGTAAAGTTTTCTTTTTTTTAAAGGTATTTTAAAGTTGACTTATTATATTTCTAAAAAAACACAAGATTTTTTTTCGTTTTAAATTTCTATAAAAATTTTGTACCATAAGCTTTACTACGAATTACACAACTCGGTTGAATACTTCCCATCACATGTACGAGAGTTAAATCTAAAGTGAAATTAAAAACACACAATAAATTAAAAATAAATGTCAAGGAAGACGAAGTGTTTTTTAAAAAAAAAATATGAATCAAAAGAAAATCTTAAAAAAATCATTTGAACAAATTGTTTGGCTTTTGTGTAACTAATGAAGAAAATATAAAACAGCAAAGTAAAAAAAATAATAGCATGAAAAATGCTTGTGCTTAGGTTATTGGCATTTTACGGTTAAAAGTTTTCTATACAAAAATGAAATACCCTGCAACCTTTTTTTATCACAGATATTTGATAGTACTTTAAAGGCTACGATAGTGCGTCGACGTTTGTTTATAAACAGATTCTAAATTCTAAACATAAATAAATTCAACAATTTTCTAGTAGTCAATAGAAGAAACATCTTTAGTAAAAAAAAATCTGAATATTTAAATATTGCGCAAGTAATTGGAATTAATAACAAAACCTTTTGATTTATATGCTTTTCATTTCAACAAGCGATTACTTCATAACTTCGCTTGCTTGATTAATAATCCTGGTAGTACTCAATAATTTCAATTTGGTATCATTAATAGCAATCAATACCCACGCGATTGAGGAAAATCTTTTTAGTATCTACACCTATAAAAGTGAAAAGACATTATAACATTGCATCTGTTAATATGATATGGGCTGTTTTTAGGAGAATTAATTTCATTACGTATTTATTATTTTTTAAAAATGTATCTCGCTTTTTTGCTGATTCTTTTTATTCAATTTAGACTTCATAACGTTTCTGTAGTACCAGAATTACATTCCTATTACACATTTGCACATCCGAGATAAAAACCAGCGCGGAATCGTTTATTGATATGCAAATTTGGTCGTTTGCTGATATATTTTGTCCAGCTCAAACAATTGTTTAAATTATTTTTTTTACTTTAAATGCTTTCAAAGGTATTTTTGTAATTTATAAATTATTAATGAAGTAGAATAAAACAAGGGAAGTTAAGGCAACATAAACTGAACATACATTGAAAGTGGAAAAGACCTGCAGGTTTAATTAAAAATATACAGTAATTTTCCATTAAGTTACTCTAATTAGAGCCTCTTAATAGAGATCACAAGAAAAAATGAGTTGTGAAATGTTATGTTAAAATATGGAAAAATTACTTCATTGTTGTGTTCAATGCGACCATACATTATAGTTTTTGGAGAAACGTTAACCACTTGGAATCCTTGAGGGTAAAAATTTAGTTTTTCAACAATGAATCGAAATCAATCTATATATGTTATCAACATTTTAATAATTATATTATTCATATAAATCTTTGCTAAATTTAAAATATAACTATGAATGTATTCAAGGTTTTCTAAAAAGGATGTTGCAAAAATGTTTCTTCAATGACTGTGAAGTACATTTTTTTTCAAATAAATAATAACCAAGTACAAGCAGTCTTCATGATTCTTTCTAGTTACCAAAGCTAAGACTATTTCACTATATTTTTTTTGAGAAATTTTAAACGTATGTGCTAAGAAATTTCGTTTCAAATATGTATATTGTTTTAATCACTGATATGATAGCAACAATAACTGTAGGAATTATATTCTTGTCATTTATCGATTAGAAAATTGATCTTTTTTTTTCAGTTTAACTGTTAACTGTGAATAAATTTATACCGAAAAGTCTTAATCTGGTCCATCTTCTACTGTTGTAGAAGCTTCAGAAGAACATGAATTTTCTGTAGTGGTTGCAGGCTCCTCAGCAACAGACGATGACGTAGTTTCACCAACTGAATCTAAGAGGTTACTATCAACAGCTTTTGTTTCTTCAACTAACATTGTAGATGCACAATTAGGGGTCGAGCTTTCAATGCAGCTAGAAATGACTTAAAGAATACATCAAATATTTAAATTTTGCAAACACTCACTTCTCTGATATTTTTTGGGAAGAATCTGGTATAGGACCATTTGTAATGCTTTCAGTTGCAATTTCATTTTTACTATCACCAGCAGCTCCTTTATTAATGTCCACAAATGAAATTTTACTGCATAACCCTATATTTGGATCTTCAAGCGAATTGTTCTCTGTGTCTTCGTTTTGACTGTATTCAATGGTGCTATCAATATTTGTGTTGTCATTATCATTAATTTTCTGATCATCATCAATAGGGTTGATTTCTTCATTTTGCAAAACCGCATCATGCAAAGGTGAACAGTAGTAGTTCTTTTGAACGTTCGCATTCGTATCGCTGTTACCTAAAGCAGATCCTAAATCACTCGTAAATGAGCTGAAATATGTATCAAAATCTGCAAAATCATCCATAGCAAAATTATTCCAGCCAGAATTATTCTCAGCAGAGGGTGAATCTTTTGACACTGTTACTAATTCTCCCCATGGATCCTGACTATTTACATTCGAATTTTCAATTTGAAAGAAAAATTCACCTAAGTTATTAGAAGCCTCATCAAATTCTTCCCAAATTTTTTGTAAGTCATTAACCTCCATGCGAGATAACCTGAAATTTTTTTTATTAAAGCAATATGAATATAAAATAAATGATATATTACTGTGAATTAAATTGGAATTCCTTTGGCAAGTTAAGTCCTGGTTCGGCAGATTCATAGGCATTACAATTAGCTAATTCTTTTTTCTGCAAATTAAGTTCTACAAATAACTCTCCATTCTCTTTGTCTGTTATTAGTTTCCAATTTTCTAACTCATCTTCGCTTAAATTTGATTCTATTAAGGCACCAAATGGATCTGTTGCTAAGACCTCAAATATTTTTATTAAATGGCCCATGTAACCCAACCGCCGTCCAGTTGTTGATCTAAAAAACACGTGGAATTTGTAAGAGTCACTCAATATGTGAAAAAACCATTTAGAACTTACTGTATTTCCCTATTATGCATCCAACAATCAATGAGCAGTGAACAAACCTTACATTTAACTATTGCCTTTTGATAAAAGAAAATATTTATTCATTTAGTTATTCGCCAAAGAAGGCACACTTAAGATATATATGAAAGAATACAACAAATCAATATGGTGTACGTATAAAAAAGCAAGGAACAGTACTGGTATGTTTTAATTTAATTATTATTACAATATTAGTATTTAGGATGTTAGCAGGCATTATTTTTTTTTAATAGGATGATTTTTTTATTGACGGGCCAAAGCATGGACCTATAAAGGAGTATCCACACACATCAGGGCCGTTCCCGGGACGTCACAGGGCCGAGTTCTGTCATGTGTGAACGAGCCCCTGCCCGGACACGGACATGTGTGAACGAGTAAAGGAGTATCCACGCATATTGGTGTTCCGTCAGGGGTTCAAAAAATATCGATGCCTACATTTTATACGAACTCGTTCACACATGTCCGTGTCCCGGCCGGAGCAAAAATCGAAAGTCCCGGGCACGTCCCTGATGTGTGTGGATATTCCTTAATTGGTAAAAATCATACAGCATCTGTTGATCGACTCGTTCCTTGCATACTCGGCGTTGTATGTCGA
Source organism: Thereva nobilitata (assembly GCA_963855945.1). Lineage (NCBI taxonomy): Eukaryota > Metazoa > Arthropoda > Insecta > Diptera > Therevidae > Thereva > Thereva nobilitata. The sequence continues at coordinate 1,104,873 of OY979696.1, forward strand.
AAATCTTCGTTGAACTTCATCATATCTAACCGAAACTGAACTTTATGGTTGCCGTTAAGAACTTCCAAGGTAAGACCTGCGATAAGAAATTTTTCTCTACCAGAGAGCGGCATGAGATCCAACACTTTGAGCCTCCCCGTGTAGGGCGGTAGGCTTTGAAAGACGTGCGTGTCGTTTCCCAGAGCAAAAAGAAAACAATTCGAATGAATTGATTCAATCCAGTTGCTAGTTACGAAAAACATAGGATCCCAGGTAGGACACGCTCTTCTCTTAGTCAAGCGAAGAAGTTTGTTGGCGCTGGCAGTAATATTATCACAGTGCAAACTGAAATTAAGTTTTTTGTCTAGGATAACACCTAAATCGACATGATTCAATACCTTGTCGTTGAGGTAATAATACTGAAGCCGTGTGCTATTTTTACGAAACACGTAATTGCTTGACATTTGCGTATCATTTTAATCAGTGTGCATCGTACTAAACTCGGGAGAGAAAATTCCGTTGAACCTATCAACTAGGGATGTTACGAATGTTCGCATTCGCTTATGCGAATGATTCGCATCATTTTAAACATTCGCATTTGCATCAAGTAATCCGAATGTTTTGCGAATTCGAATGTGTGTAAGTTAAAAACAAAATTAAAATACGACAAATCGACAGATCTGGCTCGCAAATATCTAAGCGCTCCACCGGCCAGCCTTCCGAATGAGCAATTGTTGAGTGCAGCCGGCTTTATATATGAGCCCTTTAAGACCCCCATTCACAACAGGCCGCCCGCCGGCAGGCCATAGCCTTTTAGGCCAGGTCAGTAGGTACCGCCCGATGAACTGAACTGCAGGCCCCATCAAGTTGACGGTGTGGGTGAGTGAGTGTGTAGTTATACTTGGCCTCAAGGCGAGAAACCTTCATGCCATGGCGGCCTGTTTATAATAGGGACCTTTAAGGCCTCCCGAGCAGTGCCGCGGCACCCATATGTGCAAAGTGTGCATTTATAAACGACGACAGCCGCCAAAATACAAGGCATTTTTGGCGATGAGCGGAAAATTTAAATGAGCGGCGACGATAAACAAAAAGAAGACAAACATCAAGCACAACACTCAATAGATTACCAATCATTAATTAGCACACGCAGCATGTACACAATAAACAAACGACGAACGAAAGGCGACAAAAAACAACCCAGTAGGTAATAGAAACCTTTGATTCCGTACATAATCCTTCGAATGCGTAATGTATACTTTCGAAACATCTCTTCGATTAATTGCGAGGTCCTAGGGTCGAAGGCATAACGACAACCTTTTGCATTACAATTCATTCCAATAAAAAGATATAAGCACAGATAAGTAAAATGCAGATACCTAGTCGAACAGGCGAAACGTGTTCCCTCTCGATTCTGAAGTAAGAGGAACTGTACTAATAAATCACTTGGTTGACTTTGCCAAATAGAAAGAAAATTAATTTAATTAACAATTTCTTATATACTAATTCCTGAAAAGAATAAAAAATTTTTTTTTACCCTTTAAGGGGGCGGCATCGGCGGATGTGCACTGGGCGGCAAATTGCCTAGTCGCGGCCCTGCCCCCGAGACGGTCAAACGGGGCTTCAAACAAACCAAAATATGAATTTCCATCAAACGGGCTTCAAACACGTAAATGTTTGTCAAACCTGTCAAACCGACAGATCAAATTGGTTTGACTCAAACCAAAATCTACGTGTTTGAGTCAAACCGTTTGAAGGTCTCGGGAGGCTTTTAGAAATCGTCTCATGGAAATATAATATTCCTCTCTTGAACTTTGACTATTAAATACGAGAAGAAAGAATACCATTACTGTATGTAACACTGGTCTATTGTTTTAATATTTTTTCATATCCTATTGTAAGTAATACGAAAATGAGGAGTTAATTTAATTTAATTTTTTAATGTTATTCCTCAACATTCGTAATCGCATTCGCGAATATGAAAAATATGACATTCGTAACATCCCTAATCCCTACTATCAACATGATACAAATTTCTTGGGATACAAGGAGTGTTATATACCAATTTGTCATTGTTGGTCGATAGGCTGAGGTCTTTCGTTTTACATTAACGAAATCGTGAAACTCTGAGGCTAACCTAGCGTATTCTTCTTGCAGCTCTGCATTTACGTGGGGGTTTTTTATAATCATGTTATATAATTGATTACGTAGAGATTATACGTAGTTACGTAATTACGTAGATTTTATAATTTTATGAACATATTTGTCAATGATGACTTGATAATATGAAATAGAAAGGATTGAATTTTATTAACTTACCAATTTTTGTACATATGTAGGTTTGCCAAATGTTTGAAATAATTCACAAATAGATTTCTGTACTTCACTATGTAGAAAATTATTCCAACAATATTGCTTAAATAGATTGAGCGATGTATTAACGAGACCACTTTTGCAATACCTTTAAAACATTCATTAGCTTTATAAAAATAAAATTGGATTAAAGCTTACGCATAACAAATATCATAACGTGCATCTTTCATTAAAGCTGAGAGTAGGCGACATATCTGGAGGCGAGTGGCTCCGAATGGTGGAGAGAGATGTGTAACAGGAGTTACAATGTCATTTTTCTGATACAAGAAGATAAAAAGTATTTTTCAAAATTGAATTTTTGTTAAGTTACCGGAGGCGGGGTATTAAGTATTTCATGGAACTGGTCAATTCGCGCAACTACTTCTAACATCACGGTCGTAAAAACTCTACCTTGGTGAAATTTTTCTTTATCTTTAATCACAAATAAAGCTTTATCTGAAGCTGGCTCATCGCTGTAAGAAAAAGTTTTTAACATTCTTACTAAATTAATATCAACTTTCCTACACTATAGATTTATCAATGAGCGTAAGTACAATTGAAGTGCCAGCTACAATACTACTTTCATGAATAGGAGGGCGAAGCATCACATCAAGTAGGAGAGCAATTGTTTTTTCACTTTCTATTTTTTGCAAAATTGGGTCATTTCCAGCTGTCCCAGGTCCAAACGAATCGGTTTCGTGTTCCTTTTGGCGTATAGATCTTCCATGTATTATTAAATCACAGATGAATTCTGCAATATTGTTGTGCTTTTCAGACTCTTCTTGTTCTCCTAACATATTAATCAGTCTCTCAACAAGTTGTTGCTCTGTAAGCCACTACAAATCATGACAAAATTAGGCAAAAATCTCGAAAATGTCTTAAAGTAAATTTACCTCGTAGAAATTTTGTATGAGCGAGCCACCGCGTACCTCTTTGATTATTTGCAATAATAAATCCATAATGACTGGAGTAGCAAAGTGCTTAAATATAAGTTCAAGGAAGTTCCCCTTCAACTTGATGAATTCAAGTACTTGTAGGCACATTTTTTGATATAAAAACCAGTCCTGATCATACTTTCTCCATGTGAGCATGCAGAAAGTCTTACTAAAAAACGAAGCTATAAGAGGATTTAACGGTGGTTCCTGTTCAAGATATGAATAAAGAGCTTGCAAAATTTCAGGATCTTCTACAAGCTTTTCGTTAAGGGACGGTAAACCACTGAAAATAAAATATTATCCGTATGTACTCAACAAACACAGTATTTTGAGGTAATTACGATGTCAAAACTTCACATGCCATATTTGCATGCTTAAATCGTTGAGCCAATGGGAGATCTTCTGGGGGTTCTGTTGTAATCAATTGAATTAGTCGTTTGATCACATCTGGACGAGTAAAGCTGAGAAAAAAAACTTAGATATTTTTGAGATTACAATAACCTAAAGTAATATTTACAATAATATCAAGTTCTTTTTCGGTGTTTTACATTCCTGTAGAATGTCATCATCGTCCAAAAGCTCCTCAACTGTGACATCCTAAGTTTTTTGTTTTCAAATATCCTAATTAATTTTTTTAAATTACTCTTTTATTACCTCCTTTTGTAGCAAAGCCTCTATGTTTTGCGATGGTGTGTATCCTTTCTCCCAAAACATCATGAGATGATTTGTAAAATAATTTTCTACTATTAACTAGCACAGCACTGCAAAGGAAGAAAAGTGTATTTAAATATAAATCGATAATTCTATTCACTTTTACAAAATTTACAACTTAATTATAAGATTAATTATAATTAGTCAAATCGACTTATATATTTAGTTAAACTAACCATTAATTTCTTTATGCTATATTGTTTTCCAAAGATGTTTCATTGCTTGTCTCAAAATTACGAAAAAGAAGGCGACCATTATATCACCAAAACGAAAATTCAGACGCAGGGGACACATGATATAATGGAATTTAAGGCGTCATACAATATTCTGCTGCTAAGCCAGCCAAAGGTGAAGCGCACCTTTATTATCTCTAAGGCGACTTGGACCACTTACAACAAAGAAAGAACAATGGGCCTCCTAAACAGAACCCGAAATTATTACCAGAACGTTTGTTGTCGTAGCTGGGGGACGACGAACGGGAGGGAAACAGTCGTTTAGTTCCTGTGTAAATGCCCGGCTCCAGCTAAAGCCAGGCAGCGCACACAAGGTAATTACGTTCTGGAAGACAAAGAATAAAATCTCTAGACTACAGATCAGAGCACTGATAAGCTCCCACAGGATGACTTTAGAGTCCACCTTTAAATTGAATCTAACAGCATTAAAATTTTTAGTAACAACAACGAGTATGAATTAAACGAAACCATGACATATCTCTCCGGCTGTAAACTAGCAAGCATAAGTAAATCGAGAAATGAACAAATCTTTTAATTAATTAATCATTTTTTCTTCTTCTTACAACTACAGTCCTTGTAGGACTCGGGCCTCTTTAGTCTCTTCTTCTAGTCGTCTCTACGTCTCCAGTTGTTATACGCCGTTTTATAAATCTTCTAGTTCGTCGTCTATCCACCTATGTCTTGATCCTCTTACGCCTCTTTTTCTTGATCATTTAAAGTCCGAGCAATAATTCTTTCTTCCGAAGAATGTACAACGTGTCCGAACCATCGTATTCTATTGTTCGTATACGTCATCTGTTCGTTTGTTCGTATGCGTCATTCTCTTTCGTTAACCTTTACAGGATCAAATATTCTTCTTAGGATTTTCCTTTCGAAGACTTTGAACTGCTCTTCTGTTTATTTTGTCAATTTCCAACCCTCAGATCCAGAAGTGGGCGGATTAATGTTTTATATATTCTCAGTTTGCACTGTCTTGAGATTTCTTGGTTCTTCAGAATTGAGACTAATCCGAAATAAGTTTTATTTTCTGCTACCATGCCTCTATAAATGTCTCCTTTGTGTTAGTTTCTACGAGAAACATTGTCCCTAAATATACATATGTATAAAGTTGTCTACAATTTCCATTCTATGATCGTCAAGGCTGTGATGCTTCGTCCTAATTTTTGTTCTCTTTTTGATACAATCAAGTTCTAAGTTTTCGTGTCATTTACACTTTGCTGAGCTTACTAAAATTCTTGAAAAGGTTGAATGTTTCTTGTGAAGATGCTATTTGTTCCATTAAGTTCTGCAATGTTAAAAAGTATTAAATGTGATCTCATCTCCTTGTCGCAGATCTGATTCTTGAGGAAAATTTAGTGAATTACAACCTCGTATTCTCACTTGTGTCCTACACTCTTCTGGCCGGGAAACCTTTTTCTCTCATGTTCCTCCACAACTCTCTTTTATAATATTTAGGTTATAAGCATTTCTGTCCAACATTTTCCAAGTTTTTGTCTCATTATGACAATCTGGTCTGTTGACAATCTATTCGTTTTGAATCCTGCTGGGTAATCTCATACTTTGTCCTCCATATATGATTTCAGTCTACATTACACTTATGTATATGTGAAAGTACTTTGTAAGTTGAGTTCAACAACGTGATGGGTCTGTAGATTTTGCAGTTCATTAATTCACCTTTATTGTGGACTGGGGCAATTGTGTCGAGAAGCCTTTCTGCTTCTCACACTTTCTACGATTTTCCATCTGGACCTGGAGCCTTATGATTTTTGTGTTTCGCCATGGGTTTTGCAAGTTCTTTTATTGTAGGTTCTGGAGTATCGTTTTCGGGTCATCTGTACTTCAGTTGTCTGCTTCTCTCTGTATTTTGATTAAGTCTTCTTAGAAGAAGTATTTCGCCCACACCTCTGTGTAAGTTATCAATACTACTATAGTACCATCCTCACTTCTTACCATGTTGCAGGTGGGTTTGTATACTTTTTTTATCATGTTTAATAATTTGTAAAAAAAACTCCTAGCATCTTTATTGCTGTATCTTTGTTTAAATTCACTGATTCTATTTCTGAAGTGGTCCCGCTTTTCCTTCCTTAATAGGTTTTTTAGTGTTCCTCTTGTCATTCTTGTTAAGTACACCTATCTTGCCTGGTTTTTTATTTCAATGCTTCTCTAACATTGATCATCAAACCAGTATCTTCTTCTTTCGTTGTTTTGCGTATCTAATACATTGGGTGAGTTTCGAAATGCATCTCTGCGGTATCACTGCATTATTCAGCTACAAGACTTCTAATTAAAGTCTGTAGCTGAATACTCCAGTGATACCACAGTGATGCATTTCGAAATTCACCCTAAGTTGTTTGTTTCTATATTTTTTTTATCAGTTTCCATTTCCAGACTTCTTGTTAGTTCCTATAACTTTCCTGTTAATATTCTTTCCTGTTTTGTTTACTTGATTTCTTATTTTTTCTAGGTGCCACTTCGTTTGAGTGTAGTCGTTTCTTCTATGTTTTTCGCCCTCATTTTCCCCAAAAACTAAATAGTGAGTGGTTAATCACTTAACATGTAAAAACAAATCGCATAAATTGATTTTCTATTCAATATCACGATTGAAGGGTGCTAGGTCTGTAAATCAACCCGTTTTCTGAAAAATATATGAAGCTTTTGGAAAAACTCGTAAAGTGGGAGTAATATTGAAAAAAAATGTGCAGTATTTTTTAGTTGTAACTTCTATTATATTACTGACTTGCAGTTCAGATTAAAATCTCCGAAGATATCATGGTAATTCTAAATATGAAGGGGATTTGTGCACCTTCATTCGCGATGCAAAATTTACAAGCAAGATATGTACTAAATTTATTGGAAAATATTGGGTTCAAAAGGGTATAAACGAGATAATCTGTATACTAATTATAACTAGAACTTTTTTCGTGTTGTCTTGATGAAATGGGCCCAAGTAGATTAAACTTCAGTAACCTTTGTATGTTACAGCGCAAATATCGCAGCTAGGACTACAGTGACCACACTACAAAAATCTATAACCGTGCTGATATTTAATTCAGGTGACAAAGATTTATACCTTTTGCACATATGTATATAAATTTCTGGGAGTCTATCAATATTATGATTCGTCCAAGTATTTAAATATAACATTTCTGCAAATATCTTGGCCTCATATCTGAATACGCCCTTCGTGGAGTAACCGGGACAAGGATTGAAACTCTAAAATGGAATCAATTTTGTGCTAGTTATACTTACTTAATAGATTGCAACAAGCTTCTAACTAGCACCAAACACTTTTTAGGCACGAAGACTTTCCGATTCTATGAAGGAATTTTTTTAGTTGTTTTTCATTTCCTTGTCAACAACTTTTGAATCGCCGATAGAGAAATTTCGCACAACACCTGGATATTCTAGTATCAACATAAATTATGAGGAAATTTACAGAAAACGACGACTTGAGTGATAAAATTAAGAAATATCGAATCCGTCCTTTCAACATTGACATGTACTGAAAATCCAGTATAAAGATGCTGTTGCTGTGGCTGTCCCTATCGCACTTGTGCTGCAAAGCCCCACTTCGCTAGAAGGCTTTGTCGCACGAACCACTTTCGCATTGTATTGGGTAGTTGCACGGTATAAAGATGTCATGCAGAAAACAGGGGGGCCCAGAGGGGGCTCATTCGCTCTGACCAATCCTAGCGACCAAACAGTACTTTTGCCAACAATTTGACAATCCCAGCCGGACTTACCTTGGAAGGATCACAGATTAAACACTGACATTAGCGCTAGATTAAGTTGTTCTGTAACAATTCGGTAATTAATTGGCCTCTTGTTTAATTTGAATTATTTACTGCTCCACGATTTCACGGATTTTTTTCTCACAAAATTCACACCGAGCACACACTAAGGCAATTATTAAACATGAAATTTTCAGATACGATAAAAAAGGAAGCATTCGATGTTTATATCACTGTCCTTTTCTTTTACGCAACAGCTAATCGCGCGGAAGAGAAAACCTCTATCCCATTCGAATATGCCACACTACGCACAAATCTGTCGCCTTGCTCTGACCAAAATTAATTGCAAATGCCTCTTAATTTAAAGATAATACTTGGAATTTTACCGTTATTAAATGCTTAGTTATGTTTTCTATACATTTGATGAGTTTGCAAAATTTTAAATATTCTGAAAAAGCTGAAAAATACTAATCACCACTTCTACAACCACTCGCGAACGCGTGCAGCAACCTTGCCAAGTACTAAATGCCAAATTTGACAGCGCCTATTTAACAAAACGAGCTCTAATGGTAGGATCTGGAAGCTTTATTCAAGGGAAATTTGAAAATAAACTAATATTTTTAAATAACTTGCATCAATAAAACGAAACTTCTTCATATTTTTAGAACTATTTTATACATTATTTTTTAATTTGTCATTTCACAAACGTTACAGTAATGCATTTCAACAAATGATTTAATTTGTATTTTGCTTGATTTGACCGCGGACTTATCTGTAAACTATTTTATATTGATCTCTCATTCTGAACGGTAGGTGACGCTGGAAATACATTAAAGTAATTTCTTTTTTATGCATGTATTTCCTTTCCCGGCAATTTGCTGGCTGTCCTTTTCTCAAATGTTAACTCTCAGTGGAAAGTTTTTAAGGTAATAAAATGCCTTTTCCAGACTTGATAGTTCTGGATTTTCAGTCATCTTCGGAAGAACTAGATTTTTCTTTCAATTCCGTCGAATTGCTGCTGTGTCGAGCTTGCATATGCCTCTGCAAATCGCGCCGTCTTGCTAAGATTTTGTCACAGAGATGGCACTTGAACGTCGAACCGCCAGCTTGCATATGAAGTCTAACATGTTTATTCAAATTACTAGGATCCCCGAAAGGACGCAAACAAAATTTACATTTCAGCGGCTTAAATCCAGTGTGCGTGCGAATGTGTATCTTTAATCCATACTTTCGAGAGTATATTTTGCCACAATAAATACAAAGATGTCCCTGCTTCGACGCACCCATGTTGCTAACGATTGTTTCTATTTGCGCTGCTGCGTTTATATCGGTTGCAGATGATGTTTGTGGCAAAATGGAGATGGCCGGATTATAAAAACCAGGTGTTATTGGCTTGAAGGCCGAATATCTTTGATTATGTCCCAGCTGCCTAAAAGGAGTATCTTGATTTATGCCTAAATGCGTTGGACTTTTGCGGTGTAAACTGCAATGAAGTCTGATCCATAAAATATCAATAGATTGTTGTCCACAAGCAATGGCGAGGTGAATTTTTAACGGATTTGGTGTTTCAAAAGAAAGGTGACAAACGTGACAGGTATAACAATTATTTCCTAAAAAATGAAAAAAAAATGAAATTTTTGAAAAAGAATTCGCAGCCGGTAGGATTCGAACCTACGCTCCCAGAGGGAATCTGATTTCGAGTCAGACGCCTTAACCACTCGGCCACGACTGCAGTCACGGCTGTTTTGTTAAATTCGCTATAACAGCTTACCTCTAATATTTGCTGGTGTGAGGAATGGAATTGACATCAATGCTGCTACTTCTTCCGAAAACCACGTGATGATTTCTTGGCCAGGAAGGATCTTTTTCGAAATCCTAATTCGCAAATTCTTTGCTGGGGTCAGTTCTAGCAGTCCGTTGTGACTATGGATATCAGGTGAAAACTTTACGTATCTCAACCAGTGCGCCGAATTTTTTGAAGTGGATTTAAGGACTCCTTCAGGTGATTTCTTGATGAAAACCTTAGCCGTAGGCACGCAGGAAAGCAAATCAGTTGTTGCAAATTCCACAGAAACTTCATTCTGATCCAGAAATTCCATGGCAAATACACCTTCACTTTTTAACACCTGGCGTTGTGCATTTTCACTGCAACCAGCGGTTACGTTATTCGGCAGAAAATTTTCAATTTTTAATTTAACACTTGCTGAATTCTTCTTATCCTTTTCATGGAAATTTTTATCCTGTCCACTATTACTATCACTGGACATACTAAAAAACGAGCTGGGAAATACCGGAAACATATTTCAAATAGTCTTATTGGTTTCAAATCCAATTGGATTCTGCAGGCTGCAACTTTCCGTTAGTCCTTTTATAGTTGCAGGGATTCTCAGTTTCTACCCATCAGAATCTAAAAGGATGAAACCACCAGGCCCAGTCGGTAACAAGTGCGTAATCTCCCACGGGGTGCAAAATCAGGTCCTTCTAGTTGCATTTACCGGGGTACATGTTCGTGAATCGCCGCTGAAATTTTGTCTGCGAATTGGGGTAAAGCACCCTGTGTCCTCGGTCTATTAGCAAACACAGCCTAACCTATTGGCTTCATAATAGAACTTTAATTACTGCAGGGGTTGCTTCCCAAACCGGGATTAATGGAGTACTTGATGTTTGAATTAACGAGATATCGGATAAACTTTTATGTAAGGGTGGATCTAGCCAGGCCCGCCCTTGTCAAAGACATGTGCTACAAGTCACAGGATCATTTTAGGGTAGACAAAATGCATTGTGATGGTCATGGTTTTGGGGTTTCTTGCGGTAAAAGTGTTTCAGAATTACATTTAGTTATATAATCTGTCTTTCATATAATAAAGGAAATTTATTTTTATTTTTCAGTGCTTGTTTGTGCTCAAGCATTTTATGGATGTGTACAGGAAGAAGTACTTTACATATTTTAACAATAGATCGTTTTCCTGCAATTTGCTCACTTGATAGCGAAGCTGTAGAGTTTTACCAAAATCACACAGTGTCATCCTAAAAGTACAATCTCATTATGCTATACAAATTCAAGCATTGATGAAATTTTTCTACTGGAACACGAGAAAAATATAATTTACTAATTCTAATCTTTACATTCAACTTCTTACAACGAGAGCAGGATAAACTTTGAAAACATTTAAACAAAATTCGGTCTCTGGATATTTTTGGAAATGGCCAAATTAGTGCAGGAGAATATATATTCATTATTTCGTATACGTTAGCAGACGTAGGGGTGAAGCGGCTAAATTTTTCTTATTTCTGCTGACATAAGGAGCGGGGGGACCATAAATCTTACATAAGATAAGAACTATAAAATAATTAATAAATTCAAATCATATGTGTTATATAGAGCGCTACTCATACACACGTGTCACACACGGATTAGTCAAACCAGTCGAAATTGGTACCGTAGATGGATTCGTTTTTCTTGCCACAAATATTCCAGGCCGTAGTGCGTTTAATCTTGTTTACTTTACGAGTTCACTGAAGGCGATAATGCCACAGAAAGTGCAAGAAATATTAATGCAGTGTATGGAAAAGGAAAAAGCTAGTCTCAACGCTGGCTCAAGAAACTATAGCTTTGGCTCAGTTGGCTGCTAAATATGAACTCATAGAACATCCAGGAGTTCAAACGCAAGGTTCATTGCCCCCCACTCATACCTCACCCCAACTCCCCTTAACCTACGCTATCTTTTTTCTCTCCTTTGAGTTAAGCTTGCACATTGCACCATGACGTGAACGTGTGTGATAAATGTTGTGTGCGCTTTTCTTGTCCTTTTGTGCGCACGCGAGTGTGCGTTTCCGAACTCTGGAAAGAGTGACACATGAGCTTAGACTTTCATAAAAAGAAGATTATAGAGGATAAAGTCACAGATTTGTATGCACTTCAACTGGACTTAAGCCTGTGGCAATGGCATAACATTTCTAATTTCCAGGAAAGCCAGTTCACATCATAAGCAGCCGCAGTCTCAGAACTAAAAAACGTTCTATAACTGTTTACTTATACAAAAACTACTATTAAATTACACTTGTAAAAATATATTTGGAATTAATAAACATATCCTCCACCATTGCCACCACCATTGCCACCACCATTGCCTCCTCCATTGCCTCCACCATTGCCACCTCCATCAGGATGTCCTCCGTCTTGAGCAATTTTGTCTAAAAGCTGCTGAATTGCTGGCGGTATAGGCGGCGGCGTGGGTAAGTGATCACCTTCTGGCTGAAATCCGTTTTCATCCGCTATGTAAGTAACTTGAAAACTTTCACCTTCTGGACTTGTGAATGCAAAGAATCCCTCCGCGACCTGTGCTTCATTTTCTTCGTCCCCTTGATTTTTTAGATATCCCGACTCCATAACGTTAATGCCATTCCCAGTTTCATACTCATACTAGAAATTTATTAAAAATTTTATTCGGACTTTTCTTAATGCATTGGATTACCATGTATGATCCGTCTATGTTGATCACAGATTCCATTTTGATAATAGGAATTGGAGGCTCTCCCCCACCTCCTCCTCCTCCATTACCACCTCCTCCTTGACCATTACCACCTCCACCACCAGGATATCCACCACCACCACCTCCAGATGGAGGAGGTAAATAGCTACTGCTGGCACCATTGTTACCCTTACTGCCGCCGTTATTTACTGGGGCAGAATACAGTCCGTTACGGCCGCCATTCGACTTTCCACCACCTCCATTACTTTTACCCCCACCACCAGAAGCAGGGTATCCTGCAGATGCCACCAAAGTAACACAAACTGACCACACGATTATCTAAAGAACCAATTGAAACAATTAAAGCACTCGGTTTGAAAATTAGAATTTTCCTTACAATTTTCATCTTTCACTTCGGAGCTTTCTTCAGCTGTTATTGGCGCGCGACTGGTTTGCAGCTGAGAAGTCCACGAATTTATATGTGGTGGTTACAATAGTGAAACTTTTCTTCTGAGGGGATGTGGTTCAATTAGTGAATAAGTAAAACATGACCATTATAAAATATGCTCTTGAATTTTTACTGGCTGCTCCCACCCTTCCCCGGCTGCTGGATTTGCAAACCAGATGCTGGGAAGTGCTCATCCTGAATTTCAAGATGCGAAATGTGTAATACGCACAGACTGCGCTTCAATCTTATCCAATTTGATTACGCAACGCTCATTGCCTCAGTGCAATCCAACCTCTTGACATCGTCCGATTTCAAACGTGATACGAACAGGTGAAGATTTTTCCGTGCGGCATTTGGAGCGGTATGGGAGCAATCTCAAATGATCACAAAAAAAATCCCAATGGAAAGTTCATTAGAGAAATTCGCTGGCTTTTAAGTGATTCATTTGCAATCAGCGAGTCTTTCCGATATTTACCAAGTTTATAGCAGCAAAATTAAATCGATTTATCTTAAAGTTACGCCAAAATCTCGAATTAACGTATAAACGGATCAACTTAGATTCTTATAACTTTGGCTTAAGCCGAAAAATTTCGGTTTAAGCCATAATTCGAATTATCCCGTTTATATGACAAAAAATTTTGGATGATCCATAATTCGCATTTTTTTTGGAGTAGCTATAAACTAGGTAATTGACAGCTCGGTGTGGCCCACATCCCTGGCCAAGTCCGAACACTTGTCGTTTTCACATTCTGATGCGATCTGCGTTTTCGTTACGGCGATTCCGGGGGATGCTTTCAGTGTTTATTCACTTGCAAAAGACCCGGTTTCTGCTTCGATCCCTTGCGGATGCTTCTACCCTAATCAAAGGGGACACGCAAGTACTAGTGCAACCGGGACAAGAACAATATCAGCTTGTGGCAGCCCTTGAGAGGCTCACATTTGGTGCTGTTCTCAGTGATTTTGCAGGGACTCTGAGAAAACGCACGTGGTCTCCTTCGTGGTACCATCCGCGTCGTTCGGTGCTTGCCTTTGCGATTTAACATGCTTGAATTAAGGGCAAACGATGCAGGTGCTGTCCTCGTATCCGTGCTGAAATGAATTTATGCCGCTCTTGCTAACTTTTTAAGAGAATTAGTTTCCTAGTGAGTTTTTTAAAATAATAGATTAACTTTAGCATAATGCAAGAAGGATAGGGTTTTTAGATCAAATATTATCTGTTCAGCAAAGTTTAGAAATTGGCAATGAATTTTGAATTTGATAACGGTTGTTGGTTTTCACTAGAAGAAATTTTAATCCAAAGCTGCGTCTTTTTAATCTGTTCTGTTCTGTTCTGGAACAGCTCGATAATTATCTTCTTGTCCTCGATAATTATCGAGAACAGTTTTTAGCACAAAGGGTTATTTAAAATTTCCCTTTTCTCAACATCTGTTTTCCTAGTTGACAGTTGACAAATAAAATAAATAAAGTGTTTTGAGAAGTTTGAAGAAGTGAATAAACAGCTTAACATCTGATAGATCCCCATAGGAGGCCAACAATAATGTTAAACTGATTTTTAGAAATAGACGGAGTGCTAGGGGCTTGCTCCACTTCTGTCGCGGGTTGGCCCGGTATTGCAGTACCCACGGGATCGGCCCAAATTTCTTATCATTAATTCATGGTCAATATGACTGAAAAGCAGAGATCAAGAAGAACTAGTCAACAAGTAAATTGTTGACAGGAAAAGGGGGACGGGGTTGTTAAAAAATTATATAAGTTTAAAAAACTGTTAAAAATCATTTTCCTGCCCACAATTTTTCAATTTCCAAGAAATCGATTAAAAATTAAGCTAATTATTGTCATTTTCAACATTAAAAAACTTTGCTTAGATGTGGTTTCCGCGCCCAACATATATAAATATTCTTGCTCAGGATGACGAACACTGCAACATACTAAAACTTCAAGAAAATCGGAGGGGTGGGGGTAAACTCTACAATTACCAATTCGCTTCCATATTTTATTGTATAAAATATATATGTATTATATTATACCATTTTTATTTCAAAACAAACTCTAAAAATACACATTGATCCTCTCCGTTAAAATGCAAAATTACTTTGAGGTTATATTTTACTGGTAATTGTCAAAAATCGTGCTCCATTGGTGATGTACTCGCAGTACACTTCTCCTTCGCCTAAAGGTGTTTTTTCTGAAAATCAAGAAAAGTGCCTGTTTTCAAACGCGTTTATGAGGTATTAAATCGAACCTCACAAACTATTCATGAAAATGGGTTTGTAGAGCAACTGTTCGAGAATAAATAAGGTTTTTCAAAATAACTCTAGCACCACCGTGGGCAGGGCCGTAGCCAGCTCCCGGGCTCCCCCCGAAATTCTGAGTAACAATATTGTAAATTTTTCAATTTTTAGAATTGTGAATGTCAAAAGTTCGGAAAATTTTGAATTTCCAAATTCCTAAATTTGGATTTTCGTAATTTTCCCGTTTCCCTAATTTTTAAAATTTCCAATGTGCCCACAACTCCAAATTAAAAATTTTCAAATTCGTAATACCGCGGAAATATACTTTTCACATTTTAATAGCCAAAACCCGCGAGCCCCAACTCAATTTTTAGATATTAACGCCCTTTTACATCCCAAGCGAAAAGTGGAAACGCAACTTGGAGCTCTTTTATCGCATAGTTTGTATGCATTTCTCTCTGTCTGGAATCCACGTTCGTGCAACAAAGAGAAAAACATACAAATTTCTGTACGATAAAAGAGCTCCAATTCGCGTTTCCACTTTGCGCTTGGGATGTAAAAGGGCCTTGCTTGTTTACGAATCGTCGGAATGAAACGCGCACAAGGCTAACAAAGTATTGTTGGTTTTTCAAAAAATCAAGAACGAATGAATTGAAAGCCGAGTACTCTGCATTTTAACTTTACTGACAGTTGGAGTTGAGGGGACGTAGGAGAGGAGGGGTTAGATGTGCAGTGGTGGAAGTTGGGTAGCCGTCGGGTAGACTACAAGAATAAATTGTTTTACATTCAGAAATATGTTATATCCCTCTAGACCCTTCAAGGTTGTTTTTGGGCGGGGAAATTTCAAGAAAGTTAGCCGAAAGCCATTTTCCATAGGAAAAGTGCGGGGTCCTTTCTGGGAAATCTAGGATCATCTCAAAAACAGCGGTCTGCTTACTTGTAGCAGTTCAGAAAAGCGAGTTCATCGTTAGTCTCTTGGTTTGTGACAGACTTTTCAGTTTCACCCTTCCTTTTGTCAGTTCGACTGAAAGAAAAATCACGTAATTTGGCATCAGCAGTAAAGCATGTTCACGAAATTGTGGATACGCTTCAAGAAGAACGGAAAAACGCAGAAGTATCACTCGACGAAATTTTTAGAGCAGCTGAAAAACTCGCGAAAGACGTATTCGATATGGAACACAAAATTCCGAGACTCACGTTGAATCAAACAGTTCGCTTTAATTATCAAACAGACTATAAGCGTAATTTTCGTCCTGTTATTTTTATTCCTTGGGTCGATACGCTGATTCAGAATTTGTCAGACAAATTTTTTATTGATAATGCGGGAACTCTTTCAAGCTACCGATCGATACTTCTCCCTGGATTTGCCGCAACTGAAAAAGTAGATTACTTGGATCGTCTTGTTTCTGGCTTCTATGATCGAGTATCAGAATCCGCTGTTAAGCCTCGTTCACATTGGCGAGTACAAAGGGTTAGTACGTGTTGGCTACTGGTTATTGCCAGTGACTGGTATGCCAGTACACGCCTCGTTGGAACACTTATGCTAGTGTACTGTCTTGGTTAGTTCACTAACCTGGTGAGTAGTGCCGTTGCTAGTAGATAGCCCAGGGGGCTATTTACTAGCCCACTATCCTCCACTTCTCTAAACTAACAACAATGATACGTGGGTTAGTAAACGATTATTTGACAAGTTATTTACGATTTTCTGTGAAGTGATTTCTGATTTTTTGAAAATTGTTTTGTTTTTTTTTACTTGAAAATGAAGTGGGCAGAAAGTGAAACAATTAAGTTTTTAGAATTACATATAGGGCCCTTTTAGACGAGCGGACACCGAACAGACAAAACTTAACAGTCATCGTTAATTCCCTTTTGAAGCCCGGTGAAGTGTCGGCTGAGCATTTACACGGGCGGACACCAACGAACGGACAAACGAACGAAAAATATCAAAAATTTCAAAGAAATTTTCAAAACTTCATGGCTTGCTGTTCTTGCTTTTTGAAATTCCCTTTTGATTTCTTGTCCTAACAACAACAACAACGCAGGAACTCTCAAAATGTTCGTTCACAGTCCGCTCAAAGTGTCCATGAAAATTGTCTGCCCTCCCCATCGTTCTCTCTCACCCTCTTCCCTATACACCCAGTTTGTTCGTTCGTTTTGTCTGTTCGGTGTCTGTTCGGTGTCCGCCCGTCTAAAAGGGGACATAGGGGCTTTGAGTGTTTGTGGGACAATGATTCTGTAGATTACAGAAATACTCAAAAGCGGCAGGCAGCAGTGGAAACTTTGGTTAAGCAAATTTTGTTTTGATTGATACCCACAACTAGTACACTAACCTGTCTACACTGAACTGCGTCTGAACATCTACTCACTTATAACTAACCTCAGCCTTGCCAGTACCTACTAACCAGGGACTAACCACTAGCCCACTAGCACACGCCAATGTGAACGCTGCTTAAAAGCTGAATTATTGTGGTATAAAAAATTATCAGAACTCGAGAAAGATGCCGAGGTTTTGGAAGTTTTTGCTTTTTGTGACTCGAGCAGATTTCCAACATTCAAATATCTTTTAACAGTTTTGACGACTCTTCCGGTCACAACTGCAAGTGTGGAGAGGGCATTTTCGACATTGAAGAGAATCAAAACTTACATGGAACTCAATGGGCAGTGAGAGACTCAGGGTACTCGCCGTACTGTTGATCCATGGGGACTTAAGCTGGTGACATATACAAGAGTACATGCATTGCATTCAGCGGCTCCCTGATATGCGGAGATTTTCCACTGACACATAATTGCATGGTTGCGTTCCGTCCCGGCTCTCACAGATAGCCCAAAAATCTAAGTAACGAGTCGCATGTGTTTGTTGTGTATGCTTGTGTGTCCTATGTCGATTGCGGCAATGCAGAAAAAGTTGAAAGTAGCCCGACATTTGCGTGGCATGCGGAACATTCACGGAATATTTCGTCAGGTCGCATTTGAATACACACACTTCTATATTATCTGTCAACGAATGCAACGCATGTACGCTTGGATATGTCACCAGCTTTAGGTGTTGATCCGAATGAGGTTCTCGAGATTATGGCAGCAAAGAAATTTCGAAAGTTGAATTTTTGAAATTTTTACGTTGATCAACGTCATTTGATTGACAATAAGCAAGCTGGGTTTCACTTTAAATAATTCTACTTCAATATTGGAATTATCCATGCAACCCCCCCCCCCAAAGGAGGTTTTTAACTACGTTCCGGCCCCCCCCCCAGACCAAATTTCTGGCTACGGCCCTGACCGTGGGCCTTTTCCAACTTTTTTCCTGAAACGGCTGTTTTTACATTTTTGAGATTTACGCGAAAAGTTATAATTAGGTAGGCACTAACAGAAGCCACAATTTCAGCCCTGCAACAAGGTTCTACGATAATTACAGTCCCTGTAATTAAATGTCAAAAAATGGCCATATTTCGCGGTTTTTATTTTTTTTTGCAAAAACCTGTTGACTGATTTCAATTGTCCAAAACTCATAATTTTCGTCTTTTTAAGCGCTATTACGTACTATTTTTTGTGTTCCAAAAAAAATTTTTTTTCGCACCTAAAACGTTGAAAAACGTGTTTTCGCTACCATTATTAGCTTTTTTCCACCTGTTCTCCCGGACCGATTTTTTCCAAAACACATTCATTGAATTCCTACGATTTTTCTCTTAATTATAGCGTCGAAATATGCAGGGTAGATTTATTTCAACTTTTGAATACCGTACCGCTATCTCTCCTGGACTATAAAGCCATCGAATTTCTGTTAGAGCTCGGGTGGCAAAAGCCGCTTGCCTATGGCCAGTCCGACATTGTTCCGACCTACATATATGTAACATTGAGCAGGTTTCTTATACATATTACCATACTTACTTATTTTAACGAATCTACAACCAGAATCCGGTCCTGGCCTCACGTAACTGTATGATAAAAGGACGCAGAATTACTTCCATACTACACGCAATGTCTGTGAAAGAAAGATAAAAAATGAAGGGGAAGTGACTTCCTCGGCTTGCAAGACTCCCGCCTTTTTTAACGGCAATACAAGTGGAAATCCATTCCTAATATTGTGTACCAACACGAAATTTTACGCATACATACAATCCCTGCAAACCCCATTTACACGTGTTCTGTTCCATTGTTGCTTCCATTTGAATGTAAACATTCGAATAGGGGAAACAAGGAACATCTTCTGTTTCTTTCATATTCTTGTGTTTTTTGCATAAAATGTATAACCATCGCGCGTTTGTTAATATTTTTTTGGACTTTTTGCTTAATGTTATTGCTAATCTCTTCTTTCATATCTTTAACTCTTTTACTTGTCCTTGAGCTCTGCCTAATCACTCTTGTTATTATTGCTCGCTGCCAATACTGAGCAGATGCCTTCTAGTTTGGCATCCTTAAGCTCTGAAGCCTAGTATATGCTGTTCGTGCGGAATTCCGCTCTGTAGAGAATCCGTATAATCAGTCTGAATTCCGCTTAGCTGGGAGAGTTATGTAGACAAGGTAGACCTGACTGATATGACAGTGATCGCATAAAAGTGATAAACGTCAAAATTTCCGCTCGAGAAAATAGAAATTTCACTTCTTGGCCTGCGGAAAATGAAACGAGAAGTCTCCATTCAGGAAAAACGCACACTTTTTTCACTAGCATTTTAAAGGGGAGTCTGAATTCCGTACGAGCAGCAAACTAGGCTCAAGAAATGAAATTTCTATTTTCTCGAGCGGAAATTTTGACGTTTATCACTTTTATGCGGAAAAGTTGTTTCGGGAGTGCGATGTGTCCAAACAATCACTGTCATATCAGTCAGGTCTACCTTGTCTACATAACTCTCCCAGCTAAGCGGAATTCAGACTGATTATATGGATTCTCTACACAGCATACTAGGCTTAAAGTAGCAGTAGCGGCAGAATTTTTATTTGACAGCTAAAGTCTAATTAAATTGTTTGTGAATATAATAACAATAAATTCATTTCCAAAAATCACAGAACAATAAATCCTCAATTTTCCGCGTTCATTTGCCATTAATAAACAACATGCCAAGTGACAGATGTTTGAAATGTCAAAAAAGTAGAAAATTAGGATTTGAGATGAAAAAGCAGCGGCAGTACTCTCTCTGACACGTGACCAGCGTAAAGGCTCATACAGAACCAATCCGTTCCTTCTGTTTTTAAAAGTTGTAAATTTCCATAAATTTTTCATGAGACGAACGGAGCGGTAGCCACAATCAAGCGGACGGAACGTCAAAAAACAAACAAAGAAAAAACGAGCGGAGCGGACGGAACCACTGACATATAGAATGATGCGAGTTACACTTTCCATCATTTCGTTTATTAACCCCATACACAAACCGATTTTTTAGGCAAGAGGTCGCAGGGAAGTATATGTCATGCATGTAATTTGCACCCATCGCTGCGACCCCTTGCCTAAAAAATCGGTTTGTGTATGGGGGTAATAAACGAAATGATGGAAAGTGTAACTTGCATCAATGGACTGCTCATCAGGAAATTCTCAAGGCACCAATTCGTTCCATAGGTGACAAACCTTTTTTCACTGACATGTAAACACGTCAGTTACTTTTGTAAATTAAAATTTTTTATATTCGGTTTTGGACGATGGAAACAAAATTGCATTTGTTAAAAAAGATAACAAATGCAATTTTGATGTTATTTCCTTTTTAAAATGCTTTTTTTCATTAATTACAAATATTAATGTTAAACCATGCGAGGTTCTCTACCACTGTTTCATCTATATGTCAGTGATTCTGGGGCTTATGGCAAAAAGAGACAGAAATAAAAAAATCACTATACCCATCTATTTTTTGTAAATATTCCGACATTAGTTCAAAGGAAAAAACGAAATCAGGTATGGCAACTTTAATATTGTGCAACCGTTGTGGCGGTTTTATTTTAAATTTCGCTTAAAATCATTCCAGAATTTTATTTACTGTTCTTATTTTACTGCAAAGATAAAAAAGTTATCGTATTTTGTGGTTTATTGAAGGTCAAGAGAAAAATATTTAAAAAAACGGTAAAGTGTGCAGTTTTTGAATGACAAATTTTATTTTTTCAAGTTTGGCACTATCTGATTTTATTTCTGCCAGTGAATGCACTGAACTCTTAACACGAAATTTAACAAAATTTGAGTACGGTGACAAAAGGGGCTTATGGATGAGCGAGAGGAGTATACTTTTCTATACTTTTTGGTGCCATGAGTTTGTATGGAAATAATTTCTGATGAGCAGTCAATTAATATATGTCAGTGGACGGAACGAATTGGTTCTGTTTGAGGCTTAAACCAATAGAAACAAGTCTGTGCCGACGGTTCTGCTTTGCTGCTTTGGATCTGATACAGCTTTGAGCGTTCCCTTCTACACCATCGTTCCAGCGGGGCCAACAATTCTCCGATTGACTTTCCTCTCGAAAGACTACAGTAGGCTCTGGATTTCAAGAGTTTTGACAGACTAAAGTAGGCTTTAATCTAGGTCTACACTGTTATTTTTTCATCGCGGAGTAACTTTATTGTCTTTATACGGAGATATGTGTGCGTGTCGATAATTATACTTGCTACCTGCGATTAATTAGGTGAAGGCGAATTTATTGTGTATGTGTTAAGTTTTCACGCCAAAATTTGCTCGTGAACAGGTTACTACAGCTCCCTCTTGCCCTTTCTATACTTCTCTCCTAAAAACCCGGTTCTGCTGCTGCTGAAGCAATACCTGTTTAGATAGGCCCAATGATTTTATTAATTCGCATGTATAGTATATCTTGATTGTGGGACCAATGTTAGGTGTTCTTGCAGACGCGGACGGCCACAATGTATGTACTTCATTTTGCTTTCATTGATGTGCAGTCCCAGCTTATGTGTCACTTGCTCAACCTGGATGAAAGGCAACATTGCCATTTTTGGTTGAAAATCAAGAGTTGTACAGGACTCTTGATTTTCTTCCATAGAGGTCAATGTTGTCTGCATAAGCCAGTGATTGGGGCGATTTGGTGGAAAATTGTGCCCTTGCTGCCACCTCCCAATCTCGGATCACTTTCTTCAACGCTGGGTTGAAAAGGAGGCAGGCCAGAGCGTTCCCTAGACGGAGTCCATAATGGATGTTGATTGGTCTGGACAGTGCTTCGGATATCTTTACTTGCCTTGTCACACATTGATCTGGTCAACCTACATAATCGTGTCAGCTTATTGGGGATGCCGAATTCTCTCATGGCTTTGTAGACTTCTACTCAGCCCGCCTTAAAGTCTATAAAGAGGTGTTGGCTTGAGTTTTGAAACTCGAGATATTTTTCACCTGTCTCAGGATGAAAATGTAAGCAGTTGTTGATTTGCCTGGGCTGAAGCCACACTTATAGCACAATAGAATTGATAAACTGACGCAGCTTCGAGTTAACAATAAAAGCCATTACTGAATGAATTATGAAAATAATAACAAGCACACAACCATAATTTTGTTTATTATAATAAATTAATATTTAAAGTGATGGACAACGATTTTATAAACAAAGATGATTAAATTGTAGAAATTTATGAACATGGTGTGTTTTTATTAACTTATATTTTCACATTTTCGGACGACGCTGTATGGTTCCGAACAACGAACTATCGAAGATATCCAATGCTTAATACCCTAAATACCGAAAATAGTGGCTTCGTATTATGCCACTGGTCTCTTGACGGTGACAATTGGTCTGAATCCTTTCTCGTCGGCGATGTATTTGACAATAAACTCAATTCCGTCCGGCGCAACATAGCTAAAGTGTCCTTTCACTACAATATTCTCCTTTTCGTTACCTGCAGTGTGATCAACGTGCCCATTCTCATCTCGCTTTTGTCCGTTTTCAGTTTCAAATCTAGAAGGTTTAATAGTTACATTATATGTAGCTCTATTGCAAAGTTAAAAGTATCTGCTTACGAGAATTCGTAGCCGCCATCCGCATCCGTATGGCTTTCTTGATGAACTGCACTTGTAGAACGGGATTTTGTATTTGAAGTGCTTGTTTGTTTATCTACTGGCGCAGCTTCTTTGGGTGATTCTTTATTCTCTGGATTGCTGTTGCCTTTGTTTGTCTCCTCGGCCACTTCCACTGGTAACGCACATGTCACTGCAATAACAACCACTAATATGATCTGAAATGAACGCGATTAAAACATAACAGTTAGTTGATATTTAGCATATTACAATCGATAGCCTCATTTTAATTAGATCAAACGTTCTAAATAACTCCACGCAACAAATTATTCTCACGGTGTGTTGTTAAAAAAATTACATCACAGCCTTTTATACGTGGTATACCGAGACAAAAGCCAAACATGACGAGCCGTCTATTTTTACCTCTAATACAAAGGTGAAGGCGCGGATGCATCGCAAAAGGCACAACAAAGGAGACTTCAGAATTTAAACAACTTGGACACTTGGCCGAAACCTGTCTTAAGAGCTGTCGAAGCTGAAAGCTGGGCGGCTTTTGAACAGCGTCTACATAACTCTGAAGATCGAAGCTATTGAGTTTTCAAAACTTGACCCTTACCAGGGCTCCAAACACGGCAGCTACATTTATTGTCAAAAACCTTCAAAAACCGCCAGCAATGAAACTGGTCTTAGCACCAGTAAACATGTTTAGGTTTTTGCCAAAGACCGTAATTCAATGCTAATATTTATTAGATGTAAGGCAATGGAACGAATGCACACAGAGATCTGCTAAATATCGAAAAGATGTAGAAGTTTGGAACAGGTTTCTGCGATTTGTTCGGCATTAGATTAATCCACTCATCTGCTGAATAATCTTCTATAAGTGAGTTGCTCATCATCTTATATTCAAAAGAAATCGCAAACAGGGTGGAACCAATGAAAAGCGGACAAACAAAATCAGTAAAGATTGAAATTAGGAAGTTTGAGACTGGCTAACTTAAACTAAAAATTGATTTGGTTGGTGATTGATGACAAATCTCTTCGTAGGTCAATGATAAAAGAAAATTGAGTTAGCTAGTTTGCGGGTGTATGACTGGTCTTTTGTATTTCAAGAAACCCAATGAATTTCTACCTGAACTTGCTTGTACGAATTTCTTGGTCAACATCAGCTTTGCTTTAGAAGTCGTATTGGTATTTCGTTTATTTTTTTACTTACCACTGGTCAAAAACCTTAAAAGTTTGATCGCATGTACAGAAAAACGGCGGCAACGTTAATGCTTGCTTTGCTGAAAAGTATTTCCCTAGAACCTGTCCTGAACCTGAGTATCAAAAAGGAATCGTCAACAACAGGATTTCTATACATAAACAACTGTTGGCCTAGGCAACACCGTGGACGACTGGAAGGCAAATATTTATAATCAGGTGATAGACAAGATAATTTTCAACTGAAAACGGCGGTTTGAAAACCTCCCATTGGGAGAATGGGGAATTTTATTAACAATTATAAAAAAATTTTAAAAATTGATTTTACAGCACTGAATGCCATAGCTACATATAAAAATGAAACCCATTTTAATACAACCAATTTGTGCTCAAAAAGGGCCCTGGCGGTGAAGTTGTGGCGTAATTTTGATTTCTTCCATTATATAGGCCGTATCAGAACCGAAAATTATGCAGCGTGCAACATGCTGCAGTCGGTATCAGTTCCTAGTTGTTTCAGCTGTGCAGCGCACTTTTTATGTGACAGCTGAACCTCAACTTAAAAATTCCAAAATGTTAGTAATTCTGGTGCTGTAGTGGGATTCCGTATCGATTTAGAATTTAGATTTTAGAGTAAAATTTCTAAATTTAGAGTAAATGGTATTCTCTAACCAAAAATACTCTAAAATTGGAGTAGATTTGAGCGCTCTCTCTAAGTTAGAAAGAATGGGTTTTATACGCCATCTAGTAGAAATCAAAAACACGCATCTTTGTAATAGACTGTTTTAAATTTTTGTACCCGAGTTCTCTAAATTTAGAGTAAATAAACGATTCTGTAACGCCTTTTCCCTCTAACTTAGTGTTTGATTTTACTCACAAGAGAAATCTCATGTGAGCCAAATAAAAAAGCGGGAAATATCATTAGAGAAAAAAGAAAAAGCAGGAAATCCCATGTCAGAAAAATAAAAAGGTGGGAAAATAGTTAAAAATAGGTTATAACAGTTACTTAGAACCTGTGTAGAGTGGTAAATTATTAGAAATGTAAGTACAAACATTTTATTTAATAATATGACATTGATGTATTTCAATGTTCGTTTTATAGTATTCGAAAAATTGCTTTTTTGTTTCTTTCCAAATTTTCTAGGGAATCCAAAAGATTCTTCTTTCTTCTTATTATTCTCCTTCTCAATTCGAAAATAATAATTATATTTTCACTATTCATAATTTTATTAACTTGGAAAACATTTTCACTAATATATTTTTCAAACCACGTCAACTGAAACTTTAGAGATCGTTAAAGAATGTGTTTTCATAAAAATGTAATAAATTCCCACGAAGATCTAGTACTTCGCTCTAAATTGCTTACAGAATACCAACTACTCTAACTTAGAGAAACACTTTACATTTAGAGTTTCTCTAAGCTCTAAATCGATACGGAATCCCACTACTGCTTTGCTTGCCATTTGCCTCAGCCAATAGAAAGACTTGTAATTGCAGCGCTGCATACTTTCCGATACGTTTTTTGCCGTGCTGAATCCGAATCTGAAGTTTGCGAATAAAATTTCGGGACGCAACAATGAAATAAAGATGCAAACGTAAAAAATATCATTTTCTTGCTTATACTCGGTAACTATCAACTCTTCATACAATTTTCTACAAATTTCACTATTTAGGTTATGTTCTCCGACGAACTCAAGCGCTAGTTTCAACTATTATGCCATCTCCAGTACTAAAAAAAGCATTGCCAAGACATGGGGTGTATATTTTGAAATGCTGACTTTGATTAAGTACTACATTGAAGCAGAAAGGAGCAGCAACTGAGATCTACATATCCAAATCATATGAAATGCTCTTTTTCTTCACACCAGTGGCCATAAAATGAATGCCAAATGCAGCCATCTTTAGCTCTTGGATATACATACATACATATATAACAGAATACGAGCAATTCACCACCCGAGGATGCTTCACCAGTCGCAGGAGTGAGAAACTGTGGTGTGGTGGCATCTGGAGTGAAGCCAGAAACACATAGAAAAGCAGTGCAGTGCGTCGCTGTGGAACGGAAGGTGAAACACATTGCAAGGGCAGTGTTTTGACATTTGGTAAAGACATTTGGTCATTTATTAACACAACGTTTTTACAATTGTATTGTATAAAAATTCTTTGCTTCGCACTAATTCTATGAGTTTCTCCTCATCCATTTTGAATGAAAACCTAACTTTATGTGTGAACAGAAGCAGTGCGAAGCAGTTTTTTAGAAATTAGCCCAAGGAAAGCAGTGCTGTGCAGTGCAGTGCAGTCCTGTGAAAATAATGTGAATTGCCACATTCAGTTACAAGAAGTCTAAAGTTCACTGCACTGCACAGCACAGCACTGCTTTTAAATATAGTTCAGGCTTGATATGGCGATTGAACAAACTCTAATGCCGTCGACGAAGACAAGTGGTCGGGGCAGCGGAGCATAATCATTGTGGGTGGGGAGCACGTGACCAGATAACCGTTAAAATGTAAAAACTAGCCTTTTGGGGGGGGGGGGGGTGCAGATAGGGCCCGTATGAGGCTATCCCCCCTGCCTCTTGTAGATGTGGATGGCCCTATAAGGTCTCGTCAAAGGGAATACCCCGTTTGGCCATCTTGAGCAAAAATCATTGCTACCCGATCCCGAGTGGAAAAAAGAGACCGAAAAATTTGAGAATCGGAGTGGATATGTGAGTAATAACTGCGCCGGTGTTAAAAGCTTTATATTTTTAAAACACGAGTGTCGTTTTACAAATGCAGTCTCCCAACTGCGTCCTAATCACTTCCAATGCTACTTGACCTGGAACCAAAACCGGTCTATTGAGTATGCTAAACGACAGCTTTCAATGTTTTCGTATAAAAAGCCTTGTTTGGGTGCGGCCCTTCCACCACGTTCCTTCGTCGACAGCGACCGAGACGACTCTCCAACGTTCTGGCTGGGAACATGAAATATTTTGGGTGTGGATTTCCCGACCCAAAGCGAAAGTGCCTGTGCACTTTTCCTTCCATCTCCACGCTCTCCGCCGCCCCTGCAAGTGGCGGTCTGGGTTTTTGTTACACCCGGTCGAATGGCACCACGGCCGGACATAGCCAGAAAATTTCCGCGGGCGCAGCAAGTAAAATTACAAATCAAATGCCGTTGTCGTTTTCGAAGGCTACCCTGACGAAGCTTATGAAAGAACCAGGTGTATATAACCTTGAGAAAAGCACAACGAAAAGAATCAACTGCAATATCATTAACAGAAGCGATGGCGCTAAATCTCCGAACCGCGGAAACGGCGGAAATATAAATTTGATTCACACGTTATAAAGAGAAGTTTATTTCTAAGTTTATTGATAACACTTTATTACATTGAATTTATTATCTAAATAAGAATCTTTATCTAAATGGAATCTTTAACAAATCTGATTAAGAGTTCTAGCAACGATTTCGAATTTGAATTATTACAACTGCTCTATACCAACGCCAGCACAAGAGTGTCTGCCCCAAAAGTCAGTTAATTACATTTTGCTTAGATATTAAATTACTACATTAAAGAGAACCTTCTACTGAACTAACTTAATGCTTATGGCGTCTGGTAAGAATCGGGAACGGAAATCGGTTGGCGGCATGTGTAGGGTTCATGTCTGGATTCCTCCGGTCACACAGGTGTTGCATTTGGCATTTGGGGTTAAGAGCATGTAACTCGCGCCCACTGCCTCGCAAGGCAAAAAGAGTGCCCTTACAAACTCCAAAAATTTGATGATGCAAAAATTTACAGCAACCTGTGGAGGCCGCTGATATTCCAATTATCGCAACAGCCCATATATTGGCCCCGTATGAATATGTGAAGGAAAATTATTCAAAATAAACAATTTCCACTCACCTTTTAAGTTATGTTATTTATGTATATCATATGCAGACAGCAGATACATATTTGTTTATTAAAAAATTTCGCGATATAAAACAATAATAAATAGGGAAGGGAGTTCTTTTCTCCGGGCCAATAGTGGCGCTAGTATGGTTCGTGCACATAGCCTATAATAATGTAAAGCGGCCTACAGACGATCAACTTGGGTTGTCAACCTGTTGTGAACAGAAAGTGTACACACGCTTCAACTTGTTGTCAACCAGTTTGCAAACATTATTTCATTTCCAGTTTTTGATTGCAAAGCACGCTGATGTTCAATGCTCAAGCTTACGATTTAAAATGATGTTGCCCACTACAGTTGTCAACGTCACTACAGACGTGCAAATTGGTTAACAACCTGTAAGCTCCGCCTACCAAAAATCTAAAAATTTTGAATTTGCTTCAACCATTTATCAACGGTTGTTTTCAATCGTAAACACGACTACAGACGTTCAATTCGTTGACAACTAGGGCTAGTTGACAACGGGTTGAAAACCCAAGTTGATCGTCTGTAGGTTGCTTAATTTATAATCAAGTTTTTGAACGTAAATGCCATACGCGCACAAATCTTTCTTTTCTTTTGAGCATTGATCTGCATTGAGAGGAGATATACAGCCCTATCGGAAACTCCGCTTTAACTCGATTCTGTTTCGATTCCATTCTTTTCTCATCGGCATCGATTTCTTAAAAATGAAAAATTGTATTCTTTCTGAAGCATACAAAATGTAATTTTGATATACAACAGCTAATTTCGAAAACCGAAAGCGGGTTAACACATGAGAAAACATATGTCACTCCAGCGGAATTCCCTAAGAGTTACTAATTCAGATGGAATTTTTTCTCCGTTGAAATTCGATTCCATGCGGAGTTCCCGATAGGGCTGATAGACTCCAAAATCCATGTGATCTGCTTTGTAGGATCCGTTTTTGATCAGCATGCATACTGCAGTTTTGCAATGATGAATAATATGGTGATCGCAGACACAAGATTCCAGCGAAAAGATATACATAAGGTAACCTGGAGATCTCCAGATGGAAGAACGCAAAACTCAATTGATCATATACTTATAGAAGCGCGTCACTGTTCAGAAGTACTAGATGTCAGATCATATCGTGGTGCAAACATCGACTCCGACCATTATATGATTGGGACGAGAATCAGAAGCAGAATATCGACACTAAACGAAAGAAGAAACCGCAGGGAAAGAAAATTTAACGTGAAATTATTAAAAGAAGAAGCAAAACAAGAAGAATATGTGGAAGAAATAAATAGAAGAGTGATAAATGCAAATAATCACAACGCCGAAGACATAGAAGTTAAATGGAATAACTTGAAGACCCTAATCAAAGAATCAGCATCAAATACTCTAGGATACGAACCCCGTGAAAGCAGAAATGAATGGTTCGACAATGAGTGTACCCGTGTAACACAGGAAAAGAATATAGCATATCAAGTAATGATACAGAAACACAGAACGAGAAATGCAGTTGAGACATACAAAGAAAAAAGGAGACAGGAGAAAAGAGTGCACAAAGCGAAGAAAAAGGAGTACTGGGAAAACGAAATGTTGAAAATAGAAGAAGCGAACAACCGAAACGATGTCAGGAAACTATATAAAAAAGTAAAGGAGCAACGAGTCGGTTTCAAGCCCAGAATAACCATGTGCAAAAATAAGGATGGAGAGATCTTAAGTACCAAAGAATCAGTTCTAATTAGATGGCGTGAACACTTTCAAGAACTGCTAGCTCGAGATGAGGAGCAACCCCTTACAGAAAACATGGAACTAGCAGAAGAACTAGCGGGAGACATGCCTACATTAGAAGACGTACAAGACGCAGTGAAAAAGCTAAAAAACAACAAATCTCCGGGCAAAGATAACATCGTAGCAGAGCTATTGAAACAAGGAGGTGAAAACGTAATATTAAGCCTGCATGAAATCGTAACACTAATATGGACCCAGAAACGAATACCATCGGAATGGAGCGAGGGCATTGTGTGCCCTATACACAAAAAAGGAGATCAGCTAAACTGCCGTAATTATAGAGGTATCACGCTATTGAACGTAGCATATAAAGTATTATCAAATATTTTATACGTTAAACTGCAGCCTTACGCAGAAGCAGCTCTGGGAAACTATCAAAGCGGTTTCCGCCCCGGAAGATCCACCACAGACCATATTTTCACCCTTAGGCAGGTCCTGGAAAAGGCAAATGAATTTAATATTACCATACATTCGCTATTCATAGACTTCAGAAACGCGTATGATAAAATAAAACGTGAAGAATTATATAAAGCTATGGAGTATTTAAGATTTCCCAAACACCTCGTAGACTTGACCAAAATGACAATGAAAGAGGTTATATGCAGAATAAGAATTGAAGGAGAGCTGTCAGAACCATTCAACGCCACAGTAGGACTAAGACAAGGAGATGCCCTGTCGTGCTTACTATTTAACGTAGCTATGGAAAAAGTGATAAGAGACGCAGGAATTAACACCGCGGGCAGTATTTTCAACAAGTCGGTACAACTGTTGGCATACGCTGACGACATCGTAATACTAGCCAGATCCAGCATAGCAATGAAAGAAGCCTTCATATTGCTAGAAAGAGCAGCAAAGAAATTCGGACTAGCAATTAATGAAGAGAAAACGAAATATATGTGCATCTCTAAAAGACGGAATGATCGCCAGAATATGACCATTGATACATATAACATCGAAAGTGTAAAAGAATTTATATACTTAGGGACGCTAATCTCAAAAGATAACGACACGACGGCAGAAGTCATAAGGAGATTGGCGCTGGGAAATAGATGCTATTTTGGGCTACGTAAACACTTCTTAACAAGGAACATATCAAGGAGGACTAAAGTTAAACTATACAGAACCCTTATAAGGCCAATACTACTGTATGGATCCGAAACCTGGACACTAAGAAGTAATGAAGAACACCTCCTGGGGTGCTTTGAAAGAAAAATCCTGCGCACAATATATGGAGGAGTAAATGAAAATGGTGTTTGGAGGAGAAGATACAATCACGAATTGTATCAGTTGTATAAAGATCCGAACATCATAAAAACTATAAAAATTAGCAGAATTCGATGGGCAGGACATGTTGAACGTAGCAGTGATGACAGCATAGCAAAAATTATTATGAACAAGAGACCAGACGGACACAGAGGCACAGGACGTCCAAAAAAGAGATATACAGATAGCGTAGAGGAGGATCTACGAACCCTAGGTATAAGAAATTGGAGACCCCAAGCCAGGGACAGACAGTTCTGGAGGAGGATGTTGCAGGAAGCCAAGGCCAATAACAGGCTGTGGAGCTATTTATGATGATGATGCATACTGCAAAGCGTGAGTATGCGTTTTTCACCAGGCCTCCTTTAAGGGCAAAACTCTTTCAACGCTGTCACACATGTTTCGCGGCTTTTATAATATAATTTATTTGTTTTGAAACTTTTTTATTGTATTTTTTATAAATAGATTCCGGATTGTTATTGGAGACAACTAGGCATAATCATACACACACCTAATAAATATAGAACTCAAGTTTTCACACGAAACAGGCACATTTCGATTTAGTATTGACACAAATGGGTTGATGCTATACCAAATCATATAAAATAGATGTTGTGACGTTATTTAAAGAAAATTTTGAGATGTTAAAAATAATTAGTCAACGTCAAACCGCTCGTCTCTGGATGAGTATCGGCTCACCATCACACAAACAAAAAAGGGGCATCTTTAGCCAAATGCGGTGCAGCAAGTTTTTGCAGACAATCCAGGCCCCACATAGGTGAGCGTTAGTAAATTTAAGATGGCCAGTACTTGGGACCTCAGCTTTGGTGAGGATAACGCAACTGGCGAAATCTACTCTGCAGGTGGCCATCATACAATGAAAGTGATTAGGATTATTGCGCACGCAACATGACCCCTGATAAATGTTTTTGGCGATGCAATCTTACCATAAACACGCGACGTACTTGATCTCTACGACGACGCTGCGTCTTATATCGTTGCTTTTATTATTCTCAACATCTGTGTATTGGTTGTAAAATTACGCTGCGTGTTAATGCGGAGCTTTTCTTACCTGCAGATTAAACACTGGCGTTCTGGTTATTTCAAGGTGGTATAGGCAATCAAGTTAATGATTTGAGTTGTAAAAAAGAAGTATCTTAACTTTTTACCGTCGTTAATTATCTTTGATTCTAAAAATTCCTTTTTTTGAGCATAGGTTTTGAGTAGTTTCTTTTATACACTAGTGTTAATATAAGAATAGGTGCTAATAATCTCATTACTCTAGGTACCGGTAAAATAACAGCCAGCAGATTTCTTTTTGATACATGACAAGAGTCGCACTTTTTGTGAGGTGCAAAATTAGTAAGGTTTAATATAAAATTTTGATGGTGTGTTAAAATGATAACGTAGCCTACGTACTTTGTGCTGTTACCATTACTCCTTTGTCATGTTGAGAGTTTACCCTTTACAAAAGCTTAATTAGTTTTAAACATATTTTCCGTGGGTAGAAAATATCTATTTTTTCCTAATGATTCGGCCCTCATAGGTCCAAACACACCAGTATGTATTATATCAAGCAAGGTAGTCTTATGTACAGATCTTTTTGGTTACGGTAAACACGACATCTTCTCTTGCATGCATATTTCACATCCCAAATGTTTTTCACCTTTTAATTTATCCATACCTTTTACCTTACCTGCTTGACTTATATATATAACGCTCCATTAATCCCTCATGGGACTTAGATTACATAAATCCCCCATAGGTCCAAGTTTCCTTTGGTATACGCTTTCCAACTTGAGCCACATTTCCCTAGAGATGCAGGGTACGCCATCTTGACTTTCGGTATTTCAACATTGAATAACTCGGACTTTTTTTGGCAGATTTCGACAAATGTATACAATTCTGAAACGTAATTAGTACCATTTTAGCTATGAGTCAACACACACCGAAAGAACGTGCTGAAACGCTTTACATTGAAAACAATCGTTCAATTGTGAAAACTGTGCGTGTTTATCGTAAAAACACGTTGTGCCGAAAAATGGTGATTTGAAGTGGCCTCCTCGTTCTCCGGATTTAGCGGCACCAGACCTATTTCTGTGGAGTTATTTAAAAAGTAAAGTTTATGCCAGCAAGCCGAAGATCATTGACGAACTCAAAGTTAACATACGAGCCGAAATAGCTGCTATAACGCCTAAAATGCTGGCCAATGTTATCCAGGATGCCGGAAAAGAGCTGCTTTTTGCGTATCGAATGGAGATGGTCATTTAATCGACATTGTATTCAAAAACTGAGTCGAAATAAATGGTAGAGAGTATGTATCCTAAATAAATTTTGCTCATTTATCAAAATTGGTTAAAAAATGTCAGACTTATTCACTGTTGAAATATCGAAGTCTAGCCCCGTGTTCTTTTAATGAACTGGGTTTTGAGAGCTTTTGAGGAGCTTTTGAGTTCCCATACAAAATCGAAGAACCAGAAAACCCAGATAAAACCTGGGTTTTCGATTTTGTATGGGAACTCAAAAGCTCTCAAAACCCAGTTCATTAAAAGAACACGGGGTAAATGGCGGACCCCATACCACAATGCTTAATTTGTCTCAATTCAGTTAGGAAATCGTTAGAACTATATCCGATTTCACCTTGTCATCATTAACGTCAAATTTCTCTTTCCAGAATTCCATCTTTATCAGCTTCTTCATTCCCAACCTTAGTGTAAAAACACAGTGGAAGCAGTTTTCCCGCTTCTCGGTAGTCAGCGCTGATGCGCGCTTATAAGCATTTTGAATTAACTCATGTTTTTAATTGGGCCTTGTCGGTGCCGGGTGTCGGAGCTGATGAATTTACCGGAATGAAAATTTAGTTTTTTCTTGCCGGTTGCCTGCTTCACATAAGACTGGATATGGATTCTGAAAGTTTTTACACTTAATCTCCTTTGACGTTCTATTATCGTATTCCCAAAGATCGCAGGTCGCACCTGCATCACCCATGTATCATAATTCTCTTTGGTTAATAATTCCAAGCGCGTGGTTGCTGTATACGAATTCATTATTATTAATATACTACTGTTTCAATCTTCGCCTGCTGGGCCCATAACCTTCTAATAGTTTTGTTAACAAAGTATATTAATAGTTTCAATTTAATGAATATATTATATCTTGCCCAACCCAATTCCAGAATTGAAGTGAGGCAAAAACAAAAGGGAACAGATTTTACAATAAATTATTATTAAGTATGCCGAGCAAGTGCAGTGTTAGTACTACCTCATGTAGCAGCAGTAATTTAATTTTATCATTCGTTTTAATTAGTGCCCATACATGATCTACTAATATGTAGTACCTGTAGTATTATCGTATTGGTAGCGTAGTGTAGCAGAGTGGCGTTAAAAGATAAAAAAAATACTTTCACAAACCTTCTTGAAATCGTTACAAAACCATTACGTGTTGAATAAAATTTGCAACTGCAATCAGCGTGAGCATTTTAAGAGTGGTTAAATTGGTATTTTTTGTTTCATTTTCATAATCGTTGGAGCTTTCATATTTTTAATTTCATCGTAAACAGAAACTGTATTAGTGTAATTAGTTTATAAGTCTTAATTTAAATACTCTTTTAGTGAATGGCACTTATTTAATGGTAAATAGCAAAAACACGAAGGCAGCTGGAGTCTTGGAGTGTTCCTCGAATTTTTTGAGCAACTTTTGATGAAGATACACCATTGTTTTTATTTATGCAATGAAAGCCATATTCCTTACGATAACAAAGATACCCAAAAATAAAATCAAAACGCCCTATTTCGAAAACGAGCAGAGATAGAGCCCATTTTTTGTGGTTTTTATACAACCTGGCGCGTGTCACCCTGTACAGTAACAAGTAAAAGTAAAAAGTTGTAAAGATAGTGGAATAGTTTTATTAAAACCTCATAAAATTTATGTAATTTTTTTATGTGGCAGATCTAAGCTCAGGGATCACCCTTTCTGCTACCAGTCCGTCATGTTGTTGGTGACGTCATGGCGCAATGTCTAGTAGTAAGCTTAGTACAGGGGATAGAAAAGATTTGGAGCTATGAGGGGCAAGGAGAATATTGAAGGAGATGGCGATGAACCGTGCGTTTGAACTGGTGTCAAGTTATTCTATTTAGTCGAGTTATTCTATTATGTAATTTATTGTTTTGTAGGCATTTTCTCCTAATGGTGGATCCACACTAGGCGGAGTTACCTCACACGCGCTTTTGCCTTTTTTTGATATAGAGTTTAATGATATTTTTACGACCTGCATGCCTGTTTCACATATGGAGATCGACGGAGATCCGAATTAACAGCAAATTTCGGCTGTTCAACTCCAACTTTAAGGCGGTTCTTTTGTATGGTTGTGAAACATGGAAAGTCACTCAATTCGTCACAGGGCGCCTATAAGTTTTCATCAACAGAAGTTTTCATCGTCGTATCCTAAAAACCCGTTGGAAAGATAGAATTACAAATGAGGAACTAAGCGCCGTGCCGGCCAAGAAAGGATAGACGACCAAATCAGGCGAAGGAAATAGAATTGGATTGGCCACACTTTGCGACTCGAAAACGAGAATCTAGGCAAACAGGCCCTGAGAGCTGTCCCGCAAAACAGAGTCCACTAGAGGGCAATTGTTTCCGCCCTATGTCCCATGAGGGTTTAAAGGAGCAATTAGTACTCGTTTACGACATTTTTAATGACAAAGGCAATACGGTCAAACCTTGCGGACAAAAGGCTGTGCTTAAAAAGGCACATATGCGTACAGCCTTTCAAATGAAAATTGATTTTTTCTCAATGTAGATTAGTTAATATGGGCTAAAAGCGCGTAGGAGATGAGTCCGCGTAGTGAGGACGGTCCCTAATAAGGTACTAGTTGTATTCGAGGTGAGGCCAAATCTAGGATTTGTAAATTACAGCTCGAGCCGATGGCTAGAGGAAGAACCAGCCTTCTTAAGAAATCTCAAGCACTGAGATGCTTGTTTGGCGATTTGGAATACGCGGTCGTTCCATCGCAGGTCTTTCTTTATTGTCATGCCTAGGGTGTAAACGGATGGGATGAGTCAGCCAAAAGCTCTACACCATCGGCTGAAACATATGGGGAGGTGTTGCAGGTTCTATATTGGGGGAGTATATTGTGCCAATGGATTTGTTGACATTAAGCTCTTTGAAGCACCTATACACCTCGCGAGTTGTGAAAAAGGCCCTGTCCAATGAGTGTGTGGAACACTTGGCGGCAGCAGGGGGTGGTAAATCGGCATTCTATTTTCTATCTATTATTACCTCCCCCTGTAAATGAAGAGGTAAAGGAAGAGGTAGTGTACCTAGTAAAATTCTTTCTGATGGACATTTCCAAGGACTAAGCGGTTGCATTAAACAACTTATTTCTCAACTTAACATCAAATGATTATTTGACTTTCCTGGTGGTGGATTTGCATAAATTTCTTAGTTCGATGTACTCGGAGAACTCTTGTAAACCCGCACACTGTTTTTGGTATTTTAAAAATTAATAAGTGTCAATGTATAATATATAATTTAAAGATGGACTGTCAAAGTGTTTTTGAAGAATATCCGGATCCGAATCCGAATTTTGGAATGGTCTATTGCGAAAAACTGTCACATGTCCCTAAAAGTATGCAATATTAATTATGCTTCGAATAAATTATCAATTTTAAGTGTTAACTTGAATTCAGATTTTGGGAACTATACTGAATCACGTCAGCTGAAGGTTGAACAGATTATTTAAAAATCATTTAAATGTATTTCCACATCCATAATAATTTACAAAACAAACAAAAACTGCCATCATCAAGTATCTTGAAAAAATTAATGAAACCGGTATCGATTCACTTTTGCTAATATGGAAACTTCTTTTAACTTGATATTTTTACCTTGAAAAAACTCCAGCGGTAAAAGATTGAAAATTTAATATCTTCCTCGTGACACAAATAGTTTTCATCAAATTAGTACAACGCTTTTGCAAGTAATTAAATAAGAGAATTTTTCAAATTAAAATCGTTCTTTGCAATGGAATTATGTCATTTTAGTTATGCAACAACACTTCAAGTCGAACTAAATATTCAAAAACCCGTTTAACAACTTTTCGGCGATAAAATGTCACAGCATTAGTTATCAGATACGAAATTTATTCTTTTAATAAAACGATGAAAATAAAAAATAAAAAAGTTGTCGAAGTAGATCACAAAACGTAACTGCTTATCCTACGAGAGAGCCAAGAAGTTTGGGATTCAGTTTTCTCGATTTTATTTGAGTTCTTGGGCGGTATCCATTTTTATCGGCAGTGTACATAGTAACGGTTCTAGTGTCTCCGTCTTCGTATCCATAAGATCCCATAACAACCATTTCCTGTTGCTCAGTTCCAGGATTCATGATGATACCAACCTCCTCCCGCACAGAGCCATCGCTAGTTTTATATCTAAAGAAGTAACACTTAAGTAAACTGACTACTTGTAAGGGACTGCTACTTACGAGAATTTGTATCCATCTTCGGTCGGCACATTTTCGTACTCTTCCAGAAGGATTTTACCCATCATCATATTTAGGACTTGTCTTTCGAGGGTTTCCTGTCCAGAGGACGTCGCCACAAACGTGGCCACGCAAAGGAAAGCTAAAACCTATTTTAGGACAATTATTATTTTCTAATTTACTTTTAAATAACCACGACTAACTTACCGTTTTAACGTACATGGCAAGTAAGTTCACGCAACTCTTCGTTCCTGATGTTGGCTGCAAGATTACTTTAACTGGAATGCTGGAATCTCGAGAGTGAAAAGTTAAATAATGTAATTTTATTCACGCCAACACACACAAACAAAAGTCGGAACTATGCTATTTACTATTAAGGTGCAAAACAAATCTGAAGACGAATTCAAAAGAAACAAATCTGCAAACCCGCTTGAAACAGTCACCACAGTCAAGACTGATGCTGGCCACTGAACGCGGATAACATATCACGACAGTGATGCCTCCCAAGACCATCGCACGGCACTGGTCTGGCCCATGTGGAGATTATTATCGGTAAAAACAACCTTCAAGGCCGTTCGTTTATTGTTGGTATTTTTTTCCCATGAAATCAAGACTGGCTAAAGAATCCCAATTTTATTCTTGAAGTCGGCACCCGTTCAGGTTATGATTTGGGCGCCCCTTCTGGTAAGATTCTAATCTCTACACTACTTCAACGTCCTCCTCATGCGTCAATCAAAGCGCCGTTTGCAATTAGAAAAAAATATGCTAAAACTGCAATTACAGTCGCAAGGGTACAAGATCCACGCCAAATGAGGACTTGTTAACAACTTGATAACCAGTTGTCGGAGTGACACAA
The DNA here is from genome assembly GCA_963855945.1 of Thereva nobilitata. Classification (NCBI taxonomy): domain Eukaryota; kingdom Metazoa; phylum Arthropoda; class Insecta; order Diptera; family Therevidae; genus Thereva; species Thereva nobilitata. The sequence continues at coordinate 1,143,356 of OY979696.1, forward strand.
GTGAAAGGACAACGTAACGAAGGTCATTGCCAATGTCTAGTAACAGAATAAGGGAGCAACGACGTCCTTGAGTGTCGGTGGTTTTAATGAAGCCATTCTAAATAGGAGTGCATTGTTAATCTGCATTTTAGACTGCTTCTAAAGGGAAGGCGTCTTCTCTTTTTGCCAGGCTCAGAAGATGCGCGGATGGTCAGATTAAAATCTAGAAGTGAATGTTCTCGCGAAGTTAAAATCGTGCCAAGTCGGTGGCCTGCAAGGCGAGTGCATTACATCTCACGAACAGTTACCGCAGCCGTGCTGTTTTAGTGTTGCTGCTCGGAAATTAGTTAATGAGAAGCGTGCCGTTAAGCACTATCATGCCGCTCTGTCCAACCTTTCAAACTTGTTTTGTTCATTCAGCAACTGGACCGTGAAGAAATAAGATATCCACTACTGGGTTTTATGCCTTACAAAAATGTCGCTCAGTATCTTCACTTTAGCTTACAGTTCGAACAAAAGATTCAACCTCGGAATAATTCTCGAAAGATGCAAATTGGTAGAGACCTTAAAAACGTCATGTGGAAAACCCAAGCTTAGGAATCTCTCTTTGCCTGTCATGTCGTTGAGGTCTTGGTTCAATGTCTAGTCGTAAGTTTAGTTTGAACGATAAAAGAGAACAGTTTAGAGAAGGTGTAGGGAGTGCTCGAGTAGATGCAGATGAAGTTTGCGTTTGAGCTCTATCTAACAAGTTGTGCAAGTTCGGAAATACTGACTGTGGGAGATTATTCCGCAATCTAGTTATAGGGGGTAGGGGTAGTCCTGTGTGGCGGGCAAAAAAATGTCTGTTTAGGCAGGAGAGAAGTAATTTCAGTGGAACAGTCGCTATAGTAATAGCGATAAAATTTTGCCAAGGCTGCTATATTCTTACGGTGGCTCAATGAGTCAATGGTGGCGCAAAAGGTGTCATCACCGATGAGTTTTATGGCGTCGTTTTTTACTTTGTCGAGCCGTAAACATATCGATTCACATTTGTTAAAATTGATCTTCAATTTTCAATCTATAGCGTTCGATCGAGAAGCCTGTAGAAGCCTTGTCCTATAGACAATCAGGTCATCCGCATATGTTCGTGCGAAGAGGAGTGAACTTAATAGGTCACTTGCACAGATATTAAATAAGAACGGCGAGCTTACCACACCCAGTTGTAAATAATTTTTGATGTTGGAGGCCCTACTTGAAGTGAAGTTCCCACTTTTGACCGTTAACTTCTTCTTTGAAGTCATATTACAAATCATGTATCGCTGAGATCCGGTCATGACAAGTTTGTAGAGAATTCCTTCGATCCACACTGTATCTTCTCAAAGTCGATCAGGGTTTTCATAAAGTTCCATTGGATGTCCGAACTTTTAAAAATTGGAACCAAATACTTTTTATGATTTTGATACATCAATGGCTGCTCAAAAAATAAAAGAAATAATATTAGAATACAGACTTTGTTTTAAAAGGAATGGCAATAAATTTTGAAGCTCTGAAAGAAATATTGAAGTTGCAAAAGTGTGATTTGAGAATTTGTCCGAAGTTACGATGGGGTCTTACCAATATCAAAAAGACAAAAAATAATATTTGTAGTTAACTTCTATTAAGTGCTATATGGAAAATGTCCTCTCTATAAATGACTGGTTTGATATGCTTAGCTTAACAAACACATCATGTCAATCGATGGATTGTAGAAATAACAAGAACTCTTTTGGGAAAGCTCTTAAAGATAAATTTAAAAACTTCATTCTTCAGCATTTATTACAGAAATTAGAGGGTCTAATGTGTTCAGTTATTATTACAATACCTTAACACTGCATTTGGTAATACACACGAAGCAACAAAGAGCCTGAATCGAGATGATTTGGTGCAATTAAACCCAAAGGCGGCCGTCATGATGAGTCGAAATTAAGTGTAGATTGCGTTCATGTATCTTATGTAAGATTTATTGATTACCTTAATATATTTCATGTTTGTGTGGTCCTTCTATACTAAATATAAATTGTACGTAGAAGTATGTATATGTACACAACACAACATATTTGTAAAAAAAGGAATATATCAATTAATTTAATTATAGGTACCGAATCAAACTATAATTCATAACGTACAGTTAATGATAGTCTCTCTTATTTCCAAAGACGGTGAGATATTTCATAGCAGATGCATAATTTCAGCAATGTTGAAGTAGATAAAGAAGTAGTAGATGATATAATCGTAAAAAATTCCTAATGAAACACAAACACAAGGCAGAAGACGAAAATACTGGAAGCCACTGATTGTAAAGAAAATAATAATGAAGACGATTACGTAGAAAATTTTGTTGGTTTTTTTAACAAAACTATGTAAGGTCAAGGGTAGTAGAGAAATATTCACAAACACGTGTTTAGGAGAGTTCTCTTTATGTGGCAGCTCGAAGCTCAGGAATCATCATTTTCACCATGGAGAATATACAAGGAGACAAAACTCTTATGGGGAAAATAACAGGAAATGGATGGGTAGAAGACACTAAACTTCTAGTTCATTTTTGGCCACAGATGTCACCTTTGTCCGATGTACCCGACATGAATTTGATAAAAATTCATTGGAAACATCAAAAATTGATTAATTACGAATAATCGCATTGATATAAAATCGAATTTAGAAGCTGGTAAACAGCTGTAAGCTGCTAAACGTAAAATATATTAGTAATAAACGAACTTTACCATGAACCGGATAAATACAATCGGCCATGTTTTTTGGGGTACATTTGACTGCAGCGCCACTAATAATCAAACGAAAATTGACAACACGGAGTTTTGTCTCCTTGTATAGCCTCCATGATTTTCACTACGATTATAGGCCTAACTACAATGGTCAATGGTCTGCGTCTGGCTAATTTTCTGTCAAAATTCAATGAATCTTAAAGCCTAGTATGGAGAACGAACGGAATTCCGTTCGGAATTCTTTTTATATGTATATACCGTTGAGGAAAAGTAAAAAGCTGAGAAAAAGTGAACAACTGACTGTTCAAAAACCACATAAAAAACCATGTATATCTGACGGCAAAAGTTGTTTCTTTTTCTTTCTGCCAAAACTACTTTGCAGCACAACACGGAAAAATTCCAATTTCTTGCAGCGCCACCTGTTGGAGAGATTCAATAGCGATATATTACCAATAGAATTCCCTTCGATTTGCGTACTCACAAAACAAAAAGTACACGGAAAAATTGGGAAACGGAAACATTCGATCTTTTATTCCATTTTCTGACGTTCAAGTTTTCCTTCTCTTTTATTCCAATGCAAAGTTAGAAAGAGATTCTACTTGAAAGGAGAATGGAAAGCAGCTCAGAATGGAAAGAAAATTTGCGTTCAAGTTTTGTGTTTTCATTCAACTTTTTTATGAGTGTGGTATGTATGAATATGAGTATACACGGGTAGCAGGATGAGCTAACTTTTTTACCTTAAGTTAAACATTTAAAGAAAAGGGTTGACTATGTCAACACGAGCTTCTTTTAAGCCAAGAAATATGACAGGATTGAAAGTAAGAAAATGGAATGAAAAATTGAATGTGTAGAACCTTAAGATGTTTTTGACATTTGTAAAAAGTAATCAAAACAAAACTAATTTTAAAAAATGGACGTTAATACGACAATTAAGTTTAATGAAGAATGAAATGAAGAATTTTAATAATGTTGTTAAATCCAAATATTCCATTACTAAATATCTTTTCAGACCAGCACCTTACTCCAAATAAGTAATCATTTTTATTATACTCGTATTCTCACTAATAGTTTAATTTTTGCAAAACACCAAATTTAATATCAATCGCTAACGCCAGTTTGTTGAAGATTCTTTAAGATTTGAGCGTAGCCTTAAGATTTAACGAAAGTTTGTGAAAGAGAACGAAAGATCGTCTAAAAGCCATTGTATTTGTTAGTTATAGTCCACATAGAAAAGTAAAAAAAAATTAAGTTGTCTTAAGACAACTTAAAACCATTGCAGTTAGGCCTTATATGTCTGGTAATAAGCCTAAGATATTCTTGGATGTTGTAGGAGTTCGGGAATAGGGCTGCCAAAGATTGTTCCATAGTCGAGTTATTCTGTTTATGAACGAATTCCGAAAAGGAATTAGTGTTTTGAAAGAATTAAATTCAAAACGATTCTTGAGGTCCAAATCAAGAATGTGTTCAATGTTCCTCTTGATTTAGTGCGACGCAAGTCTGAGATCGTCAAGACTGGATCTGGGACGTGCTTGTCTTGCACTATCAAAGGTGTAACAGTAGCGGAGAGTACAATTATCAGCAAATTTGTGAAGTGGGTGGGAGGGGATTGAGAGTAGGTTATTTATTAAGATTAGAAATAGAACGGGTGAAAGGATCTACTCCGGAGAGACCTCGGCAGAGAAGGAGAGCTGGACTGGACTAGGCAACCCAAAACGATCTTTTTTGTCTAAAGCCGTACGGCTTGGCATATTCTAAGGTTGTATTCTAGATATCCCATAAGTCGTTGGTTTATTATCGTCTCCATGGGTTTGAAGATAATAAAAGTAATTTCTTTTGAGCCGTAGTTGGGGAGAGATAGTTGGAGTTCCTCTTTTTGGTATGGGTTGAACATGTGCAAGTACCTAGAACCTGAATAAACTCCGGAGAATTATGATAACAGTTGAATTTTGTTAAGTTGATAGGAGGAATATTCTCGGGTCCAGTGGACTGGTTGGCATCGACATCTATTTTCTACCGAGTCCTAAAGAAGACTCTGTCCATAGAGTGTGCGGAATATTTAGGGGCAGGGGTGCCATAGCAGTGTGGTGCAGGGGAGTATTTGCGGCAAACAGAGATACTAGATAGTCAGCCTTATATTTGCTGTCTGTTATAGTTTTCCCTTAGATAAAGGAATCGGCAGTGGATCGGTAGTGAAATTCTTCTTGATGGAAAACTGAAAACACCAAGGACCGTTTGTTTGTTTGTTTCGTAGTTTGATATACTCTCGATGGAGTGATTGATTGCGTAAGGAATATGTTAAGGAATGCACTCCTCGATCTGTAACGTCGTATGATTAATTTAAGCCAAAGGTGATTAAAATCTGCAGACGTGCTATTTTGCCGAAGCCATGTCATTCTTAATATAGACGGCAATACCCTATGGGTAAAGAGGTTATGCAATGTGTACCTAATGTCTATCCAGACACCTGATTCCTTTATTATTATTTTGTAATATACGAGAACCTAAGGATTGGTGTATTAGGTAAATTATGTAAGTTGAATGGTAATGGCGCTTCAGTGCAAGCATAAAGGTTTTTTAGGGATTTTTAATAACAGCGTTATCTTAAACTTCTGGAATTTAATAGTTATGAAATATCGAAAAGAATTTACTAAAAAATGTGTGGAAACGGTTACTTTTAACATTTAGAGAAGTTTCTGGGATATTTATTTGATTGCATAAAAACTCGTTTATTTTTAAAGAGAATTTTATTGGCATTTCAGATTTTTGTTGTCTTAGTTTTCTTTGTTCAGCTTTTATAATAGGAGCCTAAGCAGATTAACGGTCAGGTGTTAGAACATCTGCAATCGTACGGTTTCACTGCTTCTATCCATGAAGCAAGCGCTGAAGCTACTTCAAATCTGACTCTTGATATTCTAAATATATATTTTTCTAAAATTTTAAAATAGTCTTGACAGTTGATATGTTCTAATCTGCGCCATTTTTGTCGTAACATCAAAAATATAAAACCACAGCAAAAATACATAAAAGGTGTAAAAGCTCTACTCTTGGTCCAAATCTAGCCTGTGGCAATGTTTACATGAAAACATGAAATTGCCAGCTTCAGTGTTGATATAAAACCGGAATGGTGAAAAAACTGACAATTATGATAACCTTGGCGGAGCTCGACATCATTTTTATAGCAACAATATTTAATAAATAAACGATTAACTTTCAACTAATCTTTTATAACTGGCTGCAGGTTTTGTTTTACGGACATGAAATGCATTTTCACGGTGAGGTTTTGGTATACATAACATTAGAGGCGTGAGATTAATTTGTTTCATTGATAGCGTTTTGAAGTTTTGTTGGGTGATAACACTCTCGACTCAGCATGTTTTGCATATTTATGGCTGATCAATCTGCACGTTCGGCAGCGACACCCAATTTCATAGTTTGTATGCTTTATAATTAGTATAAATAGAAAAACTGCATCGGCTAGGTTAATATTGAACAGTTGCTTTTCAATGGAACATAAATTTTATTCAAATTGAGCAGCTCCTGTTTTGGATCTGGCTAGTCTATATTCGGGCAGTGAACTACAGAATCGCTTTGACAGGCAGCCACAGTCGTTGGGACTCGAGACCTCGGGAACTTATTTGCAAGAGGGGAAGCGAAAATTTGCCCTTTTTTCGATCCCGAGAAAGTAAGAAAACGCAGGATCCCGTGTTGCGTAAACATACAGAGCTTTTATGTGAGAGTCAGGTCAGTCACCATCTATACTACAGCCCGTCATGTCGTTCACTGTCCGTCATGTTGGTGCAATGTCTAGTCGTAAACTTAGCTTGAAGGGAGTTCGGGACTACTGACTGTGGAAGGTCGTTTCGCCGTCGAGTTGTTCTAGTTTTAAACGAATTCCTAGACCAAAGTGTGCCCGGAAAAAAGGACGGTAGACTGAATCCACATATAAAGTTCCTTTCTCCATCCCCCAAATATGGCATTAAACAATTGTTCATCTGCTCACTGCCAAAAATATAGTACGATTAAATCCATCACGCTTCCAAGACTTGAACATTTTGGTGCCGTTTGTTCTCCTCACTCGAATACTGCAAAAATTCCGATCGTCGGTATGTGCAGAAGATATCCGCACCTTTTTATGGACGAACCGCATTATAAGTTCTGTCGTGGATAAAGCGCCATCCTAATATGCTTAAAACCTTTGTGAGCAACCGCGTCTCGGAAATCGTATCCAATTTGGAACCACTGAATATGAGGAGACATGTAACTTCCGGAGACAGTCCCAACAACTTGGCAAGCCTAGGACTCTATTCTTTAGATAATCTAACCAGGATCTTCTGGTGGCATGGACCTAGTTGGTTATCTGCACCCGAATTATCCTGGACACATTTTCATGTGTCTGATCCACAGAAGGTGGCACTAGCACGAATACTTTGGATTAGATATGAGTAGGCACGACTATTTTCTGCAGAGAAGGAGACGCTGGCCATCGGTAAACCACTTAATACTAAAGTACAATTATCGGTCTCTATCCGCTCTTGGACAAGGCGGGCCTGTTACGAGAAGGGGATATTACAGAATGCTTTTATTCCGTATTATGAATGAATGTGAAGAAAAAGAAGAAACAGAAGATACTCAACCCTAAGAGCCACTCAGATTTCGAGTCCAAGAAAATTCAGGACCTATAAGGGATATTTCGATCTCACTATATCCTGTGTAAAGCGTACTATATTCCTACTGTGGCAAAACTTTTGTCGAAATAGTTTGAATCGCATTGAAGAGGATTACACTGAAGCTTGTCGCACTGCCATGGATCATACGAGCATTCAAGGTATCCACTGGAGCTATAGCAAGCTGGAGTGAAGTCCTGTAAACATCATTTAAAACTATAGTAGTGGGGAATATTTCACTGATATACGAAGAACTGTATACACTTCTAATCTTGTCTTAACTCGTGTCTTTTCAACATTGCCACTGTTAGACTCATAGGCGACAGTCTATCTAAAATGCACCTTCAAATACATACATAAAATATATCATTACAAATCATTTAATTTGTTGCAACTAATACAAGTTTGTTTTGCGATTTTCTTCTTACTAAGGATGCTAGTTATGTTTGGCTCTCGTTCCGGTCTGCTTGTTAGTTTCTTCACTGGATTCCTGCGAGTGAGATTCGCTAGAGTGCGGGGTAGTTGCAACAACTCCACCTTCAGTACTGCTAAAACACGAAAACATGAAATTAAACGTGACTTGATATCATTTTATCATCTTACGTCTCGACTACTTCTCCCTCGTATTGAACTTCTTGGGCAAAAGTAGAGAGCACCGTGAAAATTGCAATAATAGCAAATATAAGTGTCTGAAACAAATATAAATTTGAAGTAAAATATGCACAGTTAAAATAGAATTACATTTTTAGATTATTCAACGAAAAAAAGAACATTTGAAAGCGGTAAGTTTAAAAAATTAAAAATCTGCAAATTAGAGATGAATTTTAATTTTCCTAAATTTATGCAACGAAAGTTTGGAATTAAAGTTAACGGGTTTCGTTCAAATGTTTTTAATCACATTTTCAAATGAATTTTTCCGAAAGATGCTTTTTAACAATATTAAATAAAACACAAAAAATGGGCTTGAAAATAATCCTTACTAATTTCGTCATGATGATATATGGTACGACTGTGAAGTTGAATTTGGGTTGCCGACTTGCGGAGGCTCTTGTTTGAAGACCACGATTGAACTGTACCCGAAGTAGGAAAAATGATGATAATGAATTTGGATTCAAGGCGGCTCAGTTGTAGGGTCATCAGGGTTATCCGTTGTTATTCAAATTTTCACATATAAATTGATTAAATGTGATTTTGCCTCAATTATTTCATTTTTTATAAATGTGATGCAAGATAGGACGGCACTAAAGAAAAAATCGCTGTTTAAAAGACACAATCCGTTGAAGGGGATATAAATGATAAGAGGGTTTGGCCTTTAGTCTCTTTTATCTAGTATCTGCTATTGGCGATGATTACACGTAAATTTCATCTTTCAAGTTGCGTAGATGAAATCCGAAGATCCCGTATCAGAGGTACACATATGTTATTCTGTGTTAAGTGTATGGAATGCTATAAACTAACTCGAATGTTGCTATAATGTGTAAAGTGCTGCGTTGGAGCGTGGTAAAGTGATAAAAAATGGGATTGTGTCTATTCAAAGATCGTAGAGGTCTGCAAGCTTTTAATAATAAAACGTCCGAGCAGAATGGAGCACCATGCAATTTTAAAGCGATACTGATTTATTATTTATTCATTGGTGTGTAGATTTGTTGATTTTGGCATGATACAAGTCAAATGTGTTTTTTATGTGAGAAACTAAGCTTCGGAATCACCCTTTGTACTACCTGTCGGTCACGTAGCACTCGTCATGGTAAGCTTAGATCGATGGAAGGATTAAGTGGATAGAAGAGGTAAAAGGAGTTTGGAGATTGCTGAAGGAGGCGTTGAGCCTTGAATTTGAACTCTTGTATGTTGTAGGAGTACGGAAATACTCACTGCGGAAGATTGTTCCGCAGTCGAATTGCTTTATTTATGAACGAATTTCCTTTTGTGTCGTGCGGAAAGGGGAACCTGTAGGCAGAGGGAATGAGCCGAGCGGGTAACATTTTCCTGTAGAAGTAAGATAGTGGTTATTTCGCTGAAATAATCGCTATGATAATAGTGCTGAAGTTTTGTCAGGGCTGCTACATTCCTACCGAGTTTATGGGCAATTCTTTCGAGCTGTAATAGCATTTAGTTTTCCACTCCTCAACGATGGCTTGGTTTGGTATTTGGCCATTGTACCTTTCCTTGCGGAAGGACGTCGGCGATCTCTGTTTCAAATTTCGGTCATTGTCACTGTGACTGGTAACTACTGACGCGTATTGCCTGACTTAGGAGTACTGTGCTTCGTAGTCCCAAAATCAGTGCTGGAACTCCTCCCAGAGCATGGGCGCTTAGTCCTTGGCCCTAGTCCTTGTCCGCTTCTCTGACCGATTGTCCTGGCAGAGCCACATACCACGGTACTCTTATACCCACCAACGTTGCCCAGGCAGCGGCGCGATCGTTTCCACGTTCGGTGAGGAAGGCCTCGCCGACATAGCCCAGCGCTTCACCGGAACACCTTCAGCCTTCCACAACGACAGGTACGTAGTGAAGAACCAAACCAGACTGACCTAGGGCAGAGTACTTTGATTGAGGTGAAGTGTTAGACACACGGTCTAAACCTGTACTGATTTTCGTCTTTATATGGTTGGATTCTCGATATTCCATAAATTCTTTATTGATTATTGAATAAATGATTAATACTTTGTGTATGAACGTTTCGTAGATTCTTATTTTAATTTTTCTGTGGATGTCTCTGGATTTCCTTACTGCAGCAGCGAGAAATATGCTCTATTTGCAGCATTTATTCTTCTTTGCACATCTATCATTTGGTCATTGCCTTCGCTGACTGTGGATCCAAGGTAGTTGCATTGGTTACTAGTTCGAAGTTATATTCCTCCCTGGTGGTGTTGTGGTTTCTCCTTCTTCTTTCCACCCTTGACGTAACTAGAATCTTGCTCTTGTCTGCATTTATTTGTATTCCATTATGTTTAGCCCAATCTTCTAATACCGTGAATATTTCTCTATGGTATGACAGTGATCTGGCAAGGTAATTTGCGGTAACTGTTGCGATTTGTTAAGTGTTCGTGTCAATATTCACTTTGCGAATTACTACTTCTAGAGTCTAGACAAAGATTAAATAGCATGGGTGCCAACCCATCGCCCTGCTTTAAGCCTTGCTTGACTGGGAAGGACTGCGTCAGTTCTCCTTGTATTCTGACTGTATACACCTTGTACACCATTTTTTCTCGGCATCGTAAGCTTGCATGCATTTTCGGAGAACCTGCCCTACTGAAAATAGTTGGTCCATTGTTGACCTATTTCTTCTAAATCCAGTCTGGCATTCACTAATTGCTGATTCTGCACAGGGTTCCATTCTTGATTTTATTATATTTGTCATTAGTTTATATATTATACTTAAAAGACATATGCCCCCAATTAAAAATGAAACACGTCCGCACCTGTGGCACCTGTGGGGATGTTATTAAGTCCTGGGATTTGTTTTGGTTTTAATGGATCGTATGGCACTATGGAGCAGAGCGATGTCTAGAGATGAAGAAGCTGAAGGATGCCAAATCTCGAATTGGCATCGAAGAAGAAGGATTTATTTCTGAAACTGTCATCAAGTGTTTTAATGACTGCACATTCTTTAGGCGACTTGTAATATCTACTGTGCCAGGGTTTATATGTACTAGTAGACTCGCTACTACGAGAAATGCACAAACGCATTCGCACCCTTATTACTCTGGTGTCACAGGAAGCCCCAAATTTGGCGTTTTTACTAAGAAAAGATAAATCCCAGTCAGTGGTTTGAAAAAATCGAATAAGCCCAAACCAGGTGGCTTATTACCGTAATTACCATAGCACCGGACAGTTGTCTTAGGAGCTGTGATGGTCGGGGCAGAAAAATGATATGGAGAATTAACGCTGACTAGGCCGTGGGTGGTCCTAATTCTCGAGGAATGAGTCAACGTTGACGAAGTATCACTCTAGGTGCGAAGTAAAAAATAGTATTCTCCTTGGCCTGCAACGTCAGCGTGTATCGTTCTACGGATTACGGTTCGACGAGTTACGCTGGAATGTAGGAAGATAGAAAAATTACAAAGTTTTTAAAATACTACACTACAGTTATCGAGTTAATAGCCAAAAAATGAAATTTAAGAAGGAGAAAAATTCCTCAATAATCGTATGGGACAAAGACAATGTCAAGGATCAATTTTTGGAGCGAATTATAGTTAATCGTGGCTGCACAATACAGTTTTGGGCGTACAAATGCAGACGTGGCTATAATAAAAAACTGATCCCTTTGCTTGTATATTGAATTAGAATTATGGGTGCTAAGCTATAGAAAAAATTTCCGTATTTCTATACTTAACTTTTGCTCGAGATTCTAAGGTACGTGATTGTTACTGTAATTAAAACACAATCTCTTACTGTTTCGAAGAACATGACTGGCAGATGATTATCCGGTTCAACAACGCCAGGGGAATAAATCAATCAGAAATGCTGCAGGTAACCGGTAAGGTGATCATTTTTTTATTTAAATTGCTACAACTTGATCTGACCTTGCAAATAGTTCGTTTGCCAAGAGAAGCCGCTAGTGCATCGGAACACGATAGTCTGTCATTTCCCCAAGAAGGCAGAGAACCCGTCACCGTAGATGCAGCACGCCAATATGAAGATGGGCAACGACTTTAAAGGCTTTGGGCACTCCTCGGCGGTTTCTTGGCTTCGGAGAAGCTTCAAACGGTTTGAAGATTACGTCATAGGTCAAACGCATATCTGCGATGCACTCTCTTCGTCCGACCGGATTATTTTTGTAACGTAACCTCTGCAGAATTTGCATAATTTGAAAAATAAACTCATTGGCGATATGAATGAACTACCGTGCAGCTGGAATACCTTACTGAAGGCACATCGCGGATTCTGAGCATCTTGCACCGCGGTTAAGAAATCCAAAAAAAGCGGACGCGCGAGTGATAAGCCCCAAAACCAGTTCCACTGTCGAAAGCAAAAGTACTCGAGGGGCTAATAATAGAAATTCAGATTTTTCGAGTCTTATGCAACATACATGTCTGGACTGTCTGTGTTGGATATCGCGCGGAGAGAAACCAGAATTCGGTGAAAAATGGCATGCGGCTAACGCTCAAGTCATCTCACAATTTAGACATTTCAATCTGATACCGCCGCAATTAAGTAACACCCGACGAAGGCCTAATTACGCGGGCATGACTTGATTCGGATTCACCTTACAGGAACTGAATTCATCTTTTGGCGGTGTTCATGGACGATCACCATTTGAGGAATCTGTGGGTAACAAGCTACTGACGACGTTGGCATTTTTTGCTGAACTTTTTCTTACTCCCGCGACTTTTCAAATTCTGGAAGTTCGCAATTTTACTAGTTTTAGTTAATTTCTGCTTAAGTTTTTTTACAATTGAACAAAAAATCACGTGTGTGCGGAAACTGTTTTGTTGTTCGTATGTAATCGCCCAGGTACAACTGATTCTTCAATTTTATTCCATATAATTATTTTTATAGGTTATAAGTTCCATGCTTCTGAAAATTAAATCCTAAATTTAATCTGACTGCTTTCAGCATCAATCAACAAGCAATTAATTAAAATGGCAGTTACTGCTTTGATCATTACTAAATGTTATATTTGTTGTTGTTATTGATTTCTTCTCTAAACAGATTGTATTTCAAGCTTGACCAGATAATCTGGAATGAATTCAAAGCGCCACTTACTGTGAGTTTTTACTATTTGAGGGTCTCACTCCCTCAACTGCAAACCTCGTAGTTTTACTTGTCAATTGCCATCGTAATGAGTTGTATGTTGATACGTAGTTCAAAAATGGTGCGAAATTTAAAATGACGCCTCTTGTTGAAAGACCCTTTATACTTTATATCTAAATATGAAACTTATCGTCTTAGAATCTACTTCCAGGTAACTTCCTCAAATTTAACCAGTCGAAATTTTGCAGCACTGCTACAGGTTCAGCTCTGACAGATTGGCGCATCAATTTGTTTTTAGACACTTTTTGTTTATGTGAATATCGGGTTATTATTATCCTCCTCCCTACTCTTGAGAGCAAATTGGTGAACTGAACTTTAAAATAACCTCAGTTCGTCGACAATTTCCACATATTCAACTGAGGATAAAACAGATCTCAGTTCCCCCAACTGAACTCGAACTGAACTTAAACGTAAAAGCTCGTTCAAAAGAGAGTAATCAACTGGAATAGTGAACTGCAATTCCAGTGAGCTTTTGCATTTCGGACTTCTGGCGAAAAAGCACGAACTGAACATGAACTGGACTTTAGCCGGTGAAGCCACTTAGGTGGATTGAATTGAACATTATTTAACTGAAGTCGGTGAAGCCGGAGCATTAAGTCCACTTCCATTATTCTGTGTGTTATAATTTGTAAGCAAACAATTTGAGTGTTTTTGGATCCATGTGACGCGTTTGAGGCGCAAGCGGTCCTTCAAAATTGATTGTATCGACCCAAAACAATATTTGCGTAATGCCAATCTCTAACTGTCAATCAAAGATTTTTGAGTACCAAATCCTTGACTTCCTTGACGTGCTTTCATCGATAAACGTCGAAAGCAGCCAGAGCGTTTATCGTTTTCAACGTGCCTTCTTTGAACAACTTATGCCAGCCAAAAACACTCGCTCTGTACAGTGGCCACTACAAACCATTTTGAACATTTCCAACGTTACGGAAGATAGTAAAAGAGAGGAGCGAAAGTACTGCCAACGGCAACACACGGTTTTATTCCTCCCATCCCATACAAACTTTTAACAAAAGGAAGCTCCACAAGAACTAGCACAAAATTCAAGATGCTATGGCTGATTCCACACGAGCGTACACACGGCACGACAAGAGTCGGCTGCAAAGGTGGTTTATGGAGAAGAGGGTGAGTGAGGGCGATGGGAAGCCATGATGCTGTTAAATATGAATAGAAATATTGTGAAATTATGATTAAGGTATATTAAAACTAAAAGTGAAATTTGAAATTTTGAATTCTGACAGAATCATACAGGCAGTGCTGCCAAAATAAAAATGAAAATTCTGTTCTAAAGTACAATTTTGGTTTATGTTCAAACTATTTTCTGGTTAAAATCTTGGGTATACTGAGCTATACCACGATATTTTTCTCAATTGAGATATTGAGTTGCAATATTCTGTATACCAAGTGTACACCGTGATATCTTTTCAGTATACAGAGACACACTTGCGGTTTAAGTGAAATTGCAATTGCTATACCGCAAGTCTGTCTCCGGTATAAGACGCACGGTGAAACCGGTTTTATGGGAGAGAAACGAGGTAAGAAAGGGGAAAGTAGGACGCACCTGACGAAGCTTTAACGAAAGAATTTTCATCCAAACATTTCCTGTGTGAAATCTAACACATGCACATTTCTATCTCTTCTCCCCTCTAATTTATAAACAATGGCCACGCTCTACCACATATACAAAGTTGCATATACCGCACCGCGTTTAAAGCCCGGGTCACACCGAACGCGGTGCGGCGATTTTTGTATGAAAAATAATATTAACCGCGCCGCTTCTGGTGTGAATCACAGATTTATTTTTCGTGCAGAAATCGCTTAACAGAATCCGCACCGCGCCGCGGCGCATTCGGTGTGACCCGGGCTCGGATTAGCGGCAGTAGAGCGGCACTTTAGTATTGCCGCTCTACCTCTCAACACACCCCGCTCCTATCGTGGCCGGATTCGAGCGTTTTCCATATAAAACAATAAAAAATAAAACTCAGAATCGCCGCTCTACTGCTCAGCGCTCGCCGCTCGTATCGTGGCCGAGGCTTAAGTCTCGTGCAGCACATCCCGATGTTAGTTCCTCCTGTTAACATTTTACGCCTGAAATAGATATGGTCTCTTTGATTTCGGCATATTCCACTTTTTATGTGATAGAATTAAGCTTTGGAGTCCCCTTTTGTACTACCACTCCATCATGTTGTACAAATCATGGTGGTTGATTCGAAAGATGTATAGATAATAGGCTAAGAGGAGTTTGCGGAGACCTGGAGGACTCTGGGATGTTGTACCAGCTCGCCAATACTGACTGCGGAAGATTGCTCCAAAATCGAGTTGTTCTATTCATGAACGAATAGTCGAAAGGACTAGTCAAGTGTTGCGATGCGAGTGAAATAATGCATGGAGGTAGAAGATAATAATGGTAACATCTTTCCAGGGCTGGCACACCATTTCTTCTTCTTCCTTGGCAAGATATTGGGTCCAAAAGAACCGCGACCATTTCACTTGGCGTATTGTACTCAGGCTCAGGGCCGTGCCGTGCGGCTCAATCGCCAAGGAAAGTACGCTGAATACAGATGAGTACATAACAATCGGGCTTTAGTGATGAACAAAAATGGTGTTGCTCTTACAGTCTTGGTCTTGTTCTTGCGCATGTGCCATATTATAATCTACACATGTATTAACAATAATAAAAATTAAACATGGTAATTTGATTTATAAATTTTATTTCCTAATTAAATATGCCTTTTTTTCTTTATATGATGTTACCTACCATGGCCTGCGGCCATATACTCAAGCACCCCCATAAGTGGAAATTCAAGGTGCAATAACCCACAATCAAGCCAACAAATGTGCACATCAAGCCAAACCATCACCAAACTTACATTTCTAAGGTGGCTTAACAGTGGCGAACTAAAAGTGGGGCGGAAGGGGCGATCCGGCCTCGGGCCTCTGGTTCCTGGGGCCTCCAAATGTCTACAAGTTCCCTTGATCAAATCCTAAACAAGGCTTTTAAAATATGGTCAGTGCCTACCTAAGTGGTACTTTGGAGTCGGAGGTCCGGTACAATGTTCCCGTAGACACAAATAAGTACAGCATGTAATTATTAAAATGGGACTTTATTGAATCGTTATCCTGTAACATCGCTTATTCTTCAATACTTTTTGACCATTTTCATCTCGGTTGCAACATGCAAGATGAGTTTTTCTAAACTTCAGCCTGGGGCCCGATTCCGCAACGGTGAGTTTTACGGTGTTCGCCAATTTCAGTGTACACTGCTTATTTTCGAGTCCGCAAGAGTGAGAATGAGTACACCGCCGTGAAAAATTTCTCACTGAGAAAAAGGCTGTGAATTTGCGGTGAGTTTGAATTTTGACGAGTAAAGTTGTTTTTGTAACTTCGTGTGATTATTTTTGAATAAGTTTTTTAATTTTTTTATAAATAATTTTTTTGAGAAATTTGTTTGGTAGTTAAAAATAAAATGTTGTTTTAGTTTATTGTTCTAAAAGTTTTATTTAATTAGAATTTTTAAAATGGAAAGGTCAAGACAGTACCAACTCAGCGCATCATTCAGCCACTTTAAAAATCATTCAGCACTTTAAAACTCACTGGCACTTGCGGAATCGCATTTTAAAGAAAAGTGAACGCCGAGGTTGTCAGTGAGTTTTTCCTTCGGTGTTCACTGGCGAAAAACTCACCGTTGCGGAATCGGTCCCCTGGTGTCCACTATAGAGCTTTTTGCATAGAGCTAGAGAAAACTCTCGCGTAGAGAAGTGTATACACCCTCTAGAGCTGTACACATGCGCTCTACACCCACTCTACCCGAAAGTTTTCTCTGGTAAAAAACTCTATAGTGTATAAGCAATTTTTTTGTGTTTTGTAGAGCTCTCCGCAGAAGATACGCAGAAAATGTGTCTTCTTCCGTGAGCTGAATTATTGAATATTCTCGATACATTCCAGCGTTTTATTTTCTTTTCTCAATCCAATCTCGCGCCCAACATTTCCTTTCCTTCTTTTTCTCTTCTTGGAGCAAAAATAAAACGGCAGCAGCTTGTTTTTATTATTTTTTTGTTTTCTATTAATTTCCTTTAAATTTTTTACACAATATGTGTACGCACGCATCTCTGAATAACTGAGAAATTAAATGACATGCAAAAGTTGATGGCCGACTCTACAGTAGAGAAAACGCATCTGCAGTATACAGTCTGTAGAGCACGTGGTAGAGCTCTACTCAAAATTTTTCTTGAGCGATTCTACGGGCGGTGGGATGGTAGAGTGGTGGAGACGCGCTGTAGTGTACACACTGCAGGTAGAGCTTTACACTCTACACTCTACCAAAAAAACTCTATAGTGGACACTTGGCTTTAGAACTAATTTCGGAATCGATGGGTAATTAAATGCTTTCCCTACTGGGAAATAAACATACACACACACTTTTACATACAAATGAAAACTGAATAAAAGGCTTCTAAAATTACATAAACTTCTTAGACTGAGGGCCTCATTCAGCTTTGCCGCCCCGGGCCTCTGACGGGCTTAGTCCGCCACTGTGGCTTAAAGTTTCTACAGTAAACGGTGCGGTCTCCGATGAGTTTGAGGCCGCGGTTTTGCTTGGATGATTTCTAGGAGGTATATGTCTTAAGGTATCCACGCACTGCTCTGTGGTCATTCATCTATTCAGGCCGCGGTTTTGCTTGGATGATTTCTAGGAGGTATATGTCTTAAGGTATCCACGCACTGCTCTGTGGTCATTCTATCGAAGATGCTTAGGGAAAGCAATGCCCAAAATGCATCAATCGCGAGATCGAGACCGTCCACTGAAACGGAAGGAGTTGCAGCAGATGCGTTTTTTGGAGATCAAACGATACTTCCTTTTGGAAGCGCTGAACTCAACTCAATTCTTGCGGCCCTAGTCTAGAACGAGTTTATTGTCTCTATTGACTAAATTGAATATGAGATCAAGAAGAAGACAAGGTCTGGCATGTGCTTGACTTAAATAATCAGAGGCATAAAAATTGCCTATTGACGACGGTACTTTGCGTTACTTTTATGAAGTGATATGGACGGGATCGAGAGGAGGTCGTTAATAAAGATTACAAAAAGGATGGGCGATCATGGCAGATATGGCGTAGGGTTTATATTCAGACTTGGGCAACCCAATCTACCAAAGCGAAAATTCGGCAAAACTGCACATCAACTTCAACCTTGCTTGCACAAATTAGAAGTAAGGTTGTGTCCTAACGACAATTCCTAGTCGCGAAACTGTAGAAACTACAGTGGAAATGCTTTGAGTGCAAAAAGCCATTCAAATCAATCATCGGATAATCACCACAAAATAATCCAAAGTCCAAGAACAATTAATGCGAACATGACGCACATTGGTGCTCCAGTATCGTTGTCTAGAAGCTAATTCGATTCAGATTTAACTAGCGTTGAGCGGCAGTCGGAAACACATTCTTCATTATTTGTCATTTGGATTCCATTGCCTGAATGCGTTGGATTAAGCAAATGCACTTGGATACCGTCAACTCTGCGATGCGGGACCTGTGCCTGACCATCTTGAGACGGTAACAAGACGGCAATTACCACTGCCTGTTATGGCGCGACATTGAGGGGTTACGGGGCACTCGTCTATGTGGATGACCAGCGTTTGTATCGAGTTCGGCAAGATATCGTGTCCTATTAACGGAACCTGCCGGCAAATGCCATCTTTAACGATGCTATTAAATTATGCATTTGAAGATGCTGCAAATGCCGAGTGGGGTGTCATCGCAGTGCATCACAAGGTGCAACCAGTATAAAAGAACGTGCGAAATTAGATAAATTCACAGTCAATTTTACATCTAAGCTCTTCACACCCCCAGCAAGATTTAAAGAACTTTTCCAGAATGAAGGTCGTAAGTATGCCAAGGGTGCACCCTCCTGCAGCAGTTTCTAATCGAGCACATTTTCAGGTTGCCATTGTAGTCACTCTAATTGCTGTGGCCATCGCGGCTCCGTTGGATGACTCCAAGAACGCGCAGATTATCAGCTACGAGAGCGACAACATCGGGGTGGACGGGTACAAATTTTCGTAAGTACAGGCTCGGGTTGGACTACCGACAGGACTCACCAAGGCTCGTTTTAGGTTTGAGACCAGCGATGGAACGAAGAGGACCGAAGAGGCTGTTCTCAAGAACCAAGGGACAGAAAACGAGGCTATCTCTGTCAGGGGAACCATCACCTGGGTCGACCTGGATGGCCAGACCTACACCATAAACTTCATCGCTGACGAGAACGGTTTCCAGCCCGAAGGCGCCCATCTACCGAAATAGTGGAATTTGTAAACTTTCTTGTTTTCTTGTTATAAAGATCGCCTTTTACACTCGAACTGTTGCTTTGCACTTCTCCTCCCGCCAACCTCTAGATCGGCCATTGTGAGCAGTCGCGCCTGCGTGGGCATCAATTCTGGCTTAGACTGCCGGCGGGCGTCGCGGCGCAGGGGAGCGCTGTTCACGAAAAATGCCTGTTGACATTTGGCCTGTTGTGCAATCAAGCCCCCGAGAAACGGGCATGATGCAGACACACGGCTTTTATTAACACTTTCGATTCCTGCAGTTTAGTTAATGAATTCTTGGGAAAAGATGCCAATTGCAGGGTGGGGTTGCTGCAGATCGGGGACTTTGCCGCTGAGTGACAGCGTCTGCAATAAAATGCGTTCTTGCGAAATTATTATCGAAATAATTTTCATTTCGTATTACGAGCTTCGTTGGGGTTTGGGGCAATTTGCAATACTTGGAATAATGTGACACGGTTTTAGTGTCCATTTGCGATGTGCGGTGCCTGCTCATGTAGGCGGTAATCCGATGCATGTGCGACTAACTGCCGTTAATATGGGCATGTTTTAAAGTTGAGTTGCAAAACTTTATAAGAGATGTTTTCATGTGGCAATTCTAAGCTCAGGAATCACTCTTTGTATTACCAGTCCGTCAAGGAGTTCGTCATGTCATTGAAGTGAACGAGTGTTACGGCAACACACGTTATGCGGATACCCATCTTGGCAGCTTGGTTCCTAGTTCCTATAGGCGAATGTCTTGTGATGATTGCCGTAATTCTGACTATATTTCTTCGGGATCTGTTTACGAGGCCCATTGTTCGTTTGTGGTGGTAAAAGGGCCAAGTCGTTCTAGAGATAAATCAGGCCTCGAGCTCCAACTTTAGCTGGCTAGCAGCAGGTAGTGGTCAAAACTAGCGTTTTTGACTCCGCCAACCATCGGGAGAGTGGATCCCTGCTGGGCTAGGTGTCGGCTTTCTTGCTCCCATTTATGTCCCTATGTCCGGGAACTCAGAGGAGAGTCACGTTATGCTTTCTACCGAGCCTATCTAGCTCAGCTCTGCATCCCTCCGTTAGCTTGGAGCGCATTGCCAGTGAATAGAAGCTAAGAATAGAGATAGAACCTGCCCTAATCCATCTGGGGTCTTGGAGCCGTACGTGAATAACAGTAGATGAAGCTTCTTCAAGACATTTCCATTTCTCTTGAGGATATTTCGACGGTGAACTCCTTCCTGAGTATATTTTTGGCTTAGGACCATGTCATAAAAGGCTGCAAGGGTGTGTTGTTTGTTTGGTACTTACCATCACCTCGTGCAAGGCTGGCTCAGTGGATCCTGTATAGTCTGGCAGAGTCTTCTAAGCTTTTTTTTCTGCGCTAATGGCGGAAGCTGTTTCCGCTGTGCCAGCCTAGTGTACCCTACTTTCACCACTATGGTATCCACCTTTTTCCGCTCGCTGATTACCACTACTTCCGTTTTGGGCTCAGCTAGCATTACACCAGCGTTTTCTAGCCTAAAAACTTGAAAACGCAAATATCTCGATTTCGTCCAGTCGCTTTCTCACTACCGCGATCCCAATATGATCGGCGAACTCATACATGATGATCCACAGGAGAGGCCCTAGGACGGAACCTTGGGGGACTCTGCAAGTTGTCTTTTACTGTCTTACTCCCGCGTCTGAGTCACTACCTACAAGGAATTCTATGCGCACTAGATACTTCAGTATATCAAGCTTTATCAGCGCCTCGACGATCTTGCTTCACCTCGCGGTGTTAAAAGCATTCTTCACGTCAGGGGTTATTAGTGTGCAACTCTTATTCACATCGCGACTCCATTTCATCGTTCCACCAGAAGTAATTTGGTGTACGTCTTCGGGGTTTAGGGCGTTGTGGTATTGAGGCGTCATATGCCCGCTTAATCGCCACCGTGATGCTTGCGACCCTTTCATTAGCGCATCCTATGTGCGCAGTATTCTCCTGCAGGCTTATCTCTTTGAACAGCTTCATCGAGCTTGTTCTGGGCCCATCCGGTGCTTGTGCCCCTCACCCGTCATCTCTGCTCGCTGGCCATCGAGTCACTGACGAAGGTGATGTCTACTATAGACCCTCTTTCGCCTTTATGTATGGTGTTTGGACCGCCGGTGTTTGCAAACATCACACTGAGTCGTGAAAACGTTTCCGCTAGAATGCGACTCCTTGCATTTGTATGCCGGCTGCCCATACATTAAAACCACCCGCTATTATTTTGGGGTTATGGCGACACGCGTCTGCAGTCAACTTTTGCACCAATGTCACGTACTCATCCATCGTGAGACTAGGAACGGCGTAGCAGCTGTAGACAAATACACCGCTTATCCTTCCGCGCGCGAAACCGTCTTCCGGGTTACTCATCGTCTTCTCGATGGCTCAATTTCTACACGCCCATATTGCAGCTTTTCCGCTTTTGTCCTCCTGCCAGATTCCATTATGAAGGTCCTTGTACTGCTCACTAACACGGCCATTACATGGGTCAGTTCTACTGACACTGTCGCTGACACTGACTCGTGTAAACACTCACTGAGGCGCCTTTTTTACTGACAAGTCAGCGCTGACGAGACAGTTTTTGAGTCAATAGGTCTGTTCCAATAGAGAATGCGGGATCCCGCGGGACCAAGAAATGACCCAATTCCTGTTCCAATAGAATCTCATGCTCGGAAAAGCGGGGAAATTTTTACTTCCCCTCGACCAAGAAACCGCAGGAGATTTTTAGGTGGAGTGAAATCTTACGACGTTTTCAACATGTCAAAACAGCTGTTATTTGTCATGTCAAACCAAAATGATTACGATGTGTTGAAAATAATTTCTTCGATTGGTGCCTTACTACAAGATTTTGAATAATTTCATAAATAATTTATTAATTTCAATAGTTTTATGTCATTATTTTGAAGACACAAGTGATTTTTAGGTTATGGTCTTCTTGGTTTGCAGGAAACATCCCAGAAAGCGTTCCTTCAATTTACGGGATTTTGACTAAATTTTCCCCCACCAATCAAGTAACTTTTCGCAGGCTACGACAGGACAGGTTTTCTATTGGAACAGACCTAATGCTGACTAGTCAGTGAAATGTCAAATTCTTATTTTTAAATGGCGGAGTACGAATGCGATACGTAAGTCTTTAGAATGAGTAATTTAAAAATCGCAAAATTCGTTTATTTTAGGAAAATATGGCAGAAAAAAAATTAATTCGTCTGGAAATCATCAACCAAATTGAATAGTACGATGAAAATCCTTACCAAATATTTTCTTTTCTAGACTTCCCTTTCTTTTCCCTTTCCATGTCTTCAATAATTTGTGTTAATAATAACGCAGGCAAGGAACTATGTACACTGGTCGACGACATTTTAGAAATGAACTGACTTGTCCGTTGACCGAACGTAATCAACGCAGAGTCAGTAGATTTGACAAACAGAGTCATTACTGGCAGTCAGCAGAACTGACTCGTGTAATCGCCGGGTTACAATTGCAACGTCGATTTCCTTTTCGTAGGCAATCTGTGCTAGCAGATCTGGGGCCACCTGGCAGTGAGGCCGATGTTACAATTGGGGCTTTGACTTTACTTTGACTTAACTTCGGGCTTTGATTACATGTAATGTCATTAAAGCAGATTAAGTAAAAGCTTCGACTGAACTTTGTCTGCGACTGTATTTCGACTGCAGTCCGGCTTTAAGAAAATTCAAAGTTTCGTCCGCCTGCAGCCAACTTCACTTTATCTGAAAAAACTGAAAACAACCTTTTCAAAGGGAAAGGAACGGTTTTGAATTCCGAGTATTTTTTATAGACTGCGAACATTAAAAAAAATTCCAATTCCTTTTCAGACATTTTAAAATTTTGATTTTTCTACTTTGCTTCTGGTTTGAAAGCTGATTGCAGTCAAAGCTACAATTTAATTTTGAAGTCGAAGTCTCCGGGGACTTTCTTTGCAGTCGGAGTTGAAGTCGAAGCCAAAGCCTCAATTGTAACACGGCCCTGATTCAAGTTCAATTGAAGGAACATTATTTCCTTCGCCGTTTGAGTGCCTTCTTGAAAAGCGGACCCTTGCTACTGCTCGTTCCGTGGGCATTGTTGCTGTTCCTCACTTCCTGACATAACAGGCAGTGTCTTCTAAGCTCTCGATAGATTGGCAAGAGATATCCCTCTTGCCTGAGGCAATGGCTTTAGGCAGTCCTTATAGGGTTGCCAAAAGCCTTGTTCGTAGAAACTATTGAGTATCTCCCTTGTAAACTTCCTGAGTTTGGAGAGATCTTCACGTCCATCGTGCTCATTTCAGACCACAACAGAATCACCAAAATATTCAGTTTGATTAAGTTCGTCAATTTTACTGCTGATGACTCTCTGCTTCCGCAACTCATGGACTTACCTTACCAAGTTCATTCACACTTCTCTTCGTGATACTTATCAGCCTGCCAATATGCTCTACGCATTAGTAGCTCCTGTCATCGCAATAGCAACAACTACATATTCATTGAGGACTAATCCTTGGACTCGCTAGAAGCACCGAGAATATACGCATATGAAAACACAAAAATATCGGAACTTTGTTTTCCATCTTCGTTCAAGAAAAAAATGGCAAAGCTGCGAAAGTATAAAGACGGAAAATATTGAATGGTTTCAATGCCGCAAGTATGATCCACACGAATTAGCATGGCAAGAGCCATTAATCTTTGGCACCGTTCTTCAGCATCTGGCAGCCGATTTCTGGGATGAGAGATGATAAGTTCGTCCAGTTATGCTAATAGACCGGGTTGATCTCTGAAATTCCCTGCAGCATAGGCGGCCTTGGACCGGGCTTATCCGGAGTGATAAATACCTCCAGCACTGTGGATTATGAAAGTTAACAGCAGACGATCTGGGAGGAGATGTTTATGGTGTCAAAATGTTTTGCCCGATGCTAAAATGTGGATTTGATTGATGTTTACTCGAATGCAATTACTTTTTGGTAAAAAAAGATTTGCTAAAATCAATGAAATTTTGGTCAGAAATTGTTGCTTTGTGTTGCCGTGGTCCTCTGAGGAAACATAGAAATTATTTTGCAACTCTGACTATGCGCAATCGCAATTGATTGATTGTTGTCTGTGAATTGCAAACGTACGTAAAATTTGATAATCATTTAACAGAAGTTATTTTGCAATGCCATAGTTATTAATTGCGTTAAAATGTTGAGAAATCCTTTTTCTAGCTGTAAGAATCAGAATTGGTGGCAAGTGGAAATTAGTGAGCTGAAACCTCTGCAGAGCCCGGGTAAGAATGATTTAGTTGCTCATATGCATATACGCGCCCGCAACTACCAACCATAGCAAACAAATGCGCCTGCCACACGGGTATGCACGCTACCGCTGCATGCATGAAAATCTAAAAATTCTCCCGCCTGAAGAAAGCACGCCTTTGTTACAGATATGAATGTATTGGTAAACGACCATACCAAACGCAAGTGTCGTTTTACCAAGTGGTCTCCCAACTATGTACTAGCCACATCCAATGCTGCTCGACCTACGCAAACTAACGAGAACTGGTCTATTGACTATGCTAATGGCACCCTTTATGGCCACCAAGATAATTGCCCGTTTTCTTCGTCTTGTACAATTTTTTAAAGCCCCAATTTTGCTCCCTTTAGTCTTCGTTTAGACTATTCTGTGCGTCTTTTGTTGATACGTGTCTGTACGTGCGGGCTGCATTTGGAAAAGTAGAATTTTTACTCAGGCGTACTGTGCCTGTTTTGGGTGCCGTGCAGGCGTTTCTACTCTATGGGTGCGTGTTGCAGGGTAAGACCGGGCGAGTCTTATCTTTACTTTTTACTTAATGGTACTACAGACTATGTTCGTATATCTTCTAGAACATTATCCCTCCAGCTATTTCTTGGTCGTCCTACGCTCCATTTTCCTGATGCTTATATTTCCTTTTTTAGATATTCGTACATGTCAGAGTCATCGCAGTCAGTCTGCCTAGTTTTATGTGTGCAGTTATAGTTATTTGGTCATACATTTCTTCAAGCTCTGTTTGCTCAGTTATATACAAGATTTAGACTGCACACGTTGCATAACTGCCTTAAGATTTCTTGGCACTAATGCGAAAGAAGTTTTATTTGTGATCATCAAGTTTGATGTTTCGTCATAATTTTTGAGATCTGTTTGATAGAATCACGTATTTCGTTTTCATGTCCTGCATGCGCAAACGCGCGGAGGGCTCTTAGGCTGGTCTCACACTGCAGCCTATTCGGGCGAATTTTTTACCGTTTTATTTAGGTTTTATCCGATCAGATTTGAAGTTCATAATGGAAGTGCGCTCCCATAGAAATGTTTATTAATCTTCCTTTTATTTTATTTAGGATATATTTATATGTGTGACCATTTAAAATGAAACATTAGCATTTAAGATGAAAACTAACCCTTAAAGTTCGGCCGAATTTAAAGTTGAAATTCGGTTCAATACGGCCGTAAAAAATTCGGCTGAATCTGCTGCAGTGTGAGACCAGCCTTAGTCGGTATGCGCCCCTACATTTCCTACTGTTAGTCGTCCTGCCCACCAGCACTACCAACACTGCCGTTGTCTATAGTAGGACTGAGCTAACTGCACTCGTCATCACGAAACGACGACTCGGTCTAAGCTCTAAGGGCTTGTTCGGCGTTGGTAGGAGTAGGTACAGGTTTCTGCTGTTTCCATCGCTCTGGAAAACACGCTATTACTCTCAGACGCGACGTGAGAGCTTCAGCGGACCTGTTAGGTGCTATCATGGCCGCTAGATGAACCGCTTTTTCCGCATGCCGTCCATCTCAGGGGCCTTATTGGTGGCTATCCTTTTCGCGGCCTCCAGAATCTTTTTTGTGCTTACCAGATACTTCCTCTGGGTCCACTTGTAGGATGCGTTCTGCCCATAGGGTGCGAGTCAGCTTCTCTACATAAACTTCTGAAGGGCTTGGGTTTACTTCTAGCGATGGCCTTGGTCAGCCTTCTTCTCGCTTCGTTATATCTCTTAAGGACGACGTCAAAATATTGACGATTACGATTTCTCTGACTTTCACTTCTTGCTTTCAGTCAGGACCTTCGGCGACCTGATCTGTGTTGCGTTAACTTCGCTATTTCAATATTCACTTGCTTAAACTACTCACCAAAATCCCAATTTAATCTGCCTCTGTAAAGTCCAATAAAATAGTAACTGTAGCCTCAAATGGGTGAGTTTTAATAAAAAAGAAAGACTATATTATCACAACAATAAAACTATTCTAAGCCTAAGGAATTATATTTATGATGGCAAATGCGCTCCTTCCGGCTGGAAGCCGTTCTCATCCGCCAAGTAGTTCAGTGTGTATGTCTGACCGTCATCCGCTACCCAGGAGACGGACCCGCGGACGGAGATAGCTTCGTCTTCCGTTCCGGGATTCTTCAGTTCCCCTTGCTCCTGCCTGGAGATGCCGTCGCTGGTCTCGAACCTAATGGAGATATAAGGTGATGAGATGCAAAACAAAGTAGTATTGGCGTCTTACGCGAAGTTGTATCCTTCGACTCCGATATTGTCGTTCTCGTACCGCAAAATCTGGGCATTGGCGGGATCGTCAAGTGGAGCGGCGATTGCCACTAGTAAGAGTGCAGCCAGAACTATTGCGTACTTCATATCTACCTGCTTCCGATGCCGGGTTGGAACGATTACGAAAATGTAGAGGTGAACTGCCAATGACTAGGAAGACGGCGATGGCTTTTATAGGCTCATCTTCCTCGACCGCCTGGCAATGAAAACGCCGCCCGAAGATCCGCTGCAGCAGCCCCATCAGTTGCATAAATTAATTATCGAAAAATCTTACGACATTGTGTAAATGTTACGAAAGCCTTTTTTGTTGCAGCTCGCAGCGACTGCCAGCAACCAACGGACCGCGCTGTTAGTTCGTATTCAAATATTAGATTAGGGTGTGCGCGAGCCTCAGGTGTCGCCGTTGTTTACATAGTCGGCTAATGGACTCCGGACTCGTCAGATTAGGTGGGAACTAGTTCAGTGCATGACATAAGGGCGAGGAAGCTGTCCAATATGGCCGCTGAGCTGAAAAGCTTTTCGTATGCTGGATCTGAATTTAACTTGACTAACTCAGGCTAAAGGGTTATAATTTTATGCTGGCGGCAAACAAGCCGTAAATTACGCTCTAATCCGACTATTATTCGACTTCCGATTGTGTAAAATTACATTATGCTAAGGAAGGAAGTGGAAGAAAGTTTAACATTTCATTGTTGGCTCTTACGTGTTTGGGAGAAATTTTCGGAGTTATTTAAAACTAAATAAATGAAATGGGATGCAAATTCACGTGGTCGAATTTCAGCTGCACTACTAATGAAACGAATACTTATTGCTTGTCTATCAGCACAGCGAATTTGTTACCGATGCTGGTACAAGTGCGTTTGTCTCAAAAGAATTTTATGTTGCAATTCTTAGCTCAGGTCATGTCACGTCATATGGTAGGAAGCTTAGTTCGAGGGATAGAAGAGGTTTCAGGTTACGAGAAGTCACGAGCGCATTGAAGGAGATGGCGATGAACCCTGCGTTTTAACTCTTGGATGTTGGAGGAGTTCGGAAATACAGACTGTGTGAGCTTGTTCCATAGTCGGGTTGATCTATTCGGCTTCTCGAATTCTTGGGTGCGCGAACAAGGGGTCTGCAGGTCCTAAATAAAGGAGTTGTATTCGAGAAGAGGCTTAAGAAATCCCAGGCAGTGGATTGCTTGTTTGGCGATTTGGAATCGTATTTTCGATCTTTTTTCTGAGATTTTTTGCTTTCAAAAGTATCGAGCTAAGTAGAATGCATCGAGATGTTATGAATCAGCTAATAGCAATTGAATGTGTCGTCCAACAAGGATTATATAAAAGCTTAGAATTTCAAATATCCATTATTTAATTTTAATAATGTTTTTGATTAAATAATTTTTTTTTTGTGTTCCGGGTTCTTACTTAGTAATATAACTAAATTAGTGCGGTAACAGACCACCTTCTGGGTGATATCCATTCTCATCTGCTACATACTTCAAGGTGTAAGTTTGGCCGTCAGCTCCTATCCAACTAACTGTTCCTGTAACTACAAGGGCTTGATTTTCAGCTCCTTCCACATCTTTCAAATGGGCCTCCTCCGACCGTGAAATTCCGTTGCTAGTCTCAAATCTACAAAAAAAAAATAATTACTACGATTTGAAGAATATAAACGGCGCAACTTACGCAAAGGTGTAACCGTCAATCCCTATATTCTCGTTGTCATAACGGATAACTTCGGCGTGGCTTTCGTCCTCCACAGGAGCGGACATTACAACAACAACAGCAGCGAGGAGAAAAGGGATCAGCTTCATGATGGCTTCTTGTGATTTTCTGTACAATACACTTGGCGAGCAATGATGCACTTATGATGCAGTGACAAGTGCACATCAGTTTTTATATCAAGTCTCAGAGCATGTGCAATCGTCAAAATTTCTCAGTGAGGGCAGTGAATCATCCCACGGGACCCAGAAATAAGGTACCTTGGAATTTTGCTCGAAAGTAAGCGAATTCTATCTTCGGTCTGCAGTGTGCACTTTCTTCATTGCAGGACACGAGCTTGAAATGGCTTAGTTTCAAATTACCAAATTAAAGGGGTTGTAATGAACAAAGTTATTTTTAAAGGTCTATTGGGTGGCGTGATTGAGGCGTGATATCGAAGGCTCCCTGCTGAGTTTAAGTACTTGTTACTCAATCAGGTGGGCGGAATATCTTGAAGCAAAATACAAATAAAGACATTGAATAACTCTGATTGCAGTAAACCTTTCTCTTGAGTTAACTTTACAGTTCGACATTGGCATTGAAAAGGCCAACAGCCGATTTTCGCTTTCAGAGTGAAATTATTGCTTAAGACTTTATTAAGAAATTTTATTCGGTGCAAGGAAGAGTGTCAAAGAAAACCGAAAATTGTAGAAATAAAAAAGATCTTTGATAAAGAGTTCAAACCAAAAATAAAAATAGAGTTAAAAAGAGGTAAATAAAGAAAATTGAATTTAAATGTAAAATGATTATTGTTAATTACATATTTTTTAAAGGAGAAGAAAACTTTTACCGTATTTCGATGAAAAACATAAACTTACAAAAAAAGTCGTTGCTTGGCTTAAAAGAGATTATAATTCTGCAGGTGAAAATTTTACTTTAATCATCCTCTTTGACAGAAACAGAAACAATTGCAGCATTTAATATTTCTAAGGAGACGGGGCGAGTTGTGATCTTTCCAAAGAAAGGAAAAGAGCCCACGAATCCGCGAAGGACTATAAGCCACAGACTAACATCCTTCGTACTCAAGGCACTGGAAAGGTTCATCGATTTTCACATACACCAATCTGTGACTTTACCATCACAGCTCAACTTGCCTTACAATATACCCTGGCATCCTTTCTAGATATACAGGGCGCTTTTAACAATGTATGTATTGAATTGAGTCGAGAGGCTCTCATAGCCTATGTTGAGCTCGAGAATAATTAAAGCGAATAGCGGAGCCAGGATAGAAATTAAATACCGGTACAGGTACACCACAAGGAGGAGTGCTCTCCCCTTACTGTGGTTCTTTTTTTTAAATGGTGCTTGTGGGACTCAGGCCTATTGAAGTCTCTTCTTCCAGTCGTCTCTACGTCTTGTTAGTTTTCTCCAGTTAGTTATGCGAAGTCTGCGTATATCTTCTAGCACGACTTTCATCCACCTCTTTTTTGGTCGACCTACACTTCTTTTCCCTGATGGTGTACCATTCAAAAAGTTGGCTAGCATTATCTCTTCGAAATGTATCTGAACCATCGTAGTCTAACCAACGTATGTAACTAATTGATTTCGTCATACATTTCTTCAAGCTCTTCGTTCTTTCTAATACGTGAATCGGGTGGATTGATGGTTTATATAGTCTTTCTTTGCATTGTCTTGAGATTTCTTGGTTCTTTAGGATCGGGAATAGAGCGAAATAGGTTTTATTTGCGGCTACGTATATTGTCCTTTATCTTATTTTCTACAATAAGCATTGTCCTTAAATATTATTGCTGTGGTTAGTAACGATAAATAGCATACTACAAAAGTTAGATAGAAGTGGTAATAAGGTAGTGGTATCAGCCGACCTATTGGTAATAGTGTCAGGAATGTTTCCAACTGTGGTAGTGAAATCATGCAACGATACCTGAACAGAGTTAGCAGTCAACCCGAGCAAAACTGAGCTAATGCTAATTCATTGGGAAAACGAAACTTCCCACTTTCAACCTCCCCAGGATGGATGGAGATACCCTTACTCTATCCTCCATGTCCTGGACCCAAACCTCAACTAGGTCGAACATCGAGAGAAGGGTACAGAAAGCCTTCATAGCCTTCTAAACCTGTAAAAAGGCCTCCGGCAAGGAATGCTATCTCAAACCAAAGATGGTCCTGTGGATGTACGCAGCCAAGGTAAGTTCAATCCTCATGTACGGCTCTCCTTGGTGTGATGGGCAACCCTGAACAGGACCAATGTCATAAAATTGCGGAAGGTCCAGAGGGCGGCAACAAATGGGATAACGGGGGGCATGAGAATATGCCCTAAGAACGACCTTGATGTTCTCTTGTACCTGCTCGTTCTCTCAACCATCTGGGGTCGTGGAGTGCCCTGAGACTGAAGGAAGGCGAACCCTGGACCTTTAGACTGATACGCCCTGAAGAAGTTTGATCAACGGATACTCACTAACGGATTCAATACGTTGAAAGGCAGGGGAGAAGGAAGTGGATCTGTCTAACAGTTCACTACATACACACTTTTCGGTGCACAAGCGAAGATACTGGCGATCACGAAGGCCTAGCCGGGCGCATTTGTTCGCTATGCGCGCTAGCTGTGGCACCGTGCGTGCTAGTGCGTACCTGATGTAGGCTAGCTGCGGGCTAGTTTCATTTTTACTCGGGCTGTCAGAGAATGAGCCTCGAACCTATACAAGGATGTAGCATTATAATTTTCATAGAAATCCAAGGCTGTACAAGAACTCTAGATTCAGTGATGATGACATATGAAGATAGGTGGGAACGAGAAAGTCGACTAACTAGCCAAGACGAGAGCCTCTTTTCAGGCTTCTACGAGTTTGTGGCATCAAAACGGTGCACTAAAGCGTTAATTGGGCATCCGGTCTCCTTCGAGGCAGCCCTACACCTAACCTAAATATTACTAGGGTACGCAAGAAAATTAAAAACATTGAACTAAAGCTTTGGAAATATTTTATAAGTCATGTCACATAACAGTTGAATTAACACGTTACATACGTCAAAGGCATGTCGAAAAAGCACTTTTAAAGGATTTTTAACATAGCCTTTAAAAAAAATCGTTTGGTAGAAAGAGAGTGGACAGATCACATTAGATTACATCTTTCATAGCTATGTATAATTTTCTTTAAATAAAATATTTTATCTAAGCTTTTCAATTTTGGAGACATGTGGCTTTTACTAACTACTACATATGTGCATAACCTATGTGTGAGTTGGCAGAGCGTTATAGCGGATCAAGGTCAGTTCGTTTATATATTATATTTAAATAAAAGAAATATTTTATCCTCAAAATTTGGAGCTGATATTTAATAAAAGATAAAACCTACATTAACAAACATTATTAGTTTAAATTCCGAAGAGATTGAAAGATAAGCCTGTCTTTACTTCTATGCGATTACGTCACGTGCAATATTAAGTAGTGTCACGTACGTACGTAGTGTAATTTTTGGTAAGTATTGTTCTCCTTGAATAATAAAAAATAATACATACTTCATTCCACTAACCTTCCATTGAGTGATTTCCATCCAATAATTAAAATATGTTTTCCAGAATTTAAAAGCGATCCTAAAAAAAAATATAATGACAAATATATTGTACTTACCAAATGGACCGCAATATTCGCATTAACACATTCGTTTTACCCGTATTTAAGGAATTGCACTAGAATCCAAAATGTTTAAGAACCTGGAATGTGTCAAATATTGCAGCCAAACGTGAAGAAAGTTAAGCCACTCACAGAGGCGCGGCGTTAAAGTCACTTAAAAGAAAATTCCGTTTTATTCAGGTGCCCGCAAGAATTAATGTCACTGGCTTTTATTTTTGAAACTAATTTTTCTGTTTTATTCAGAGAATCCGATAAATGTATCACAATGCTAAAAGATGAATCAGAATTCAATGGCCGATAAGTAACCGCAAACGTATGCACATGTCTGCTGCAGCAAGTGACATCTGGCTGATAGGTCAAGACTACTGGGGCCCAGTTATTGACTGTTCACTTATTTATAACCTTGCGTCTGCATAATTTCATTAATATTAGACAAATATCCGATAAAAGATTGCACAATTAAATCTCATTCAGATTTTGTAAAAATTACGTTCAGGTTGGACTCGTGTCATAATTCATTACAGCCGCGAACAATGGCGTCCTACAGATAAGCGATCTGTTGAAACCGTCCATTTGCATTTGACTGAGACAGCAGCAGCCTGTCTTTGATGGCTTTAGAGGATAGAAGCTGCAAATGAATGCAAATTGGATGCGTCCGAACTGGGTGACAAAAGATGCAACCCAAATTTATTTGAATTGTGTTAATTTCGAACTTCGGGCCGGTGACCAGAGCCAGCGGCAACGATCGGCAGAGGTTTATTAAATAAGTAAAGACGGTTGCAACCGTCGCTGATATTTGGCAACGACCGAAGAGGATTAATTTTGAATATCTTATCTAATCCGCGATATCGAAATGATATCGGTTGCAGTAAGACATCGCCCAGTCAGAGCCAAACTAAGGAACTATAAAAGCGTTTATTTTGAGGTCGTCAGTTATCAGTTGTCCCGGATATTCGGAAAAAGTCACTTGGATTACATTTAACACTACAATATGAAATTCGCCGTAGTTTTCGCTGTCTTGCTAGCTGTCGCCCTTGCCGCTCCTTTGGACGATCCCAGCCAAGCCACCATTCTCCGGTTCGAAAACGATAACGTCAATATAGAAGGATACAAATTCGCGTAAGTACATCTGGTTTGGTGAGAAATGAACAAAAAATGACGTGGTTTCTTGCAGGTTTGAAACAAGTGACGGAACTAAGAGGGATGAGCAAGGAGAGTTGAAGAATCCTGGATCAGAACAAGAAGCCTTAAGTGTCACCGGGTCAGCTTCTTGGGTTGCTGATGATGGACAGACTTACACCTTCTCATATATCGCCGATGAGAATGGGTTCCAGCCAGAAGGCGCTCATTTGCCGCAGCCCTAAGTGATATTCTAGTCTGTATTAGCTCGTAATTTTTGTTGTTGTTAATAAAGTCTGATTTAGTACTTTAATCGTTAAATGAATGTCTTTTGAAAAACCCTGGCCCTGCGGTGATATACAATGTAAGACTTCTAGAATAGAATTTCGCGGTGGTCTATGAAAAACAATCTTTCTACGTCTTTTGCGACAGAGGTGAATCGCATTGGAGGCGGTGCAAATTTCGCGAAATCTGTTGAGGCGATTTAAGCATAATGGGGTTTATTTCGCAAATTGGAACTGGCACTGCATTAGACACAAGCTGAAAGAATTTTATCTTAACGTGTTCTTAAGTCCCTCGGAGACACTTATTTAAAACGACTGAATCAATTGCATTTAGGGTGGGTGAGGGATAGTTTTAGAAAGGCTCTTTAAAAGCTACCAATTTTTGTTTTGCTGTTTGCAGATTTTCGTCTTTAGGTTAGGTTAGATGTGGGGTTGCCTCCAGTACCACTGAAGGCCCAATTAGTGCTTTGGCGTACCGTTTCGATGGCACAAACTCGTGAACTGAAAGTTTTGGTGGTTGTTTGATCGAGGACGAGGAGGGTAGAACCTGAATGTTTCTTGTGAAGCTGCTATAGTTGCTCCACTAAATTCTGCTTTCCTCATTATTGCTTCCAAAACAATTTCAAAAAGTATTGGTGAGATCGCATCTCCTTGGCGCAGCCCTGATTCACGAGGAAAGTTGATTGAATTACAAACTCGTATGCACACTTGTTTTCTACACTCTTCATTTTGCACAGTTTTATTCAATTTTTTGGAAACCTATTTCTGTCATATGAGACTATGTAAGGCGTGGCATAACCTCTCCCCACCATTTTTAAGATTTTCTCTTGCCATTCCTGTTAAGTACACTTGCCTTGCCTGGTTTTATTTCAATGCTTCTCTTACATTGATCATCAAACCAGAGCCTGCTTCTTTCGGTTTTTTTTGTGCACCAAATACATTGTTGTTTATTTCTGCAATTTTTTTCTACCAGTTTCACGTCACGGTTATTTAGCGCTGTCCGTTCAACATGAATCCATACTAATATTATAAATGCGAAAGTAACTCTGTCTGCCTGTTACGCTTTCACGCCTACACCGATTAACCGATTTTGATGATATTTGGTACAGAGATAGATTAGACCGTGGAGGACATAAGCGAAACAAAGGCTTGAAGGGGATGAAAGTTTGTACGCGAGTCCGTCATTTTTGCGTAGAAAATTATTAAAGCCACGCACCATTTGAACCCGATCAACAATTTTGCACATATGCGTAGTTTTCTTGACAAAGCAATGTGACGGGCGGCCGATTTTTGAATTTGTCTCCCTCGACCCCCGACATGGGTATCAAATGAAAGGGTATAACAGGTGGAATATAATTAACGGTGTAGCGTCATTCCAAATTAAAAATGGCGGAAGACGTAAAAAAGACTAAAAAGTAGAAAATATAACCGATCAACTTCAAATTTTGTACATACGCATAGTTCGCCTGGCAATGCATTGCGACCTTTTTGTAAAAAAATGAAGATGGCGGTTCCAAAATGGAGGCCGATTTCTGCAATTGTGTTCCCCGACCCCTCAACTGGGTATGAAATGGAAGGGCATGGCAGGTAGAATACAATTACATAGTTGTGTGGCGTCATTCCAAATTCAAAATGGCGGATTACCCTTTTCTTCACAACCCTCTCAGTATGGGTATCAAATGAAAGGGTGTGACGATTATAATACAGTAATATGTATGACGTCATTTTAAATTAAATTTAATATGGCGGCCACCACAAAATGGCGGAAGAGATATAATAGACTAAAAAGTAGAAAATAAAATGTATGTAATATATTTTATCAAATTAATATAAATATGGCTTTATTTACTTCCTTTGCCTATTGTATATATTTTAAGACAATCGTTTTTTAGGACTCTCTTTTTTTATAGGCAACTCTTAATTTTTATATGTATCCAAAATCAATTTTAGCAGATTTGTACTTTTTTTCCTACCGCGGACTGTGCACATATAATCTTTTGTTATTTAAAGGCGTTGCAACGCACGCTGGTTACGAATATATGAATATGAATATGAAATGTTCAGGTGCGTAATAAGCGTTGAATATAAGTATTTATTTAAAACATGAAAACTTTATGATAGGCAGGTGTATTTTAAATGACATTGAAATCTTTCTTAAAGCCACCAGGAAAAAAACCGGTTGCCGGATAGTTCATTGTTGTTGTAAGTCTTGACTGTACTTTCCTAATGCAACTAATCTCTGAAACGCAAAGTCTCACTCGCAAAAGCAGTACCTACTAGAGTTTTACTTTGTTCTGGCTCTTATATAAAAACAGGTTTACATTCTAAGCCAGCACGGATATAATTTTTATTACCAAGTAGTCATCATCTAGATCTGGCGAAATAATGAAATTCGTTTTCTTCGTGATACTTCAGTGTTTATTATTTATAGAATTAGGGCCTGTGAATGCTAGTACTTCGGTGGCTGGAGGCAGGGACACTGAAACCGGAGAATTTCCGTTCATGGTAATGATAGTGCAGTTAAAAGAGAGGTCCAGCCTCATCAAAATCCTCTTCGCAAACTGAAACTTGGTGCAGACCTTTGCAGACCTTATTGCAAGTTAAATGTAAAAAGTCTTCATCGATCAGACTTGTACTAAAATTTAATTCCGAGTTACTTTAACTCTGTTAAATTATCGCTGTTAACTTGTCTCCGTTCTTAGCATGCCATTTGACAGTTTTCATTTTGCAACTAATTACAAGCAAACAAATTAATAATAATAATAATATATTCATGCTGTATTGAAATACTAGCTGGGACCCGGTGCGCCTATGCTGCACCCATAAGCCAATAGTAGTACTCAGATGATATGAATTTTAATATACAGTAGGAGAGTTAGAAAAGAGCAATTTTTTGGTATTTTTGATTCCAACGATATTCGATGCTATCAGTCTCTTTTACATTACCTTCTTTCTGTATACCGTGGATCGAGACAATAAAAACCATCCATTGACTTGACATTTTTCGAGATATAAATTTTCATACACAAACGAAGTCTCTCAAAAAACGGCCACTTTTCTGTATTTGGGATTTCATATTCGTCGTCTTATGCTGCCCACAAATAAAGACCACAGAAATAGGACGTACCTCCCATACAAAAGTTCGAATTTTACGGATATCGGTACGCTACAGCAACCCGAAGTGTTCGAGATAGAGCAAAATATACCACGTAGGAACACCCGCCGTACCCGAAAACCCCTGTATTCAAAAATTCGGGCCAATCGGATGAGCAGTTTCGGAGTCTATTAAACATTTACAGACAGAGAATCTTTCACTTTTATATAGGTACTAGCTGGGACCCGGCGCGTCTATGCTGCACCCATAAACCAATAGTAGTAATCAGGTGATACTACTTGTCATACCCTTTCATTTAATACCCATACCGAATGGCTTGCAAAGAAAAAGGTAATCCACCATTTTGTGTTGGCCGCCATTTTAAATTTGGACCGATCGATCTGAAACTTTGGGAATCGTATTTTTTTCGGAAAAAACCAAAATAATATAGATCTGAGCTCTTTAGCAGTAATTCGAAGAGTACCTCCCATACAAAAGTTCGAATTTTACGGATATCGGTACACTACAGCCACCCGAAGTGTTCGAGATAGAGCAAAATAGACCTCGTAGGAACACCCGCCGTACCCGAAAACCCCTATATACAAAAATTCAGGCCAATCGGATGAGCGGTTTCGGAGTCTATTGAACATTTACAGACATACTTTCACTTTTATATATATAGATATATAAGATTACTAAATTATTTGTTTACCCCAAAAGATTACAAGTAAACGTCAATCCCTTTTGATAATTTTGAGCTGTGCTAGCCCTATGATACACGAGTCAATGTTTAAGTCAATACAACTGTCAGTTTATTGAGCATAGGTGATACAAGTTGCAATTAGTTTCACTCAAGTTTTTGTGTAACAACACAGTTTAATATGTGTAGGTAATATTTCAACAGTGGCATTCCTGTTTTGGACTTAACACAGTCACACACACAAACATTTTCCATGCAATTGGCAGAAAAATAGAAACGGATTCTATTACCGCTCAACCGCGCAAGCTTCACCCCGATCCCTCCCTCGGCCTGAACTGCCAGGTGACAGTTTGAATTGAGTGATTCATTGCCTCGTGTATCATGGGGCTTAGTCAAAAAGCAGAAATAATTTATGTTGTGTTTTTCTAATCTGTTCTGGAACAGCTACAATACAAACTCTTGTCCTCGATAATTATCGGAAACAGTATCCAGCCAAAAGGGTAATTTTAAATTTCCCTTTTCTCAACATGTGTTTTTTAAGTTGACAGTTGACAAATAAAATAAATAAATTGTTTTGTGACGTTTGAAGCCGTAAATTATGGAAATATTTGCAAAATTAGACGAAATTATTTTTTGTAATGGGTTGCAGTTTATAACAAGGCAATAAAACGACAAAAGAAAATGAAGTCCAGAATTGAAGTGAAGTAAAAACAAAAGGAAACAGATTTTACAATACAGTAGCTGCGTTCCATTGGGCGATCCGGAGTACTCCGGAGTACATCACCGATGGAACGCGATTTTTTGATGTCAGATGTAAATACGAGTAAAACGTAAAAGTGCAGGGGTAGTTGGAAGTACTCCGGAGTACTTGGGAGTAGAAAATATTACCCAATGGAACGCAGCTATTATTATTAAGTATGCCGTACAAGTGCAGTGTTATTTCTTTTATATTTCTCTTTTAATTTCTCTTAGGTTTATTTTCAATTTTCATATTTTTCTTCATGTTGGATTATTATTGCATGTTTTTAGATTTTGAATTTTTAACTGTGCCACGTCCTGAACCCACTTTATTACCCCTGTGAATTCGGTTAAGGAATTCCACAACGAGATGAAGAAAATTAGAACACTGCTCGACGTTTTCCAAAGCAAAGCTCAAGGTTTGAATTTTTGCCACATTAATGCGCGCGGTTTACATAACAAAATCGATGAATTACAGGAAATTTTCCGTGGATCACATCACTCTGGGATCTTAAGCCGTTTGTTTACCAACTCCTACACTCCGATCGTCCGTTATATCTGCATGAGAATCTTTAGTTACTTGACTAGTCAATAATATTTCTTCAACTCAATTCTTTTTAGTTTTTCCTTTAGTATTTTTCTCTTTCATTCTGGTTGAAATTTTTCTAAAACAGGAACTGGGCAAGATACCTTTTACGTCAGGTGGATAATGTTATCGAAAGTGTTGACCCTATCTTCAATTGTCTCTATAAGGTCTATCATTTCCTGTGGGCGTTCTCTAGATAGTCTCGCTCCTTTGACTGTAAGAATATTAGAATTTTTCACTAATTGTCGAGACGAAGAAGATATTGTAAGACTGAAACGAAGGACAAGCTTCTACAGATTAGGGAAGATGTTGAGACCATGGTACAGTTTTTTTCGGTTGTTAGATTTTTCGGCCATATAAAAATGGACTTAATTTCTTTCAATGCTAGAATTACTTCTCGCAGGTTAAATTATTTGCATATAACTTCCTTAGCAATATAAATTAATTACACCTGAAAAACGTTTCAATTTAATTTGCCCAGGAATGCGGAAGTGTTTCTGTTTCGATATTAATGGAAAGTCCCTCAGTTGCTGTATCATCTTTTAATTAACTCTAGACGCAACTTCCTCTCGAGCCAATAATTTACTGTATTTGATTTTAAGCTGTAATAAGTTTTAAGCCCTCATTTAGTTGAATCGCCAGATAGAATAGTCTATCACGAATGACTCGGACCCCTACCGTATAAACGACTGGAGATGAACACAAGTCATTGCATTAAGAAAGAGTTAAGACACGCTGAAGAAGGCCAACAGGTTAAGCAAAGATGATCAGCCTCTGAGCGACAGGTGATATGGAGGTTGAGGTGCAGAATTTGAAATTGCCCCAATGGGGCTAACCGCCGCACTCTCATACCTGTCGATCCCATATAAAAACTGTTTGTAAGCATTTTCACCATTAGACGATTGTTGAGAGCTGAGATCAGTTGATAATACCTACCACACCTCCTCAGAATGAAATTCGCTGTAACGGTTGCGGCCTTAATCGCCATCGCCGTCGCTGCCCCTTTGGATGACTCTAGGAATGCGCAGATCCTTAGATACGAAAACGATAACATTGGCGTTGATGGATACAAATTCGCGTAAGGCTAGTGGAGACTGTCGGAGTGTCCCGTACTTATTTTATTTAAATTTCAGATACGAAACGAGCGACGGAATCTCAAGGCAGGAACAAGCGGAGTTGAAGAATGTCGGAACAGAAAACGAAGCTATTTCAGTGCGAGGAAGTATCACCTGGGTTGCTCCCGACGGGCAGACATACACACTTAACTACATTGCTGACGAGAATGGCTTCCAACCTGAAGGAGCTCACCTGCCAGTCGCCTAGATGTTCCGTTTGTCTCCATTGTAAACGATTGCCTACTCCAGGTTCTTCGCAGTTTTTATAAAATTGCTTGATTTTATGTGAAATATATTTTTTAATTTATTTGATGCGTTATTTCTGTAATTTTAAAATTGTTGTTGTTTGGTTTCAAGGAGGACTGCGCTAATTCCTCTCTTGATCGTTGTCACCTCTTCTAATAGCGAAATTGCAGCTTGTTGCTACTTTGCAAATGTTCTGATAACGAATGGCCTTCAGATGTTTACAAGCAGCAATTTGTAGCCTTAGTAGGTAGGGAGTGAGATTGCGCCTTGTTGGCTCGTTCGCACCAACGCCGTTCCATTACGCAATCGCTGTGAAGCCAGCACTCTTGTGCCCAAAAGCAAGCAACCAAAGAAGAGACGAGTAGTCCCGGTCACCGTCGTTAAGATGCAGGTAAATAAGGTGTGAACGCACCAACAAATTATTAGCAAAACGAGCACGCACTGTACTCACAATGGCGGCGCTGGATTGGCATTTCAGCAGGAGGCAAAGAAACGTGTATCGTCTTCACTCTCATCGCGTTCTGTCTGACCTTGAAAACTATCGGCAGTCGTGAGGTAATCTGACCTGATGGAGCATGATGCATGGCATTTGATATCTCTACCTCAGTCTTTTCCCCAACGATTTTCGCTTTCTGTGCTGAGAATATTTATGGGTAT
Source organism: Thereva nobilitata (assembly GCA_963855945.1). NCBI lineage: Eukaryota > Metazoa > Arthropoda > Insecta > Diptera > Therevidae > Thereva > Thereva nobilitata. Next base: position 1,184,218 of record OY979696.1, read on the forward strand.
TCGTAGCTGCACAGGTAAATATAAAAGGTGGCTTCCTAGCACACATATCAAACCCTTTCACTTTCTCTCAAGTGGAATTTTTGGGTTTGGAGTGCTGACATTGTTAGACCTGGGACTCAGGCATCATAGCCTAATGCGGATCAATGTTAAGTAACCGAAAGCATGGCGATGGGCGGAATTATGCATGCGCCGCCGGGGAGAAGTCTTCGCATGCTTTGACATAATCTGCAGGTACTCCCGTTCAGGTCAAGGTTAATTCGCGCATTTCTCACATTTCTCATCTTTCGCGTCTCTTTTGGTGGGTACTACACAAAATATGGGAGGATGCCTGCGAGATTTTGTCACTAATTTATGGCGTGGTTTATGCATACATGGCCTGATATCCACTTTGGGCATGATGATTCCCAGAATTTATGACTTGCTTCTGTGGTGGTTTTTGGATGTCAGCGTTTATGAATGCATAAATAGGCAATGGAAATTTGGCCATTTAAATACATTTATTGAAGTTTCCAATATTTATTCTAATTTTTATCGCACCCAAAACTGTGATTTGATGAGAGACTTGTCGTTGTGCATTATTTTTAAAAAGTTGTAAGGTTCGCGTGGTGCCGTGGAATGCTAAATTGTTTTCTTTGGGCAACAAAACTATGTTTCTTCTTTGATTTTGTCAGATAAAACACGTGTAGAAGTCTCAGCGCCTTCCAAGCAGAGTCGGCATTCTGTCTCCTGAGACAATGCTAGGCTGGGGGGGTGGTACCACAGCTCAACATGGTCAGTCTGATATCTCATAAACAGCCTAAGGTTTGCCCTGTTTAGAATGATAAGGCTCTTTAAGGCAAAGGGTCTTATTGCCTGTCTTAGACCCGGCACGACTTCCAATAGGCTAGGTTCAGTCCTCTATCAAGGACTTGAGGTGGACCATGAGAAGCCACAAAAGGGTCTGGGTCCTAGTGATGAGCAAACTGATATAGTCTTGGTCTTGTTCTTGCACAGTTAGTCTAGGGCTTGGTGTTGTAAACAGAGCTAAGTCTAGGTCTTGGTCTTGCGAGATCGGTTGCAAGACTTTTCGTAACAGTTCAGAAAAGTTATGAAACGATAAAAGTGTTTGTGCGAATTTTGCAAGTCTTGCTCTTGGTCTTGCACAGTTAGTCTTGGTCTTGGTCTTGTGAACATAGCTAAGTCTTGGTCTTGCGAGCATAGCTAAGTCTTGGTCGTGGTCATGATGATTCTAGGCTAAATGTGCAAGCCCAAGACAAGACTGCAAGACGAAGACGAAGACTACTGGGCCCAAGACTAGCGTCTTAGACCGCTCCTTCACGACTTGCCCGGAGCCTCATTGCAGTCTTTCGCAAGGTTCTCAATGGCATTTTGGGGCTTATTCTGAGAGTCATGTGACATTGTTGTTATTCAGTCTGGACAACAGAGGGCGACCTCCCCATTGCAATCGAGTCTTTGAAGTTGGGTGCTGCTACACCAGCCCCTGTGCCACGTTCCATGTTTGATCCATCGGTAAACTAGTGGAGACTTCCTGAACTCCTCGGCAGGATGAGTTCCCCCCCCCCCGCCGGAAAGATCCGGAATAATCGCCTTGAATTTCCTTTGGGACCGCAGTTCACCAACCATTTGGTCGAATACGCGACAAATTGAAATGTTTGGGAAACTCTTGAGGAAATCCATGTATCCTTTGACTGTATAGGGCCAATTCAATGAGATATGAAGTCTAAAGTCACTTGTGGCTGCGAAATTCAATATGGAGAAGTGCAATGGAATCAACTGTGGGACAGGTTCGCATAGCTCCAGACACAGAGAGGCAAGCAAGCCGCTGCACTTGAGGACGATCGTGTTTCAAAACCTGATTGGAATAACATTACTTTATTTGTGGCTTTTATACCATTAAATTTTTGATGCAATTCAATACCACAATCTCTTCTCAGAAAGGAAAAAGCAATTTTCTACGCTTTATAATCGTCCTTTTTTTTGGGTAAAAATCGAAATGGTTTTGTTTGGACCTAAAAATCGTTTTTCTTTAGTACATGGCAACCTTATGCAGATTTTCAAGAAAGATTTAGGAAAACTCATTAGACAGCAAAAATGAATTGAATATGTTTTTTAATTGTTTTTTTCATAACATAAACCGAGGGTATGCGATGAAAGTAGCATAGCTATATCACTCCGAGCGCAGTGACGTTATCGGTTGTGGTTTCGGGAGATGAGTTTTTGAGAATTTCGAGGTGTCTTGGATATGAGCTTTCGCGTTGAGGAATTTTGTTGAACTTCGCTGTGTCTCGGATAGGATTTTGCGCCAGGTCAACTGCCGAGCTGGGGGTCTAATCTTTAGTTGAACTTCGCTGTGCCTTCGGTGGGATTTTGTGGGAAATTTTATCCGGATTCCAATTCTTGATGGCGATCGGTGCATTTGCTTCGACGGGATGATTTTTGGTTTGCGTCTCCGTTAAGCTTATATGCAATATAATTAAGCTAACGATATCAACATTATTTTAGTGCCCATGGATTCTAGAAAGTGTTGGAGGGATATATAAAGGTTGAAGGGAGCAAATTTCACCAAAAATCGCGTACGGCCAACGGTTTCCGAGATATAAGCAATTCTATGTTTTTAAGCAATATTAGCAATATAATTAGGTTAAGTTTTCAGCGGGAACGGATTCAAAGGTTGCGGAATATGGGTGTGAATTTCAGTAAAAATAGACCGACGCAAAACGAACAGTTAGATAGCTTATTAGATAATCTACAAATGGGATAAAACAGTTGATTTTGTAGAGGCTTTGAACATGGGAGGCTGGAGCATTCAGCTTTGAGCATGCGGCTTTCTTGCAATTCTTGCGCGAATTACTGTATCAACTTTGTTCACCCACCGAGTTTCAAACATTGCCAGAACTGGGTTGGAAGAAGTTCTCGTATTTGTCTTTTGAGGACACTTGTCCGCTGAGCTGACGTGTGAAAGAAACTACCGATGGACTGCACTACACACACTCAATTGCGGATGTTAGCTTGAGAGCAAGTGAGTATGCACTGCAGTGCACGTAGAGAGCTAAGGGGCATTCTTGTTTACTGCTGCCGTCGTATCCTGGCAAACTACATAGCTGAAGTCTATTCCGCTCTTCTTTAAACCTCTTATAACAAGATTATTCAAACCTCTCGCTGTCGTGTCAGTAGTCTGAACAAACTCCAAAAATGCTTCTGTGCTTATATACTTCTTGAATAGGGCTGCTCCATGCCGTTATCTCGCTTGTCGCTCGGTGCGAAACTTTAGACAATAGGCTGGCGTGCACGGATGATTTTGTCAAAACTAAAAAAACGGTTTTTAGGAAAGGGGGCATAAGGAAGAGGGAGAGTTTTTGTAAGGTTTAAAACAAAATTTTTTGGGTGAACACTAACACATACACAAATGCTTCTGCTAACTATACCGTGTAAGGATAATATAGTTACTCTCGGCGAAGGAAGACCAATGTACGCCAAGAACATAATAGAAAATCGGTCTTTTTACTGTTGACGTGATGATCCGGAGCGCAATGAGCTTCCAATGACATAAGTGTTCACAATTTTCTTGCCTTTATTTTGGGGGGTGTTTGAACCCCCAGAACACCCCCTGGATGTGCCTATGATATCAGGCCTCAAAAGTCACTCAACATCGTTCGATAACAAAATCCATTCACTGTAACCGTCGAACCAGCAGCATTTTCGAAAAAGTATGGCCCGATTATACCGGTAGCCCAAAAACCACACCAAACGGCAACTTGTTGTGTTTGGAGCGTTTGTTCGACTATTTCTCTTGGTTCGTCGGAGCAGATACGACAGTTCTGAATGTTTACGTACCCCGCCAGATGGAAATGAAGGTCATCGCAGAGAATAATTTAGTTTAAAAATCGTGATCATTCATGCATTTACACCACCCAATCAGCGAATGAATCGATTCACATCTTAAAAAGAACTTCCTAGTTTTTAGTTGTCAAATGTCTTCGTAATCACACTTGTAGGTTGACAGTTCAAAAATGGGGCCAAATTTAAAATGGCACCGCTTTTGTTGAAAGACCCTTCATATCAATGATGGGTCCATCGCACGTGAAATCCTCCGATTTCGCAAAAATGCGGGTTTCGAACGAAATCTCAAGTGAAATCTGATTTTTTTGGATGTGAAATGGAAACGCCCTACGGAGGAGATTTAAATGAAATCTCGATCGACTATTCAGCCAATTCAGCATTAATACTCAGCATGAAAAATTTGTCGCCTGTCATTTGTTGACAGTGACAGTGCGATACGTTTTTTAATTTTGCAATCGTTAAAAGTGAGAAACGTCGCAAAATAATGCGATATATAAAAAAAAGAAAATATAAAGCGCGAAAAGTTTGATTTTATTTTCACTTTAATTACTTGATTGATGACAAGCGAACGATGTAAACAGATTTAGATTTCGTCAAATCGTTTTACTAAAAACTACGGATTTCAACTGCGATGGAAACATTGTGTTACGCAAAAATGTCTCGATTGCGGGTTCTCTCATGATTAAGTTCGTTTTCCTTCTGAAAATGGAAGCTAGTTTGTAATTCGCTCCAGAGATTTCCATAATTTTAAAAAAAAACCTTTCAGCGTAATTTCGAGCAGAGTGAAAAGTTGTCCGAAAAAACTTAAATATTCAGCTCATAAAAACAAGCCCGATGACCTCGAAAATAAAACCTCAATTCCAAAGTTTAACTAAAATATTTTTATTAACAAAATTAACAACAAGGCTAGAAACGGAAGTGTCCTTAAGGAACAGGCAGATGGGCTCCTTCCGGCTGGAAACCATTCTCATCTGCAACATAATTCAGTGTGTATGTCTGCCCGTCCGCGGCAACCCACGTCACTGTGCCCCGCACGGAGATGGCCTCGTTCTCTGTTCCAGCGTTTTTGAGCTGAGCTTCTTCTTGACGGGAAATGCCGTCACTTGTCTCAAAACTGCGCAAGAAACGCAAAATTAGTATCCTTGGCGAATCCTTTGCCCCTTATCTCAAAACTCACGAAAATTTGTATCCATCGACTCCGATATTTTCACTATCATATCTCAGGATCTGCGCATTCTTGGAGTCGTCAACGGGAGCAGCGGTACAAATGGCAACAAGAGCGGCAAAAATTATTGCGGACTTCATTTTGGTGGGTGCTATTTTGGCTAGTGCAAAAGCGGAACTATCAAGTCTGGCCGGGCCAAAGATGGCTTTTATACCTGAGTAGGCGATCACGCATCTCATCAATGAGAACGAGACCGTCTACCGGTGTTTCAACTCGGCATGCATAAATTAGCCGCCGTCCAAAACAGTGCTCTTTAATCGCAGAGTGAACGACTTTTTAGTGACCGCAATCGCTATAATTTGGTGCCAAAACTAGATTTAAGAGGGTACAGTTGGTCCAGATGCCAATTCGGCTCTACTTCAGACATCTACAATAGTTAACAGAGATTTGAAGAGCACTGGGAAGTCCCACCATTGCCCCGCAAATGGCGACTGGTTTCGCGTTTATTATTGAGGTGTCAAAATTAGTAATGACTTCGCTTGTTTTCTATGAGGAAGAAACTTCGCCGTCAATTAAGCACAACAATGGCATTGCCCTCAGCGGAGTGCTGTTGCCGACCAAGGGTCAATGGGGGAATTAGCGAGAGGTCATCGGAGGTGTTGAATGATGTTAATGTTTGGCCGCTAAACAAAAGAAAAATGCAGTTTATGCAAAAATTTTAAAACGCAGCCTGCACCATTTTTTTTCAATGGAATGCAAAGGCCGACACCAAACTGAGACGGGTTTTTCGGGCTAATTGGCTTTACATGCTTAGCCTAACCTTAGGAGTTTTGTAAAACAATTAATTTGTCACTTTTCTAGAGGAAATAAATTAAAACTTCTACAATTGCGATGGAATATTTAAGTGAAAGTAAAAAAAAATGTTTTCAATCACTTAATATCATAGAACGAAATGAAGGAACGGATTTTGTTTCATCAATTTGTTCTTCTTCTTAAATGGGGCTAATGTCCTTGTAAGACCTGGGCCTGTTGGAGTCTCTTCTCCAGTCGTCAAGGTTTTTTTCGTATATCTTCAAGCATGTCATCCATCCACATATTTCTTGCTCTCTCTGCGCTGATGGTCTACCATTGAAAATACAGGCTATCATTCTCCTTTTCGAAGGCGGTACAACTTTTTTTATTTATGTGAAATTCCCAAGCTTAGGAATCACCCTATGAGGGCGAAAAACTAGCGACAAGAAATAAGAATTGAAGAAACAAAGCAGGATTAGGAAAGAATATTAACAGCAAAGGTAGAGGAAAAAACAAGGAGTCTGGAAAAGGAAACTGATCTGAACCTGATGGCTCAATACAAAAAAAAACGGGACTACTTCAGAAATAGGATTAGCGCAATTGAGCAAAGCTACTGCAATAAGGATGCTAGGAGTTTCTACAAAGAAGTAAATATGATCGAGAAAGGATACAAACCCACCTGCACCACGCTACGAAAAGAGGAAGGTACTATAGTTATCGACGACATACTCGAGGTGTGTCAGAAATACTTTAGATACTTCTTCAATAGAAAAAATCGCTAATGCCATAGTGAAACTCGAAAACCATAAGGCTCTAGGAGCAGATAGCATACCACAGAAATCTTAAAAAAAGATAGGGAGAAGCTATGCCTTGCCTTACAAAGTTTAATTTTAAAACTAATAGAGAAGCGGAAAGATGGCGGAAGAATGGCTTCTAGGCATATTTTACCCAGTCCACAAACAAGGTGAATTGATGAACTGCAAAAACTACGGACCAATCACGTTGTTGAACACAGCTCACAAAGTACTTTCACATATTTTGTTAAGCAGACTGAAACCACTTATGGACGACAAAGTTGTTTTGGAAGCAAGAATCTTAAAAGCAGAAATTAATGGAGCAAATAGCATCTTCACAACAAACGACACACAGCGTAAGGGGTCCATTACACATCCTCGATCTTTGGCTCGTTCTGTCCAGTTTCTTATTCCTAGCTGTAGTCTATAATAGAGAACGCGTGAAAATACTTTATATGTTATATTCAGTAGCGCTATTCTATTCCCCTGTAGTTGTTACAAGATAGAGGGTCTCCTTTTTTGTGTAAGAGACACTCTTTTCCCTCGTTCCACTCATCATGCATTTCATTCCGTCTCCAGGTTCATGTAGTTTTCATTTCATGTAGTTTTTGGATAGTTTCCTCTCCGCCTTGTTTAATAAGCTCCGCAGGTATGCTGTCAGACCCTGACGCCTTATTTTTTTAATCCTCGCACCGCTTGGGGTATTTGTTCCATGGTAGGGACTAGTGTTGGGTGGGACACGATTTTAAAATTAGTTTGTAAGAGGTGCCTCTTTTTCTTTTGAGCCAGTACAATATCATACTTCAAATGAGGCGAGGTGCTATTGTAATTGGCAAAATGATAAAAACGAGCAAATTAAAAAAGAAAGAAAATAAATACCAATGAAGAGCTTTTTTACGAGTTTAATTCTAATATGCATTAAACTGCCTTAGAGTAAGTAAGAAATCTATGCCTCCACAATGTACAGCCAAGGACAACTAATTAGAAACAGTTTAATAAAAAGTGCATATATACATTTTTTATGTTTTTGTTTAGCAATCATGTTAGGAATTCGTTAAGATATTGTTATTGATTTCCTTCAATAGGCCCACCATTATTATGTAGGTACATATATTTAAAAAAAATAGGAGGAGGTGATGGGAATTCTTTAATTTGATTCCCATATAAAAACATAAAAAAAACTGCATAAATGCAATTTTTATGAAACTGTTTCTAATTAGTTGTCCGTGGCCGTATAATATAAATTGCAATCCCTCTTCAGTACAAAATTTCACTCCCTCGAAAAATGTAAAAATTGTCTCTCCATCCATTTCAGTTCAGATTTAGAATCTCACCTCGCCGCAGTTCAAATTGGATATTTTACTGCCGCAAGCAAGGAAGAAATGTCTCTCCACTACGTGATTTACAATCACACCTCGCTTCATTTATCTTGATACACGCTCATATACCAGTAGGACATTATTTTTGAACCGCGATGTTATATATTATATATATAATATATGTATAAGTGTGCAGTTCCAACTGTTATATATTGTATATATAATATATGTATAAGTGTCCAGTTCCAACATCATAAGTAACGAAGACTGATATGCATTCCCTAGTTGCAGTTTAGCACTCAATCTGTTATGATGTACAATAAATATTTAAAAGCGAACATGTTCTATTTTATTTAAAAGTAACAATAACACACGCGACATTTAAAAAAATTGAGGCCTCAGTACAATTTACATCGTGTAAGGGACAAATGTACTGCCTCGTGTAAGTCCGGCTCAACACTAGTAGGGACTGCTGTGCTGTCATTCTCATCGTCCCCTTTCGTGTTCTGTACATTTGGGGTACCAATGCCCCTGCTATGGGTTCATTAACAATATTTCCTCAAAATGCTGTGCCAATACTTCGTGTTTGTTACTTAGTATCTCCCCACTTGTACCTTTGCACATTGTCACTCTAGGCTTAAATTCTTTCCGTTGTTGATTTACCTTTTTGTAGAAGTTTCTTGCGTCATTTAAGCTTGCTGATTCTTCTATTTTTTCATTTCTTCTTCCCAATACTGCCTTTTTTCGCTTTGTGTATTCTCTTCTCAGCTCGCCTCTTTTCTCTATACTCTTCTTCAGGATTTCTTGTTCTGTGCCTACTTAGCATGACTTGGCATGTTCGGGTTTTCTCCATTGTCGCCTGGGTGCATTCTTCATCAAACCACACTATTCCTCACCCTTGTTTCACGGAACCTAGAACATCTTCTGCAGGGGCCGTATTTGGTTTCTCGAGTCGATATCGACTTCTGTCGATAAATAAAAATTGGCATTTGGCGACACGATATCCACAACCTTCTCGGCTCGATAAAGACGTTTGACGTTTATTAAAAGGCTGCATTTATGCATACAATAAACTTTTAACAGTTTCTTTTTTAATTACATATACGTGGATTGGTGCACTTGGAGTAATATGACACAATTTGATAGTTTTCTATGGCAGGTCTTATCTGTCGATTTGGTCGTAATGCCAAATATGAAACTTGGAGAAAATCGAGAAGCTTTTTTTGTCGAGTCGATCCATCGACTCGAGAAACCAAATACGGCCCCAGTTCTGTATTGTTCTTTTTATGTCGTTGCATTGATCATTCAAGTCTGTATTGATCATTCTGAGCAGATGTCACTCAGTTTGGCATTCCTAAGCTCTGGTCGTCCTGGTCTACGTCATCCTTCCACCAGAGGCTAGGTCTCCCTCCCTGTCGCACCTTATAGATCTTATCACAACAAACTTTCGGAGCTGGTTCGTTTCCGCACTTACGAGGTAGATGTCCTACGCATCGGAGCCAATCGAGTTTTATTTTCTTCGCGAAACTATGTAGTATGTTTGTGTAGTATAGGCAGTCCATATCTCACCATCTGCACCCAAGGCCTTGTTGTTTTTAACCCGGTTTAAGGCTCTGCTAACTTCATCGTGTTCTGCCCATCGCGCCAAGATAGCTATAGGATCCGTTGATAAGATTACCCTTGTCCTTGCAGTATGTGCTAATAGAGTCCGAACGAAAAGGGATGAGGTTTCTTAAAAGTCGCATTTTCTATGCGCAGTGAGAATAACAACAGATTTCGAAGGGGAAATGTGAAAATCTATAAGCGCATGTCTTAGTTCGATGTGCGCAATGTTTATTTGTGTGTAATTTTCATTTCCCCACATGCGCGAAGAAAACCTCAACTGATTTGGATCCAACTCGACTCCCGATCCTGGTGTGGCCTTCGCTCTCTGTACGGTTCTAGTTCACCAACGATATTTTTCCCCAGGCTTCCTTTTTTCGACTATGAATTCTCTTTTTTTCTCTTGTATTTCTCTTCGCTTGCCCCTGTTTTCTGCTGCATTTTTTTATGTGGAAGACTAGAGCTCAGGGAAAGCCTTTTGTACTGTCGACAATCTATTTTTTTCGTATAGAATGCAATGTCTAAAAGCAAGCTCTAGTCGATAGATAGTGAAGGGAAAGAGAGAAGTGAAGGAAGGAACTGCCGCAACCATCTACTCCCAACTATTTCTGTCGCGACTCTGGCATCGGAGCAACGAGAAACAACTCGCTGGAGCGTTATGCCTCCTGAAACGAGTTAAATTCGATGAACCAACCGACGACATGCGCTGTTGGAGCGGGGCAGTGCTAGCGGAAGGCTATGACAGGAGGAATGAGGAATGGAAGAAAAAAGAAGGTGGGAAAGGCGGGGGACCGTGGTGCTGCCGGGATTCGAACCCGGGACCTCTGGGGTGGTAGCCAGGCGCCTTAGTGCCCGTCCACAACGCAGCCTGCCTAGACTAGCACTGCACCTAGCAAGAACAAAATTTAACCATCGCACACTAAACTTATATGGTGTAATGTGCAGTGCTAGGCTAGGCAGGCTGCGTTGTGGACGGGCACTTACTCCCTAGACTACCGAGGCCCCCGCTCGGTACGCAGCATTCTTACGTTCAGTCTTCAGCCTGGGTATTTTCTACCCATATGTCAATCTAGTTCACTCGTTCTTAACTTAAATGATTTCGTCAAACAAAGAATATTATTTCTGAATTTTAATATTCTATAATTTACTGCATTTTTTTGCAAATCAAAAAATGTTCTTGAATTAAGTTAGCATTAGTACTTTCATCTTCAACCATGTGCTATCCTCGCATTTAACGTAGATGTTGTACCTGGCCGCATAGCTACTGTTTGGTCCTTTCGCGCTTGGTTTGATTACGTCTCAAAAGAAAGTAAGTTTCTTTACAAATACGCGATGGATGCTAGTAAAAAACACCCATTTTCGTATCTACGTGAGTAACAATCTCTCGGAATCACTTTTACTATTAAACGATGCCTCGTACCTCATTGTAAAGATTTTACCGTAAATGTGCCGTCAAGGTCACGATTACGTAAATTTTAATGAGATTCATCGGCCACCTCAAAATACATGTATAGAGATAATGAGCGACGCTAGATTTTTTGCACAGTTCTTTGGGATTTTAACCCAAATTACGCGTTGAATATTCGAACCGGACAAACTTTTACTGCTGTTCTTGTCAATTTCCGGCCGATACTAATATTATAACAATGCTGACGGTTTATTGTCATTTTCAATGTTAATTGCCGGCCGCTTAACAAACCGACAGCCGCGGCGGGCTTGGTGAGTGAGTGTCTTGGGGCTCCTTTGAATAATTCATGCGGAGCCATCGTCGTTATTTGTTTGGCTCCTCAAACACCAGGCGATCATTGGACGTTTTAGCCCTGCTTCCGGTACAACCCATTGTCGACGCTCTGAATGTTCGCAAATGCGGTTTTGTTTCGCTAAAATAGCCGAAAAATTCAAAATCCAGATCTGGGCAAGCTCAAGGCTGCCTCGTTTTGCGATGCGGCCACAAATGTGCTGCCGAGTTGGCGCACTGCATTCAAAATCTGAAGATATCCCAATTTTGTAGTGGCCGGCCTCTCCGAAAAAGCGTTCACTTAGTGGTAAGCAGTTTATCATGTAAGTTGACTAGAAAAAATTTGGAGAAATTAACCTGTTCGGCGGCGATTAACACACCGCGTGCAGGCACTTGACCCACATTGCATCATCCGATGATTAACGGACGCGCATACACGATTCACCTAGTTCAAAAATAGCCCGAAGATCACATTCTTCCCACGAATGTCATAAATCTCCGAAGTCCGAAATGCGACTTGGAGCCATCGATCGCGGCAAGGATTGGGCACAAAATACAAACTCGGAAAGTTAGGTTTTAACTTTTATTAACAAAGATTGACTAGAATGACTGACTTAGGCTTTGGGCAGATGGGCACCTTCTGGCTGGAATCCGTTTTCGTCAGCGACATAGTTCAAAGTGTATGTCTGACCATCAGCTCCGATCCACGAGACGGATCCGCGCACAGAGATGGCTTCATGATCGGTTCCAATGTTGTTGAGCTGGGCTTGCTCTTGGCGGGAGGTTCCGTCGCTGGTCTCGAATCTAGAAAGAGAACAGATTAAACCAGATTTTGGCAGCTAATCACGGGCAGAACTAACGCGAAATTGTATCCATCAGTTCCAATGTTGTCGCTGTCGTATTTCAGGATCTGTGCGTTTTTGGAGTCATCTACTGGAGCGGCGAGAGCTACAGCGAGAACGGCGGCGAGAACGATTGCGAACTTCATTTTGTAGAGTGCTGATATGTGGAATGTAACTGAATCTTTGGTTGCTTTATCTACAGCCAGAGCCTAACTAATGATGCTTAGTGAAATGAGATCGTCTTTTATACTTGTCTAATATCTCAATGCCAACGAAAGTGAATCCGACAAGACTCGGTAAAGATGGCATTATGGAGTATAAATTAAGGCAGTGCTTACGGGCTTGGGTGTTGTCTATTGCCATATACGCACAGCAAGTGGTTTCCGACACATGAATTCTTGAGAACACTATTTGGGATGGGAGTGTAGTTGCCCATTGTCTCCACGTTGGCAAGGTAGATGCGGGTTTAGTGCAATTATAATGCTTGTATTTGAATGGGATTAGAGGGTGAATGGTAGTTATTAGAACTCAGTGCAAATGGGTGGTTTAGAAATCTATTAAAAATATTTGATTTAGAATTTTAGGAAAATCAATTTTAGACACGATGGCGAATAGTAAAGGAAAATCAAAATCACTTTTTATCAGAAAATTTAAGTTAGGCCAGCACCCCTTGGTACTGTCAGCCTATCATGTGATCGTGTCGTGGTGCCATATTTAGTAGTCAACTTATTTTGAAGTATATAATGGATTGAGTGGAGTTCTACGGCAAATAGTAATGAATGTTCTGTTTGAATTGGTTAAATGTAGTAAGCGTTCGGAAATAGTGCCTGTGGAAGGCTGTTCCACAATTATTTTGTCCGATTGTCAAATGCATTCCTTGAGTGAAAGTAAGCATGCACACAATTGTTTAAAGTATTGGTCTGTTCTAGTAAATCCAGGCAGAATTTGCAAAATTCTACGATTGCCTGATTAAGGATTGTCAAGCGATAAGGGGGAAAATTGATGTGCTGTAATAATAAAACAGAGAAACAGTTTTTATTCTTGCACAATTCTGAAATTTCTTGCATAGGCAAGCATTGCATTTAAAATATTGCATGCAATATTGGAGCAGGGGCTAGACGATTAAAAAGGGTGATTCCTAAGGTTAGACTTTCACATAAAAAAACGCGGTAAAATCTGATTGATCCTGTCAGCTAGTTCAAGCGTAGCTTAGTGCTGCCCTATGTAGCAACACTTTCGATGCATTTGGATAATCAAATTCGATTTTCTTGTAAAATACTGTGCAATGCATTCCAATCAATGCTTTAGTAGAAATGTCCTTTCGTCCAGGCATTCTTTCTATTTTCAAATATTCAACGTTGCTGGTTTGTGCGCGTTTTGGTTATTATAGCTTTGTAAAAAAATATAATTGTGTATTAAAGAACACAAGACAGAAGTAGAACTTCGCGTACAATAATAAAGAACATACATATAGACATATGACCACTTGACGGCAATATAATATTAACGAAATAATAATCTTTAATGCACAATCTTAATTTTTTAGATAACCGCCTCCTCATTTTTACCTTACCGATGTCTGTGCCATCTATGAACAAATTTAAATAAATTGTAAATATTTTCCTGCTGGTTTGATAGAATTTATTTATATGGCATCACTTAATTGCTTTCATGGCTGTCGCTGTCAGCTACTTTGTTGAAGGAGTGTGGAAAATTGCTCTTTTGGCGGTGATCTTCGCGAAACTCATCAGCTTAAGTTGTTAGTTGTTGCTTAAAATGTTAAACTAAATAAAGTGGAAACTAAATTGTCAGTATATACTTGTGCATTCATTCAATTATGAAATTAAAAGAAAACTTGCACGTTAAAGTGTCAGCTGTAAACGAGTGAGAAGGCAACTTCCGGTTTATACAACAGTCCTTGTTTTCGCATCCAATTCCGAATTCACTCGTACCTGCTCGAGAAGGGAACTTTCACTTCAAAATCCTCGGAACGAGAACAAGGAAGTTTCACTTCAATAATCCATTTGTAAATCGGAAGGATCGAGATCAATAAAATTTTACGAATGTCACTCATCTGTTTACCTGCTCTCGTTGAGTAAACATACTCCGTTTCAGTTGATAGTAGGTAAGGCTATCACGTTTTTCTTTGTTGATTCCTTTTCCGTAACAGTTTTAGCAAACGTGTATACAACTACGGTATTATATCTCTTTGATAATTTCGTCTACGTCTAAATAACAAATCAAAGTAATTCCTCCTCTTCCTTTTTATCGTATTGAAGCACTTTGTTCATCATACTCACTCTCTCATTAGGGCACTATAAGTGTTGCTAAATATGTCAAAGCTTCAATTAGTTTTTGGTGTAGCTGCTCGGTAGATAATTTTTTTCGATGTAGACCTGTATACTATTGGGGTAGATTAGAACATGTTAGGCGTCCATTACACGTTTATGCGAGCGTCAATCAATTCCATCAGTCATGATTGATGGAAATCAAAATATTCAGATAATTACATCAGCCATCACTTTAAACGGTAAGTTTTCGGTCAGTCATAGCAGTGACTGTGGCACAAGTGACAGCAAAACCTATAGTCTAATGCCCGCCTTAGAGAGGGCCTGAGGAGTCCTTCAGTAGATGTCGATGAAACCTCAGTTTGAACTCTAACATGTTGTACGACTTCGGAAAATTATTCCACAATCGAGTCCTGTGGCGCAGGAAAAACATTGCAGAGGCAGAACTTCAATAATAGAGATTTTTCAAAGGGGGCTCCGGGTCAAGTCTATTATTGAACATCTGAGGGGTCACATAACAAAAATTCCTAGTTGCAGAGGCAGAAGGTTAGGGGACGTCCATAAATTACGTGAGGTGATTTTGGCGATTTTTCGACCCCCCCTCCCCCCTTGGTGAGATGTCGTGAGATTTGGCTCGACCCCCTCCCCCCCCCTCAATCTCACGTGAGATTTTTAAAATTTTAAAAAATTTGTAGGATTTACACTATTATGCGTATTTTTAGTGAAATACCTTAATCTGTGCTTGATTGCTTTTAGAAATCATAATTTGTGTTGAAGAACAGTACCACAAAATCATAACAGCACCAACTAGGCATGCACCCAATATAAACTACAATACCTGTGGATTACCATTTAGCAGGTGATTCTGCCTACCCTTTGGAAACCAACCTCAGGGTGCCTTACAGGGATAATGATTTCTTAACAAGAGAACAGAAAACTCGTGTATTTGTAGAGCAAGCATATAAAAGTGAAAGTATGTCTGTAAATGTTCAATAGACTCCGAAACCGCTCATCCGATTGGCCTGAATTTTTGTATATAGGGGTTTTCGGGTACGGCGGGTGTTCCTACGAGGTCTATTTTGCTCTATCTCGAACACTTCGGGTGGCTGTAGTGTACCGATATCCGTAAAATTCGAACTTTTGTATGCGAGGTACTCTTCGAATTACTGCTAAAGAGCTATTATTTTGGTTTTTTTCGAAAAAAATACGATTCCCAAAGTTTCAGATCGATCGGTCCAAATTTAAAATGGCGGCCAACACAAAATGGTGGATTACCTTTTTCTTTGCAAGCCATTCGGTATGGGTATTAAATGAAAGGGTATGACAAGTAGTATCACCTAATTACTACTATTGGTTTATGGGTGCAGCACAGGCGCGCCGGGTCCCAGCTAGTGGAATATAAAAAAATTTAGAATTTTACAATATATTGACATACGAAGGTTGGCTTTGGCATCCACTGATTCGTTTTTAGAGAGTAACGACTTGACTGTTTGAATAGTAATGGTAGAGCCATTTATGACTCTGGAGATATACAAACTTCGGAGCATTCTTCTATATATGTCATCGTTAGGTAAAAAACCTGTGACTGAAAGACCCAGGGGGGTTATCCTGGAATCCGATTCGAAAGTCATGAAATTCGGAAATAAGAAAATGGTATCCTCCACCAATGCGAATTCGAATTAAATTTGTCCGCCTGTTATCGGATTTCAGTCCGCGAGTAAAGCCATTGCCGCATGCGCTGCATTTATTTGTTTGTTTTAAAATATTCTAAAAACTCTTTAAATATTCTTGAAACAATTTATTGTTCGCATCAAAATGTCAAATTAAGTTAATAAATGAAGTTGGTTGGCTGAAAATAATTTCTTTTCGAAGATTTATCAGGCATCGCTACTACCTTCCGTTTGCTTCCTACTTTCGTATCGCCTTAGAAAAGCGGAGTCTGAAGTCACAGCCAGCTTCTCAAATTGACGTTTGAGCCGCCTGTACATCAGGATACAGATTCAAGAAGTCTGTTAGACTTCCATTCTTCACAACTCTCGATAATGATAACAAAAGGTTTTCAAAATCTATCTTGGCCTCTAGTAGGTATGTCAGAGCAGATGGTCGTCGATTCAAAATTCGAGTCCTGTAAGATGCTTAGATAACTAATTATGTCGCCTGGTGCAAATGTCTGCTTTTGTAGTGACAATGCACTGCAGACAGCATGTGTTCTGACTGATGTGAAAAGAGCCGATTCTTAATATAATCTCTATGATTGCAGTAGGATTGGGTACATTATGCACTTGAGATTCTTAGGAGCGCATTAGGTTCCAGGTTTCTCAATTGGGCTTCTAGGCCTTTTTGTTTTGTTTAGGCTTAGACCCCCACACTAGTTCATCGTAGGGTCGCAATCTGTCCAAAAATGGTGGTATAAGTCAATGCATACATTACTTTCGCAGTTTTCCCCAGACCATTGTATAAAGAGATAAGAATTTTTCATCACGTCTTCATTCCCAGATATTTAAATTATTTTCTTTACTTTTTTTTGGATGTTCCAGTTGGATGGTATTTGAAACAGTGAACAAATACAGTGTAAACGGCAGTGCGAAATTTTTATACCCAATTGCTATTGAGTCGAAATATAGTAATAGTATCACGTATACTTTTGATTCATTATTCCTTCTCTATTTGCAATATGTTTTGATAAAACCTTTCACCATGTTCATCTGATACTGCACCAAGATTTTCGTGAATGAAATCTAAATGCGGGTCCGAAAAGACGATTTTAAAGGTTTTCTCATTTACAGATATTGTTAAAATTGAAAAAAACAAAAATATATTAAGAAATATTGCAAAAAAAATACAGAAAAATCGAAAAATACCCATTTTGAGGGCTAAAACCCCCTAAAAAGTGGGCTTCTCGGAGTAGAAAATCGGTAGACTTTATAACCCCTTATTAAAAAGCATAAAAAGTAGCGCTCTGCCAATTTTCAGCCTGTACCTAATTATTTCCGCTATATCGTTTTTTTCGGCTTAATTTACCTGTACTATTAATTTAACCCAGTTTTCTCGCGATTTTACACTGTTTCTTGCGGAAAAAAATTACGTGAGATTTGCGGAGACCCTCCCCCTCCCCCACGTGAGATTTGGTGAGATTCGGCTCGACCCCCTCCCCCCCCTAAACACCTCACGTAATTTATGGACGTCCCCTTATTTATTTCAGTGAGACAGTCATTGTGGTAAAAACGGTAAAATTGCGCCAGAGCTGCTACGTTCCTGCGCTGGCTGGAGAACGTGAGGATGGATGGTGCAGGTTTTGTTAGAAATGACATAGTACTTCGTTTTTAATGCGTTGAATTCAATACGATTGTTACTCCCCAACGAAGAATGAGCTCGATACCTCAGTTGATTCGATTGGACATGAGCTTACAATCAGGCAGAATTGAGCCCTGGAGCCACCTGCAAAGATGGTGCGGGGTTTTGATTCGACACAATCCAATATTACGTTTATTCACGGCCAGAGAAAAATTCTTAATCCAGTTCTTTAGAATAGAGTCAATACTAATAGTTCAGAGTTTAGTCAACAGACCAGAGTGCTATATTCTATCACGAACACGCCAATTTACATCATAAATGTTCAAATTTCCCGCAACAATAAATGATAAGAAGTCGGAGATATTTTCGGAGATATACGATTCCAGCATATGTATATATTACTCAGGTACACTTTCACACCCGTAGACTAATTTACGAGAAGCTTATCCAATTTTCGATATTTCAGCTTCAACACTAGCAAAAGAATTTTTTTCGCCGAATATATCCTACGATTCGGCGTACCGCTTGAACTTACAACAGATCAAGGTGTGCAATGTGGATGTAAGTCGTCCAGTGAAGTTGCCAACCTTTTTGGTATTCGCTGAATTCGTACATTCGTCTGCAACCCACAAGCAAACGGGGTGGTCGAACTCAAAGCCACCGCAAAAAACATTACTCTTGGGAGTGAAAACCCGCCCCTCGTCTCTCATGTTAGGCAGTGCTGGGCAATAGTTGACCTTTCCAGAGCACCAGCAAAGCCTTTGTTATACCTCTCTCACTCGAACTCAAAGCTTTTGCCTATACTTTTTTCTCTCGAACTCACAAGCAGGATAGAAGGGCTCTGAATCTACCGGAAACTTGTGTCGCTCACAAGAATTGCCCGGCGCTATACTAGGCACTCACCAGCAAAGCTTGCCTACGGTCAGAATCTGACAGATGAAAATTCAATAGAACACTCAGAACTCCTCGCTCGTCTCTGTTTGCATAGCCCCCTTTTAGACGGGCGGACACCGAACAGACACCGAACAGACAAAACGAACGAACAAACTGGGTGTATAGGGAAGAGGGTGAGAGAGAACGATGGGGAGGGCAGACAATTTTCATGGACACTTTGAGCGAACTGTGAACGAACATTTTGAGAGTTCCTGCGTTGTTGTTGTTGTTAGGACACGAAATCAAAAGGGAATTTCAAAAAGCAAGAACAGCAAGCCATGAAGTTTTGAAAGTTTGTTTGAAATTTTTGATATTTTTCGTTCGTTTGTCCGTTCGTTGGTGTCCGCCCGTGTAAATGCCCAGCCGACACTTCACCGGGCTTCAAAAGGGAATTAACGATGACAATTAAGTTTTGTCTGTTCGGTGTCCGCTCGTCTAAAAGGGCCCATATAAAGCAACAAGTTTTCCTAAAACGTTTTCCAGAAAAAACATTAATTACCCTTACCAACTGTAGTTTTACTAGTACGAAGAGAATGCGCTAGCAAATTGCAAATTGTGTCATTGCGTTTGTTACTACATTAAAATTTTATTCCTGAAGGGTTTTTTTCCTATGGCAACAAGTTAGAAAGGGTCCTTTGATAGTTGACCTGAATGGACCAATAGATTTGCTTTTGATAATTCAAAACACACGAAGCCATTGTGGCGGGAGTAATGACACTCTTAGATCAATCTTCTACTTCTCACTCTGAGGTTATTTGCCAAGGCAACAGCAAATTATTGCATGCCAAAAATTAACTGCAGGCCACTATGAAGTTTTCAGACAAGTCTCTGGCGAGATTTCAGTAAAACCACTTTCGTGCCCGGTCATCAGAAGTTTGTAGTCATTAATAAACAATAAAAAGACTGTGATTGCGAAGATGTGCATGTGATCGGTAAAGGAATACACCACCAAACACAATGAACTGCCGAACTTCACACTATTGGAAGAAGACAAAAGTTTAAACTAATAAATCTTACGTCGATTGGATTCGAAAGTTGATAGAAGATGTTATCGAGTTTCCGTCCACATCTGCCGTGCAAAGGACAAATGACCTATAAGCATTATAGGTCAAAATGGCTTTGTATGCATTTTTTGATATAAAATATTCATATTTATCCTTAAAAAAAATTTCAGGCTGATTGTACTTTTTAATTAAAAGTTATCACTTTGAACAGTTACTTTATTTGCTTCAGTTTCATGTATTTTGAAAACTTTGAACGCGTTTTTCTCGAAACGAGCTTTTTGCAGATAGATCTTTTTGCCTTTGCACGGCAGACATGTAGACGAACGGTATTGGTAATCGTACGATCTCGATTAGATTCTACCACTTCAATGGCTGAAAGAAATAAGAATTAAGGAGACAATAAATTTGAAGGGCGCGTGCTGGACGCTGACATCATTGGCCATAAATTCGCAGAAAAAACATCCAGTTCGCGACATGAAGAAATTGTTGCAGAATTTCATTGATAAAACTTGAAAGCCGAGCCAGGTTAAAGTAAACATCATTATTAAGCTGAGAGGCGTCGAAATAGATATTTATAGATTGCGGCCGAATGACGAAGCTCGGTGCGGGAACATGCTAACCGCAATCAGCGACGCTTATCAGCTGCCTTCTAGAAGTCGAGACAAAAGCCGCATCTTAATTAAATCAGTTTTCGAAAGTAGTTTCTGTCTAGCCTGTCAGCAACTATCAGAAATGGGTGAACTTTGGGCAATCTTGATCTTCTGATCGCTCAATAAATCAACATTAACAACACTAACTTGGACCAATTCTACCTGGCGGAGTCGGTTCTAATCACCTGAGCCTTAATTTCTGTAATATATGCCACGCATATTCCGGAGATTTATCTCGGGCCTGTGTGACACAGAACTCAAGAAATATTTTAATGGCGATGAGCAGTGCGCGGACGGGTTTTAAAGCCGCTTTCTGGGCTCATCTTCCATGCAAATTAATTAAGAAAAGATAACGTTAATTCGCGATTTAAGGCTTCTAATATCGCTGATAACTGTTCATATTAAGTCTTGTTTTTCTTGGTTAACTTTCACTATTTCTTCACTTGTTATCAGACCGGTTGGTGTGAATATATTTGCGCTCGATGTGGTGATAATAGAGTAGTAGAGATGGGCGCGTGTGTGTTGACTCGCCTCTATTTGTTTGTTTGAAAACTGTAAACACCTAAAAATTTCGGCTGACATTTGCATTAATTTCTAGTCATGAAGCCCACGCTGACGACGAGTTGGGTAAGGCCGACAGGTTGAACTTGAGCCACTTCGAGAGGAGTCTCTACAGAAGTATAGAGCCCTACAGCTCATCTACATTGCGGGGAGCTACTCTTCATTGGTCCATTTTAGAATAGAATCACGATCGCTCGGCGTGGTTATATTTCGGCTATTTTGGGGAATACAGAAGAATGTTTTCGAATTCAGGAATTTCATTTCGAAAGTTCAAGGCTGATCAATTGAATGCGGAAGAAGTCCATCAGGTTGTCAGAAAATGCAGCTCTCAAAGAGTGATGGCGGTTTTTGTCTAAAGCTTTGTTTTTTGCAGCAAATGATCACTAAATGGCGCCAATGTTAACAGAAGAAATTTAAGACATTTTAAGAAGCACGAAGTCCATTCAATTAGTTTGCATAAACGTGAGAACTGAATATTAAACACATTTATTTTCTGTTTGATTGTGCTGCAGATGTTATCAACATATCGAGATCGACGTTCACCGAAATTCCATTTGCAGCAGAAGTCCGAGTTAACTGAAAGCAACGCAAATGATTGAGACGTAATTAAATGCTGTTTCCTTCAATCTAAATTTTTGGGTACTAAACTTAATTTTAATGGATTTACAAGAGAAGGCGTTAAACCTTTGACAGACTGTTAGTATCGAAACCATGGTAATGAGTCAATGTGTCTGTACTCAAAAATCAAAGGTTACAACCGCGGCATTATTAGTAACTTCAGCGCCAGTTCCCAGCTGCGGAAAATGAAGGAAAGTTATATTTCCAGTTGTTTGACAGCTTATTGAAACGTGATGGCGTGTTTTAACTTTAGTGTGACTGAGAAAGTTACTTTGACTTTGTAGTTTTAACTTTGACAGCTATGAATCGCGGCTGTCTGTCAGTTTACCTACTTAAAGTAAACTATGGGTGATGATAAACGAGCCAATGCATTGATCAATTCGAACTATCAATCATCAGCTGTAAAGCCAAGGGAGGTTATCGCAGTGAAGTTCGTTGCATTGAGCACCCTCCCTGCCCTATAAACTGACAATTGTCAGTTCGAATTGATCAATGCATTGGCATTAGGTGTATCATCACCCTATGGAACAGAAACCGCACGTATTCTAGTAGTCTGTTACTGTTAGTTAGTTAGCATGAGATTTTTTGTTGTTTTGTACACAGCTACATACACAATAGAATCGCTACACGAAAAAATGCAGAACAGTCAGTTTATCGTGTAACTCGTATAACATGCACAAACCAGTGTTAAGCCGTGTAATTTGGCTCATTTGGCTGAACTCATTGACATGTATAAAATGGACTGCTCAACTGACAAATTTCTATACAAATTAATGGACCCAAAAAGTATAGTCCTCGAACTCATCTATGAACCAGTTTTGACACCGAACTCAAATTTTGTTAGATTTCGTGTTATAGTTCAGTGCATTCAGTGGCAGAAATTAAATCAGATTAGTAACAAAATTGAAAAATTAAATGTTACATTCAAGACTATAAACCAGAGGATTTGTTGAAACAGGCGTAGATAACCTTGAATTTTTTAATAAAAACATTTGTAATTGATAAAAAAAAATATGTTAAAGCGGAAAAATCATCGAAATTTCATTTGTTATTTTTTTTAACAAAATTTGTTTTTGGTTTAATATTCCAAATGCGAATTTAAAAAACTGACTTGTATACCATGTCAATGAAAAAATGTTTGCCACCTGTGGAACGAATATTGGTCCCACAAAAGTCTTGTGATGAGCAGTCCATTCTATACATGTCAGTGGTCGAACCGTATAGCCCAAAACAGAATGAATGCAGAAACTTCGACTTCAACTTTGCATTTTGACAGTTTCATACATTTTTTATAGTACTCACGTTCAGTTAACAGAATCAATGCAGTAAACGTTGCAGTAAACTTTGCGCCGACTTCGACTTTGAAAATTTTAAAAGTTGCTGCAAAAATTTCAGAACTACCAACACAACATTTCAATTTTGCCACTGTAGCCAAATTAGAAAATTTAAATTGATTGAGTTTATCGTATGCAAAATTTTATAATTGCAGGTAATATACGTAAAAGTCACATACAATAAAAAAAAATTGGTAAATTTTTTAAAATTTATAATTTTTGTTATGTTATTAAATGGTGATAGCAATTGTAAATTCTATCTGTCAAATTATAGACTTTGAAGTTCTGAAATGAATGTGTTAGCGCTGTGCAGCAAATTCGACTTTACTGCAACGGTGAAGTCAAAGTCGAAGTTTCTGCATTCATTCTGTTTTGGGCTTATACCGTAATATTTATTGCATTGAAAGGTCGAGTTTAGTGCAATCAAAGCGTAACTTAGGGAAACGTAACTTTTTTGTTTCTAATGGACGAAATCGCCCAGCTGCCCGAAGCTCCAACGATTACAAATTCAGTTTTTTGTGGGATGAAATCGAACTGTCACTTTCTCTTGGTGCCCCCTTAGAAACCAACTAATGACGCTAGTAGGGATCACACCCTTAAAAGCGTACTAAGCCAAGATGTAAAGTTATCTTGTCGAAGGCTGTATGGCAGTGGATAGTTTTTGCACTGTGGTTTAACGATATGTTCTGTACACCGAGCGCACCAGGTTGCATAATGCCTCATGTAAGGCGCAGTAGAAATGATGTCAGGACACTTGTTGACTTGTGCTGCGTTTTTTTAATCTTTTCTGTTCTGTCCTGGAACAGCTTCAATAGAAACTCTTGTCCCCGATAATTATCGAGAAAAGTATTCAGCACAAAGGGAAATTTGAAATTTCCCTTTTCTCACATACGTTTTTTAAGTTGACAGTAGTTGACAAATAAAATAAATTTTTTGTTTACTGACTGAAAAACGATAAAAACTAATAGAGAGAAAATCGGCAGTGCAAATTATGAATTCGCTGCCTAATCGACCAAGGACATAAGCACTATAGTCCAGGAACCAGGGGTTTTAACCTGACACTAAAACCAATAGAAATGATTTTTGGCACACGGGCAGTTTTACTTCGAAATTTTCAACCCCTTCCACGTTATTGATGGAATATCAATTTTCCGAGTTTTCCCGGGAATTTTTCCCAGTTTCCATGGATGTTCGCGTGCAGAACAATTTTTTTCTTAAAGTACTCTTCAAAAACTACCCGTGGGCCAAAAATCATTTCTATTGGTTTTAGTGTCAGGTTTTAGTAAAATTCTGACTACAGCGCCTGGACTACTACAAAGGACACATCAACAGGCCTATCTTGATCGTCTATTTTTTTCTTAAATTTGTTTGGCGAACATTTTTAGTTGTAAGAGGCTATAAAATTTTTGTGTGAAAATAAATGAATTAAGGTAGATTCACACATGACCGGGACGTGTCATCGCCGGAACAGTGACGTCCGGTGCCCGTCGAAAGGAAGCATTCGCACATCTCAGAGAACTCGAATCCGTGCTTTATTTATTGCGATAGCCTTGGATGAAGAGCAAAATGCTATAAAAACGTAAATGGGTCCATGAGGCGTGGAAAAAAAACTTTTTATAATCTAAAATTTAAATTATAATTCCATAAAAATTCAAAAATGGCAACTGAAATTAATGAAAAAAAAAAGAATTTACTAATATCTACTATTTAATTTTTCTCCGATTTCCTTCCAAATGCCATTCATTAATTGAGCATCCACATATTTTGGATGCGACAAATCATACGAAATTTTATTTCCCTATACAAATTCAATTAGCATTTCGTCGTTTGACAAACGCGCCATCGCAGTGCAGTGTCCGTGTTTTTCTAAAAAATATCGTCGACAACGATTTTCTAAAACACGGTCTGCTCCCGGTCCGGACTCTGAATCCCGGCATTACCACTGGCACGGAGAAGTGCGGACGCGCCCATTTAAAAGTATTGCGATGAAACTGACGGGTCACGTTCCTGACACGTCCCGGTAATGTGTGAGTCTACCTAAAAGTGTCCTTTCATTGAACTTTTAGTTAACAATTTTTTTTTAGTTTTTTGTTTTGGTTCAGTAATTTTAGTTTAAATTTTGGTTTTAATAAATTGAATTGGAATTTGGGATTAATAATTTTTATTTGAATCTGCATATTTCACATTGAATTTTTAATATAGAAATTGGGAATCGAAGGCCACTTGCGTTCTTAATTTGATACCCTTCATTTTTTCCGTTACACTAACCTTGTGGAATCCACCAATTTGCCATAGCGCTGCAAATCATACATTGTTGGTGGTTCCTCATCGAACAAACCTCAAAGCCGTAGCTGTAATTTATGTAAATGAAAATAAAAATTCCGCTTTCCGTTTTTTTAACGTTCCAGAGCAGAACATATTAAAAACACACCTTTGATTGCGGTCTGGGTTGGGTATAGTTCAATAGGCCAAGCGAGTGGCTTTAGTGCTTTTGGACCCTATGCCTCACTCAAGAAGAAGAAGCAGAAGTATTGATTTAGAAGTTACAAAAGTGTAAATCTTCATTTGGATGACAAGATGCGCCCTGGCCCACAGAAAAAAATGACGACAAGTACTGTTCAAAACTGAGACATCGAAAG
Source organism: Thereva nobilitata (assembly GCA_963855945.1). NCBI lineage: Eukaryota > Metazoa > Arthropoda > Insecta > Diptera > Therevidae > Thereva > Thereva nobilitata. The sequence goes on from OY979696.1 coordinate 1,209,631, forward strand.
GAAATAGTTCTTCAAGAGCGAAAAAGCAAGAGTTTAACTCGATACAATATCACTAGGCCTGTAGTGGATAATTGTGGCCAACAATCAACATTAAAGCTTATGGTATGCATTTCGCTGGGATCAGAAGGGTGTAGTTTTTATGAGCTGCTAAAACCGGATGAAACCAATACCGAAAGCATTAGCTGCCCGAGGCTTGAAAGAACAATGAGCAGAATAAGCCAGAACAGACGACAGAGTGATTTTTCATCGGGACAACTCTCCATTGGCGGCGTAAGAGGGCTTGACACCTGGGCGGTTTTCCGAAGTTATTCTTCTGTTGACGTAAGCAGAGTTTTAGGCCAAATGTTATGACTTATGAGGATATCACCCATTGCTCTTTAACGAGTCTAGTTCTTCTCTATCAAATCATTCTAACATTGGTCTCTGATAATTTTCTGGCAATGTTAGAATTTGTTTGACTTTGAAGGAAAATTTTGATGGCTTTGATTTTTATCACACAGTTCCCCAGCGATACCCCAGATGTCTGTATCCATCTACTTTTGTGTTTGGTTCACTTCTTCTAGGACTTCACACCAAAATGAAAGGTAGCATAAAACTCTGAAATCATCACAAAGCTGGTAAGAGTATGGATGTTGCCTCTGATGCTGAGTATAAAGGATTGCTAATTTCCCTGGTCAGATAATCCAGATTCCAGGAAGAGAATGACAAATTGCCTTTTCTACTATAATCTGAGATGAGTGTATTTGAGCAACAACAGAGCCAAAGCAATGAAGTTATTATCAACGTCAATCAATCGTAATACATATGAATAATAGCGTACAAGTGCCTGTTTAGATTGTTTTATAAATAATTTCGCCTTGATTCGCCAATTATTTCTTCTTGCGTATTTGTGTGGCTACAAAGTAGTTGAAAACATGCAAACTTACTCCACATAAGGCATATTTGCACCTTTTAGATACACCTGCAAATACCAGGAATTTTCAAAGTTCATATTCGTGTGGCTACTAGCTCCACTAAAATTGGTATCCAAGCGGTTGTAGATTTGACTACGAATGAACTGATTGACTAACTTGAATTGTTAAAATAGCAATTTCCCCCAAAATGACATAACTTATCGTTGCTTTACGATTAATCTTCCTAATCTGTTTAATAAAGCGATAAATCAGGTTTAGCGACAAATTAAGATCTTCTCGAAAATTATTCGTAATTCTCATGGCCATCGTCACATTCCGCAGCAAGGTTGCCACAAACTTAATCACTCAGTTTCAACACAGAAAAAAACTACAATTTTTTTATCAAAACTTCTAATTCTGCTTTAATCCTAATAATCCGTTAACAACAACAAAGTTATGGTTCTAAACGCGTGGTAAATGGGCGCCTTCTGGCTGGAAGCCATTCTCATCAGCGACGTAGTTGAGTGTGTAGGTCTGACCATCATCTCCAACCCATGAAACGGATCCTCGGACGGAGATAGCCTCGTTTTCGGTTCCAATGTTCTTAAGTTGAGCCTGCTCCTGGCGGGAGGTGCCATCGCTGGTCTCGAAACTACCAAGGACAGATTATTTAGCATCGCCGAGCGATGTGAATTAAAGATCAGACTTACGCAAAGTTGTATCCATCAGTTCCGATGTTGTCACTGTCGTACTTAAGGATTTGGGCGTTCTTTGAGTTATCCACAGGACCAGCGAGGGCAACAGCTAAGACAGCGGCGAAAACAACGGCGAATTTCATCTTGAGAGTTTGGATTTACTTCGTTAGCGCGAAACGATAGACTATGAGCGTCTTCACTTTCTCATTTCCTTTTATAGCTATGAACTTGTAAAGCGATCGTTTGCATAAAATTCAGATCAGAACAAATTTTAATGAACAAATTCGAATAAATCCCACCTGTTATAAAAATATGGCTAAAAGCGCTCAATAAAAAATGGACCAGTTCAGGTCCCGGACTGATTCGAATGTTTTTTTCTGTTTTTTTGTGGCAAGGTTTCATTCAACCGCCACTTGACTCGTATGCATGCTGATTTGGCGCATAAAATATGGAATTCCGTGAGGCCTGCGGTACGCAAGACGAAGTTGAGCCATATTTCACAGCTGTAGCAGCAGCCCACACTGAACAACTTTTAACGGGATCAGTTTGAACTTTATAAATGGCGCAAATGCTCTTGAACTTGATTCGAGTTTTTAGCTGCAAGTCGAGACCAAGTTTTCCCGCATAACTTCCCGGCGAACCAGCGGGAAGGAGACTTTCGCTTTTCAGAGCAAGTGTCCGATTTGCTTGAGATTGATGCTACTTGCTTCGGAGTGGACCTTCTCATATGCATCTCATAATTATCTTGTTATCGCATATCTGTGTTGTATTTGCAATCGGTGTGTTGTTTTATGGCTTTCTGCTTGGCATTTATATCCCTTTCTTACCCTTTCCTGCGGAAGACTAAGTTCACGGATCACCGTTTGTTCACATCTTTCTTCGAGCAGCAGGGGATGTGCTAGGCCCCGCGCAAAACAGGAGACACTTAGACAGTAGTGCCACATTTCTACTTACCAACCCTTTTCAATGATGTTTCCATCCAAACCGGCACAAGCCCTAAAGTCATTAGAAGGGTCCCTCGAGGGGTGCTCACCAGAGCTGCGACAATGGAGGAGACGGATCGGCGACCAGGCGACTCTGCTTTCTTTGCGCAACAGGTGACTTCGATCCGATGACGTTCGCTACCCAATTTACTTGTTACCACGTGCATCGGAAGATGGATCGCATTGTAGGGAGAGCTTCTGCCTATTGGGTTTGTGGGTCTCTAACCTGCATCGTAGTTATGGTATAGTGCAGTGTTTTTCAACCTTTTTCGTTGAGTGGCACCCCTGACTGAAAAATAAAAAATCGTGGCATACGAGGGAGTGCTGGGAATCTTACATCGGTCTAGCAGCAGGGAATGTGTGCAACTGCCTGTGCAACTAAACTCACCCACCCTTTTTTTGTATGACGTTCAAGTCCAGACCGGTACGAGCCGTAACGGCAGGCGTCGTCAACATGACCCTTAAAAAGGGATCCCTCAAAAAGTGCTCACCAGAGCCGCAACAAGATAGCCGTCTAGCTACGTAGTTGCCATCACTCCTTACATTTCTTTGCTTCTCTCTGTTTCTTTGGGCTTCGTAATGCTTAAGCCTCTGGTGGATGGCCTTTAGCGCCACTTCCACCATTCTCCATACATCCTCCGACCTTATCATATTGTTCAAGATATTCTCAGATATTAGCTGCACTTCAGCAACTGCTTCCAACATCCTCCTCTTTATCGTCCGGGCATTCCGGGCAGAACGGTGAATCGTCCAACCTGAACCCTGCGAAGGTATGCCCTATAACGTTCATGCCCACTCAAGAACTGCGTGAGGCAATAACTCACTTCCCCATGGTCCTCATAACCCACTTCTCCACATTTGGTATGAGTCTACGGGTCCACCGGCTGCAGTAGACTTGACAGTAGTGCAGTAGACTTGACACCCCCTGCCATGTTGCAATGGCCAGAGTCTGTCGCCCTTCAATGCAAGAATATCATTGAGGATCATTCCAGCTATCACGCAGGCTGCTTCGTCGGACGTAGTACGATATGCAGAGCATGCCCAAAGGGCACTTAACCGATACGCAGGGTTTATTTTCCTCTTATTGTCCGTTCTGCTCAATGCCGCTGTCCACACTGGCGATTATTACACTGACAAAACTAACCACCCTTGTGATGAAGAGGCGTTAGCTTGGCCTGGGACTCTCTATATTAGGCAGCATTCTCGCGAGTCTTGCGCTGATGGGGGAAGCTTTTCCTCGGTGCCCGCCAATTGCAACCCGATGTTAAGCCTTAGGCCGACGGGGGTATGCTGTAAATACATGGGTGAACTCACCTTGTGCCACACTGGCTGCCAGCTTCACGGCTCTGTTCGGTATACCGTCCAGCCCAACAATCCTCTTCGTGGCTTCCACAATTTCTTCCTCCCTTATCTCTGGGATGTCTGTTTCATCTACGTTTACTGCAGGCAGGCTGTCCATGTTCTCGTTGTCTGGGAAAGGGGTCCATACTATTTCTTGCAGCAATACAGGGCAGGTAATCGTTGGGGAACGCTTGCCTTTAATCGACGACATCACTACCCTGTAAGCAACGCCCCATGGGTTACTCCACTTGCTCCAAAGTGCTCTGTTTAACTCTTTCGGATGGCATTTTTTAGCCCTAGCGGCGGATCTAGAATGTGAATGAATGTTTTGCGAAAACGAATATCACGCGCAACGCTGGGGTGGAGCGAGGGGGTCACCACACCCTTTTTAAAGCACAATGCAACGCTTCTTAAAGTATATACAAGACACAAGTGCCCACGTTGTTCTTTTCAGCTGGTTGGCCTTTTACTGGTACTGGGAAACTGAAGGCCAAGCAATGTGCTTTGGGCGAACGCGATTAGCCATCGCTTCTTTGCTTACTACATAACTCGTATCAAAATAGAACTGACAATGAGTTATCTTGAACTACACTCAAATGAATTTCCAAGAAAATGCCTGAACTTTGAGGCAACCCAATCGTGGCGCCGTGGCACCCCAAGTTGAAAAACACTGGTATAGTGGATGAAATCGTCGAGGGTATATGATCCCAAAATGAAGTGACTACAGCTATTATTACTAGTGCTGCACACGAGACGAGACGAGACGAGATTTGGCCCAGTCTCGTCTCGGTCTCGAAAAAATGGGTATTTGTAGGTCTCGTCTTGATCTCGTCTCGTCTCGAAGAGTCTCGTCTCGTCTCGAAAAGTCTCGAATTTCACTGTCAATAATACAAATTGCTCAGTCTTCTGTATTTCGAGAAATATCAATGTGTGCCATATTAATGAAATTGTATACAAATATTCCTTATATTTCCATGCTAGTCACTTCCCAGACGTAGACACGTAAATCTGCCTTTTGCAGTGGCACCAGGGCGGGGTTGAGCGGATAAATGAATCGAAAATTAATTATATAGGGTTGACGGCCAGACCGATATTTTGCAGTGCTGGCAAGATCACGAAAAATCTTACCCGACATTATCAAAGATGGCCAGAAATATATTTAGTATCATGGCAACTTCAGTACCTGTAGAAAGGCTATTTTCAAGTGCATCTCTGATAATGTCGAGCAGAAGAACCTCCTTGAATGATGAAACTTTGCGATCGCAAGTTCTAATAAACTCATGGATGCGGTCACCTCTCCAAGAAAAAATATGTCAGTCGTTTCTATAAATTATATTATTGTGTATTATAGGACTAAAATATTTTTATAAAAACAAACAAATGTATGCAAATTGATACATTGTCATGGATATACAGTAGCTCTGGAATTTCAAAATAACGATTTGATTTCGAGACCTCGAGATGTCTCGCGAGATCTCGAATGGTAGTCTCGGTCTCGTATCGATTTTTAATCTGGAAGTCTCGTCTCGTGTGCAGCACTAATTATTACCCTTCTTCGCTCTCTTGAGAGCCCAGGAATTCCGGAAAGCTTCTCCATGTCACGTCAAGTAGTGAGCTTAGTTGCTGCTTGGATGTTGCAGGAGTTTGGGAATACTGACAGCGAAAGATTTTCCACAGTCGAGTTGTTCTATTTATGAACAAATTTCTTGATTGCAGGGTGCGCGAAAAGGGGAGCTCTAGGAAAAGGGGAATGGACCGAAGGCCTAATCTGGGGTTGCGGGTATAACGATTGCTGCGGAGGCAGGAGAGCCTATGATAGTATCCTATCATTGGTGCTAGATTCCTACGATGGCTCAGAGGGTTGCTGGTGGAGCAAATGGCGTCGTCACGAGTAAGCTTTTCGGACTTTATCTAACCACGATAAGGTGATTTTTAAAGTTCTGCCCCAAATAAGCGAGTTGTGTTCGAGGTGGGGATGAATAGTATCCTATCGCAGGTATTTCCTTATTGCCATGTTGGAGTCATTTTTTTTTGGTATGGGTTTAACATGCGAGAGTTTTCCAGGCTCTGGATAAATTCCAGTGAAGTAGGATAGGGCAAAGAGTTTGCGCAAAGGTTTAGCTAAAGGTGAGGCGCATTTCTTTAGGGCTATGGGTATTGTCGGGTTCTAGTGGATTTGTTGACATTAAGCTCTTTGAGGCACCCATACTGCTGAAGTTCTTGAGCGTAAGATTTCGGTGCAGGGGTAGTATAGCAACAGTTCGAGGCGAACAGAGATGCTAGTAAAGTAAGTCTGCCTAGGATTTGCTTTCTGTTATCACGTCCTCCTTGTAAATAAATGATGTATGTCCTTCTTGATGAACGTTACCAAGCACCACAATTTTTTGCAGATCCTAGCATATCCTTCTCTTTCTGCAGTAAGATCTGTAGGGTGCGACACCGAGGGGACCCAACCTCCGCTAGAAGGATGGCGTAGACCAGGACGCCTAGAGTTTAAGGATGCCAAACTGAATGATGGGAGAAAAAAGTTGGGAGATGTCAGTATCGGATCCTGCTTGTAGAGCCGCTAAAGAAGAAGAAGAACATATGTGTGGGGGACTCAAACTTTTTTACTAGGGAGTTGTGAGAATTTTTCATCAGTCGAGCAGCAAAGAGATGTGTGCTCGATCGGCTCTAAGCCCATGCCGAAAACAGGAGTCACCGCCGCAGGTCCGTTTTCAGGCGGTGTGTCAGATTCGTACTGCCTAAGAACACATGACGTTTGAGTCCAGATCGGTACAAGCCAGAAAATCATTAAATTCGCCTGGCGTCATTTCCGTGATCCTTACAATGGTCCTTCGGAGGGGTGCTAACTAAACCTGTAGGTCGTTTCTGTGACTTCAGTGGAGAAAAATCTCTATTCGATGACGTCACGCGCACAGTGCAGTTGAGAATGATGTGGTGAAATGTGGACACAGTGATAGAAAATGACGTCAATATGACGTGTAATAGAGAATTCTGGTAGAGAACTTCTCTGTTTGCGAGTTACAGAAACGAGCTACTGGAACAGTGAGGCCTACGGATCAGCGACCTTCTGTCCCTGGTTTTTTCACGAGAAAGGTGATTTCGGCGAAGCTCGCTATCGTGCTCGCACATTTCGGGCCATCCTGCGAAATCTATGGGAAAACTCACGATAGCCTTTCTTGTATGTTTACGGAAGGAGGTTTAACCTTTAAGATCTGATAGCGAAGCATACTGCACAATTACGTTTTTATTAAAGTATAAACTTTTATTGCATCTAACGCTTCGACGTGAAGGTGTTTACCCATAAATTACTAAGCAAACAGTTGTGGCCTTATTGTTGAAGGAAACTAATAGTAAAGAAGTAAGTCGATGCCCAGTGATTTATTAAAAACATTGAAAGTACTTATTCCCATTGTCTAATTCTACACGGTGAACTACTTTGCATAATTCCCCAAACAGTGATGAAACCAGGCTAGTCACCACCAAACCACCAGAATAAAAAAGCAGTTTTACGCAGACCAAAGTCAATTGCCAATCATAAAGGCGTAAATAACTCAACGAAGCCATTGGTCGGTCTGTTGAGCAGATTTGAGTAAATTAAAATTCTATCAATAACAAGAAATAAAAATTGGCTGAAAGGTTGCTGACAATGATACGATATTAACCTTCGCGGGTATTTTACTGCGTCTTGGGAGTATTCCACTAAAACAGCGTCATTCACCCGTAATTGGAAGCAAATTACATTTAATGAACGCCTTACAATAATTTTTTCTTAATTAATGGCGCGGATTATTGACTAGAAAACCGCTTAAATGCTGGGAAGATGAGCACCCTCCGGCTGGAAGCCATTCTCATCTGCGACGTAATTTAAGGTGTAGGTCTGGCCATCATCGCCAATCCAGGAAACTGAACCCCTCACGGAGAGCGACTCCTGCGGCTCCTGTTGCGTTCCGATGTTCCTTAACTCGGCTTGTTCTTGTCGAGAGGTGCCGTCGCTAGTTTCAAAGCTGCACGAAGGAATAAATACCATTGATTAGCTGCTGATTACCTGAAAGGTGTTGGAGAGAACTTACGCAAAGTTGTAGCCGTTAATGCCGATGTTTTCGCTTTCGTACTTTAGGATTTGAGCGTCTTTTGAGTCATCGACTGGGATAGCCAAGGCCGCTGCGAATAAGGTAGCGAACACTAATGCAGTGGACCTCATTTCTAAAGATTCTGGTGGATGCCTATAGGTTGACGTAAAGAAACTCTACAAACTGGTCAAACCGGGAGTCTTCTGCTTCTTTTATACTAGCCTAAGCTTCTTAGCATTCAGGCAACGCATTACAACGTTTTCTAAAGATTCTGCGAGAAGCATTCAAATTTGGTAATTTTTGGGCTTCCGCGTCTTATTCAAATCAAGCAGTGCACGTCACTGCACCGAAATTTGCTTTGGCGACAATAGTTTATGCTCACCTTGACCCATGGCGGCGGTGGCACCAGTCCTGACTCAGCTGGTCCGACTCGAAGTCCTAAAGTAAACACAACATTAACACGATAACCACGTGCAGGCCGACTGACTATGAGTGGCAGCAGCTTTTGTAAATTAACAATCATGAGCGGCACACTAAAGCCGTGATGTTATTACCGTGGTGATTACGACGTTTATACAAAAAGCGTAGAAACCAACAATAAATAAAACCCCGAAGTTGGCAAGTCGTCAGTCAGTTCTCTGTTCTTCGCTTGTTGAGAGTCGTCGGTGTTTCAAAGCTACCAGTTACAATGAGAGTATTTTTCTTAGTTCTCGCCCTTAGCGTTGCGTGCACCCTTTCCTTACCGCAGCCCCAGGGCCCGACACCTGAAATAGTGCTGTACGAAAGCGATGGAGACGAGAGAAGTTACAATTTCAAGTAAAAAAAGAAATTTGATTTGTGTGGTGGTATTAATGTGATATAATTTGCAAAAGGTATGAGACCAGTGACGGCATCGCCAGAGCTGAGAAAGGTGTTCTGAAGGATTCTGGAAACCCAGATGACCCGACATTGCTCTCCGTCGAAGGAAGCTATACGTACACGGATGACCTGGGGAAGAGTCACCAAGTTTCGTACATCGCTGACGAGAATGGGTACCGTGTGCTCTCCTCTACATAGTTTAAGCTTAGGTAAATGGAAATCCACGACTCATTAATGCTTTTATATTCATTTCACAAATAAATTTTTTAATTTCAACGATTCATTTGTCAGTGATCCCTTTTTACCAGAGGTTAGCATTGAGATAAGGTTATTGCCCCTTACTCTTTCAATCCGCTCGTTTCTGTTTTTATAATTACTGATGAGTGATGATATGTAATGTATAAATTTGTAAGCTTCAGGTGCAACAAAATGTATTGACAAGCTTGCGATTAATTTGTTGTCAGTATTTCTTCAATGATATCAATATATGTAGTTCTTAAGAACGTTAACATTTGCATAGTAAAGGCATTAAGTATAAAGCTGGAAACAAAATCAAGTGTAGAAGTGTGTGTGTATTCAAAGGCGACCTGACATTGCGGGAACTGGATGCATGCAACGGAAAAGTAAGTCTAGTTTTAACGTTTTCTGCATTGTCGCATTAGACATAACACACACATGCATACCCAACAGCATGCATATGCACTCGCTACATTTTTGGGTTCGGAGCAGAACGCAACACGTCGATTATGTGCCAATGGAAACTCGTGGATTTAGACTTCTTTTCGCTTATACTAGTAGATCCCGTTGTTGTAGACTGTTCGAAGGACTTTTTTCTCGAACACAAACGGTTCGAGTACTTTTTGGTGAGCACCCCATGTGCATATGCGAGCATCGGTAAGACGATATTTGGATTTGAAGAGCCTTGACAGACTTAAGCCTCAATTATACTGGACGCAACGGAATGCAACGGAACGGAGAGTCAATAGAATGGAATTTTGCTGGTTATAGTACTAATGGATTCGAGCATATTCAAATGTCATTTGTTCCCCTATCAAAGACCTGTTCTACACATTCAACTTTTCGTTCAACTTCAACACTTTTTTCTCTTTCGTTCGCATGCAACTTACGAAAGAGATAATCTTATCTCTTTCACAATGCGAGCGAAAGAGAAAAAAAAGTTGAAGTTGAACGAAAAATTGAACGTGTAGAACCGGTCAAAAAAGAGATATTTTAAATAAGTTGATAAAAGTTATTTAAAAATGGGCGAGTTTCAAAAAGTATTTTTATGTTTACAATGCTTTGTGATGTGTACAAAATTATACGAAAAAAAGGAGGATAAAAAGGAGACAGAGTGTGCGTATTAATAGACATAGGCACTTAAAAGGTTATTTTCACACAACTTTTAATCAAATAAAGCTATGCGATGAGGACCACAATCTGTTAATGGATTTAATATGAGATTCCTTCAAAAAAATTCCATGCGAAAACGAATTGATCCAGAATGTCGGTTAGCAAGAACTTAAGGTATTCGAAAATCCGCAAGATTGCATTATTTTGTGTGATAATTTGGACAATTTCGAGCCCATTGCACACAAAAATTGTTGTATGTCACTTTTCTCCTCAAATGTTGCCTTCTCACAATACTTTTTGAAACCAGTTACTGCTTCTGCAAACTGGTTTTATAAAAGTCTAGTATCACTGCATCTTTTCCTTCTTTTTGGTGCCGGTGTTTCCTCAGAAGGTGGCACATTTTCGCTGCAGCTTGATGTTTCCATTTGTGAAGTTGAGGATGTTTTATTTTTTTCATTTAATTTTTCGGCAATGCCAATTTTTTGATTTGTTTTAAAATCTTTTACACCCATGCAATTTTTTAGTGCACAGGGTTTCATTTTCTTGCACTCCGGAAATTAGTTTCTCAGCGAACTCGGACATTTTGACTAAACAATAAATCAAAAAATCAGCTGTTTTTAATACTGCTTTTGACACTTCAATCCGCCTGTTCCATTCTTCTTTTGGGCCTGCTCACCATATCACCTTAGGGCATTTTTAACAATTTATTTTCAGATTAATTCTTAGGAGAAAACCGGTGCGTTCGGTATAACCACTTTCATACAATTATTACAATTTCTCTGTAATGAAACTCATTTTGACATTTCGGTCCTTTGCGTTCCGTTGGGTCCAGTAAAATTGCGGCTTTAAGTAGGCTTTGCTGGCTTTTAGCTGTCGTGCGCGTATTTCTGGTTCCATGTTATTGTCGGCTACTGCTATTGACACAAGATAGGTAAATGATTTTAGTACTTCAAATACCCGATCGTCTACCTTGATTGTGGGATCAATGTTAAGTATATATTATTGCAGACGACAAATAAAATAAATAAATTGTTCTGTGAAGTTTGAAGCCGTAAATTATGGGAATATTTGCATAATTAGACGAAGGTAATTTTTTAATGTTTGTACTTTATGCTGAAGCAGGGGTGGCCAACCTTTTTGGAAGCAAGAGAGCAATTAAAAATGAACGTTGCGGGCACAACAATATATAATGGCATCATATACATGTGGGTGGGTATAATAATTAAGGCTGTGGATTATAAAACGATATTTTGTTGCACTTTTATTTAATTAAAATTATTTCACAATTCAAGTTAATTATTATAGATCAAATTATTATTTCACAAATTGTTGACTATTTTAAATTTTTAAAGTTATTTCTAAAGTCCACTATTTTCTCTACAATCTACTATTCACGGCTTTAATACTTCGGGCATCAGCTTTGCTCCCGGCGACGGCAGAATATCAGCGACGATTGAATTTATTTGAAAAAAATGCATTACGACATGGAATGGGCAACGGGTGATGATAACAGTGATAACAGCTGGCTGGTCATCGGCTTCGGTCCCATACAGAATATTTTTTTTGTTTGTTTTGGTGTTCCTACATACATATGTTGATTGTTCAAGTTATTTTTATTTTTTTTTAACTCTTAGAGCTGTTTTAGACGGTGCGCTTCAGCGCATGTGCCTCACGAACGTTTGGTGATGAAGGGAGGAGTGGGAATGAAGAGAGGTACCACCCCACTTCTCCCTTTATCCACAAAGCTCGTGAGGCACATGCGCTGGAGCGCACCGTCTAAACCGGCTCTTAATCTACAAGAACGGGCTGCACTACAACTACATGCCTCACTACTGCACTGGAGAAGGATCAAAATGATCTTTATTTCGAAGGCAGCTAGACGAAACGGCAAAGGACGATTTTTGCCGTCAAGATCCTAGAACGCATGCTAGACCTACACCTCCGAAATTCTATAGCAGGTCTTAATGTTTTCCTCTCAGTATGCACATTTCAAGAGAAAGTAGATTGACACCGCACTACATGAAGTGTGCGTACCATAGAATACTCCCTAGCATACAACCAATTTCCTTGGCAACCTTCCAAGACATAGAAGGCGCAATTTCCAGATCTCCACCAGAAAGGGATGGGAAATCTTGCAGCCTAACGTAGTTCTATACATATATTGCTCCAAATCAGAGGCGGGTGTATGAACTGTTGTTTTCTCCCCTTTGATAAATCCCCAAAAATACTTCCAGAAAGACAACCGAAGATTTTCTTTACAGTTGTCTGACTTTTGCTGGGATCAAACACCGTGCATATGGGAATCTTCTCTTAGACCGGTTCTATACATTTAACTTTGCATTCTACTTTTTGACGTTCAATTCATTCATATTTCTTGGCTCGTGTCTACACATGTTCAACTTTTTTCTTTCAACTTTTAAGTTTAGTTAAAAAAAAGAATTCTTTCGAGTCGGAAGAGGAAGTAGAGTACTGATGGCTGTCGCCGCTGCGAGCTGCGCTGTCATTTTTCAAAATAAAAAAAACTGTGAAGAAAACACGAAAATGGATAAAGGAGTGGAGAAAAGTAAAGAAAATCAAAGTTCTTTCCACTTCTTACAACACGAGTTAAGATTCAAGGATACAAAATCATACAAGAGCTTTTTACCATGAATGAAGACATGTTCGAAGTATTAATCAGTAGGATTGGGAGTTGTCTTTCGAAACAAGATACATGGTGCTTAAAGGTGCCTATCCACTAGCGAGCATGCATGACATGCAAGAACGAGCTTTTTAGATGAACGGGGTAGTGGAGATGAGGCCCCTCATCATCTCCACTACCCCGTTCATCTAAAAGCTCGTTCTTGCATGTCATGCATGCTCGCTAGTGAATAGGCCCTTTTATACATTCTCCCGAGTATAACTAGGAACACAATTTTGCAACGAAACTCAAAAGTTGAATGGAAATTTGATTTCCACTCTGAGTTGCTTTCCATTCTCCTTTCAACTCTAGTCTGTTTCAAACTTGGAATTGGAGTGAAAGAGAAAAAAAAGTTGAACGTCAAAAAGTGGAATGCAAAGTTGAATGTGTAGAACCGGTCTTACAGAACTTGCGAGGGATTTCGAAGCTGAAGGTGAGAGATATGATCCGATATCTGAATATGACAGGACGGATTTAAAGTCACTACACGGATTTAAAGTCACAGACGGATTTAAAGTCACTAAAATGCGCTCATGCAAAGGCTTTTTACGAGCACGGTTACAAAACTTTGTTCTTTCAGTGCTAATTATGTCTACGTCCTTGGGTCCCTTTAATTTTTCTTTTATCGTGTTCTGTATCTGATTCAAGCAGTAACCATTTCTAGATCCCTTGTTTCCCCTCCAACTCCTTAATTTTATTATGTGCAACTTCATCTGATGTTGTTGTTCGTTCTATGTCTTGTGTCACTGTGGAATTAAATTAAAAAAAGTATTTCAATTTATCGGCCATCGTGTCGTGGGCGCATAATAAATCGCTTACAGGCGCACTTGCGCCCGCGGGGGCGGGGTTGGCCACCCCTGTGCTAAAGCAATAAAATGACAAGTGACTTTTGCCGCATAAAGACCTCCCGAATCCAACCAAATTATGAATTTCCATCAAACGGGCTTCAAACACGTAAATGTTTGTCAAACCTGTCAAACCAACCGCGTAAACGATCAAATTGGTTTGGCTCATACTAAAATCTGCATCTTTGAGTCAAACCATTTGACCGTCTCGGGAGCGAAATGCAGTTTTTTTAATGTTCCAGAACAGAACAGATTAAAAAACGCAGCTAATAAAAACTTTGCCAATTCTGTTCCGATTCCAATGAAACTCGGACTCCACAGAATATTTGCAAAATATTATATTTTATTGATAATTTAAAATTCTAACTACAAATATTCCCTTAAAGAAGCTTTATAGGTGATGGATGCATGGTTGTCTATTATTTAAAAATATATTTGTGATAATGGTTAAATGGATTTTCTTTTTCCCTCAGAAAGAGTTCCATTCGAGGATTTATAATCGTATTTCAAATTGTGTTCCAGTTTTTCGTCCTAAAAATTAAATATAAAGCACAACTAACCATGGCTTATTCACCAAAAAAGTAACTGAAATATGGTTTGTATGTTAGTAAAAGAGAAAGACAATTACCATGTAGTGCAGTACGTAGTATTCACCATTTTGTAGTATCCACCATTTTGGTTATCAAGGCATGTCCCTTTAGATAATGTGGCATCCTTGTTATGCACAGGTACATTACCGCCGCCTTATAAAACTTATCAAACTGGACCCTATGAGGCAAATATCGATTCTAAAAATGTTTGATATATACGTGAATATCCGTTTTAAAATTGCTTTCTATTTCGTTGCTCGTATATATTTTATCGCCAAAAATGTGGGGGTTCACACATGACTTTTAGATTAGCATAACTGGTCTTGAATTTTTTCTCTGGAATTGGAGAAGGCGAAAACATAATTGTTTTTTAAAGCACCAGTTTTTGGGAAACTGCACGAGCTTCTGTTTTGAAACCTGTACTGAAACGCATAAGTCATTCACCATTGCATAACTACTGGCGTTTCTCAAATATGCTAAGCAGCCTGTACCTGATCAGGTGCGAAAATATTAATTCCAGTGAAATGAAGAATGCGCAGCCGCAATAAATCGAGAACTTATAACATCGAATATTTCCTGACACACAGAGGAATTGTTCATAAAAAGATGATTGGTGACTTTTTGAGGTTCTTGTAAAGAAAGAACTGATTTGCATCTTATTTGCCATGGAATCCCAGAATCTTACATAACACCTAAGAACTAATTTGAATTGTCGCTCCGCAAACTCATGGGGGTTCGCGCGGCATAATTTGGAGCCAAGATGGGAAATTAATCGCACTCTAGATTTAACAAATGGAACTAGTGGACCCGGTTTTGTAGCGGTTATTTTGCATTTCAAACTCTTTTTTAATCTCACACCTATGTCCAGTTCGCACATACAAAAATCCGAAATGTTAAAAGTTAATAAAAGATGAGGCGCCAAGGTTTTTCTGCGCGCTGAGTTATGGGGCTAAACGTGAGATTATCGTGTTAACACAAGGAGAAGAATGGCAGAAATTCAAACTTGCAGCGGTGTTTTTTTGGGTAGTAACACTTATTTTTGCCCATGTTAACAGTTTTATTGGCATGAAGAAAGGTGCGAAATGCAGCTTTGATTGAGTCAACACCTTTAGGAGAGTCGTAAACGTGCCTCGGGGAGCTTTTTAGCATCGCGCTAATAAAATGCGGTTGTGATGTTATTGACGGAACAATGCGGACAGGTAGTTGACAGTTAGCTTAATTGGAGGTGTTCTGTTTTGTCAAAATTAATGACACTTTATTACGTTAATGAATATTCTATGACGATGGAGAAAGGCAAGGAATCTTCTGTTTGGCTATTTTTAGATCCTGACCAGTATGTGCGACTTACTTCGATAGTCTATTTTTACATAGAACAGTCTATTCTCTAGCAAACGGCATCTAGATCATAATTTTATTTAAACCAATTCTTTCACCAATTTTCGGCGGCAATCGATTGGAAAATTTTTAATGTAGCCGTTACATAATTTAATGACGTTTTTCTACATCAAGCTTAATTTTTTGCTGCTCTTAAATATTTATAAACTATAAATTTTAGTTCTAACGGGTCCGACGCGGCAAGGTCGATCGTTCTGGATGTTTTTTTGCTATTCTAGATTTTATGCTCAGCTTATTATGACGCCATATTCAAAAAATATTGATGGCGAAAAGGTTAAATCGTTTATTATTCAATATTATTCAGACAAATACTTTCGCAGGAATAGCCTCAAATAAGTAGGTATTGTCGTGGCGAATACAATTTAAAAACACCCAGTTTAATTCGTCTGTAAAATACACATAGACAAAATGCATGTAATCAGGTGTGTTCACAAATATTAAATCTGAATTAGGCAAAGTGCATATGAGCAGTCGCAAATTCTACGGAATTTCTTTTTTACAGTGGATTGCTTGCTTTACTTGACTTGGGTGGTCAAACTGCGTTTCAGGGTATAAGGCTATGCAAATTCGATATTTTGTTTTTAAATATATTCTACGTCATGCATTGCAAGCAAAGCTATAAATGAGGAAATTTAAATGTTAGCATATGCCAGACTAGAAATTCAAAACGAATCCTTTGTTTTTAAAGAAACTGTAGCTGTGTAAGTTGTAAATATTCGGCGCAAATACAGGAGTTTCTTTTCTAGGTTAGCTCTAAACTCAGGAATCCCCATTTTAGTCCAATAAATAGGTCGAAAAAAGGGCCTTCGTAATGCGAAAAATACCGCACCCGATTTTTTTTCGCCAAATAATTTTATATATAAATTTTATAAGCTAAAGCTTTAGCTCTTGCTAAACTTACAGTGAAAGAAAACGCGTTTAATTTTATATCTCAAAAACTATGCATTTCACGACAAAAATGTATATCATCTTTTTTGTAGATAAATAAGTGATTTAACTTTTTTGTTTAGAACTTTTTTGTGTAAAATCAATATCTACGGAGAAATAGTGCTTCAAACTTCATATATAACTTTTTTTGCACTATATTTCGTTAATGGTTAATTCTACATGAAAAAATCCTTCGTAAGACTTATAGAACACACGATTATCTATAATTTTTATCAGTATCAATTTTTACGTAGGGCTAATATTGCACCAGTTATGGCGCTTTAAGTATCGAAAAACGTAAATTTAA
This sequence comes from Thereva nobilitata, assembly GCA_963855945.1. Classification (NCBI taxonomy): domain Eukaryota; kingdom Metazoa; phylum Arthropoda; class Insecta; order Diptera; family Therevidae; genus Thereva; species Thereva nobilitata. The sequence goes on from OY979696.1 coordinate 1,226,568, forward strand.
AAGTAGTTTTTTGCCAATATACAGGGTGTATACCGTTAAGCTTACAAAGCGGCCGGCTGTGAATAGGTCTTAGATAGACGAACAAGAAATCGTAGGGAAGGGGGGGGCAAATTGTAACGGTTTAGCAGCTAGGGCGTTTTGAAGTTTTTTTGGTAGAGGTTTACATATCACCCTGTATTTTTGTAACCTAATGAGCTATATTCATGAATAAGGTATCAGTGTACGCAGAATCCCATCTATCTAAAACTGTAAAATTCAGGGTTCTATCCTATCAACTTCCAGAGAAATGAGTCGTCAAAGTTAAAATTTCGTTTTTTTAACTAAAATTTCAACTAAAACCACCTTTTTATCCAAAAAATACGTAGTTAACTAATTTTTTTTTGCAGAATTGGAAAGCTTGGAGAATTTCCATTGAATAATGTCTAGACAATTACGCCATTTTGAATTTAAGCTTATAAAAATATATAAAATCATTTGGTGAAAAAAAATTGTGTGCGGTATTTTTCGCAAAGAAAAAGTACCTGTTTATTGGACTATTTGTACTGTTGGTCGGTCATGTCGTTGGTCACGTCATGCTGCGATGCCTAGTAGTAAGCTTAGTTCGAAGGGTAGAATAGTTTTGGCGTTATGCGGGGTCAGAAGAGTGTTGAAGAAGGAGGTAATGAACCCTGCGTTTGCACTCTTGGATGTTGTTGGAATTCAGATATACAGATTGTGTAAGGTTGTTCCACAGTCGGGTTGCTTTATTTATGAACGAATTTCAAAACCTCAAAACACTGCCAAAACTAGAACGAATTGCGATAATTCTTTGGTTTGGTGTCCGGGAGTTTTCGAGGTCGCTGATTACGAATCAGTTGTCAGTTTTTCGAAAAACAAAATGGTGGCCATCAATGTCAAAAAATCATAATTTTGTAATCAAAAGGGGTGTCTGGGGTTTTTGAAATCTCATATTCCGAATTCGTTATTATTTGTTTTATTAAAATTCATTATTAAGATTGGGATGTCGGAAAAACTATGTATTTCTTTATTGCGGAAAGAAATAATCGAATTCGTTCAAGAAAATTTGAAGATTAATACGGAAGTTTCTCGTATTTTGGAGGATTACGTGCCACATAAAATCGGTCGAACAGTGTCGGGTAACCAAAAGAGCCAACTAAGAAAAGAGCTTACCAAAATTCGGATTAAATGGCAAGAAGCGGATAGAACGAAGTTAGAATTAGAATTATATTTAAGTATCAAAAGAAAATGTCTGACATGTAAACAAATGAAATGCACAACAACAACACTATGAATTTAGAGTTAAAATAATTAAATGAATTTTATATTTTAGTAATTAGTAAATGAATTAAGATGTTAAGTACAAAGTAAATATTAGTAAATGTACAAAGTAAATACCGGCAAATTCATTTCGTCAATTTTCACACGTAAACACCACAAACCCATGCAAAATCAGTAAAGAATACATATCTGAACACAAATTACATAATCCCTTTTTGGCACTGAAAAACACTTCACTCGCGCGATTTCCCAACAAAAGGGCCAACGACCGCGACCGCGAAAACAACAAAATGGCAACTGGCATCCATGATCTAATGCCATTATCAGCTGGCATTATAAGGCTTTTAAGGGCAGCAATGCCAGATATACGCGAAATCATCGCGAAGAGGGTTGTATTAAAGAACATAAAAAATATAATTAAGCCAATAAGACGAAAAGAGAAAGAAACATAAAGGGAGACAAAAAATATGTGTTGGTCGATAACAAATCTGCGCCATCGATTATGAAATTCAAAAATTATAGTAGTTTGTACCCTATCGACGCGGCCACCCTATTTAAGTGCGACATCAGCGGCCCTGAATTATTGACTTTGGATATTTTCTACAGAGCACACGTGCATGAGCGAAAAGTAATGCTTTTTTAAGTAATTTTTTCCTTTGAAATGCATGGAATGTGCCACGGGCGAAGGATTTTCATTTCATGGATTGGTGATAGAATGCGTGGTGGTAGAACATTAGGAGCTATGGAAATTTTGTTTTGGTTTTTTTGGAAATTTGTTGAATTGCTTTTTTAATGGTTTTTAGATTTTATGAGGAAATATACATAATGTATGTACAAATGTAGTTTTGAATTAAAGAATATCATAAAATTTTAGAAAAATATTATTGATTATTGCGTTATTAAAATAAACTCGTAAAAATATTAAATAAATATTTTCAAAGATTTAACTTTGAATTAAATTGTGTTTTTAATGTATCAGAATTGCGTGTGAAAAATAAGGAATTGTGATCTGTGCATCTGTCATTGATTAAACAATTTGCATTTCTTATCCAATTGACTCCGCGTGATTTGGGAAAGTGACCGCGATTACATATTTTAGTCGCCAGTTTGTTTTCCTAAAAAAATATTCTCAAATTCGAAATCTGCAGCCTCGAAAAGTTTCGTACAGGAAAACTAATTTTCAAATATTTTTGGTCGCCATTTTGTTTTTCCAAAAACTGATAACGGATTCGTAAGCAGCGACCTCGAAAACCCCCGTACACTCGATTTCAAAGAATTTTCGCTATTCCTTCTAGTTTTGGCCGTGTTTTGGGCGTTTTGAACGGCTGTGGGATGGAGAGATTTCGCAGATATTGGAAATAACACAGTTCTTCGTTTAATAAGGAATGAGTTCAATGTCCTGTGTTGATTGAGCCAGTTATAAGTTCGCGATTGTCAAAACAGGATCTGGCGCGTGCTTGCCTCGCATTATCAAAGATGTCTGCCTGTTATCGCCTCCTCGTTGTAGATGAAGGAAAGGATTGTGGATGTAGTGAAATTTTTCATGATGCGACTTACCAAAAACCAGATGTTTTCCAGCAGTTGCATTAAAGATTTGGCTTCTCAACCTATTATCAAATGATGATTTCACTTTCCTGATGGTGGATTTACAACAGTTTCTTAGTTGGATGTATTATCGACGGGATGATTCATCCGGGGAACTCTGGTATGCTGCGAAGGCCGCTTCTTTACTTGTTATTGCGTTTGTGCACTCCCGATTAAACCATCCGTTCTTCCTGGGCTTTACAGACTTGGTTGAATGGGGAATGTGCAAATTCACTCCTGACTGTATGATCCTGATGACACGGATACCAGCAAAGTTGACGTTTTTGTTTCGGAAACACATCTCCCAATCAGAGGACTGGGAAAAACGGGTAAGACCCAGCTGGTCGGCCTCCTAGTAGTGCCAGAGAATTCTCTTAACTGGTTTGGTTGGGGTTGGAAATTGAATTGCGAAGTTACCTCTAATTAGGCAGTGGTCCGAACTACCAAGAGGTGAAACGACTTTAACGGAGTATCGCGTTGGTTGGCAGGTAAGAATAAGGTCAAAGAGGTAAGGAGTAACATTACAGTCGATTTTTTCTTAATAAAAGCTTATGAATAGCTTTTGCCATTTATATCTGGTTGAAAACAATCTTATCACGTTTCGACTTTGATGCCGTAAAAGCACCTGTGGCTTGATTTTTCAAGTTTCACATCTCAGATGTGTTTTGATAGTATGTAAATAAACATGTATGTACTTAAACGAAAGTAAGCAGATTAGCAAAGTTTTTTAATAAGACAAATTAAACTAATTACTAAAAGCGGTCTTTGTTAATTCTGAAATAAAATGTTGAAAAACATTAAAAATTGACCGTTACAATTCCATGGTTGGATTTACTAGGGTTCATTTCATTATTATTGTCATTATTATTGTTGCTTGTTAATATTGCCTAATGGATCACCGATTATACTATAACTAACTATAAATATGATCCATTCTACCCCTGAAAATCCAATTAGCTGAATCCAATCCGTTCATAAACAAAACTTACAATTTTTGTCCGTCAGCGTTTCACTTGCTTGAGTCATTTAGGCTAACTCCAATAAATGGACACTTCCGTTGGTCGTACGGCGTTACCAGCTCAAATAAACTAATGCAGTGGACGGTGTGCGAGCTCCAGATGCGTAAGAAATACATCAGAGCATTTAAAGCTAGTCAATGACATTCTGGCAGTTGGACTTGTCAGGCTGAAATGGAAAAGATGTAAAACGAAACTAAGACGGACTAAAAAATTAACGGAGCAAAGGTATAAATAGAGCAAACTTCATAGCGGATTAACAGTGATCTAATTGGTTTGAATGAAGCCAGCATCGGCATTTTATACTGTGCGTGCTTCAAAACCACCATAAACCATCGCGTGGGTGGCTGTGAACGAGTCAGGGCAACCCGATTTCTCGCTTATTCACAAATTCCATCTTCATTTCGCCTAAGAAAACCGCAAAGAAATCGAATTTTTTACCCAAAATTCAAGATCACTTTCAATTTTCATTTCTCATGCCTAGGGCCGGTAGCTCGGAATGAAAGTAAAAACGCAGTAAAAACAGCCATAATGGTAAACGACGCATCTTCTCTGGCCAGAGTTAGAAGGAAAGTACAGTTAGCGACCGGTTATCTAATAGAATACGAAATCGAGACCATCCAGACGACTTTTCTTTTATTTAATGTTTATGGACCCGAGCAAAAAATAAATCTTCGAAGTCGTCCAACAGCAGCGCCTAACACTTGGCTCTATGCTGATATCGAAGCAGCGCTGGCGGCGGTAAGTTGAAGGTCAATGGTCAGTCCGATTTGGATCAGGCAGAATTTTGATAAGCGAGAAATTTGACGACACTGGTTTGCGCGCGCTATGGAAACAAGGAACACCAACCCATCTACGATCAGTGGAGGAGCCTTGGCAAGCGTTTAGCAGCTTCTTCCTCTCCAACTGTGATCTGATGGTCTGCAGCAGTGTTAGTGATCGTTTTGTTTGCTAGCGGCCATTATGTTCACATCTTGATGAATCTCGACCTTAGTTCGCCACTCGACAAGTTTCGCTTTTGTCTTTTTGCTGGTGTGGCTTTGTTGATCGTTTTTCAGTGATTTTGTGTAGTTATGAGGATGCTAATTTGGCAACAGTCGAAAAGAAATAAATTTACATAAAAATTGTCTAAAAATTGTCGTAAATTAATATTCCAGTTTTTCTATTTTTATGTCATCTCAATACGATTGGAAGCTTTTTATAGTTTGGTTGGTGAGTTTTGGTATAAATTGAACAGTTCTGGAATTTGTCAGCATAACCAACTCAGTTCTCGTCAAGACAACACTTGAGAAACCAAAAGCACAAAAATGAAATTCGCCGTAGTATTCGCTGCTCTCTTCGCCGTTGCATTAGCCGCTCCTTTGGACGATCCAGCTAGCGCACAAGTCCTCCGCTACGAAAACGACAACATTGGAGTCGAAGGATACAAATGGGCGTAAGTACTCAACTTCTTTATCAACTAAATTCTCGTCAGCTTCCATTGTGGATTAATTTATTGCCGAAATCGAGCGCTATTTAATAACCGACTTTTTCCTTTCTGAATTGCAGCTACGAAACCAGTGATGGCAAGAACGCCAACGAAGAAGGTCAATTGAAGAACGTTGGATCAGAAGATGAAGCCATCTCCGTCCGTGGATCATACTCCTACGTTGGTGATGATGGTGTTACCTACACTGTCAACTACGTCGCCGATGAGAACGGTTTCCAACCCAGCGGTGACCACATCCCAAAACCTTAAGCTCCTCTCTTAGTACTTAGGTCTGAACCAACCGATGCAAGATTTTGTGCCATTCTTAACGGACTTGACAGTTACAATGTGCTACGGATGAGGACTGTGACTTGCTTTAGTTAATAGTATTTAAAATAAAGAAACATTTTAAAAAACAAACTCCCTGTGTTTTCCTACAATCTAGTGCCATCACTCCCTTCCGGTCTGCTGCCCGAATGAGGCGCTAAGAGACTTGAACGAGGCGCAAACTGGCTTGAACTTGAAGTTAATCGCCGCTTGATTATCTCAAAGCCTTCGGTTATCATCATCTGCTGAAAAGTTTTAATTAACTTTGGATTAGCTGGGCCCATCGCATACTGGGCATTATCTTAAAAATTACATATCACCTGAGGTTGCCGCCAACTAATGAAGGTATTGAGGTCACAATCGGAGAGCTGGTGAGCCTTCTACTTTCGAGCGTCAAATGGCCATCAGAGCGGTTTCAGGTGATGACACGCGGAACTATGAACGGCCCAATGACAATTGATTCGCGATTGTCTACGTGTTATACATTCAGGAAAAAATTAATTCAACAATAAATAATTATTAAGACAGGAAATTTTTGACCTTGAACGGACAAACCGTAAGTCACCAAACATTTATCATTAGAATCTGGAAATTTATTGGTTTCAACTCGAAAAATATTTGCACAGTGGTGTTGCCGCCTTCACTAAGAAAGACTCAGGTAAAGTGTTGATTTGATGAAATGGCAGGCCAAAGCAAGTTTTGATGAATATGTAGATTGATTTTTTGTGAAAGAGTTGTGTTGCTCGGATCTACTTAATAAAATAACAATTTAGTTCGGATGAAAGTGAACAATTTGTTAACTTTTTTATTGGATCTAAAGATGAAAGTGCAAAGCATTGTTTTATTTCAGGTAGCTTCTGGTCCTTCCCTTAAGACTTGGTCACATTTTACTTGATAATCAGTTCTTTTACACACGAACGGACGCGAGTTTCTTGATTTGTGTTACTTTGGAGAAAATTCGTTACAACATACATACTTATGAAAACTGAACCAGTAAAAACTACATGTAGGTGTGAAAAGTACCGGGGATTTATCATTTGAAAGAATTTTCTGTATGCTAATAACGCTGTACTGAGTCAACACGGGAAATTGGAGCTCCATCTGTCACTCAGTATGTTCACACGCGATTTTCCAATGGAAATATTAGTTGGACAAAGAGTTTACTTTAAATTTTGTGTTTGAAACGCTGAAAATGCTACCGAGCCGAGAGGTGGTAGTTAATTTGCCCCGTTGTGGTCGAATTACGTCTAGGAACGACGAAAAAATCAAAAGAGTTCAATTTCTTCCAAAAATAACATCGAAAGTTGATATCTGACTTTCCACGAACTCCACCTTTATGAGACAGATGGGTGTGCGAGTCTGACATGCAAACGACCTAATCCGAAGGTATGTGATGGCGCAACAAAAACAAACCGAAACTCCAAAAGAGTATCAAACTGCTCAAAAATCAAAGTTAACCTGGTGTGATGCATTCCGTATTCCCCCCAAATGAACAAACAGGGAATAAGGAACACTGATCGGGTGTCATGAAGGTTTTCCGCGAGAATATCGCCCGAAAATTTACCAGATGTGTGGAAACAAAGTTCATGGAGTTTGTATCACGATAGTGTACCATAGTATAAAGCAAGCTATCGTTGTACAAGAGGTTTTGTCCAAAATTCGATGAATGCCATCTCTCTCTGAAGTACCTGAATGCCATACCTCATTCAGCTTCCAAAAAATTATAGTGAATTTGGTGAGGCACTAACATAGATGATTCTTTTATGCGAGAAAAGCTGCTCAGAGAGAAAAGCATCTAAAACCTATGATTTGACCGCTGGCTACGACGGAATCGCTGCCTTTCGATTGCCTTTCCTGCCTCGGAACTAATGTCGAAAACAAACCTGCAATTCGTATAGGAGCTATTAAAGTTTATGTAAATTAAAAGCTTTGCCAAACGTTTTTTCGTAAACATCCTGTATCTTAGTGGGTAGTGCCGAGAGCCCCCTCTCTCTACAACGCTTGTTTTCTCCCCCGTTAACGGATTAGCATCTCAGTCTGAAACACCCTGTATGCAATATGTAATGAAAATTTATTTTTACGTTAATTCAAAAGTCATTATTCCTCTTGAAATTCATTTTTAAACAAAAATTTCATTTGGACATTAAATACTGAAAATTTACAATATTAGTAATAATTTAGTTTTCCTTTTCACAAGGTCCAAAGAAGAGACATGGCATGGCAAATATCGAACTCTTTAAATAAAAAAAAAAAGAATTTACTTCGAGTTTGTAAATGAAGTCTTCAAAAATTTATATTCTAAATACCTTTTTGGCACCAGCTCGCAAATTCCTACCCAATTACCACCCAATAGTTAGTTTCCCCAATAGAGCTTATAATCCATATAAATAGTTCAGCACATTTCTCAAGTATTTTTAGCTCTCCTGATATATTTATAGCAGTGAGAACGACTTCTTCCGCATCTTTCAAAGTAATGGAATTAAATCTTTTCCAAGGCTAGCGCTTATTTATACTTTTCACCCAGTTCACAAAATGTTAAATTAAAATAAGAATGAAGCGTGAAATATTCTGATCACAATTCTGCATGTCATTTTGAAAATTCCACCTAAATCTTCTTGGGTAGTCCGATGGCGGATACCCGATTATGTCAGCGTGGCAGAAATCGCAATCAAAGTGGGAATATTTATTTACCCAAGCATTTTTACTTCGAGATTCCTAAGAAATTAGCAATTGTGTCACGAATCCATCAATACAATTCTTATAAAATTTGGCGATTGGGAATGCAGGTAATTTCTCATTGTACTTACATAACCATTGTAATCTCTATTTTCAAATGCGTGTAAGTTTAACATCATTAGTTTCTTTTTAAGTTGCTTGAATATCATAGAAAATGCAGCAAAATATTTTCGAATTAAAACGAATTAAGAAGAGCCAAAAACGCTGCAATTTAACAAAATGATTTACGAAAACGAAAGACTTAAGGCACGAACCTCGTTTCAATTTAGCGATCAATTCCGCACTTCGACAACTTTGTCCCAAAGCTTCTTCTAAAGCTTTTAAGTTTCTCCTCTAAATAAATGCAAATGGCAGAAATAAAGCATGTGAAGTTGTTAAAACGTAAAACAGCCGTTATTGGCTGGAAATTGCACATTACCTTGGCGTCTGACATCTTAGAAAAAGATTTATGAAGTTGTCACACCTGTTAATAATATTGTGCCATAGTACTGTTAACCGAACAGGGTACGAGCACATGGCTTAGCATACTGAAGATGAATTTTGTCCACCCTGAGGAGCGAATTGATATATTTAATTTACTCATCACGATTATTTATGAAGATGTAAGTATATGCATTTTCTGTCACTTGCCAATGTGCGCAATTATTTATGGCTTACAATATATTTAACTTGGAAAATTCTTCACAGAATCTTGTTATTTTCCGCGAGAATATCAGTAAAACATTTGAAACTGCAATTAGTAATGGGTACAGGAGTTCCAGGTGCAAATCGTTACATGCAGATATGTCAACTTCATTGTAGGCCTTATTGTCCTTTTGGGCACCTTTTTACGGGCCTATTTAATGAACAAACCAACATTGTCCTTGCCTAATAGTATAAATAAAAAATTTGGCATAAAATCAAATAAGGATTTCCTTCTTGCAGATATTCCAGTTCTTCACATTGAATCAATACCAATACCTTGGAGTTTAGCTAACAGAACAGCGCGCCAAACTCCAAATCCTTGGAGATATATATATCTAGAGCAACCAAACCGGACTTGCCAAATCGGTGCATACTTAAGTTGAAGTGGACCTTTTTGGTTTGAAGCCGTACTGTTTTTCATATAGGGTTTGGCTAGATTCTAGATACCCCTTAAGCCTTGTGTTAATAGTAGTCTCCATGGTTTTGCACAAAATAGAGGGGATTGCTATTTGGCGGTGGAGGGGTTGCTTGAGTCACCTTTCTTCGGTATTGGTGGGACCACACTACGCGGTCTTGGGTCGTACGCGCTTTTGCCTTTTTTTTCATATAGAGTTTTATGACTTTTTTACGACTTTGTCCATGGTAAAGGCCGTGCGGCCAAACAACGCGGACAAAAGGCTGTGCTTAAAAAGGTACATTGTGCGTCCACACACTATGAGCTTTTCAAAAGCGCGTACGCCGTTTCAAATGAGAATTGATTTTTTCTCACTCATGATTCAGAAAATTAAAAGATCACGCGCGCTTTTGGCTGGCCGTACGACCAAAAGCGTGTGGATTCTAAGTCCGCGTAGTGAGGACGGGCCTTATGGGTTGAAAATGTGAAAGTTTCCAATAGTCTGGAAAAACCCTGTCCATTGATTGAAAGGAATACTAGCAGTGGCACGCAGAAAAGAATTCGAAGCAGATTTGATAGACATTACAAAGGACCAGAAAGTTTTCCTGCGCCTAGTTGCATTAAAGAGTTTATTTATCAACCTTCTGCCTAGGCTTCACAGATTTGGTTGATTGAGGAGTGACCAAATGCATTGCTGCCTGTATAACCCTGGTGACACGGATAGCAGCAGACTTTATAATTTTTATCTTCGATGACTTATGTAGGTCCCAGTAAGGGAACTTAAAAAAACGCGTTAAGCTAGTTGAGGCGCATCTGTTCAAAAGGTCGTATTTCCATCAAAAACAAACTTTACAGAAATCGAAAAAAACTGCCAGTTCCATTTAATAAAATGCTAAAACATATTTAAATGCGCATTCATGTGAAGGTTAAGACTACAATAAGGTTTTTAATTTAAAAAAATACACATAAAAACTATATTTTTTTTAATCACTTGTTTCGGCTTTTTCATCGGGAATGTAAGAAATACGATCTTTTGATTTGTCACTTCAAGAAATAAGGCTTTTTGAATAGACTTTTTGGAAATACTTGCAGTGAAGTTTTTTGGGGTTCTGGGGATCTTTACGCTTTTTTTTCTTGAGCCAGCATTCAAGGACTCTACTTAACCACGTTCGTCCATTTTCAGTTCGATTTTTAATGTAAAATAATGTTTAATTTCCTTGTTTTTTTGTGGAACTCGTTTTGTCGCGCTAAAGTAATTTGATTTGAGAAATGGGAGCGTTACGAAAAAAGTGAATCGATTTGAGGGAATTGCGTGCCTCTTTGCCAAACTTCGTGCTTCCAGGCCCAATTACAATGTGGGATCTCCACGAGTATTTCTTACGTGTTGTAAAACCGGGTTTTTAGGCGAGAGGAAAGAGGGAAGTGTTGTAACATTTTCAACCCAAAATTTTTGCCGTTAAAACTAAGTATGCACAATGAACTTTCTTACTCTTTATCTTCTTCGTTCTTGGCTCTGAAATTTATAAGAGAAAGAAGAAGAAAGAAAGAAGCATTACACAAACACTTTGATATCTCCTTGTAAGGACGAGAAAGTTGCTCATGGTGAATTCCTCGCCGTGTAGGCAGAAAGCAATGGGTGACACTATGGTTTAACAACATGTAACGAGAATACTCGTGTAGATAACTTCAATGACAGCAAAAAACTTTCTTGAGCAACAATATTTGGGAGGTGGTTACAATGAGAGCAAAAAAGTCCCGTGAGCATTAAGCTTTCTGCGGAACTTTTAACAGTCAAAAGTGTTCCAATTCTTCTGTACACATTCCGTCTTCTTAGGGAATTTAACGAGAATCAAACAAAAATGGAACAGCAAGAAACAAAAGTAATTGGTCTTATTGTAAGTTGGTCTTCCTGTCGCTTACAGTCACAATTATATGAAACGAAAATTCAGTTCGTATTTTGAAGTCAACCTTCTTTTGGTGAGGCGGTTCCGGTTAACCGATCATGCTGACATTTTGCACACAGCTTCAGTTTCGATTACAATATATCACCAAGAAAATGGCGGATTGCCGTTTCGTTCACAAGATGCAGAAATACGTCGTTTTAATCCTAATTTTTTGGAATTTTTTATATGGAAGGTACGTTCCATTTGAATAAGTTTTTAAGTTCATTCGATGGACTTTTATGCCCTAGTTTCAAAATAATTTGAAAATAAAACAAATTTGAAAACGGAAACACGACCTTTTGAACAGATGCTCCACAGTTGTTCTCTTAACTGGTTTTGTTGCGGTCGGAAATTGATAAGGAAGTTAGCGCAGACAGTGCACAGTAGTTCAAAATGCCAAAACACGGCCAAAACAAGGAGTTGAGATAATTGTTTGAAATCTGTTGGCCGGGGGTTTTGCAGGTGGTTGTTTATGAATCCGTTATCAGTTTTTCGGAAAAAATGGTGGTTTCAAAATGGCGGCCATAAATGTTAAAAAATTATAATTGTCTGTGGTTTCGAGGCTACCGATTAAGGTTTAAGGTTTCATTTATAATATTTATCTTCTGGCAATTTTTTTTCGAAAATTATGCCGTTGAAATTATCAGTTTATCAGCATTATTTGTTTACTATATTTTTCCATAAATCCGCCCATTAATTGTATTTCCTTCTGAAAAAATGTAGAAAAAAACAAACTGGTCCTTTCAGTAGATCTTGTGCTGTCTACGGGCTGGAGGTGTGCCACAATCGATCATAACGGAGTGTCGCTTTTATCACCTGTCGTATCACAGAATTTCAAGGTTCAGGGGCGATTTTTTGTTAAAAAGAGCTCGTTTCAGCTTGATTCGCCCATTATTTCGCCTAACGATAAATCTTCGAGATTTACATTTGTTGCGAAACCAGATTTGGGATGTTTTATCGCCTAAAAATTGAAAAGCGAACTTAAAAATCGACAGAAAGTTACCGGGCAAATGACAAACATGAAGCCGCAATTGCATAAAATCTGCAGGCCGACCTGCGCTGGACTTTCATGCTGCAATGGCTTCGCTGGCAGATAATTATATTCACCATTATGCGTATATGTATGCCTAGTTATTGCCGTTAATTCCAGCATCAAGAGGTGCGAAGGCAGGGAGAATGGCGCTTGCAATTTATGCATTTCGAAATCGTCAAACATGGAGAGGCAACTCACTTCAGCACCTTCTTCGCGATGCTACAGAAGCGGTTGTTTTCTATACGAGCAGGTTGCTTAGAAAAGAGTTTGTTTGCGGAACATGCAGCGGCACATGATTTAATCTCATGCAAACAGTTTCCACCATGCCACAGTTGTTAACATAATCGTGCGCTCAGCTGGAACTTGCCTGCTTCTAGAGGAATCCCATTCTGACCTTTGCAGCTCCATTGTCCGCGCAAAGTCATTCATCAAATCAGTGGAATCTCAGCATGGCATTAATGCCTAAATCTAGACGCTTGGGAAACGGCCTTCTTCGTAATTAGCGAGATACTACTTGCGTCGTAGTGCGCCTTGGTTAATCTATCGAGCGACTGACATTTCTGCGGAATAATTCGTTTCTTCTTTCCATTTGCTCAAAATGTAAATATTTCGGGCTTAGAACAAGCGACAGAGTATTGTGATTGATTTCGGCTAATTCTTTTCGAAGTTTTCAATTTATTAGGTTTTCAGAACATGCATCGGCAGCTTAAAAAGTGGTTAATGGCTTCCAAAAGTTTACTGTTAGAATAGCTATTGGCTGAGAAAACTTATGTAACATTTTAAATAAAAGATACTGTGAACGCCGGAAGGAAATGTGCAATAATTCACTCCTTTGATCCTAGACTAACCACTTCAGATGCATATTTATAGATGATGGACGATTTCACATTAAATGATGAAGTGAAAATATTTTCAAGCATATTGTGTGAATCGCTGAAGCAGTATATTTCAAATTTGACTAGAATCCAAAGAAATGCCAAGAAATTAAAGATTAACTTTATAATTTGACTTTTAACTACCATTTAGAGCGAATAAATCCATTGCGCAGTTTAATTATCGAAAATACGTGTTTGATATCGCCGCCTTTGAAATTAGCGGAAAAAGACAAGAAAAAAAATGGCAAACTTCTAAAAAGTTTGATTGTTTGGGAAATAAAAATAACATTGTGTCAAAAATAAAAAAACGAAGGACGACTTTTTAAAACACTCGGGTAGAAAGACGATTTGGTACAAGGTAAGCTCTTCGTTACAAGTCAATTTATCATTGTTTGTAATTCTTTCTATTTATTCGATTACTATTTTTTATCGAATAGTTTTATGTCGAGCAACTTTTTGCTTTGTCAAACTGATTACATTGATGTAGAGTCATTCGGGTAGATGGTATGTGATGGTACGTATGGGGACTGAGATAGAAAGGGCAAAAGAAATGAAAAATGCAGAAACAAATAACAATGTACGTATTAGATACACAGAATAATGAGCGAAGAAAGTGATATTGTGCATCGATAACATACTTGAGCTAGGGGAGAACCACTTTAGAGACTTCTTTAAAGAAAATATAACCCTAATACAGGAAGAAGCCGATAACCAAAGTGCAGATGACTTAGAAAGGCACCTTACCACAGACAAATTGTTCACTTGATATAAGAAAACGCAACAGAACAGGTATTCCAACAGGAGTCTTAAAATAAGGCACGAGAAACTATGTTATGCCCTACATACTCACGTTTCTATACTATGAAGAGGCAGAAAAATACCGGAAAAGTACCATACAATGGTACAATTGTCGCAGTCCACAAAAAGGATGAATGAACTGCAAAAAGGCCAGACCAATCAAAGAAGCTTAAAAGTACTAAGTCATATCCTGTAAAGTAGACTGAAACCCTATATATGGAAGACAAAGAGGAAATTGTCAAGCAGGATTTAGAAAGAATAGACGGATACTGAATATTCATAAGGCCACGAAACTTCAAAAATGATGGGAAGAAAGCAAAGATACAAGGCCCAATTACAGTGAACGGATCTACGCGGATTGAAATGTCAAAAGAACGCAAAGGAACGGATAGGAAACTGCACTGATTACAATGAAACGTCAAAGTGTTTTGTATAATTTTATATAATAATTCGTATTCTTTTACTTCTCCTATTAATTGTTCCGCAGAAAACGTTTTTGAAACTATAAAAAAGCAAAGAAAATTTAACTTGAAATATCCACACTCATGACACACACTATGAAGTGCTGTGCCGTTTTTAAGGAGGATAAGGACATGTTATGAAAACCAAATTTTATTTTGCTCGAACGTGATTTGCCTGAGCGGTATTGATGTGGAACGATTTGCCTGAGCCGCAATTTGAGTTTTCTTGCACGAACGGTTTCTGAACGACAGGTGGTGAAAATATTATGCCCATATAAGTGAAACGAACGGCCATAGTCGAGATTGTGACTAGTTTACAGAGTATATGCAAATCAGTTAGATATTAATAATAATTGTAGGCAGAGGCGGGATTTGGGATCTTTCATTGGGGGGCAAATTTGGGCGCCACTATAAACATGAAAATATTCGTTAATATTAATGGTTTAGGTTAATTGCTGCAATTATATTCATTGTTTCCAATTTTGTTAATTATTTAATTGATTATTATTAAATGTTATTAATTAGATTAGTTGAACGCAGAGGTGACGATCCGCATTTTTATTGGAACTGTCCGAACTGTTAATTCAACGATGCATTTTTTTCAGTGAAACATAATATCGAAATAACGTTAGTGTTTATTATTTATTATGATCACAAATGTTTATACATTACTGTAGGATACATATTTTAAAATCTACATTAATAAATCCTTTTAATTAAAATGCAATCTTCGGTTTTTGGCAAGATATTTATAGTTTCATTTACATCTATACTATCTATGATTTGTGGATTATGTATTTTAGTTCTAAAAAAAATTTCGAGTGAAAGCAATTGAACTAGGAAATTCTCTAATATAATCATAATCATAAAAACTAGTGTCTATTTTTAACAAAAAAAATCTTGAAAAAATGCCACCCAATTTTTAAATTGTAGATGTATGTAATAGCTCTGTATCTGAAATTGTTGAGTTTTGAAAAACTTGGCTTAATAGAAAACTCATTTTACTACAAAATTTTACACTAATTCTAGCGACAATAGCTCTGTGAGCTATTTAATTAACGCTATGGGATGCAGTAAATTTGCCCCTTACACACACGACGGAAAATTGTACTGAGGTCTCAATTTTTTAAATGTCGCACTTAAAAAATAATGTCCTTCTACTCTTGGTATGAGCGTGTAAACCTGCACCATCACCCACCCAAACCTAAGAATCTCTAGGGATACAGGAACACATTCATCCCTTTCTTAACCCGAATTGGTACCGATAGGGTTAAATAGATCACATCGAGTCACAGTCAGACCTAAAACCCAGGTGTACATAGGTTTTTTTATATCCAGTCAGCGGCATAAACTGAGAATTGCTGAAAATTGGAACACCCCTTAAAAACATGATTATAATGAAAAGTTGGCTTTCTCCAACTTTTTCAAAAGGTCAAAAAGCAGTTTTTTGCAAATATCTCTGAAACGCTAGGTCGTATCATAAAACAATTTTGACTAAGTTTGTAGATTATGCGATTATCTACAAAAAAAGATATTATACATTTCCCGTACAAATTGCCTTTCATAAGATATCGCCGTTTTGATGATACTCATCATTGTCCGTACATTATTCATAGGAAATTGTCCAAGCTTTCTAATTTTGGAAAAAAAAATATTGGTTAACTACGTATTTTTTGGAGAAAAAGGTTTTTGAAGTTGATATTTTTGTTAAAAAAATCAAAATTTTGACTTTGATGGCTCATTACTCTAGAAGTTGGCAGGGTAGAACCTTATCTTTTACAGTTTTTGATAGGTGGGAGTATTCTGCGTAAAAGATTGCATTTTTTAAGCTAAGCTTGGCTCTTGGTTCTCGAGAATCTGGCAATAAATGGAAAAAAATGGAAAAAAGCCGTTTTGCTAATTTCTCGATAACGGTTCTTTGGAAAAATAAATGAGTGTCATTTTCGTTTTCAGCGACCTCAAATTAGGCTAAAAAACACTTTTCTTATTAGTTACACGCAATTAAGCAAAAATTTGTAAACTAGTGTAATAGGGTATGCCAAAGTTCCGCTTAGGTCTGATCTTCACCTAGCGGACGGAGCACCTCTTTGTTCAGCTGGTAGTCTGGTACTGCCTGCGTCACAGCCTTGGTTGGGTAGTTAGTGGAATTCACTTGTTTCAGGAGGCATAAAACTCCAACGAGGCTGTCTCCCGCTAACCCCGACGGTTGTGGCTCAGCCGGCTGCTTAAAAAAATGAAGTCATATAACATCCAGGAGTTCAACCGTGAAGCTCACTGCCTCCTCTTCATGCATCCTCCAGACTACCCTTAACCTAACATATCCTTTTTATATCTTCGAGCTAAGCTTATTACTGTGACGTGAACGACATGGCGGACTGGTAGATTAGAGGATTATAACTAAGCTATTCTATTCTTAGGGAATAAATTGTTTACTATAATTTTAACTGAACACCGAATACTATTTCAGAAAACATTATCTCCAGATTTTGAGTAAAATTTAACTTCCCCCCCAAAGAATTATTTCTACTGACTAATATCGCGTTTAATTGCTAACAATCCTAAGGAAGACATCCTTTCAAAAACCATTGGGAAAGCGTCCTTCAGTTTTTTTTCTACAATAATTGTTGCCCTTTCTGAAATGTGTTTATCGCGAAATGAAATGATGAATATCTGTCCCAGCATTGGGGGGGGGGGGGCGGTTGCCCCCTCCTGCCCCACCTGAATCCCGCCTCTGATTGTAGGGTTAAAATAACTTTTTCTCAAATCCCACTTCTGAAAATTGTTGGGGGGAAAATATTAATACTCACCCACTTGCACTTTTGTATATTATCTTAATTCATGCTCAAACGCCCAAAACTTCCGTTCTCTTACAAATCTTGACTTAGACTCTAAAGTTTAGAGTCTAAACAACCGTCTTCTAATAAATCCAGGTTTAAACTCTAAAAACACCCGTCTTCTCACAAATCTCCGACCAAACTGACGCTCATCCCTTTTTCCAGTCTAACCCACTTTTTTTACAGAATAACTGAAAGAGAAATAGCAGAGAGCAAGCCAAAAAATAGTACCAGAAAAGTATTTCCCAACAATCTCTGCTATTTCTCTTCAATTTCTCTCTTCAAATCAATGCCGAATACGCTTCAAGGAGTGATTACTGAAAAGAAGGACCAACTAAAAACTAAGTTCAGTTTTTTAACCACAATTTCTTTCTTAGTATTGAGTGTAATGGACGATTTTCACTGTGAGAGAAATAGGACCTTTTAAGAAATTTGAATTTTTCCTGCTTTTGTTACTGTACAAAATTTTACAATTTTTCGTTATTATTTTGAAGAAAATGAATGAAAAACTTAGTTATATGTATAAATTCCTATTTGGATTTGTTGAGAACTATAGTAGCTGAAAAACATTACTTAATTTCTCTTAGTCGTATGGTGAACGATTTTCATTGTGAGTCACTGTAATATAGATGGATGAAATGGGCATGAGTAAAAGTATCTGTTTCTACTTCTTATAAAGGGAGGTATAGGGATCAAAAGTAGCGCGGCCATTCACTTGTCCTATTGTACGTACTACACGACTACAACTCATATTTGCAGGCCAGACCGCTTCAATATGATCAGGAGTCAGCCTAATGGCTTGTCGCTTAGACTTGACCGTTCGAAGAGTATCCCCTCAAGGCGAAGCCCGCACGTGGGGTCCTCCGTCCTTCCTCTCCTCCATAAATGGTAATTCAGAGCGCTGGGTCCTGTATTCAAGCCAATAAGTGTCCCCACTTCGGCCCAGGAAGTACCCGCTTAGAGTTGGCCAATCCCGGCACCGACCTCTATAGTATTCAGTGACTATCGAAATTTGATCGGCAAGAGCCCTCTTCGCCAAACTTTCGACACGATACCTTTACATCTTGGCTTGGGGAGGGGAGTGTTCCTTCTCACCTACTGCATTCGTTCCACTCCTTTCCGCCGAGGTTTACCCAGGATCCATTCAGAGTTAACAACGTTACTAGTTCAAATCTGCTACTGGAGAACTGGGAGGCGTTATATCCGAGGATCCACCATCAGGTTGCAAATCACTCCCCATTAGACGCATTTCTAGGTGCTACTCACTGGAAAGTACTGTAGGCTCAAATGTGAGTAGCTTTAACACTAAAACTAACTCCTGAGGAAATTTCTAGTGTTTCTTGCCAGAATTTCCTTAACCTATTCTAGAAAATTGTTGATGACTTAAATTATTTATTTCCAGCAGCAGAATGCTTATACATATGCGTTCCCACTACATTCATAGTATAATTCCAAATTTATTAGTTTATAAAGGAATTTATAGAATTAGCGCCGCTGTCATGTAAACACGTCCAATCTATCATGCCGTTTGCCTGTTGTCTTCAAGATCCGTGTGGTAGCTGAACTGTGATTACAATAGAAGTTAGCTAGCCCCGATAAACTTGTTAGTATTTTAATTTTATTTTATTTGTCCCAATCAGTCTACAGAGCGGGTTTTAAAAAAAATTCTTAGTTGACGATGATCGTGACGCCAAAACTTGTCCTAAAAAGTAACTCAAACTGTCCAAAAACCTTTCAAGTATCAATCAAAAGTTCGCGTGGTCTTTTGTTGCATAACGAAGTAATTGCGCCAATCGATGATGTGTGTTAATAATTTTTTTCATAATTTTATGGCAGGTATCAATAAAACACGAGCTTCGCACAACGCCTTTTCCATTGCCATCAGCCATTAGCGCATAGATCTGTAAATTCGGTACTTGTACCCATAATACCACTTGACACCCTAATCATCCGCCATTAGGCAAATGAGCGCGGAGTGCGGAATGCATCAGGTCGGACTGCCCATACTGTATGACCACAAATAGCCTTCGGGCATTCCCGGTCGCCATGTGAACTCCTAAGCCCTCAGCCACCAAAATCGATATCACGATTGATCACTTCGCGTTTAGTATTCAGCCTTAGAAGATAAGATCTGGAGTTTGGCGAGACGTCGTCTTCAATGCCTCATGAATGAATGGGTGAAGACGGGCGCTAGACGTGCCAGAAGAACTAGTGACTTGTTTTGTCGCAGCCAGCGAAATTCTCGCAATCTCGCTGCTGGTTGAGAGTTCCTTGTTTATATAGGCAACGAGTAAATTGAGGAAGGTTTCATTCTTGGAACACTATCATTCCCGTGTGGAGTCGTTGAAGATTGAACTCAGTCGTATATTAAGTAATCGATAGTGCAAGCGCGGATCGGGCTGGTGACAGGGGGCGAACTTAGAGCCTCTCAGAACATCGCTTTTTTGGCGAGTTTATTGCAAATCGGTAAATGACTACAGACGCGTCCGGAGTTCCAATTTCGTATTTGGCTCACGTTTGTTGGTTAATTTTTTTCTAATTGTTTTTATTAAGTTTTTTTGTTGGTTTCGTACGTGAATGTGTTTGACATCGTAAAGTGACCAAAAAGCAATAGACGTAGAAGTCGCTATGCGGGGCGGAGTACTCTTGGTATGTCAGTTGAGAAAAGTGGCTTTCAAGAGCATTTTGTGATGCTTGGCACATTTTTTTTATTTTTGCAAAAGCAGCGATTGAACTTGAGCAGGAATTAGCAAGTGAAAGATTACTTCATTTATATTGTCATGTTTGCTTTATTGTCAGGAGACCTTGTCGTTTATATGCTTACCTGTTGGAGATATGGCCGACTTTTTTTTGTAAGGCCAGTGGACGAATACACTGTGAAGGGATTAACTCCTTAATGTCCTAATCGTAATAGAACTATAGAAGACTATAACAAATTTGTTCCGCGTTTATCAGTAAAGGATACATTCTCCTCTTTATGAAGATATCACTAACGTAACTTTTTCAGTTTTGAAAACAAAATCTAAAATTCTGACGACTAGTAGTTACTTTTAAGCGACTAGCTTTGATTATATTAGAAATAAAAAATGAAATTTTTTATTAAATATGATTTAATTTAAGTTGTGTATGTATTACTGAAGATATTTTATTAGGTAGTATCTACGGCTACACTACAACGATTATGATGTGAAACTAGCGGTGGTGTAGTTTTGAGGCTGAGTATCACATTACTGAGCCTGAGCTCTGATTCTAAAGGGTGCGTTTTATGTTTTAGGTCGATTTTGTTTGGCCGCCATTTTGGTTTGGCTGTCATAGGTATTTGACAGTTGTGGAAAGTAGTCGATAACAAGTTATTTTGCCCTGAATGGTTGACTTACTTGGCACATGACACGAAAATAATATTTATTTAATATTTATTTAATAACATTCGAAATAATATCGTTTCTCATAATGCGTACTTGGTATGGAGGTTCTTTATTATAGCATAATAATGTTGCAGAATAGATTTAAAATGTTCCACAATCAATATCATTATTTTGTTTTTGAAGTTTATAAAATACATTTGTATATAATTCTTTTGAAATGGATATATTTTATTCAACAAACCAATCTTACTCCAAACATTATTTTAAACTATAATACAAATTACTGTTTCCACTTCTCTCACTTGTACAAACCCACCTCATTTCATGTTGGAAATTTCACTGCCTCAAAAACAGTAAGAAATGTCTCTCCAGCTCGTATTTACAATCTCACCTCGCCTCATTTATCTCGATACACGCTCATATTCCAGTAGTACATTATTTTTGAACCGGGACATTTAAAAAGATTTAGGCCTTAGTACAATTTACCATCGTGTAAGGGACAAATGTACTGCTTCGTGTAAGTCCGGTTCCACTCAACGCTCAACGTACAACAAACCGACGACTGGCGAGATCGTTTCCCTTGCGCTAATCTTTAGGTACGATTGTACTAATCGCAAAAGGACCATTGTACATAACGAAAATCAAGTTCCCATAAAACACATTCAACAATACATTTGGTGCAGATTCTTCTTTTGGCTCAAATTTGCCGTCGTTTACCCGTTTGTACAATTCAGTACTTGGCTATTTAAATCTTTTGGCCAAGTTTGGCCATCGTGAGGCCGTATGTGCTCCCATTAAAAATAGTCAAAAACCCTTCGGTCATCATATCCCCCTTAAAAATCCATGCGGCCGGTGTTCGCCCGTTGTAAGGCCTATTTTTATTTTTACTCGGGTTGCGCATTTGATCAGTCGTACCGACTTTGAGGGACTCCTAATTCAGATAAGATATAGTACAGCCTCTCTATTTTTATAGAGTCATATCCCTCTTGAAAATCGATAAATATTTGGTATAGAATCTATGGATTTCAACCTGAATGTATAAGATCCGATAAATGCTTATACCTTTGTTGCCACTCATACTCCTGGACCGATTTATTAAAATTTCTTCCAGATCATCCTGTTGTCAATACGCTTCGATTAGCACTCTGAGTCGATATCATTTTCTGTTTGCGAGATTTTGTACAAGAAATATGGCATGCGAACTATTCAGATTTCGAGACAGTTGTAACACGCACATATTACTTTCCAAAAATAGTGTAAAAATACTTGAGTGACCTTGAAACGTAAAACATGTTGAAAATTTTAAGTTCGATTTACAGACCGTCAGAATAACTTCCCTTCCCACTGCGAATTTTATACATATATGGCCACTTTGGATACTTTTTTATAGTCTTGCACTAATAAGATCAAAAAATAACTAGTTGGGATGTGGCTTTTGACCCTTTCGGTCCACAAGATTAACTTCCCAGTATTCGTTCAAACAAAAAAACGACTCGAACGATTTTTATGAAAATCTTTTCAGATCATACTTTAACACGCAAGTCGGTATCTTTTTTGGTTCGCGCGAAATCGTGCTGGTACAAAAATCACTTACGTCGTTCAAACAAAAAAACGGCTCGACCAATTTTTATGAAAATCTTTTCAGATCATATTTCCTTGAACACGCTTCGAACGGCACCTGAACGAAGTCGATATCTTTTTCGGTTCGCGCGAAATCGTGCAGGAAAAAATGACCACATACGTACGCACACACACACACATATATTTCTTCTCAAATTTTTGCTTAAAATGCTATTGGGACCTTGAAACGTGTAAATACATTGAAAATTTCGAATCCGATTTTCGGACCGATTACAATAACTTCCTACTGGGAAGTTAATAAGACTTTTCCCATTTAGTAGTTTCTTTTGCTTAGGGTTGGTGTCACTCTAACTGACACCTGTGTCAAATTAATAATCTTCAGTAGTTCATTTCATACATTTGTACAATGAAGCCTTCCGAATTTCGTATAATAAAAGATTGATCTTATCCATGTTTTTATAAGACTTCAATAAGTTTGTGGAAGATGAATATGCCTAACTGGAATATTTCCCATATCATTACAAATTCAGCAAAATTGCTCCGTAATTAGCCTTTCAGCACCGTCGCGTCGCGTCGATTCGAGCAGAGAATTATCGAAACAAAACAATTTACAAATTTCATAATTAATTCCACAGATTGTGGTAGAGCAGGCCTTATCTGATTCGCCAGATCTGAACATCGTTCGCCACTTAATTGTCCGACTCTTTGTCCATAAAACCGTAAATGTCAACTTGCTCAGTCCGCAGTCGATTGAATCTTTATTCACTGATATTCTCGTAACTCTCTTTTCTAGGTCTCTTCTTCAGGTGTCACAAAAAACGCTGGCAGCGCAGTCACTAATAATCCATACCTGATTCTAAGATGCCAAGGCTTCTCTGCTGCATAATTTTTACCTCATGCCCATACATATGTATGTATAATGTACTACTGTACACACATGTCTGAAAAGTTAATTTTCTTTTGTTTTTTCTGGAGACTCCACAACTGGAACAAGATAAGATCTCTTCTCTAGCACTTCTAACAAATCGATTTGGAACCTTGTTGTGATCAAGTATA